>JANCRA010000004.1:13655928-14954678 GCA_024362935.1 Setophaga petechia
GCAAGGGAGGTCTTGAGGCAACGAAATGGGTCCGGGTCCAAGCAGCAGTCCCTGCCCGCCCGCGGCAGATAAACGCTTGTAATTTGTTTCTCCCCAGCCAAAATGCATATAACTTTTTTTGGTTTTTTCCACCAATATATTACATTTTGATTCAAGGTCCACGCTGCCACGCGGGAAATACCCGTGTATCAGCGAGAAACCCCTCCGCGTACGGAAATGAGGAACACTACAAGTCTGCCGAATCAGACATTATCGTTTAGGTTTCAGGCAACCTGACTTTCCGTGAATTTCTCATTCCTTTCTATAGCCATCGCTTGGTTTGGGTAGCTGTCTTGCCGCGGGATGCAGGAGACGCAGCGGAGCCCACGGGGGCAGGTGCCTACGGCGGCTCTCCAGCTCTCCGGCGCGATCCCGCGGGGACGCGGCCGTACCCCGATTCCGCCCAGTTGTTGTGGGCAGCTCCTGGTCCCGGACAGCTCCTGCTCCGAGCACCTCTTTGCGGCTGCAAAACTTTGGCAAAACTTTGATCTCGACCCCCCGCCACCACCTCGCGCCGCCGGGCCACGGGCGGCAGCAGCCATACACCGTGCCGCCGAACCCAGCGGGCTGTCGAGGCGGGGCCGACGCAGAGCCCGGAGAAACCTCCTAGAGCCCGCTCATCTCTCGGCCCCGGGTGCCTTCGGGGCGTGAGCCGTGAGGGGGCAGGGCGTGGATGGCGGCAGCCGGGGATCCGGTCCGCTCAGGGACGAACCCCTTCTGCACGGCACGGGCATCGCCGCCGCCCCGACGGCGGGGCAGAGCCCCCCCCCCCCGCCCCTTCCTCCCTCCCTCTCTCCCTCTCTTCCTCTTTCTCTCCCTCCATTCCCCAGTCGGCGCCGGGGAAGGAGGGTGGCGGGGGGGCGGGCGGGGGGCGGGGGCGGTCTGAGGGGCTCTGGGCTCAGCGGGGCGGCGCGGGCAGCGGCAGTGTCGCTCCGGCCGGCGGCCGCGCTCTGCCCGCCGGTGCCACCGCGGCGGGCGGTGCCTCTCCCCGCCGGCCTGGGGTTGAGCCGCGCCCCCCGCAGAGCCCTCGGCAGAGCCGCCCGCCTCCATCGCCCCGGCCTCCGCCCGCCCTCGCTTGAGGCCTTCTCCACCCCGGAGCCGGCCGGGCTCCTCCCGCGGGCATGAACGGCTATGGCTCCCCGTACCTCTACATGGGCGGCCCGGTGTCGCAGCCACCGCGGGCTCCGCTGCAGCGGACGCCGAAGTGCGCCCGGTGCCGCAACCACGGCGTGCTGTCCTGGCTGAAGGGCCACAAGCGCTATTGCCGCTTCAAGGACTGCACCTGCGAGAAGTGCATCCTCATCATCGAGAGGCAGCGGGTGATGGCCGCGCAGGTGGCGCTCCGCCGGCAGCAGGCCAACGAAAGCCTGGAGAGCCTCCTCCCGGATTCCCTGCGCTCCCTCCCTGGGCCGCCGGGCAGCACCGAGCCCCCCACGCCGCCGCCGGGGCCGTCGCCCTGCGCCGCGCCGCCGCGGACTCCCGCCGAGTTGGCCGCCGCCGCCGCCCTTCGCTGGGCCGCCGAGCCGCCCCCCGCGCTCCCGGGGCCGCTCCCCAAGGCAGGTGAGGCCGGGCAGGGCACGGCGGTACCGGGGCAGGAGGGAAAGGGAGGGCTGGGATCCCGGCTGTCGGTTCTGGGGGATGGGGTCAGAACGAGTAAAAAGCTTTCCCTTTCACTCGACGGGCTTCGTGGGAAGGGAAGGGAGAGGAATTCCGTCGGGTACATTTTATCGCTCTTAAAAAGCATGGAGCAGCAAAGTGACCGGCCCGCTCCTCAGCCAGAGTCGCGTCCACCGAGACAAGTAGAGGGGACCCGCAAAGGTCGCGGCTGCCAACCGGCTCCCCGACGTGCTGCTTCTGGGCCCGTTCCTCAGGTCCGCCGGGAAGGGGCCGCATCCCGCGTGGATCACAGCACACGTCTTTCTGCTTCTCCCGGTCTCTCTCCCGGAGTCGCAGTCTGGCTCCCCGCACCCCGGGCATCGGGCGGCGGGACCTCGTCCGGGACAAGACCTGCACAGAGACCCTCGGACCAAAAGTGGCGCCAGGAGCAGGGAGGCTTCTGCGAAGCTATGACGACCGGGGAAAGGGGAGTGTTGGCAGGGGATGAGCGGGGCAACCCAGCCCTCCGGCGCAGGCTTGTCCCTGCGTGTCGCGTCCGGGGCATCTTGTGAGAGAGAGGTCGGGGGTGCCGAAACTGCCGCCTGCAATGGGCACCTTGTGAGCGCGACCTGTCGGTAATGCACCTTGCCGTGGGCAAAACTAACACTCCGGAGCCGCAGTCGCGTTCCGTCCATTGTCTGAGCGGGAGCTGACAGTCTTTCCCGATAGGGATGTTCGGCAGGCAGGCCGCTGCCAGCCCAGGGCGCTCCGCTGACAAGTTGTGACAAAATTTTACGCGGTGCCCTGGGACGAGAGTGGCGAGCCCGGTGCTGCCGCCGCGCGGGCCCGTGTGCACTGTGGAACCAGTCCGGACACGGAGGCGTCCACCAGGGCCCCAGCATGGGGCTCTGCTCCTCCAGCACCGCAGCGGACACACACCGGGCCCTAGGCGGCGGCACGGTTGAGTCCGACACTCTGGCGAGGATGCCGGTGGTTTGGGACCCGTTCCCCATTTTCCGGCCCTTAGTACCACCTGCCTGCCCTCCGGCAGCCCCCTCCCCCACATCTCGGCCCAGGGCCGTGCATGGGGGTCTTTCCCCAAATTTCCCACTGGTCCTAGCCTCCCGCCGGCGCGCACGCTCTCCGCTCTCCGCACAGGCAGTGGCGCTTGGCCGGGGCTCCCTCCCTGCGCGGAGGTAGCGGGGGATAAGGCCGAGATGGGGGGGGGGGAGAGAGAAGGGGAAAAACCTGCCTTGCCTCTTCGAGAAAATGAAAGTTCCCGTCCGCCAGCATGATTTAAATCTGCCGGATAGGAGCGATATTAACTTGCACGCTCAACTTTCCTTCACCCTGATGTATGAACTTCCCGGTTTAAAAGATTACAGTAATCACGGGAGGAGAGTGTAAATCGAATCTGATAGCAATAACTTTTGGGGAAGGTCAGGCTCAAATGAAATGTTACCAAGCAACAGGCGTTTTGTTTGCAAAATACAATCAAAGTGTATTGATGAGAAATCCTTCCTTGCCAGCCAGTCAGCACTTTCTGATAATAGCTTTACGGAGCGAAAAAACAAACAAACAAACTACAGAACATAACGGAGATCTCCATAAATCAAGGCCCTCGGCGCTGTGCCTGCCCCCATCCCTGCCCGCGGTGAGGCTGGGCCGGGGGGACCGGGGCACCCCGGGACCACCGGGGAGCCTTTCTGGCCACTCAGACCTCACCTGCGTGTTCCCGGTCCCTGATTGTCACAGACGGCTTTTCCCCCACACTTTTTATGAACATGAGAATGTATGAGAGCAAAGTGGAAGATGATCTTCTTAGAGGTTCCTGCTGCCACCTTCCACCAGACACTGTTTAACCACACAACTTGCTTATTTCCAATTATCCTGCGTGCTCTGAGCGGCAGGCTTTTCTCTTTCCTCTCTTTCCATTAGCTGTATTAAAATCGCTGTGAAAACAGAGGATAAACCTCCTGTCCACCCGGTTTCTAAAGCACGCACACAACCCCTTCCTCCCCAAGGACGTTATTCTCGTGAAAAGTTTTTTCACTGCCGAAGGGATATTTCCCGATATATGGTAAAATCAGATCCTGCTTCTGTTCCTGCTACAGTCGGCCATTTCAGTGGGACAGTTGTGAAGTTCTGAAATTACCCTTGTTGCATCTGCCTCTGCTAACCTGGAATGATTCCTCCTTCTGATACTGTGCACATGAACTTTCCTTGCCCACAAGAGTGCATGTTATATTTGTCTTAGTAGTAGTTACCAAGACTTGTAAATATAATGCCATATTCATTGCCTTACATTTTCAGAGCCAACTTCTTAATGCAGTGCATCTATCTCTGTGTTAATTTGAGAACAGTGATTAGTCTCTTACAGAGTATTTAGATCTTCGAATATAGGGAAGAAAGTTTGAAGTAATTAAAACCAAAACCTAAACAAAGCCCTAACAACAAAATCAAGCTAACTAACACTCCACTTTCCAAACTGACGGCAAAAGTAAAAAAAAACAAACCCAAAGAAAACAAAAAAGCCCCCACCAAAAACATAGCCTTAGCTTTATGTGCAGTTATGCTAGTTCTGTATTAGCCTGTCCTAACAATACGACTAAGGAAAAGAACAGGTACTTTCAAGATACAAGAAAATCTGTTAAGAAAAGAGCTGCCCTAAAAATCAAAGGACAAGCTGGTTTAACAGGTACTCAGCAGTGGGATATCGAAGAAGCAAATTTGGTTCCAAATTAGAACAAGTTTTCCAGACAAGTAATTAACTTAAACAGCTTTTCATTCTCATCTATTTTACTTGTATTTGGCCCCTTTACAACATTTGACCCATGATTATTAAGGTACAGATAGTCAAGAAGAATGGGGGTAAATATTGTGCTGGATTCGTATTGCATTTTACTGTAAATGCATGTACGGTTCTCTGAGTTCTGTTTCATGCGTATCTGTATTTGCCCTCATCTCTGATCTGGGCTGGTATCTCTCCCTGCATGTGTATTATTTGATGAATACTCCCCATCTTTTATATCAGTAGGAAAATAGTTTCCTTAGTTTTCCCAGGAATCACAAACTGGGTATTTAAATGCAGGCAATTTGAAATAGAAGGTGTTGGGGGAAAAATAGCCTCAACACACACACGCACACACACACACGCATACGCACAACAAAATAACCTCCCCCTAAAAAACGAAACATAAAAATCCAACCCCAGAGCCACACAAAGAAACAACCCTCCCAAAACCAAAAACCAACAGAAAGACAAAACAAACACCGCCGCCCCCCTCCCCCCCCCAAAAAAAAAAGCAAACCAAACAAACACCGCCACCACCAGAAATACAGCAAAAATCCTCAGAGCTCACACAGGACAAAATATAACAACCAAAGCCCCAAAAATGTAAAAAATATCTGAGGACGAGATTTCTTTCTTGAAACCAAGAATATCCTCATATAAAACTTATGAATTATGAAAAGGAAAAAAGCTTTGGTAGAGAAGCAGTAGGTTGTATATTCTAAACACAAAATTATTTTTATACCTGAAAATACAAGCATTTGTAATTAATACATGCATATAATATTCCTAAAATTCAATGTTCACATAGGGATATGAACAATGTATCTTCACAATTTTTTGTTTATTTGAGGATGATTATTTTGCATCGTCACAATTTTTTGTTTATTTGACGATGACTATTTTTGTGCCAATTTTAAACGAACGAAAATCCCGGTGGTGCTGGTTCTCATGAAGGGTTGGGGACAGTCCCCGAAGTACGCCTGATCCTCCCCGAGCCTTCAGCGTAGCGGGAAGGGGGTGTTTGAAGCACTTAAAGCACAGCCTCCGGCGAGGACAGCCCCAGGGCCGGCCAGGTGAGCGGCCAGCGCCGTGCGACAGCCTCGGCCCCGGTGACACCCGCGCACTGCCCAGCCCGGGCATGGAGCTGCCTGACTGACACCGGCAGCCAGAAATGCTCTCAAAAAGACCGAGAGGGAAACACAGCAGCCTCCACGCTCAGTGGTAGCCAGCGCAGGGTAATCCCGTGTGTTAATAGCACCACTTTGATTTAAAATCAACGAAATCTCGTTTTCCGGGTCTGTCCCCGGGAGCATAACAGCCCAGTGAGATGCACCGCTGTGACCTGTGCTGTATGAGGAGACTGCCCCTGTGCTAAAGCTCAGAGCCAGCATCTGTGCGGTCTGCTGATGGTAAAGAGGCAAAATTCTGTGGAATGAGTTTTCAGAATTTGATGAAAATTTTTTAGGCAAGCCTCAAAAGGGTATTTTTAACGGTACAGAAAATGAATCTGAAATATCCTGAAAATAACATTTTGTAAGAATCAGGGAATATATTTGAGATACCTTACCTGATCTGAGGGTGTTTGTTTGTTTGTTTGTTGGTTGGTTTTTTTAAATAAACATATATTTTCTCCACAGCGATACTTGATCTCATCCCATAAAGATACACTGTAAACGTGAGCATGAGGTCTGAAATATGTTCTCCGTGCTTTCAGTCCATTTGGTAATATTAGTCACCACAGTGCAATTTATTTATGTGAAAATTAGGGCTATCATCTTCCTTAAACAGCTTCTCTAACTCTGTCAAGATAGAGACAAGGTATTTTAATGTCCTCAGACTGCCCACTATGCCTTTAACATATAAATATTCACCAAGATTTGTAATAAATGCATAGTGAAGGGATTAGAAGGGAAAGGTAGTGTGAGTCTCACACTATTTTCTCAATAAAGGATGAGCTATGCCAGTATCTTAGCACCTCCTCAAAAGGATACACGTGCCAGTTTGTTATCGGCAAGCAATTCCTGCATTCTGCTTTGGCTGCTAATGCTGATTGATGCGCTGCACATATGAGAAAGAGGAAATGTACATGGCCTCCTCACTAATATAGAACATGCAGAGTTACTGCTTCCCTGTTTGTACTCAATGGGCAGCATAACCAGTGTATAAAACAGTTCCCAAAATGGGTTATCCTGCTGAAAGGAGTGAGGTTTTTGTAAGAGCATCTGTACTCCTCTGCTACACTCTTATCTTCCACACCCCAAATTAGCAGCATCCCAAATCTCTTAGGATGGCCCATCGTTTCTGCCAGGTACAGCCATCCAATGAGGAGGATCTTCCTTTGCCATGCTCACACACTGTCAGGCTGTGCTCTGCCAGGATCTCTTCTTTATAACTCCCGCTGTGGTGAGAATAGTGGCTTCTTGCTCAGGTTAGGCTGGTTCAGACCCTGACTTCTTTCTCTCTGTTGGGTAAATTCCATTAATAGTCTTTTTTTCATGCTGATCTGCTAAATGTTAAACTTAGCCCGCTAACTGATGAGAAGATGCCCTCCCTGTTCCTGCAGTGAGAGGAAGGTCGGAGATGGCGAGCAGTGAGGCTCAGGTGCTTGCACACCTCTAACTGGTTCCATCTCAGTTGGGCAGGTGGGAACATCAGAACATTTTAGGAACCTTTGCTTGCTTCTTACAATAACTTTATCTAGTTGGGCTATTTCTCAGGCCCCCAGGCTTAGACTATCCTCTCCCCATGTATTGATGCTTCCCAAGAATGTAAACATTGTGCTCAATGAAGAAAGCCAGCATAACTGTATTCTTGGGAAATAACAATGTACAATCTCAAGCAAATACATTGATCCTCTTTTGCATAAGCAAGCATCCTACCCTTCTGCTTGCTGACAAGCAGTCTTATTTCAAAGGGTTCCATACTCTGGTCAGGCATTACCAAAGAATTTTGAGTGTCCATCTGGAGACAGCACGGTCAATGGGCTTGTTTTCAGCTCCATACTCAGCTCTTATCCTTAGTTTAGTACACAGAAAGCAAGATACCTGGAACAATTGCTAAGAGAGGTTGTGAGGAATAATTCCTCCTCCTTGGAATGATTTAAAACTCAGCTAAGCAGCCACATGAGCAACTTGCTCTTTGTCTAATGCTGCTCCCAATTTGAAGAGGATGTTGGATCAAATGCCTTCCAGATGTCTTCTCCAAACCAGACTTTTCTAGAATATCTGCTTGGATGGGGCAAGACATCAGACATACTTAATGGTTTAGAGGAAAAGTTGCAATTCCTGCTGTGGGAGGAACTGATTTCTGTGGGAGAGACCAGTTTCTTCAGAACTGGAATACATTTATTTATTTATTTGAAGGCTTTTAAAACCTTCAGACTGTAGTCATAATGGAGTGGTTCCATCAATGCTGTTGAAGCTGCAGGGGAATTTTCATTTCCTAAGTGCCCTCTTCAGCTCACAGACAATGAGATGGTACTAGTGAGGAATTATGATGTGAAAGTGCTGAAGTTCCTCTGAGAATTCTTGCAGTTGGGTGGTGTGTTACTGCCTTGTCACCAGTGAGAAAGGATAGATTTAGCACTTTTGATACAGCAGAAATATGATCACATTCTTTGCTTGCACATGGGAGAATGAGACAGACTATGTCTAGATCAGATCACATTATTCTTTTCCAGGTTTATTCTCATGACATGTTGCAAAGATACCTTAATTTTTGCAGGATCTCTGAGTAAAAAAGCACTTTTCCCCCCCTTAGAGTCCTGGTCTGTTCAGTTTAAGAAGACAGCATCCTCAAATCTCTGTAAAAGCTTTTGGCCTCAGTTTTCTGTTAACTTCTCTGACTTCTCTTTGCAGACGTGAGTGAGGAGCGCCTGGGTGATGCAAATGGAGCAGACAATGCCGAGACCTACAGTGACAAAGACACAGACCAAAGGAGTTCCCCAGACATGACTAAAGCCAAAAGTTGTTTCAACCCTGAAAGCCCTGAAATTGTTTCAGTGGATGAGGTTGGTTTTGCAGTTCAGAAAAATGGTGGGAGCACAGAGAACCGTCCAGACAGCCCAAAGTACCACCCAGAGCAGAACCACCTCCTGATAGAAGGTCCTTCTGGGACAGTTTCTTTACCATTTAGTTTGAAAGCAAACAGACCCCCACTTGAAGTCTTGAAAAAGATTTTCCCTAACCAAAAGCCAGCTGTGCTAGAGTTGATCCTGAAGGGGTGTGGTGGTGACCTGGTAAGTGCTGTAGAGGTTCTCCTGTCCAGCCGGTCTTCGGTGGCTGGTGGAGAGAGAACTTCTGCAGAATCGGATGGTCTTGTTTTGCCTTCCAATGGCCATATTTTTGAACACACACTGAGTTCCTATCCTATTTCATCTTCCAAGTGGTCTGTGGGCTCGGCATTTAGGGTTCCTGACACTCTGAGGTTCTCTGCTGATTCCAGTAATGTTGTGCCAAATCCTCTAGCTGTACCTTTGCAGCACCCCTTCCCTCAGCCACCACGCTACCCGCTGATGCTGAGAAACACTTTGGCAAGAAACCAGTCCAGCCCATTCCTGCCCAACGATGTCACCCTGTGGAACACCATGACATTGCAACAGCAGTACCAGCTGCGGTCCCAGTACGTCAGTCCTTTCTCTGGCAACTCAGCCACCGTTTTCCGAAGCTCGCCTGTCCTTCCTTCCCGCTCGTCAGAAGATCCTAGGATTTCAATTCCTGATGATGGATGCCCAATTGTGTCTAAGCAACCAATTTACACAGAAGATGAATATGAGGACAGGTCTGATTCTTCAGACTCAAGAATACTTAACACATCTTCTTAGACTGACGTTTGACATGTGACAGCTAAGCGATACTCACAGTGCAGCTGAACTACTGGCCCCTAAGAGGGAGGGACATGTGCTCTACAAAACTCTTGCAATTGTATTAAAAAGTTGCTTGGTATTGTACTATAGCAATAAAGACATAACTTATTTAATTTCTTGCACTTCACTGGATAATGCCAAATAGCAATACTCTGGCTTTAGTGCTGAGTGTGTGTTGCAAAGGAGGACTTTATGGCTACCAGTTATGGGACTCTAGAAGACTCATAATGGAAACAGAAGCCCAAGGTCTACTTTGTTTCTTAACTCAGAAAAATGGGGATGTTAAACTAGAATACTTGAATGCTGTTTTATAATTGAGAACTCCTCAGGACATAAGAAATCAAGCAAACATATTTCAATTGCAAATGGACTAAAACAAGGACCTTATAGTCTTATGCCAGTGATCATCCTTGCAGTGAAAGAAAAAGCAGAAGAAAGAAATACACACATGCAACTAACATGAGCTGCTTCTGTGCCGTTTGAGCTTGGACACTTTCCAGAGAAATATTATTAAGAGTTATTCTTTTCCCATGGCTAGGTCGAAATGTGTAATGTCAGTGTAAAACCAATTACAGCTGTGAATTGCATGAAGTGTATTGTGAAATGAACACCAGATTAAGCATTGTCAGGTTAATGTAGCATGCTAAGGACTCTAGAAAAATAAACTAAGATGATGATCTTGGTTTATGTCATTTATACTGGGCAAATAACATTCTGAAGATAGAGAGCTGATTAGTTCTCAGCTGGGGTTAAAATGTCCAGCTCCAGCAGCTGCAGTCAGGGGGAACCTCTTTTACTAAGTCTCGGTTTTGCTTCCCTGACTCATACCTTGCAACTGAGATTAGGCAAAAGCTGTCATCAGGGAAGTTGAGGTCTCTTGTATTTGTACTGCAGATATTTCCAAGCTCAGCTGAGTAAAGCAGAGCTTGCTACAATCACAGAAATCAGAAAACAAAAGGCTCTCCCAATGCTTCAGAAGCATCTTTTTTTTTCCTATTCTGTAGAAGTAGAAAAGAACCAGAAATAGGATGTAATAATGGGCATTTCTTTAAAATAATTTTTAGCCAAATGGCAACTGCCCTTTTCCCCTAGAAACGTAATGGTTTGAACAATTTATTGCATGATTGCATGCATTGATTACACTGCATATCTTATGTGTGTCTGAGTAACATTAGGAATTGCTTCTGATGAGGAATGCCTCTAAGTTTAATGTCCACTTAGAAGATTGTTAAGCTCTTAGTGTCATATTTTCAACTGTTCACAAGTGACTATGTACGCTTGACAATTGACTTTTTACAAAACACACCTCTGAATGCAGAGGAAATGTCTCTTTGGTCTTTCAGGTCTGGGGATTAGTCCCACACCTCAAAAAAGGTGAGGCCACCATGAAGTTGGACTCTGAAGCAGATGGGCTTTAAAACTGTTATATTAAGTGTATCAGGCATGTTATCTGGTGTCATTGTTGATACAAATGCCTGTGTTCTCATTTGGCATTTCATGTTCTGTAAGTCTTGTGCACATGATGAATCTTTCATTTCATAAAGGTACTGAATACGCACAAAAAGGAGAATAAAATAATGACTTTATTTTCCTTCGGGGATAAATTAACTGAAAGATACTTTATCTTGCATAACTTTCCAACCTGTTCAGAAAAGCTTTTTATTGATTATGCTACAAAGACATAAAAGCGGGGGAAGGGAGGAAAACAAATTAATTCACTTACGGAAACATAAATTTGCAAGCATCTGGAGTTTCCCTAAATGCAGGATTTCAGTTGTGTACTGACAGATTTGCCTGCATTCACATGGCATTTGTGAACAAATTCATCTTACAGCCACCCCAGAGAGAAAAGTAATATGTAAAATAGGTCTTGCAAGGAGAAAGGCAGGTGGCAGTGAAACGCTGTGCTCTGGCACATTTCTGAGAAGTTGTCAAAGGCTAGATAAAAGCAGATAGGCCCTGGAGCTCCAGTTTTGGGCAGATTTCCTGCCTGCAGAAATCTTGGGCATCCCCTATACTTTAAATTAAATCTCAGTGGAGGTTTTTTGTTTGTTTTGCTTGTTTGTTTGTGTGCTTGGTTTGCTACAGATATTGAATAATCTTCAGCAGAAAGATCAAACTGTGATACCTGCAAAAGTTCATACCCTCTGTGGTCAGTGGGTTTTCAGAAAACTGAATTTTGGCATCCTGGCATTGGGACACATCTTTTAAAGAAAGATGACCCTTAGCTAACATGGAATGAACTATTATCACACTTATGGTGAAAAATGCAAATTTGACGGTATGATTTTTAAAATTCTATCTCTTTTGACAAACCATTTTCTGAAAAAAGAAACAAGTTAAAATAATCCTTGTCTCTTGTGTTATAAAATAACTCTTGACTCGATTGACAAATACTTTTTTTTCCCCTTAAATTAAGCAAATATATCTCTTTTTTTCCCCTTAAATTAAGCAAATAAGAAGTGCAAATTTGCATGTTGGACACTAATTTTTGTTTGACCACACAATATTTTAGTAATCTAGAAGATTAATTTTTTAAACAAAATATTTTCCTACAGCGATACCTTTGAGAAATTGCTTTGTTCATCCAGCTGTATTGTCCAGGCTGGCACTACAGGCAGATGAAATTTTAAGAATCCCTTGGCATATTGGCAGGAGTCTTGCTCTGCCCAGACAATGCTGGGACGTGTTCCTCAGAGCTTTGCTGCGTGGTGAGGGCTGTCCCCATCCCCCCCTCCCAGCAAGGGCAGCCGCGGGGAGAGGGAGCCCCGTTTCTGCCGGAGCCCCGCCTGCCGCGCCCAGCGCGGGCCCGCAGTGCCCTCCCCAGCGGTGGCGGTCCCCAGCCTGGCTCCGGCGGTGACAGCCGTGCCACCGCGCTGGCGGCAGCGGGACTGCTCCTGAGCCTGCCGTGCGCCCCCGTCGGCGCAGCATCCTGGGGCTCCCACCGACGGCTCCTGAACCTTGCGTTTCCCTGCTCCATCTTGTGGCAAGCAAGGGTATCTGCCCGTCCGAGCAAGTTCTTGACGCTGAGGAAGAGGGCACATAGGGATGGGGAGGGTTGAGGCTGGAAGCACTGATGCTCAGAAACACCCCGAGTAAAGAAAAAAAAAAAATTTCAAACATCAATAAGGATGCTTTGAGCCTGGTGAGGTCTCTGTAGGATCTCAGAGTCCAACGGGTTGTTGGGTTTTTTTTTAAGGGTTTTTTAAAGTCTTTTTTTGAGCACTAGTGCAGCTGTGGCTTTCTTGGGGCAAGAGACCTTCAGCATGGAGCCTTCTGCACAGCTCCTGCCCCTGTCTGAGCAGCCTCTCAGGAGCCTCTTTTGGGTGCCCCATGACTGCCTTTTCTCCTGTCAGACAGGTGATTTTACTGTCAGCTCTCTGCCACAGAAAGCTCTCTCTGCTCACAGGTTGGCTTGTCCAGGTCTCTGGGGACCGCCACCGCTGAGGCCCACCAGACACCAGTGCAGTGGGCTCTGCAGAGGCTGGCAGCTGCTCCAGAGGCACATTGCCAAATCCCCACTAGCTGACCTCTAGCTGTGGCAAGGTGGTTAAGGCCAACAATGATGTAAACAGTAACAATAATAATTTCTCCCTCAAAGGAATGCCGTGGAGAGCCCTAGTGTGATGCTCACATTCTCCAGTAGCTCTCATACCTGTATATAAAGGAATAGTCAGAGGTACAGCAGGGGTAAGCACAGCACAATGGGGATGTCCTGTGCCAAACTATCCCTTGCTTTGTCCTTGCTGGTGTTGTGCTGCTTTTCTGGGGGTCCCTGACTTATCCTGCTTGTGGGTCTGAAGGGCCACCTCTGCAATATTTGTTGTATGCTTGGTGAACAGACTCACCTCACATTTGTGCTGACATCTTTGAAAAATGACTCTGATTCTCTCAGTATACTGTTTCAGTGATTCATTCTTTATGTGCATTTACTCAGCAGACGTGAGTGGGGAAATAAGATTTATGCTAAATTTATATGTTAATTTTAATATTGAAGCTATCCTGTATTTGAAGAATAAGATCAATTCTTCAATTTCATTTCTTACCTGATATTGCATATTGTCATTACTGGAAAATAAAATTATTTCTGAATGCATACTATCTAAACTTCAATTTTAGTGGACATTTAACTTCGACGCATCATTCTTCTCCCTTCCCTATAAAAACTAACTTAATACAATATTTAACATTCTCACACTAGTCTGCCACTGGAAGGTAACAAAGATGAGACTTTTTACCCTAAATGACGTTTCATTAATGTGCTCCCTGGAACATTTCTGCACTGTCACAGACTCCACACCTGACTCAGTGTTGCATGCATGCTACGATAGGAATCTTGGTTAATGGTTGTGCTCCTCACTGGAGATTAATTTCATTAATTTCCACGTTAGCAGCAGTTCTTGAGAGCCATGGCCACAGCTGTTCACTAAACATGCCTGTACACAGGCCAAATCCTAACCTTAAGTGCAGAATCCAACCCTTAGATCATGTAGAGGATGGATACAGAGAATCACACGTACAGAAAGATTTAGCCTCTACAGAGGGAGATATATTTTAAAGAGGCCTCCTGCCAGAGACTGTGCTCTCCTGAAGCTGCAACAGAAAGAAAATATTTACAACACCTTAGCAGTGTGGCTTGCCACTTTATCTCTTCGCAAGCTGTGCAGGAGATTAAGCTGAGAAATAGATAGGAGAAACCTTTGCAAGGTTTCATCCTTGCTCTGCCCAACACCCTGAGGAAGAGTTTTCCCTCCCTGTGAGATAAAGATGACTGCTACAACAATGTAATTGTTTTTATCTGAAGATTCACAAAGAGTTGAAGAATTCTGTAAGTAAGAGAGTAGACATAGTGTTTACCAGATGATGGATGGTAAGAGTCTCTTTCTGATTTTTTGTCTGTGAGAGTCTATAGCTTTTCATTGTCTGACCGTGACTACCTTCAGCAAGAATTGTCCTGAAAACATCAGGATTATCCTAAGATAGTTACAATTGTTACAAAATGCCTAAAAGTTGTGAGACCTAAGGTAAATACTGTTTGGGTTCTTCTTACCTCTTCTGAGTTTATAGACTTTATACATTCCACCTTTCTCCTCTGTAACACCTAGATAAAACCAGAAATCTTGTGACAAAATTGTACTAATTGCCTTTTCCCCCCGCTCCTGAGAGTCAGAGAATACATGAATCAACAAAAGGTTGGGGAAAAGTGAGAAAGCAGAATTCAAGACACAAAGGAATCTATTCATTCTTCCAGGACTCGTGTGTCTCAGGGAGGTGTGTGGGCTCAGGAGGAGCTGGTCTTCCCTCCTCTCTCTGGGGAGGCTGAGCACACCATGGCACTCAGGCCAGCAGTCTGATCTCAGCTTGGGGGCTGCAGCCCCCCAGGAGTGGGCACACAGCTACAGGAGGAGTGTGGCAGCAGCGTGACTGTGAAGGTGCTTGTGGTCTCTCATAGAAGCTTTCCTGCTGTGCTGCATGCAGCAAAGCTCAAAACCAGTTTTGGAAACATCTTTCTTTGCAGCCTAGTCCCTCTGCACATTGTTGACATTCCTTCTTGCCACGGTGAGTATAAACTGGGAAGAGTGAGAGATAAAATTCATGATACACAGAAAAATATAAAGGAGGCATTGAAATACTCAGAAACACTTCAGTGCTACTTGTGAAATCGGGATTTTTAAAATCACTTTATCACTTTTAAGAGCTAAATGACTCATGTGACGAGAGATGCAGAAGCAATCCTCACAGGCCATTGTACCTGAGGAAGAACTGTGCTAAAAATTTAAGTTTCTCTGCCTCTGCACATTAATATCTTGACTCACTAGGAACAGGTCCCTGAAGGGTGCTTGCAGCTGTTCACATTACACAGTTAACAACTTTCCTGGGAACCAAAATCAGTTGGTTCTCACTTTGAACATGCTTTTTTCTCTAGTAAAGCAAGGATAATGCTCAATGGCTGGTATGGCTACATATTCTATGAGTGAAAAAACAACACATTCTCAAGAGAAACATTCCTAAACTACAGAAAAATATTCTATATGGCTCCATCCTTACTCCAAATCCTCTTCAGGAGACTTTAATACCCTTCACAGATTTAACCCAACTCACAGCCCAGTTATTACATTTTAGACCATGTGACTTAATTGCTAGTAGAGTTATGGTCATCTGTGTGTAAGTTATGAATTTTCTTCCTTGCTCTTTCTCCGTAATTTCTTTTTTTCTAATGATCTTCAGAGATATGGAAAAAAAGGAACATTTGGCTACATATATTTTTCTTCTTTATCTCCATTGTCAAATAATCGATTTTCAGGAAAAAGATGGTATGAGGGAGAACTTAATAAATTTTTAATTTTTCTCAAAAATTCTACAAAACTAAAGTGGTAAGTTTTCTAAGGCTCCAAAGGGGAGAGACCATTAGTTTAACTTACCCACACATATTTCCTTTGCCAATTCTCACCTATGTTGGTGAGAACACCTTACAGGCAACAACGGCTACAGCCTGTCATAAACATCTTTTTATGAAAATCCTTTCTTAGGATTTTTTCCCTTCTGAGAAGCTAAGAGGCCTCTGAGACAAAATGTAAACAGTGGTTATCTGCTGCTGTGGAATGCAACAGGTGGATCCGTGATTGGTCTGGTGTGGATGTTTGGAATTAGTGACCAGTCACAGCAGAGCTGGCTCTCACTCTGTCCAAGCCACAGACCTTTGTTTTCATTCTTTTCTATTCTATTCTTAGCTTAGCTAGCCTTCTGAGATGAACCTTTTCCTTCTATTTATTTTTAGTATAGTTATAATGTTATATATATATATATATATATATATAAAAAAATATATATAATAAAATAATAAATCAAGCCTTCTGAACATGGAGCCAACATTCTCATATCTTCCCTCATCCAGAAAACCCTTGTGACCACTGTCACAACAGCCCTTGCGCACAAGTGGGAATTGGGCTGGATTTGGGGTTGCTTTGCAGAACTTTGAAACACATCAGGAGGGAGGGAGGAGGAGAGGAGGGAAGGAAAGGATAATTTCTGACCTTCAATAGCTTCTGGGGAGTGGGTTTTTCCTAGGCCCTAGCCTGAGCTATCTGAGTTAATGCCCACATTACCGTTGCCTTGAAAAGGGAACGGAGTGATCTATACCAGAGCTAGGGGATGAAAGGAGCTGGTCTCCCTGTGCTGTGCTCAAGCCTCCCTCCTCTCCCAGAAAGTTCACTGCATGAGGTTTTAGCAGACTTGCATGGTGTTTGTATATGAAAAGCTATGACCAATTCCCAGGTAAATGGCTTATTTTCTGACACAGAAAAACTCATGCAAACACCCTGCTTGTTGAATTAATTTTTGACATTCATATATTTCCTGATTTGTTCATCACTGCTCTCCCTTGTTTTAACAGTTTATATATTTTTTTTTCTGCTATTCTCTTGTTCTGGCAGTAGAAGTTACTGTGGTAGTGGGTGTGGTGAGAGGCAGTACAATCACCACCGTCCTGCTTGTAGTGGCCCTTCTCTGACCTCTCAGCTCCTTTGCAGCACCATGCCTCCAGTGTTTCTCACACTTTCTGACGCCTGAAAATGCAGGTCAGCTAGTTACTGTGACTTGGTTTTAATTCACCAGCAGAAGATTAAAATTGCTGCCTGAAAGGTCTCAAATTCCTTTTTTTTATTTCACCGGTACCCTAAATAATCCCTGGTGGTGAAGAACCGGTGACTAGCCATTCAGCCACAGGAGAAGTTATCTTCTCCCTCTTAAACTGGGAAAGCACAAGTTCAGGCAAAATTGTGAACTGTGAGTACTAGATATTTGAGAGCTCCTCGGGAAATAGGTTATATTTTTCCCTTCCAAATATCTAGAATTGCGACTGTGTTTGAATTCATCCCTGAGTTGAGATTAGAGGTGGAAAAAGTCACTTGCAAATGACTGTAATGTATATTACTCAGACCACATAACATACATTACTCAGACCATGTAACATATATTATTAAAGCAAATACCCAAAGTAAATGCTGTTGAGCACTACTTGACCTGGACATAAAAAGCATGGCTTTGTCTTCACACAGAAAAAGGCAGTCTGGCTGTATTTCAGGCAAGTGCTGGGGGGATTTGCAAGGGCTGAGGAGCGGTGATGAGTTAGGGCCAGGAAGAGGAGGAGCTCGGCTCTGTCACCAGCCCTGCGCCTCGAGCCGGTGGCCCCACCTAGTGACAGTGCGGGCACGGAGCGGGCACGGAGCGGGCACGGAGCGGGCACGGAGCGGGCACGGAGCGGGCACAGAGGGGGCACAGCGCGGGCACAGAGAGCGCACCGAGCACGTACGGCGCGGGCACAGAGCGGGCTCAAAGCGGGCGCGGAGTGGGCACGGAGCGGGCGCGGAGTGGGCACGGGGCGGGCACGGCGCGGGCACGGAGCGGGCACTGAGAGGGCACAGGGCCGGCATGGAGCGGGCTAAAAGCGGGCACGGCGCGGACACGGAGCGGGCACGGCGCGGGCACGGCGCGGGCATGGAGCGGGCTCAAAGCGGGCACGGCGCGGGCACGGCGCGGGCGCGGTGTTGGGGGCCCGCGGGCGCCACCCGGCCCGAGCCGCGCCGCTGCTATGTGACGTTGTGGCCGTGTGACGTTGTGGCCGTGTGATGACGTTGTGGCCGGGCGATGACGTTGTGGCCGGGCGATGACGTTGTGGCCGGATGATGTTATAATGAGGAGGGGCGGGTCTGTCCCTCCCTGATTCTGCGCGGCTCTGGCAGCTTGGGCAGGGCTCGGTTTGCCGTCCGCTCTGGGGCTCAGCTCAGCGGGCGGCAGGGCGGGTGTCCCCAGGACTCCTGCCACCCCCGACCTGTCTTTTCTAACAAGAGGCAGGCACCGCGGCAGGCATCGGCCTCACTGCAGCCTCTGCCCGCTCCTGGGCAGCACGGAGCTCCCAGGGCAGAGTGGGAGAGCCGGCAAGTTCCCGTTTGCCATGCATGCATACGCATGCACACAAACAGCTTCTCTCTGAAGCCCTCTCTCACAAAAAGTCAAAGATGTCAAAGGTATTTCTGATATCCTATTTGACTGTGGAGGTGGGCCCAACAAATAAAGAAGGAATGCTTTAGGAAGCCTGTTGTGGTTTAACCCCAACAGTCAATTAAGAGCATACAGGCACTTGCTCAGCCACCAGACCCCTGACAGGAGGGAGAGCAGGACAAAAAGGGAACCTTAAGCATTGAGATAAGAACAGCTCAAAAATTCAAACTAAACTAAACTAAACTGAACTAAGCTAAACTACTATCACTGCTAACAATGATGATAAAAACAATAATAACACTTGTAATGGAAAGTGTCACCCTGGTTTTTTAAGATTTTCTAAACCTTCTGATGTTGACATTCTTGTAGTGAACTTTCTGACACACTTTCTGTAAATAACTCATTGTTTTGCATTCCTTTATGGAGGAGGGAAGAGTTGATGGACTGTTGGTTTGACCAGTGTCATTGGAGAGGTGTCACTGTCACCCTCCAATCCGTTGTCACTTTTGGAAAACTATAAATGTTAGAGTCAGAAAATAAACTTCCCTTTTTTCTTCACCTTGAGAACAGCAGTGTGCTTGTGTTCTTTCATGTCCTATAGTGACAGGAAAGGATAGGGGGAGAGAGAAATTAAACCAAAGAGAAAAAGTTGCTCACCACCCACTGACCAATACCCAACCTGTCCCCCAGCAGCAGTCAGCTCCTCTCGGACAACTACCCCCCATTTATAATGAGAGTGAAGTTGCTCTGTGGTACAGAGTATCCCCTTGGTGAATTTTGCTGGCCTGTCCTAGCTATGCTTCCTCCCATATTCTTGTGTCCCTGTTCCCTGGCAGAGCATAGCAATTTGAAAAGTCCCTTACTTAACACTAAGCACTCCTGAGCAATGACTAAAACATCACTATGTTATCATTATTCTCCTATTAAATCCAAACCAGAGCACTGTACCAGCTCCTGAGAAGAAAATTAACTCTATCCCAGCTGAAACTAGGACAAAGCCATATGACAAACCTTTGGTTCATCTAGTGTATCAGCGTTTCAAGGTATTTCATCTTTCCTTTCTCCTTTATCATTCTAGAGACTTATTCTTTTCCTCACTGTATAACCAAAATTTTACATTTTCCTTGCTACTAGGCAGTTAAATGATGTCTGTGGGATAAAGCTAATTAGTGTCTGGTCGGTCCAGAGATGTCTGGCAATGTTAATATATATGTGGATGATATGTATGCCCTTTCAACTGAGGCTGTCTGTTCTGCACCACTAGCTGCTAGCTGCTTTTTGATATGAAGATGCAAACCAGTTACCTTTGTCTTGGGCATCTCAAGCCTCTTTTTTGCTACTTATTGTCTTGATCTTTCTTGGTTATAGTTCATCCTAGATTATTTCAGTGTGCTGTATCAGAACACAAAATGTAAGTCTGCCTGGAAAGTAGGACTAATGCCAGATGCAGAAGTTTGTTTCACATTCTCAAATGAAAAACATTTTGTGGCCAAAACAAAGTGGCTGTGGTAATGCCTTGTGTATCTATTGGAAGTAGGATTTACTTAGGCTATCTTTCTTTTCATGCCAAATAGTCCCTATTATGTCCTGTTTGTGAAGTAGTCCTCCTGATAGGCTTGAATTTCATCCCCTTTACCTTAAAAATATCCCAACTGCCTTGCTACTTGACAGTGCTAAGGTCTCAATTCTGAATGAAGGGCAGGTGGTATGGGTTTGGTTTGCTGTATTTTTAACTGTCTCTGTGTCTGGAATAAATGTAGGGGCTGGCCTGTCAGGAGGCAGGGAACTGTGAAAACTGCAGGTCACCAACATTTCTTCTACATCTCTCTACAGCTAAGCTTTCCACCTTAACAGCATAGGAATTTCCCATTGCCACTACTTTTCTGCTAATTCCTACTGTAGTTTCAGATGCTGAGGAAAAAAAAGAAACAATCCAGCCAGTTCAGTAGCATTTCTGCAATGTGAGAAGAATATGCATTGGAATATTTTCCTTGCATTGACACAATCACTATCATGTACTTAGTGTTGGGAGAGATGGGAGTAATATTGTATAGTTTTCACTAATTTGCTCTGGGTCTTGTGCTTTATGCTTAGGAAATAAGCAGTACACAGACACAGTGCCTCACTGCCTTTGTAAATCTCTTTTTGTGTGGATGCTTGGGCCACGAGTGTTTTATGAGACATTTTCTGTGGAAAAGCTAGTTTCCTGTCTCCAATGTACAAGATTTTGCAAAGTAGCTAGTTGTGTAAATAGATTTATTTTCTGAACTCCCACGTCTCCTTCTCAGCAGAGTCAGCTAGTGCTTTTTTTTTTTTTTTTTTTTTTTTTGCATAGAGATATCTTGGTCTGGTTTGTTTTGAGGTTGACTAGGATGTTCATTTTACTTGATGACTGCTTTGCTTTATGTTTGCATCCTTCCAAGGTCTTTTGGCTGACCCAGAGACCCATCAAGGGAATATTAATAAAAAACCATTTCATTACAGTGAAGTGAGTTCACTATGTAACACTTTTCAATGGTGCACATGAAATGAAGACTAAGCCAAGGATAGTAATACCTTGGATGTGGCCTCAAGTGAATTTCCTTATGGACTTCACTGCTGAGTGTGGTGTTTTCTGATTTTCCCATTAACAATAACATTTTTGGAACACATCCTCTTTCTTGTTCACTAGTGATATTGAGCTAATGTACAACACAGAGTAAAGTTTATGTTACCAGAATTCATTCCTTGAGATGAGTGTCAGTAGGCTAATATCATTACAGGGATTTTGTGGAGAACTCCAGTGTAAATTGTTTTACCACAAGAATCTTTTCTCATGATTCTCCTTCCTGCTGCTGAAAGTATCTGTGTTCACACAAAACAAATCCCCTTACCTGTGAGTAAAATACTTTCTTTATAAAATGTGGCCTGTTCTCTAACTGTCTTTCCTGTGCCCTGATTTCTGACTCTCTGTGATTTCCTTATAATAAAGCTGTTGCTTTATAATGCTCAAGGTGTACCTCAAAAGGATAGTGCTGTGTTTATGACTGAGCATGGTAAAAGTTCTGATTCTTTGTCATGGGCAACTGAAAATAAAACACAGGAAAACGTAATAAACAGATGTTCCTCTTGCCACAGCCGTTCCAAAGTGCTGCAGTATTTATATCCCAGAACTGTCCCTTTCTTTGTATGACCAAGGCTCTTGTTTTATTAGAGATGTGCCAAGCCATAAAGCCCATTTCAGCCTCCTTAGCCATGTCTGTTGCCTTTACATGTGAGAAGCAGGAAATGACTACAGAGCACAACATCCTGCGAAGGATTGTGATTGCACATGCCTGTTTGTGTTTTGGCATTGCTCGGAGGCTGCTCTAAAGTTTTAGGATTGCAGTGTGCAAGGTTGGATGCAGGAAGCAAGTTACTAAGTTTGCACTCCTCATATGACAGAGCTGAAGGGCCATTGCCCAACTGCAAGAATGGCTTTGCCTGAGAGCAATCTGTGAGAGGTGATCGTCCTGCTCCTGATTTTGATCATTCTTATGTACTAAGAGGTGGCAAAGTTATCTCAGTGCTCACGTGCCTTCCCACATGGTGATCTGGCTTCTCTGTAGCAGTAATGAATTGGTCATTTATACCAGCACGTCTGGCTCGTCCTGGGTGTGCTATTTATTGCTCAGATGCTGGCACAGTCTGATAGCTGAGTGGCAGACAAGCTGTGATGGCCTACTGTATACTGTGGATGTGACACAGATCTGAAAAATACCTTTTTAGATGCTGTTGCTCTTTGTTTATTTGAATTGCCTCTTAGCTTTGTGGTTGTTGACAGCAGCAGCGCTAACCCTTCTTTCATGCATTAAAAAAAAAAAAATCACAGAAGTCCTTAGAGGATGAGGATGGTTGCACCAAAAACTGGTTAGAATAATACATTGAATATGTTTTTCATCCACCAAGATACAGGGTGGCCAACTTTAGCTTTCAAGTTTAAAGAAACTTTCCTTTTTGACTGTCAATATGGCAAGATTGCCGAGGCCATGCCAATTTCGCGTGATAATTGTAAATGTGCTGGCCTCACTAGGCCACATATTCTGACCTACAGACAATTGAACATAGGAGAAAGTGGCTTTTTCTATAGATAAGAATGAGTGTCTGGGAAGACACAAATCCAGTTCATGGGTTTGAATATTTAACTTGTCTCTGTCACATTACACAGACACAACTGACTATAAAATCATGGTCTATAGAGTGAAAACAGTTCAATGACAATCTGGAAGTGATTTTGTTGCTCCTTTTGTGATTGCACTTGGTTTAACACTTCTGGGGTTGCAGCACCTGCTTTGACACAGAAAGCTCATTACAACTACAATTACTACTACTTGAAGGCTGGACTGCACAAGTCATTGGTTTCTAGCTACTGTCAGCCATGCTGAAAGACCAATGAGAAATATCAGGTCATCTTCCGTTCCATTACTCTACCATAGCCCACTCTGCTAATTAGTAATTGCTGTCCACTCTAACTGGGATGATGAAAGATAATCCCATGCATACATTGAGAACACAAAGTTGTTTTAGGACATTTGCCAAAATCAGTACTACAGAATGGCAGAATTGGTGGCTATTGACTGATTTGCTAAAAGGTAAAGATGTCCTTTTCTTTTTTTTTTTTTATGTTGCCATACTTGCAGATTTCTATGGTGGAGGTTTTAATATTAATGGTAAGAAAACAAATATTAGCCTGTGAGTCCAGGTTTGAGGTGAGGGAGATTGGGATGGGGAATAAAGAGGAAGAAAGACTGTGTGACAAGAGATATAGTGGCTGTTCTCTTTTAGAGGTATCAGTGCTTCTTTGGAAGAATTATGTCAGACAAGTGACCTCCCCCATACTACTGAAGCATAGGAAACTTCATAGAATTTTTCTAGTGAGGCACATCATCAGGGACGAGAGCTGAGGGTTTTATGTTTTTTGGTGCATGGAAAGATAATTTTGTTGGATCTGGCTATGGAAAAATTGTATTCAGCATCTCTTGCTACCATTTCTCCTTGGCTCTTTTGGAATTTTGCCCCCTCCATGCTGATTTGCACCTCCAGATTGCAGAGAGGAAATTTCTCTTGGTGGCTGGTATATTGGTATGGTAGCATTTCTTGGGGAGAGAGGGCTGTCATTGCCAGGGGGAACACAACAACCCTGTCTATTCCTCTGATTTCTCTTCTGTGGAGCAATTGCACTGAGACACGTGTCTTACACACCTCTCACCAAACTCTCAGCTCTTTTCTCCAGGGCTTATCTTCTCTGCCAGATAAACCGTGGAGAAAAAACTTCTGCTTGTCCAGGCTGGTGTTTCTCCATCTGTCACTCCCTTGGGAGATGTTTCAGAGAAAGATTTGATGTGGGATTCCCAGGGTGACCCTGGGCAGGGCTGGAGCACTGTCCTGCAGAACCTGAATCTTGGGTGGGTGTTCCCCGCAACCCCTATCAGGAATGAATTAGAGTGTTTCATTCTTGTAAGTGATACTTTTTAAAGTAAACATCCCTGGGTTCCTGTGATGTGTAACTAATGGAGTGCTAAACTCTCAGGGCTGGTTTAAGACTCAGAAAATACATGTGTTGCCAATCCATCATGTTCCTAATACTAATTAACATAGCAGGGACACAATAAAGCCCCAGAACCTGCGCACATTACCCAGCTCACATTACCACTCTATAACAGTCCCTCTATTGACCTAACAAAAGTACACATTGGAAAAATGAGACGCGGTCTTTTCTGACTCAGCTAGACCTATTAAGCCAAAGAAGAGAGCTGGACTCTCATTTATTATTTTCCATTATTATTCTGGTATATCATGGGACAGAGTTCTCAAATAGTGTACAATGAGTTTGCTACCTTTGCTAGTATCTGTGTGTTACCTGCTGCTAGGCAGGCAGTCCTAACAGAGGCAGAGCAACCCCTGACTTGTGGAGTGATGTCTGTGTGTTGGGGGGGACATTCTGCTCCTGCACAAATGAAAGACCTTATTTGCTAATTTGCATCCTTTCTTTTTATTTTTTTTTTAGTTAATTGCAATGAAAAGCTTATTGTAAACCTTTACTAATAGGATTGTCCCAGGCTCAAAATAGTTCCTCAGCAGAAAAGGCTGAAAAAAGAGTAATAAAATTTTAATTAAAATTCATTCTTAACTATATGAACATTTGTTTTTAGGTCCTAGGAATTTTTTTTCTTGTACTGAAAGACAGTGACATCCCCCCAGTTCCCTGCAATATGCTCCTTTTTAATGTATGGTAATTCCACTGATTTTAAAGATGAATGATGTATAGCCAAAGATAATCTGGAAGGAATCTGGACAACAAGAGATTATCACATTTATGTGGCAGTTGTCCCTAAGTGGATGGAGTCTGGCTTTGTGGAAGTCTTGGGCAAGCTGCCGTTTACTTCCACAATTTCATGGTTGGGATTTTATGGTGCTTGTCTCTGAACTCAGTAGAGTACGCTCACTAGCACTTGAAGCCTAGGTATATCTCCTGCTGTTGCATATAATTTGGTGTGCTGGTTATAGACAGCATTAGTTTGATCATTATGGCTTGAAAATCTGGTATGGTGTTGGAGTGATGCCAAGTTTTGCAGGTAAGTACACCGCAACAAATGACTTGGGTCTTGGGTATATCCTCATTGGTTCTTACTTGGTAAAATTTTAGATTATTGAGTTTTTTCCTGAACTAGTTATTTGTGAGTACCTTGCTATCAAAAATGTATTTGAAATTGTTTTCTCATCGCTATTTAGAAGATGGAGCTAGTAATTTATAGCTATATATCATCCTCCAGTTGTGTGTCATCCAGCTGTCTAAGATGTGGTTAAACCAGATGGGTTCAACTGGATGGACATTCTGTCTGACATGCTAGTGTTTGTGTGCTGGAGACTGTTACAGGATGGAAATTGTCCCTACAGACTAGGAAAGTGTCCCTAAAGAAAATATCCCTTGGGTGGAAGTCACAGAGGAGATGGAGATGTGCAGAACAAAGACAGCAAGACAGTTCAACCCCAGCTCTGTGGTACAGCAGCTCCTCCCACTTCCTTTATGAGCTGAATAGTCAAAGAAGACCTGGAAAGAAACTCTCAAAGCCCAGGCTTTTGTGGAGCATACTGCCAGTGAAACGGTCATGCAATATGGGTAAAATTTCTGATCAGCATGTTGTCTTCTCTTTTAAGGCAAAACTAATTAAATATGGACCTTGCCCAATTTCCCTGGCACCTGGCACAGGAGGTTTTCTACTGAGTTCAGCAGAGATGGTTAAAGACCTTTACTCCTAGAATTGGTTCATTTTATGCACTGAGTGGTTCGACACTTTGCGTGGTTGATATGATCTTGGATGTGTAGAGACCATGAATTACCTAAGTGTCACAGATATTAAATCATGAAGTAGATGACAGTGTCCTCTCTATGTCATATGATCTTAGTGCACTTTGTGGGATAGTCTCTTTTATTATTGCAAGTAATCATAAGTGCTGAAAAAATACCTTAAATAAAATAGTATTTTAGAGTACAATGCATCCAATGTTCTTAATATGTATATACACATCTGCAATATGTTAAACTCAGACTCATGCCCATTTAATCTCAAGGATTTCAATGGGGTGTCTGTATAGAATGAAGGGAAAAGTTTTATCCCAGAATACTCAATGGCTGCACCTTTTGCGAACACTTTATGCCTTGGATTTTCACCTAGATTTGTGTTTATAATAATAAACATGTTATTTATTAAATATATATTTACAATAAATTCCATGCTATCAATGGTCTGTCTGCTGTAGGAATAATTTCATGTACTACTTGGTTTCTCTTTGATGATTTCAGAAAACTGTGCATCCAGATTAATCTGACATGTGGTTTTGAGCCACAGTGATAAAAGCCTGGTAAGGGTGCTCTCTGCCCAGAGATACAACCAGGATCTATTCCAATAATCCAATTAAAGCCTGTCAATGAGCAGGTTCCCTTGTGAGAAGAAATGGATTTGAAGCAGTTACAGGTCCTGTATTCCTCTTCATGGATATAAGTCAGAACAAGAATCGATACTTTGGTTCAGCTCCCTTCTGCCATGGGACAAATTCACAAAACCAGGAATGTGTACCTGTTTTGCCAGTGTGTGCAAAACCACTTCTTAGCCACTGCAACCTAGAGTGCACCAATAGCAGGGAAAGAGAAGCAGCAAATGAGATTGTCCTAAATGTCCCTTAGCAGTAGGTGCTGTGTCCAGCTAGCACCAACTTCTCCCCCAGTCACAGCAATACCGCCCCTTCAGAAGCTGATGTTGGTGTCAGGCCCCCATTTGCATTGACTCTGGGAAGAGCCAGAGTGTTGTAGATAGGTAAAACTTTACAGAAGGAAGCCTTGTAAAATCATGGCTCGCTCCTGTTACTTTGGCTTAGTAGAAAAGGCTGCTGGGAGTGAGTCAACTGAATCAGAGATGGAAAAACTAGTTTTATAACCACTGTGTGTTCACATCGTTGTGTTTGGTGGTTGGTTGGATGATGTTTGTTGTATTTTAGAGGTATGTAACTGATAAAAACATAACTACTTAAAAAGAGCTGTGTTTTGCAATAAAGGAGTTCTCTTTTGCACCTGCCGGGGGACTCTGCGTCTCTGCCTCCTCACACCAGAGGTCCCAATGATGGCAGCTGAGACAAAGGCTGGAAGGAGTCATATTCATCCCCTCTCTAAAATACTTAGTAGGAATGTTGTAGAGGCCAAGTGTGCCAGTCTGTTTGGGGTACTTAAAACACCTCCAATGAAAGAGCTCTGTTTACAGAATTCTAAAGATACACGTTTCTCTCACTGTCCTCTGTATGCTTAGTGATTCTCTCAGATTCTCCCCTTGATGAATGTAGCCTCAAATAGCTAAGCAGAAGATGTGCAGAAGTACTAGCCAAAAAAGAAGAAAATAAAAAATAATTTTAAAAGGGCTCTGATTTTATTTGTATTGTCACAGAAAACTCTTCTACCTCAAACTTCACCTAAAATCTTGTGGGAGGGGACTCTGCACCTATAAATGCTTCCTTTTAATTGTGAGAGGAGTCTGAGACACATCAGCATCATGTTTGCTGTACTAGGAGTACATCTCTCGCTGTTTTCCCATCTGATGCCCAAGAATCACGGAAGTGATACCTCCCACATATGTGCCACACAGACTGAGCTCCTCGGTTGTGGACTTACAGCACAAGCTTGTCTGATTTTCAGGATTTGTTCTCCAAAAGATAGATGGTAAAATCATTCTGAGAGCTTTGGTGGAAATGTCACAGGTGGTGATATAGCCCAATGTGTTTTCTGTCAATTTTCAGAGAGCCCAATTGTCTTGCATTCACTCTGCCATGCTGTGAGTGATGAGATTCAAGACGTCTCCCTCTACCACCTCAGGCATCTGTGTGCTCCACGCTGGATCCACACTGAGCCAGAGTCTGATACTTGTATTAGTATGGTATAATAGCCCAATCTAAAATTGGTTCTACAAGCTTTCTTACTAGTTGGAGTGTAATAAGTGCGGCCTAGATATCCACATGGATCATTTGGCCTGAGTCTGGCTGGCTGGCTTGTTTTAACTGATATATTGCCAGATTTTGATGGTGTTTTTCATGCTGACCTCTACCTCAGGTCATCGTAGTAATTTCAGTGAGGCTGTTCAGAGACTGCAATGCTACAATCTGGCTAGTTGCAGTTATATGATGGAATTTTTACTGCTAAGCACAACATAGCCTACCCAACTTATTTGATTTAGCAGGTGTCTTATTGGCATGTAAAATATTTTGCATACGATTATATTGCATCCTGAAGAAAGAAAAACAAAACAAAACACCACAAACCAGTTTATTAGTAAGAATTTTTGCTGTTCTGTTAAAATATGGCAATCAAAAAGACAATTTATATTGCAGAGACTTGACCTTTACTTTCCAGAACTGTAAAATAAAACCCCAAGTTCTACATTTTCTGCATCTGGTTGACATTTGAATAAAACTGCCAGAGTGCAAACAAATTTTGTGAAAACATCTCCAGCAAACTTTGCATTGACTCTAAAAATATCCCTGGCTAAGTTACTTTTTAAGGCCATATGTTGAAAAAAGAAGAAACCCCGAAACGTCACTAGAATTTATTACAACAAGAGATTTGCCAAACTACTTAAGACATTTGGGAAGATTATAGCGAAGTATATTAGTTGCTGACTTGACAATTTGCTGCGCTCACTGCTTGCATAGTGGATTCTTGATATTCATGCTGAGAGCTGATCCAACTTTGTAATACATTTTAGCAAGAGACCTGCCAAATGTCTACTGGCCTGTTAAATGCTGGCAAACCAAACATCAGCCTTGTTTATGAGCCACAGCAAAAGCAAAGCTGCCACGAATGGCACGCAAACACTCCTCATGCCTTTTTTTTTTTTTTTGAGGTCAAAATTTTAGCACAGAATTGGATGGGAATGGGTTTGGACTAGTTTTGACTTAACTTCTACTTGGGTCTGCCCTCATAACCCCTGGCCGTGAATCTGGAGGCTGCAGAAGAGGCAGTTCTATTTTACTGAGGTATGTTTCTTCTTGCTTCAACGAATGACTACCAGGACTGTGTGGTCCTGTTTGCAGAGGCCAAATTGTGCCCCCTTGGTACACCCCCAATGAGCGGGCAGAGTCTCCAACCACAGAAGGCTAAACTTTCCTGCTTTTATAGTTTATTCCTCTCCCTTCATGGGAGCTCACCCCTTCAGCTGCCAGGGTGAGGAGGATTGTAAATGGGAAACTCTGCTGCACCCCGTGCTGTATCCAAAGCTGTGTCTGTGTGAATCCTGCCATTGAAGACTGTGGACTGCCTGTCAGAACTTCCACTGGCTGTGTCAGAAGTGGCAGTTCTGCTCTGTTCACTTGCACTGCTTTTGCTATCATTCTAGTTTAGTAGGACAGAAGATTATCCTGGTATGGGAAGCAAGTCTCCCTATAAAAAGGCTAACCCTTGCCAAAGCAAACATTCTTACAAAGGCAAAGATATTACTGTCATGTTCAATAACATTTTCTTCCATATCTGTTGTAGACATTTTTTTGTGAAAATCCTTTCTTAGGATTTTTCCCTTCTGAGATGCTGAGGCCTCAGAAACAAAATGTAAACAATAGTTATCTGCTGCTGTGGAATGCATCAGGTAGATCCATGATTAGTCTCATGTAGATGTTTAGATTTAGTGACCACTCATGGCAGAGCTGGCTCTCTCTCTCTGTCTGAGCCACAGACCTTTGTTTTTATTCCTTTCTATTCTTAGCTAGCCTTCTGAGAGGAAACCTTTCCTTCTATTCTTTTTAGTATAGTTATAATGTAATATATATATATATATGTATATATATATATATATATATATATATATATAATAAAATAATAAATCAAGCCTTGTAAATGTAAAGTCAACATTTTCGTCTCTTCCCTCATCCAAGAACCCTTGTGAACACCATCACACCTATCATGCTAAAGTGAATAAATTACCACAACATTTTTTACCTCCTTATAATATGTGTTTATTTTATTTATTTGAATGGCATGTCGGAATAACAGGAAATCCCTCCTCTGACTCTGTACCTACACATCTGTTAGGCAGAAATTAAGTGGTCATTTAAAACAGAACAAAAAACACACAAAGCCCCAGAAAACCCAAATCCAAACTGAAAAACTTGCTTATTTAAAACGTTCAATCAGTTAAACTTATTTAAAACGTACAATCAGTTTAGAAAGGTATGTGTAATGAATAAAAATATTAAAATCTAGAAATCTAGGTTTATTTTAGTGATAGGGTTTACTTAAATGCTATTTGCAACAGACAGATTGAGTCTTATATACATATATATAAACCCCACATTTCAATTGAAAAAAAAAAACCTGGAAAAAAATTGGCTGTTTGTACTGATTAGATAAAACGGGAAAGGATGATATTTTTGTGGGTTTGGTTTTTTTAAAAAAAAATTTGCCCTATGCGATTCCCCTCCTTCCCCCATTTGAGATCACCCGCGAAATGTCAGCATCTTAGCTGTGGCAAATACACGGTAACCCCCGGAGGAGAACGCCTTGGGTCCGGGCCCGGTTCTGGGCTGGCTCGGGGCGCGGCCTGCGCAGGCACGGCGGGAGCACCGCCCGGGCACCGGGACCCGGAGAGGGCGAGGACGGGGCCGGCGGGCGGGGCGCGGGCAGGGGCAATTTGTTTCAGATTAAACGGTAACATCTCTGACCTAACAAGCGGCTGGGATCGCCCGCGTTTGTCATTGCAATCTGCCCTCGACGGCGCGGAGAGAGGGCAGGATCAAAGCATTCCTCCGGGGAAATTGCGCCCGGAGTTGCCGTTTGGTTAGCCTGCCCTAACCTCGCTAATAAATTTCCCCGGGGGAAGTGAGGGCTGGGGGGGCCAGGCGCGGGGGACTGCGGCACTTGCGCCTGCACCTGCCCGCACAGCAGTGATGCAAAGCAGGACCGAGCGCCGGGCGCTCCGGGGCCGCGGGCCCTCGGGCGGGGCGGGCGTGCAGTGCCCCGGGGCTGCTCCTCCGCCCCTCGGGAAAGGGCGCTGCCCCAAGGGGCACAGCCTGAGGACCCATCCCCGGTCCCCGTCGGGGACCCCCGGCAGGGCACGGGGAGGGGATGCGCGGTGGGGGCTCTGGAGCAGCCCTGGCCGCGGGTCTCGGCCCCGGGCCCCGCAGGCACCAGGGCTGGCGCAGCGGCGGGGATTGTGCTGGGAAGGCTGTGCGGGCAGGTAGATGTTCGGCTGCCCATCGCGGGCTTCAAAGGCTCCCGTGGCGCGGCTTTCCCAGCACGGCACGGCGCCGCGTCTGCTCATGTCAGCTCACAGCTGGTGCGGCTGACAGCACGGACCAAATCGGAGGACTGAGAAGGACAGGCAGTGCCTTATGCCCCTTTCCGCCTTCTCCCGCGGGTGCGCCCCGCCGGAGGACGGCGGAGACGCCTCTTCTTCCAGACGGGAGAGAGAGGAGTGCCTGGAGGGGAGCTCAAAAGCGCTGCGGAGCCCAGCGCAAACAACAGGAGCAGAAGAAAGTTATACAAACACGCTTTAAAATCGTGGCTGGGTTTCACAGCTCCCTGTGGATAAAGTAAACAGGAGGCGAACTGTTTTGTAATTTACTCCAGCGGACCGCAGAATCGTACTTTGTAATTTGGTGTCGGTTTACAGACAAAGGCGACTTCTGTTTCCTAACCTAGCAGGTCCTTTGTCATGCTTGTGCCTTTTAAGAGGGACCCGAAGGGGGAAAGTGGAATTCCTTGGGTATTTGCCTTTTAGTCATGCTAGTAAGTCAAACAGTAGCCGGGCTTTCTTTTGAGATGAATAATACCTGCCGTCGGGGGATGCCCTTCCTTCTCCTCGCTCTCCCGACGGTGCCGCCCGGGGAGGACAAACCTCCACGGGAACAAACCCTCCCTCCTTCCTGGCGGGTGCCCGCAGCCCGCGGGGCGAAGCGAAGGGTTGGTGCCCTGACCGGGTGGCAGCGGAGCTCCGGACGCCGGCTCACGCAGATGCCCGCCTGAGCTGCCCGCCTGCGCCACTCGCCCGGTGGCCTTTGTCCCGCAGGCCTGCAAGGGCAGGGTTTTGTCCGTGCCGAACCGGTGGCCGGCAGCTGGTCCGTGCGCTTACCGTGAGTAGATGCCCGTGTTTAATATATACATGAATACTGTCAGTATTTATTACACATACTCGCTTCTCAGGGAAAGAACAAAATATTTTTCCTTTTTAGGAAACTAGTTTCGGCCATGTGTTCTCGAAATAGTTAGATTTCGATCAGTACACACCGGTGGGAAACTAATGCTCTCCCGCATACCTTTATTATTTTTCTTCCTTGGCAAAATCCGTTTAATTTTTAAATAAACCAGTATTTCGCCTGCCCGGTGCTGACGCGACCGAGGTGTATTCTGTCCATTTCTGCCTCTTGGGAATTCCCGTTTTCACTGGCGGAAGCACGGAGCTCTAGCCTCCTCGCTTCGCGACTGAGATTTTGTGGGTCACAATTTTGATCGCTCTCTGATTGGGGAGACAAAGGACATTACCCAGCTCCCAAAGATCAGCCTCGGTTAGGGAGGGGCGGGAATAAAGTTACTCATAGGAAATAAAGTTATTTAGGATAAAAACCTTAGTGGTCGGTGGAAAACGTTCCCTCTGAAGGGAGAAACGGTAGAAAATAGAGTAATTTTCCTCGCCTTAATTCCCGAAGGGAAAGGATCCCGCCGCATTTCTAGACTTGGATAAAAGACCATTGCCATGCGTACCTTTCACTAGCGGGTCAAGCAACGGGAACGACTGCAAACGAAAAAAGCGGCGGCTGTTTGAGCCTTTTAAACCCTCGCCCCCGACCCGCTCCTCGGGTAGAGGGACGCCGCTCGCCTGCCGAGGGGGTTTCTTAGCTGTCACCATCAAAAGCGCTACCGTCTTTTCTCCCTTCCTTTCCTCTCGCACTCCTTTTCCATCCCGCAACGAAAGCTCACCACTCACCGCCCTCATCCCTCCCGCTTCGCTCCGCGCCCGCCCGCACCCACGAGCGGGCGGCGGGCACGGTGGGGGCGGGGCTGCGGCTCGCGGGCCAATCGGGGCGGCGGCTGCGGGCGGGCGCCCAATGGGCGGCGCGGGCGGCGCGGCGGGCGCTGATATCGGCGCGGGCGCGGCCCGGCGGCCTCAGCTCGGTGCCATCCCCGGCCCGGCGGCCTCAGGTCGGTGCCATCCTTGGGTGCGGCGGGCTCAGCTCGGTGCCATCCTCGGCCGACTCAGCTCGGTGCCATCCTCGGGTGCGGCGGGCTCAGCTCGGTGCCATCCTCGGCCGACTCAGCTCGGTGCCATCCCCGGACCCGGCGCGGCCAGTGCGCACCCACAGCCACGCACCGCACCGCAGAGCCGCGACGCACCGCAGGCATCGCCCCGACGGCGCAACGTCCCGGCTGTCGGGGAGCCTTAAGCCCCAGGTGCTGGGATCGGGAGTTCCTTGTCTCGACTGGTCTGGGGCAGCGGCCCTTGCGAGCTGTGAGGAGCTGAGGGACGCATTCTTCCTGCACCACCTGCCTTAGGTAAGTGCAGTGTGCAGAAGCAAGGACAGGGAGGTCGTGTGGGAGCAGGTGGGGGTCGGAAGTTGCAGCTTCCGCAGAGAGCTCTAGGAGTTCATACTACCTTTGCGATGTGTGAAGTCCAGCTGTCCTCTGCCTGTCTCCCAAGTCTGAACGCAGCTGGCAGCTGGCAGGAGGGTTCTCGGGATCCTGTAATAAGCAGGACCCTGTTAAGGCCGGACAGAGCCGTAGCGCTGCAGCACCGGGCATTGTCCTGGGAAGGTTCCTCCCGCATCCTTGGCTGCAGGAGACGCGCTCCTGCCTGCGGCGGGCCATCACAGCTCTCCGCAAGCCGGGCCAGGAGGGAGGGAGGGAGGGGCAGAGGGAGGCGTCCGTCGTGGCTAAACTGAGCCCCGCGCGGGTCGTGCGCAGGAGACCGGAGCTGACGGTGAGGGGAAAGATCACATCCCAGGCGGGCTCTGCCGTGACTTCCCGACGGGGGAGCATCTCGGCGGGGCTGCAGGCGGGCACCTCGGAAGCCGGGCGTGCTCCAGCTGCCGTTCCACCGCGGGGCCGGAGGCCTGACCCCTCTCTTGCAGCTGCGCCGCCGGAGAGCTATGGCTGAGGAACGCGCCGACTGGGAGATCGACGTGGAGAGCCTGGAAGGGGAGCCGGACGAGGCACCCGGCGCTCCGCGCGGCAGCACCGGCCCGGAGGAGGGAGAGGAGGAGGAGGAGGAGGAAGGCGAGGAGGCGGCGGCGGCTCCGCGGCGTGGCGAACCGCGGAAGCTGAGCCGCACGCCCAAGTGCGCCCGGTGCCGCAACCACGGCGTGGTGTCGTGCCTGAAGGGACACAAGCGGTTCTGCCGCTGGCGCGACTGCCAGTGCGCCAATTGCCTGCTGGTGGTGGAGCGGCAGCGCGTCATGGCCGCCCAGGTGGCGCTCCGACGGCAGCAGGCCACCGAGGTGAGGGGACACGGGACGCGGCGGGACGGGACGGGACGGGCGACCTCGGTCTGACGGAGCCATCCATCCAATTGCTCTCTTAGGACAAGAAGGGACTGACGGGGAAGCAGGCAAGTCTGGAGCGCAAAGCCGTCTACCAGAGGCACGTCCGAACGCCCAGCCTCTTGGCCAAGAGCATCCTGGAAGGTGAGAGCATCCCCTGTCCCTCCACGGCTTCCCGCAGCAGCGCTAGCAAGGGGGAAACCCCAGGAAGACCCGCCCGTCCCGTCCAAGGCGCGAAAGGCAGCGTCCTTTCCCGAAAAGGCGTTAAAGCGCGCCTCGCTACCAGCGCCGGGCGGCGGAGGCTCCGGCCCTTTGAGGCTGGAACCGATGCGACAGAATTTCAGTTTCTTGTCCCCTCCGCCCGAAATAATGCCTGAAATGCCAGCAACGGTAGTTTGAAATTTGAGAGTTACTGTTACAAGCTGGCAATCTTTTTACATGGCTACCCAGAAGCGTTTTGCGGTGCAGGGTAATTTATTCATAGGGTGGTTTCTTCGTGGGTGTTTTAATCAGCAAATGAGTAAATAGATTAATTTTTTCGTTTTATCTGAATGCCTACACAGCAGTTCCAATTGAGACATTATCAAAAGTAAGATCTGCAAAATAAGGTGCTTAATTTTTTCACTGTCAAAAATATTAACTGTGGAAGAATGATCTTTTAAAAGATCGTTATTTTAGTGAAAGGGTGTATTTCTTCCCCTACACCCATTTGGGATTTCCTATGTTTGGTTTAATTACTTTCCAAACCATATCTCTATAAATCATTGTACTTCCCATTTTTTTTTCTGAAATAAAAAGCTCTTTTCTTTTTCTGTTCAAGCTCAATTAATATTTAGTCCCTTTAGAAACCTCTAATTTACGTCTACAGTTCATTTTTTGGAAAACTCTTCTGTATTCTTTCCTCTAATTTATCGTAACTGTCTTTTTCTTTTCTCCTAGTTCTCCTTGGGATTTTCTACCATCTCTAGCAATATATACATAATGATTCATCTTTAGAAAATAGAAAAGACGCCAGCTGTAGATATAGGTATCTTCCTTGGAAAAGGGGAAGCGTGTATGAGAGGAATGGGGGTTAAAACAGGTAAAATCCTGTTCTCCTGACTCATGTAAATATATCCATTAATTCAGTGGAATTACATGTCTGGGTAGAACAAACAGGATTGTGTCCTATCTGTTATATTAAATTAAGCCAGGTAGCTTGGTAATTGAATGATCTGGACATTGAATTTCTATGTTTTATTGAAATTCTAGTTCATAAGAAATAAATATTTGAATGCTTTCCATATGTGTTAAAAGTGAATGGTTATCTCTCTCCTTAAGCCTCAGGATGGAATACCAGTCATAATACACTGTGGGACTTTGCCTCTTTTTTTCCTTCTCCCTCATCAATCTGTTTGTCTGGAACTGCGTTTTAAGAGAAGTACTAATCAGCTAGCTTGTGGTGGATGCTAAACACGTCAAAAAAGCAGGGCTTTCTTATCAGCACTGAGGAACTAAATGTGCCTGATCACTAAGCCTCTGTGTCATGGTGACTTCTGTAGGAGCTGATGGTGACCAGGGTCTGTGGCAAAAGCATAGTCCTTGGTGGGACTGGCTCGTGGAATTATTTTACAAACACAGCTTTAATGTGGCTTAATTCCTAATGTTGCTTTGTTGTTTTAGGTTACCGTCCAATTCCAACAGACTCTTACCTGGGAGGGAATTCACCCTTGCCACCTCCTGTAAGTGACAGGATGAGAAAGAGACGGGCTTTTGCTGATAAGGAGTTGGAGAACATTATGCTAGAGAGAGAGTATAAAGAGAGAGATATGATGGAAGCTACACAAGCAGCTGCCCTTTTTCTCCCTAACCGTATGGTGCGTGGAGCTGAATACAATTCATATAAAACAGCCTTCAACACTTCTCAAGCTGATAATCCAAACAAGGAATTTTCAAATTTTTTACCAACCTGCCTTGATCTAACGATGCAGTATTCAGGACCTAGCAACATGGAACTAATTTCTTCAAATGTCAGTGTAGCTACTACCTACAGGCAGTATCCCCTGTCTTCTAGGTTCTTAGTGTGGCCAAAATGTGGCCCCATTAGTGATGCTCTCCTCTACCAGCAATGCCTGTTAAATGCTACTGCTGTCCAAGCTCTCAAACCTGGGACAGGTTGGGATGCCAGGGTCTCACAGAGTCAGGACTGTCCAAACACTGAGCATGACATCATGCCTCCAAAACTGGAAAATTCGTTTGCTCTGACTCACACACGAGACATTCAGCAGTCACGTAATGAAATGCTGTGCCTTCATCAGGAGGCTCGTGAGAGGTCAGCTTTCTCTCCTCCAAAAAGGACTTTCTCCCAAATTTCTGATAAGGGTTCTCTGTCTCTTCAGGAACAGACCTTAAGCAAAATCAGCAAAAACAGTACCAAACCCCCTCCACCGCTCAAGTACAGCGCCTTTCAGTCACTGTTCCATCAGACATTTCCTGACACCCCAACAGCAGAGTTAAGAATGTCATTTGTGAAGGAGACTTTTGAAGACGCTTCTAAGAAATACAGGGAATGTGCTGTTAAAGAGAACCAAAAATACAAGTTTACTGTAGACAAATGTGCAAAAGACTTCTTTGGGGCCAAACAGGCCACAACAAAGCTTTCAACAACTGAGCCACTGTCATTTTCAGTTGAATCCATCCTTAAACGACCTTCTTCTGCTGTTACTAATGTCTCTGAATGAATAAACTTTACCTTCAGAGTAGAGAAGCTTCCTAAGCTTTGCTTTCTGCAGAATTGCTCCTGACTGCCTTATCTCTTAAAAGATTTTTAAAGAGGAATTTCTGCAGTAAATGGTAATGGTTTCTTTTATTTCAAAATTATGTACATAAATATGCATGTTTTCTGAAAAACAAATTTAATTTTTTAAAATTGAAACTGCATGTACAGACTGTAAAGTGTTTTTATTTTAAGCAGCCCTTCAAACCATTCAATAAAATGATTTTATTTACAAACATACACTGATCTCTCTCGTGTCTCTAGCATCTTGCAGGCAAATATGCCCTACTTTCAAAATAAACTTCTTATTTTATCTGCCATTTTAAATGTGCTTACTACTTAAGTTGCTGGGGTAAGCAGTCATTTGTCCTTTGAACCTCTGGCAGCTGTGAGAAGAGGTAACAGCAGTTCATGTAGGCTAGTGTAAATTCACAAAACTTTTTACTTATGTAAGTGAGGTTTGGATCAGATTCCATAGGCCTTTCTTATTCTGAAGGGGGGGGTGCAGGCTAGCACAAAAGACTGGTCTATTTCACAATTCTCTATAAAACTTCTGTTACTAAAGTGGGAGAATTACTAGATTGGTTTTGAGGGGAATGGCTCTGGTGAGCTTTTGATAAAAAAATCAGCAGTTTTTGAAGTTCAGTTTTTGAACAAAAGTGCATTTTAGAATCAGTTTTTACATTGTTTTAAACGTTCAATTCACTTTATTTCAAATTTCTACCCCCTTGAATACTTCCCTTCTGAGAACATTTCACTTTTGATCAGCAATGGCCTGAGATTCTAGTTGTAGTTGTGATTTGTAGTTGAAATTACCCTCAGGCTGTAAAAATTATGCACAGAATCATTACTGCTAATGAGAAATCACATAATGGCCTCAGTTTTTAATCGCACGTCTGTGTGTAGGGGTAGAAAATAAAGATAGAAATAAAGGAGACTATCCAACCAAAATTATCTGAGAACTGAAATTGCCTCAGGGTTATGGGGAAAGGCTTTGCTAGGTCTCATTCTGACAGAGGTTGAAGCTTTCTAAATTGGTGACTTTGTAAGTTTTTTCTCTACATGTTGCTGCCAGCACATCTAACTGGTGCTAACAGGCAATCTGTTAGTTACTTTTCCTCCTTATTATTTTAATCCTGCACACAGTGCTCATCCAATTGAAAGGAGTTGATATTTGTTCTTAATGTTAATGGTTTTTCTAGGGACAATTTCTGCTTGGTATTTGTGAGCAGAATGTAATATTTTCTAATTTTATTACACTCCCTGCACAGGTTAAATGCTTATTTAACCTGTGAATTTCAGATTCAGTAACTAAGTCATCTCTGTAAATGTTTAGCGTTGCTGTAGGGAGTGGAGTTGCAGAATACCAGGACTCCTTTTGTGTATTGGAGGAATCATCTGTCCAGAGTGCTTTCCTAAGCCAGTTTGCTAAAGCAAGAGGCAGGTTAGAGAAAACACATTTTACATAATGTGTAAATTTTTGCATAACACATCTTACAAAGCTCATAAAAACTTTATGTTAGGAATGTAAAAAAGGTCGTAATTGAAAACAATCTTGGGCACTGGCTAAAGTTTCATTTTTCAAAATAATTTGTACCAACATTTTCTTAGTAAAAAATAGGTTTCAAATACAGTGAGATGCTTTTAATTTTTTCCAAGTCTGTCCTTTATCCAGTAGCCGTTAGAGGGAGTTTTTACTTGCTTGATCTGAATCTGCTCGTGAATCTGTTTAGCAGTCAGACCAAATTAAGCAGCTTTTACCTGAAATAAATGGAGAGATGTTCATCATAATTCATATTTGCTTGCTTTCACCACTGTTTCCTTCTTTGGATTTGTTGAACATCAAATGTAAGAAAGGAGTTTTACTTAAGCAGAGCTTACTTTGTTTTTAAAAATGTGATTTGTTTTGGTTTATAAGCTACTGGTATAAACTAGGATCACAGATAAAAGGAAGTTCAACAATCTATATGCTGAACCAATATCAGATACTGGAATTAGTCCCGCGTAAATATTTTTTCTGCCTGATAGTGTGTGCATCTAACATTGTTCAGTTTTACATCCAAAGTATTTTTCCAGGCAATCACTTGGCTTTATTCATTTCCTAATAAAAAAGACCAGAAAACCAAATATCTCTGACAGACTGGTCCCTCCTGACCTTTTTAAGAAAAAATCGAACTGGAAAAATTTCAAATCCTGAACATATACCGAGCATTTTTATTTATAAGTATATATTAATATTTGTGTGTACACACATGTCATGGTTTAACCCCAGCTGGCAAGTATACACCACACAGTGGTGCATACTCTCACTCTCTCCCCTACTCTCTACACAGTGGAGAGAAGAATCAGAAAAAAACCTATTAAACTCGGGTTGAGATAAAAACAGTTTAATAATTGAAACAAATTAAAATATAATAACAGTAGCAACACCAATAACTATTCTGTAATAGCTGTAATGTTGTAGCAATGAAAGGAGAGACAGAAGAATAAAAATGAAGAGGGACAAGTGATGCAGAATGCAATTGCTTACCACCCACTGACTGATACCCAGCCCATGCCCCAGCAAAAATCAGCCATGGGCATGACACTCTGTGGCGTGGGATGGCCCTCGGGGTCGGTCAGTTTGGGTCAGTCGCCCAGGCCCTCACAGATGCTGGTGTGTCTGCTCAGTGCCAGAGTAGGAGACACTGAAAAGTCCTTGACTTTGGGGAAGAACTACTGAGCAAAAACTAAAACATCAGTGTGTTATCTGCATTATTGTCATACTGAAATCAAAGCAGAGCGCTGTACCAGCTACTGAGAAGAAAATTAACAGTATCCCCCCACACAAACCCAGGACAACATACTGGGTTATATATCGTATATGTATGTCTCAGATTTTTTACTCAAATTCCCAGTCATCAGGGGATAAGTGACATTTCTACTACTATTTGAAAACAATTGAGATGAGACTTGGACAAATTGCTTTGATAACAAACAAATGTCACTGGAGTCGGCGTTTCTTACAGACACTTGATCATGTCTTGCTACAGTTCCATTACATCACCCAGTACTTTGTTTCCTTTTCTTGCTTAGATCCTGAGCCCTACTTCTCACTCCTCTTGAGAGTTTGTTGCATTCCTAAGTTTTTTTCCTTTCCTTTATTAAAAGTCTCTTACTTATGGGGAAGATGATTAGTACCTTCAGCAAGATGATTATGACTTAGCATATGATTTTCTTCACACAATTTTACAGTGGTTGTATAGCACTCTTTAAGCCATAAGCTTCTCTAGGGTAGAGTGCCTACATCTGCTGATGCAGCTGTGCAAACTCATGGAAAAGAGGAGAAGGCATTGCTCTGAAATTGTCTAGTGCTTACTGCAAGCCACTGTCTTACTGGCAGTAAGTCTGCTGGTAAAATATCTTATGGCACCCATTGCTCTCTGCTTGTTCAATACAAAATTCTGTGGCATTTTTGGGTGTGTGGATGCCTGTATCTCCTGTACTGTGCAACTGGTTTGAGTATAAGATTCACATTTGTGCTATAGTTGTGGGTGTCAGGTTGCATTTCTCTTCTTATGCCCTTCTGGCTTCTTCTTCACAGCTATTTTCATGTGCTGGTAGAACATGAAGCCTCTTGGGAAGTTCCACTTTTGGGGTTTGGACAGGAGGCCAAGAACCTCTGCTGGCTGTGGAGCACAAAACAGCTGTGGAAAGTAGTACGAAGAACAATTATTCACTAGGTCTGCAAATTAGCATGCCTGGGAAATGGCATAATCAGAGACAGACAACTACTTTTTGGAAGTATCAGCCCTCTATACACATGCTGAGACAAAAATTTTTATAGCTTTGTAGAGGTGTATAAATGTAGACAACTAGAGGAATTCAGAATTAATAGCATCCCAGGCAGTACCTGGCTTGTTGCCTGGTCTTTCTCCCCTGGCCCAAGGGAAAGCTGCCTTTATCTGCCCTGGCATCTTGTATATGAGAGCAAATCTTGAATAGACTCTGTTCTGGACCTTGACTCCAAATTTTTGAAGTGGGCTCCTGAAAGTGGATGGCAGTACCCTTCCTTGTGGAGGAAGTGCTGGTGGTGCAGATTTTAGGCTGCCCTGGGGAGGTAAAGGCAAAGGAACACCTTTTTGTAGTGCTTGGGCAGGAGTGGGTTCACTGCGAGAAGAGGGAGATTACTGACAGCTACTGCAGTGATGGTGCTTGTCCCTCATGAAAACTGAGCACAGGAAAATCACAACAGGGGCTGTGGAAGGTGTGGGGAGAATCCCTGCTCGATAGGTTGGGTTGCCAGCCTTGTCTCAGGTACTGGCTTTACAGAGGTGACTGCACAAACACTGACATCTCAACAAAGTCTGTCTTAAAATTGTCCATTTAGATGTCTCTGAAGCTGCAAGTTGAGATGCTGGGCTTGAGAAAGATACAGGCAAGATAAGTGGATAACCAGAAACAAGTCACTCAGCTGGTGTCAAGACTCAAAAGCTTGTGAAACCATCAGCTGGAATGTTTTTGCATTCTGGCCTGAGAATAAGATAGCCCTGTGCTGTCTGCTTGTCCTTCTGCTATGACAAAGACCTCTCCAAGTCCTGCAGTCTGAGCTCCTCGTCTCCTGGTGGTCATAAGAGCAAGTCACTTTTTAGCCAACTGTGAAGGAGCAAGTCCTGGTGTAGTTAACAGCTCAATTTCTTGAGACTGCCTCAATTTCTTTATTTTAGGTGTAAAACAGGGAGGTATATTCTCATCTTAATTTGACAGCTTGTTTGCATGAGCAAGCCTTTCAGTTTCTGTACCAAACACTTTCCATGCCGCTGGCCTTGGTGTGAAAGCTGGCACCAGGAACCATTGCCCATGAGGTATTAGAGTCCCACTGTGTCACTGAGTTTCTCCTCTGAATTTCTGCTAGTTGAACAGAATAAAGTACACATAATGCCTCCTTTAACTCAGATATTAGTGATCAGCTATTTTCTGTTTGCTTGCATTGAAGCCTGGACAAACCATGTCTTATGCAAGAAGGGCTGCTGGGGAAGCATGTGAAAATTAGTGTCAGGAATGTCACTGTGACTGGAGAGATAGGAACCAGTTGATGTTTTATGGGAGGAAACATCCTTCTTAAACAGAACTTCCACAGTAATCAATAGAAAAAAAAAAAAAAAGTGGTTCCTCATATTCAGTTATGTTGAGATATGATATTGAAAGAATTGGAAGAATGAAAAATCACATTGGAAAAGGGCAATGGCCCTTTTTTCCATTTTTATAAATACTAATTTCCACCTAAGGGAAAGCAAAAAACTGCATAGGCAAGCTACAGATATGTACACCAACAGGAGCCCAGCAAAGCATGCATTTATCCATGAAAGATGGAATCAAGAAATAATTTTAGAAGAGATGTAAAGGTTTTAGGAATGCTACATTTTACGGTGACAGTATCTGGTTGACAGCCTCTGAATCTATACCCTACTGCATTTAATCAAGTCTGGGTTTCAACTAGTTACTAGATTTTTTACTCATACTTTGCTGGTTTAGTTGAACAGGAAACAGCACATTGAACTACTACCATGTGTGATGTACTCTCTGTATTCCTGTCTCAAGAGATAATAGTGGCACCAATTACACCCTTCCTGATTTTTATCTATCCATAGAACCTCCTCCATGAGGTGGCCATTGCCAGTCTCCACTTTTGAATGTCAGACAGAAGACATGAGTATGAATTCTTCACCTTCAGAGATGGTTTGCTACTGGGTTGTGAAAATCACACTGGAGTTCATCTTCTGTGGGAAGATGCTGTCAGTAGTCACAGGATCATTGGGACATAGATTCAGAAAGACTAGAAGTATGTATACACAGAGAAAACCCAAACTCTTTGTGTAAACTATGTTTTGGTAAATACAACCCCTTTTGGGAAATTTTAGACCTGCAGCAGAATGTATGAATGGAGACCAGAAAAAAATCTTCAGAAGATCTTAGTGTCTTGGAGATGACAAATATACAGGAGTCTTACACTTCAACCCATGTGCAAAACCATATTTTATTTAATCTTTCTTATAATTTAGAAGTTTTATTTACACTTATAATTTCAACTGTCCTTATCTGGTAAAGCAGTACTACTTCCTCTAGTATACCCTCGAACACATTTAGTAGTTAGAAGGTAGTGCTGTGTGATGGAACTGCAGAGTGGAACTGTGGTGGCGCTGAGGCTGGACGGCAGCTCTGGAGGCCAGTGTCACTCCTGCCCACAGCAGGTTGCTCAGGCTCCATTCATTTTGGGTTAAAGCCACCTCTAAGGATGGGGGCTCCACTGCCCCCCTAGGCTGCCTGTTTCAGTGTTTGAGCACCTGCATAGGAAAAAAGATTTTTTTGTTTAGATGGAATTTCCTGTATTCCAGTGTGTATGCATGTTGTCATTATTCCTGTCCTGGACACCACTATAAGATCCGTCTTCTTTTCTCCCACTGGATATATATATAGTGATAAATTCCCCTGAATCTTCTGTTCCCCAGGTTAAAAAGACCCAGTTCTCTCATCCTTCCCTGATACCAGAGACACCCCAGCGCCTTAACAATCTTCACGGCACCTTTGCTGACCTCACTCCACTATGTTCTTTTGTACTGATGAATCCAGCACTGGACACAGTAATCCAGACGTATCTCACAGGGCTGAGTAGAGAGGAGGGATCAGTTCCTTGCATGAGCTGGCAACCCTGCCAAATACAGTGGACACGCTTGCCAGAGTATATGCCACTGCTGCCTTCTGGTCCACTCAGTGTCCACCAGGCCACCCTGACTCAGGGCATGACATGAAGAACTTGTGTTTCCCAGCACTTCTGTAATTTTCACTGGAATTAAATTTATTCGTCTTAAATGACTGCCTACTATACTATATTCACGATGAGCACTGATTCTTGCAAGAACAAGAAGAAATTACTTCCTGGGACTTTAATACTTCAAGGTCTAAAAAGGAGGTAAGAAAAGGAATAGTGATATTCTGAAAGCATATTATCAATCATACTGCACACCTAAGCAAGCCTGAGTGATTTAAAGGGATGCTAAAACTTAATCTCAGGCTCTAGATGGGGGTAATTGTGTTAGAGCACAACTAAAAGGCTTTATGCTAGGGAGTTTCCTCAGCTTCAAACCCTAGATCCACACCATCTCGTACTGCATCTTTCCGTATTACTCTTTTACAAATGGATCGAGAAAATAGGAGTCATAATTTGAAATAATTTCCATTCTCTCTCTGGCAGACTGGTCTAGAATTTGAATTTGGGGAGGCAGGGCTTCATATTGAAGTTGCTTATCCATGACTCTACCTCTAGGATGTGCAAAGAGAGATATGATAGCTTGATCTCTTTGGAAACTGTCTCTGTGTGGTACAAAGGTACAGGAGAAAACAAAATCAAGACTGACAAGAGGGACTATTGGGTGAACCCTGCCAGACTTCCTCCTTCTTCCTGGCCTTTGAGAAAGTGGGGAATGGCAACAAGGTCCTGAAGGTGGTCCAACATCCACACTCTTCCCATAGTGCCTGGCCCAGCTGGGCATGGAGAGCACAGACACAACCTGAGTGCAGCCTGGCTGCAGGGGGACAGCCAGCTGCTGCCACAGCCAGTGGGTGCGTGGCAGACAGTTTTGGAGCCTGCTGATGGAGATTTTTCTGTCAGAAAGCTTTAGCTTTTTCAGATACTGGATCTGTGTTTTTTCAGACACCCCTCCATGCAAAATCCCTTGCTTACAAAGCTTCTGTGTCCTGCATGAGCAGAAAATTTGACCTAACAGCTTGCAGATGTAGCAGTGAGGGAGCATGCTCTGCTGGATATGAAGGCTTTAGTCAGAGGGTCTGCAACACAAAGAAGTGAGAGCAAAAAGGCCTTTGAAATGAAACTCTTCTTCAGTCCATTAAATTACCAGCCCAGAATTAGAGGAGAGTGGCTCAGGGATTTTGAACTAATAACAATAAAGAGTAAAGCCATGGGGCAGTGAGCACAATTTGCAATGATTTAACCTCAAAGCCATGATGGTGTGGCTAACAATAAAGGGGTTTGTGTCTAACAGAGGGTATGAGCCAGAGGTTATGCTGAGTGCATGATCTTCTGTAATTTATGGCAACTGGTAACAAGTCCAGGCTTTCAGAAAGGAAATCATACATATGTTAACAAATGGGTCCCTGTAGCAGTGTCTTAATTTGGCTTCTGGTGTTACTCCCAAGTAATGGGACAGAGCAACTCTGAATTGTCTCTTTTGTGGGAGCAAGATGGGAAGGGGAAGGTAGTACCTCTGCAGTGCAGTAATAACAGACAGCTAATCTTTGCACTTCACCATTTCTTACTCCTCACTGCACAGCAGCTCACACTTCAGCACTAAAGCACACAATTGGTTGATATGACTTAATACCATTCCAGCACATACAAAAGTGGAGCACTGGCATGTGCTTTCTCAGGTGTGTTGCTTCAATTTTCCCTTGGCATTTTGGCATCTGCAAATGCAAATCAAGCCTTTCTGCAAGACACACCTTGAATCCAGTGTCCCAGTAAAAGGTTGGGAGCTGGATTCACCTTTCTTTGAGCTGGATTCTCTGAGCTGGATTCTCTGTAAAACCACTAAAAAACGTAGGCCTTTCTCCGACCATTTTTTTCTCCTGGCATGGAGATATCCATGTGGAGTATCTTCTTTATCCAACATACTATATCAGTGAAACTTGTTGAATTTGCTGTCCTTGAAAATGCTGCTGTCTGCAAATGGACTGAAATAATTTCCAAAGCAAAGTAAAGTAGATATGAAACTTTTTGGGAAACCATTTTTGGGAAATGTGTTAAAACCACATTTGTTCTCATGTGCTTTCCTGTTATCCTCTCCCATGCAGTTAATCCTACCTACTTTCCTAAGCCCCTTCCCTTCCTACCACACATGATATTTCCTACTCTCTAGGACATTTGAGTGACTTGTCCAACATAAATGCTTGGTCCTTGCTTCCCTTTAGAAGTGGCAGCAGCTGAGTATCAGCACTACTTGTTCTTAGGAGAGGGTTCTGGTGCTACAAAACAATCTTCCCCAGAGTGACCTGTAAAGGCTTTCTGCAAAGCAACCAGATCAGCATGCTTGTGTGGAAGCTGCAAAACAAACAAGGAATAATAACGTATCTCCTACAGCTGCAAAATACCACATGTGGATGAGGATAATCCCTTCATTAGTTTCCAAACACAGTCTCACTAGATAGTATCATAAAACCATGTGATGCCCCCGAATGCTGGATTTTTCATTTGGGCATATGAAGAAACTGAAAAATGTGTAAAATGAAAATCACATGTAGTGCAAAGCAGCCCCACAATGCTGGAAGTTGGCAACATCTGAAAGTAAGTAGTAAAACTGACACATAAAGATGTGCTCTGAACCAATTTACAGCAAAGGGTAAAGATCATTCTGCATTTGAGTCAGAACAGGGTAGGTACTACTCCCTAGTGAATGTACATCCAAAGAGTTTCTTGTGTACTGATTATACTAGAAAATGCATGGAATACATTACAATCTTACATGTTCCTCTGACATGCTATTTCAGAAAACACCATGAGAGTGGGGTAAAATGTAGGGCTCACTCTTTCAACCTGCAGTCATGCCATCCCAATTTCCATTGCTGTCAAAGATGAAGCAGAGATGTTCATCTCCACACAGGCACTTGTTAGGAGACATAAGTATTCTGACAGAAGGAATATTTTCAGCAGAAGCATTTTTAAGCTTTTCTGAAACACTATGATTTTTTGTGGCAACTGGTTTTTGGTGCTTGATTGGAGTTTACAGCTGAGTCCAGAAGGTAGATCTCCAAAGTGCTTGAATGGGGCATTCTGCAGTTGCCTATTATGCTTGCTTAAATTGAAGTGGTTATCTTAAAATTGTTGTGTCATTGGTTTGCTCAAGATCTTCCAAATGTGGTTTAACTCTTCAAAGCAAAGCCAAACAAAACAAAACAAAAAACCCACAAACAACCAAAAACCCAAGAAACCTCAGTCACATATTCGATTTTTTATTAAGCAGTTGATCTGATGAATTCCTTCCTATAGTTATTCCGAGCCATTCTGTCCTTGCTGTTTTATATGGAGGAAATATGTTTTTGTGTTAAGCAAATACAATTGCAGTGTGTGGGAGACTAAAACCACGAAGCAAAAAGCTGAGGTACTTGCAGAAACTTGGATTTGAAGTTCAGAGAAAATTAGGGCCATCTGCTGTGTCATCCACAGCATCTTACTGCTAAAAATGTCTATGAAAACAAGATACAGTGAATAAAGAGACTGATGATTTGACCAAAAGAAAGGCCAAAAACCCTGTGTTCAGCAAATCTGGGGGACAGTACCTGCATGTAAAACAAAGTAATCTTGACTTCTGCCAAGTTATCACTAGAGAACATTGATATTGGAAATACCCACTTGTTAAATTCTTCTAGATTTTAAATTGCTGAACAAGATCTGTCACTGATACAGAAACTATCATAATTTCCAGCTCTGTTTGGCAACTTTTCACTTTGACAGGGAGACTGGTTAGACTTACTGAGAAGCAAATACAGGCCATCTGCTCCTAAGAGAAGGGCAGAGCTGACACTGCCCTCCTTTGGTCTCTGCCAGCTGAAGAGTTCAAATACATGGACCTGGAAGACAGAGAGGATCTAGTATGATAATGCATGAGAGCATCAAGATGTGTTGCATTTTCTTAAGGAAAACTTTCATCAAGAGAAGGGTTGCATCCTAGAGAGCCACCCAGGGTCAGCATCTGGTGATCTATTGCTAGTCATTCCAGATCTGGGTAGATTGTGAAAAACCTGGCTTAGACAACAAGGAGATGGCTTCCATACTTCAGCCTAGTTTTCATAGACTGCAAGACAACATGCCATACAAGCAGAATTCCTCTCTCTGCTTCAGACAACTCCATGGTGAGTTTGTGGGCTGGTCCTTTGGCTTTTTGCTGTGGGGAGCTCAGAAAAAAAGGCAAGAGTTTCCAGAGGGTCTGAAGTGACCTGAGCACTTAGTTTGGTTCCCACCAAAGCTACTGGTGAAACTGTTCTTTCCAACCCTCGCCTGAAAGATGGGAAAGAGCAAACAAGGAGTGTTTGATGGGGTAATGGCCTGGTGTCAGGAGCTTTGGTGCCATGAAACCCTTATCCAAGGCCTAGTAAATGCACCAACTTCTGTGTGTGGAGAGGAAAGGGCGAACCAGCAGCTCTTCTGCCGGACAGCAGCCTGATGGCTACTTCTTCCTGCTGGGAGGGAGCACATGCAGACTAATATATTCTTAAAAATGAGCATCCTCACATCTATCTGCAGATCACTGTACTGACAAAGTGATGCAAAACCCTCACAGTTCACCCAGCACATACAGAGATTTCCAGAGCATTGATATTTGCAGAGGCAGAGGCAGTGTGGTGCGGTGTGTCCTGCCTAACTGGAGACACCTCCCTGTGGGATGTGCTTCAGGAAAGTAGGTTTACCTCTTTGGTCTCTCCTCTACAGCTTCTTGCTGAGGGTAGAGACACCTTGTTAAGATTGATGGACTTCACTGAAAAACATTGTATGTCCTTTTTTGCTCTGATAACTCAAAGAACTTCATAAGGATGGTAGGAACTTGAATTCCATGAGGAGATTCTTCAGCAGTTTGAGGGAATATCAGGGACTTTGGGTGGCTTGCTGGGACAACAGGGTGAAGTAGATTGTAACAGGGTCTATAACAGGTCCCTTACCATAAGTTGTTCTCAAGTAGCTTCAGGAATGCTTCCCCAGAGTCTTCAGTGGTCTCACAGTCTGCACAGTACCGCACCTAGGGGCAGAGCCACATCCAGACACCCAACATTTTAACTCTCTCGTTTCACTGCTAACCCACACCCTCTGTGCAAAGTAACCTTAACCAAATGTAATAAAACCAAGCTTCCACATGCTGTAATCACTAGACATGTTCCCTCTCAAAGGGGACATGTACATGAAAAAAGTGAAGGACAAGCCAGGGATAAGAAAAGAGCCATGTAAAACGAAAAGAGCATGTGGCTGCTAACACCAAAATCCTCAACATTTATTGCATGATGCTTAGTGCCTTCAAATGCCTTGTAGAGTTAGCAGAGTCCAGCCAGGCCCCGATAAGAAGCGTGGCTTGGAGCTGACTGGAGCGTGTGCAGTGCTCAGTGAAATTTCTCCAGGACTCACCTTGAAAGCAATAAGCTGAATAGTGAACCCCGAATGAACTTTGACTGAAGTGTTTACTTCAGTGCAATCAAGTGACTGGAATAATAATAATGATAACAATCATATTTACTGTTGCAATATAATAGCAATTAAAGCTAGCTAGATACTCTCAAAGCTTCTTGGAAGGACTTCCTTATAATTTACACCCCATAGCTGAAATACAGATCCTGGTACACTCGTACCATACATCTGTTCTCCTGACTTTTTAACCATAGAGTGCTAGTTTATTACTGAGCTTAAGGATAAAAGAAGCAAGAAATGAAAGTAAAAAAAGGTTTCCTCTCCACTAAGTACATTCAGATGTCAGCCTCCAAGAGCTCTAGACAAAGTTTCATTCCTGGATTGTTTTACCTTCCCACTTCTGAGGCAATGTTGTTATCAAATAGGTTTAATCACAAAAGGCTTGGCTTTTAAAATGGATAAATATTATTTGAAGATATTATCAACAAATTAAATTAAAATTAGCTCCAACGTGTCAGCATGTCAAAACTTTCAAAAGGACAGATTAATGAAACAACTGTTATGAGTGTTCCATCAATCCTTGCTTTGGTGAAAGTTTTCGAGGATGTCCAGGCTGGAGCTGGGAAGTTCAGCAGCAATGCATGATGCACATGAATATACACCTGCTCCAAAGAAATATTGCTAGGGTCAGTTGTTGTCAAGAGGGAAATGTAGCTGATCACTGGACAGCATTTAGGGTTTGTGCCATCTCACAGACTGAAAGAGATTAAACTTTTCAAGAGGTCCCAAAAAACAATTTACGTTTCCATGTCTAGCTTTGGCAAGGATCCTTGCTAGCCACATGCAGGGGCTTCCCACTGTTCACGTTCCTGCCCTGTAAAGTGTTCAAATATAGCATTTGCCTGTCCCCACAAAAGATGCACACTACACAAGAGCATATGAATATGTATGTCTTTTTGGACAACTCTTCAGTGGAAGTGATGATGTTAAACTTTCTCCAATGGCTTAGTTTAGCCAAAAGAACATTTCAGCTAAATCCAACCTCCTTCTACCAGTTTTGGAGACAGGCAGGATTTTAATGACTTTTACATTTTTACACCACCTTGCATTTCCTTCTGATTCTGTAGGCAGTCTGGAACCATGGCATTTGACTTATTCTGAGGAGAATTTGCACATCTCAGCAGAAGTCTTATGGTCTCATGGAAGACTTAGTGTGATAATATGAAGGGTGTATAGATGCTCAAGTTTAAAATATATTCGAAAAGCCTAGATACTGATTTGTGGACTCTTTTTCAATATACAGAGCATCCTCTTTTTGCTCTCATCTCCCTACTCACTTTCCTGAATGTCTTTTCTCCTAGGATACAAGAATTGCTGAAGGCACTTTTTTTTCTACAGCCTCCTACACTTCTTGGAGGAGTCTGACAAGACAAATCTCTCTTCCATGCTCTTTGTGCAGCTGAAGTAGCCTTAACAGAAATGGATAAACTTTGAAGGCTCTTTATTACAGAGCTACATTCAGAAACAGGTTGGTTCCTCAAAACATGATAACAATCAAAGTATAGAGATGGGCCTAGAGACTGCTAAACTGTCTTGTGCCTAAAAATATCTTTTAGAGAGTGCAACAGATAACCTTCTGGGTGAAAGACTGGGAGGTGTTTAAAAGCAGTTCTAGGAAAGATGTATGCACACATATTCTATCAAGGCATGAAGGATACCCTCATTCTTCCCTGTGTGAGCTGGCCAGCAGTAAAAGAATAGCAAATAATCTGTCTAGAAAGATTAGAGAGTCACAAATTAAGTGTCTGTGCTAGGAATTTAACTTTTTGATGCCTGTTATCACAAGTATCAGGCTGTGGGCTATGCTTATTTGCTTCATTTCTCCCATGGTACATGCAAACTGTGCTTTAAGGATGCCATAGCATATGACTAGATAGCTATAGGGATGGAAAGTTAAATAGGTCTGAAGTGTAGCAAAATTTTAAGTTAAGTTGAAAGGATAGCTAGGAGAGCACCCCTGCTGTTCACAACCTATTACTGCCTAGATAAGGAGTTATATGTAAACTTCTCATGGTCGCTCTTTCGACATGTTTCTGGTCCTGAAAGTCACTTCTGTATGTTGACAGAGGCTATCTAAGCCTGCTGCTTCCCTCTCCAATCTGAAATATTCACAGGTTCCTTGCCAGGGGCACACACCTTTGCACGTTCCTCTACTTGAAGCGAAAAAATTTAGTGGCTCCCTTTAGAGCAATCACCAGCAAACTAGACAAAGAAACTGACATATAAATTGTAGTAATTTGGGCTGGTAGTTGGCACCTGTGGATATGGCCCTGGCAGCTAATAAATCCCAGCTGGGCTGATGAGCCTCTGGCTTTTCTGTGTTCTGCAGGCAGTCAGCAGCAGAGCAGGATCTGTCTCTCAGACATCCATACACCCTCCCCCTGCACAGGGCTCACGCTGCCTTGGCTGACAGAGCAGGCAAGTGCAAAGCTGCCTGAGATGTGATGTGTGATTCTGACCCCTTAGGCAAACTTGAAACCTGTGTGTTCTGTACAACACAATGCTAATGCTGCTGGTAGTGGGAGTGAGGAAGGAGCACAACCACCTTCCCAAGAGCTATCTTTCCTGACACCCTAGATATGCTGGGGGAGTTGCTATGACAGCAGTTGAGGAGCAGGAATTTCTCACTGATGAGCACTTTCTTTGCCAGCGCAGGGTTGAGGCCTTCATTGCTACTGCCCTAAAATTTCTATCCCCTTTCTAATCCTGCAGCTACTCATTCCTCAGATGTGCCCACCCTCCAACACTGCCTTCCAGTTATCCTCAGGCACAATTTTGTGACATCCTTATATTTCATGCATCAAGTGTTTTTATTACAGACATCTTAAAACCATCTTTTCCAAGGGTTCCCAGTGATGCCTTTTCCTGGTCTTAAAAATTGAGAGCCAGACACAGTGAAGGGACAAGGGGTTTTACCTTGGTATTTAGTAAGGATCCTTATGGTGCACCACTTCATCAAGGTGGGATGTGTCGCAGTGCACCCCCACAACACATGCGTCGCCTATAAAATGTATACACTATGGTGTATACAATTTATAGACCTTAAAAATCAGCATACCTAACAGGGGTGCCCCAATGGGTGGCCTGGATGAATGGTGTGATATTCCCCCATCTGTGGAATTCCCCCTGTACGGGCCAAATCTCTAGTTTACAGGATGTGCTCTAGAGAGGATCTTGGTTTCCCAAGACAGTGTGGGGTTTTCTGGCCTCCTATCACCACCACAAGGCCTTTAGGATGTTTGGTCTCCTGGCCTAAGAGAATACTAGGGCTATGCTAAATTATCAGACTAAAGGAACTACAAGCATGCTTGCTAAGAATACTGAGGATACATAGAAGTTGTATAAAAGATATATAAAAGAAAAGGCAAAAAACCATCTTGGCATCACTAGTGCTTCTGTGGTGGACCAAAAGGTGCTCCTCTACATCCACCTGTACGCTGTCTATAGGTTGCCTGACTAATACCCTCCCTTAGCAAGGGTATTATTTTTATTTTTGCCCTGTGATGTATGCACTCAGCATCCTTTAGATGCAAACTTTTTTGAAGTCTTAGACTAAGACTGGACCTAGCAATACCTGTGTTCCATCTGCAGTTTAGAATATAAGGAGTCCACTCTGAATTTCATGGCTCAGTGGAAGGGTCTTCATAACCCTTTTGTGTCTCTGGTGTAAACAATTCTAAATTTATTCTAATTCAATGTGCCCTTCTACGTTTCATCCATGTAGGGAGTAATAGAATGGATCTTGACATCAAACTTAGGGAAGCTGAAGTTTGTATTAAAACCATATTTGCTAATACCTCTCTAAGTGACCTAATCTACTCCTGTGTAACACTCTGGGTAAGGTATTTATCCATTCAAAGGCTGCTTCTGCCTCTTCTCAACTGAGCAAGTTGTGCTTAGCTGAGCTGCAACTGAGCCTTAAGCCCACTAAAAGGCCTGTCTTATTCCCTGATATGCACTTTCTTCTATTTGGCAGTATTACTCTAGTTCAAGTTTGATGATGTATGTCTTTTATAACTAAGGCCATAGGACTTGAGTTGATTCTGCTGTCATCCTACTGTGAGCTTTTCATGCTAGGTGTGAGTGAGCCTCCTGTACATCACAAGTAATCTGACTTCAGCAAATAGAGTGCTTCCATGTGAATGGGCATGGGTCATGAGAATACATGAAAGCACGATTTGCAGGCTGGCACTGCTAACTCTGCATCTGTTTATTGTGTTCTTGCCCAGTGAATTTGCCCTTACCCTTTACAGCTGCTGAATGGCCTGGCCTGTGTGAGCACTGCAGACACATTCCCAGTCTGATGGCATCCACACGGCTGCTTAAAACTCATGTTTTATGCAGGGCCACAGTAATTACACAGAAAGTCAGCTTACAGCCCACATCCCCTTCTCTACAGAGGCATTTTCTCATGGTGATTAAGACCACAATCAGCTTTGCATGCTGCTTTAATAAAGCTCAGATTTAGGAACAGACAGGCTGCTTCTCTCTGCCTATAACTGAGAGCCGAAAGCACAGCCGTCTGAATCCTACGATGATCTTTGGCCAGTTTTACAATATTTTCTGCATTTGCCATCCGATACAACTGCATTATGAGTAATGATGTTGTGCAGCTTGAGGGGACACAGATTGGAACGACAAGATACAACTGCAAATGAAGTCACTGTTTACTATGCACAAATACAAACACTGAAAAAAATTGATTACTTTTCTTTCAAATTTAAGTAGTTTGTTTAGGTGATGATTCACCCTGAGCAGCACTGTTTTCTCTGCATCCGCTCACCATTTGTGCATTCATAAAACAACAAACCACTAATTCTCAGCAACCGTGGAGAGGCAGAATAATGGTTTCCTCTCTTACATTCTTTTTGAAGACACCATCCAAATCTGTTTTTTTTTCTCCCAAGTTCTTGTGTTCTCAGCCTCACATCGATTGTGAATTACCACCTTACCACCCTCGCAGCTCAAATCAGAGAATCGGGTCGGTTTTGCCGCAGGTCGCTGTTGTTTGGGGTAGATGTTTGTGTCCCGGGCGCTCTGTCCTCGCTGCTCTCCTCCGCTGGCAGCAGAGCGGTACTGCCTGCATCCCTGCCCCGACCCCTGCGCACACCCTCCTGAGGCAGCCACCAGCGGCCTGCCAACGCCGCTTTCTCCCAATGCCCGCTAGATGACGCCTCTGATTTTAACAGGAGCTCGTTAACCATAGGAGTGGAAGATTTCATAGCTTCACTCTTAATACTCCACTTTCTACGTCTGTGCGTGCGTGCGCGCGTGGGTGAGTGAGCGTGTGTGTGTGATGCGAAGAAGGCTCGAGATCAAGTGAGACCGAAAAACATCTTCACTGGTGTGTGTTTTCAAGGACTCTGAGGGGGCAGAGACACTTTTTGTGCTTTCACACCCTGTTGTTTCCTGGATTGTGGAAATCAGTGGCAAAGAGACGCTGTCAAATAACCTGCTGCAAATATAATCCTGTGAACACGTGCAACCTGAGACCAAACCCAAAAATAACATAAAAAAGACAGCAACAACATCAGTAAACTGGTACATTACAGGCACTCTGTCTTGTAGCGCATACCTTGTTTATGCAGCAATAAAGGAAAGGTCTCGGTCACCAAAGTCCTTTAACTGCTGATATACCTCAGAAATTCCTGCAGCAGAGCTAAGTCAGTGCCCTAGTTAAAGGATAGCAAGGGACACTCCTTTCACCTACCTGCCTTTTAGCATAAATGTAGTTGAGTCTATAAAGTCAAGACAGAATTTTATTTTAAAGTTACACAAAGCAGTTAAGACTAATGCTAAATGCAGACCGTAAAACAGATTGACTAGTCAATGTTACAAGTTACAACAAGTTTATTTATTTAAATTATCTTGATTGGTTTATAACAGGCAATTACAACGTCTTCCTCTAGGAGCAGGTGCTCCTGCTTCCTTTTGTTATTTCTTTTCTGCAAGTGACATTGTAAATGTGGGTGGGGAAAACTAAAAGTTTTATTCAGCAACATATTCCTGTGCTTGGACAATACAGCATTCAGTTTACCAAGGGCTGAGGGTAAAATCCTGTCATTAGAAACTCAACAGTGTGTGCTGGTTATGGGAGGACTCTGCAGTGAGAAACAACACAAATGGAGTGTGGCTGTTTTCTCTGACAGACTTGGGCCTGTCCCTGCAGTGCTTCAAAAAGAACAGAGAGGAAAGGTAGGTTCTAATCACAAGGAAGTAAGTGATCATGATGCTAGAAATAATGAGCAGCCACATATACCATCATGTCAAAGACATTTTCTGAAAGCTATTTCTTTCTAATATATTGGGAGGAACTGAAACTCCTGAACTGAAACAGGTTAACCTTCCGTGGCTTTTCTTTTTTAACCCTAGGATTCTTGAGACTGCCAAGTGATTCCTGCCCTGATTTCATTGTCAATCCTCCTGAGAACTTGAGAAATGCTAGTTAGAACTGCTGCTGGCCAGTAGTTGAAGGAGCAACTGTGCTGTTCCATTACCTAGACGTCTTTTCTTTTTCCTATGTGTGAACCATACTAAAAATGCCTAGAAAGTTTTATATTAACCGAGTTTCACCCTCTGTGCTACCAATTATTGCTGCTAATCAGCACTTCTGTTACTGTTTACAGCCTCTTCTGTAATTCACAAAACTGTTTCTTAATGTGAAAAGAACAACAAGCAGGAAAATTGTCCTACATCACTTCAAATGGCAAAAGTGTTCAGGACTTCCTTATGCAATAGGAAGAAGTAAGAATGGGCATATGTCCAGCATTTTTTCCCTTCTAAAAATTCATCCAAGCAGCTCAGGTCACTGCATCCTTTCATACCTTTTGAGTACTGTAAAGCATCACAATAGCCTTACATTCACAGTGTAGGCAGGCTCTGACTTGTGGCTCCTCAGATCTGTCTGAAAAACTTCACTTCTAAACAGTGTTATATACCTTTCTCTTCAGAAAGGCCTCAGTGATTCCAGGGATTCATAGAGGGAGGGAGATGTCTAGACTATGGCCCAAACTGCTTTTCTTTCCCTTCAGCTGGGTAGAAAATTGATAGAAATGAATGTGATGTATTAACATCCACTCCTTTTGCTCACTGTCCTGGAACATGACATGGGCAAGGTAACATTCCAGTCTGCAGTTGTTAAAACATGCTGTCTAATACATTGCTTGACACAGCTCGCTTTCTTTGTTAAACGAGACCTACAAGCATGCTAGACATGATTTTCCCCATAATTAATTTTTTTTAACATTCTTCTGCAATAGCATTTGAAGTATTTCTGCCTCTGGCTAAAGAGACAAGTTGAATTTCTTGGTCTCAAGGTGGTGTCTAAAATACAGCTGGATAGTAATAAACCTGTTTTAAAAGTTTGAATTCAGTCATGCAACACAGGAAGCAAGCTGCACAGACTCTCTTTAGCTTCCAGTTCAGGGTCTGAGCACCCTGTGGATAGGTGCAGCCCACAGGTGATGTGGACAAGCACTCTTTTTGCTTGCCAGGTATGAGAAGTTTGGGTGCTAGCTTGGGTTTGAGGTGGAACAGGAGATGAATAGCAGCTCTGCTTTGGGCTAATTATTTTCTTCTCATTACCAAGGATGAGCACAAACCAGAGCACCAAAACCTGGTAAGGGTGATGCACATAGGCCCAAGACAGTGCATAAATTCTCTGCCAGAAAACTCTTAGTGGGGCTGTGATGTGAGTCCAGAGTTGCTTTGCTGCAGAGAATGGTGTTTTATGAAACAAGATTTCTCTGAAAAAAGAATCAGGTCCAAGATGAAAAGACAGTGAGTTGTCATCATCATTTTTGTGGCAAGTTGTTAAGGAAAAAATTTCTGCTCTGGAGGAGCATGAAAGTGACCTATTCCTTGTCTTCCTCCTTTCTGGGGCAGAAACTCACACTTTTACTGACATACTTGGTGGTTAAATTTCCACAAGTAACATGCTGGTGCTCTTCAGCAGCTCTGTTCACAGCAGACAAGGCTGGTAGGTCCCAAATGTGCAACACCAATCAGTAAATTTGAGAGCCCATCCTGGAAGCACTCCTTGATTAGGAGACTGCGTACTTCCTCAGACCATCTTCCAGATCATACCCACGAAACCTCCCCCAGAAGCTTGATGCTCTTTTTCCAATTTCACTGCATTCGTGTCCACTCTCTCATTGAACTTAGAAAGAAAAATAGGAGGAATGCTCTTGATTCATATTGGATATGTCCTTATATGCCTAAGCTCTTTGAAATCAACAGAAGCATTTATATGTAAAAGGGTTGCTCAGCACAGATAAAGAGCACAGAATAAGGGAAATAAGTTGCACATCTGCTGCTTTCTGCAGTGCCATTCAATCAGGAAGCATTTAAAGACGCTCTAAAAACATTAGTTTGGTCAGAAATGTCAAACATGCCCCCTATAATACTTTTAAACAAATGCTATTGATAAGAGAAGTATAAAAGCTACCCTCTAATGCATGGCAATCTGGATGGGGCAAAACCTTCCCTCATCTGTTGCAAAGAACTTCTCTGTCCTTTTTTTTGCTCATTATCAAGCCACAAGACTCTACCTGTGCTTCACAAAGAGCAACTTTTGTGGTGTTTACACAGGTGGGCTAGGCAAGGGGGTGTGAAGGCTTTTGGCAGCTGTGCAAAAGGCTGATGTGAAACTATGTGAACATGAACATTTCTAGGGTTGAGTTATTTAAAACACACATTTTTGAAAGTGAATTGAATTCCATGCTTGCAAAAGATAAATATAATACTAACACAACAGATCAGAGACTGCAGTCTGTTATTCATTGCCTGAGCACAAGTCAGAGTGGCTCTTTAAACCTTCCCACAGCATTTGCAGCCATCGAACCTCCACCATGGTCTGGAAGGATTACTTGTGGAGGGTGAGAGCTTAGCTCATTTCCTCTACCCTTGCAGGCCTTGGTCTTTCTGTTGAGGCTACTGCTTATGTGATAGCCTGAACAGCTGGTGTGTAATGGGAATATTCTTGAGGAATTCAAATTGGGGACTTAGATACGGAGGGGCTTCCTCCCCTGCAGGAATTATTAGAGTTGCAGTGGTAAGAACAGGATTTTGGGGGTTCTCTCTGGAAAGAGAAAGAAGTGCAATGTGGAGGCAGGGAGGGAAGGGTGGCACCTGATGGCTGCCTTGAATCTCCCGGGCTGCAGTACAGGCGGGTCAAGGCAGCAGCAGCAGAGCCCCTGTTATGGTGGCTCAGTAGAGCAGAAGTGAAGGCAAGCTGCATGCAAAGCTGGGCCAAAGGCTGTGCCTGGTGAGCCCTCCTATCCTACAGGATCAGGGGTGGGCACACAAAGGTTATAATCACCATCATTCCCACTCAGGGCATTTTTGAGTTTATTGTGTATTCCCCTATTCATGCATAAAGCAAAAACACAGGGAAGAAAAAGTTGACCAGGGAGAAGGTGGCTGAAATGGGGATTTGTTTCTCAGAATGCAGAGCTAAATTTGTGGACTGTATTCCTAGAGTTGCAGGTCCAAGGTAGCATTTCATGGTTGTTCTACTTATGTTCTTCTTTGACACAGGTGGACACTCAGTGAGCAGTAGCTATCCTGGTGCGACCCAGGAGTGATGCCTTCTGTGCTTTGTACAGTAAGAGTTTCTCTGAGGTAACTCAGGCTATTTTCACAAAAATATTGGCATCTAATGGAACACAGATTACTGTACAGAACTATGTACAGATTGGGTGCAGCTCCACCAAAGCTGGCAAGGGCTCTAGAGAGAGATGTTTTTCTTGTCTGCCCTAGTTTTGGGTCCCTGTTGATTTCAGTGCCTCAGGATCAGTCCCAGGGATTGAGGGGAAGGCACCCCTTCTCCCTGTGGTGAGTCACAATGCCATTTGTCATGGGTTGGACATGTTCTTTCTCTGCAAGATATGATCAACACTGAGCTCTCCGGTTGAAGCAAACATGCTAAGAAAGAAAGTCTAATTGAGCCAGCCAAAGCCACAAGATTGATCCATCTCAGGGTCCCGGTGTAGGACTGAGGATTTCCTGGCCCCCTGGAGCTCTGTGCTCCAGATACAAAGATGCATTTCTCACGTGGTTAGTCATTGAATATCACTAACATCACTTCAAGATGAAAATGTGGAATGGCAGCAACTAGACTTCATCATGCCTTCCCCCACACCCCTTACCTTTGTTTCTCCTTTTCTGTACATGTTTACCCTCAGATTTGCAAAAAACTTCCAAATCTCCTCTTTCTGCATTTCTCCAAGCTGTTGTAGTGCAACACATACTTCTGGGGGAGGATGCTGAGGTGTTTCACCTCATGACTAGCATGAAAAAATTTAGTTTCCGTGCCGAGTTTCCTGAGACAAGAACCTAGGTTTTGGACAGTCCCTCCCAGCATTGTTTGGCCCCTGAGACGGGTGGGCAGGGGAGTGGGAATCTGCTGTGGCAGCCTGGCACCCCGGCCAGCAGGGAAGCCCAGGCTGGGGAGCAGGGCTGGGCTCAGCTGTGCCCCGGCCGTGTGCACCACAGGCACTCGTTAACCATGTTTGGGCTGCTCAGTCTCAGGGCCTTTGTTGTGCCAGTTCTGCTACCTTTACAGGCTGTGCTACTTAAGCTAACAAAAAGTTTGTAAGGGAATAGGATATGAAACACATAAATAAAAGTATCAGGTATCCCTAAAACATGTGCGGATTAAGCTGGTGAAAAGGTGAAATTTCTCTTCCCTGTGAGTTAATGTCTGTTTTTCTTGGAAACTGTACTTTGAGGACTGCCCCCCCTTTTACTAAAGTGATAAAAGATACGTTTTCTTATCTGAATGCAATGACATTTTAAAAGGCTCCTTTTGTTGTTTCTAAACCTCCATGTCAACAGTTATACCTCTTATACAATTTTTTCATATTTACTTAATATAACTCCACATTGTGTTGATATAAAACTAGACAGCATACTTTTAACTTCTCAGTACTTTTGTTGGATGAAAATCTTTACAACGCCAGACTAATCTTTCAGAACTGACAGCATATTGGCATGGCATGACAATTTAAATCCACGTTGGAATATGTTTATCCATCACCTGGCATTATGATACTTTTTTTTTTTACTTCTGGCTTCTAGACGCTGTAACTTTTGTTTCAAGCTGAGTGTTCTTAAAGGTCAGGTGTCTCACTTATAACTCTTCGTTACAAAAAGGTTTTGAAACTGTTTATTCATAGATATCAGGAAGGTATTTCTCAAAAGAAATAAGAAAACCCTTTGGACATAACTTTTATTTTTCTAGCCTTTGTTAGGTAATTCCTCTGTTAATAATTTACTTGTGAATTTGAACAGAAAAATTTATTCTGTGACCATAAGGATGAAAAATTAAATTGTTTCTTTCTAGTAAATACAAAAAGAACTACTTTTTCAGAAAAAGAATCATTAGGATTAAGTGCAGTTTGGGTGAAAGGGAGGGAGACATCCTGATGTGGGAAGAGAGACTAAACTAAAATTTAAAATTCCTCCAACACCCTTTTCTCCCCCAGCAGTAACGATCAGCAGAAATAGTTTGCAATTCTGCCAAATTATACCTGAGGATCTCCACCCTGATAGTGAGGCACTTCCTGCATTTATTGGAAGACAACAAACACATGACCTGCTTTGTTTCATTTAAAACTTGTTTAGAAAATGCCACACTTCCTGCTCTTCTGAGGCCATGTGAATATACAATTTGCTAGTTGGATCTACCCTTCAGTTTAAAGCGCCTTGTTAGAATGGTAATAATGACCCACTGCTTGGCACCCCTTGTCACCAGCAGCAGAATGAATAAGCTGTGGTCAGAAAAGGACAATAGGTTTAGCCTGTGACTAAATGGAACAGAGGAAGCAGTCATATGGAATGTTATATGGAAGATGCAGAAGGAAAAATCTGTGGGTGCCAGACTTCATTGAAGAGTTTAACTCACATTTGCTCTCTACTTCTCCTGTGCTCTCATTCAGCTCCTGGAAAAAGAGCAGACATACTGAGACTCTGTTTCTTTAGCTTGTGAGAGAGCAAAGCCAGGAATTTGCTTTTTCCTCTTCCTTCTCTATGAAGATTCAAGGTGCTGGGAAATAACTTGGGTACTAGTTTTGAAGAACCAACTCAGCTAAAAATCATCACCAAGCAGTGTTTTCCTCAGAAACTGCAGGTTCATGATCACACAGAGAAGATTATGGGCTGAAAAATTCTTAAAATGGAAAATATTGTGTAGCTATCTACAAGAGTGGATACTGAAAGAAAAATTAAAAGGAGAATAAAATTCTTCCTTTACAATAGTATAAAGGAGGAAAACACAGCTATCCAGGAACGGCTTTATTAGGTAAATTCCCATGTTATGAGCTGCCTTAAAGATGAAGTCAGTGTTATTAGGATTTGTTTTTTATCAATAGACAATATTAACTTTACTCATCAATATAATAACAGAAAACAATTTGTGCGTGTCATTTTTTCTTGCACATTTTCAGGGATAAGTTCTTGCTGGATTACTCTGCGCTATGACTTCTGCTATCACTGTTGACTGAAAACAAACTAAAACAAACCTAAAATCCTGCTATTTACAACCAGCCTGGAAAAACACTATCAAAATGAGCTAATCCTGGGTTTGAGCGTTCAGTTAAAACCTACATGTGAACGGAACCACAGATAGAAAAACTGATCTGCACCCACCCCATACTTCTCAGTGGTAGTCCTCTACCTTGAGCTCTTCTATGGGAGATTAACTTGGTAGAGTTCAATGTCTTTAATGCCTCAACCAGCAGCATCCTTGCTTCTGGCTTAAGATATTCTAATCACTAATCTTAGAAGTAGCCCCGGGAACTCTATTATAGAAGTTTACATGAGCTGTGATTGTTTGATGAATGATACTTCAGAGGAAAATAAATTCTAGCCATGTGAACAGAAAAAAGAGGCAAATGTTGCTGTTTTCTCATTGTCAATGCTCCTTGAAAACACCAGGAATTGGTGTGTATACTCCGAGGAGGAAAACATCCAGAGATGACTTAATGTGATTTCAGATCTTATAAAAAATGTCCTCTGGAAATGAGCTGTTCCAAAGCAATGATGTACAAACGCGACAGCTTGAGAGTGGAAGGACCTCTCCGGTCACAGAGGCCACCTCCCCGAAAAGTCACAGCCACGATTTAGAATGTATCAGACGTGCAGCCAGAGGTTAATTAGCAGTGAATAGCTCTCTGCAGCCATACTAAGAAACTACTGCAGCCAATGTCTGTTGAACTTAACAGTGCTCACTGTTGCAAAAGCGACCTGAACAACCTCAGCCTTCCTGGCTTGTCAGCTTTGAAGGGTATTTAACAGGTCATTCATTGCAGCAGTGGATTAGTGGAGGATGAAAAATGTATCATTTCAGTTCTTCTCTCCCAGCAGCAAGCAGCTGATGCCATGGCATGTTAAACATGTTTATTCAAGCAATCTGTGCTCCTTTTACTTTTGCTGAATAAGTGCAAGTTCCGCAATATATAAATGTTGCTGGCACGCTGACTGCTGTGGAAGAAATGTGTATTGTTGTCTGGGATTGAATAGCTGTTTAACACAGTGGTGAAAACAGAGAGCTGTGGAAAAGTTCTTAGAGGTAATGGATTTTCAGTAGCCATTCTTTAGTTCTCCTTTCTAGCTGCTCATGTTACGCAGGGAGTGACATTTACATTAGTGATCAGCAAAGTGAGCACCCTCTAAAACCTTATTCAGCTGGGATCCTTTGCACCCAGGTATGCTGCGATGGTTCAGTGGGAGCCTTGACTTGCTGTGAAGCTTTTAATCACTCATTACCAAGGGTTTTTGACTGTAGGAGGTTCTGCACAAAGCAGGCTGTGGCTAATTCAGTGTTCTGGGTGCAAGGGGGAAGCAAACTCACTCCACCGCTCGGACTCAGTAAAGCACAGGATATTCCAGGTCTGGCAAAGACAACTTTTTTGCTGTTCTCCTCTTTCTTTTGCCTGGTTTGGGCAATGGTTGTGGTTTTAGGGTGGTATAATGATGATTTTCATCCAAGGTCTTTGATTCATATCTTCCACAAAATTTGCTCCAAAGTACATCTCAGAAAGAAAATGTGTTTTCTGCAGGCAGTTTTAATAAGTTACAGGTTATTTAATCCCAAAATCTCAAGGAATTTGCACATGATTTTTTACAACCACCTTTATTCTTTCACCCACTTTCAGGTCAGTCTGTAGTTATCATCAGTGACTTTGCAAAAGATTGCACATAACTCCATCTGTGGTGCCCATCATGTATAAGGCCACTGGAAATACACCATTTACAGTTCCTTCTCAGTGTCTGCTGTCTATGCCAAGTCCATGGGGATCTCCTGGAAATTATCCTCAGATACATTGCATCTGTATAAAGAACCTGAATGACCAGGAAAATGGAAAATGGGAATGCTAATGGAAAATACAATAATTTTTTTTGCAGTTTGGAAAATCTCCCTTGAGATATGTATTTTAGCAATAGTTTTAATTGTATTTTATAGAAAGGAACAACTATAGTGGCAGGACATTTGGAGAAGCTCCTGTGATGGTGTAGACACTTTAGTCTTTGCTGCATCAATGGTGCTGATAAAATATTGAGATGATGGTGATGGGACAGAGAGCTATGCTCTTTACAGTCTGGTTTCACTGGGATTTCATGGCTTGCCCTTTCATTTTAAAATAAGAAGAGAAATCTCCACCAAGACTATGATTTTTCTGCTGATACTTGCTAATAAGAAGAGAAGCCCCTGGTACTGAGGGAACTTTTTGTTCATGTGAAAACTTGGATTCTCACATCTCCAATATGAGTGAAGAGCACCCAGAAACTGCAGACCTTTACCCAGCATCAAATGAATTACATTTGTGGTAAAATTGCAACCTTCAGTGGCATGATAGGGAAGACCTTGTACACCAGTATTTTCAGGTATCACTGCATTAATGAGCTGCAATAATACATGCCTTGGAGCTTTTGCCAGGTATCTTGATTCCAGCCAGGACAAGGTCAATTTTTGCAGCAGCCAGGAAGAGCATGGTTAGGAGATTTTTCTATGCTACATCACATCTTTGCCAGGGACAGTGGGAAGGGAGTATCTTCAAAGGAGAAAGGTTTCTTTTCATTCAGGTATACATGATGGAAGGAGAGGTGATGTGGTTCAATGGTACCAAGCTGGAAGAAGCAATTGGATAACGCTGGTTCCAATCCAGAGGGAGAGGTTGAAGAATGCCATTTCCAAGCTGTATGGAGCAGTTGAAGTGGTGTGGCTCTGCAATGAACATTTTGCAAGCGAATCACTCTCTCTTTTGTACACTTTGTTATGAATATTGTTGCTGTCAGTGTTTGTTTCCTCATCTCATGCTGTTCCAGTAAATTGTTCTTATCTAAACCCATGGCCTTTATGTACTGTACCTCCAGTTCTCCTCCCATGGCCTTTAGCTATTGTGCTTCAAGTTCTCCTCTATCTCACTTGAGGAAGAGGGGGAGCGACAAGCGGCATGCTTTGGTGAGCTCCAAACTAGGGAGTACCCTTTCCAAACCATGACACCAAGCTTTGCCTGAGCTGTGCTTATGGTGCTGAAAGCCTCCTGTCAGAAGGTGTGCAGGATGGATGATGCCCTGGCCTGACCCAGAGCTAAGAAGAGGGAAAGGAAGGAAGAACAAGGAACTGTGTGGCTTTGACAGCAGGAGCTGTGACAGCTTGCCAGGCACGCTCCAAACAGGTCATCCTTTCAGCTCCAAAACATGGACAAAAATTGGACAGCATCCAGTAGCAACAGTGAGGAGCTCTGCTTCTTTTCAGACAGTTTCCTGACCAGAAAGAAAAGCAAATGGCCCCTTCAATTGCTTTCCTAACTTGTCACCTCTTCAGATTGATAGATTCTTCCATATAACATCTCTGGAAGCAGAACAAGTGGCAACACAGATTATTCTAATGAAAGCCAATTCCCGTCCCTAAGCAGAGATTTTGGTCCCTGAAGGAAGAAGTCCCAGCATCTTCAGGGAGTCCACCTTCAGGGAGTAAAACCTCACAGTGCATACTGGCTCTGGAGGCACACAGGTGTAACAATAAAGGGCATTGGCATTAACTACTGAGGTAAAATTCTGTTTAAGTGGGTTGCCTCTTTAAAGAATTATTATCTTAATTTGGTTGATTTCTAATTTCTCCAGCTTGAAATGACGCAGGTTTATTTTCTTTTTTTTTAGGTAGATGTTCTTTTGTTTTGCCCAAACACTTCATTTTGCAAGAAAAAGAAGGCCTGATCAAACTTGTCTCAGTAGATGCCTGACTCACTTCTGTTGGGCTCTTTCCACTTTGGCAAAAGGCACACTGTAGATGGGAAAAGAGCTGGTGAGGTGTTTAATGGGAGAGACATTTCCTTTGCAGAACAACAAGGTGGTGAGAAGGAATCTGTGTGTTTAAGGAAGACCAGAGTGGTAGAACTGACACACTGAAAGTGATACTTTTGTGCTGAATTTCTTTGAAAATTAAACAGTTGGGTAACACTTTTTGTTCTAACTGTTTAAATATTTGAAGTCTTCAAGGCTTTTTGGTGTTCAGACATGGAGTAGGAACAATAAAGAAGAGGAAATAACATTAGCAAATGTTTTTCTCAGACTGATGCTGTGACAGAAAAGCTCATAAATGATCTGTGGTCCATTGAACCTTTTCCAATACTACTTGTAACTTTTAATGACTATCAAGTGTACTCCATTGGCTTCAAAATGAAAATTGCTGAATAGAAAATTATTTGATTTGGAAGGGAAAGATAGTAGTAATTCCACAGGGAGTTTCAATAAACTGAAAAGAGACAATAGAGAGGGAAGATTGTACAACTGTTTGTATAGATGAATGTATATTATTTTTCTCAGAATGTACTGACTTTGTTTCCACTCTGGAATAGCTTACCTTCTAGAACATTAGTTTAACAAATGTAAAAATTTTTATCTTCACTATAGATGTCTTTCCATATAAAGTGCTTCAAAAAAAAAAAAAAAAAGAAAGGAGTATTTAGTATTTTATTATTCCATATTAATGCTTGACAGTTATTGCTTAGAAGTAGCATTCAGATAAATAACTGCTATATTACATATAGAGTCCCCATGGAAGAGAAAATGTTGAAGTCCATACTGAAAAAGACTTTTCTGATGACAAGTGATTAAGTCATTCCATCTAAAAGACTTCTTGCCCTTGGTTCTGGACATGACACTGTAAAAAAACTGTCCATATCTTGAGAGATTCTTCCCCTACTCTACTCTTGCACTGAAGCAGAACCTTGTCAACATAGTGTTTGATTTCCTGAAACATAACAGAAGGGAGTGGTGTCAATGGGAGAGCAAGGGATGAGTGGTGAAGGCAAGGCATGGCTTCTATGGGATTAGCTGAAACAAGTGTAAGCAAGAAAGGGACAGCTTGCTTACCCAGTGTGGCAGAACCATGTGGTTTTTTTCCTGCCCAGTCACCTGGTAATCATATATCTTTATTAATACTTTGAGACCAAATTGTATTTAGCATATCACTGAGAGTGTATGGATGCATGTTCTACTTGATAGTGAGTTTTCTGCTCTTGTTTTGTTTGCATTTCAGAACAATAAAGAAGAATGTCTGTACTCTCAAAAGACACTTTCCACTATCCAGTATAGTATGTGCTAGTGAAAAACTATACTACTGCTCATAATATCTTTCTGCAGTGTCTCTCTCAAGGCTGATAATTTTTGCTTACAGAAATTCCCATTATTCTTTAGAACTGGCCTTTAAAACAGCTCCTCAGCCATTGTTAGTGCTGCTCTATTTTTCTGGTAGGTCTGTTCTTAATTTTCAATGCTTTGCTTGTAAGTGACTATTCAAGGGTATGATACAACCAGAACTCCAAGAAGTTACCAACCATCAGGTGAGACACTGCGGTGTCCGTGGACGTGTTCCTAGTTTGCCCCTGTTGCAATCTAATTGGACATAACCTGCGCTGTCTCCATTGCTTCTTACTTGTGATGTGATCTTCCACCAGAGGCAGTATCTCCCTGATGCCCTTCAGCTCCTTTGATCTCATCTAGTAATATGTCAGGGTGATCCAGAAAGCAAGCACTTTCAGTTCTCATTGATTTCTCCCCTTTTCCATTTGGGTGTTCACAGCTACAGCTTAAAACCATAAATGCCAGTGTACCCTTGTGAAACAGGTAGGCACAACCATGTGTCATACACACCAGTTAGGTAAGTAAGTGACAGACCTGTCACAGTGGTAAACGTTGTAGCTGGGAAAACAGTGTGAAAAATCCCCTCTATGATGAGGTATTTCACTGCTAAATTCTTTGGTTTTATCCATGCCAAATTTGTTTCTTTCTATAGTAATTTTTTTTCTTCCTATGGATATTCTACTCATCAAATTTTATTGACATGCATGTAGGTGTGGAGAAAACTGTACATGTAAGTATGCACTGAGACTGAATTTTCAATGTGTGGAAGTACTTACGTGAGTTGTAGGTGCTGGATCATTCAGCACCTAAGTGTCAGATCCTCAGGAGTGTTTGCCCAGTGCCTTGTATGTTTCAAGGGAAGGCAATGTTTATGAAAGCAGCTCAGGGCCTGTCTTTTAGCTCCTTGGTACTTTGACTAGTGCATGTCAATATGATTCTGAAGAACAAAAAGATTGTCAGGCTACTAGACCGGCAAGTCATGTTATATCTCAAATTGTTTCTTCTCTAGTCAAATCAAAAGGGTAAAAAAAGGCATGAGGGAACTCCTTGAACTTGTGGTAATTCCTGCTAGTATCCAGCTGTGCTACTTGAAAGTGTTTATTTTGTGGTATGTGCTTTTCTCCCTGGAAGCTTGTCAAGTGGCAAAGTAGGGTCTCTGCTTTCTAGTATAAGTATATTTTGGGTGATAAAATTAAACCCTGTCACTCACTTCTCTCCCAGAACATTATTATAATAAACAAGTCAGAATTTTGATGGTAAGCTACTTTATCCATCAGCCAAAAAAACCAAAACCCTTATGTTTAAAAGCTTGTGATTTTGCTTAAAAAATGTGTAAGAATGAGAGACCTTAAAAAATATTAAAGTAAAACTGAATGCACTAAAGCAGCGGTATGTTCTTTTATTTGAAAAATTATTTACTCCTTTTTTACCTTGAAACCACAACCTAGTCCTCTTCCACAACCCATTTTTTGTGATGTAAAGATGCCATACTTCTTCATGCATGAAAGTCCCTGATACTGTAGCTAACATCTAGGGTATTGGCTTGGACTTGCTCTGCCATAATTGATTTACTGCCTTGGGTGAGAAACCACATGGAACAGCCTCTAAGCATAATTATGACCAATTGCACCTGCACTCCTCAAAACAAATGCTACCAAAATCTCAGCTCAGCATAATTCTATTCTCTGTGGTACCTGAAAAAAATAAATCACTGAATGACTCCATGGAAAGAATTTTATTTCTTACAGGAAATCAACATTTTTCATAAACAGCTCCACAGTTCAGGGAAATAAGGGAGCCAAGAAATTAAAGATCCTGTGTGAGGCAGTGGGCTTGAGCTATGCTATCTGATTTGTCTCACTGTGGTCACACCTCAGTTGCTCAGAGGAGCCTTTGGAAGTGTAACAGGACCCTTCATTGTGGTGTAAAATCTATCATGTTCAAACAGAGAAGATATATCAAAAGGTAATTTTTCCTCTATTTAAAAAAAAAACTATTTTAAGAAATGTTTTGAATTGCAAGGCAACTAATTTTGTTTCATAACCTAAATCCGTATCCTTGTGTGCCTTTTGGGACAGTGGTAGTTACATTTGCTAAGAATACTTTTCCAGATTCAAAATGTAGCTTATATTTGCTTACATTTAATTGCAGAATTCGCTGTGCTGTTTGCTTAAATTTGTTTGAAAGTAAGTAAGGATCACACATTGCAGTTAAATACTATTTGTTTAAGACATCATTAAAAAGCTTTGTTGAAATATGTCCTGGAGAAAACAGGACACATTTTTTTAGTGAAACACAAATCTTCCTCAAAATACTTGCTGTCTTGGAGAAATAAAGCATCATCTCCTTCCAAAATACTTTTTTTTTCCTGAATTTTTGATACCTAGAGAAACATATTTTTGAAAAAGATGAAAACATTGCAAAAAGACAGGCGGATGTAATTTTTTTTTTGGTGGGGGGAGGGGATTGGGGCAGGCTGGTATAAGGAAAAATGGAGTTTCATGAACACCTGCGTTTCTTACAGACCTATTATAATAAATAAGCATTTGTCAGTAATCAAAAGAGAAAAAAGAGAAAAAAAAGGAGAGAAAAAAATCAGGTATCAGATATATTCTAATTTCAAGCTTCCATGGAATTATTATAAGTAACAGCAAGCAAAAATATAGCTGAAATGTATTAAAATACCTGAGGACCTTTCTTAGCGGAAAAATAAACCCTAACCTTCTCTTTGCATTTTGCTTTTCACTCTTGGCAAAGACAAGTCAGAAAAATGCTGTTTGGCTGTTCTGGCTGCGCCTTCAGGTAGTGTGTGTGAACGTAGGGTTCCTCAGGCCGGGGAGAGCACTCGGGATGTTTTGGTGGAGATCCAGGGAGCAGCGCGGAACTGAGGATGGGCTTGGCTGGTCGGGGCTTCCCCAAGCTTGGCACAGCCCATGTGCAGTGCTGTGCCCGCCCAGCCCAGCCCAGCCCAGGGGGGCTGCACTGGAGCACTATGCATCCTCCTTCTTTTCCCTGCCTCTCCAGAGACCTGCAACAGCTTTGGCCTGCCCCTACAAATTGCAAGCCAGCTTCATCTTCTACAGTGTTTCGCCTGTGTTTTGCTGCTGACAATTTTCTATGTGCCAGTAAAGATGCCTGAATATGTTGTTCCAAATTTTCAGCTGGATGTTGCCATATGGTTCAATTTTCACTCAGAAAATTGTACTTTTGTTTTAGAGCTCTTCTGACATCTTACAGCATTTTCCTACATTTCTGCTGACACCTTCAACACAAGGACTTTTTGCCGGCTGCACATAATAAAAATATGTGTAAATTAGGGACAGCTTTTCTAGCAGAAAACATGGTAAAAAAAACCCCCCAGCACTTTCTCAGGTAGACACAAAAAGAGGGAATGTATTTAACCTGAGGTTAATTTTAAGTATATCAGTTAACAGAAAAAGAAAAATTTTTCTTCTGAAATCTATCTTAATGTCTTCTAATTGGCAGGTGGCGTCCTGTGTTGTTGTGGGGTTTTGTTTGTTTGTGTTTTTGGAGTTTTTTTGTTTTCATTTTGTTTTGTGTAAGGTTTGGAAAGAAGGTGAATAGAAAATCAGTGATTCCAAGATTCAGTTTGCGAATGGAGTCCTTCCATTCCTTGTCCCAGTGGAGTGCCCTCCATTGACATTGAAAGCTGGGCAATGTCTGACAGGGCTTGACATAGTGAAGTCCATGTTTTGTTGTATGTTTATATTTTATTCTATGTTTTGTTCTGTGTTTTGTTGTACTGCCTGCATGAGGCTGAGTTTATCTGCTACAGAGAAGAAATCGGGTTTGCTTCATAACAGTACTTTCAAGCATGTACCTGACTATCTGTTGATTCTAATCCAAGGCCCCAGAAGTTATTTTGCTGGAACCTTTACACAGTGTAGAAAGAAATGTGACTAAAGTTATTACATTTTTGGATCTGAGTGGCAATTCATATGCCACTGATGTATTGTCTTCCCAATGATATATTGTCCTTCCTCTTGTTTCTCAATGTGTACATGACTTAATGAGCCAAGACTTACTCTCTTGTGATAATCTAGAATCATAGAATGGCTTGGATTGCAAGGGATCTTAAAGAGATCCACCCCCTCTGCCTCTCTAAGGCAAGAACATCTTTCACTTGACCATGTTTTTTAGAACCCCATCCAGAAAAAAATTGTCAAGAATTGCTGCAGGAAAACCATTCAGTGGCCCAGCGCTGTGCTTTTCTTCCTCAAGTTATCCTTGTCAGCTGTAATACCAGATTGCCATCCTTGTGAGGCAACCACTGCAGGGCCCAGTTGCCAGTGGCCTGCTGCACAGCCGAGGAGAAAAACCACCAGAATAATTTCCCATGAACTCTAGCTGAACCTAGTAAAATATGGGCGACTCTGCATGCTGCAGTAAATGAACATGACCTCCATTTATCTTTCATAATATCAATATTTTCTGTGGTGCAAGGCATTCATTGCTTCCTTTTGCTGTCAAGGAAATGAAGGAAATACATTTCAGTAGCACTTTACAGAATGTACTTACCTTCAGTCATTGCTGTAAATATGCAGTGATCATATTTTCCCTGTGAAAAATAAATCAGAATGTTTTGCCAGTTAGCCCGCTCAAATCTCAGCTGAAGTTATGACTAGTGTCAGTTTTTCCCTTGTTAGTAAACTTCTTCGCTACATCACATTATTAATGCATTTGACTATTTCAAAGTTATAGTTAATGATGTGTTGGAGTAAAATCAAGGTCTGCTGAGTATCATTTTTCATGTTTTGTTTAGAATAGCATGGCTCCCATAAGTAATAGTGAGATTTGTTGGGTGCCCCACCTTTACAGTGTCTAAAGTCCTGAACAGAGGAATGAGTGAAGGATTAGAGGTGTCAGTCATTGGCCTGCAATGACAAAATAAAAAATGAAACATGATTGGCAGCTAGGGAGAACAAAAAGAAAGATAATAAAGAAAGACCACAGAACTAGCATGTGGAAAATAGCTTAAAAGTCAAGCACATCTAGAAAGACAGTTTTAGAAAGTGGAAAGGAGTGAAAGAAGACTAAAAAAAAGTATGAGGATGCCAAGAAGGCTGTTTCAGTGGAAGCAAGACCAGCTGCAAGTCTCAAGCACTGCAGAGGTATGTAGGCAATAGCATACTCACTCACATGTTCTGGGGATTACTTAGACCTTTGGTCTCTTAATTTTCTGGGACGATGCTGAGAAACAAGTCAAAGTATCAAGGCCTCATTAGGGCTACTTAGGAAATGTATTGCCTTTAATGGTGCCTGTGACTTTCAAAGCTGAGGTTGATGCCAAACGCAAGCACTAACACCCCTGAGTAGCTGGCGTTGAGGTTGCTTGCCTGCTGTTGACCCTTCACAAGCCCCAGAGATTCCGAGGTTTCTTCCAAACTTGAGTCTTGGGAAGATCTCTGGCTTATGTCTCTGGTTGATGTGGATGATGCCAATGCACAGCCTTGTTGAGACTCCTGGATTAGCAGTTTTTGGTGCACTGGGTCCAAGCAAAAAATGTGCAGGAGCTCTCTCAGGGTCTGCTGGCTCAACACTCACTAGTGATTAAAACAGAACAAAACAGGAGGCAGTGTATAGGAGCTCTGGTGCATGTGGGTGGCCTGACAGTTGTCATGTGAGTAGATTGTTCTGGGATGGGACTTGGGATGTGGAAAGAAATGAATACTACAGATGTTTGTGTACTTGAGCCACGTGAATGTGCTTATATAAATGAGGAGAGGTGTAAGGAGAACTGTGGAAAAGAAGTATCCTGCTACCTCTTCTCATTCACTCTCCTACTTCTCGTGTATTCTACATCTCCACTGAGGGCTTTGCCAAGTCAGCCAGGCAAATGTGACCATATGGTAGTCTGCATAAGGCCTTTTTTTGGTTTGTTTTATTTTTGGTTCCTACTCCTCCCTCTTTTGAGTCTGTCACAATCCCTTTCTCCTTCTGAGAACACTGTTTCATCTTCTTCTCTTTCTCTTCTGCCTCTGTCACAGCTTTCTTTCAGTATGCTACTGCCACAAATCCTTTTCTCAGCCTTTGCTTTCATTTCTCAACCACTAAAAAATGTCAGCCATGCAATGCCTTGATGCTTCCTCAGCCTATCTGGCTCAGGGGGAGAGCCACATCAACTTTTCAGATGTACAGTTTTCCTTGTGCTGTTGTTCCCTCCCATGATCCTTACAGGAATCAGCTCTCCCTCTGCTTATTCTGCCAGCCATTCTGCAGGAAGCCTGAGCAGGAGTCCCTAACCTCTTCTACTTTCTTGGCTCCTGTGCCATGGTGAGCACTGCTGAGTGGAAGTACAAAGCACATGGTGACAGTGACAGCTGTAGTGAGGGAGTGGCTGGAGAAAAAGCACCCAGGTGAAAACTGCTCACATTGCTGCAGTGAAGCCTTGAACCAGAAAATACATGGTGAACTGGCTAATTTGAATGCAACTGGTTTAAGTGGGTTTAGATTTCAACTAAAAACACCTGCTCAGCCTTGGCCACAATCCTTCATATTGTGTCTGTAGAGTTTATGGGAACACAAAGTTAATTGCTTGTGTGTTTCCAGAACTTCTATGGTATTTCATTTAAGATAACACATGAGGAAGTGTGTTTGCAGTTGAACTTAAGTTCTTTTTTACCTCCTCAGTTTATAGTACACAAGTGTTATTTTTACAACAAATTCTTCCTGGTCACTACACAGTAACTGATAGATCTGATGCAGACTGAACACAGAGGTTGCTCCTCTTGATGTCAGTCACTCTCCCAGCTGGCACACTGCTCTGGTATCCTTGCAGTATAACTGTTCTAAGGGAAACCAGGAGGCTGTGTTCCCAGAACAACTGATTTGACATCTTCATCAGTAACACACAGTTGCATATTAAAGAAAAGCATGGCCATAAGCAATCAAAACAGAGACTTATGTGCTAGTGAATTTTGGAAAAACTGTGCAGAATGCTCTTTGATTTTGATGCAATGAGTCTACCAAAGTGACAGCCCTGCTTCACTTCTCTGAACTAATAACATCAGTGTTGCTAAGACCATGTTATAATTTTGGTTGTTTTAAAAAACTACCATATCAATGATGAAAGTGAATAGTCTGACAGTGTAGCTAATTTGTGCAGTGAAAATAACCCCCGCCAACCTCCCAAACTTGGAAACAGTGAAGAAAGAGAAGCAATATTTGTGGCTGTTCTTGAAAAAAAGGAGATAAAATGAGATGAGTTTATCTCATCTGATTATTTGCTGAAATCTGGTCCAAGACTGTTAGGCGGTAAGACTGCCTAGGAAGAGTGAAAGGACCACCTTAGAGGTGGGATATCCCAGAAAAGTTATTGTAAACCTTCTAATATGACCTAAGATTTACTTGTTTACACTTCTGTATGAATAACACCTAAGATGTCAGGCAATATGCATTAGCTGTGCCTTTACCTGTGTTCTCGTCAAGAAGGTTTCGGTTTTTTTAATCCATAGGTTGCCCAGAGAGATGATGAAATCTCTGTCACTGGAGATACAACAAGCTTGGTAGGGCCAAGCAGTCTTCACTTCACTTCAAAACTGGCCCTGCTTTGAGCAGAGAATTGGATCACAAGCATCCAGGGTCCCATCCAATCTATATCATTCCACGTTTCTATATATTGGCCCTACCTACTGTCTGATGTAGGGTTTCAAGAATAAAATTAACCAATCAACCAATAAATGCACAAACAAATGAACAATTCCACATTAAAAATGGCATTGGGCTTTTCTTAGAATTATTCTTTAATGTGTTGAATTATTTATTTGTTTTATCTGTGGAAAATTTCAGTGCACAGTTATGTCTGGCTTCTATGACATTGAAGTTTTGTATTTAAAAATATAAACTAGGAATTAGCAGATTTGAAAATTGTGTAAGGATTCATAACAGAGATGAAATACATATTGTTTATTAATTGTTGGTGTTGGTTATCTGTTTTAAAACAGATGCATGGTAATATAAAATGTTTGGTTCTTCCCTTTTCCACTGCTGTATGAAGCAGAACAGCAGCAGCTGAATTTACTGAGTCAGTACCTTCAAAATATGGGAGGAGTATCTTCAGCCAGGAGAGGAAAAGGAGGCATTATTTTTTTTATTGGTACAACCCCTAGAGCATACCTTGACAATCACTTTCTTGCTCATTGGACAGAAGATATTGAAGGCCAAGGAGCCTTCTCACAGAGATCTGTAACAATGCTTAACTAGCTAATTGATAGTGACTTAACTAGTTTATTAATAGTGATTGAAGTTGACTCTTGTTTATTCAATCTCTGCTGTGAGTCTTCAAAAGGTAATATTCTTTCATTTTCCTCCTGTATGTTTGATAAAGGAACCCATATGTCTCAGGACCTGTGTTTTCCAACTTTCCTTAAACATAGTCCTTGAGGAATAAGTATCTGCTGTGTGAGAGAAAATTTAAAATGTCTTGAAACTTTTGAGGTAGCTGTTTGGATATTTCTTTCAATCTGTTCATCTGCAGTTGCCTCCTTTCCTTTGATATGCCTGACCAACAATAGTTTTCAGTAATACTGGTTAATCACTCTTTAAACACCAAGCTCCTCAAAATGGAAACAGTTTAGCTTAAAAAATATCCTATATCTTCAGTTCTGTCTTTATCTCTTCTGTTTTGTCCATCATCCCCTTCTACAAGTTGGATCCAAATGATATTACTTGGGATGGGTGCAGTTCTCATTACAGACTTTTCATTCCTGTTTTCTCTATCTCCATGTCAAGCTTATGAACATGTGTATTTGCAGCCTGGGGGTGTTATAAATTCCCCATCCCTAGCAGAACCAGGAGGTGGCTCAACTCTTGTTTCATAGGGAATTAGAAAACTCACATTAAGAGTGTGTACTTATCTTAAAGAGGTCAACTGCAAGTTGTGACTGCTGATGGTACTGGAAACAGCAGATAAAATGCATTTCATGTTATGAGGAAGACAAACAGCAAGCATAATGCAAGTGAAGACAGATAGCCTTTTCTCCACTGAAGTATCTATTACCTCTGGACAGACTACTTAAGAAAACTTTAAATCTAACCTATGGTCTCATATTACCACTAAAAGGAAAAATAAACTCTGGAAAGTAACATAAAACAGTCTCTAATCAAAACTATTTTATCGCAGTCAAACAACTCAAAGTGGTTAACAAAAGCTTTTCATTTCATTTAATGATGACAAGCAGAAAGTACAGGTTTGTTCTTGGAAGGGTAGAAGGTAACTAACAAAACCCACAGGTGACAAAGGAAGTTTGTCAGACACAAACTGGGAATTGTTTTATGAACTGTTCCAAGCAGAACTTTAATAATCTGACTCACTGGTTAGCCCTGAGGACTCTGTTTTGCCCAAGCATATTTTCCACACGTGTTTAAAGCCAGAATTTTGTTTAACTTTTAACCTCAACAAAAGCAATCTGTACTACAACTGTTCCATCAAGTGCCTGGAGAGATGTCAGGAGATTGGTTGCCCTCAGTGGGAACAACATTCTACATTTTCTGCAATGTATAATAAAGACAGAGAAGAAGCCAAGAAAATGCAACATTCAGTCTTTAGTCTGTGTCCCACATAGTCTATCTTGTTAAGCATTTCCTCTGAAGAGACTTTTCATGTTACCATATGTACTATCCTCTGCCTCCTCTTTTAGGAAGCTGTCCATCATAACAGCCTTTTGCCACAATTATTCGAGATAAAAACATTTACTACAATATTCATGGTCTTCTAACTTTGTTAGCATTTTATTTGTGCTCCTTACATCGGACATCATCAGTCAAATAATGCAAAATGTCCCAAAGACATATTTCTTACTGCACACTCACCACTCCCTCACCTTATTTATTTGTGAGTTAATTTATTTTCCCTGTATTTCTACCCTCTGTGCAGGAGGCATGGGTGATGTAATGGGTGCTAGTCTTGTGATGAAAGCCGGCTGTCATCACAAAGTGTTTTTTCTCCACCTGTGGTTTCATGACAGCCTATCCTAATAGATTTTGGTTTCTATCAGCTGGAGTTCTGCTGAGTGTGCTTCACAGTGGTACTCATCTCTCCATCCTGTATGTTGATGGCTAGGATTTACTGCTGGGGACAAGGGACATTCGTAATGTCACATTAAGACACAGTGATCCATCATTGCAATGCTGTCATTCGTGTATTTGCAGAGATAGCCCTGCAAAACTTGTTCATAAAATGACTTCCAAGATTTACTGCTGGAAAGACTTCAGCTCATTTTCACCTTCTTTCACACAGAATCACATGGAACCACTAGCTTGGAAGAGACCTTCAAGATCATCGTGTCCAACCCATGCCCTAACACCTCAACTGAACCACGGCATTGAGTGTAACATCCAGTCTTTTTTTAAACACATCCACGGATAGTGACTCCACCACCTCCATGGGCAAGCTATTCCAGTATTTTATCACCCTTTCAGTGAAAAACTTTTTCCTGATATCCAAACTGTATCTCCCTTGGTGCTTGGGACTGTGACCTCTGGTTCTGTCAGTTGCTGCCTGGAGAAAGAGGCCAACCCTACCTGACTACAGCCACCTTTCAGGGAGTTCTAGAGAATGATAAGGTCACCCCTGAGTCTCCTTTTCTCCAGGCTAAACACCCCCAGCTCCCTCAGTCGTTCCTCACAGGGTTTGTGTTCCCAGCCCCTCTCCAGCCTCGCTGCCTCCTCTGGATGCGCTCAAGCATCTCAAGGTCCTTCCCAAACTGAGGGCCCAGAACTGGACACAGCACTCGAGGTGGCCTCACCAGTGCTGAGTACAGGGGAGAATGACCTCCCTGCTCCTGCTGGCCACACTGTCCCTGACACAGGCCAGGATGCCTTTGGCCTTCTTGGCCACCAGGCACACTGCTGGCTCATGTCCAGTCAGTTGTCACCAGCACCCCCAGGTCCATTTCCAGCCACACCATCCCCAGCCTGTAATGCTACACGGGGTTATTGTGGCCAAAATGGCACTTGGACTTGTTAAATATCATCTTATTGGACTCTGCCCATCCATACAACAGTTCCAAGTCTCTCTGCAGAGCCCTCCTACCTTCTAACAGGTTGACACATAATCCCAGTTTAGCGTCATCTGCAAATTTACTGATGAAACACTCAATCCCCTCATCCATTGCCTGGCTCTAGATATTTGTTTGTCTTTGTCTGTGTCCTTGTTTTGTCCAGAACAGAGTTAATTTTTCCCCATTAGCTGTGAGGAGGTGGATCCTGGAGCTGCGTTGTCCTGTCTACATCATTATTCTATACCATGCGCGTCTATACCAGCTCTTCTAGGAGGTAACCGATTCTTATAGCAGGCTGCTGATGAAATGCTACTCTTGTAGCATATGTGGTGGCCTGTGTACATTGTGGATCTGTGTGTGGGTGTGTGTGGAATTGAGGCATTCTCACTTTGGAGAAGAAGATGTGTGTGGTTTCTGGTTGTGAGCAAGTGTGGTGGGCATAGGGTCCATCCACCATTGTCCATTGTCTCAGGTTGGTGATACAAATAACTTTTTCCTTTGTACACTGTTATTATTACTATTGTTGCTGTTACTGTTTGGGTTTACATCTCATCGCTGTTTCCAGTAAATTGTTCTTATCTGAACCCATAATCAAATCATTAACTTTTTGTATCTCCCACTGAAGCAGTGAGAGTAATGGTTTTTGGTGTTCTTTTCAATGGAAGAATCTAAATTGGGGAACACTGTTACTGAACTGTGACAGTCTCATATTTCTTCTGAAATATCTTGGCCCTTAAATGTCTGCAGTGGGGTAAAGATGGAATGTGGATAGAGCCCTTCTCTGCTGCACTGCACAAACCATCCTCAGATAAAAGACATCTTCCCTTGCTTTGGTTCCTGCACTGCTGAGTGGTTCCATCATTTCTGTCTGTGACCAGCAAAGGCTATTGCCATTGGCCAGCAGTCTGAATAACAGTTCTGTGAAAAAGATGCAGTTTGTGATGGTAGAGATCTTTTCAATGTCAGTCAAGGCCAGTCATTGCTGCTCTATATTCTCACTGGCTCCATCTATGGCTTTACTTACCTGTCTCCACATTTTCCTTCACAGGTCTGTTTTTAGTTCATGTGGAGAACCCATGGTTTTCCAGCTTGATGTATTCTTGTGGAAGTCTGAATATCATGAGTTAAGGGTTTTTATACAAAATGTTATGCTTATTTATCTTCTGTGTAGGGACACTAACCTATATGCTCTTTCCCCCTGATGGTGTGATATACTTGTGAATCAGACAAGGAAGCTCTAGTATCTGCTTATTCCAAAAAACCGTAAAATTATAGAATTGCATACTTGCAAATCCTTGTCTCATGCAAGGTTATCCACAGCTTCTTGCTAGCCCATCATTACATCCTTTGTCTTTTATTTATGTATTTTCCTCTGCAGAGTTACAGGGACCCATTCCCTTTTTGATTTCTACTCTTCTCTGTAGAGTTATGTTTGTGAATTAAGGGAGTGCCAGCTTTGCTTAGGTTTAGAAGTTTGTATAAGCAATATAAACACTCTAGTCAGATCTAGAGCTCCTCATTGCATGGAGAGAAGTCTGCTGAAGCACTATCCTTGGAACAGCTGTATCCTTTGTTCTTCCTCCTAAAGAAGAGATGGGTCCTGTGGAATTTGCTTGTTGCAGAAGTCAGTCATTTTTATACAGTTCGGTAATGTACAGGCCTATAGTTTTGTCAGACACATTATTATAAGTCTTGAAATGTAACCTCTTGGAAACAGCATTTTTTCTGTGTTTAAAATGTGTCCAGAGCTCTTCTAGGAAGTAACCGATTCTTACAGCAGGCTGCTGATGAAATGCTACTCTTGTAGCATATGTGGTGGCCTGTGTACATTGAGGTTAAGACGCATACTGCTCTGCTTTTGCATTTCACTTTTACTGAGGCACACAATAATTTTGCAGCTGTTTTGGTGCAATCCGAAGAACGTGCAGCTGCTGAATACATTATATTTCATGTCCAAGAGCTGGTGTGATTATGGTTTAAATTTTAGATTTTTTTCCTTCCGTGTTCTCAGTTTTGAATTTCTTGTATCAGCTACAATGAACCTGTTCCTAACTCCATGTCCAGTCCTAGGTGCAGACAAAGAGAAAGCAACCTCAGTATGGCATAGATACTACTTCTTTGTCACATGTACACTGTCCTTTGCAACCTTGAAAACAGTGTTTTGGGATTTCTGGCTATTACTATGTGCACCTCTGATTGTAAGGTTTTTAAGGTGGTATAATGATGACCAAAAATGATCCCAACCAAAAGAAACTCAAAAACAGTTGTAAAAGAGGAAGTTATAAAAAAGTAAGTTTTTCAGGTCTCAATCAGCAGCACCAACAGTCTTCACAATCTGAGCAAAAATGGGTTTGGTTACATCACCCTAGTTTCCAATGAACAGGTGTCAGTGTCCATGCAGAGTTAGCAGTAATTGGTGTGTCTGAGGCAGCCCCAGGAGGGTCAGAATTAAATACCCAGGCACAGATTTATGCCCTTCCCCCTGCAGCTGGTTCAGTAAGCTCCAGATGAAGGTCCGAGGTAGGGCCAAGACTAACAGAAAGGCACCATGTTTCCTGCTTTGGAAGTAGATGCTTTCCAACACTGTTAATCCACTGTCAGGTGCTACGCCTAAATTCATAAGCCTAGTGGAAGGTCTTTTGGTGGAGTTGGATATGTCTCATGCTTCACTCTATTTCTGACAACATTTTCATTGATAATCTGAGAAAATTCTATCAGATTTCTCAAGGCTGAAATTAAGTTCTGCTTACAAGTTAAAAAGATTTTTAAAAAGTTATAATGAATATTATCCTGTGCTGAGAAAAAGGAATGAATGTTTAAATATGTTTTCTGTAATTCTTTAGGTTTTAATCAGAAAAAATGTGATTATTTTTCGCATTAGTGAAGCCTACTTTTCAGCCTCATGAAGATGGTTATGTTAACTTATTGTCATAAAACAGGAGAGTTTTATGACAAAAATCAGACTAGACTGGGTTTCTTGTGGCAGGTATTTATGCTACAGTTCAGAGATGATTTTTCCTTAGCCAAAGCTCAAAATTTGCTTATAAAGTTTTCTGAAGACTTAAATGCCAAGGCTCTAAAACGACTTCTCAGGAGACTTGATTACCATCAAAGACCATTCAGCTCAGAGGCTCTTGCTCTTCACCCACAGATGATTAACTCTTTCCGCTGGGAGACAGCCTAGGATATGCAATGGTACTGCAATGCATGGCAGGGTCCTTTTTCCTACTGACTTGTCTGGGAACAGGCATAGGACCTGAACCCAAAAGAAGGTCAAAAGTAGAGCTAAAAGTTGAACTAATTTAAAAGGCAGCTGGCTAAAGTATTCTATACTGACTCATGAGAAAATTATCTTGGTGAATGAGCTGCTGCCTGCTTCTGCTTCTGAAGACCTTTATTTCCACCACACACAATAGACTGGATTGCTACCTGTTGCCAGATTTCAGCAAGCTGAATCAAGGACCTGGTTATAATTCCCTAAACTACATTTCTCAGTAGACAATCCTGATGCTGCAGTCGGTGTCTGGGACTGCTTTGAAATATGTCAGCCAAGGAGAACAGTCTGAAGTATCTCCTAACCTCACTCCTCCAATCATCTCATTGATATTAATGTAGGGACATGGCAGAGGAATACCTTCCTTAAGGGGCTCTCAGAGAGGATAAAAGGCTGTCTGATCTTGCAGAGGCTGCTTCTCAGAAACCATTTCAACTGAAAACATGATGTTAGCATCACATGCTAACAAATAATTCAAGAACACTTCAAGGGTTTTCACCTGTGGTTGAAGGGAATGACTGATAGTAGAGAGCAGAAAAGAGAATAAAAAAGGGATATGGATTTTGTCAGTTTCCTGTCTGAAATGATGGATGCCGTAAGAACATATTACCTTTTATTGCATGTATGTTTCTAATGGTTCTGTTTTCTGTTGCTGAGTGCGCTGAAAGGTGAAATCTTGTGTGTAACTCTAAAAACGGCCATTTTTGTCAGTGCTGCCTTGATTTTGTCAGCAGGCATGTGTCTACTTCCCAGCAAATTGGACCTGACTATTGTCTTTCTTTGGAAGAAACTGCAGGCACTTTTGGTGGTTAGGACAGCAGGGGGACTAGCTGCATTCACTAGAGTCAAACATAAATGGTGCCTGAGGACTGATTCTTGGCTGCAAACATAACCTGTGAAAGAAGTCCTCTCTCCAGTCTTGAAAGTGACATTGCCCCAGGCGAAGGAAAGTAAGCACACTGAAAACCAAACCTACGCTTTGGGTTTTTTTTTGGGTTGATTTTTGCGTTTTTTGGGGGTTTTTTTGAGTTGTGGGGTTCCCCCACCCCCAATTGAAGTGGTATTTAAAATATAGGAGATATTTATCTTACATTCTGATTTTCTTCAGATATTTTCATGCATACACTAAAAAGTCAACTGTTTTTGAAGACAAACATCTCCATCAGAAGTAGGAGAAGAGCGTATGAAGCTATTATCTTGTCACAGTGGTAAATGGGACAGCTTCTTGGCACAGTGGTAAAGAGGAGTTGACAAAGAAGTATTGTGTGGCATATTGTTCTGTGGGACTGAATCTAATATTCTGAAATGTGAGGTTATGGTTTGTGTGCTGATGGGAATCTGGATGAGGAAACCATTCTTTCTTCAATGAGATCATATTCCCTTGTTCCTCATATACCTCACAGAGAAGATACGCAGAGAAATAAATTGCTACTTGTAGAAGGGCATTTTTTGTTCAAGGTTTCTGCTTTCCTGAGTTTGGACAGGTATATTTTGTTGTATTATATCTGTTTATAAAACACTACTCCTACTACTATCTCTCACAGATCCTATGTCTGTACATAGAAACTCTTTAAAATAAAAATTTAATTAAAAATATGAAGTAAAATATTGCTTGACTATGAATAAAGTATCAGGTCAGTTTATTTCATCTATGGCCAGAATAAGACTCCTTTGGGATTACTCCAGTCCTCAAAATACAGTTTTCCTATCCTATCCAAGGCATCTTACTAGATTCCTTGTTAAATGAAGAGATTGAATTTCATTGGGATTCCCAGTCTACTCTGACCTTTTTAAGTAAACCCTAATAAAAAGCACAAGTAGAATCTAACACCATAAGGGTATGCCATATTTGGGCCAGCAGGTGAGAGTCTTTGGTATTTGTGGTGACCATCAATCTGTCATTTCTCTGCATTGTATATGCCAGAAAGAGACATTAGACAAACCAAAACGATCTCAAACTCTTTCAAATATTTGTAAAATTTGCCACCTTCTTAACTGTTTCTTAAAAATTAAAAAAAAATATTCTCCTGCCAATGAAGAATTATTCCTTTATTTCAAAGACCGAAGATCGATACCTTATCTGAGTCTGGCACAAACACCTACTTTTTCTTAAACTGTTAAATATTTATTGGTTTCCATTCAAATGCCAGACATAATCTATTAGAGATTCTTCCAGACTTTGATGGCTGTGGAAGATCTTCATTACAATCATATCTTTTCCACATTATGGCTAGGTTGTCATATGACATAATTTCACAGCTTTATTTTGGGTTTTGTCCTGCTTGTCCTGGAATTTGTTATAGTTTTGGCACAGATTTTAATAAAAGCAAAACCGGTCGTTCTTTGTATTTCATGACAAGGCTGAAACACAAAGCATATCTGAAAGCAGAGACCAAAGCATTTAATGGTAAATGATAGCAGATTCATCACCAGGTTAGGCACTTGAAATATGGCAGTCCACTTTGAAAAGTTACAAAACCCATTGCCTACCATTATTCTCTGCAGAGGATCTATTGCATCTGTCTGTCAGTTCACATGTAACTTGAATCTCTTGACACAAGGAAAAGGTAAAATAAAACGCTGTGTAAAAATCACTGTGGACTTGCAATGTACCCAAATATGATACTCTAGTTTAAAGAATGGTGTTTGAACCAGACTACTGTTACTGACAAACATGTTATTAATGTTCAGCCATCAAATGCTTTTGATTAAAGGGAAAAATCCTGTAGCATTAGAGAAAACTATTTTTCTTTTCCTCCCCTTATGCTACAGTGGAAGAAAACTGTTTTTTATAAAAAAAAAGATTAATTGCACCTACACTATATTTTTATTCTCTTTAGAAATCAAGAGAAAAGAAATGCTGACTTGATAGTATTTTATCTATAAATGACACAGAAAAATAGTCCTTAGCTGTAGGAGCTAAGCGAACAATACATAATGCTGCATAAGCATTGCATTGAGAATCCCAGCTATGTTCCAGATGTCTTCAGAAAAAAAAAAAAAAAAAAAACTAACCAGAAAAACAAATACAGAAAACCAGATTTGGCCCTACTTGTCTTAACTAGAAGCCTTCTGAATGTTCTCAGTAATGGGGCTCACTGTTCCACAGATCCCAGATGTTAAGTGCCAGATTTTCAAAGGTATTTAGAGACCTCAGGAGATAAAGAGATACTTTTGAATTTTCAGATGCAGGAAGTCAAATTATGCTTAAGACCTAAGATAATTTGATGCCAGACATCTATCCATCCTGCTCAGACTGGTTTGAAAATCCAGTGACCCTGCTTAGATCCACAGACACATTTATAACTGATTTGAGTTTCCAAAATTGTCAACCCTGGCCCAGAGCTCATGAAAATTGAGTGTTTGCAGAGGCACACATCATTCTATGTACCCTTGAGCCTGGTTGCCCTGTGACCACCAGCTGCAGCTCAAAATTTTGTGTGTTGAGATTGGCATGCATTTCGCATGCCACTCTGTGTCCTCTCATATTTTGGGTCCGTGATGCTGGATCGAATCCTTACCAGCTCACACATTCTAGGTTTCCACCCTCAGTTCTCTGGGTATGTCTCCCAGTACAATGTGTGAAATTCATTGTCCTCAGCCAGTAGACAAGTGGAGTTTAGGGGAGGGCATCAGTTATGAAGAAAAATCTAAGGGAAGAGGCTTTGCCTTATTCAGACCTGCTGGAGGTAGGTCTGTCAATGAACCTGCTGTTCATGTGTTTGTGTGTGTTGGTGAGGCTGAGGTCCTCCAAGGGCATAAGGCTCTGATGCATGGAAAGATAAAGTGTATGTGTGCTGCAACTCCTGGGCTCTCCTGAACAAATTTCCACTGTTTTGTCTTGGAAAGTGGCTAGATCAGAGGTGATAAGCCAGACCAAGGGCTGAAAATCCCCAGTCTGCTAGGGGCAGACAAGTAGAGATGAAGGTCATGCTCTTGTTCTCATTGTGCCTGTAATCAGACAGATAAAGATCAAACTGCATCATAAAAAATCAAGATGCCAGTCATGCATGAAGAGACATAATTACAGACCTCTGTACCTGTGCAGGATTTGGTTGTAATTTTATTCTTCCAGGATGATCCTGGAAAAGGGCTGGTATGTCAGAGAAGGAGCAAATGTCAATTTTTCTTGCAGATGCTGGTTGCAGTGATAGAATGAAAGAGATTAATATGTTTGGTGAAGTTGTTTTTTCCACATGAAGTAGAGTGCTTTTTCTTGAGTTACACCTCTTTGGCTGAATCAAGCATTTCCTGCGAGGACTGGATGCATTCATGCTCAGGCCCTGATCCTGCAATCTGATCTAACTGGGGGAGTTATGTCTTGTGCAAAGATGAAAAGCCCTCACAGGACCTCTGCCTAGGTGAAAAGGTCTGCCAGGATAGAACTGAATGCAGAACTGGAACCAGCAGCTGTAAACCAAAACTGACCCAGAATAAAATACACAGATAGAACAGTTCTCTTCTCCCCTCCAGTCTTCATAGACTTTGAAAACCCACTGTGCTCACAGGGAAATAATTTTTCAATAGCTTGTTCCAACAAACTGTTAGAAGTTTTCTACCTTTTCAGGCTGGCTTACTGGTTTTTTTTTTTTCCAGTTTTAACTCAGGCAGTATTCCTCAAACTGCAGACAAAGCTGCAATTTGAGAAGTTATTTTCCCCTCTGCAAAACAGTTTGCAATTTTTCATTTTGTAAGGAGTTGTAGGCAATCCTAAGGCGGCTTGTGGAGAATATGATAAATTTGCAAGGCATACTGTACTTAGAGAAAAAAGATGGAAAAGTTCCTCCACGCTTATTTTCTCCCCCATTTATAATCATTAGGATTTAAATGCCCCATACATCTTTGTCATTTAGATAAGAGGCATTGATTGCTTAACTGCTGCACAGACATTTCATACACCTGGTTTTAGATGACATTTCAGGGGTAGAAAGAGAAGGAAGTACTGTAAAAAGTGTTCACAGTTTGCAATGTCAAACTTTATTACATAAAGTCGTAAACAACCCCAATTAGTAGAAACTGTGTTCATAGTCAGGGTTTTAAGCCAGTTCATTAAATGCTTCCTGTAGTTGGGCAAGGCATTGGGATAAATAAACTGACTCCTGATACAAAATAAAACACAGTAAAGTTTTAGAAAACCTTTGCTATTCCTACTGATTGATTTCTAGTCCAGCAAAGCTGAGGAAGGGGTTAAGTAGAGGTCTTGAGGGACTACTTGACATCTGCTGTACTTGTGACTTTTTGATCTTTTTTTTTTCCCTTTCTTTGAGGGATCCCTCATAGTAAAGGCCATGTGTGCCTGTGTGTGTTTGCCAGAGATGGCCGGGGCTGGGAGGGGCAGAGTGGCCAGGGGAGCAAAGAAAACAGTTCCTTGATGACAGATCAAATGAAGTAAAAAAAAGAGGAGAAAAGGGATTACATGCTCTGTAATCATGATAATAGGAAGGAAAACACTGGGGGTCTCAAGTGTGAAAGCCTTTGTCCAGAGGAATGTACACGTCAAGGATGGTTTGATACTGTAAACCAAAACTCCCTGAGCACCCCAAGAGCGGCCCTCACCCTCTCCTCCATGTGCAAATGGGAACCCCCGTACCTGTGGTGCATTTCTCCTCCACCATGTGGAGACCTGGGACCCTGAGTAACCCTGGGGTCCTGGCAGAGGTCTGAGCACCCAGTGGGGTGAATGGCAAGCTTAGGGCAGGTGGTGGGAGGCCACCTGTCTCCTGGAGAAAGCAACTGAGCTGGCCTTCTGTTCTGACCATTTTGGAGTACAGCATTTGGATTTGCTTGTACTTCTTCCTCCTGGCCTGTTTTTTTCTCTCTGCACCCTGTGTGGTTTTTCACCCTTAGAGGGGTGGCAGCACCCAAAATTTGTAAACGCTTGTAGTCAAAGAGAGCCCACCAAAAATCACCAAGTTTTATTAGTAAAGGCACAGTTGGCATGGAAATTAGTTTGTCCCTAACCTACTATATAAGGACAAAGCAGTGGACTTTGGATGAAGGGGTAGGCTGAAAAGGACGAGACAAAGGAAAAGAGCAATTAAAAATGAGAGAGCAAGAGAGCAAGAGAGAGACAGAGAAAGAAAAGGGAAAGAAAGAGGGAAGGAAAGAAGGAAAGAAGAAGGAAAGAAGGAAAGAAGGAAAGAAAAAGAACAAAGATACTGTTCTTTCTCACAATTTATTGTTACCAACCATCCAACCATCCCTGGTTGGTTCCACAGCCATCCTGCTATCAGCATTTCAGGCAGACACATTAGCCCCTTATCTTCTGGGTTTCTACACCCCCTCACTGTCCCCACCAGCTCGTGCCTCCAACAGTTAAACAAAAGGCTGTTTACAAGAAGGCAATTCAGGTGCTTGGTGTCTGGACACCATCACAGGGGCTGCAGCTTGTCTGCCTTGGAGGCACCTGCTTGTGACATGGGCTCTGAGACCTCTGAGATCCATGAGGAGATTTCAGTGCATGGCAGAGCCTCTTCCAGGTGTGGCCTGAAGGCACCATGGCAGCAGTCTTTCCCTGAGGGTCCTGGGGTGTCACTGAAAGGTGCTGCTGCTGGGCAGCTGCAGTGTCTGTGGACACACGAGGAAGAAAGTGATGCTCCTTTGCTCACTGAGCCACACATAACTTCTTGGGTCACTTTTTCATCTTAGGTACTTCCTTGGGGAAAAAGGGGATGTTTCCTCAGTCAAGTTCATTGTTTATTGTGATATTTTTGCAAATGAACAACCTGTTTAGTTCATCATTTACCCATCCCTCGAAGACCTTTTCTCCTACTGCTTTCCCTTCCACCACCTTTAGCTGATTGATCTCCATTCCCAAACTGTATCTCAGCGACGAACTTGATCAATCACTAGCCTCTAGAATCCCACAAATGTGGATGTTCAAAATTGTACTCAGGTTTTAACCCAACAGCACAGCTCCATCTCCAGGTCTCTGACATTAGGATTTACAAAATAAGGAGAATAAGGTCACCTTCATGTGAGAAGAAGGGTCAATTTCTTTCTGGTGATCCCACTTTTTCTTTTAAACAGCTATTTCCCAGGAACGGGTGTATCACAGCTCCTTGTAATGTGGAATTTCCCCTGTCCTCCTTGCTGCAGCTGTGACAGACAGTTGTGCTAAAGCTGCCAGCCTATGCGCCAGCATCTGGAAGTTGCACAGTGACAAGCTCAAATGAGAAGTCATTTTGCTTTCATGTGGCACGATTTCTGTAAAGCTGGGGTCTCCAGTGAGAACTTAAACTAATCTCACATAGTTTATGAGTGAAAATCCATTTACAATGAGAATGACCCCCACTGACCAAAAATTTAAACAAATGCCCTCTGTATGCATTTCCTACAGTGGGGATCAAGTTCCATAGGTATGATGTAAGCAGGCCTCAAACAAGCCTCTCACCTACACACAGAACAGAAATCATTTGCAAAGAAAACTGAAATGACAGCCATATGCATGGAATGTTTTATATGCTACAGCTAGGCTCACAGACTCCAAGGAGGAGGATCTTCTGATGTGTCGATGCAATTGAAAACAGGTGTCCGACATGCTGCACATAAAGAAGAATACAGGCAATCTGGGAGCTCTCCAGAGATTCTTTCAACTTTTGAAAATATGGAGACAACTTCCCAGCCCCCAATACCATCTTTCCCTCCTCCCATAATTCCCATCCTCCCTCTCCTCCCAGAAATGAAGAAACTGCTAGGCCATGATGATGCTGCTGCATTTAGTGAAAGAAAATGTGAAAAAGATTAAGGAGGATCCATCAAAATGTCAGACTGATGTTGAACTGATGGAAAAAAAAGCTTTGCTTAATTCAAGTGTCTGTCACAATTCAAGTGTCTGGGTGACCTTGTTTTTGAAATGAAAGCTTTTGACTGTGACCCAGGCATGCTTCCTGTGTCCAACTCCTATTTAGCAAATATACTAAAAGTACTGCCCATATTTACCGTAAACACCTGATTAGGCTCTACCAGAAAAAAAAAAAATACAGCTGGATAACACAGGACCAGATTAAGTTTCCTTTTTATTTGTTGTCGCCAAATACTCCCAATCTTTTTGAGCTCTAAGGCTCGTTAAGTAGATGTTTTAAAATGGTGCAAAAGACAACGCAGCTGTATTTAATTTATAGATAATGGATGCAATAATGTAATAACCCAACTAGATATGTTGACTTGTGAGCTAATTTAGGTGTAGATGTTACAGCACTTGTGCAGCTGGAAATGTTGCCATCACACAAATCAATTGCAGATTTATGGAGTCAGGTCCCTGTCTGCACTAGGAAGAGATGAAAGACCCCAGTCAAATATAAAAACAAGTTCTGAAGAGTTATTGTAAGTTTAAGCAGTATTTGAAAATATTTTTTCAACCACAATGCAAACTGTAATATGAACCTGGAATTGCTTAACTACATGGTGATTTGGCAATTTTGTATATAATGGGTTCATAAAGCTGAGAACACGGATAAACATAAAAGAGCACAGTCTATTGTTTAGGAGGTGAGACAGAGGTGAGCATTTTCACTCCTATTATTTGCTTTGGTACTGAATTATACCAGCAAAGCTGTCTGGTTCTCTGTTTCCCAGTGTAGACCTCAGGTAATGGTGTAATATATTGGTTTACCTATTAATTATTACCTTAATTGTTCCTACTGTTTTTGTAGTAGTAAGTTACTACCACTAACTACTGGCCCTGCTGATATTTGGCCACATGACTGAATAGAAGGTACAAGAAATCTCCTTTCATCTCTGATGAAAGTTGCCACATGTCCCTGGCAACTCTTGTCTGCTTTGCCTCCTTGGAAGAGGAGTAAAAATTTTTATGCATTTTCTGAGTCTTTCATGTGACCCCTGGAAAAAGGCAAAAACATAGGCAATTTTGAAGTATTATTATGACAATTCCTATCACTAACAGTGTAGCAACATTTAAATGTAGGAGTGTATTCCCAACCATTAACTGGTGAATCACTTTGTATGTGCTTCTTTATTGGTTGCACTGAACATGATGTTAGTGATCAGCTTTCTTTAAGAAAATTAATGGATGAGTCAAAAATCTGTTCAAGAAAAAACAGGAAAAAACAGGGCTTCTATTTATGAATAAGAATTTATACCTCAAAGCTGAGTTGTCTGACACCTTCTGAAGCACAAATGCTGACCAAAGCATTTAGTCTCTTTAGGATAGTTGTGTTATCTTTAACCCTTCTGGTTCTCTGAGGACAGATCATGGTTGAATAAAGCCTGTAGCCTCTGACTCATTGCTCTCTCCACGCTATTTTACCACCTCTTTACATAAGATGCATGAAAGCATTTTGCACTATGTCCTCTGCACCTTGCTAAAACTGACAAGCATCAGCAAAGCGGCAGTACTCAGAGGTACAAACAGGCAGATGAACAGAGACACATAAAACTACGTTTCCTCAGTCTAAAACTGTTTCCTTGACTTGTTTCTACCAATCCATCTGTCTTCACTGGCTTTGCTTTCTGTCTCATGCTGCCTGTTTCAATAACCATTGACAAGGATTATACTGAAAATAATAATGGGTTAGACAACAGTTTTAAAGATTTTTGAATTATTTTTATAAAAACCCATTATAGAAAGTAATTTGGGATCTTTCTGAATCTTATTTACCAGGGAAAAAGTCAGTTCAGGCTGAGTATTTCCAGACTGGCAAGAAAATGCTAGCCAGACCCTTTTCTTGTGAAAATGGAGACATTTCTGTGGCTGGTATTTGATTCAGCAATTTCACAGCAATGGGTCTAATGCAATTTATCTATGGTTTTAGAGCATCCAATTTCAGTCACTCCTAAAGAATGCCATCATGAGTTTATTACACAGTTGACATAATTTTCTCTGTGAACACAAGCAAAGGAAACTCTTGGCTAGAGAGAAAGTATAGGAAATTAGAATTTATGTTAGAATCCACAGAATTATATATATATATATATATATATATATATATATATATATACACAAATGTAGAGACTTAAACATGTATTTGAACTTTGTTGCTTTTGTTTTTTACTATTGACCTGTGTCTGGGTTACTGGAATGGTTGCTGATTAAAAATGTATACTTAATTGCTGATTGCTGGTAGAATAAGCAAAAAACCTTACTCATTAATATACAGTAGATGTAGGACATCTTGGAGTTAAACATTTCGGAAGTGTAAGTTGCAACATATGAGCTATTATTTGGGGAAACCCTGCTTCTTTGACTATAACCAAATGTGAAGTTATGAACATGTGCAAAGCACAACTCACAGCAAAACCACCCCATTCCATCCACAGGACTACTGTGGAACTGTTTCTTGCATTTCTTTGCAGTGTGAAGAAACCAGGCTTTTCCTTGGGTACCCCATCTTATTTTAAGGTGGACATGAGTACAGATTTTTGTTTGTTTATGATCTCCTTTTTCTTAAATCTTGTCCTTCTGTTTAATATAAGATATTCTTTGACTGGAATTACCTGGCTGTTTTTCTAATTATTGCTGATGTTCTGGGAAGAAAAAGCAGCATTTTCTTAAGTTTGGCTGCACTTTTCTGAGAATGCTTAGCTGACCAACAAGACGAAGAACAAGAGCAGAGATTTGAAGGAGCACAAAGAGGTTAAAAGGGTGGATAAAAACTGTGAGTTATAGATATGCAGCAACTGGCCTTAACCTGAAACCGTGTTAGGATGAGTGGTGTGTGTAGAATCACATCAGTTCCAGAACATGGAGTTCAAATCCATGATGCTTCAAAGCAATGGTTTCTATTTCAATGCAAATTTGACAATGATAGATGTTAATCACACTCCTTAACGAAGAACCAGAGGCATAAAAGTGAGTAGTGTGGCATATGAATCCCATAAAATAGAAAAGAACCACATGCAGTAGACATACTTAACTTCTCAGGAAACCAATCAGCACCTCTAAAATGTGGCTACATGGTAATATACAATACTTCAAAGTTAGCATAGTCTGCAATTAAAACAAAAACCGAGTTTTACAAAAACGTCAATTACAACTGCAGGTGAAACAGAGCAGAATAAGTTGCTGAACTGAAATAGTTTTCTTGATAACAGAAGTGTCAAGAAAATAAAATACTAGCTCTGAAAAATCAGATTTTTTTTTTTCATTCACCACTATGAAGAGGAAAAACTGTCTGCTCTAACCCTGATCCTGAAAGGGTTTAATTTACTTGCCCAATTTCAGACATGAGTAGTCTCAGTGACTTCAGACAGAGGGTAGTCCTGCTGAGATCAATGGTGGTATTCACATATATAATGTTAAGTACATGCATGCATCTTTTCAGCACCCAGATCTCAAATGCCTACCAGAGAAATAAGTACACCTGGAAATAAATATCAAAGTGCAAAGAGAATCTTTTTTCCGGACTGAGATGAGTATTCAGGAAATAGACACAATAGCTCATATGTGATACATTTTATCACTTCTAAAAAGCGTAAATGGAATCACTTGTGGAAAGCGCAGGAAGATTATGGTGCAAGATTTAGGGAAATTGCAGTCTACAAGTCTCCCTCTCTCACCAATCACATGTTTGCTGGGATCATCAAAGTTTTCCCAAATGTCTTTGTGAGTGGGATTGTAGGTGAAGTTGAACATTTATAGGCTCAGAAATTTGTCCAAGGTTCTCATTTTATTTCAATACGACCTCATGTTACTTCTGTTGAAAATTCTACTGACAGTCTCATACACGTAATTTATGACATTTCCTATCAAGATGTTTAGCTGAATTAGAAACACTTGTGAAGAAGCCCGTCTGCAGCCAGTTAAAGAGCATTTTTGTAGCAGAGGTGAGGGTTGTTGAGGCAACAAAGGAGGACTTACCTTACTTTTATTCCAATGGCTGTTGATCAAGCAATTGCAGCATAAACTGCTTACAGCTGTGGCTTTTGTTACGGTGACAAAGAACGTGTTTAAGGATAGACAGAAAGGTATGCTGTATGCTAGTTTACAATGACCTTGCAGTTTACACACCAAACAGCCCATAGCATATTTCTGCAACTTCCAGATTTCTTGGTGAAGTGGCACTATTTGTTCTCTCTTGTTTGTCATTCGTTTTTCTGAGCTGTGTGTCTCTCCTGCTTTTCCAGCTTAGCACCATGCTATGCCTCCTAGCTCACAGATTTGGTTTTAGGCTTGTGAACAATTCTGTTTAAATAAATAAAACTAAAATTAGAGATGCCCATAGATTTGAAGTCCAATATTGCTTGCCTAGTACAAGAAATGTAGTTGACACCAAATGAGAGCATTTTAATTGCTAAAATTCATCAATCTGCGCCCTTTTAAAAAATCAGACAGGTAATTTATCCGTGCAAACCAGAGATTTAACTCTCTGTTCTTATATGGTTGCCTTTTAGTTGGGTTCTGTACTGTCCTTCAGAGACATGATAATTTCACAAGAAAATGTTGAGAACTGGCTTCTTGCAAAGTTGAATCATTGTCTTCAAGTCATCCTGTCTGGGTGCAGAAGCTGGGGCACGAACGCTCACCTATTTGTCCCTACTATATTACCTTGGTGCACAATGGGACACAGGCCAAATTTATTTCATGTTTAGCTGTCTGCAACATAGCTCTTTGTTGTAAGTCAGTAGTCCACTCTGCCTTCATGGTTAGTAGATAAGCAGCTCCAGAGTTTGCCTGTCTTCAGATGAGATTTACTGCCCTCTTGAGGTATTTATCTTTCTCCTCCAAGAACAGAAGTAGCTTAAAAGACCTTATGCCCTTGTGTAGGAAGTTTGTATCAACAACAGCCAGCTGACATAACTTGTTGCACTGGGGAACACCGTCCGCAATCCTCTGAAAACCTCACCGCCTTCTTCTGCACAGACTTTAGAAACTGTAGAAGAATCGGGCAAAATGACCTGAAATTGGTTTGGGTAATTCTGTTACAATGTGGCTATATGGCATTTCCTTACGTCATGCTGCTCAGCTATATGGTAGGATGCTGAAAAGAAGTACCCAAGAAAGGATTCATGGAATTCTCAGGAATTCCATGTTTCTTCTTAGTAGATTTGTGTTTATTCTTACTAGAACACTATTGAGAAGCCCTGCCTCTGAAGACTTCAGGCGCCAAATCTTCTTGAAGATGTACCACATTTGTTAATGTTCCCAACATAAATGGGCTCTTGACCAAATTTGCTAATTTCATTTACCAATTTCATTTTTCCTCTAGCTGGTTAGATTTGCTTCCATCTAGCTCATACTCTATTGGATTACTAACCTGATAACATTGGTTTGAGTACCTGCTTACTGGTGGTGGATTTATTCTACCTGCGTTATAAAGACAGCAGTTGGGCTGGATGCACTCAGTTCCTTGAAGACCCACAAAATTACAGCCACAAGTCTCATAAGGGTTTTGAAAATCATGGCCACTGGGATGGTAGCAACCTATCTGAGGGGAAACAATTTGTCATGCCTTTCTGCAGAAGACTCTATTGTCTCTGAGAGTTCTGCTTTTGATTTTCTTTTGGTTAGACAGTTCATTTCAAACTTCATTTCCAGATTAAAAATGTCATACCTTGATCCACAAAAGTCTTTATTTCACAGAAGTGATTTAGTTCACTGCATTTAGATTCATACATGTGTGATCTTTGATATCAGGCAAGTTACAATCTATGCTTATAGGAGAGACACTTGATGCTTATGTTTTGTTTTTTTGGTTTTTTTTTTTTTGTTTGTTTTTTTTTTTTTTTTTTTTTTTTCCTGTGAGAGAAATATATTAAACCAGACAGAGAGATACATTTTTGGTGAATAAAAATAGGAAAGAAATAGGTTAAAATCCCCTTGTAGGATCTGTAATGAGTACCCTTTAGGAAAAAAAACACCTGCAGAAAGCCACAAAGAAAGATACTATGAGATAAAGATATCATGGGAATCTTACACTAATCAAAATCTTCTGTGACTACCTTATTAAGATACTTGCTTTAAGAACAAAACATATGGTAGAAGCTTCAAGGAGATAGACCCTTTATCTCACCACCAACAAAAGTGTAAAATGCTCCCAGTTCCTTCAAATATTTAAGTAATGCTTGCTTAGGGTGTTTCATTCCCTAGCAAACATGGTGATTTGTGAAGCACAACTAATGTGTCCCTGGGAAGTTCCAGCATGAAATAAGACTAGGTGTGAAAGCCTGTCAGGGTCCAGAGAGATATGATTTAAGAGGAAGCGCTCCCTGAAGATGTGAGGATGAGTGTTACTAACTTAATCCATATGATAATTTCTCCCCCCAAATGTATGACAGAATATAGGGCAGAAATGCGTGAGACAGACATTAGTCATTGTCCACGGTCATATTTTTTCCATGAATTTATCAGCAAGGGTTGCCATGCTGTGTTTAAAACATTTGTGAAACGGATTAGTATGCAAAGGTGAAAAGTAAAGGAGCCACCCTTTTTGCAGTGTTTACTTGCAGATTCAGACACACTTGGAAAATTTAAAAGAACTGGTTTTCTTATAAATATATCTCTGCAGTCTTACACAGTAATAGAAATAACTGATAGGTGTCTGGGCAGATACAGAACGGCAAGAATGTGGCTTTTTGCCACTGACGTTGTATAAGTAGATGTATGACATAATTTTCTGGGGTTTCTCTCTTTCATTTGTAGCATGAGTATTGCCAAAAGCAGAATGCCCTGATTTTTTGCAGGTGATCCTAGATTTACTATTATCAGCACAAAATCATTATTTATATAGCACTTACAATTTAATTTAAAATTAGACTGTACAGAATACATCTGTACAGGCACAGAAAAAATAATACAACCTCCCCTCAACATGTAATCTTGGGAGAGAGTTAGACCTGGGGAGAGCTGTGGAATCATCCAGTTAATCCCTCAAAACTGTAAGGCCTAATTTTGGTAGTGAAAGGCATATGGAATATTAGTTTATGGAACAATTGAAAGAATATTATCCTGGTCTTGGGACATAGTATGAGATGTGGTAGGGAAGTATTTGCATTGTAAGGTTGACCTACACCTTGGACAGAAGTACCTGAAAAAGGGTCAGAGGAGTGCAAGAGTGAGTCTTAACTCTGCGGCTTAAGTCCTTATCTGCTCCCTGCCACACTCGGTCTGACAGTAAAAGAGGAGACTTTTGAGCAAGTCTGACATAGTTCTGTCAAAGGTAGTTATGGTTGGAGCAGGTGGACCAGGAACATCGCTGCACTGACCCAGTGCCCTTGGGACACATGAGGTGATGCTACTGTGTACATAAAGGAGAACTGCTTCTGCCAGCTCGTGTGGCTACCCAAGGCAAGGGCACTAATCAGTTCCTTCCAAGAAACACAGGTAGGCACTGGGACATCTTTATGCAAAGTGTCAAGTGACTTGTTTCTGTGTTCTAGCTAATATAAGGAGCTGGATCTCAAAAAAAGCCTCTAAATAAGCCACAAACAAACAGATATATTGACCCTGGCTATAGCTAGCCAATATCTTACATATTTTTTTAGAGTTAAAGCAAATTGATTTACAGTAGATGAACTCTCTTAAAGTACAAGCCAAGAACTTCAAAGTAAATCTAACGTACTTCTGCTGCTATTCTGTCTCTTACTACCTGAAAAAATTTAATTCCCAGCAATCTTCTTAAAAATATGAAAGTAAAATTTAAGTACTTACTGCATGTCAGAACTTAGACCTTGCTGCTCTTTCCTTGCTTGAAAATGGATATAATTCTAATCCAAAGAAGGTCTGTAAAGGCCTTTCTGTGGTTAATAGAAGAGGGAATAGCACCTTTGCAGTGCAGTTTCCATTTTCCCTCTGTATTCTGTTTTCTTTGATACTGTAATTTTATTTGTTTTAAACTAAAGAACTACTGAAATAAACTGTGCAGCACTGTATAAGCAATTTACAACCTCGCAAAACTCAATGCAAAGGACAATGGCTGTATAGAATCATCTATATTTAAGAATATGCCATGCTGACAATACGTTTTTGCTGTTTTTACTGTGAAACAAGAACAGACAAAACATCTGCTTCCTCATCCACTGATGTTTCTTTGCTCTTATATAGCTGAAATAATTTCGCCAAAATGGTGAATTCAGCTGCCGTGTTGCATCCTGCAGTAACTGTGCCACATCTTATGATTTTGTGATTCAATCTGAGTACACAGATTGTGTACTGGTATGGGGAAGAAGATGTCATATTTTTATTGGGGGGAAAAAGCCACTTCAGGACTTAGAAGAGTATTCACAGTATATTGAAAAGACTGTGAAGGGTTCATGTGGTCAGGTTGCTTTGATATTTGATGTCCCTTGAAAGTCACACATTTTGAAATTTCCTTCTGAATTGAAGACCTGCAACAGTAAATAAAGCTGCTTCTCTCAGCCTGATTAGGTTCAAGTGCAATATAGAAAACATGGTAAATAATGTGTAGTGACCCTGGCCAGATGCCAGGCACCCAACAAAACACCTCACTCACTCCCCTCTGCAGCTGGACAGGAGAAAGAAAATTTTACAAACTCTTCCATTTAATAATTGATTGAGATAAGAACAGGGAGAGATCCCTCCTCAAATGCCGTCATGGGCTCTAATTAGAGATATAAATTGAATTTATTACTAGCAAAATCAGAGCAAGATAATGAGAAAACACCTTCTCCACACCCTTCTCTCCTTCCCAGCTCTACCTCCTCCCCCAGTGGCACAGGGAGACAGGGAATGGGGGTTATGGTCAGTTCATGATCTGTGGCTTCTCCCACTGCTCAGGGAGAAGAGTCCTTGCCCTGCTGCACCATGGGCTCTCCTCCCATGGAGACAGAGCTCCATGAACTTCTCCAGAGTGAGTCCATCCCACAGGCAACAGTCCTCCCCAAACTGCTGTGGTCACTCTTCCACAGGTGCAGTCCTCCAAGGGCAGGCTGCCCCAGCCTGGGAGCAGGGCCCCTCTCTCCATGGGTCTCCCACGGGGTCACAGCCTCCTCCAGGCATCCACCTGCTTCAGCATGGGCTCCTCCATGGGCTGCAGGTGGATCTCTGCATTCCCCATGGATCCCCACGGGCTGCAGGGGCAGGGCTGTCTCACCATGGGCTGCAGGGGAATCTCAGCATTGGGAACATCTCCTGCCCCTCCTTCTTCACTGACCTCGGTGTCCACAGGGCTGTTCTTCTCACATCTTCTCACTCTGCTCTTCTCTGGCCACAATTACAACAACTGTGCAATTACTGTGCAATTAACAACAACTTTTTTTTCTTTCTTCTTAAATCTGCTATCACAGAGGCATTGCCACCATTCCTAACAGGTCCAGCCTTGCGTAGCAGCATATCTGTCTTTGGAACCACCAGGGACTGGCTCTTTTGGATATGGAGGAAGCTTCCAGCAGTGTCTTATAGAATCTACCTCTGTAGCCTCTGCCCCCCCCAAAAACCCAGGTTATGCAAAGCCAATACTTAATGGAAAACATTTTATAAAATCTGTAATGAGCTGCTCCTGAAATGGAACTACAATGGCCATGATATTTTGGAGATGTTAAACACAGTAGAAACATTTCCCGGGGATTTAAAAAGTAAATTTTTCCCTGTGGGTCATACTTGAAGTGATACTTCTGTGAATTACTAAAAAGCACTGCACAGGTGAAGGTGTTGACTATGGGATTTGCTAATTCAGCTTTCTTCTGCTTTTGAAAGTACTTAAATTTCTTAGCTTTGCTATAAATTTTGAGAATTAAGTCTACAGCATATTTCCGTGCTGGCTTTGAAATGACTTGGCTTTGTTTGCTCTAAATCTGGTTGCTTGTCCCTGTGCTATGCAAAAAATAATAAAAAAAAAAGTTTCCTAATAATTTCTTCAAACTATTCCTGATATTTACTGTCAGACCGGGCCATCTCCTCCCTTAAGCATTCCTTCCTTTTCACCAAGGAGTCCAAGCATATTTAGTTTTTCTTCAAATGGAAGCTGTCCCATGCCTTTGATCACACATGCTGCGGTTCTCAGGCTGTATATCTTGAGGCACAAATGGCCATTTAAACAAAAGGGCATCATCTGTGAGGGGCTTTGCTCCTCTCTGGCAGCAGGTGAATAACATCAAGTCACAACAAACTGCTAATATGTTCCACCTTGACTCTGACAGAGCCCTGATGGCTTTCTATTTCCTTCAGCATCTACATGCTGGACTGAATGAACAGTGTTTCTTGTGTGTGGTTAGTGTTTAAGGCCTCATTGTGTACACAGCCTTGAAAGATATATTTTTATAGGTAAGCACCTCATAAAATATTTTTCTGAAGACATTTATCAAGAGAGACTCTGAGAAACTGTAAGGAACTGGGAAGGAGAAGGTGGGGGAAGCACAACATGTGCTTTTCAGCTGCCACAAGGTCCTGCAGCAGCAACCTTCACATGAGAGGTGACACTTTGCACATTACAACAGGGAATCAAAAGATTTATACTCAACACTCCATATGTATGACTCTCTGTGGCATAATTTTGAAAGGGTGATTATTGGTTTGACATGAGGGAATTTTTTACATCAAATGCCTAAAGTTCTCTATGTACATAGCCATAATCATCTAATGCTGTTTTTTCTTATTGCATAGCTTTTAATAATAAATAATCATAATAATGATACTTAAGTTCTCCATAATTATACCATTTGTTTTCCAAGAACCCCTGGGTTGTTATTTATCACTTGATATGAATCCTCTCTGCTCCTCTCCATCTGCTTACACATGCATATAAAAGAAGTGCAGACATATGGGAAGTGCCTTACTTAATTTGATGGCAGCTCTGTTTATTATTATCTCCGTGAGCTGTGGTAATTGTAGTTCAGTTGTTGAGAAATTATAAAAGCAGAAGCTCTAAGTTCCCTGCTAGGTTTCTCCGTGGGATCTCCCATTTTCTACACAAAGGCAGAGGTTCAAAAGCAATGCACTGACTGTGGAAAAGATGTCAGGCAACACCTCTTAAATTCTTGTATAAGTCAAGGGTTGAAGCACTCATTGAGTTTAGACAGGACCACTTAGTAAATATGTTCTCTATTCTGGAGTTTACATGGCAGCTTGGGCTAATAAGGGTCTTACCCTCAAGCACATGCAAGGTGGGAGGATGGGGAGAAGGACACAAAAACTAGACAAGAACTTACCACATCTAAAAAGAAAGGTCTGATTGTGGGAGGTATTACAGCAAAATACCTGCGAAGTATAATCTTTGTTCATATTTGGTTTCTGAAGAAAAAATGCCTTTTTCTGTTAATTTGAGGTATACAGAACAGAATAATTTCTCCTTTTGGCCTTCTCTCCCCATATTATCAATCTTACAGATGAACAATCTGATTTGGAATAAAGAAGAACTGGGTTGAACAACAGTTATTTTGTGAACTACTAGTTTCAGTAGGGTATTTATGTCTAAAATTTGAACTTTTTGCTTTTTTTTCCCTGCTGTCTTATTGTTCAAACTTTTCAAAAGAAAAGAAGTCAGCAGTTCTGAAATTCTACCTGAAAAATCAAGTGCAGAAGTACATGTATACAAGGATATAAGTTTTCCAGAAACTGACAACAGTAGAAAAAAGCACATCCAGCTTCCTGCAGCTGCTTCGGTAAAAGACTTGGCTGGTAAAGGCAAGACTTAGAAAAGAAATGACAAGTGCCCCAGCTGTGACCAGACTTTCCCTGAGTGAAGTTCTGGTCGTGGAAGACTCCTGCTGCTGTAGCTGTCAGGCCCTCCCCCATCCATGCAGCCTGCAGTAAGTGTTATTTCACAGTCTCAGCAAGGAGAAAGCAGTAGGAAATCTTATGAATTGCTTTCTCCCAATGTCATTTTATTCTAGTTCTTACAGTCTTTTGGCCTTGCCTTGACCCAGCCTAGCTTGTTGGAGAAGACCAGCCTCACCTGACAGCAGCTGGCAAAGAATTTTTCTTCTCCCTGCTTTCTTCATAACAATTAATTTAGATTGTAAATCACTGCTTTCTCTTGTTAAAAAACCCAGAGACAGCTTTTCTAGTAGCTCACTGGGACAAGAACAAAGTACAAGGGACTTATGGCCTGTTACTTGGGATTTCCTCAGGTCTACAATCAATATTAGGAAAAAAGATAATGATAACATCAAATCTGAAGTGCCTTTACTGTATACCAGATACAAATATGATTAAGCACAAGCTTTAATTTCCTAGCACATTTTCCTTCTATGTATCTTTCTGTTTGTGTATGTTTTTTCTTTATATATGTATATCTATCTATCTATCTATCTATCTATCTATCTATCTATCTATCTCCTTTCTTTTGTCATTTTTTTCTCTTGCATCTCTATTTTTCCCCATATCTTCTTATCTTCTGCAGTTCACTCTATACCTGTGCCTTTCTTGTAAAGTTACTCTGCTCTCCTCTTTCCCAATTCCATTATCCCTTTATCCTCCATTTGACAGTTCCCTCCATTAGCACATTTTGTTCAGGTGAGAGGGGAAGATGAATGACACTCAGCTGAGGTCGCTTGGCTTGCTCATCGTGGAGGAGACTGAGGAGAGACCTCATTGCAGTTACAACTGCCTTGCAAGGGGAAGAGCAGGACCAGGCACAGATCTCCTTTCTGGTGAGTGGCAAGACCTGAGGGAATGCATTAGGGGGGTTCAAGGTGGGTATGGGCAAAAGGTTCTCCACCCAAAGGGTGGCTGGGCACAGGAACAGGCTCTCCTGTGCAGTGGTCACAGCACCATCCTGACAGAGTTCAAGAAGCATTTGGATGATACCCCTGGGCATGTATTGTGTTTCTTAGGGTGTCTTGCGCAGGGCCAAGAGTTGGACTTGATGATCCTTTTACATCCTTACCTACTTAGGATATTCTGTGATTCTGTGATTTGCTTCTTTGCAGGTATGTTCTGTGCATTCAGAGATGAGAAGTTTTCTGGTGCAGCTATTTTTAATTTCACTCTGCAAAACTCTGAGTGGTGTTGGCACCAATCTATGATTTGGTTGCAGTGTGTTTCTTCTGCATTCTGTGAAATTTGGGGAGAGAGCTAATGAGTCAAGCAGTCATGAAAATCCTAGCTCAGACCGTAGAAGTCCTGTGGTCCTCCAGGTGTTGGTAATTATCCCATGATCCCACAGGTAGGACTGACCCACTGGGTACAGGCAAGGAGCATTCTTTGAATAAATCATTACACTCTTGCCTGCCCAGCTAGAGAGTGAGTTATGAACAGTGCTGGCCAGAGCAAGTGCTTTTCAGGACAAGATGCTGAGTGCAGAAGTCTCAGCAGATCGTTTTGTGTATATGCTGACACAGCAGAGTTCAGATGATCCGGGAGTCAGTGCTGTATGAGCCTCTTTAAACAAAAGCTGTAACCCAACAGCACACGCTTGGAAACGAATTTAAACTGAAGTGTTGAGCCTTGCTGTACTCCCCTGCTGACTCAGTTATGTAGCAGCTTGCAGGTAACAGAGAAACTGTTTCTCTTTTCCAGCTGGATCAGAGGTAACCCGGCTCAGAAACCAATGAATTTCTCCAGCCACACACATGTGTCCCTCCAGACTATAAGTTGGTTCAGTATTTTGTTCCTTTAAAGAAAAAAAGCAGCTGTAACAGAAGCTTTTTACCAACACCAAACCATCTTAAGTCTCAGACAGCATCACTTTGTCCTCAAGATCACAATAATGAGAACATTTTTAAACCCATTGCCTCATTCCCACAACATCCACTCCTGTGCAGCTATGAAAATATACCGCGATATGTGAAAAAACATGAATTAAAAAAAAAGGCCTTTTCCCCCCTTTAAGCTCTGGGAAATTCACAAAGTATGAGGCAGAACCTTCCATGGATTTGTGTGCCTCTGTATGAAACCTCATTTGTATTTCTCTTTACTAAGTTAGCGGTGTTGCTTTTGATGCAATCACCAATTGTACAGACGTTGTTTTCTAAGACTACTTTCCAAGAAGAAGCCATAGCAGAAAAGATCATTCAGTTGCTAGTTTGTAGATGATGGTACTTTGTGTTTTGCGTCTTCTCCCATCTTATAACAATGTTGAGACATGGTGAAAAGAAAGTACATACAAGAGAACACACTTTCCTCTCCCAGCTGGACCACTTTCAGTTACTCTACAGTGACAGCAGTCTTTTCAATGACCATGAAAATAACTGTTTGCAATGAAAAACTATCTGTTTTGGCCTGTCTGACAGAGGTGAGGTGTGTCTGGTTTCTGAGGTCTTACCTGTGTTACCCCGAGAGTTGCAGAAGGCATCCCTGGACTGAAAATTCACAAATTTGCTGATGTAATGGTCTGCAGAGGGGTCTAAGCTCTGTAACTTCCATGCTCAGCAGTACTGATTTTAGTTACACGGAGACATGCCAAAATAAGAAATAGACGGTGGGTCAAAATGATAATTGCTTGTTTAAGAGAGGTTCCACATTGAAAGTAGTCTGAGAGCACTTCTTGAGTACCCCTAGGTGCAGACACTCAGTGTCCCACACTCCTGCTTCAGCAAAATATGCCATGAACACTCCTTATCCTTGAGTATTTGCAACTGAAATTGCCAAGAACAAGAGGCAAAGATGTATTTAAGTCTTGACTGGTAAAGAAAAGGGGTAGAAAATTCCCAATAGTTTGCTTTATTTTCTGAATTGACATGTATTCTCTCATAGCCAGATTCAGATCATGTTTAAGGATCAAAGTTTTTCTATTGTTAGTGAAAGACCCACTGAACCTCATATGACCTGCTGCTAGACTGGGATCTACCACACAAGAACTATGCTTTAACTAGACTGTGCTGCAAGAGTAGAGTTGTACTTAAAGACACTTGCATTTTTTCTTGTGCTAAACAGAGCTCTGCATGTAACAGAGTAGTTCCATTCACACTATTTATATTCTGGCTTCTTTCTATATATATAGTACCTCCAGTAAAATTTTTCCTTTTGCAAATTAGAAGCTTAGACTAATGTATTTTATAATCTGATTTTTTCCCCTCCCTGAAGTTTTATATTCTTTCATTAAAAACTCTCAACATTTTGGCATTTAACTATATTTCTTTTGCAAAGCTTTAAAGCAGCAGCTTTGCTTACTGCCAGCATGACACAATGCAAGAACTCATTGTTTCTTACAAAAAAGAGAGGAAATTTGAAAAAGTGAGAAAGAAAGCGAGAGGCCGGGACCTCTTCTCTCTGGTCAGACCATCCTTGGACTCCTTCTGAGCCCTGTAGGGGGCTGGCAGGAAGGAATTTGTAGCCACAGGGACATGTTATCCAGAACCAAGGGCTGAATCTAATTGTAAGCAGATTTTGCCCGCCTTCTTTTGGATGAATGATGGCCCGCTGGCATGTGACCTGGCTTGGCAATTTCCCTACAGTGTCCAGGCTGCCATGAGGAGATACGTAATGTCTAGAGTGATAGGAAACTCTTTAGTGCAGATGGTACAGAGCTGCCTCATAAAATGACTCACTGTGATTCCTTATAGAAATCTCAGCTATAAAAATGATAATGGAAAAAGCACAAGAAAATACAGATGTCTTAAGAACAAATTAAGACATCTCAGGTCTTCCATTTGAGGTACAAAATAGACATATTCCACAACAAAAGCAATATCTTCTTCCCTTTCATTGTTTTTGACTGGCCAGGCAAAATCTATTGGAAAAAGTACTGGAACCGAGGAAGTGGAAAGAGCTCTTGGAGAAGATAAAATGAAAGATGGCAAAGTTCTGACTATTCCTTAGGGAAGAGAACTGACTTCTTGGGAAATGCTTTGTGGACCTAAGCTCTTCTTTTCCCTTTTCATTCCTCTAGTCCTCCCAGTAGTGGGAGGAAACACTTAATTAAGTAAAAGACTACACCTGTGGTTTTTTTTCCAAAAGTATCACTGGATATTAGTTCAGAAATAGACTCTGAACTTTTGTGAACAGAATTTTTCCTGTAATCTGAAATTATTACAAACATGCATTTTAGAGCACTGTGCCATTTAAGTCACATTTTCAATTCTTTCCTTCTTTACTTTGAATTCTCACATATTTTCACTTGCTTTTCAGTGTAATTTGCTGACCATTATTCAGCATTTATCCTTCATTTAAAGCAATCTCTCTGCAGCATTTCAGAATTGTCTGTGACTTTTATTCAATTTACTGTGTTCAGTAAGGACAGGCAGTAACACAAGACCAGAAGTAACACAAGGATCAGAGAAGAGGGGAGCATTGAATATGCTTTTACCCTTTCTCCTCTTTCCACCATGGGAGATGATATCAGAACACTAAGTAAAAACACACGAGTCATTTTGAAAGAGAAAGTACTATCTGCTTGCAGGCTGCATGTGTTATTGTGATGGTGATAGAGGGCACCCTGTATTCTTACTCCATAGTCGCTATATCAGCATTTTCATGGGGTTTAGCAGCAAATCCTCAAACTTCTCCCACTTACCTCACTTAGCTTAGATTTGTGGAGCAGTTCTTACGAGAACAGAGCACAATTTTCTGTAAGAAATTAAACCCAAAGTTCATCTCCATGAACTCATCAAGCTCTCTCCAGTCTCTTGCAGGGGAAGTGGCGTCAGAACAAAGGTCTGGTCCTCTGAGCAGCTGCAAAGCCAGGATTGCTTTGGCCTGTATAGACATGAGTGGAAGGGTTTTGACACAAATTGTCCTGTTAACTCACATCCACACCAGCTGCACTCCTTCCCTTGCTCAGCTTTACCCCCCTTACCCTCTCTTGATTGTCTCTCTGCAAGAGCATGTGACATCACAGAGGTTTAACACAACTGTCTTTCAAGGACCACTGAACAACACTCCTTTCGCCCTCGGCTAACCCACAGTGCAAACATTGTAGATGTCAGCCCCAAGACAAAATACGCTCTCCTCAGAACAAAGAATCATTCTCAAGATGCCCTTCTCCATCCGTGCTGTGACTTTCTAACTGCGTCCACATCTTCCTAAACTAACCAGGTGTTCCCAGACACTTCATACTGGAGTTCTGATACCACGGCATCTATGAAGAGCCTCTGTAGAGCTGCTTCTGGCTGGCCAGTGGGTAAGGAGCTGCTCACACTCCCTGCAGACAGATGGAAATGAAGAGAAGAACCAATACCTGTGACATTTGTTGACCGATGCTGTCACTGTGCTGTTTGCCATCTGATGCATGAACTGAATTTGTGTCAGCCCAAATGTCCTTTACTTGCCATAGAATTCTATTGGGATAAAACTGTAAAAATGGTGTGATCTAAGCAAAGCAATAATGACCCTTTTTTGCTGTGGGAGGCTCCTATTGTGGTACAGTAACAGATTTCAGATTGAGCCCTACCTGCCTGCAATGAAACGAATGAGACAAGGGGCAGGTCCTTTGGGAGAGGGAACACAAAAACAATAATCTGTGAGGAAACAGGGTAATGTATGCAAAGATCTTGGCTGTAACAACAGGAATTTGAACAAGGTTATCTCTCAGTGATCATATGATCTTCATTTTTTGACCACTCTGGAGAAATACTTGTCTGATACATCAGAATTCAGCTTCATATTTACTTTCAAAGTTGTGATTTCTGCTGGTTAGTGTCATTGACCTAATAGAGCAGAGCAGTTGCAGAAGAGTGCAAGGGGACAAAAAAGAGTTTGTATTTTGAAGATGCAGATTTTTTTTGACAACACAGCACTGATTTTTATGCACATCTTCAACTCACCATCTAATATTTTCCCCTGGAATTCAGTCCAGATTCCCACAAATTTCAGTCTGAGTCCCTCTGTAGTCATAAGATCCACGCCAATCCATACAAGATGCCATTTATTCATAAAAAGGAAATTAATTCTGTGTTTCTATTTGATATGCGGTACATCTGCTACTCTGCATTTGCACCAAACTGCAGAACACTTTATATGCAGGTTGTAAAAGGTTGACTCTGAGAGGTTATGGGGAAAATAGTCAGAAACACAACCCAGAATCTTTCTCTGCCATGATATAAAGTAAACTATTTTCTGTCTGTATAAACAATTTCATTTCAGAACCAAGCCCCAGGAATGTGGACCTGTGATGAAAATATATAATTCAATTTGAAGTGGAATATTTGGTGATAAAATGACTCCCAGGAATAATATTTAAAGAAGGATTACATTCTTCCATACTTCTGTTACTTGTTTTCTTCTGGCAAAGTAGACAAACACACTTGGACTTTAACTCACAACATCAAAAACTGAGTTTCCCTAGTATTTCTTTATACGCACAGAAATACTCACACAATTTTAAAAGCCATATGACTGTCTATAACTGCATTTTGGATTTGTTAAACTCCAAGATCACTACGTTTCAATGTGAAAAACTTACAGAATAAACGAGAAAATAACTTTTTTGTTATTTTACAAATAACATACAAACAATAACTTTTTTGTATGTATGGCTTTATATGATATTAAAATATCTTGGCAGTAGAAAGTTTACAATTAAATAATATAATAGACTTTTTATCCTGTCTTGCAAACATTTGGTTTTCAATGTTCTGCATAAGCAATGAACACCCTGTGTTACATGCTTCTGACACCACTTAAAAGTGTAAAAGGTCTCAGCGGAAGAAAAGCTGTCTTATTTTCCCTCTTCAGCCAGCCAATGAATAGATCCACAAAAGAAGCTAATTTTTGATTTTTTTAAATACAGAAATGGCTCATAAGTCTTCATTTTGCTGGGTGGACAAAAATCACTGAACAAATTACAGTGAGTTTCCTGCATTACAATCCTTCAAGCCATCTAAGGAAATCATGGTGAGTAATGGTGCAGATCTGTGCTCTTACATGTGCTTCATTTCAAGTCCAGACTTTGTCTCAGTTGACATGGATGCAAGCTGCAAAGTTTGGATTCAGGTTTTTTAATGAGCATTTTGAAAGTTCAGGAGTGTGTATAAATAAGTTGTTGGTTTCTTTCCCCAGACTGTAACATGGGAAGGCTCCCACTGTGAGGTTTGGATCGAATCTGGAGGTTTAGTTCTATTTTTGTTTCTAATGTACTAAGTTCACAGTGTTCACAGGCTGCCATAAACGGCCTCTGTTAAACATGCATATTGTTAAAACATGCAGAAGACTTGGCTTAAATTGTGCATCACCTAATGGAAGCCAGCAAAACCATGGGCTGGAAAGAACGCCTAGCTGCAGTATATGACCCAGAGAACACCTGGACTTGCTGGAAGTGGCAATACAAATGGTATATTCATTGTAAGCCTGTCTAAGAATTGCTTAAACACTCAAGTTTTTACCCAGTTTGGGTAAGAACCTCTGAAATGGTTGTGGTGCTCCAGGAGGGACTGTCTCAGGCACTGCTCAGCTTTTGAAAGAGTTTATATTTCTGGCCATGTTGTTTAGGAAGAAACAGTACTTTTATATTTGAAAACAAGGCTCACTCTTGAGTTGTCAATAAACTGTCCGTTTTTCCAGCTGCATTGAGTGCTCCATTCGCTGGCACTATGACTGTAGTCAAGAGGTGCTCTTTGCCCCAGCTGCCCCCTGCCACTACAAGTGTGTTTTCTGACTACTCACATGGGTAGTTATGAATGCCTTGGCTCCCAGCAGACCTCACCATGCAAGCCCCCTTTTGCAAGCAGCTTCTTTCCATTTATTGCCTGTAACTCCTTCATTCCACTATCCTCCCTTTGCACACGAAGAATGAGGGCAGGGAATGATAAATGTGATAGAAAAGATTTTGGTGGAAGTTTGTGGCCCGACTGGAAGCCCCCTTACACAGGTGACACGGTTCCACTTGGAAGCTGGGATGCCTCTAATGATGACAGTCTAAACTGGTGTTACGCCTCACATAGGTCATTACTAATTTAGTTTTATTCCTTGGGAGAATCTGTGCTATATACCATATCTACCAGGATTTGTGTTGTGAAGATAAGGCATTGCATGCACTTTATGCACCACACTAAAAAGAGCTTTATGTGCCAACTATGGGAGGTTGGCTCAGGAGAGAATGTATTGAGAAAAGTCAGAAGTAAAGTATATTTTTTCCCCTGCCATGCCATAAGATCAACTATTTTTTGTCTATATAAACAATTTCATTTTAGAACCAGGACACAGGAATGTAGACCTCTGATGAAAATACATAATTCAATTAGAAGCTGAACATTTGGTGATAAAAGTATTCCCAGGAATAATATTTTAAAAAGGATTACATTCTTCTATACCTGAACTGCTTTCTTCCTCTGGCATGATGAAGTCTCTGAGTAGATTTCACCCCAAACATCTCAGCTGATACTCGAAGAAGTTTCTAAAATAGCTACCCTAATATTGCCTGTACATAAAATAACTGCAAATCTTAAGTTTAGTAGCCTCCTCTGTCATGGAGGATCCAGAAGACTGTGGGCTTTGACAGTGTGGTAGCTCTAAACTAATTTGGAAGACAGCTGCTGACAACTGTGAAGTCTATTTCATCTGAATAGAAATGCTTAGAAATACCTTTGATTTCCTTTATGGAAATAAGTAAAGAAACTCACCCATACCACAGATAATTTGAAACCACTAAAATTCATGTGAACAACAGTTGGAGATGATTATGTCTGAGCTGTGTATGGTTAAGGAGGCTTCTGAGAGCCTGTGCTTTGGGCGGTCATTGGGTGGGAGGGATGCAAATGGCTCTGCATTTGCCCTCTGGGGTGGTGGTGAACACAGAAAAGGGATCTGGGTTGCGTGTTTTGCGCTCCTGGCGCCAGCCTGCAGTCACCAGCGTGCTGGTGGGAGGAAGGTGACTCAGAGCTGTGTCAGCCCTAGCAAACCAGAGCAGCCCCCAGGTCTCTGGGTCTCTGCAGACCAGCTGGCAGCCCCCTGCTTTCAGCATGGTGGGAGTCTGGGCACAGGCTTGCACCCTTACCCCACCTAAACTATACCCAGGGTATCCTGGCAGAAGTTGTAAGCTCGGAAAACTTGCTAAGCAAAATCCTTCCACAGAGGAGCTTTGGCCATGATTATAAATCTACCAAAGGCTTATGGAAAAGTCATTCTGATCTGTGGCTCTTCTGCCTGTTCATGAAGATGATTGAGAAAAGTAATTCTAAGACTTTGACATGGTCACCTTTGGTAAAAGGGACATTTTTGCAATACTACAAGAATGATAAACTGAGACTTCTCTGATATTTAGAGCTTCCTGGCATGGAGTCTTTTTGATATAAAGTATACTTACCCCAAAACTCAAGTGGACCTCTGAGATTTTGTAGTTGTAACCATAGCAAACATAATTTAAAGGGGGGAAAATGTTCTGTCAGTGTCATTTCAGCTCGAAATGGTGTAATCTATTTCTCTTAGATACACAGTTCTTTTTAGTCTACAACAGATCTGGTAATATCAAAGAATTCCAGTGAACTGTTTCAGTTATAAAAGAAAATGAAGCTTGATACATGACTACTCAAGGACTTTCTAAAAGACCATGGCAGAATGACCTTCAAGAAAAGTCAGATCCAATAAAAACACTCAACACAGCTGCAATATCAACCCCTTTTCCTGGGATCCCAAGATACTGCAAAACCCTTCAATAGCTGGTGGTATTTGCTTTTCAGCCCAGCTTGAATTATTTCTATATTAGGGTTTATGGAATCTATATGTGGCTATTTTATGGCTCTTTAATGTTTATGATGTATTTATTATCATTCCTACATTTCCCCTGCAGCTCTACTAAAGTGGGACTATCTAAAGATTGTGGAGCTATTTGTTATTGTACCTTTAATTTACAGCCACTCCATATTTTATGTTAGAAGAATTCAGCAGTATGACTGACATTAATTAACTCTCACTATGTCCATCTGAATTCACAGTACTATATAAAATGCAATTGAAGTAGAGGTAAACCAGGTCCAGGAGCAGCCTAGACCACCAAACAGGTTTACGAGAGGGTCTGGGAAGCAACCTGCCTATGGCAGATCCCTGTTTCCAACACTAAGCTATAAATTATGTCACTGAGTAGATCAAAAGCCTTGCTTCATTGCTTAAACAATTGCTCAAACTTAGAGGTGTAATAGTAAAACCCAGCCACTTTTTGGTGAGGAGCGTTGGCTGGCAGTAGAGTGAGATGGAGTTTGGTTGGTCTCAGAACCAGGTCCAGCCTAGGTGAGAAGGGAGTGTTGGGTATGTATGGCAGCTCTAGCGTTCCCTCTGCTGCTGCCCTGTCTCAGTGTGGGTTTGGCATCCATGCTTATGAGAAGATATCCATGTCATGAATACTGTCTTGGAGAGCCCTCCAGGCCCGTGTCCTTCCCATGCTTGTCATTTACTGTCTTCCTTTCTGTTCACCAGCTCTCAACCTCCCCTGAGAGTCTTGTGGCTGTCTAATTTCACTTCAAATTTTTCTGTCACTGAATCAGATGCCATCAACAATTTGCTCCTTTCCTTTTGTTCTACTAATTCTCCATCTCCTTCTAAAAGAAATAACCCATAGTAAGACCACAGGACCACAGGAGAAACCAGATGGGAAGGGATCTCAGGAGGTCACCTAGTTCAACCTCAGCTTACATGCTTAAGTCTTTTGTGTCAAATTATTAATGCCAAACCATGGCCCAGTTTACACATGTAAAATGACAGAATACTAAAAAGCACTGAAGAAACAGTGGTAACTGTACATGACCTCAGTTTACTTTCACAGTGTTCTAGTTTGGGCTGAGTTAGAGTTAATTTTCCTCACAGTGGCTGCTTTGGGGCTGTGTTTTGGATTTGTGCTGAACACAGAGTTGATAATACAGAGATGTTTTTGTTATTGCTGAGCAGGGCTTGCACAGAGCCAAGGCCTTTTCTGCCTTTGGTAGCTGGGGAGGGGACTGGGGTTGCTTGGCAGGCTGGGAGGAGACACAGCCAGGACAGGTGGCCCAAACTGAGCAAAGGGATATTCCAGACCATGTGGCACCAAGCTCAGTGTATAAAGTGGAAAAGGGAAAGGTGTGGGGACATTTGGGTTATGTGATTTGTCTTCCCAAGTCACTGTTAAGTGATGGGGCCCTGCTCTCCAAGAGATAGCTGAACACCTGCCAGCACATGGGAAACACTGAATTTATTCCTTGTTTTGCTTTGCTTGTGTGCACAGTCTTTACTTTCCCTGTTAAACTGCTTTTGTGTCAGCCCATGAAATTTGCGGCTTTCACCCATCTGATTCTGTCCCCAGTCCTGCCAGTGGGAGATTGAGTGAATTGTTGTGCGTTATTTGGTTGCTAGCTGGGTTTAAACCACAGCACACAGCAAAACTATTTTCTTAAATGCACATTTGACTGATGAATTGATGAGTCATTGTTTAGGATTTTTTTTCTAGTCTTTGGAAATAAGTTTGTTCAGAATTTATGTCATTGTGTGAACTTCAACACATTGTCAGCCTTTATGGCTCTCCCAGGACTGGATCTCAAGCTCATAAAAGACTTGCTTTCTTCCATAGTAGCCATGTGGACACTATGCCTGATTACAGCAGGGGGATTTGCTGGCTTTCAGCAAATAGAGATTAGCAAAATTGGCAGAGGCCTTGAATGCCATGTGAAGCTTGAACCTGACATGTTGAAAGGAGATTTCCCTAGCACTGCTAGGAAGTACTGCATCCAAGGTGGCAGCTTTCTTGGATGACTCCGGATGCTGGAGAGAAGGACCCTTATTCCTTTTCTTTTCCTGTCCTGTGATGTCTTCCTATATTAAAGAATTTCTTTTCTCCTGCAATAGTTATGTTACACAGATGAGCAGCTCTCTGTGATATCTGTAGGTCACAATGTCACATACCTGGTCCTTGGATGTTATTTTCATATCTGTGGGAAAACATGTCTTCTCATTGATAAACCAAATGGATAAAACAAAGGACCATGTTATGATTAGATAACATATATGTTTTGGGGTTGATTGTAATATTTCTTTGTGAAACTTATTTGGATTATCTTCCTTCTAAACGTCTCCTGTCTTCCAAATTATCCCACAACAGAAGTCCAAAACTAAGATGTGCTCCAAGTTCAGACCTCTTGAGTTTGCTGATTTTCTGCCAATCAGTAGTTCTTAGGCTATGGCACTGTAAAAAAAGCTGATCTTGGAAACATAACTGCTTGATAAAAGCACATAATTCAAAACCATTCAACAAAATACTCATCAGAAGAGATCTCTTACTATTGCTCCCCACATGCAATCAATATATCACTTTAACTACAATGCTTTTACCCTCTGTTTATCATCCCTTCTGAAGCCATGTGGAATACTCATCTTCTCTAATCCTTGTCTATAGTATTTCCAAAGTACTTTACAAGCTTGGAGTAATGGACTTTAATGCCTTGCAGCAGCTGAGCTGGTAGCATATATGATACCTTAAATGTAACAATCAAAGGAGCATGCAAGATTTTGGTATTTCCGCTGACTTGCAGATGTGCAGTATCCAGGTCCAAAAACAGTAATGTCAAGTTTAGACTAAAACTGTTTAAAACAAAATAATATCTCATTGCTCTATGTCAACACTCCTATAATGTGAGAGGATATTCTCTGATAGAGAGAGCACCAGTATTAAATATCTGTTATCTGAGCTCTACAGTAATTTCTTTCTTGTATGTTTGTCCATGAATAACCTTGCTCAAGATTTATGTAACAGTGTATTGTTTTATTAATCCAGAGCATGTGGTATTCTCCAGGTGCTAAGCTTTGATCTCCTTGTCCTTCTATGTATTAAGTTTTCTGGTTCTCATAGACACTGATGCTCTTGATTTAAGGTAATCCTCTTATTGTCAGGGACAGGAAAAACTGTGAGTGAACTCTGCAGTGAACCTGGAATCTTGTTCTTTTCTTTCGTCTCAGCTTTGATTGAATTTCCACTAAATTCAGTTCAGCAGAATCCAGCCACTGCTTTTAGGAGTAAAAGTATATCTTTCTGCAACATTTTATGGCATGGAATGTCGTTTATGGCACATTATATTACAGTTTGAAATGCTAGCATTCACTAACAAGAGGAGCTGTGGTTTTATATTAAAACAACTGAGCAATGTAAAAAACCTCTAGAAATCCAAGAAGGCAGTTTTCCTGTGGCTGGTAACAGAAGAAAAGAGTGTAAGTACATGTGCAGTGGAAAGCATGTGACAGGGAAAAGAAGAAGGGGACAGTGAAAAAAAACTGCTGGAGCAAGGCTCCTTCCAAAAGTCTGCTGGCACATGGGGTGAGGATAAGGGATGACAGTGCCACAGAACGAACTTCTGAGATATCACTGGAGGAGCAGCTGCTTCTCCTCAAGGTTTCTCTTGCAGCTGGCACACTGACTCCTCACCTCTCACTTCTGCTTCACTCTTTTTTCTCACCTGCCTTGAGAGCTTGTTTCACAGGCATATGCTAACTTGTGGCAACTTGGTTCTGGGAAAGGGAGTTGCTGGGCCAGGATTGTGTGGTGGGCTGGCATGGTCAGATCAAGTGTGAAACCAACTCCCTGCTTCCCCTCAGCCCACATGCATACCTGGCATGATGCCAGAGAGGTCTGCAGCACTGTGCAAACATGTGCTTTTCTTCAGGGCCAGTGGGGTGGTCAGGATGGAATATTCTGCGCTGTGAAATCAGGGATTGCAAGGTGGGTGGGGACATTCACTAAAACATCTACATCACTTGAGATTTTACTGGGGATAGGACACGGATTCCTTGTAGAAATCCAGGGCAGTACAGCTCAAAGGGGTCACTCCCTTTGCCACCATAAGTATGCCAACTTCTCTTTTTTTTGCAGATTTTTGCCATCATCCCTTTTTTTCAGTCTGTCCTTAGCGAGCTCCCCTATTGGGCATAACTCATTCTTCATGGCAAAGCTTCCCACAGTTTTTAACTATTGGCATTAAAAACTTATACATTTGATCTTATTCTTTAATGCTGATACTGAGGATAATTTAATTTTTAAAATCTTACTGGACACGGAGAAGACTTTCTTCCTTCTTTTTTGCTGGCATCCTCAACATAGCTGAAGACTTACTACTGTCTCTCCTTGGTCTTCCCTTCTCCAATCTAAACTTTAAAATGCTTCAGGATTGCCATGAATATAATTTTTTTCTAGTCATTCTCCTGACTCCTTGAACAAAGGGTCAAGCCTCTCTTGCACTACAGACTTACCAAAACCATGTGCAATAGAAGAATTCATTTGTGCATCCAGTAGATTATAATCTTGATTATCCATTTTGGTAGGGCAATTGAATTTTTTTCCCTGGAACCTGTTCTTTTTGACACATGTGTTGCTTGTGCACTGAAGGTGCAACCTCAGCCCTTTTGCTGTCTCTGCAAGGGCCTGCCCATCACCTTTTGATGCAGATGACTATTATTCCCCAGAGGCCTTGCATCTCTCCTGGTTGAACTGAAGATACTATACCTTCTCTAACTATTTGGGGCAGATAGCTCTCTCATTCAATTAATAAACAATGGAAAGTTGAACAAGACAAGTTGTCAAAGGATAGGATGAGAATTCAAAGTGATCTTGAGGAACTGGAGAACAGGTCTGAAATAGACAAGACTGAATTGCTAAGATTTCTGCACCAGGGCCAACTGTGCAGAGGTGTTCCTGCCCCAGGCCAAGTGTTGTGCTCTGATGCTCCAACAGCTTATCAGCCCCATGCTACAAAAGTGCACAATTCCCAGTGCCCATAAAGGTAACTTTCCTTGTGTCTCCCATCTCTTGACTCTTGTGTTAATGCTGTGAGTGCTGGCCTAAGAAGAGAGGTTTTAGCTACACTCTGAAATGTAGCTCCTGCCTTACAGATCTGGGAGTAAAAAAAAATTTATTCTGCGGAGTCAGAAGGCAGCTGAAATAATTTATGGACAGGGCAGAATATACATAGCTTCAAAAATGTTGTTAGTTTTTGTAATATGCAAGGAGGACTGTGTAGTGGAGCATGTATACATGGAAATAGTACAAATATTTTGCCAGAATCCTTAGGGTATTGGGAAAAGATTTCCGTTCTACTAGTTGAATTGTCATGAGGGATTTTCAAGGGTCAAGTTCCATATTGCAAGGAGGATATGAAACTTTTAGGCCATTTATTGCATGGACATGTAAAGCAAAGATTGTGCATGCTTGGAGGTTGTAAAAACAATTGGCTCTTTTATGTTTGAAAAGAGGCTTTGTGTCATGGGCTGTATTGCATCACTGAATCTTAATCTCTTGAAAGGCATGATTGAGAAGACGGTGCTGTGCATGCTGGAGGAGTATGGCAGGCTCATTACAGGGTCTACAATGAACCCTCACAACAAGTGGCATGGTAGAAGCTGCACATCACGTGATTTGAGCAGATTGCAAAATATGAAACTCAGCAGTGAATATGATACATCTTTTTAGAGGGGCCCAGTAAACTGAGGAAAAAAAAAAAAGGCAAAAATTCCTGGGGGACCTTCTCTCATGCTGCAGCCACAGGGAATTTTGAATAGAAAATGTTTTGCCCTCCTGGCATATTCTTGCAATTTCTCTATTATTCTCTAAACTTGGGGTCACTTCTTTGTTGTGAGGAAGTAGAGCAGCACATGTTCTTCTTCTTCAAGCATAGGTTTGGAGGGACTCTCTGGAGGAAGCACATGATTTTAAACGCTGGAAAACTCTATGCATTTGTTGTGTGGGGAGTGTTGGTCCAAATATATTTGAACACGGCATTGAGATGCATATAAATGAGAAAAGAGAATAAAAGCAGAGATGGATCATTAGAGTGTTTAAAGATCCTCTGTTATTACCAAGATGGAGAAAATAGCACTATCATTTCATGCTTTTTAACAGATCTAGATTTCAATAGGTCCTAGCAGGATCCTTTCCTTTAACACTAATATTATCCTTGTAGATGTCTCAGAAGAGATTTTCTATTCAGAACATTTTCTATTGTGTCACAGAGTGGTAGTCTTGAATGCAGTTTTGGTGATCTCTCTGTCTAAGCTAATGTTATATTTTCTACCTATTGCAGCTTAGTAATACAATACAGTACATAACTTAAAGCTTCCTTATACACAAACCAGAAAATTACCATTTCATTTTACAGCTGCCCCAAATGCATGTAAAAATCATCTGGGAAAGAGTTTTCTAGTAGTTGAAAAATTAGCCAAAAGAAAAAAAAAGCACTGTATTTTATGGTTAATCGGAAGATATATGTATAAGAGAATCAGTAGCAATCAGAAATCTCTATGATACTGTTCATTATAAAAAAAATACTAGCTAATATTATCCATATGAGAAACCACATACCATGCTTCAACTTTTCCCTCTAATTTTCTATTCTACAGCAACAGTGAAGGAAACTCTATCTTTTCTTTCATTCTTTTCATGAAAGGTCTTAATAATTCTGTAAAACTGCACATGCCACAGGGCAAAACAGCAAGTAATGCTTTGTAAAAACAGGTGATCTGTCTCTTGTTCTGCCTGGGTGTTGCCAGTGCATTTTTCATTTAAGAAAGGAGCTGTTTCATGGAGCCATTTTAGAGACAAAGAGTGAGATTCCTCAGGCTGATAAAGAGTGAAATGAAGAGTAAAGTGTCTAAATATAAATGTTTAAGTCATCAACCTTCTACTTCTATTGGTGGATAGAATGCTATTAGTCTTGGATTTCCTTCATTACTCAGTCTGCAGCTACTCTGAGCTACTCTTGACATCTTTTTTATTTTTCTTCTGCAGCAAAATGTTTTCCAGTTTTTACACCTTTTTTTATCCTTCCCTGTGGATAAGCTGTCCTCTCTCAGCTAATTCAGGTACCTTTAATTTTGCAAAGTATTTTACTGCTTTTTCTTTGAGGCCATAGCAGAGGCTGAGATGATTTATTGCCATCAGTAATAATCTGAATTGCTAAGGATGTTCCTAGGGCTTGAAAGAATGGGAAAGCATGAGGAGAAGAGGCAAAATAGCAAATCCTACCCATGGCCAGCTTGCCTTGTTTTAGCCTACCTCTTTAGTTTCTGGACAGTTAATGTGCATTATATATAGTCCATTATTAGATCCTTTGGTCTTCCCTAAAGACTGATATTGTAAAGAAAAGAGAAGATCAGACAAGCAGAAATTTAGAATAAATTCAAATTAAAGCATGGTTCTATCCAGAAAAAGGGGTTGTAAAACTAGCACCTTTAAATTCAACAGAGTCAAAGCACATTAAGTTGTATAAACTTCTTTTACTGATGAAAATAAGCTTTAAGTGTTTTTAACACCTTTTCAGAAAAGTAATGCCTTGTCAGAAAAGTGAGCAAATTGTGTTGTATTGTCTTGAGCTTCATCATCTAAGTCATCTATCTGTTAACCTCTGCATAATTATCTGGAGCAATGAAACTTCACTGGTTTTACTGCAAGGTATTTGATTCCAAGGTGTCACTGCTTTGCCAGCTGGTAACCTTCCTGGGTCTACAGCCCACCCAAAAGCTGATGGGCAAGCCCCATCTAGAAAGAGCATGGTCTAAATGCTGAAGCCCAGAAGGAAAGTGTAGATTAGTGAAAACTGAGCCTGAAAATTAAGAGTGTGGGGAACAGAAATCAGTAAGAAACATCAGTGCCTTGACATTCAGGAGGTTCCTGGAGGAGCAAAGTCATGGCTAGTGCCTAATATAAACATGGCTTGTGCTTGCTAAATCAGCCTCCAGTCTTCATGCAGGTTTCAGTGTTGCAGATTTTAACATAAGCAGTCATCAAATTGCTAATAGAGCTATTTTAAGCAGTCCTGTAGGGAATTCAGACCTTCTGAAAGCCTTTCTAATCTAAGATGAAAACTTGTTTAGAAATATCCTTTGTGAAGGGAAGAGTAAAAAGGAATTATCCAGCAGAGCAGTCTATTTCAGGGTCTCTAGAGGTGTCCTGAAGAAGAGGAACCACCCACTCTAGATGGGGTCGGACGAACTCTGGAGTATGCAATACTTCCTGCTGCTTCTGCACTTGCTATCTGCTTAGTGGACATAGACTGCAACTTTTTCAAGCTTTTTCATTTGCCATTAGCACCCATGTGTCCCTGGCAGAACTGGATTGCCAGCAGCCCTTGTACTCCTAGATTGGTGCAGAATGTTTGGGAGCCCAAAACCTGCCAGCTGAAGCAGGGTAGGATGGTGGTAAGGTCCCAGACAGTGGATCACAGCATCATCACACCCATGCTTGTCAGATGCCTGGGTATCACCTCCTGTGTATCTCCCACCTTATTTAGGAGCTGAGATGCTCCTCCCCACTGTCATCCAGGTGGTCCTGCTAATAACAGGGATTTCTGTTCAGCCTTTCCTCCTTTTTCTGAAATGGGGAGTGAAGGTGTGAGCTGTCTTTCTGGTTCTCTGTACTGCAACAGATTGGCTGGACACTGCAACTGCATAAAACCCCGATCCATTTCACACTGGCTTTATGAAATAGTAAGTAAGGATTCCTACCCCAAATGGGACTGAGATGATGAATTCATGATCTCTTTCAACGGATCTTCTTTTCTTCTTTTCTTCTCTTTCAGAATAAGAAATCTTTGTATCCCAATTTACTCCAGTGCATCAGTAAAATGGAAGAAACAAGGGTCATGCTTTGCTGTCACTGAGACCCTTGCTACAGTCTTCAGCCACATCCGGGCTTAGTGTTTCTTCACCTTTCATTTTTCATAGGAGGAAAGGAGATCTGCATTCCTACCCTCCTGTAAACTAACTGGCTATAAAGTAGTGAAGTAGATGTCAGCCAGTGACATCTGGTTTTGTCTCTGGCCTCTGCAGCGTGGTAATACTTTTCACTAGAGGCCAGAGGGGTGGGAAAATAAGAAACTTCTACAGGTTTGTCTTCTTTATTAAAACAAATGGATCACCAAATGAGTAGACAGTTCACAATTCTTCAGGGAAAAATCAATACAGAGGAGGTTTTTCACTACAGTTTATTGGACAGAAAGCCTTATATACTTAAATACCACAAGGACATGGGAAGCCAGGTACACCTCCAAATATTTCAAATAAAAGCAGCATTTTCTAAACACTGGCAGTGATTTTCTTTGTAAATAGGTTTAACCTTGGACCTTCTGTCATCTTGTACTTTTACACAGGAAATTAATTTTCTACATCCTCTGTGTGCATAGAGAAGACAGAAAGTTGAAAAACTCCATGGGATTTCCAAAAAGCCTCCATATAAATTTTAAAATTAAACAGATGTTATATGATAACCATTAAATCTAAGCTATGGGTTCCGAGGTTATAAACTATACATGATGTTCTGAAGCAAGAGATGAAATAGATTTTTTCATTTACTGAAGGTTTTCCAGATCAAAAAGATCAGGATTTAGTTGAATCCATGTAGGCCTAGTGTTCCAACAAGAGTTTATAAACATTTAAAATAAGTAAATGCTCTCACAATAGCTAGTAAACATCCATGGGTAGAGATGTTCTGTGACTTACCAGCTCTGCTGGGAATGCAGTTACACACTGCCAGGACCCTGTCCATTGAGATAGCCATCCTCTGTGGGCACTGGAGTGGATCCAAGGTGAGTTAATTGGTGAGTATAGACTGTCTGCTTGCCTGTTCACTAGCTGCTATCCTTGATCTATGTCTGTAATTCCAGAAGAAACCCCCACATCTTGCATTTTCTCGTTCGAAATTACTACGTTATATTACTACAATACTGGAAAAAGAATTGGAAATAGGATAGATACTGGAGAGATATCTCCCTGCAGAGGTATTTCAGTCTGCAAGGGAAAGAGGAGACAACAGTCAGTTCACACCAGTCTTTCCCTGCAACTGAAAAACTAAGCAGAAGTTATTAATGACTGCCTAAGCATCACGGAAATAGCAAAAACCTTCACACTATCACCTGACCTTTTATGCCAGGCATGTATTTCTACTCACTGCAGAGGAATCTCAAATTATTTCCACTGTCCTTCAAGAAGAATCCACTCCTTCACGGATTAAAAGCTCAGGGGATGTAAAAATGTATATTTTCCATTCTGTTGGTGTTAGATTTTCCCTCTAAATCATATAATATTTTCTCATTTCAGTGCTGTAGGCTTTCTTTGGCCCAAAGAAGGGTGACTTTCTGTGCTACATTTTATCTTCCCAAATACATTGCTTTCAACCTCATTTTCCTCTTGATTTTCTCCATCTGGTTCTCATATGACCCTGAGCAGCTGTACAAGGTGTGTATATATAGTCTTTTGCTTGTTTCATCTTTACTGAGATGCCTTTCTGCTGAGTATCTGCTTAACATAATTTTTATTTGGATGCATTTCAGTTTTATTCTTACTTCTGGCGTTCATGACAGAACTGCTCTGTCAACTTACTGTTTTTTAGCAGCTTCTGAATTTAGAGCAATTCAGTCTTTCCGAAAAAACTTGAAGAACCTTAACTCCATATGGTACACAGTATTGAGTAATTAATCCCATTAGTTTTAGGCCCTTTACTCCCAAATATCATTAATTTAAGGAGTGTAGGGATGTCTGGGAAATGTCTATGAGGACTACCTCTTTTGCATATTTCTCTTCCCTTGGAAACATCAGACAGTGCATTGCAGTGTTCCTGCTATCCCTGGAAAGGAAAAAATATCAGGCACATTTAAGGGGCTATGGAAATGTACCACATTGCCCAAAAGCTCAAATTAAAAACTGCAGTATTACACTGTAACCTGTGATGTTGCCCTCTGAATGCTCTAAAACCCTAAAAGTGCTTCTCTTTTTGAGGGGCTGCAGAAGCACTAATGGAAGAGCCAGAGCTTGCCTCCAGTTCAGGTCCCTGGCCACCATGAATTATGGCATGGACTACGTTCATACTTCCTAAGTCCATCTGATGCCTTTCCTATCCTGTCTTCTTGATCTCTACCAGAGCAGCACACAAGAATTAAATCTGTATTGTAATTTCTTATGATTGCTGTACATTTTTCCTCAAAAGCCGATGTTTTCTAAGGATTCTTTTGTGTAATTCTAGGGAAAAGGGAAGTCCAAAATCTTATCTAGAAATATCTTACATACATTGTGTTTTCTGGCATTTTATACCAAAGCTATTAATTTGATGCTGTTTTCTTCACCCACCCACAGAGTTCTACTTTTTGGGATAAATGCCAGCACTTGGCCCATGAATGCATGGTTGATTGTGACTTGCTTGACTGACTACTGCATTGGACAAGGTACAGATGGATGTAGAGACTGTTTTTATGCAAGTCCATTACAGAGAGAATCAATGGTTTAGGGATCAAGTTGGCTCTACAGAGGTGCTGAGATATTGGGAATATATTGCTGTAATGCCATAGTGGGGGGGGGGGGGGGGGGGTGTTGTTTTTTCTTCTAATTGAAAGACCAATGAAATGCTTGAATAAGAAGGAGGCAGAACAGAAGCTCAACCTTGCATATTTAGTGGGATGTAAAAGTTGAAACAGCATAGACAGGAATGAAAAAATACCATGGTAAGGATTCTCTGCACTTGGTTAGACATCTAGAGGCATCTTTTATGATGATTTTGAGCTCATATGTATACTTTGATGTACACCATGCATATTTCTATCTGATCAGTCTTTCAAAAAAAATAAATCAGATCATTCTAGACACATCTGATTTTTTAAAGAGCTTTGAGAGAATTTATCTTCATTGAAAAGGATACAAGTTAAACTTTTCTCTACTTTTTAAAAAAATCACCTGATACCAATTAGAATTCCTTTACTGCTGGTCTGATTTATGGTACTGTAATACAGCACTGAAAATATGAAAGCAGAGAAGCAGTATTTCAAAATGCAGCATAAAATCAACAATAAAAATGTATATTTATAACCCAAAAAGTATGATTTCATCCTGGAGAATTACCAAGCTAATAGCAGTAATAAGCATGATTTTAGTTGTACCATATTGTACTTATTAAACACTTCAGGGGACTTGTGAATAAATCAAATCTCAGAATCATTTTTGGATATCTGAACATATTTTTAGATATTATAAAAATGTAGAAAACTATCACAACTGGTTATCATTTGTTCATGTTTTCCAAAAATGGTTTTAATCATAAACCTCATTGTTACATCTTTCAAGATATTGGGCTGATGCCTGCAGGCTGGAATAGTAACTCCATTTAATAAATGTAGATTTAATATCTTTTGGAGATAAAATTAAAACAGAACAAAACATGTACAATAATGTGAATTATACTCACTAACCCAGGTAATCTTGTTTGGTGTAGAGGAAGGAAGAAAAATGGTTTAGTAATAAATTTGAGCCATAACCAAAACCCTGGAGCCAAGCTGATGAGATACAGTATAGAAAGCATGGATTCAAACTCATATCTTTGCAGATCTATTACAGGCTCAACTCCAGCCTTGAGGGATGAGATTTGTCTTATGGAATGAGTGAAGTAACAGAGCTTTCTGTTATTCACTGCAAGTCCTACTACCTGTAATACAACAATGTCCAGAGGACTCAGGTGAAAATGGCATTTTACTGTGCTAGGTGCTCTGCAAACACACAGTAAAAAAAAGGTCCTGCTTTGAGAATGCTCCAGGACAGACAAGTAAGACAAACAGTTGGAATAGAAGCAGATACAAGTAAGTAAGAACACATTCTGTTGCAAAGAAGATAGTAGAAAGTGGAGCTTGCAAATGACTGGAGTTTAGACATGCGTTCAAAAAGCATTCCCTAGTCAACCCAGCTGTGTCTGCAAGACAATAAATGAACAGTTGATCACTATAGAAACTAGACCCTGTAAGTAATCTGGTGTTGCTTGAGCTCCATGGGAGCTATTTTTTTAATGCCAGTTTTCAATTATCAATACACATCATTTAAGTACTTGGCCCCATGCCTTCCGCTTTCTTATTGGTGTGACAGCGAGGTCCATTGGAAATTTACAGATATAGCAGATGAAGTCCACCAAAGAGAAAGGCTTATTCCATGTTGACCTATTATGGGATGGGGGTATTACTCTGTAATAGCAATTTTGAAAGCTATAGTAGTTCCTTCATTCTTTCCCTCATGCTTGATCTTTGCTTAAAAACAAAAGACAATGTCTCTTTGATTTTATTTTCAGTGTATTAAACAATAGGGTTGTAGGAAACGGCTGTCTTCAACCAGCCTTCTTTCTGCCTCCAAAATAGCTTGTGCTATTATATTTCGGAGTTTATGCTGAAACGGATTCCTTCATGGTTTGAACACCATGAGATGACAACTTTTAGCCCATAGTGAATTGTTTTGGCTCAGTTGAAAACCCTAGAAAATAAAGATTTTAATAGAAATACTGGTGGAAGTCTTTATAATAGTAGCAGGAATAAAGCTCTGTGGTAAGTTTTTCTAGAAACAGGGCCATAATAATTTGTTCAGCAATCTGTTCTGATCTAATCATAAAGGAAATAGTGTTCCTGTCAAGTTTAATCCCAGATCCTCTATAAGCCAGTGCATACACTATCAATAATCAAGCAGTATTTAGAAAATAATTTTTTGTTGTACAGTACCGTGAGTGAGGGAAAAAAAGGCATCCTAATGACATTCTTTAGAAGCAGCAAGACAAGTAAAGTACAAACAACTGTTGCACTGTGATTTGAAGAAGGAAATGAAGCCATTATTGTCCTGACTGCAAGGGTCTGCACTACACTGCCAGTGTCCACTGAGATGCTCCTCCTGGGGAAAACAGTCGAATGGTTTGGTGGACCCCAGGATGTTTCCACTGTAGATGCAGATACATTTGTGCATGTTGTTCTACGTGAGCTTGCTCTCCTCGGCTCCATGCCACGAATAACCAGTGGTCTGAGAAAACAGACTGAAAGCAGCTAGCTTAAGCTGTACATTTCCTGCACAGCAGTCTATGGTGCAGAAACCTGTCAGATCTGGACCTCAACAAAAGCCAATGAAGTAAAAGGGATGCACTGTAAAGTGGGAAAATAAGAACTTAAAATTAGCTTCTGCATCTACCTCTTCACAATCAGCCCACTGCAGACACATCCTGGCGGACCAAGTTAAGACAATGGGAACCAAAGAGAGTCTGATAAGGCCCTTCAAAGAAGGGTAAGCTTAAAAACAAAGTAAATTTCTAATCCACACCTGAAAAAATGCATGTGGAACAGTATTTTTTGACAAAAGGGCCTGTAAACCTTGCTGTGTCTCCCCTGCAAGCTCAGGAAAGTGAAAGGAGAAGCCTCAAGGTATTTAAACTCCAAAGACCACAAAGGCTACAGGCTATGAATGCACAGGAAATGACATACTGGAACTTTATGTAGGGACTGCATTTATAAAATAAAGGTAAAAATTTATCTAATTTTCAAAATTGTCACCTTCTTAATGCTACTTCATCTCTCCTTCTTTCCCCTCTATCTATTACCTGTGTTTTTAATGCCTGTCTCCAATTCTAAAATGTATTTTGATGGCAGCCACTCATGTACTACAGAGGAGCTCTACTCCAAAGGAGTGGAAGATTACAGATTTTTAACCTGGGGCTAGCCAGGGCTGGTATGTGAATGTGTGATTTAGGTGGGAGACGTGTCCGTTTGTCATCTGCTGTTCATCCATGACCTCAGAGACTTGTCTGTGCTCATGAATTGAGTTCAACACATCTCTGCTGCCTTCTTCTACTGGCAGGAGCAATGTGTGAAGACAATGAGGGCAAAATTGCCATGTCTTATTTATTTCTTTAACCTTTATGACTCATGATAAGGCAGGCTTACGAAAGGAATTACATGCATTATCTCACCATAAAAACATTCTGATACATATATATAATTTTACAATGTACTTGAGCAAAAACAAATGTTGAAACATGCTGGCCAATAATAATGGAAACACTGATTTTTTTTGAAGAATACAGTACAGTATTCTGATACAGTCTGCAACATATTGTGTGAAGAGGCTAAACTCTTCTGGAAAGTTCTAGCAGAGCACTTAGCTGGACCAAAACAAAATGGGTGGGAACTTCAGCCATACATTCCTGCAGTCACTGCAGGATGGTTTAAGGATCATCTTAACTGGTTATTTAAAACATGTGTAAGTGGCTTTCAGGTTTTTTTGCAGAAACAGCATTTCATTGACTATAACTTTGCTTCTCTCATTTTCCCCTTTAAAATATTAATTGAAAATAAAGCCTTGAGATTTACCCCTGAGGGGAAGCACAGTGCATTTTTCCCAGAAAACTCTTCTGTAGTGCATGTTACTGGCAAATAAATAAGCAAAAACCCTGAAAATGTGCATCTGTGCTGAGGAATGTGTGCTTACCCTAGCTTCTGATTTTGTTTAGTGTTAATTTGGAGACAGACATCTCTTTCATGAAAGCTTCTAAGAGATGGTGAACTTCCTCTGTCCACATTAATGTACTTACCTTTTTTTGGATGTCATGAATAGAATATATGAAGTCTGAAGCTTTTCAGATATAAGCTACATTTGGACAAAGAAAATTCCTTATCTGCTCATTCAAAAAACTCTAGTTATTTTCCAGCCCAAGTGATATGTTCACATCAATGTCTCTTTCTTGAATGAAGGGCTTAAAACTGAACAGATGTGACCTCACCAGTGCTGAGTACAGGGGGACAATCCCTGCCCTGCTGGCCACATCATTGCTGGCACAGGCCAGGATGCCATTGGCCTTCTTGGCCACCTGGGCACTGCTGGCTCATGTTCAGCTGCTGTCACCAGCACCCCCAGTTCCTTTTCCTGTGGCAGCTTTGCAGCCACTCTGCCCCAGCCTGTGGCACTGCCTGGGGTTGCTGTGAGCCAAGGGCAGGACCCAGCACTGGGCCTTGTTGAACCTCACACCCCTGGGCTCAGCCCATGATCCAGCCTGTCCAGATTCCCTGAGCAAAGAAACAGAGAGATACAACAGAACAGAGTTTTCTGTGTTTCCTGTGGTGAGCTGAGGCTGCCCAGACTGCTGCCTGTTCAGAGCACAGCTCTGTCAAGGCCAAGGAATTGAATGCAAGTCACTGTCCAGTGTTTTTCTCTCTAAGGGATTTATTGTCATCTGTTACTGGACATTCTCCTCAAAGTCTCAGACTTTGGAGATGTGATTAAATGAGATCCTCAGCCTTCCTATAATACAGAATATTTCTATTTCTTCTGGGTGTTAAGAGCATGTTTGAGTATGAAAAACCCAAGTGTGTTATTTTAACAAAATAATATTCTTTTCATAATAACTTAGAACTTTTAGGGCCCCAACACACCTTCTGTATGACTACATTGACAGTATTGTGAACTGCAAGGCCATACATTCTCTGATCTGTTTTTACATCATACCTGAGAAGGGATGTAATTTTTGGTTTGAGAGAAACAAATTAAACAGTTTGTATTCTCAAATGTCTTCTTGTGCAGTGCCTTTTTGGAAGTACTCAACTTACACCTTTTCCATGAGGGTCTTTCATTGCATGGGACATCATGTTTATACCTTCTGTCATTTGCCCTAGCTACTACTACCTCTCTTTAGACATTTTCTGGTACAGACTGAAACATAATGGGGTTTATACCATAAACAGCATTAAGTGTCTGCTCTGTTTATGCTAGAAGGCTCCTGTTAACCTTTAATCTTCCTAAGTCTTTCTCAAAACAATGTGAAACAATCTATTTTTACATTCTTCCCTGTTGCTTGATGCTGGTTCATATCATAAACAAATTTTGCACAACTTGAGGAGCAATTAGAGCCTCCTGGGTCAGGGACAGCACTAAGGGCACTATTTCCACTTGTCTGTCCTTTTCTAACAGCGAAAAAAGGTGACTCTCAATGAAGTGAATGACTTCTGGGTTGGAGCAGGCACACATCTCATTTCAGGGAGAGCCACAGGTTTCCCAGATGCTGCATGAGATGAAGTCCCTCTCCAGCCTGGGAGTGTTTCAGGAGGTGAAGGGATCCAAACCCTCTGACTGCCCCTCCCCTGCCGACCCTGACCCCATTAGGGGCTGACAGCTGTGAAAGACATAGGAAGCAATTAAAGCACACTGTATTAGTCACAAAGGCTGACGGCCCTGCTCTCCAAAAAGTGCAGGTCTGCAAAAGAGATAAAACTAGGGACCTCGAGTGCTGTAACACGCGGCTCAGAGGCTTTGTGCAAGTCTATCCTCCTGCATCTACTCGAGGTTATTTATTTACTTTAAGTTCGTTTGAAAACTGGAAGCTTCAGGCTACTTAGCCAATTAACCTTAGCACCTGTTTGGCTGGAAATGCTTAGAGAGCAGTGTGAACAAGCTGGGGAAAGTTTTTTTTCCCCTTTTTTTAAAGTGAAGGTAACAGGCAAAATATATTTCTGAAGCAAACATTATTCCAGCCTGCTCTCAGGTCTGTAGTGCTGGGATTTGTTCCTGATAATCATTTAAGTGGAAGCTCCTGCTAGCATCCACCACTGCTACAGCAGAGACAATTGTGATATCTAAATCAATAGATTGTAGTGAATGGCTGTTGTTTTAACTTTTGCCTGCTTCTGTTTTATTGCCTGATGGATTTTGGCTCTCAGTTTTCCTCTTCAGAGGCCTACAATCCGCACCAAATGTTTCACATTACTCAGTGTGAAAAACCTCCTATTCTTTCAGATTTTTTACAAGTTCATACATCCGTGGAAACCTGATATTTCATATTTCATTCTGCTTTGTGAATGTCATTGTGAGGGATGCTGGTTCACATGCAACAGGCCTCTTCTGTCTTTGATCAGCTTGACCGCAACTAATTGTAAATGGAGAACAAATGAAAGAAATATTTATAAATTTCATGGGAATTCAGGCAGGGCCTAAGCCTTTCCTAATGCCTCCATTCACAGTAAATGTTTATTGAATACTTTTAGTCTACTGTGTACCTCAGTATTTATATAGTTATAAGTATAGTTAGGTTTTAGATTGTTCTGAGCAGATCCAGTGAAAGAACTCTCTCATGTCTTTCATTCTGCCTTCCTTCCTTCCGGTCTTGTCTTACTTTTCTTTTCCTCCCCAAAGCACTCCTTTCCTTTGTCTTTACCTTATAAAACAGGCTGCTGGCCAAAGAGAGGAACACAGTTGTTAGGTTCCAGAGCCTACAGCTGTAAGAAGGGTAAGAAAGAGGGGGCAAAAACGACCGTAAAATTTAAAACAAATTTTGATGCACAAAGCTGAGTTGGGAAAAATCAAGTGAAAATGTTAAAGATTTGTCCAAAATAAAGTCATAAATGCCCTGAGCCAAGTGAAACAGCTGCTAGGTCATGCAGGCTAAATCTGAAAAGGCAGCACAACAAAAAAGTAAATATTATGAAGCTAATAAGAAGCTGCCAGCATTCTTCTTTTTGCTTCTCAGTCTCTCATTCTTGTGCACTTACAAATTTCCCCAGCTATAGCACAGGTTGCTTTTGCAAAGGAAAACACTGCATTAAAAAAATCTTCTGGTGCCCAATTCTATACATATTTGGCTGTATCAAGGATGTTGCAGAGCAAAAGTAACTCTTTTGGCCGTAGTGTGAAATGCACAGCTCGCAGAGCCTCATGTGTTATTTGTCACAGATGCCGTACGTGTTGTTGGATCCACTTGCACGTGGTGCTGGCTGGCAGGCACAGTGGTGGCAGACACGGAGTGGGACAGGTGCTGGTCTGAACTGGCGCTGCTTCTCTGAGGCAAATGGAGGCTCTGGAGTGAAACATGAGCTGTGCCAAGCAGAAGTAAGAGCAAAGCTACTTATTTCAGCCTCTTATGAAGGCCCATGTCTTCTACGTGTCCATCAACACCTTTTTTAACTGCTTCATTTATATGGAAAAGAAGGAAGGAACAGAAAGCCCTAGGAGGACAGGGCAAGGAAGTGGGTGTGCAAGTGTGAAGCTTGACACTGGTGTAAGGCAAACAGGAGGGGTGACATTTGTGTGGAGTGTAGGAAAGTAAGGATGTATTTTTTCCCTTTTAAAACATGTCTAGAAAAAAAGAACTGCTCAGATCAACTGTGAGGTTAGGAATTCATTATGATAATTTCACTTCTCTCCTGGAGCACATTCCTTCTGTTCTCCCACAGTTTTTTAATATTTTTTTGTTTATGTTTCTCATCTTTAAGCTCAAGGCCAGGAAAATGCCTCTTTAGAGAGTGCCTAGCACTTGTGGGGAGATGGTGAAGAGGCTTGAAATTTTGGATCTTGTACAACAGTAAAAATGAATCTACAATTATCAAAGAGGCAATGGATTTCTGAGAAAAAGTTCCTTCATTGTTCTTTTGCAGTACCCCCATATTAGAGAAGGAAAACAGGGTGAGAAGTTGGGAGGAGATGAAACCCAGGTTATGTGGTACTGAATTTTCCCTGAATTTAGTCTCCTAACCCTTTTTTTGTCTTTGTGAAGGCAGTAACATCTTTAGAGCAGCTTTATGCTGTGATATGCAATCCAGTGTGCTAGGTTTGTCTAAATCCTGAGCTTCTAGTGATGAACACACACTTCTGTCAGCCAAAAAACACATGAATTGTAAAAGTAAAACACTTGATAACCAGTATTAAATTAAATCACAGAGCAGAGATGGAAGATGATTATGCTCTGGGCTTTAAGTATTATTTACCTTCCTACAAAGAGCTTGTCTAGTCTTTCACAAACAGAGTATATAAAACACTTAACGTGTAACTTGAGCTATGGAAATTGTATTACAGTTAAGTGTTCTTATAGCCACAGGCTTTTTATTACAATTAGGAGAGCAGGGAAGAAAAGTGGGAGAGAAAAACGGAAATAGCTTAGGGAGGACCCTGTCCTCAGGTTAGTGAATGCATGCATGGCAATCGGAGGTGCGCAGAAGCGCCACCAACACGGAGCTGGCAAAGCCACCTCAGGCAGTCCTCAGCAGGCTCAGGCAGTCCTCAGCAGGCGCCCTGCTGGGACACCGCCCCCACGCCTCTCACCTGCCTGCTGCAACATGCACTCTGCTCTGCTCTGCCCTGCTCCCTCAGAGGTCCAGGTTAGACAACTCTTACAGCTCTACTGCCCAGCTGGTGGGAGATGATACACAAATCTACATGAGGAGAAAGAAAATTATGTATTTCATAAGACAGCCACCTCTGTCTTCCTCACATTGTTATCATGACTTTATCTAAACCACTTCATTAAGTGTCTTAGAAAAACAGACATGCATAAGTAACTGTGTTGTAAATTTCACTTGACAGCGTGTTCCCTGGCCAGCCTTCTAGTTGCCATGGCTAGGAAAAAAATTCCCAGTACTGCTGCAAAGTTAGGGGAGACGAATAAGCTCAAAAGAAACTGAACTAAATGCTTGAGAATTACCCACACAGCTCATGCTAATAAAAAAAAAATGCATTTTACCTGTGTTTAAAATAGACTAGAAGTATGTGCACACATGATCAGCTTGTATCTTGTCAGAAACAAGGTGGAGTCCACTTACAGAGAGACAATTGCTTAAGTCATCCTCATTTGATTGTTTGAGATTGTTACTCCACATCCTTCAGGGCTGCATAATTTTTCCTAAACACTATTCTTTCTATTCCAAAGTCCTGGGACTTAAAAACTCTAGGATAGCTGGTGCAGAGAAAAAACTCCAAAATAATTTCTAACATTTCTGCACAGCAAAGCCCAGACAACTTGAAAACTGTCTAACAGACAATCACACAGCAGGTAGCACCTGAAAAGGACTGACCCTCAGGTGGACATTATTTTTGGTGGAGAATTTTTGTTTTGAATTGATGCGTACTGAGGAAAGTCTGTACTTCTGGGGCACCTGGGAGACAACTCACTTCATTCTTCCCATGTGTATTTTAAATATATTAACATTTATCTAACCTGTTCAAAACTAGATTATAGTAGTGTAGTGCAACTGCTGTAACTTCTTAAGGGTATGTGATGACTTGATTAGGAATAAAAAATATTCAAGAGTTGTTATTTATCAGTGAATAAAACAGTAATCTTCTTTCCCTTGTAGCTCAGAGGTTACATTCTGCATATTCTTTATCTTTATCCAGACTTAATGCTGATTTTTCCAACAAAACCTTATCAGTTTTTTGGTGCAGTATAAATATTTATTCCCATTAAACATTGTAGGGTGAACCGTACCTCGTTCAGCAGCACATTATCTGTAAACGATGGAAATAGTTGTATTAAGCCAAAATCTAGCAACTGACAGACTGGCATGAACAAGATCTGCACCCGGATTTCTTACCAGACAGGCAGATTACTGGCTTCCCTCAGCTTGCTTGACCACAAGTTTCTATAACAAACACAATAGCTGGCATGCACTTGATATTGAGCAAGTGCTGTTTTATGTTGATATTCTCATTCAATTTCCATATGTTGGCAGAAACAGATGGAACTGGATTTTCTAGCAATTACTGTGAGTCTAGGATAACAACTCCTAAATCTGCCTCAGAGTGAAAAGATACAATCCAAATATGCAAACACAGGGTAAAGGCCTGGAGACTAAAATACAAAAATACAACTTAACATAAAGAAAAACTAACATGATTCAGGATTTCTTGATTAGGCTGCACCATATGAAGGAATCTCATGAAAATTAAAAATTTGTCAGAGTATGAAATTGGTTAGGGATAGAGCTGTGGTGCCCTAGTGTTTCACTAAGACTTCTAAATGAAAATATTAGTTAAGTCAAGTCTGTGGTTCTTAAAGATTAAAAAAAGTTATTTTGTTTTCCAAGAAATCTCTTTCATGAAAATTGCAAGATCTGCTCGCATCTCTTTTGTTCTAATGCCAATATATTCTTTTGAGATTGCAACATTGAAAACATCCACACAGTAGAAAATACGGTTTGAGGTTTTTTTGTTTTTTTTTTTTTTAATTCTCGACTCTCTGGCTCAGACTTTCAAAAGGCAGTTATGTAGACTTAAGCCCAAAAGCCTTATTTATTGGAATGGGAATTTAAATAGAAAATAAAGGATTTTGTATCCAATTGATCAGCCAAAATGTTACTGAACTAAAGCTTAAGGGACTAGAAAACCCAGCAAGGGAACTTGGTATGATTATCAGTTTTAGCTACAAAAGGGTTAGCGTAGAAACTGGAAAATCATATTATCTTCAGACTACATGAAAACAGATAGGGAACACATGTTGAACCTGATCCAGCAAATGCTTTTCTACCTGCTTAAGAACCACAAACAGACCAGCTGAATGCATTAAGGACACGAAGAAATCTGCTTTCAGGTCTAACAGGAGCACTGTAAGAAGCTCCTGCTTTTCATCTTGCTGCTGTTTGTTGCTCACCCTGTACAGTGAGCTGACAGCACCATTCACTTATGTAAACAGGCAGTGTCCCTGTGCCTGGATGGAGTCAGCACTGAGTGAGCCAGCTTCACACAAGTCACCTTCAGTTCTTCCAGAACAGTTGCTTAAGTACCAATTGTAAGGACTGGGGAAGGACTTTGGAAAGACTAAACACAGCCTGGATTCATACCAGCTCCAATTCTTCAGAGGAAAAAATTATTTTCATGACAGAAAAATTGTTATTTCCTAAAATAAGCAGCAATTTGGAACTATCTGGTTTAAAAAAATGGACTAAAAGAAATGTAAATAACAAACAACATGTACGAGACTTTTTACAGGCACTTTTTGGTTTTTTCCCAGTTGCTGCAGTCATTTCTGAAAATGGATTCTTTGTTTAAATAAAGAATGATTCATAAATAAAGAGTGATTAAATGAAGATGATAGCTTACTCTTTAAATATTTATGTGTAAAATTGTAACTGAGTATGAGTTTTTGCCATTCTTTATAATTTAAGGAAGTGAGCCCCAAATATAATTCTTGCATGTAGAGGAGTCATATATCCTGTAAATAAAGTGCTATACTGATTTATTAAACAGAAAATGTGGAGAAAGATGGAGGTAAGGATTTAGCACAATCATTTGCAGCAACACTTCAGTAGTGACAAACCAAAACCAGAAAATTCAGAACCAGAATTAAGACAGAAAGTCGTTAGATAAGGTTTTGTTTCAGTCTGCTTTAGCAGTGGTGGCCAGAAGAATGATTTAGGTCTGGATGGCTATATATGTGGTCCTAAACTTCTGCTATGTTTGAGGCTATCATTATCCAGGATCTTGGCTTTTAGCACTTCACTAAGCATAATAAATGTACATTTCTTTACTGTAATTTCTGCCACAATATGATAAAGACTTGTTTTTGCATTGGAATGATTTTTTCTGTTAAGAAAAAGAGTCCATCTTTCTTAAAAAGGCAGTAAAAATCTGGGAACCACCAGATTTCACCAGCTGTCTGGACATGACAGATATGTATTGGTTCTGTTCTTCAGAACCAGGACTTCAGTTGGGCTGGATTATGTTTGCTGCCAGGTAACTGTATATTTACCCTCCCAGTCTCTCTCTAATCACAACCTTGGATTTATCATTAAAAAAAAAAAAATAATTAACTTGTACTTACTTAGTAGTTGACAGACATAATGCTGACTATATGATACATGTCTTAAAAAAAATACAATCCAATGCACAAACCCTACCAATTAGAGGCACTGAGATGTAAGGAAATTTATAGTTATATTGAAAAAGCCTCTTGGGTAAAAACAAGAGACAAATAGCACTGTAACCAAAACTCTCACAATTCTTTCAGTTGAAGAAAATAATTTAGCCTTATTCCTGTAAAAAGAAAAAAAAAATAAATCTGACAAAGCCAAAGTTCCTTCTGTCCAGCCTTGCCTAGTGTTAAAATTAATTATTAAAACTTCAAAATTGTATTGTATCCCCTTTTAAAATTTTGCTGTGCTTCAGTTTTCTGAGAACATAATGTGTCCATACTTCCTGCCTCACGAGAAGCAGCTCCTACTCTTTTTGAAGCTCTGCTGTCCAAAAGTCTTTATATTAATTGTGAGTACTACATGCACTATGGCATTCTTTAATGAAGATGAGGGAAGCAAGATATTTTGCTTAATGAGAAGAATAAACCTTATTAATGTCTCAATCTGAGCAGGACATTGATGCCTGGGGTTATATTCTCACTTAGGGTGAGGAGAGGCAAGTTCTGCCTTGATCCACAGCTGCAGAAAGGATCTAGGTTCTAAACACATTTGTACATGAGATTAGAACACAAACAAGGTTAAATGCTGGCATCCAAAGTGATAATCCAACCCTATTTTTTCATAAAAGAGGAAGAAGAAGGAGAGAAGAAGAGCAGGAAAATGCCATGAATAACTATGAGAAGCACATGAAAGAGGATAACACCATGGGTTATCCATCATGAAAAGCCACCAGTGGTGGCTTATAGAGAGCGATGAGTAAGATCAGCATTGGGTGGGATGGGTGTTTCCCTGGCAAAGTCCCTCCAAGAGCTACCAGCAAGCCAGCAAGGGAGCAGCGCCACAGCAGCAGATCCAGCAGGGTGGGACACGGCCTTGCAGGAGCAGCCAGGGCAGCAAACACAGCAGCACAGACAGCATAGACTCTGAGACTTTGTACATTTTGCAGCCCCTATGGCAGCTCGTGCACTTGCTTATGGAGTGTTTTCAGAGTGGCAACAATCACATTCAACTCGTAGCAACAGCACATCGGTGGAGAACTGCAGCTTTGCTTACTTAATGTTCATTGTCTCCTTTGTTGGTGTCTACACGATGTTCCCCTGATGTATCAAAAATTTGATTGACTCCTCAGTTAACGTATCAAAAATTTGCTGCTTGCTCACCTGATGTGATGTATCACCAGATACAAAATTCTTTTCATGATCTGCAAATAGGGTGCTTCATTTTCTAAAATAAAGTTGTTTCTAAAGTTTTTAGTAGAGGCAGTTAAGAACTTTACCTTTCAAAGCTTACTCTTCCAAGAGGAAATGGAGAAACGTTCCTTACTTTTTACCCAATCACTACAGTTGTAGATCAAGAAAAAGAGAATTCTGATTGTACTAATCTAGTACAATTAGACTAATCTGTATTAGAAAAAGCACCACTAAAAATCATGGACAGGGTTAGTTATTTGTGACTTCTCACTGAGAGGCACAGAAGAAGCTGCTTGGCATCCAGACAACCTTTCCAAAGGGTTTTGTGCCTATGGGTGACTCATGTTTGGGATGTCACAGAGAAACTTCCAAGACTTGTAAAATTTGAGGGCTATCATCTGCTCCTACTATTTCATGTAGGATTGAATGATGCTACAACAAAGATATCATGAAATACCAAAAGTGACTTTAATTCCCTTGGAAAGATGTTGAAAGAACTGGGAGCACACTTTACTGCTCTCTTTTGTCCTCCTGGAAAGGACTAGGACTGAGGCAGAATGAGATGAGTGGCTAGGGAGGATGACTGGCTGAGACTAGTGCCATGCTCAGGGCTTCAGGTTCTATGACCTGGGACACACCTTTGGGAGACTGGGCACATTGGCAGCAGATGGGATGCACCTGGCAAGGTGGCAGGGCTTATTAGCAGGGCTTTGAACTAGATTCAGCAGGGAGACGAGATGCTCTGCTCAGTAAGGAACTTTCAGTAACAGGACTTTAGGGAAGTACCTGCAGGGAAATACCTGCAAATCATCCCAAAAGAATTAGACATCACCTCTTCCCAGGAGACAAAGAGGTGGATATCCCAGCTGAAGTGCCTCTACACCAATTCATGCACCACAGGTAACAAGTCAGAGGAGCTGGAAACCGTGGTGCAGTTAGAAAAATATGACCTAATTGCTATCACAGAAACATGAGACGGGAGTTACACAACTAGAGCGCTGCAGTTGAGGGCCACAAGCTTTTCAGAAGAGACAGGGTGGGAAAGGGGGGTGGAGGTGCTGTGCTCAATTTTAAGGCAGGGTTAGATTGTGAAGAGCTGCCTTCAGAATCACACCATGGAGCTGAATAGCCACAGAGATGCACAATAACCAATGAGATGCCCTTCTGGGTCCTGGGGGAACTGGCTGATCTTGCCAAGCCACTCTCCATTGCATTTGAAAAGTCATGGCAGGTAGGTGAAGTCACTGGTGACTGGGAAAAGAGAAACATCACTTACAGTGATGAGGGGAAAGAAAGATCTGAGGAACTACAGACCAGTGAGCCTCAGCTGTGTGCCTGGGAAGATCTTGGAATAGATCCCTCCCAGAGATATGCTGAGGCACATAAAAAACAAACTGCACATCAGAAAGTAGTGTGTGCTCACAGCCCAGAAATAAAGCTTCCCAAATGCATGAAAAGAGGGGTGGCCAGCAGGGGAAGGGAGGTTATTCTGCCCCTCAATTCTCTTTGTGAGGCCCCACCTTGAGTGGTACATCCAACTCTGGGGTCCCCAGCACAAGAAAGACAGGGACCTGTGGGAGCAATCCAAAGGGCTCCAGAATTTCTCCTGCGAGGACAGACTGAGAGACCCAGATGTTGTTCAGCTTGGAAAACAGAAATCTTTGGGGGGACGTTATTGCAGCCTTTCAGTAGCTAAAGAGGGCTTACTCAAAGGAGGGACAGGGACTTTTTATATGGGCAGATAGTGACAGGACATGGGGCAGTGGTTTTAAACAGAAAGGATTTGATGTCAGGAAGAAATTCTTTACTTAGAAAATGGTGAAGCACTAGGCTGCCTAGAGAGGTTGTCAATGCCCCATCCCTGAAAAGGCCAGGTTGGACAGGGCCCTAGGCAACCTGGTCTAGTGGGTGGCCCATGGCAGTGGGGTTGGAGCTAAATGTTTTTTAGGGTCGCTTTGAACCATAACCATTCCATCATCCTATGAATATGAGATTCTAAAAAAATCTTTGTCTCTAATAATAAATTACATGTATTCCCACTAGGAGACTTGCGCAGCAGTGTGAAAAAAGATGGACCAGGATTTTATGAATGCATGGATAGTGATGGAATCCATTAATTTCTAAGCAATTGTGTTTTCAGAAATGCTGCAAACCTGAATGGTTCAGTTTTAACTACTTAACTTTAAAGATAATGTTAGAAACCCTTACAATTAATGTACAGCTTTTGAATTTTACAGTAATTATTGCTTTAGTTCTTAGATTGAAGTTCAGTAAAAGATAATAATAATAATGATTGTGAATAATTAAAGATGGACTCCTCAGACTTCTGTACAGTTTTTTATTGTCACATAAAAATAACAAAGAAGGATAAAAATAATGAAACGTAAGGACACAAAACAAGGGAATGGAGACTCAGTTTGCATTTAAAATTCTTGTGGATGTTTCAGTTCTACAATGGGCAAGGAAAGCTGTATTTGAAGGTGCATGGTCTGTCTTGAAAGTCTCTATTTCCAATCTCAACTTGTATTTATCCTCATTTTTCTTCAAATTCACTAAGTGTGTGCTTAAAAACACACTTCTGTATTCATGAACCAGGGTATGAATGGAAACGGCTTTCTAAAACTGGAGTTGAGATCTAGAGATGCTGCTAAATGTTCTGTCTCAATATTTAAGAAACCACACAGACAAGATTACTTTTGGAGGCAGTGATAGCTTAAAGCTCTGGATTGGTTTCTATAAGCATGCAAATCTATCTAAAAGGGTAACTCTTCTGATGAGACACAATGGATAAGTTGTTGAGTAAGTGAAAAATAGTACATTTGGGAAAGAGTGCCTATTATTGCAACAGTAGGTTGCAAAATCTGCTAGTACATTATTCACTTACAGCACAGCTTATACAATTAAGCATAAATACATTCCTAAGTTATAAATTTATTTTTTTTTAAATTATGGTAAATTTGGTGCTTTCACATCAAGGAATAAGTCACTGGAATGTTTTTAGCCCTCGGCTTTCATTTTATCCTTGCTTCTTTTTAGCAGTTGCTAGAATGAGAGAGAGGACAGAGAGGGGTTTCCAGTCTCCCAAATTCTCTCTCACTCTTGACTTTTGGACTCTGAATACCTGGCATCTTGGCTGCATGAGTTTTCCAATTAGATGACCACATAGAGCACCAACCTTACCCACCCTGGCGCATCTGCATCAACAGCCACAGCAATGCTCCTGCTAGAGCACACACAACTGGCCTGAGACCACTGCAGAAGGCTTCCTCCTGACTGCTGCCACCCTTATGTATCCCCTCTGTTCTTGCTTCTGCTGTTTGATCCCATAGGATCCCTTAGAACTGCTACTGAAAAAAACACCATAATGTGTGTGACCCAGCAGCCTAAGTTCACCAGCAGCATGCACTAAATGTGGAAGCATCAGGCAAGAATTTCAACACCTTTATGACAAGTTTTATAGGGGTTTTAATTACTAATGTAGTATTTAAGGTGTATCCACAAACAATTGCAATCTACAGCTGCCTGGACCTGGGGTTTTAATCTTGATTACCAGGCTCTCAGCTTTCCTCACCCGCCATGTGATGATTTGACCAGTCCTGTGGAAAGCCCACAGCAGCTCACTTTTTCCCTGAACAAGAGAAGGTGAAAAATGTGTACCTCTTGTCCATGCTCCATCCCTAGAAGTGTTCAAGGTCAGGCTGTATGGAGCTCTGAGCAATCTGGTCCTGTGAAAGGTGTCCCCTGCCCACAGCATGGTAGTTGTAACTAGATGGTCCTTTAAGACTCTTTCCAACCCAGACTCTTCTAGAATTCTATGAAAACCCTGACCACCTGTGTCTTGCTAATGCAGCTCCCTCTACGTTATCAATCCTCTTGCTCAGACATTCTGACATTCTCAGACATACACACACACACAACACACACACACACACACACATATATGGCATGTATTCATTTTACAGCACTTTGGCTAGGATTTAAAAATATATTACCTGCGCTTAGAAAGTGAACTCAAACTGCAAAGTGGCAACTAGTTATCTTAAGTTACTCTCCCAGCAGGTAATATTTATTCAGATTTTCAAACAGATGTTTATGGATGTAGGTAGCCCAGAGACAAAGCCCAGATATCACTTTTATGCAGAAGTGTTTATACTGGAGGTATTAAAAAGTTTCTTTTGAAAGCAGCTCTGCCAGTGCGCTTGCAGTGCAGGCTAAAGTGAAAGTGGGTGTTTCCCTGGCAAAGTCCCTCCAAGAGCTACCAGCAAGCCCTCCCCTCCCCCTCCCCTCCCCTCCCCTCCCCTCCCCTCCCCTCCCCTCCCCTTCTCTTCTCTTCTCTCTCTTCTCTTCTCTTCTCTCTCTTCTCTTCTCTCTTCTCTCTCTTCCTTCTCTTCTCTTCCTCTTCCTTCTCTTCTCTTCTCTTCTCTTCTCTTCTCTTCTCTTCTCTCTTCTCTTCCTCTTCTCTTCTCTTCTCTTCTCTTCTCTTCTCTTCTCTTCTCTTCTCTTCTCTTCTCTTCTCTTCTCTTCCTCTTCTCTTCTCTTCTCTTCTCTTCTCTTCCTCTTCTCTTCTCTTTCTCTTCTCTTCTCTTCTCTTCTCTTCTCTTCTCTTCTTCTCTTCTCTTCTCTTCTCTTCTCTTCTCTTCTCTCTTCTCTTCTCTTCTCTTCTCTTCTCTTCTCTTCTCTTCTCTTCTCTTCTCTTCTCTTCTCTTCTCTTCTCTTCTCTTCTCTTCTCTTCTCTTCTCTCTTCTCTTCTCTTCTCTTCTCTTCTCTTTCTCTTCTCTTCTCTTCTCTTCTCTTCTCTTTCTCTTCTCTTCTCTTCTCTTCTCTTCTCTTCTCTTCTCCTCTTCTCTTCTCTTTTCCCCTCTCCCCCACACCATTTCTTGGGGTTTTTTTATATGTCTGTGATTTTTAACTTCTAGCTGAAATACCCTACTTCCTTGGGAGCTTGTTCCTGTACTTGACTACACTCCCAGTGAAGATTTTTTAATATATATCTGATGTAGCCTTCCCCAGTGCTATTTTAGGTATTTCTTCATGAAATGTCTTCATGTTCCAGATACAGGAACAAAGAGATCAATACCTCCATCTCTTCTCCCCTTCTTGAGGATGTTGTAGAGAGCAATGAAGTCTCCCCTCAGTCTTCTCCTTTCTAAGCTAAACAGACCAAGTATTCTCAATGCCTTCCTGCAAGTCATGGCCTCTAGTCATTCCATGTGGATACAACACTCTGGTCAGAGAAAGAGAAAGCCAGATAAGCTTTCCTGTGAATTGGTCTGGGAAGTTTTACGGAGGCAGGGAGAAAGAATGGTAAACAAATGGTGAGCTGTCTGCAAGTGATGTTTTGAATAAGTTGGTTTTCTCCTAACATGTTTACTGAAGAATGCTTCTTAATTACCCAGTCATGCGAAATGTTGATTAAATTACCAATGAGGTTCATCTGTATCACACCAGTGTGTAAAAGAAAGGGTTTCAATAAACTGGGGGCTTCTAGCTTCTTGGCCTTCTGACCTAGAGTCTATGTCATCTATTATCCATTCCTGACTCAACAGTGACAATTCCACCCTCTTTGCTGCTCTCCTTTGCCATCATTTCAATATTTTTATACCCTTTTTTTAATTGTAGGGCCCAAACTCACACAGTTCTTGAGGTGAGACCACACAAGACTGGGACAAACACTTTCCAGCAGTTAGCTGTGCTGTTCTTAGTGTATCTCAGGATACAGTTGCCTCTTTTTGCTGCCTGGGCGTACTATTGACTCTCATTGTACTTACCATTAACTAAAACACCCAGATTGCTTTCTACAGGGGACTCTTCAGTGTGCTGTCTCCCAGCCTATATATACATGGAAGATTACAGTGTTCCCAGAGCATCATCTGGCATTTGTGGTTTTGAAACAAGATCCCTCTGTCAGAACTTACATGGCCTAGCAGACTGGTGCAGATAAATCTTTCCAGTTGCTGAAGCAAAGATTACACAGGAGAGGGATGTGGCTGCATTCAAATAATTGATTTTTAAAGGCCAAATAACTCATCAGTGCTTCACTCAATCAGTTGTGATCAGCTTTTGACACAAAACCTGAGTAAGGCTCAACATCTTGCTCTGGAACCTGTTGTTAGGAGTTTACTCACTCTACCATTCTGCCCCTCCCCGTTTTCTCCAGAATATCCTAATTTCAGAACAATTACTCTGTTCGGAAACAGGGGTCATTCTTACAGACTAGTACAAAAGGAGTGCAATTGGTGAAATAATCCAAAAGAACCCAACTGGGCTGGGTCTGTTAGAGAGAAATAAACATTCTACAGTAGTCTTGGTTGGATTCTCTCCCAGGCAAGCTTACAGAAATGTGTTTCTCACTTGAGCTTTCCCAACATAATATTTAATGATGACATGCTTTTGCATGCAAGTACAGTCCTGTTACTGAATGGGCTGAATGTTTTTGGTGGACTTGTTTTGTATTACAATGATGAAGCATAAAAGAAATAAATCTATATTCTACGTGCTCATACCTTCCTTCCATTTCTGCCCCTGACATTTACTATAGTCTTACAAATTCCGGATTAAGTTTTCATCAAGTATTGCCAATGATCTGAACCATGAGATGTCATAGATTATGGTTTCAAAAAACAGAATCAAGTAAATACATTCTGGGGCCTCCTGGTGCTCCTAGCTAGGCTATTCTTTATCCTGATGCATTGATTAATGCCAGATAAATAAATCCCCTTTTCTCACAAAGAAATAATAATGGAATCATTTATAATAGCCTTGCATGTTGTCAATAGACAGGAATAAGGAAGATGGTTTTCTGCAGAATGATTTAACCTGAAAGTATTATAAAGTATTATCCTTCAGTCAAACAGGTTAACCAGAAGATCCTGAGCATTTACTTAAACTGGCAGAGAAAAAGGTGTGCTTAATCCATGTTGCACTTTTCACATTGATTTGACTGACTAGATATGCCTCCTAAATGCTAACACCATAGTCCATGACTTACCACACTTAACAAGGCTCTAACAGCATTTCCACTGTAACAGAACTAAAACACATGGCTTGTAACGTAACTTTGAAACTTACAGCACTTGTGAATTTGGACATGGTGCTAGGGTAAGCAACATGTGGTAACCACTCATCATGACCAAATGAGCAGAAAAGCCCTATCTTGACATGGCTTGTTATGTCTCAAAGCTGTAAATGTAATTGTTGGGTGAAAATAAATTCACTGTTATTACTATGTACATTTTTAAACACACATTTATACCCTGCCCTTCTCACAGGTTTTCTCTCCGGGTTACTCACGCAAGGTAATCTGACAATGTAGTAACATCCAACAATAATTCTATAGATGGTAACAGAATAACAAAAGGTGGACTCGAAAATGTTTAACTAATGCATCAGGTATTCAAGTGAATTCAGATTTGCAACTATGTTATAAAACAATTTGATCAGCGAGAAATGTAGCACACTTTGTTTTGACCAGGGTAATTGATTTGGAAATCTGTAGTCCTAATTTTAGTTATTTCTTGCTTACTGTTTCCTCTAGTTTATAATATTCTTAGTATTACAGCGTGTGTGATGTGCTCTCTGAAAGGATAAGTGATCTGGGACCTGATCTTTCTCCTGCTAACTTCACTGGAAAGAAGAAAATGCCAAAACTTTTTCTAATCCTAGGAACGTCAGGAGTGTAAGAGTCCAAGTACCTGCTTCCCTGTAAAAATTCCATGGTGGAAATGAACATTGCTGTCTGAAAGGGTAACATGTAGGGGTATTTAGCACTTATAAAATAACCCACTTTCATACCCACTTTAATAAGTGGCTATGATTTACATTTACATATGAAATGTATCTGTAATAAATTTCTACATAGGGTTTTTTCCCCTCCAGAAGCATGCAAAACTTTTTTAGTTCCACACTGTGTGCTCCTATTCTGATCCTCCACCTGGCTGTGGATCTTTTTATGTGGGGACATTAAACTAATTTTACTTGGAATGTACAATGGTTTCTCAAGATGATGCACCTGATACTAAAAAGCAGTTCACAAGACTTCTTAGGAAGACAGATTGCTCCCCAGAGGCTCCTTCTGCTTTGTATTACAGCTCATAGTCTTGCTTTTAGCCTCAGCTCATCTTTGACAGCCTTCTGCTTCACATTTGGCATCCTTGTGACATCTACAAAATGACTTGGGGGTCAAGAAGTCAACTGGCTTCCTCATATGCTTCTGCCATTACTAGTGACTGTGTTCAGACCGTGAGGGAGGGCAGCTGAGGGCTGTGGGTCTGTGTGTGTGTGTGAAAGAGGGATGCGGAGACACGGTGAGGGACAGTCAGAGGTGACGAGGACACAGGGAAAGATCAGTTTAAAATTTTCTTTCTACCCCCCGTTTGTGACGATTTCTGCCCAGACACAGCCCTCCTTTGTTCGAGAATAGTTGAGAGTTGCTGCAGGTTTCTTGTTAGACCATACAATGCTTGTAACTCGATGATTTTTGCCACACTTGAAACATTTGTTTCTTGGCACAAGTAGTTTGAAGGCTTGTTCAGATACATAATATTATTGTGAGTCAGTGCAAGGCCAGTTCCTGGGGTGCAGCTACAGAAGTGCATTAAGGTATTTTTTTTGCTAGCCACCAAGAACCTTTATGTACAGGAGCTGGAAATGGGATGTCTGAAATGTGACCCCAGAGAAAGCTTGGCATGAAACATTTCACTTAATGAAAAGGATTTAAAGAAATATGAAGGTATTATGTTTGCTATTAAAATATAGGTAAAATACTGCTTTTCAGTGTCCTGTATGTAAGCTGTAACTCCAACTGAATCCTGAATGTTTAGGAGCCAAACTGAATCTAAATCTCCAGTTTATACTGTGGTGAGTATCTCAGATTAAAGTAAATCCACATTATCCTGCTTGTTGTAGCTGGGATGTTTTGGGTTATGGGTGCAGCCATACAAACAGGGTTTGAAAGAGTTTTAAAACAAGTTGATGAACAGAACACTCAGAAAACCATGTTATCAGATACAATCTGGTTAGAAATTTATACACTGCTGATATGCAGAAAACAGGATCTACTCTCTGGCATGGCAGAGACAACAAGTGCTGAGGTTCTTTCAGATACAGCAAATCAAATGTCATATAAAGGTAACAGTAATTTCAGTTAGTGAGACTCTTGACAAATTCATATCATAAATTTATGTCCTAATACCTCACATTATTTTTATCTTTGTTAGTAGAAGTCTTGTTGCTTACCCTGTGCCTTCAATGGGTGATTGCTGTGAGTATTAGGAAACAAGCAATCTAACATAATTTAGTATGCATTGATGTTCTGCTGCAGAGCTTAAAATCAAAACAAAATATTTTCTTATTTCATGTGACAGAAATAAATGCTATCAACAAATGTGTTTATTGAGAAATTTATTTTGGGGTATTTCTTCTTTTTTCTTTTTCTTCCTTCAGGCAGTCATGAATTAAGTCCTATGCACACTAGAAATTCAACAAACCTTGTATTACCATTCAGTGTCTCTGTTGCACCAGTCAGATCAGATCAGATCTTTAACCAACACAGATTAAATAGTACTGTACGTAGTAAAGATTAGTATAAAGACATGATTTCTGCATTTAAGAACTTTCAAATCTGTGCAGACTCTGTGATTGAGTGGTTGGGAGGTTTTTCCATGGCTCTGAACATTTGCAAAATATTTGTCCAAGCCCATATATCAGACTCAAATTCAATACAAGCATGAAAATAAAAAAATATGGCATTCATGTAAAGAAGGAGAAGGTGATTGGATGTCAGCATAGATTTACCAAGAAGGAGAATCACGCTTAATTAAACAGGTTTCATTCTTGGATAAATGGCCTGGATTTGTGGAAAAAAAATTCAATAGATCATCCTTACATAGGAAGAGAATGAGGAGAATAGGAGTCAGCCTCCTCTGCTGGAACAAGGAGTAGTTGGTTACTGCTTTGCTGCAGGCACTGAAATATCAAAACCCTGATGATTTCTGAAGAGGTCACTTGACATTTTTTGCATTATGTCCTGTAGTTCAAACTGAGGGTTATTTTCAGCAGGTATTTGAGCAAGTATGTCCCAATGCTTCATCCTATGAAATGACCTGTCATCAAGAGAAAGTTACAGACCTCGTGTCACATTTCTCCCACCAGATAGATTATGTTACTGTTCTTCAGGAAACCAACAGAGACCTAAGAACCAAAGAAAAAGGGTCAGGGATAGAGATCTGGTGCCTTCCTCTGCCTGCCATAGCAATGGTGAACTGTAATCCAAATTTCGGACACCATCAAAGACAAACCGTCTTCAATGCTGCTTTAAGAATGTTGGGCATTGGAAAATAGGAAGACCATGAATAGTCTGAGTCGTGAATTGTTCTTCCTGGGAGAGTAATAATCTGTTCATTAATATTTACACTACAATAGCATGGATTGTTACCTTATAATTCTCTTGTTAGTTGATTCATGACACCATCTACCATCAGGGAAAAATATCCAAATTAAACTTGGGACCATCCTGAAAGTAAAACATGGCATGGGCCAAGAGCATTACTTGCCCAGAACTGTCACTAATGAGCTAGCAGAGGATGGAGACACTGAAGCAGGCATTTCCAGAGACTGACCATCCACTTAGAATATGAAACTTGAAAAGTGAATTCATATTTCTAGGTGTGGATAAAAGCTAGGGGTGCTTAAGTCCAGAGTTGAAGTTTTGTCCAAAATTAGTTCAAAGCTGGTAGACCAAGGGTTTCCTACTTTCCAGTGTTAAAAAGATAGTAAAAATATTATCCTAGGATGTAAAGGAAAACAAATATAAGTGAAATTCATATCTATGGAAAATAATTGTGGAGAGAATTAACTATAATCACATATTTCACATAAAAATTCAAGACAAGGTCTCAGTTGGAGTCTGACTTCGTGGTTTACAGGCTCTTTTTTTTAATTCAAAGCTGTCAGTGGTGTGGTCTGCCTTTTTTTTTTTTTTTTTTTTTTCCTTTCCTTTCTTCTTTTTTAATTGGAATAGATGCTGTTTAAAGTCAAGTGTGGTTCTCACTCTAATAAGCAGGAATGCTTCCATTATGATCAAGGAAAAGTAGGAAAGTCACTCCTTTCAACCCTAACAGAAGTCTCCAGAGCATCAGAAAAAGAATCAGACCAAAGTACATTCTGTATAAATAGCAAAAAGTAAGTCTTCTTTTCCTTTTGCTATTTAAATAATAATATGATGACATTCATAGAAATTTGAGTATCACTGACAACTAAAGCTAAAATGAAATGCATCTATTGTTTCATTAGGCAGGAAGATTCACTGATTTTCAGATGAAGCATCTAACTAGAGGTTGAATAGGATAAGACAGACTTCAAGAATAAAACATCCTTTCTTGTTGGTGAGTCACTTGCACAACTGGCAGGAACTCTCTTTCTCTTAATTAATTTGTTCTTTGTCATCTGCTGACAGATCAGACCACCATTTATAGAAAAATTCAGAAGCAAAGCAGCAAGCCGCAGTACTTGTGTAGCATCACAATTTTTGAGTTGGGGAGGGAAAATAAAAAAATAGTTGAAAGCTGGAGCTCAGTGTAAAGCGGAAGAAATTTGAATTAGTTTGTAAGAAAAAGTACTCATTGCAGAAGTTGAATTTGTGCTATTACGGCTGAAATAACTGTGGGAAATGCTTCACATAAAGTCCATGCCATTCGAGAATCCTAACTTTACATAAACTTTTTATACAACCAACCAAATGAGTTTTTAGGGGGTGAATTCTCTGTAATGTAAATTGTATGTCAACAGGCAGATGTCTGAAGTAATGAAAGCACTCTGGTTACATGTGTAGTGCAGTTACAATAAATAAGAGTGGTAAAGTTTTGTTATCATCTGCCAAACTCATATTCTAGTTTAGGTTTCCAACAAAAAGTGTGTGGAAATAATCAAACCCTAAGAACATATAATTTTTACAATAAGTTTAGTTCAATAAAACAGCTTACAAGTGCTCGCCACAAGAAGAGATATTTACTACATGTTGAAGCTGAACAAATATTTAGTACAGAACTCTTCACATATTCATGAAAATGTCTTCCATCCCTCCTTAGTTTTTTTGTCATTATTTAATTATTACACATTACCTTGCAATCTTTACAGGAAACCTACTTTGTTGCTTTTAAAAAATGCATTAGAGCATATGGGTGTGACTGAGTTTTAAATTTGTGTCACAGTAAGGTTTCCATTAGTTTTTATTAGCAGCCACATGCAGTTGTGATGGGGAAAACTAGAATCCAGCCCTGGCCGTATGTCAGCATGAAATGCAAACCTTACCTTAGCACTGAAGGAGACATGGGCTCCTCAAACCCTTGGTTCCCCCAAGAGAGTGGGCCTTCAGGGGAAAAAGAAGTCCTCCTAGACCTTATTCAGTTTTTGCCTCTTACCTTTCTACCTAGTTGTGGAGACTAGAGAATGACCTAAGGGTCTCTCACTGTCCTGGGAACTGCTTTACCATGGAATCATCTCCCCATTGGCTCAGCTGATCAGAGCATGGCACTAATAACACCAACAGAGTGGATTTCTTCCCCATATGGGCCATTCATGGAAGAGTCGGACTTGATGATCCTTGTGGGTCCCTTCCAGCTCAGAATATTCTGTGATTCTGTGATCCTTGTGCCCTTCAGCCATCTGCCCCTTGGAGCAGGGTAAAGATGACGGGTCTCACGTGCCCACAGCAAGCTGCCCACTCTGCTTTTGCTGAACCTAGTGGGGATTTGCAGTGACAGCCCTGACACAGCTGACTCTGATTTCAATTGTGAGGGGCATATGGCAACCACTCTTCACCAGAGATTCACTCCAGGAACAGCATTGTCCCCTTGGTCTGAAAGTACTGCCTGGTCTTAGAACTACATCAGAGTGAGATGATCAAGCTCTTTCTTTCCATCCAGGTTTCTTGCAAGATGTAGAATCATTAAAAAGAAATTTTGACCAATGTCTTCATGTTCAAACATTTATAATGACAGCAGTTAAGACAGTTAAGTCTTAAGATCAGTTGAATGTTCATCTCTGCTGAAGTAATTTCTGTCATCAGATATCTAAGTCACAACAAATATTCCCTATGCAGTGACCGACATCTAAAAGGCACATAAAGCATGGGCATGAAAGTGTTTCTAGGAGAGCATTATAGGTGTGACAAACAGTCCTCATCACAAAAACAACCCATGAGAGTTGTACGCTTGCAAAGGATGCCAAAATTCTGTAATACTGTTAGTGACTCTTCAATATTTTGTAGCGAAGAACACACATTACAGAAAGAAATAGGTGATGGGCTTCTTGTTGAAAATTCCTCTAGAGATGCCTCTCTGCTGTGCCATCTCATGCATCTCCTCTCCTCAAAAGGCTGAAGAAGAGATTGGAGACAGCATTCTCTTCTAAGGGTCAGCCAGTAAATACAGAACCCAAATTTTGGCTTGCTAACTAACTGAATTGCCCCAAGGGGAAAGATTTAGTTACAGTTTAAAAAGAAAGCAAATATTTCTTTGGTGAGGCAGGTTTGGATCTCTTGACTCTTTAAAATTGCTTCCTCCCTTGACTGCTACATTTGTAATTCACTGTATCCTTTTCCATTCTTAATCTAAACATAATAACCCATCTTTCAGCTACAAATAATAATACAAAAAACACACCAGCCTCCCCTCATCCTTTAGCCTGGGATGGGAAGCAGCAAGCTACTATAACAAATAGTGACTTTCTAGTCTCCTACCCTGACCATGCAGGTAAATTCTGACTATAATTGTACACTTCACATGGTTCAACCTTAGAGCTGTCAGCTAAAGTCTACTGAAGTGTGTTCAAACTACACATTTTATGTACAACCCTGTATTCTTACTAGACTTAGGGTGAGACTTTAAACCTATTCCCTGGGATATCATTTGACTGCTGTTGTTGGGGGCTATAATTTCACAGGGGTGTCTCAAAATTTCAGCACAGTAACCCAAAACTCTTAACCTCAATTCAGCCTTGAACCTGATCCCCAACCTAAACCTAATCCAAAGCAGCAATTCAGCACAGCCTCTTTGACCTAGCACTGATTACAGGCACTTCTAATGGGAAGGAGCCTCTCCACTCCCTCTCCTCTTTTTTTAACACATCCCCAGGCACACTCTCCCTCCCTATATCACCCTTGGCCACTAAGAACAAAAGTTAAAGGCGGCTGGGGAGGGGATGCAACTCTGTCACAGCCCTCATGAAAGAGGATTAACAGAGATTTTATTCATTCTCTGGAAAAAGAGCATGTTATAGGGAAAATATGTTGCAAGGAAAGAATATGTTATAGGGGAAAACAATAATGTTAGACTTCATTGTTTTTCTTCAATTTTAGAACACTTCAAACTGCTGGTTTTGGAGCATCTTTAAATTCTTCTCCTTGAATGCCTAGAGAAGTGTCCATTAGCTTACATAGACCCGCAAATTTACTCTTTTGGACGTAGAAAAGACTGGGATAACACCTTGAGAACAAATGAATAAATGAGGTCTTTTTCTTTTGCAGAATTCTTAAAAGTTGTTAATGGGAGCCTGATGAATCATACAACTTCTTAACCTGACAGTAAATTGTTTGTCAGTTTAGAGTTGCTTCCTGAGAGGTGTCTTCTACCTCAATCCTGCTGAACTTTAAATAGGGTGCGTGTAATAGTTTTGGAAAGTTTTTACTTCAAATTTACCAAAATTTGAGGTAAAATTTATGTAAGACAATGAAAGTACTCATTCTCTCTGTCCATCCCGCACTATTATTAAAAAAAAAAAAAAAAAAAAAAAAAAAAAAAAAAAAAAGAAAGAAAGAAAAAAAAATAATCTATTGGAGTGCTTTCTGAATTTAAAGTCTTAATTACAAATTTCTGGGGAAAAAAGCTTAATTAAAAGACTGCTATGGCTTTTAAGAAATTTAATATGCATACCTAAAAATAGACTAGCTTACTGTTTGAAGAACTGCAATGACAACATAAATAATGAAGATGCATTGAAAATACAGTAAGCTGATGCATTGGAAAGAAAAATTCGCAAACTTGAAAGTAGTAGATGTTTATGTAAGACTGATAGAGTATGTTTAGCAATACTCTTTGCACATCAGAGTGCAGCATTGTCTTGGTAGCTGGCACTAGCTCAAACACCCTGCCTCAAGGAAGGCCGAAATTATTTCTTTACTGAAGGTTTCCACCAAAGACAAAACAAACCCTTCCAGCCTACAGGTATGAGAGATAAGTCATGTAGTAAAGCAGGGAACTTCCTAGCCACAGTCTCTTCCAGGTAAGTTATTCTGAATTCTGGGTAGCCTTCCTGCCTGACTGATGGGGCACACAGGGGTCAGCCTGCAGACCCCACTCCTCCAGATCTGCTGTGACTGGAGGCAGAACACATGACCTAGTTTTCTAAGATCAGTGAGCCTGACCTCTTCATGAAATCACACACATCTCTATTTTAATCAAATAGAAATTAGCACTCCCACATCCTAATTTCGGTGTGGATAAGCTTGACTTCAATGAGTCCTAGTTCTTTATGAAGTGCTGTATTTGGCTCCTTGCTGCTGCCGTAAAGATACATTGAGCTGACATTTAATTTAGTGCATAGCAACTCTAGCTGAAGAAATGGCTCACACTTGGTGTTGCTACATTACAAGAAATCATAAACACAGCAGGAGTTGGACCTTGCAAGTAGAGTTTTTTGTGTATCCCTGTTAGGGTAAAAAGTACATGGAACAGAATTCAAGAGTTTTGTTACAGTAAAAAAAAAAGTTATAAAATAACTGTTAGAAAACAAGCTTAACCATTAGGAACTATTTTAAAAGCCTTGCTAATCCTTGGATATTGAGTAGTCATCAGACTAAGCGGCAGGAGACTTATGCAACTGCATGTTCATCATGTGGTAAAATCTGGAATCTGTGCTACTGTATTTAGGATGAGTAATTATCACAGTCAAAATTACAACAAGTACTGCCCAGTGTGATGCGAAGAACTCCACAAGTGGAGAGCTCCAGTCCTGTTGGGTTACCAGAGATGACAGTAACTGTCACCTCCATTAGCTCAAAAACGTAGTGGAAATCTACCAGGTTTGGTGGATTTCCACAGAATCATGGTGAGGATGATGAGGAATGTAGTATTTCAGCTGTCCCAAGGGGAAGAAGAGCTTAATTTACAGTCTGGAGTCAGGTGGAGTCGAACCATGTGAAGTCAATGCAGAGCATTCCCTCAGGTAGTCCTGCTTTCCAAGTGGCTTTATCCTGGCCCTTTGATTCCTGTAATGTTCCCACTGCTTTGCTCTTCCCCATATCCAGCCTCATGCCTTCCTTTCCCCAGGGCAGCCATGCCACCTAAGTGAAGAGGTCTGGCACAGGGATCCTGTGACCTTCCAAATTCCTCAAGGAGACACAGTTCAGCCACAACACAGCTATTCCCAAAGGATGTGCCCTCTAGATTGGGCCAGCAGTTATCACCTCTGGTATCAACATCTCATTAAGGAAGAGAAGTGTGATTTGGCTTCTGTGCTACCAGTGAGCTTTAGATGTGTTCTGGACTTTCCTGCCAGGTGGGGTGCCCCCCAAAGTCAGCAGCCAGATGCTATTCTGGCTTACCTAGGACACAGAGTCAGCAGGCAGAGGCCAAGCACAAGCGGCCCAGGGAAAGCAGGTTGGTAGAGGACAGTATTCATTTTGTTGGAGCTCAAAAAAGGAATACTCAGGTAGAGATATTCTACATCTTAAGGAGCAAGCATGTTTTGTGTTGGTATTTTGAACTCTAGCAGAAAACGTCACTAAATTACAGCTTTTAGCAAATGATTTCACTCCCTGCGGATGTGAGCTTAATTTTGACATTTCTTCTCTTTTCTGCTTTGCTACTGCATTCACACATTTTCATCTTGCCTTTTTTTTTTTTTTAATCTGTACACAGTTTGTGGTAAAAATTAAGTTTGATTCTCTCTTCCACTGCAATAAGTGCACACAGAAGCCCTGAGAGTAATAAAACTCCAGCACAGAGGGAAAAAAAAGTAAAATAAAACACACAAGAGATGTTAAAAAACCCAAGCTATTTCTGGATCTTGTGTTGTGAGTTCTTGTGTTGAAGCCAGTTGCAAAATCATGAGAGCACAGGTGCACACCACATGACCAGGTGATAAAAAAGCAACTCCAGAAAGTGATCTTGAGGAGTCTGATGATGCTTTGTCTCTGTAATACATCCATCCCAAGGTGCACTTTGAAATCTGTTTCATATTTAGAGCTTTTTTTTCCCTTTTATACTAGTAGCTTTAAGGGTAGTCAAGCAGATGAATATCTACATTTAGGAGCCCATATGTTAACAAGGGGTTGTGAGGTGACACGATCAGTTTGGCGAGGCACATTCACCATATGCAAAATTGCTGAGCAGTGTAAGAGGTTTATAAACAGATGGGAACTCATGAGCCATTGCAAGAAGAAAGTCTCTCTCACAGGTTACCCTCTGGCCAGTCCTGAGCATTTGGCAGGCTGACTTGTGAGATAACTTTATTAGTCATGGAAGTACTGGAGTTAGACAAACTCTCTGCAATACTAGTAAAAGCCAGAACGGTATTTTTCACTGTGAAGGAGAGCACTAAGTAAAAGGGACACCTGCTTACTGCTATCTTACTGCTCCACTTGACAGAAGTCATCCTGAAAGGAAGAGGAGTCAGGAGTGCAATGACCTTCCTTACTAGGAAATATTTGCCGTATCCAAAGTAATGAGCCAAGTACCAGAGAAGAACTGAGTGGTTGTGAAGCCACAGTTTTGAAGTAAGTCAGAGAGGGGAGTGACAGATTTCTCACAGAAATCTCTCTTGTGGGTTTGAACAGACTGATATGGTAATATTCGAAATGTGAAAAAAGCAATCTACTTCCATAATTTTTCCAGAACCCTTGTGTTCCAAAAGGTATCTCTTGTCCTTGCTCTGGACAACAAAATTGTGCATAACATCTTTCATTTGGTGGGCAGTCTTTATTTAAACTAATTTTCTTCCTCATTATGGTGGCATGTACCCCATTTTGTTTTACGGCGACGTGTACACTGTCACCAAGAATGTAAAATGCTAATGCAATTTTGCCTAATGTTACACTGCAGTTTAAGCTGTGCATGGCTCATCATGGCAAAATACTGGTGTTGTGATCTGTGACTGCATGAAGAAAACAGGGGAGACATTACAGCAACAGTGACCTGTTAAATCTGTAACTCCACTGACTAAAGCATTACTCTGTTTGAGGGGCTTTTAAATCTATTTTCTTCTATTTTTTGCAGGCATTGTGGAAAGATTTTAAAGATGGCTCTGATGTTATATTAGATGTACTAATATTTGGACAGGAAAACACTTACTCATTTGCATATTAGTCAGATGACGTATTTCTACAAATAATATCTCAGGTCTTCTGAAGACCATGCAAGAGTTTCATATTGACCATTCATGAGCCCCCTAGTGAGACTCAAGAATTCTCAACCTCTCATCGCTTGCCCTGCATTAAGCAAAGTAGGCTGTTGAGATAAAAAAAATCCTTCAAATTACAATGAAAATAATCCAGTTTGAAGATTTGGCTATAATCTGATGCTAAAGAAGGATTTCAAGCATGTTATAATTACAAAAAAATTAAATTTTTGATGACTCTAAAGAGAAACAAAGAACTAAGAAAGAACTGACTATTTATAGATGGTTGAAGGAACTAATTATGATTTGAGTCCTCTATAAAAAACATTAGAATTATCACGCATGTATCAGCTTTTTGAGAAAGAAAACATGATGAGCAACTGTACAGATGGCAAGACCTGTTCATTTATTGTATACCCTTCCAGAAGGAAATAAAAATATTAGTCACAGGGGAAAATATATGGCATCTCTATCAATTACATGCCTAGCCAGAGAGAAATTGTTTCACCTAGCTACTCTGAATTATGGATTTCCCCCACAGCCCTGACTAAAATACTTTGCAGTGATGTTTTCCTCTGTACACCCAGATTTTAGATTATTTCTCTAGTAATCTTCATCTGAAAAAATCCTCTAAGTCTGAGTTTCTTACTGGGATTATGTAGTTGTTTACCACGCAACAGTGATTCTGTAGGTAATTTTATAGGGTGAACATGACAAGGAATTCAGAATTTCACTGAAAAGTAACTTAAAAAATTTTAATAGTGACTTTGAGTTGAGAGTTTTCATAGGAATTTATCTGGTTTTGGTAAAACTTTTGTGATGTTTCTCAGGCTCAGGAAAAAAGTTTCAAATGAAGACCTCCAAGAAGAATGACCCATTTCAGTCTTAGAAAAATACTTAAGAGTCAATTTCCCTTCTATCCATGGACTTTGCCAGCTATCAGGCTGTTGGTTAATTTAGGATGAATAAAAGGATGTGGATATGGAGGGGAGCAACTGTAACATCAGGTCTAGTCCTCCAGTGTGATGCAGAGCTACATACTACAAGCCAAATGCAGAAAATAGAAGGTCTCTTTCACAATGCTATTATCCACATTGATCCACAACATTATTTTTAATATGTGGCAATAAAAGGAGAAATTGTACTAGCTGGTGAAAGCCACAACTGAAATGATCTACAGAGAGAAAGGAGCAAAGATCCCAATCTGAAATTATGATTGTATCATTATTGAATCTGCTTCATTTAATATAGTTAATATTTGTTGGGTCAAAGGAAGTTTGGCCCCTGTATTACAAATGTTTAGAATATGGAAGTGGGCAAACTAGTTTTGATAATGGGGCTTCTAAGTTGCTGTGGTGCATCTAAAAAAATGTAGCCTCAACTCTAGCTCATTCTGATGCACCTTTTTTTTAATCAAATACCTGCTTCAATATGACACCTTAAATCTGCCAAGCTGAGTCATAAGTGCACCCACTTTATTTCAAAGACATTGAGAATGTTAGCACACATTCAGACAAAATGGGTCTGAGTTTGGATTTTGTAATGAAACCCAAAACCAGTCAGGTTTCTCTTGGTTTTGTGTTTCATTGCAAGAAACTCTAAGATGAGTACAGCCCAGAGTGCATACATTCATGATCAGCAGTAAATGTGCAGAGAAAGGAACAGTAGAACAGACATCAGATTTTTCTCTGCAGTCAGCAATGCCTGGAAAGCTGCCCTGCTTCATTGCAATGCAGATTTGCAGACTTTGGCCCAAAAAAGACCTGTTGGCGAAGTTTGATACTGAAAAGTAATTTTCTTCAGGAAATGAGTACCAAAGAATTGTTATACCACATAATAAGAAAGAAACAATAAAGGTCCCTGGCAAGAAAGTAGCTCTGGGTTGATGGACAACAGTCATTATAAACTGGGCTTTCAAATAAAAATACCTTCATCCTTTTAAAAGGGTTTCTGTATTTTAAATATGGACATTCGCATTTCAGACTGGAGAGCCTCCAAGTGACCTCCTGACTTTAAAGGTTAAGCACTATGAGAGAACAATTGCAGACACTCAGAATCAGAAGGAAAATATGATTTTATAGCTGGAACAGGCTATAGAGTATCTCTTCTAACATTTCAAATTTGAATTAAAGAGGTAACTATTGGGAATGGTTCAAAAACAGCCAAGGCTAGAGAAATGAATGAATCTACTCTTTATATTGCTTCACAAACACTACTTACCCAGTCACTCCATTTAAAGACAATATGCGAAGGTTTGTCTGTACTAAGTGTTTGATGTTGGTGACAAAACTGCAAGTATGTAAAAGGCTGTGACAATAGTTCTGGTGGTGAAGTAATCTGGTCAGCTATGACAAGATCTGTGTGCAAATTAATCAAACTAAAAAGGCAAGAATCCCAAGAAAAATAACCAATTCAGGCATGACCTCTCCCTTGTTGAGAGGTAATGCATTTTGGCCCTTATTTAAGCTTTGTTAGGGCATTGTCTTCTCTATTTCTGTTTACATTATCATTGGCTTAATATAGGAAAGTGCACTTTGTCCCCAGGTTAGTGGTTGTCATATTTGTACAAGATGTGGAGAGGATCAGTACAGTGCTGCAAGGGGGTTAAACAGAGCTGAAGATGTTCTGATGGTCCTTCAAGATTCAGCACAGTCAGGAAGAGGTAGGAGAGTGTTATCCCCTGCTCCTTTTTTATCTCAGAAACATATCAAAACACCTCTTTTCAAAATACGTTGTTTTTACTAATTGATCATCTGCACTGTGTGTATAGGAAAAAGATGAGGTCTTTTTCTAATGGGCCCTTCTACCTGAAAATTTATGTACCTTTTTGATGGAGACATATTTTTCAGAAAGGTCTGCTGGGAACTGAGATGGAATTGAAACATTAGAAATCCATGTATAGATAACCACAGTAATGAAAATATGAATGAATATAGTCTTCTTTACTAGTTTATACATTGTGTTAACATTTTCAGTGTTACTAAATAATAATTTAAAAAAGGATTAGGTTTAAAATTAATGGTGGAAATTCTTGACAGCACCACCCATTCAGAAAAGAAACAAATTGGTCTAGTTTGATGTTTATAATGGAAGATTCTCTTGATAGCATAAGTGGACCAAAAGCAAAGTATGAAGTCTTATCATCCTAGATGAGCCAGTTTTGAGCACCTGGAAAGAGTTGTCAATCAGATTTTCAAAAAAACCAACTTAGTAACAAAAGGATTTGAATTCCCTCAGGAGTGCAGGATATAAACATACACTTAGTAGCTTTGCCCCTTCGGACGGAGTTGACACTTTGTTTGCATGCATGACCGTGTGTGTGCAACCAGCACAATGGAAATAGAGCAGAGACAATTTCTTGTTTCTGTACATGCTTCTAGGCATTGGTTTAAGCAATTTTATTTTGGGCTGAGATTATTTATAGTACATTTTATGTTTTGATATTTTTCATAAAACTTATTAAAAGGTACTATATTGTAAGTTACTTTGAATTTTATTTGCAATATGTGTTAGCCATCAAAGTACTCATCCTTCAGGATGACACACTACACTGAATGCCTATTGAAGAAATACAGTTCCAGTTTACTAAAATTGGTTCTGAATTCATGAACAAATCTTACTTATCATTGCTATCTGCATGAAAAACAGACCCAGCATGATAAAGAAACTAGACCTTATGGGGGAATGAATATATCAGATTCTCCTGGTGTGAAGCAGCACTTTGAGTTGGTTGAGGTGTGTAAGTCCGAATTTGGGATTCTTATGCAAGACTCATAGAAGCAATCACAATTTTCCAGTTTGCTTTTCCAGTGTATTTTTCTTCACAGTGAAAATCAGAGCCATTAATTGATGTCTCTGTGGGCCAAAGCAGCATAACATCTAATCTTCCCATGGTCAATAAAGGCTAGAAAAAAATGTGACTGGACATGATTATGTTAAAATTTTAGAGAATACCATATCATAGCACAAATACACACATCTTCTGTTGTGCTGGCCAGGTATCTCTTTTGTCATGAGGGAAACATGGTCATAAATGATCATCCTTGCAATATCATAATTTGGATGTTTGTAAAAATCATGTAATTTTGGTAAGTATTAATTGCTATGTGTCTGGAGATTAAATCTATTCAGATATATTACTGATAACTGAAGTTTTGCAAGCATATTTCAAATACAGGCTCCACATTTGCTCATTACTCTGCGGGAGGAGTGGAAACTATCCATGTCATAGAAAAATCAGAAACATAATTTAATGTTTATAGAAATGGACACAAATATTCTAACTCAGAAAATGTGTGAATTTTTATAGAACTGCTGTGTTGAAAACAGTTCAGTCACCAAAGCAGCCAAGTCACACCTGGCATATGAGATTATCCAAGCAATAACAAACATTTGAAGAGAAACATTTGGACCTGCCGCTTGCTGTTTTAGGAGAGTTGAGCATACTACAATGGAAGACACAGCCTGAGCGTCTTTCCCAGGGACCTCAACCTCCTTGATCATCTGTGGCCTTATGAACATCAATTCTGTAGGGTCTGACAGAGAAGTACACAGAAATAAAGACATATTAGTCATCTGCCTTGCAGTTTCTGTCTTTCTATTGTTTGGTCCATCTGAAATGATCAAAAGAGGTAAGCCAATTTATTATGTGTATCCTGGGCCTGAATCTCCAAAAAAGGCATTAGTTTTTGGTGTTCAGACATTATCTACATCTCTCACATGTTTTTCACTTTCTCTAAAGTGTTTCTGTGATTAGTGACAAAAAGTGCAAAAGAAGGATTTTTTACTTCATCACTCATGTGAAAATATGAAAAATGTTGTAAGAAATAGGAAAGTTTTCTCAGTTCTGTTAGCTGCTTTCCGCCTGGTGCGATGGGGGATGGCAGACTGCTAGAGGAAACATGCAGATGGCATAAGAAACGCTTATTTAAAATTCTGTCCAGCTGCACCATATAGTCTGATTATCAAGGGAATTGTGAAGAAATAAGAGATCATGGGGGAATTCTGAGCATAGATTTTTCTTGATTGCAGAGCAGGAACTGCTGCAAACATTCAAATGTAAATAAACTACAACTTTTAGGCATAAATAAGATATTAAATATTTCTGCAGGTGTTAAGAAGTGGCTTGGCCTGTTCCAAGGCCTGCTGCAGTGCAATTAACCATAAGGCCCTCCGAAGTTTGAGCTGAGTCTTTCGGGTTTTGTTGTTACACCTCCATCTGCCAAGTAATTCTTCAGTAAGCTGACATCACACGTATCATCTTTCCTTGTAAGAACACATTGTATGCTCTATGTCTTACAGAATTTTTTTCTCAATGCTTCTTTGCTAACAGGAAAAAATGGTCCTTTACAGGTAGTATTTTGTAATTTAGCTGGTATGTTTGGGAAAGGAAGGTGACATCAGATGGTGTACCAAGGTTTCTGTATGTGACATCACGATCTGAAATACACAGTAAGAGGTAAAAACCTGTGGTGTCAAATCTTTGATTATAAAATGCAGCAACCTGACTATCCCAAGTGTTTGCCAGATTTTTTCTGTGCTGTCCCCAGCTGAGGAAGTGTTGATTTTTATACGAACTAAACTTGGATTTATAGTCTCATACTTCTCACTTTTTTTCAATTATTGCAATTGCATTCATATCATGATATCAAGGAAATGCATCCCACTGCATAAAAAAAGGCACCTTGGAGGTACAAGGAGGTAGTACAAAACCCTCATTTCATTTTCCATCCTGTGGCTTCTTTCATAATTCATAGCCCTTAAAATGAATAAAGAACATAGTGATGTTTAAAGCAAAAGAAGAAGAAGAAAAAAATTTTCCTCATATCCTACTCCCTTAGCAGCACATTGTACTTGTCCTTCTATACTTGCTTCATGCAAACTCAGAGAACATATACATAAAGATACACACATAAGAATTTTTTTTACTTGCTAGAAGAGGCATTATGTGACAGACTAAAAGTAACATTTTAAACCCTGTGGAGGAATTATAATGAGAATTGGATAGTTTGTGGCACACCCCAAAATGTTTGTGATTATTTCAGCCTCATAAAAGTTGCCAAAGTCTATGAAAACGGCTTTTGTTGTCCTGGTGTGGTGTGGTGGAGAGGTCCCAGATTTCCTATGAATCTGAGCGATTGGAGCAATGCAGCTGGCTGTGTTAGGTGACACATACCAGGACTTTGAACTACCTATAAAAAATAGGTCTCATTTAGCATGCAGTATTAGGCATTTGGCATGGAAAAATGCAAGACTTCCCCTTGCCTTCAGCCAGTCACTGGGAGCAGGCAGAGCTCTCCCACACAGAAGGGAGGTCTGGACTGCAGGCATGCTGCTGGCTGGAGGGAAGGCTGGGACAGAGGCACCAACTCGCTGGAGGGAGAGCTGCAGCCCATTTAAACCCCTGTGGTAAATCTGTTCCAGGAGTGGGGAACAGTGCAGAATAAGCAAATGTGTCATAATGGTTATGGATCTAGGGGCCCGTGTCTCAGCCGTGAGACAGTCACTGTCTAAAGAGAGAAGTCTTCCCTGAGTGATGAGTTTCTTCTGGAGATTGTCCCTAATCCCATGTTTTCATGACTCTAGAATTTAACCACCTTCGTGGACAGTGTCTCCCAGACTATCCTAACACAAGATTTGTGATTTTAAGGGATGCTTTCCCACAAATGATATGCAACATACATTTTCTTCCCTTTCTAATATATTGAACCATTGCAGTGCATTTGTTCTTTTTTTGACACTTGTCAAAGTAGGTTTGGGAACAGCCACTGATTTTACTTCAAAACAGCTCTGTAATATGTGTTCCTTATTGCAACTGAAGAACATCAGAAAGGAAGAGGAAAAATCCTCTTTTGTTTGAAGTAACTGTATTTCCTTTGCCAGGATTTCATTTATGCATGGATTCTTGACCCAGATTTCTTCTTAGCTGTTCACTGACAGGTTAATGGCATCAGGAGTCTTAAGAAAGGCTTTCAGTCATTGTCTCTCCTTAGATAATTTTACAGGAAAAAACCCTCAACTATGCAATGCTAGCCCTTCAGAAATGTTTAAAACATTTTTTATACAAGCACAGAATTTCTGTCCTGTATAGGATTTTTGTGTGACATTTTGGCATAAACCCACAGCTGAGTGTTAGCTAGGATGTTAGCAAGGAAGTATTTTCATCAGCACTCCATATGTGAGGCTATGTCCAAATTCTACCTTGCTGATGGTCCTTAATCAGTTGTAATCTGAAAAAACCTCTGAAAAGGTTCTTACGGACATTTTTCTCCCCTTCCTTGATGGCATAACATCTATTCCCCTATGTGAGTGCAGTCATGTTGACAAAAGATCTCCCAAGCCCTTTCACTTTCTCCCAAAAGGGTGACCCAGGGAACATTGTTAACTTTTCCTGCAAAAGCACAGTATGAGCCTATTCATTTTTCTCAGAGACTTTTTGAAAAAGAATGAATGTAGCAGATTTCCTGCTGCTGCTGCAGACACACCTCTCATGTTCCCTCATGGTGGAATTTTTTTATGCAGCTGCACAGGTAAGAGGAAGGAGATACATACAGTACATCCACCATTTTAAAGGTTGTCTGCCAATTTTATAAAAACATAATTTCTGAAGGTCACTGAGATTTAAGTTGAGGACCAGACATGGGAAGTGGAGGATTTCTATCGTAGTAAGCTGCTGTCAAGATCTTTAACTAATCTTAGCTGTGGTCATCATTTTTAGAACAGACTTTAATACTTATGCAAGAGTTACAAGAGGCAACTGAACTTGTGCATTTCAGGTGTGGTACAAGAGTGAGTCAGTATTACAGGCATTTGAGTAGTAAGATTGTAAGAAGAAACTGTGCCCTTCAAAATCAGTTTAAGATGAGCACTTTCTAGTTCTGTCCTGTTATAATTTAGTAATAATAATGTACAGTAAATTGTTCATATCTTCTGTACAGGCTGATAACTGATGTACCGGAAAAAAACAGCCGCCAGTATCAGGAAAGGTTGCTTTTGCAGAGAATGCCATACCCATCCCTTCTGCTAGAGGAATGTTGTTCTGCCATAGTTAAAGAGGATGCTTTTCAGTGGCTCATCACTGTTTATAAAATCACTGTAAACAGAACAACTTCTACATTTTGTCAAGTGATATGTTTTGCATGTGAGCAATTACAATTGAAGAACAGAAAAATTTCTGAAACATTGGCGTTAGTTGGTACTACAACAACTCTGAAACAATTATGCAAATAACAGGTACATTGATTAATCTCTCTAGCCATTTCCTGCAAACTAGAAGAGCTATCCTGTTCCAACTTTCCTGCCAGGACCTGTGTCTCTATAAATTTATGTTGATAAATATGTACAAAAGATATTTATATGTTCCATGAAACTAGACATCTTGGTACTTCAATCTTACCAGTACTCTTTTCCTCTCTTTGAAATTGCAAGTACTTAGCACTGGAAATGCGTTTAGTCAGGGAGATAAGACAGAACTGCAATAACAACACCAACTTGGTACAAGTTCTCTTGGGCAGACCTGCTCCTACCTGTCACTGTCCAACTTCATCCATGCCAAACATGGTAGTATATTTTGAAAACCCCTCAGCAACCAATGAAACACATATCCAGTGCCATGGGGATCTGGAATTGGATGCCTTCCTGTATGGCCTGTTGATTTTCCTCACGCCGTATATCCATTATGATCCTACCAGAACTGGCTTTTTTACAAACAATCTTTTTGTGGCTAGTGGAGCATAGAGGGTGGATGCACTGCAGATGTTGACCTGCCCAGACCCAGACCTGTGCCTTTCCTTGGGAGTCAACTTGTGGAAAATCTCAAAAAACCTCTTGCTTTTAGCATGAATTATTCCCAGAACCCAAAGTAGAGGAACTAACATTTAAAAACCCAAAGTACAACAGTCTTCCTTTTAAAATTCATCAGCTCATATCTCCTAGACAGGACATAAGTTTTCATGAGTAATTTTATTTTCCCCCTGCTATCTGCTTACAGAGGTAGGCATTTTTCAAGAGGTTTTCCTTCAGGCCATGTTTTAATGACTTCTGACAATTTAACATTCTCTGCACTGTGTGCTCCAGTCCATCAGAAAGAGCTCTCTCTTCCCACTGACTCTGAAGTTCATCTCTAGGTCTGCCCTTGGGAGTCTCCTGGCATCTACTTGCCCCATGGAGAGTGTTTGTTGTCCCACTTTGTCTTGTACCATGCTGGACCAACAGGTTTCTGGTGGCTATAATGTTCCATTTGTACTCCAGGCAAAAGCCAGCTGCTCAATTTCTTCTCCTCTGGCCCATTCCCTGTCACTCAGAGTGCACATTTCAGAAGGCAATTATGACCAGTCTGCCTCACAAGCCAAATGTGGGGGTTCTTAGGACATAAACTGTGAATAAAAAATATAAATTGTACAATCTGCCACTTGGAGCTCCAGTACCTCTGTTTCTTTTTGGCAGGTACTGGAGAGCTTTCAGCACAATGCCATCCATTTATGGAATGAATTCAATGTGCACAGTGTCTCCAGCTAGTAAGTTTGCAAACTGCCCCTCTCCAGCATCAGCAGCAGACTTTTCCAGTGAGCTTGCATGACACACACATTTTTGTTGGTTTTTGCAAGCAAAACCAACCAGGGCATTCAGTTTGAGCCTTCTACAAGTGCATGGCTGGCTGAGGAAAACCACTTTTTTATTGGTTGGGACTGTGCCATCCTTGGAATTTTGCATTCAAGTGCGCTGGTCATGCAAAACAGTATTGAGGTTGATCTATTTGGCTAAATGGAACAAGCAATGCTCTAGTGGCTATGAAAATTTATTGTTGTTCTTTTCCCCAGATGTTCCTGTCTGTTTGCATGTGTTAACTGGAAAGCTTACTAAATCTCTCTGTTAGTTTCTCTGTATACCTGAGTGTGAAGATGCTGTACATCTAGGTCAGGTAGTGGGTGAGCTTAGAGACATCTCTGGAAATAGTTATGAAAGGTGAATAATGAGCACAGCTCACCCTGGGCTTTCTGAAATAAAAGAATATACCAGCTCCCAACACCTGATAAATGAAATAAGCCCCATATACGCAGAGTATTTCTATTGTTACATCTGTTCTGTACAGTGTGAAATTTCTTTCTTAGTAGTTGGATAAGGTTTTGAATATAGTAATAGGAGAAACTGAAACAGAAGAATCAGCTTGTATCCACTTTGAATCCTCCTGCAAAGTTCCTCTTGTCAGCCGACAGGCTTCACTAAATCACCCCTCTTTTATCTCTACTCTCTCCTGTTCCTATAGGATGTTTAACATAAAATATTTTATTTTCAGAGCCCTTCACAGCCTCTTCACAATAGTTTCTCATCTCCCATTCTCTTACATATCAGCTCCCCACTCCACATCTATCATCCACTTGTTGGATTTCAAACATCTCTGTGCTCATTCTCATAATGACTCTCACAAATGAGTTGCATCCTGTCAATATTAAGAAATCAAGAACAAGTCTTACTCTTTCAAAGTTAAACCCTTAAAAATCACTTTTATCTACAAGACTGCTCCTGACTTTTCATATGGTTGGGGCTAACCCAAGGAGATGGTTAAGGACTCCACAGACTGCTGGTCACTTCCCCCCATCACTCAAGGGGTATCAGGGACAGACAAAGGTGATACAGAAATTCTATCATCAAAAGGCGTGAAAAGGCACTTATGAAGGAGAAGTGAAAGAAGAGAAAAAGTAAATATAGCAAAAGAAGGGATGCACCTCCCATGGGCAGAGAGATGTCCTGGGAGCTTCTGAGTAAAACATGGCTAACTCTCCTAACACCTTGTCTTTTCCCTCTGCATTGCTGAGCACGATGTTGTATGACATGGTGCATGCTTTCAGCTTGTTCAGAACATCTGCCTAATTTTCTTCCCTCCCAATCTATTCTAGGGGCTCAGAGTGAGATCCAAAGAAGGCTTTGATGCTGTGCAAATTCTCTTCAGAACAGCTAAACCACTGGGCCATCAACACCCTTTTGGTCACAACTCTCACAAAAACTTCTATGAAAAAAAATTAATTCAATCCCATTCAGAGGCAGTACACATACTGACCACTGCTGTCCAGTATCTCCTTTAATGTTGCCCACTTGCTGTAGTTTACTTCATGCTCTGCAATGGACTCTTCTTATCTGCAGCCTGGCAGAGTGATATCCTGGGCCTCAGGACTCAGTGATATTTCAATGAGTAGTGATTATCATAAAAATACAAACATAATTAGCAGAAACTGACTGAGGAAGATGGTGGGAATGCTCTCTGAGCCACTCTCCATTGTTTACCTGCAGTCCTGGCTAAAATGGGGAGGTCCTAGTTGGTTGGAGGCTGGCAAATGTAGCCTCCATCAATAGGAAGAGCTGGAAGAAGGATACAGGGGACTACAGGCCTGAAAATTTTACCTTGGTGCCAGGGAAGATCATGAGGCAAAGCATCCTGAGTGCCATCACACAAAATGTACAGGTAACAAGGGGATCAGGCCCAGCTAGCAGGGGTTTGAGAAAAGCACCTTCAGCTTGACCAACCTGATCTCTTCTATGACAGTGGTTGAGGGAAATGCTGTGGATGTTTCTACCTGGACTTCAGTAAAATCTTTGACACACTTTCCCACAGCACTCTTATGGAAAAACTGTCACCAGTAGTGTTCCCTAGGTGTCAGTACTGGGGCCAGGTTCTGTTTAATGTGTTTATCAGTGATCTGGATGAATGAATCGAGGGCCCACCCTCCATCGACTTGAAGGTGACACCAAGCTGGGTGGGAGTGCTGATCTGCTGGAGGGCAGGAAGGCTCTGCAGAGGGATCTGGACAGGCTGGATCATGGATTGAGCCCAGGGGTGTGAGGTTCAACAAGGCCCAGCACTGGATCCTGCCCTTGGGTTACAACAACCCCAGGCAGTGCCACAGGCTGGGGCAGAGTGGCTGCAAAGCTGCCACAGGAAAAGGAGCTGGGGGTGCTGGTGACAGCAGCTGAACCTGAGCCAGCAGTGCCCAGGTGGCCAAGAAGGCCAATGGCATCCTGGCCTGTGCCAGCAATGGTGTGGCCAGCAGGAGCAGGGCAGGGATTGACCCCCTGTTCTTGGCTCAGGTGAGGCTGCACCTTCAATCCTGTGTTCAGTTTTGGGGCTCTTATGACAGGAACAATACTGAGATGCTGGAGTGTGTACAGAGAACAACAACAGAGATGATGAAGGGCCTGAAGCATAAGTCCTTCATGGAGTAGCTGTGGGGGGTGGAGAGAAGGAGGTTCAGGGAGACCTTATCACTTTCTACAAGTGCCTGAAAGGAGGGGGTAGCGAGGTGGGGGTCAACCTCTTCTCCCACATAACTAACATCTAGGACAGGATGAGAAGAGGTGGTCTCAAGTTGCACCAAAGGAGGTCTAGATTAGATACTGAGAGAAATTTCTTCATTGAAAGAGTGGTGAGGCATTGGAATAGGCTGCCTAGGGAAGTGATGAAAGCACTTGGGGCATGGTTTAGTGGTGAACATGGTGGTGCTGGGTTAATAGTTACATTTAATGATCTTGGAGGACTTCTCCAAACTTGGTGATGACTACACGAAGAAGCTAATTTTTGTAAACTTATAAATCGATCTCTTAACCTTCAAAACTGTCAAATGGCAAAAGGCTCTTGACATCCATTTAGAAGTGATAGGCCTTTCCTTCCAGTTATGCTGGCAGCTTTTGATGATCATTTTTTTAGCGTCTTTTAAAGCATTTTTTAGGCTTTAAAGCATTTTTTAAGCTTTTGGCTAAGATCTATCAACTACTCTTCCACCCGATTTCCTTTTTTGAGGGACATATCAAGATTATTCCTTCTCCTGAACAGCCCAGTTCTCACAGTAGCCAGTGTGAAAACTCCTATTTAGCTCAAAGGCAGCAAAGACAGCACCAAGTAAATATTTTGTTACACCACAGACAAAGGATCTGAGGTTATTCAGTTATATCAAGCATCAGAACCTTCAGGAGACTGTATTAATTTTGTCAGTGGCCCAGATTTTCAGCTCCCACAGCGTCCTCACGGCACAGGGGATTTAGCAGCCTTCCTGATGGGTTAAACAGCTCTAATTTTCTGATTCTGTCTTATGGTAATATTCTCCTTACTCTTCCATTCTCTGTCACAGCTTTCTCAGTTTGCCTTCCCACAGAGGGTGGCCTCCACATTTTACTGTGTTTTCTTTGCTGGTAGAGCAAGTGTTCACAAACATATGAATTGATCTCCAGAGGCTGGATGAAATAAGAAAGAACCTTATCAAGAGGTGTACGTAGAAGTCCTCTGCACGTGCAGCAAACACTTGATAGCCAGGCTGTCTAGTTCCCTTGCAGAGAGCCCCCCATGACTGTTTCCAGGGAAGGACTACCAGCCACCCCACGTATCCTTGAACTCTGACTTCAGCTGACTTTGCTCTCCCATGCCAAGAGCTCGATTGCTCCTTCAGTGTTCAAATGCTGTGTGGATCACACAGGCTTGTTCTGTCTGGGCTCTTTGCTTCTAAATCCAGAAGAAACTCAACCCTTTTTCAGGAGTGAATAGTAATATACATCACAGAAAATTTCAGTGCTCACTAAATTCAAGAAAAATTACAGGCAGAGAATGTAAAATTTATAAAGAAAGCATTATCTTAATGGAGTTTCAGAAAGGGTTTAGAAAATATTTATTTACTTAATTATTTATTTGCTTGTTTGTTTGTTTTTACCTACAGTTTTCTGGCATATTAACTTTGAGACAGGTTCAATATTACAGCAGGATCTGAAAAAAAAGTCAATGCAGAAATGAATAAGGTTTTATATAGTTTTTCCTCCTGAGAAACAACCTCCTCTGAAAGGTGGAGTTTGTATATCAAGTCATCATGAGAAATTAAGCTTCCAGTAACACTAGGCTGGAAAATAACTTGTCAAGGCAGTTGAAGGAAGATAGTAGTCTGGTGACTTTGTTGCTTGAAATTCTATCTGGAGAGGTCTGAGAAACCAGTTTTAAGGTAAAAGAAGCAGTTTTAAAGCCTCTATTTCCTTCTACAGGCTTATTGTTTACTTATGCATGGGAGACTAACACTTCATTGAGGCTTATAAGTGTAGAAGTCAGTGTTCAGACTCTTCAGCCCTGTCTGTAGCCTGGTCTTTGTTAAAAAATCTGTCTTGTGGTTTTGTTATAACTCAAATGTTAAAAGAGATTTAGTTACATTTTGTTGTAGCTCTTTTGTGCCAGAAAACTGGCAAAGCAGGCATTTTAATGCGTCATTTTATTTGAAACTTTTGAAACCATTCAGGGAAATAATCTGTAAAGGCCTCATTCATTTCTTTTCATTAAATTCCATTTCAGTTGAGTTTATCAAATCTTGCTTTCCTGGCAAAAAGGGATATTCTTCATATCGTACTTGCATAGTAAAATAAAAATATAGTTTATGAAAACACATATGCTATAGATAAGTTTCAAATATTTATTTCAGGGTCTATGGTCTAAAAAGAAAAGAGCATAAAAATGTTTAACAACCTCAAGCACAACAGAAAATAAAAGTGACTATAAATATCTATATTACTTTACCTCATATGAATTCTATCTAAATTGCATAGATGTCATACAAAACCACCATTCTGGCTTTAGTCAGTCTTCAAACAATGTAACATATAATTTTATTAATAAAAATGTAGCTTAAACAAATCAAAATCGGGTGCTGTTTTGTGGCACTGTAAGGTATACACAAATATTTCCATGAACATTCATTCCTGTGGCTTCTGACTGCACTGACAGGGGGTAGCTTTCATTTTTGCACCTGAACATTCTCCATCACAAAGAATTCTAATTAGTAATGGAGAAAACTGGAAATTTAAGTCTAAAGCAGAGCCAGACTTCATCCTGAAATTCAAATGGAAAAATACTTTCATTAAAGCTTGTAAAAATTTGGTGACATATTTTTTAATAGCCTTTTTTATAACTTGATTGTTTTGAGCATTTTTAAATTTTATACTGAATGGTGAGACCACAAAAAGTGTTCTGGTTCATTTCTGCTCAGCCCGATATGAAATAATGTTACTGAGTAAACTTTTGCTGTTATCTCTTGGTAAAAGGGTACCAATTAAGTCCACTTCCAAAATGTCAGGTGCCAGAACCTAGGGAATACTCAATAGACTAACTGTCAACAGACCTTGTAGCCTCTGCTGGTTTCAAGAACACCAAGCAGATAGTAGGTCTGAATAGGCTCTTCTTTCATGTCTTAGAAGAAATCTAACAAGGAAAGACCTATAATAAGTTTGTTTATATTTTCACTTCTCTATAAACAAATTAAATTTCATCTGCTTACCAATTGTCAGTGCTTGCAAAGAAGCAAGCCCAATGTCAGCTAGTGCCTGTATTACTGTTTAAATTCTTCTCTGGGCATAAAATGTGGTGTATAGACATGTATCTGTATATCCACAAACACACACAAACTTTTGAGAATAATTGATTATTAAATAAGTGAAAAACTATCTTTTTTCAAATGTTTTTCCACAAAAGATGGATGAAATTTTAAACAGACACAGCACAAATATTTTCTTACCAAGAAATGGAGTGCAATGATAATCAATGAAAGCAATGTTTTTCCTGTAAATAGGATATTTTTCATGTTAAGAAAAACTCACATGCTCACCCTTTTTTCTCTTTCCCTTATTTATCTTTACGCTGGCTATTCTTACTGCTTCTTAAATGTATGTTCAAATGACATTTAAATCCCCAGTATTCCCTTCAGAGCTGAATTTGTGACATCTTTTATTTCAGTAGCAAGATAATAATGTATCAAGACCCAACTGCAAATTCATTGCAACAATAAGCCTGTCAAAAATCTTGGCTTAAACTAAACTGCAAGGCTGAATAGCCTTGTTCAGAGGAAGAAGGAGAACATAGGGGAGGCCTCTACACAGAAGTCCACGCTCAAATATGTTTTGGAAAAGAAGCTGGGTGGCAAGAAAGAAACAACAGATTTGAATAGCGGTGAGAACTTGCATGTATCCTGAGAGCTGTGAGTCAGTGAAAACACTGCTCTCAATAATGCTTAATTTTAATACTTTTCTATTTCTGTAAATGTTCTGTGCTTAGATAGGAAGAGAGTTCATAGATTTTTTTCCCCCCTCTTTCACTTAATAAGTCATTGTTAAGAAACCTGGCTAGGACTATTCTTACTCGAGGATGCAGGTGGCACCATCTGTCCTTAGGAGCTCTGTGCCAGACAGTTCTGGCTTCACTTTGTATGTGAACTCTATTCCTGCAAAAATTGCAATATGCAGATCCTGTGAAAATTACTACGCCCAAAAGAGTCACAAATGCACACAGTATCCAAAATAACAAAGACTGCAAGGATTAATTTTATTAAATAAAAAATGCAAATTTCTTTTTGATGCTTTTCCTTGCAGCACCTTATTCAGAATTTAAAAAATATATGTCCCAAGGTGATATGGGGACTCTTTAAGCTGGGTTTTGTTTTCCTGTAAAGTACAAATATTGTCTACCTAGCATCTCTTTCTAGGTAGCCTGAGAACAAATCTTCTCTTCTATGGCAGGGACTGATGAGACAAAACAACACAGAATTCACCTTCTGCACCTGCACTGCCAGGTCTCTGGGATGGGCCTCCTACTTGCTCCAGACACTCAGATCAGGGCCATTCCAGACCAGGAGTCTCCAAAAATAAATCAGCTTACTTTGGGTGCTGAACAAGATGAACCTACTGCTCTTCACAAAGACAGTCTGGCCCCTGGCTTGGAGAGGCAGGACCCCGAGGGCTGGCCTCTGAGGCCCTGCCTCCAGATCTCTTTCCCACTAGATGTAGATCCTGACCTGGTCTTTCCAGTGGGACCTGTGCCTCCACATTGGCTCAGGGACAGGGAATGGAGCATTCACAGAATTGTCACAGAATTGCTTTTTCACAAGAAAACAGCAGAAGACTCTGTTGTGTTCAAAGTTTTGTCCTAAGACTAGTCCACCAAGCTATAGATGTCTAGTAGCAAGCTCTCTATTTGTCAGAATATCCATTTTTAGGGGGAACTTTGCAGCAGGGCACCAGGCTGGTAAAAGAATTTACTACTAAAAGTATTTATCAATAGAGTGTGTCCGGTCTCAGTTACACCCTGTGACTCCCCTGAAGTCCACTGAACTTAGTCACGGGGAAACACAACAGAGCTCCACTGGGATTAAACTCTCAATTACATGCATGCAGCCCCAGTGGATTCAGTGAAGATGCAAAAACATACATGATGGCAAAACTTGGCTTGTTGCTGTGTGTATCAAGATGCAGGTGGCACCAGATGCAATGGGTTTCCAGTCACTTGGCAGATGTTCACAGCTGTCTGAGAGCAGAGAAAAACTCACATAGTTAAGTCACATTTGAGCAGCAGTTTGAGACAAAATTACATTTGTTTTGTTTTTTCAGTTTGCTGATGCTATTTGTCACTTTGAAGTTCGCTGTTATTTTTGGAAAGAAAAAAGGAGAAGCACCCAAAACCCACAAACTTCATGATGCATGTTGTTATTGATGCCGGGACAAAAATGAAGGGACAGATACCCAGATTTTATATAGTATATGCAAACATCTTCAGCTTATGGGTTGGCCAAATGTTACTTACCATCTATTTTTCCACTTAACACCATTGTTTTTGTTCTTTAATCTAATCTGTTTATCTGTGAAGGTTTGAAAATTTGTACTCAGCATGTATTTTGGAACATCACAATTATATACTGTTGTTTCATAGGGAACTTAAATAACTTTGTTAAGATAAAGGACATGGGAGAGAGGGTGGCTTAAATGTAAACAATGGTGGTTTTATCCTTTGAAAAATCCAAGGGAAGCTGCGTTTTTTGACAGCAAAGTTTATTATTCTGAATGAGTAATTTATTACCCTGAATGAGCAATATTCTGATCTCCTCTGATCTGCTCAGCTCCTTTTCTTTATCTCTCCCTTGCTCTGTCATTTCACACCAGGCCTGTGTTCGGGCAGATACAGATAATAAAATTATCACCAACTCTGAAATATATTCTGCTTTGAAGTGTTGCTTTTCCAACTATATTGACACCATTTGACATCTCAGATTTGAGTGAGTTTTTCAGCATATCTTGCTCATTGTGACGGACCTACAGACCCTTCCCAGTCGCACAGATTATGTTACCAGCACTCGGAGAGAGGAAAAGCAGGGCTCTCTGCTGCAGGGCTCTCCGAAAGCCAGACTCGAGCACCTCAAGCAGGGGCCGTCAGGCCGATGCCCACAGACAAACACCCAAAGGCTCAGAAGCAAATTTGGTTTCTCCCTGGCGGACGGTGAAGGCTCACTGCCACCTGTGGGCAGCGAGCAGCATCCGCAGCACTGCGCTCCTGCGCGGAGCCGGGCTGGGAGAAGGACCCTGATTGAGACAGCTCTGCTGGTCGGAGCCACGCTCTGCTAAAGAGCTGCTGCAGAGCTGCACACATCTGCCAATGCCAGCGGGCAGCGGAGCCTGCCTTCCAGCTCATCTCCTTCGGACTGAGCCACCGGGAGCTGCTCGCTGGCTCCAGCGGGCTTTCTCCTGCCTGCTGGGCTATGCCAGTGCTGAGCAACAGCTCTGGTCCATGGTTCTGATGGTGACGCCTCTGTGATGACTCTGTCCATTTCCAGTCCTCTAGCACCCCGTAAAGGATCACCACAGCTGTCCTTCTTACAGCCTGGATGCTGCTGTCTCCAGATATAGAAAAACTTGGTGGTATGGGAGACTTCATATTCTCTATTAGAGTGAAATTGCTGATGTTTGAAACATTATTAGTGGTGAACAGGACAAACAAATAAAACCAGACTAGTTCTAGTCTCAAAAACCTGGTTTTCTAAAGAAATGTGGGCTAAAACTTTGTGTTTACAGTTTTAAGATATCCTTAAAATCAGTTATCTGGATTCCATCCAGAACGTGATTGATAGACAACAAATGTTTTTTCAAATTATATCTTTCTGGAATGGCAACTCTGATGATCTAATTTCAATTGATGTTTTGCAGGGGAAAAATAATTTTACATCATTTTCATTGAATTGCTGAGTATCTTAAATTAGAAGGGACACATCCATAAGGGTCATTGAGTTCAGCTTCGTGCTCCTTGCAGGACTACCTAAAACTGAATTACCAGACTGAATGCTCTAAGGAAGCAATTCTCTTGAATTAAAAACAATTGTCTTGATGCTAACTAATTTTTTAACATAGAGCGCCATCAGGAAAATCCAAACAAAATTAAAAGGAAAGCATTAAAGTAAGGGATAGCCTACATTAAAAAAAATAATAAATTTTTACAGCCTAAGAACTATGTAAAGTAAACAACAGCAAGCATATATACCGAGTTTTGACTGGTTCTGTGTATATTATTTTATAATTATATCCTGTGAGAATTTAAATATCTGTGCATGCACATTTGCATACAGTTGCCTTTAAGGTGAGAGGGCTAGCATCATACTTCATGCATTCATTTGCATTCATGAACTCACCTGTAAATTTCTCTGTCCCTGAGCAAGTGAAGACAGAGCAGAGTACCTAAGCAGAATCCAGCCATACACAAACAGACACATGTATGTACAAAACAGAGTGAAATTCTCTCCACTGTGCCTCCGCCTAATGAGAATTTACCTCGAGCGAGACAATTTGCCCTTAAAATACTCATTAGTAGCTCACTGCATTTGGGGTTCAGCGACTTTCCCTTCCCAGCATCCCATCCCATGGGCAGAGCCGCAGCCGCACTGGGGCACTGGGCTTGGGAAAGCGCCTCTGGGGAGCCTCGGGTGAGCTGTGCTGTGCAGAGAGGCACGTTGTGTAACACCCATCCGCTAAGTGCTGAGGCACTGGCTGCAGTGGAGTCCTGCCAGACTTCTTGGCTCTGAGCAAGTTCCAAACACTGCAATAGGTATGTGATCTTATCTTCCTAACAGTGTGTAAAAACTTAGCACAATTTGGACACAGTATAAATATTGTTGACAGTGTTCTTTAACAAAATTATTCATAGCAACTTAGTTCCAGATGTAAAACTTCTGCTCTGCCTCTTCTTCAATAATACCTCTATAATAAATGCTTCCAATGTAGTACCTGTTTTCCCAAAAGGTAAAAAGACTTGTTTATGAATTCTTCTTGCAAAAAGTTAGCATTTTTTCGGTGTTTCTAAACTTATAATAGTTTATTATGGTTTGGGAAAAATCTGAGATAGCTGTACATAAAAGAATTCAGGACATCTGTTAATTCTAGGGTATTTGATTGAGTATTACTATATAAACATAACAATTTACCAATTAATTAGATGTTGAGTTATATGGCAATATGAAACTTCCTTTTATATGTATCCTTGTAAATACTAATATTTTCATCAGTTCATGAAACTGAGCCAGAGTGAAAATGCATTTCAGCTTTTCCAAGAGCAAACACAGGACAAGCCATAAAAATATCAGATTCTTCTAATCTAGAGGAAACTAGAAGTACATGCTTGTATGCCATATGCATGCTTGCTTAAGCAAAATTAGACAAGTTCATGAAATAAATCAGATTTATCAAGGATTGTCTGAAATAAAAATGCTGGCTTTGAATCCTGTGAATTGCAAATATGTGGAAGTTGGAAGATCATGCTGGTGTTGATGTTCCTTCTTTTTGGTCTTCCCTAGGTCTCCAGAACACAGGAAACATGGCTAAGTTCTTCCCTAGGTCTCCATAACACAGGAAACATGGCTAAGTTGACTCTTTCCTACCATACTACATATATTCTTATCTTAAGCTTGTAGGATAGAATGTGATATGACCAGAGAGAAATTTATTATTTTTAAGGGACAACAGTTTCCTCTGGCTTTGCATCTCTGCCACTTTCTAGGCTGGGAAATGGCCTGGGCAGAAGCTGCACTGCGGTCAGGCACACAGTTAGGAAGTGGAAAAAAAAGCGAATCCTTGTAAGTGGAGCAGATGGACCACAGTATTGTACTGTTCTGCTTGTGCAGTCATGGACTGAACCCCCCTAACCTTACAGCTGTTTCTTTGTTGGTGTAACTGTTATATACATCTTTCAGCAAGCAGTGGGGAGAACCACCAGTAGAAAAGCAAACTGAATCCCTTTCTCTGTTCCCAATGCAGTCTGTATTTGTTGCCTGCTTAATTATATTTTATGATATTATAATATATTATATTATATTATTATATTTTATTATATTATATTATTATATTTTATTATATTATAATATCATAAAATATAATAATGATATGATATGATATGATATGATATGATGATATAATATGATATGATATGATATGATATGATATGATATGATATGATATAATGCCATACTAAAACTATACTAAAGAATAGAGAAAGGATGCAGACAGAAGGTGGACGATACTAATGAAAACTCATGACTCTCTCCTTAGACTCTAACACATGATCATGTTTGGTCATAAAGTCAAAACAATTCACATGAAACCAATCAAACAACCACCTGTTGGATAAAGGCTCTCCAAATACATTCCAAATCAGCAAAACACAGGAGAAGCAAATGAGATCATATTGTTTTCCTTATTCTCTGAGGCTTCTCAGCTTCCCAGGAGAAAAATCCTGGGCAAGGGGATTTTTCAGAAAATACGATGGTGACATGGTTCCAAATAGCTGCTTTCTATTCATCCACCTGCAAGCAGGGACAACACTATTCTTTTTGGAGAATGTAAGGTCCTTACACCACTTTGCTAGAAGCCGAAGTTACGTCACCATAACTTCCTTTAACTTTAGACTTCAGGGCTTTCAGAAACACACCACTATGTAAGTATGGAATAAATCTACTTGATAGTTTTGTTACTATCTGAAGTTACTGAGTGATGTTATTCCTTCACTTTCTTCATTTTTTTATAAACTATGCTCTGAAATGGCCAGAATAGCTCTTTGCTCTCCTGAAAAGTAATGTAGGATATACACTCAAGACCTGGGGGTCAAAATTTAATAACCACTGGATACTGGAGGTCATAGACCAAAGGTTACATACCAAAGTTCTGGGACACAGGTGTATGTTTTCTCCAACTAAGAATGTTGTGGTAGTTTCACAGGAAATATGTTTTTTGGGATTTCTGGGATATGCTGTGGTCAGGCCAATAGGTGCTCAGATTTTAATATTGGCACCTGGTGTGGCCACTGGGGATGTTTGGACACGCCTCTGAGAACACCCACACAGGGGTTAAAAGCGGGGCTCTCCGCCTCGGTGCTCTCTTTGGATATCCAGCGGGAAGCGTTCCATCTCTGCCCCCGGCCCGGCTGCTAGCTGGGTGGTGGGAGGGGAAAAGCCACGCGGCCTGGCAGAGGTAGGCCTGAACCCCGCAAGGGTGGAAGGGTGAGAGAGAGAGAGACGCCAGGAGCCATCGGACAGCCCCCTCAGAGAGAGAGAGCCGTGCCTGGGACTGTTATCTTGGAATTGATACCATGTGCTGCTGCGGAGGAAGAGTGGGGGGGGGAGGTGCTGCCGCTTGTGAGAGCTTTTAACCCTTTGTGGACAATGAAAACTTTACAGAACATTAACTCTTCCTAGAAGAGAGATAAGAGTAGAGGATGAAGAAGGAAATGGGCCAGTGGTGGAGTCTGGCAAGTGGGAGAGAGATGTTGGAGGAATGGAGAAGATGGAGTGGCATTTTTTGCTGGACTCTTTTTGTTGTATATCCATAGACTGTTTCCTTGTGATACAGAGACTGTATTCCAGGGGAAAGCAGGGGCTCAGAGCCAGGAGAGTTTGGTGTTGAGACCCCTCAACCCCAGGGCGTGTAAAAGAAATGAGGGTGGGACAAAGGTTTTTTTTCATTCTTTGCACTTTAGTTCTTGTAGTTTAGTTAATAAAGTTTTTTTTCTTTTTCCCCTAATAGGAGCCTGCTTTGCTTATTCCACACCAGGGAGAAGATGTTCTCATGGGGGCACTGGCATTGTGCTAGTGTCAAACCATGACAAACGTATAAAGCAGATAATGAAAGATCATCTGAAGAGAGCTAGAAGAAGGCTTTTATCTTCCTTAAATGTTAGCTTTTACGATTAAAGCTATCAAAAGGGCTGCCTTATCTAGAGCCTATGATGGGAATGGCAAAGGAAGAATGGCTCTGATACTTTGCTTTGCTTCCCTTCATAGTGGATAAGGTAACATGGCATCACATGTTGAAGGTGAGGGTTGATAGCACAGGCCATGGGGAAAACATCTCACTATAAGTAGTTTGCATAGGCAAAATCATCTTTTATGGGTGTGTGGACATGCTTCCTTTAAGAGGTTAACACAGTCTGCATATAATTCATTTCAAAATGAATTAATTTTTTCTCCCAGATGTTGTCAGTCATAGGTTCCTGGCCTTGGTTTGACTTGGTGAAGTTGCATATAATTTTTCTACTCATGTTTCTCCTCAACAGGAAGGAAAGAGATCTCAAAATTCTCTTGACCAGAAACACCTCTACTGTAATGCTGCTGACTACTTCCAAATTGTCACAGGAAAATACTCTGTCCGTGGCAATTATGTACCTTGCAGATATAAAACAGTCTCAGGTGATACAAATACTAACTAGAAAAATGCTGTCCCTGAGTTACTTGTAAGTCCAAGTATCTTTTGCTCTTACTCAGCTCTCCAGTCACCAGCCTAAGATGGACTCCTCTGTTTCTTAGGTCTCTACCTTTTCCACCAGGAAAATGTAATTTAAAAGCAATAGTGTCAGAAAAAAGGCCCTTGCACTTGACCTTCAACATGATTTCTTCATTTTTTATTTTTCCTACTCTTTCTTTTACTGAACTTACACCTTAGCTTTCTATCTGCCTCCTTCTTTGTCAACAGCTGGTTGCAGTTTTGCATACAAAAAATAATAAAATTTTGGAAGTCCTGGCAATAATTTATGTTCAAGTAATTGCATAGCAGCATTTTAGATTAACTGACAAATCAGTTAACTCTAGCAATAACGAAACTCGAATTATCAGATTGAACAACTACATAAGCTACAAAACAAGTGAAAAAACCCTAACTTACCAACAGAAAAAAGATCTCCTGCACTAACTTGCATTTGGAACTTATTGCACCTCTGACTTGTACTAGTAGCTTCCTTTCAAAATCCAGTTTCAGTTGCACAACAGTGCTATCCTGTCCTCATGATTACTCCCTGGTGTCCTGCTGGTCACATTGCACCATGTATCTCATCTCTTTCAAATCCCCTAGCCTTGTCTCCTCTGTATTGCTGCTTTGCTGTAGGTAGAGGCATTTTCTGGAACTCTCTTTTGCTACCTCCTGGCCTCAGGGTCTTATTCTTGCCTGCATTTCAATAAAAACAACAACACGTGCTAGACACTCTGGTGCCAAGCACTGCAGGGATGTCATTCAGTTCTACCATATTTTGACCGTTCCAGTCTAGAGTCTGACTTACTGTAGAAGCATCTCTACTTCTATATTTTTTTTCCTTAAAAATAAATTTTATTTTATAACATGTCAAGCATTTCCATTCAGGTTCATATTCACTGCATGTGTCATTTTTTAATAATCTTTTACTTTGTTTATTTCCAATTGTATGTTTTATAAACTTATGCATGAATGTGTGTGTGGTGAAGGAAAGACATTGCTGAACACATGCATGGTGGATTTTTGCAGTGCTTATTCTGCCATGAGAATGCAGAGATGAACCTGGCCAAGATTTGTCAGACATGAAGGGGTAATTTTGTACTGATGGTTTGTTGGTATTTTTTCAGATGTAGCAAATTGTGGAAAAGCCTAATCTGAAAGATCCTAATGATGAATTTGATTTTCAGAAAATAACAAGAAATTTTCCCTTTGGAAACAGATGTGTTTATACTGGGCAGACATCGAGATTTCTCACTCCTGCTGCTGCTGTCCTACTGCTGTAGGTATATGAGTTAAGATAGGCAAGCAGCAAGAGGGCAGAAAATCACTGAAGATGTACCTGCTTTTTTTGTTCTCCAGGTCCCCTGCGCCCACACAGACTAGCCCAGCATCCAGAAATACTTGCATCATCAGAGACAATAAAGTTGTTCCTCCTTGCTAAGGTCACAGGCCTCCACTTATGGGAATAGCCTTCTACCTCAGAGCAAGGGAAAATACAGGCATCTGGAAGGACAGACAGATAGCTTGATCCTGAGACATGGGCTGTAGCACTGAGATCACAAGATATTGCAATTTCTAGTTAAAGATGACAGACTGGACTTAATGGGATGGGGAGCAGGCCCCCATCTTGCCAAGGATGTGAGTTTCTAGAAAGCTTCCTCTTGCTTTTATTTAAGCATGCTGTAATTGTGGATGTTTTCTGTCATGGCTTGTGTTTGCTGCCTTTGCCTGGGGAAGACCAATTCCTTGTTGGAATTACTCCTACTGGTAAGTGAAGTACAGCTCAGACCACTCATCTGTGTCTCATAATTAGCTCTGCTTTTCTTCTTGTGTTACATGAGCTCGTTTTTTTCCCATTTCTAGCTTTTGCAGAGGAGTTCCATGTGAATTTCCACTCTTCTGTCTTTAAGTACTTTGTTGAGAGCTGGACCCTAAAAATGTCTAAAATATTTTGCTGTAGAAAGATGACTACAGAAAGAGTTTGCATGGATTGGACCACAGTTTGTTACTGGAAGGGAAGCTTAACATTCAGCTTACACTGTCAATTTCCCTTTGGCCTGGGTATTGCCAATGTTATCCTGAGAGTTCCTGTGGTTCCAAGCAAAACCTACTGCCCATCCATCAGCAGAATACAGGCCTTTTAATTTAGCCATGGTGATATATGTGTAACTGAGCCTAACAAAAAAAAACACAAGGAAAAATGCAGTTCCCCACTTCCAATCTCCTCCCCAGCCCCCCAAACTCCCTCCTTCACTCTGCAGTGGAAAGTGAAAACAGAACTTTAGCTCTGTTTTCCCTCGTCTGGTAATCCACTGTCAAGAGGCTGTCTGTCACTCCTTCCACCTCAATGAAAACATCATCAGCTTTTTCGTTTTAAGTGTTGACTTGAGAGACAAACCAGTCCTCATTTGTACCTTAATGTTCGTCTAGAAAGTGTTTTAAGATTTCAGGTTACACTCAGCAAGCCAATGCCCAGTGGGTCTAAGGGCTTAGATGGCCCTGGCCTCTCAGCTTGGAATTTATTGATTTGACACAGTTTCTTTTCTTACTTCTGAAGCACAAGGCATGCAGTGGTGAAAGGGAGAAGACCTCAATTAATAGAAGCATGAAATAAAACACATATGTAAAGGGAGGTAAACAATAGGCCAGGAGCAGAAAACATGTAGGAATCAAGTTTGCAAAAAAAAAAAAAAGAAAAGAAAAAGAAAAAAACAGTCGCATTTTGTTGGAAAAGAAACATTCAAACACATTTAGAGACTCAAGCTTTTAATTCCATAATTGTTATAGCCCCAAGCAGAACTGTGTACACCAATCCCTCTCAGAAGGTCACATGCTACAGCTGTGTGTCAGTCAGGATTTTCTACAGGTCTCCCTGTTGAGCTTTACTATCTGCACTGGAGTTTACTACATAAGGAGGATGAACAGTTTACAAATTTAAATTGAAGAGAAGATCAATACAGATAGTTAATCTGGTTTATCACAGACTATATAAAAGTCCTTATTCATCAGCTGTTGTCATTGAGTGGTGTCTGACACACCACACATAGTAGGTGGGAGGTGTTTTCAATAAAATTGTGTGGATGGTTGTTGGCTAGTGCAGGCCCTTTTACACTGCCTGTGCTCATGACAATCTTTCATTTCTTTCTCAAATATCCTTGACTTTACTCACAAAATATACATAGCAGGAACCAATATCTTTCTGTGCTTAGAGAGTAAGTGGCTTGTGAATAGAGGAGCTCAGAGATGATGTGCTTGTTGGCATGCTGGAAAGGGTACCAGGATGCACCTTTCACAACCCTTAAGACCAGACAAGACAGCAGATAAATTGATTTCAACCACTGAGTGAGCATATCCCTGTAGGTTGATCATGGTGATAACGATTAATGATGAAACAACTCACACTCCCATGAACATGACTAGGTAGAATAGGGGCAAAAAATGTTATTTAGAAGTCAGATCCTATAGATATTTTCTATGCTGTTGTCAAGTCACCTGTAACTTTACTGACTTATTCTGGATATGCAGCAGAGTAGGCAACTTGTATGCAGCAGACCATTACTTGCAGGACTAATGCAATGGCTAGTAAATAATATTAAGCACTCAGCAATGCTTCTACACAATAGAAATCTTAAAATGATAGAAAAACAGATGACATGAAGATAAGGCTGAATGCTGAAAAACTTAAAAAGCTGGATAATTATTATATGAGGATAATTATTCTATGAGGACTACTTAGAAGATGTGAAACGTTCAAGCATTTAACTAAGAATTGTTGGATTGGAGCAGCACTTCTGAAAAAGACAGATTAAATGGAACAAAGGCAGCTTTGGTACAAAGGCAGCTTTGCTACCACTTTATTTACTAGTTTCATTAGCGTTAGACCCTTTGGTGAGTTGAATAATTTGAGGTTTATGTTTTGTATTTTTATACCTACTGTATTTTTCCTCTGTATCAATTTTTAAGGAGAACGATACAACAAACTCACTTTCATAGTTGTGTGGGAAAAGACTGAGAAGAGCCTCATCCACAACTCTAGGGGAAGTCAGTTTTTCTTAGAGTGAGAGAAGAGGGGCTTAAAAATGTGTAATTCCCATTACATGAATTCTTTTGTATCAACAAAAGGAAGCTTTTAAAAGCAAAGAGTAATGCTTCCCCTCATCTTACATGTAACAGTGAAATGACAGGCTTGATTCACCATTGCTTTTTTCCCCATGAATGAAGCCTCTTGGAAAGTAAATTCACATTTTTTTACTAAGGGTGATGTTATAAATGAGTTTAACACATGATTGATATTTTAATCCATGGTTAATCTACTTCTCCAATCCTTAAAGAGTCCAATAACTCCATAGATAGTTTATAACCATCTAAAATACATTAATCTCTGTAATATGGCTACAACATCTGTTAATCATTTGTTACCCACTTGTACAGCATTTATAAATGCAACCTTTACATAAAGTCTGAATGAATTATTTTGTGTTTGTACAACACATTCCTTTCAAGGAATGCAAAGCACTTTGAAAGCATCATTTATTTGAGCCTTATTACTGCCACATGTCATAGGTAAGTTGTATCCTCACTTTACCAACAGCCAGGCTAAGAAATAGGGTTACATCCATACTAGAAGAAGAAAGTGGCGCTTATAAGCTACATCAAATCAACAGACTTTTGTATCCTACAGACTTCCTGTGTGAATTCCTGCCCATGACTACTGCCACAGAGTGTCCATGTAACGCTTCTAAAGCCTCATGCCTACTCATGAGACACAGGCTATTGCAATTCCTTCCTGAAATGAATATGAATAGGTTAAAGTCTTCCAAGGATTGGTCAGCAATATCTCAGAAAGACTTTCTTGAAACCCAGGTCTGCAGAGACTCCTGTCTCCTGTTTGCAGGGCTAGAAGTTTGCAGGCAGAGAGGAAACTGGTTTTGCTCATGAAGATCCTTTGAAATATGAGCAAGCTCTGAAGTTTGGGTTAGAGCCTTATCTCAGCAGGGACTTGTATGTCCAAGCATGGATGTTTGCCCATGTGGTGGATAGTGGGTGTCCTTGGGCCTTGGAGCAGGCTTAGACACAGTTTTGTTTTGGTGATACCCCAAGTCCTGCAGCTCTCATGATGCAGTGGAGGAAGGTGTGGTGTGACCAAAAAGAGACATCTGGCTTTCTTGTTCCATTTCAATCACAAGCAAGCCCTCTCTCCCTGAGCAGACACTGGGTCATACAAACTGATTTGTACCCCAAGTTCTAGACTTCTTTCTCTTTAGAGCCAAAGCCTCTTTCTGGGCTGAGTAGAGCAGTGATGTCTTTGCAAGTCATTCTTGATATTGACATACTCTTTGCAAGCAACCATTTGCTGAATCTGTTCCATCCATCACCCTTCATCTTCCTCCTGCTGGACATCATGCCTTTCTGTATTACTTATTCACCCTACAGTCTTTGACACCCATGAAAAACCATCACATAGAGACATTTTCTGTTAGCTCCTGAGAAAAGATGGTCAGCAAGATCATGGCAAAAGACATGTTGAAGTTCAAAACAAAGTACAAAAATGTAGCTGTTTGGGAGTCAAGGAATTAAAAGATGAGTGATTATACTTATTACCAAGCTCTGCTCAACTCAATTTCAGTTCCTTGAATGTATTAATATGTCTGCTTCCTCACTACTGACAGGATATTTTACAGACTGTCTTATACATAGGCCTCCTATTTTTCTGAAACCAGGATATTTTTTCTTACCATTTTCTGCCTAAAAAAATAATAACCAATGCTTTTTTTGGATCTCTTTTTAATATGTAGAAAGAGTTGAAAGGGTATACCAGAATAAATTTAAAGAGAGTGAATTTGATAAATACACCTGGTCTGAAAGTCTCCCCCAGCCATGGAAACAGTCTCAGCAACATGAAGCCTATTCCAAAGTATCACAAGTACCTTGTGGTGGTTACTTTACCTTGGTGACCCCTTAATGAGGCAGGATTTGCATTTTATGGAGTTTGAATGAAAAGCTGTTCAAGCGAGACCTTTAGGGGAAAACAATCTCTCTCTGTGAGATCCTTCACCACAGCCTCAAGGGAAACAGCCCTGTAGGTACCTATTAGTGTTTGGTCACTCCTGCAGCAGCCCGGCTCTCTGCTCCCAGACTGTGGTGGCTGCTGCTTGGGAAGGCTCAGCTCCAGAGCAAAAAATACTGAACTCATACATCACAGCCCTGGGCACTCGGCAGCCGCCCAGTATCACTCCCTGACCCAAGTCCGGTGGGACTGTCACCAGTGGCACAAATTTGGCTTACTGAAACAAATTTTGATGTTTTTGCCTTGCAGACTGCTGTGTGTTGTAAGCTTATCTGTGTAAGCTGTGACCAGATATAGTTGGGGTTCTGAAAACAATGTGGCTGGGACAGCAAAATACTTAGCAACACTCTGAATAAAAATCTAACTCATTGTTTTTTCTCAGCTTTAAGCCTTTTCACCATTATTTTTTATAGGTTAAAGCAAGCATTTGTATGAATGGCTTCCCTAATCTTCTGGTACCTGATAACATTACTCTGCCCTTCCCTCATAGACTGACAGCCCCTCAGACTGTGATGCACCTTACCCCAACCACTCTCCCAGATGTTTGGTTCTGTGATGCCCAGTATCCACCTTAGTTCAACAGCACAATATATTTCTAAAAAGAAGGTTGAGGCCTCCACTTGTCCTTATTTACCACTTTTTTCCTATCAGACCAAAGTATCACTTCTGCAGACTTTTCATACCAACACAAAGACTACCCATGTTAAATCAAAATTCTTTGGATACCAAGGGTTACCCAAACAGTGGCCTGGTAAATATTGTTTCCCAAGTAAGTGGTTGAACAAGTGCTGATGGATGTATGCCTGACTGATCAAAAAAAATTTAAAAGTATTTGGTATTTGCCTTCTCCCTTAGCATTTGTCTTTTAATGGGAAATGTATTTGTTCATGTCCTCTGATTCTAGTCCTTGTAATGTAGCTATGAGGGCAACAGTAGGATAATGCATACCTCTCTCTCTTCTGTTGTTTCTGTGCATGAAAGTCTGAAATCTCCGGTGGCAGTAAACAGTGTGACAGTTGGACCATCTCAGCACAGGTCTGCACCCATTCAGAGCTGTGTGGTGTTCTGCCCAATTATTAGAGTCCACTTCTCCACCACAGAGACTCCACAAATTCACAGCTTGTAAGAACTACTGTGGATGCTTTTTTCCTGTACTATGACAAATGTCACAGTCTCTTGCGGTTAACAGGCATGCCCAGTTCAGACAGTCCATGACTGAAAAACACATCATTGTAACAGCCTACAATTTCCTGCTTACCTTACAAAGTCTGTAACTTGTTTCAGAACAATATCAATGTTTCTGATGCTTTTAGGCTTGCCTACCAGCCCCCAAGTATAACTTAATATATGGCTCATTATATTTCAGGGTGACAGTCTGTTCTCTACAATGTTTCTCTAGGGAGAAATTCTGCTGGGAGAATGGTACTCTTGTTCCATCAGAGAAGACAGGTGTGCAAGGTATAAAAGCCTTCTTCTTCCTCCTTCTCCTCAGGCAGACTTAACTGCATTATGCAATTTCTGAATTCTCTTCATTGATCTCTTGCATTGTCCACTTCTTGCTAAGAACTATGGTCCACTATGGTTTCATAGAATTCCAGTATCATAGAATGGCTTGTGTTGAAAAGGACCTCAGAGATCATACAACTTCAACCCTGCCATGGGCAGGGACACCTCCTACTAGATCAGGCTGGTCAGAAAAATCTGGCCTTGAATTCAACATATCCACAACTTCTCTGGCAACCAATCACTATCACAGTGAAAGATTTCTTCCTAATATCTAATCTAAACCTACTCTCACTTTAAATTTGTGCACCTTTCTCCTGGCACTGGTTATTGTTGGTGATTGAGAGAGTAAATGTGACCCTAGGGATGCTTTCTGAGGACTTTTTGCACTGATCATCTTAATAAACTTGCATTCTATCCTGAGCAGCATTCCTACCTGAGCAGCATTCCTACCTGAGCAGCATTCCCCATGCTTTTGCTTTCTCAGTGGCAAATTTCTGGGCCTTATATGAATTTGTTTATGTGTATTTTACCCTATGCCCATGTAACCCTCTGGTTCTCTTTCCGATAGCACTCCAAAATGAGATAACTCTCTTTTCAGTCCTGAATTGTAGATACACACAGAACAACCAGCTACACAAACCTCTTCCATTTTCCTTGAAGATTCCTGTCTACTCTCAGGACTGTTCATGACATTTATTATTGTTGCATAGTCCTACAGTGGATATTTTTCAGTCTCGTCAATTCTTGGTACAGCAGCTCACCAGAGATGCCGGCAGGCATGCCCTTACCATTGTACTGGAGGTTTTGTTAGCAAGCAGCATATGACATGGGAGCTAAGATAACATAAGCTGTTCCAAATGTGTCTCACAAGGTGCATAAAAAAGGTACAGTTCTCCACATTATCCTCTTTGAGAGATGAAAATTGCTTGCCTCTTTGTGACTGGCTGAAAATCATTTAAATCTCCATGTTGCAGATACATGGCCCTGCCTGCAATCTGACCAGATGCTAGAAAGTACCAGAATAAGAACTGGAAAAACAGCCCTTTCCATGCTTTGATATACAGACGCCACAGACTGAAAATTCAGCTTTGCATTAGTGCTGAGTGAAGATCTGAGGGAAGAAAGGAAAAAGGAATTCTGTACTTGCTTGTGCACAGAAAGGTCTCTGTCTTGAAGAAAATAAGGAGTTTCATGGAGAGAGTAGGTTACCAGATTCCTCACCTGAAAGAAACATTAGTTGTTTTTTTTCCTTTGTGGTAACTAGCCAGCTGCCTGGTGATGCCTCCTTTCAGGTATGGCTACCCAGTGCAGCCCACCTGGCCAGCTGGGCTAAATCAGCCCTGGATGAAGCACTACCCAGCCCGCACTCCCTCTGGGAATGCCTAAAGCAGATCTGCAGTTTGAAGGGATTTATGCTTTAAAGGAGACCTGCAGCACTCAAAGGAGGAAACCCATTCCAGGGAACATACTAGAGCAACTTGTTCAGAAAACCCTTCCTGAATGATGTGCAGAATACTGAATGGATGCCTCATGCACTAAGCCTTTTTGCAAGGACTATTATTACCCATTATTGTAGAACAATACCAGGGAAAAACCATCCTCTTGAGGGCAGCCACACAATTTGAGCTTTTTCTTGAAGGTCTGACAGTATTTTGGCTCCTCTTTGTTCTTTACAAATCCTGGAAGAGTGAAGTGTGCAGAATTATTCATTATATACAGGATATGTAGGCTTTATAAAGAATGCTACAAATTCTTGATTTTGGAAAGAGATCCTTGGCCTCAGTTTCTCTGACTTCTTAAAACCAGCTCATTTGTGCATTTTGTTCTGTTTTGGCCTTCTTGCCTGTCTCACATGCAGCCAGTGTGTTACAAATGCTGACTGACCCCACAGAGGACAAACTGGAGACACAGTTGCATGTATCTCCTGTAGATTCTTAACCTCCTTCAATTCACTTCATGTACCTCTGAGAGCTTCTTTTTCTCAGTTAGAGTCACTTGGAAACCTGTTTAATAGAAAGTATAAATTATATAAGTCCTAGCAGCTTTTGAAATTATACTGGCCACCAGGAATCTTTTTGTAATATGTTTCAGGAACAGTTTTAACTTACACTAATTTTGTGTTTCTCATATTAGTACATACCAGTGATAGTAGAGTCTGGAATTTTTGGAGCTAGCTTTCCAGCAAAAGAGACATCAGGGACACAACTGAAGAAAGGGAAAGTTTAATGCTCAGAACCAGTGGTGTACACTTCTGATTAGGACAACAGAGTAAAGAGATTTTCCACATTACAAAATTGTCTTCAATGCGAGGCAAATGTACATAGATGTAAATGCCTTTATCTTAAAGGTATTGCAGAAGGTTATGATATTAACATGATTAAGGAAAAAGAAAGATGGCAAGAAGGCCTCTAGTTGCTGTTCCAGGTAGTGTTCAGCATCAAGAAATACAGATGAGTCAACTAGCTTTAAAGAAAACAGATGATCAAAGATATGTCACAAACTCTAAAAACATAAGCAAACCCTTTGCCTAAAATGATGAGTTTTCCAGTCCCTGCAGGCCTCATCATCACAACTTTATCCACTTCAGAGGTCAAACTGCCTCTGTTACTTGGTACTCAAGCACAGAGTGGCCTATCCCACAGATCTGCGAAGACAAGCAGCTAGAAAAAGGACTTCAGAAACAAACCACTTGGAAAAACAGCTTCAATTTAGAGAGCTGATTTTGCTAAGAGCAAAGTTAAACAGAAGTCTCCATCTAACATATGCAATATGATTTGTATGATAGCAACAGCAATTGAAAACCAGCTACAAAAAGAAGATGTTCCATGAAATCTATTAAAGAAATAATTGACTCTTAATCATAATTCTCTAAATGTCACGTAATTAGCATCTTGTGCATTCTATGTTCTCTAAAGAATATAGAAAATTGCCTGGTGCATCATCACTGGTATGATTCCATATAATTGCATAGGTAGTGATCTGTCTTTATAACACTTTGTGGGATACACAAATAATGATGTCACCCAACTGACAACTTTTTATGGTGCTTTACAACATGAAGCAAACATTGTTTTAAGACCACAGTGAGGTATCATGCTTGCAGTTTGATTTCCAGCAGGGAACATTCCACCTTGAGTTAGTTTTCAACCACTTGCCAAAAAAAGAAAAATAAGCTGCTGCATTTGGATATGGAGTGTGAAATCACCCGGATGGGAATAATGTGAGTGCACATAATTGTACACCTGTTAGTTATTTCTGAGAAACAAACCTGTTCATGCTACAATTAGGTACAGTGTAAATCACAAAGACAAAAAACACATTCAGTCAGTTGGACATGGTGATGGGAAAAAAAGTCAGATGTCATGGCTTGATAGAAAAAAATCACATTAAGGTCCAAATGAATTATTTCTATGACTCAAATAAATTATCATCCAGACTTACATTGGTATTAACAAGATGAACATTTTGGAGAGAGAGAATTATATACTCTAGGGGAAGGTGGGTGTAAATCACTGCAGTCAAAGATACAAAGGTTTAGCTAGGGTATGCGCTGAGAGTGCTTCTAGTGGGGAGTCCAATGAGAGATTTCCTTGATGTGAATGGTACCAGATCTGATAGATTTTCCAGACATAAGCCCACAAAACTTCTATTTGCAGTGTCAAAAGATGATTTGCTGGCATCACATCAGCAGTCCTGTGCTTTGAAGATAAATGTAAACCAAGGCTGTAGCAGCAGACTTTAACACCGTGTCAGCCACACAGAAGGAGTCTCAACTGCACTGTTTTGGTGTGACAGAGAAATGTGCAAGCTTTAAATACTGTCATGGAATTTAAATCTTGACCATTCAATACTGCTAACCTTAACACCAGTGGCCTGGTACTGTTTGGATGCTGGCATTTCCTTTCTGAGTAGTTGCTGTCTCATAGAATTCAGTGGTATGACATTGTGTGATGGGTCATGCATCAGGGCATGGCATCTGCACATGCCTGCTTTCAAAAAATACAGTATTTCTACATGAAGTTGTCTAACCTGGTATTTTTTCTCAAATGAGAATACAAGTAGGATGGAATTGCATAAAATAAAACTAAGTGGTTTTGCATGTTTCTGCAGCACTGAAAAAAATTAATTATCACATTTTACCCATGCAGTTTTAAAACTCTAACAGAGATTTTCTGGAGCCATGAAAAGTCTATATGTGTGAATACATAGACAGTATGTGGAATGCTCCTTTGGTATTACTATATGTCCTGAAGTAACTGCCTGCATCAACAACTACATCAACATTGATGTATGTCCTGAAATTGTGACCAGAATCAGCAACAAGAATTCTGTTACAACAAAAAATACAAAATTATTTTTTTAGACACAACCTTTAGATCAGTAAGCCCTGGGATTATTTTTTTTTGGCTCATAAGCCTTTGTTTAAAACCCCTGAAGGCAGTAGAATTTCTTCATTGTCTGCATTGCCTTCGACTGAATGCACCTAGTGCAACTTTCTGTGCATGCTGACAATCTTCTTTCTAAAAGCATTAGTCAAGTGCATCAGTACATACCAGTGGTAGTATGATTTCAGACCACTGAAATCCACAGTAGTGCAGTGTGGGAGCTCAGAATATCGCTCCTGATGTCCAGAATCACTGAGAGAACCCAGCTTCCCAAGGGAAGCTCGGAGGTCCTGGAATGTTGCTAAGAATTCTTGGTGGCTGGACTTTGACCCTTTAGAGGATGTGTATGAGGACGTGAGAATGACCACTGTTTAAGTGGTGGAGAGATTATATATTTTTTTAAGGTGAAATATGTATTTTAAGATTACTGTACAGGGGGGTTATATCTCTGTACAGGGGGGTTATGGAGACAAGATGGAGGAATTGGGGTGTGTCTCATGCTCCTTCCTTCTTCTTCTTGTCTTCCATCTTTCGTGGTGATGCTGGCACTTGGGGATTGGTTTATGGTGAAGGTACACTTGTCAATAAGGGTAAAAGATATTGGGAATAAAAAGTAAATATGATATACGTAGTTTTTGTTATAAAAAGACACAACCGCCCCGTGGGTGGTCAGAGTGCCCTTGGCTGCCTTGCTGGTCAGACCCTGGCTGGCAGAAAGGAAAATCTCTGTAAGATAAAAATTAATAAACATTCTGAAGACCGAAGCCTTGAAGAGTCCAGACTCGTCCTTTGATCCACGGGCTGCCCCAAACCATCCTGCACGTGCCCAAGCAGACATAACAGCCGGATCGGGCAGTGCAGATGTGCCATATGAGCAGAAGGTGAGCACAGTAACAAGAATATGCAGTCTCACTTAGGAAATAATTGATAATTTAATTTGTGCTAACATATTTAAATTTCCTTTGATCTGTAGGTTTTCCAAGACAAAGGATGATGGTGCCCAGCCAACAACTTAAATATCTCTTAAGGGCACAAATACAATCCTCAATCTTTGCATATAGCTAACATTAGTGTTGATTCTACTTCAACATGGTTTCTGAGGAAACCATATATATGGTCTGTATGTATATTCTCCTCTATTGCATCTTCAGACTTAGAACATTTGGGCTCCTGTGAAAACAGGTCTTTATTTGATGCAATAGGTGTGTGTTTATGTATCAGAAACAGCCAGCTTCAGCACTTTTAAATCTTGCATAATCACTTCTTGATCTGGGCAGTACTGAGTGGCATCTTCTATCATGATTAGTGAGAACAAACAGGTGAATGTAAAAGAGATTATCACAATAGATCTGGTGTCTGTACCTTTGGAGCTTTATTGTGTCATGCTTACTGAGCAGATTCAAATATCCAAGGTATACAGCAACTCAGATGTAATGATGCTTTTCCAAGACTTAAAAAATTATTAAATGAATGCTTTGAAAATTAAATCTTAATGTCTGTAAATACAAGACAGAGGATGGTCAACAGTCATTCTACCACAGCTAAGAAGGTAAGGGAAAGTCAGATCAGAGCATGAGTTGATAGCCCTCCATCTAAAGGAGGGCTCTCTTCAAAGGGAAAATAAGTGGAATGTGTTGTTAGTTCAGCTGAGCTGTGGCTTATAAAGTTTATTGTGTATAAAAGCTAACAGTGAGAAGTGAGTTTGTCCATGAAGTCAACATATATGCCCTGTATTCACTGGGGCTAGGTTTGCGATGCCAACCTCTCTCTATCACTGAACTATGCCCCAGAGCTGGCCATCCTTGATCTGAGGGCAGCAGGATGCTGGCCATCTCAGCACAGCAGGGGCTGTGTCTTTGAGCAGCCTGCTGCAACAATAAACACTGAGGTGAATGGTGGGAGTGGTGAAGCAATCATCTGCACTTTCTGCTAAGTACATTTTGAGATGTACTGCAGACTGAGTATTTTAGATTTTGTTTTAATGCTGAAACCAGAACTCCAACAAGGTCAACCTGAACTGTTAACCAGATGAAATAAGTGTTAATTTGGTAAATTCTTGTACAAGATCCTCTTTCATGATTAGTAACTGAAGTGTGGACGCTAGGCCTGCTTGAAAGGGTGCGTCTGTCATCATTAACAAGATGAGAGTACACAAGGCTTTGAAACAGAGGAAAGCTGATCTCCTAGTGTAGCTTGATGCCTTCAACACAATTTCCAGGGAATCAGCACATCTGTAAGCAAAACAAAGTAAGGACGTGACAGCTAGCACAGTGTGCAGAAGAGCAGAACAGGAAAGGCTGAAATTGTCTTTCGACCCTGCAGAAATTGTCCCTTGGCTAACAGAATTCACTGGGAGGAACAGAGCAGAGAAGGGGATAGGCACATGAGGATTTCCCTCAGGAAAACAAATCTTTATGCCCTCCTGGAATACAAGCATCCCAGAGCTTGAAAAAGAGAAGAAGGAGTGTTTTATATTTTTTTCTTCTGTAGCTGCAATGGCCATTGCACAATCCTTTGGACAAAACTACACAGCTCAGTGTAAAGTGCAGTACTCACTGTTTGCAGGGAAGGGATAGAAAAGGAAATTGCAAGATGCAAGGAAAAGATAAAATTAAAAAAGCATTTCTCCTTGTATCAGAAACTAGCAAAAAATTCAGCTCCCAAAAAAAGAAAGATAGTTATTTCCCAGAAAAACTGAAGGAAATATGCTTGTATTTCAGCTTCTATGGGAGAGACTGCTATGCAGCTTGTCAAACTCAGAGGTAGCAGCAGAGACAACAAAGGAGATGTGCTGGTACTGAGGACCTGAGGAGACCCCTTTGGCTATACCTGATTTGCATCTGGGCAGGAGACTTCTACATGAATTCAGAGTCTGTAAGTTGTTTTTATGCTGCCAATGTTTTGTTAAAAATAAGAATTCAAAGCCAAAAAATTCATCCCAGAGACTCCTTTAAAACTTTTAATTAAAAATGTATTTTAATGTGAATTAAACTGTAAATGGTGGAGGCAGAAAAAGTGGATATAGTGGAATGAAAGACACATCTATGAGTTATCCTGGACAACTCATACTTGAGAAAGCAAAATGATTTTTAATGCTTGGTCCTTTTTTATTTAAATTTTTTTTCTCCCTAAACCTATTTATTGTCCAAGTCCCGGAGGTTCTCAGTGTCAGATTGACATAATGATAGCTTTTCTCTGCCATGAGAGAGAAAACAATTTGTTACATGCTTTCCTGACACTCCTCATTATCATCTGTGCAAAACAGGCACTGAAAGAGAAGTAGAAATCTGAAAAACTAATGCCTCTTCCTGGAGTCATTCATCAAGAGCTTTAGTAGCAAATGTTCCCAAACTTGCAACACAACCTCTTGAAACAAGAGCTGACTTCTTGCTAAATTCCAATATTAGTCACAGTTGTGCGGTCACAGCTCTTTGTTTTTAAATAGAAACCTTTCTCATGGCTGTGACGAGTTACTTTGTGGAGGCAAGAAAGTAAGGTAGGAGAGCTTAGGCTGCTGTTTGCTGTCCTCTGTTGCAGGTGACCACAGAGGGCAGGACGGATGGAGGAGGAACAAAACAAGTTCTCCAGAGGCTGACAGGCACGGGGGCTTTCTGGAGGGTGAACAATGCAGGCAGTGTTACCCACAAATGGGACCTTTCAACACCCTTGGAAAGAAGAAAACTTAAAAAATTAAACATTCTACAGTGGGTTCCTAGTGGCTTACACTCAGTGCCAGCTACAGCTAAACAAACCTGCTTGTATAAGCTTGTTAATGGGGAGAAATACATCTGATCTGTATGGCATTTGAAGATGATTAATGAGAGGGCTTCTGACAGGATAAACTTTCTTTCCTTTTATGTGTCCTTGGCTTCAGGCAGCACCTGCTCACTTGCAGCGACGCACTATCTGGATATCTGTGACTGGAGCTGCCCATCTGCGTCAGCAGGGCTTAAAGGGCTCCTGCATCAGACACAAGGCTGCATTACAGTCTGCAATGCAAGCAGAAAAAATTGGGGGTGCCAGGGCTTAGGGCAAAAGTCACATCAGACATGCACCCTGGCCCCTGTGACCACATGGAGTATCATAAGAAAGCTCGTGTGAAATGTCCAATCTCAGCCCTGCTCCTGGTTGTTTGCACTCAGACCTGCTCACCTCTCCTGACCACAGCAGCAAGACTGCTGACTCCTTGGGGCTGGAGATCAAACTGATCTATCAATTGATACCTACCTCCAGGGAGGGTGAATCAACCACTTCACTGGAAAGGCTCTTCCAAAAAATGAATTAAGTAATGGATAAGGCTTAACACACAGCCATTGTAGACAATGGAAAGTTAGAAAGAATAATCTCCAGACACAGTATGTGTTCATTAATCCTGGTGTCCCAATCTGACACCAACATTCATTTTAATCATGTGTAGTAATGCAAACACATGATTAAAACTCTGGGCAAAAAATGTCTCCCCCAAAAAGTTCTTTAGAAGTTAAGCAGATTAACTTTACCCCATTTATTGTTGAAATTTACTTATGATATAAAGTTCTGCAAGCTGTTGACATCTGATAACAGTCATTTCTCCTAGATGAGAGTGAGGTAGCACATTATGCTTCGTATGTTGTTAATGCATAATCTGTGGCATAGTTTCAATGATAAAGTGCAAAGATCAGGGAAACAGCAGAGCTGTTTGAAAGACAACAGCTGTTTGAAAGACAAACTAAATAATTGTTGGATGTGATGTTTTTACAATTTTTCTGGCATAAAATGGAGGTAAAACAGCCCTATGAGTCCTCTGTGCCCCTTCTTCATGTTAATTTCTGCCACTTACCAAGACAGCCTGCAAAGCAAACACATTCATAAAATGCAGTACCTTGCCCTTACCACTCTCTAATTTCTGGTTCTAGACAATTAAAAGCTTCCAAAGCCAATCCAGGCAAGAAAAAAGACACTTTCTTGCCAAACAAACAATACACATAATAAAACCCCCTGCAATATTTCCTTTGTATACCAAGTAACGTATACAAAACACTTGAATGCCAATACAAATAAAAGCTATAGCAAGATAGCAAAATATTCAGGTTAAAAAAAGAGTCTAATAAACCCCTTTCTAACAAACATTAGGACCCTAACTTAGAACAAAATGACTTGAAGAACGCACATTCCAATGCTCATTCAAAACCATTTGTTAACAGAGAAGTGCTAACTACATTCATGTGGAGTCTGTGATTCCTCATGTTCTTATGTCTAGCATGTAATAGTAGGATTCTATTAATGAAAGTAACTTTTCATTTTAGACCTCTGTGATGAAATGTTAACATGTTTCCAAATCCATTTCATTGTAAGGGCTGCATATCATAAAGTAGTAGTGCTCTTGAAAAGTGATGATGCTGCAGGCAAAAGGTCTTTTCTGCAAAGGCAATTGTGAGCTTAAAAACCATGCACCTGCATTCAAGACATGGAAGAGTAAAGCAGAAAAATGAAACCAGCCAAGTAGACAATTTTAGAGTCAGCTGCACAGGAGACCAGTCCTAAATGCTTATTCCTAAATGAGAAGCCCTGGGTGCACAAGGATGTAGGGTTCTGACCCCACCTCTGCTGTGTGGGCTCTCTGCTGACTCAGCCCATGGCAGGGACTGCTTAGCTGGGTGTGGGTCACCTGGGAAGAATTTTACAGGCAGGCTGATTGATGTAGGTGGATTTCTTACCTGGGTTACAGTCAGTGCTTCAATTGCTCATAAGGGGCATGCCAGCACCAGCTTTAGCAGAGTACACCAGCAAGAGCAAAAGAACAAGCCATACTTTTAACTTGATCATCTTCATGTTTTCTGACCCCATCCTCAGTGTCTGTGAAGGAGAACCCGATGCAGTTTTCCTTAGCACAGCACTCTCTGGTGTACTGATAAACATCAAAAAATTTGAGAGGTTTACAAGGAGATCAGAGCAGTGTCAAAGGTCTATTTTGCCAAAGCTGCAAAGACTTTCTGCATCCTCAGACTTAAGGAAACCTTTTGGTTTTTTTCCATATATTTTCTTTTAATAAAGGTATCTACTGTACTTTAGATGTCTGAGTAAAAAAAAAAATCAACACCACACTGTTAGTGTAGGAGTTATGATCTTTCATATTCAAAGAATAAACTGAAACACAATTCTTGTCAAATCCGGCAAAAACTTTGTAATTCTTCTGCAGCAGCAATGATGTCCTGCTCTGAAAGATAGATTTCTGTCAGACTAACAGTAAAAATGAAATGTAGGATCTGATTTCTGTATCTATGCCCTTTCTCTTGCAACTGGAGCTGGGATGTTGCTGTGTGGCTTTCTGGAAATGACTGAAATTTTGTGAAAGAGAAGTAGACCAGCCTAGTTCCCATGAGTGGTCAGAAATGTCCACCCATGCCAGCTGCACTCAGACTTTGAATTGCTAATGACCATAGAGCAGTGGCTCTACAGTGACAGCCTCGTTGTAGAGGGGAAAGGTTATCATCCTATGGATTATCAGGCAGGACTGCAGCAGTCCTTTTTGTTCTTTTGGGGGAGAAATTTGGTGATGTACAGACTTACAGCATCAGCTCAACAGGAGACATTTTAGAGAGATCTTCAAGTCCATGAACATGAAATATATTTGATTCTTACCTTAGAAGCACATTGCTGGCTATCAAGTGAGAGCAAAAGCTCCAACCAGATGGCAGTGTGAAACTGTGACAGTATTCTGTTGATACTGAAGACCTGAAGACAGATACTCATGTACTAATGAAGACTGATACTGTTGAGACTCATGAAGACTCATAGCTGTCCCAACTCCTGTGCATTTGCATCTGAACAACCACATGGGAGCAGCAATCTTTGATCAAATAAAAATATCCACCTATCATAGCATCTGATAATGGCCAAAAACAGATTCTGGGAAAGGAATTAATTATAAGAACAAAACATATTGTGGTACATCCCATACATCCCCTAAAATATGATTCAATCTCCCATGAATTATTAAGGTGATTTCTGAGTCAAAGGTAGTACCTTTGTATTTTACATACCTTGGTGGATTTCTCATGCACATTTGTCCACCTGTTCCTCAAATGTGTTTAAATTTTTATCAGCCATATTGTGCTGTAGCAACCTGTTTCACAGAATATTCCATTCCCAGTCTTCACTGAAATAAACTTTTCCTTTTTTTTTTGGTATGAAATGTCCCATGTTAGTTTAATCTGTTACCAAAGCTCTTGTATGCAGACAATATTATTTCATAACTCTTAGGAAGTTTCAAATTAAAAGTGCTTTACCCTTAAGATCAATCACCTTTAACTATGTGAAGCTGACTTTAGGATAGGTTTAGATTTTTTAAAGGTATCAAATTAACAGTTTTCTGAGCTGTTATAATTGAATAACAGTCCACATAACAGCAACAAAGAAGAAAGGGTAACAAAAGGAGCTTGTGCCATGTCTCAAATACTGAAGTGAAGGAGGCCAAGCCTTGAAAAATAATGCATCATCAGAACCTCAGTTCTGCAGAAACAATGCTATTACTTTCTTTTTGCCCTTTGTCAGAGGGTGATATCCTGTGAAATTAATGGAGAGCAAGGTGAAGACACATAGAAGATAGTAACATTACTGTACATAACAGACCACCACTCTGCAAAGTCCACCATTCCATTAAAATAAGAAGGTATCTTGGTTTTATGGGGAGGGAAACTTTTTGAACAAAATAACACCTAGTGCACTAGTAACCATAAGAGAAAAGATGAGACTGCTCACAAGGACTAGAAGGGAAATCTCTCTGGCACATCAGAGTTACCATTATCTCATTCTCCTTTTCCCTGTATGTCTATCATCATCAGAAAATAGCTACTTCTGTGAAGTTGTTTTGCAGATCAGAACATCTGTGATGAGATGATGAAAACACATGCAGCTCAGGAAAGCAAGATTATTGTAGAAACCACTGGAAATATGCCAGAGGGAGAAGCAGAAGGTGCTAGTTAAAGAAGAATAGAAATTATTCTTAAATACTTAGATATTTCCCATACTTTGTAAGAATCAGTGAGGCAAAAGAATCCCCCCAATGCAACAGCTACTAGAAGACCCTCTGGAAGATAGTGCTAATTAGCAAGTACATACGTGCTACACTGATCAGCTAGGACAGATTGCAGCATTAAATGAAATTAAATTTCTTTAAATTTCAGCATTTCTGTCACAGAATGAATACCAAGATTATGATTTTGAAAGTACTGAAACTTGAAGAGCAAGCTCATGGACCCAAAATTTTCTTCCTTTCTAGTTGCCTGTAATTCACAGGCAAACATACTCTCCAGACTTCCTAATCTCATGCTTTGCCTAAGACAGCTTACAGCAGAAATCTCTCTTCCACACCCTCAACATGCAGTGAAGCTCTGAAATAGTTAAACAGGCCAAGTGACACATGGGTATTTGCCTCTGTTTTGAAGTTTAAAGGAAGAAAATAGCTCCATCACTTGCAAATCCCATGCAAGTTTCTGCAGGCAGAGCATAAGAGGGAAAAAGGCCTGCCATGCCTGTGTTTATTATGACAAATGCCTTTTAAGCTCCCAGCCTGCATTGCAAATGTTGGTTATTTTTAACAGTGTTCAACAAAGAGGGAAAAATGAAGGGTGTGTCCTAGCCTCTACCCTTCTGCTGTTATCTGAAGATCTACTTTGAGACAATTACTGTTCTGCATTACCTGTTAGCTCCCCACTGTCAACGTAGAACTAGAAAACTAAAAATAAAGACAGGACAGGAGACTAACCCTGTGTTCTTCGCATCTGTAAATGCATTCCCAGCAATGTCAGCACATGGATGAGAGATGTCAACTCTCAATAGACCAATCCATTCATAGAGAAAGAATAGCAAGCAGGTTAACCTAAGCCTTAATTAGGCGATCCTATCTGTTGAATTTCCTTGCCCCAAAAGTATAGAACAGGAGGCGAAACTCAAGACTTTCAAGGAAGACTCAAAAATTCTCCGCTTCTCTCTTTGTCATCTCAGAGCCACCTTGCATCAACCTTGGGTACCACAAGCCGTAGTCAAAAGAATCAGGTGGCCTAAATGGGCACTCTGTAAATCTTTGCATAGCAGGAAAGGTTATATACTGGAATGGTTTAGGTGGAAATGGACCAAAATAATTATTGTGTAAAGTTATTTGCTTTACATTGTATGTTGTGCTATATTATTTCTATAGAATCTGTGTGCATGGATCAGGTACTTTTCCCCATCCCACTGTAAAATACCAGAATAACTGGTGCTTGAATGTCACTACAGGTCTGCACTGATGCTAAACCATTGATTGCTCTAGTTAACTTCAAAAGGTTCACTTTAAGGCGACTCATAAGGCAAGGAGACCAACAGGACACACCTGCACTTCCTGATACTTGTACTGGAGATGTTTATATTGGTCACAGTTTGCCACAGAAGACTTGCAAAACTGTTGGTTTTAACTAAAGTGTCTGTATTTAGTAAAACTATTCAAGGAATTAAGAAATTTTTCCTTCTTCTTAGCTAAAGACAGCAACAGGGTGTGCTTTAGAAATAGAACAGCTGCCTTATTTTACTGCTAAGGGTTGGAATCAGTGCTTTGGAAGCAGGTATGGTTTGGAGCTAGTTTATTTGCTGCATTAAGCCAAAAGAAAAGACTGTTATAAGATGATCCACAGGAGATACTTCATCAAAACTTGAAATGTGAAGTAAGCTGAATTTCTAAATGCTCACACAGACACAGGCATAGAGCAAGGCACAACCAGCAAGTACACTGTAGCAGTAAGATGTTACAATTCTTGAAGGAAGTTGAGTTTTTGCCTTTTATTTTACACCTTCACAAAAGCATTTTCTGATAGTGGAGTGTCTTTAAGTGGTATGAGTTCTTGTACTAATGTAGTTTACAAAGGTAAAACTATTTGATCCATAAAATGATTAATATGGACTAGCCCATATGACCCTGAGAGTGGCTGCCTAGACCAGTAAATCAAGTGCTTGACTGTAATGAAATTACTATGCAAAGTCTCATTGACTTCATAAAAACTCACACTTTATCAGCAGATTTTTGGGTTAAAGATTTTGGCAGGTCAAAAGAGAAGAAGTGACAACAACTTTTAGGAAACAATGAAGTACAGCCCATGCCTTCTAGTCATGTATGAGTGCCCCTAACAAGCAAACCGTTGTGAAAATAATCTAGGTTTTTTTTTACTGGCCATGCGTATGTGTCTCAACCTTAAAAATTTACAAGAATATCATTGAGTAAAAATACCTAAAAACTATTGCAGGAATTTATGGCAGAGTGGAACATTGAAAAACTACTTTTTCAGTCAGTAAATGAGAGGACACCAGGACAATCCTCTCACTGGTGGAGTTACTTCTAAATATACCTACTTACACATAGAAGTAAGCTACTGAATAAAAGTCTTGCTGACTTGTCACTTTTACTCTTTCATTCTTCTATTGTCATATTTCCACTGTTAAAACACAGTTAAAGGAATTTGTAGACATTGTAGGCAGGTGGAACTCTCTAAATGCACGGTTGCAGTTAAGAAATAAGGGACTTTGGCCAGAGTTTTTATTTTATTAAAGAAACACTGTTTTATTAATGTTAGCTGTTGGTATGAAAGTAATTAAATTTTTTGCTGTGACAACAGTTTCAACTGATGCAGTGGATTACCAGTCTTCAGTAATGTAGAAAGCTACTTCTGTATGTAATAACACTGCAGCAGGGGCTCTTGGGCAAGAGACTGGTATAAATCCTTGATGCCATTTGGGAGAATACTTCAACTCTTCTCTAACACATCTCTCTGACTTTGTAATCTGCAACACTACTAAACCCTCCAGAACAAGACAAAAATGAGGTTTATTGTAAGCCATGTGGACTCTTGGGAAAGAAGGATTGTGCATGTTGACTGTTTTTGCTAAGCCCCTGAGAGAAGACCAATGAAACAGAAATCTTGTAAAGGATTTATGATGCCTGGGATTAAGGAAATGTGTGAATGCTCTTGCTTAACTAGTCTGAGATAAGAGAAACATGTGGAACACTTCAGTGCAACATAACTAATGTTTCAGTGCAGGTGCTAAATAAAACAAATACTTGTATCAAAGCCCTTGTCCAGACATCAAATAAACAAACAGATTGAACTATAGCTCAGAAGTGAATTTAGGAAACAATTCCAGTGACTATAAACACAATGGAATTTCCGAGGCTGTTATGAGAGTATAAGCTGCATTCCCCTGCACAACTGTACCTGAATTAATTTGCTTCACAGGAGCCTTTGGGATGTAGTTTTCGCAAAAGTAAATGACTAGAGTTACCCATCACAGCTATTAAGAAGGTGGTTAACCTGTTAGTCTCTTAGCTCTGAACCTGTTATGTTTAGATTCTTACTACATTTTAGTCTTTCTTGGAGAACTTGTGAAGGTTGTTTTGAGTTTGTGTCCTCTCTCCTTGGTTTTAAAATTATCATAGCAAAACTCCACGGAGGAGTATTTTTTGACTAGGAAGGCACCAACAGACCATTTAGCTTGATATCAGGAATGACAAGAGCCACAGAACATTTTCCTGTGCCACTTGCATAATCTCAATTTAGAAGTAATATTTTTGGACTGTACACAAGAGTGCCCTAGATCTAGAGATTTGACAGTATGATGTAAACATGGAGATACCTGTGGCACTTGTAAATCTATTAACCAGAGATAAAAGCAGCAACTTCTTTCTCACCCTCAGCTCTGCAAACAGACAGAATATGCAGGTTATCAGATTACAATTTTTTTCTTCTGCTGGTGCTGAACTATAATAAATTTTTACCACTGCTGTATCAATCAATCTCTGTTTATTCTAAAAAATTACTTATTTCTGGTTTTGTATCCTTGCTTTTGAGCCAAAAGATATATCTCTTTGCTGAAGGTAAAAATAGGTATAAGTCTACAGGTAAGTCCTCTGAGGAATGACTGAGGGAGCAAGCAGTTTGACCTGGAGAAAAAGAGGCTCAAGGGTGACTTTATGACCCTCTACAACTGCCTGAAAGAGTTTATAGCCAGGTGGGGGTCAGGCTCTTCTCCCAGCAGCAAGATACAGGATGAGAGGACACAGTCTCAACCTGTGCCAGGGGGGTTCAGGCTGAACACAGGGAGGAATTTCTTCACAGAAGGGTTGATTAAACATTGGAATGGACTGACCGAGATGGTGGTGGAGTTGCTGTCCCTGGAGGTGTTTAACAAAAGACAGGATGTAGCACTCAGTGGCTTGGTCTAATTGACATGGCAGTGCTCAAAGACTGGGCTGGATGATCTCAGAGGTCTCCTCCAAGCTAATTGATTCTGGGATTGTGGGACTCTGTATGACACAGATAAATCAGTGCCTGCAGTTAGGTCACAGGTGCTGGATATGTCACTGTTCCTGAGTGTGATTAAAGGTAAAATACAGCTGACTCATCTGTCACAGTAACTCACAAGTATAAACTTGCTAACAAAAGCAGAGGACTTCCAACAGCCTGAGGTGATGCAGGTTCCTGCACCTCCACATTAGGTCCCTCCTAGCTACCAATTCACTCTAAGCCTTCTTTCCCATACACAAAAGCTGTACTGCACCACTACTATATGATGGAGTTGTGGACTTTCACAAGTCTGAAATAAACGATGTGGTGGACCTGATAAAAAGAAGTTTTCCTGATGTATTTTTATTAGGCAACAAAATCTGTGCTAGTTTTAGAAGTTGTTTTTAACTACTAGAGAAAATGTTGCTTTTTATAGGATCCTTGCCATTGTTGGTATCTACTAAAATGTTGTACATTATGTAATATATACACATGCCTTTTCAGAGTACATAAATTTACACACAGTTAATTATGAAATTTTACTTCTAAGCAATGTTGAAAAATACCTTTTTGTAGGAGGAGATATATGAAACAGTGTAAGACATACCATCTGTTCAGGTTCTGTCCTGAAAACCAGCCATGTCACTCCTGACGACCTTTTCCCCATCTCAGTGTAGTAGCTGTTGTTGAACACAAGTGGTCAACAGAACCATGAACATCCTGGCTGGTAAAAGCAACAAGATGTCACAGAAGCACTAAAAATTATATTCTACAAAAGCACCCACAGTGAGTGCATACCTGAGAAAGAAACAGCTGAAGTTCCTGCACATTCCTTGAAGTGAGAAACCATATTATTATCTTGTGACAGAAGGAAGTTACAGCAGACTCCTCTTTTCAGTCTGTAGAGTGATTTTACGGCATTGAAGGCACTAGATAGTATTCAATTTTTTATGACCATGGAAGCCCATCCCTTTGAAAGGTAATCACCCAGTTTTATTTAGTGGGCAAAGAACAATGGTTTTCTGGGCAAAACTGACAAGTTTTGTTTCTGGCTGTTCATTTGATACTACCCTCTTTTAAACTGAAAAGTGATATATGATTTCAACTTTCTGACAATGGCTCCCACGATAACGATGTGATGTGTTTGACACAATGTTTGATGCATTAGCATTTTGGGATTTGTTTACTAAGGCAGTACCCCAAATTAAAAAATACCTTGCGGTCCTCGAATCTCTAGAGGTGATTGATACATATGCAAGACAGTTTTACTTGCCTTCTTCATGTGCTGATTAGATGTTATTAACAAAAAAGAGGCAAAAAAATGTAGAAAAGCTTCTGTTCCAAGCAGATTCTGAGGAGCCATCCAAAAAAACCCTAGAGTCTCAGTTTGGGACGGATACACTGTGTTCTGACTGTAGCTGGGAGTCATAGAGAAATATGTGTTTGCTGTGCTAGACTCAGAGATTCAGAGCTGCCTCCCCCTAGGAATGAAATACCTATTGCTTCAAAGCCTGTTATTACAGGTAATTCCTCGCTGCACGATGGTACCACAGAGAAATGCCAGACAAAGATCTGTGCTCTGGACAGACATTGTCTGATCTCCCTATTGCCTTGCATACGGTGTCATTTTCAGAAAGCCTTTTAACTTGTTTTTGTAATGGCAAATGTTTAAAACATCAGATTTTGCCGGTTTACATCCTTTCTGTGTACTGGAGTTTCTGATGTTGCAGTTGCAAAGGGCTGGGGGAGGGGGAAAATGTCTTTCTGTTCCCTCTAAAGCAGATCCTGTTAATTAAGTGTGAAGGCTGCTTTTAGCCTGGACTCCCCTCTTTCTGGTCTCCTGTTTCCTCTCCCTTGTGTCCCTGTCTTTTCTCCCTCACATTCTTTTGAATCCCTGCTACTTTCACCTGTCCTTCACGAGCAGGCAGCCCATTTCCCAAAGTCCTTTGGATCCAGAGGGTTGATGTACATCTCTTTTGTTCCTGCTGCCAAACAGGGTTTGGTTTTATGTACACACATGCTTTTAAAACTGTAAAACTGTAATGTTTATAATTTTTGTATATATATATATATATATATATATATATGTATATATAAAAATAAAAATAACAATAAAAATATATAGCAGAGATTATGTTATGTTATGTTATGTTATGTTATGTTATATATTATATTATATTATATTATATTATATTATATTATATTATATTATGTAAAGGGTTACTTAAAGTGAATGAGAACATAAAGTGAATGAGAACTTTAACGCTTAATTAAAGTGATGAGAAGTGGGGAGGGAAAACCATACCATTTCAATGAGTCACCTATTCTGCAGGCTCTCCTACTACTCATTTCCACTCATCTTGCACTGAGTTTTTCAGTAGACACACTTCTTTGAAATGAAGACTCTTCTACTGTTCTCTTCCCATCCAAGGACACGGATTAAATTATCTTCAGCCACAAAACTTCAAAGGCAAAATCTACAGAATAAGTCTCAGTTGAGATATTCATCACAGTAAGTCTACTGAACAAATGACTGCTATTGTTGGGAAAAAGGCACACAGACAGTGCTCTTACAGAGATAATGAAGAAAAATGCCATAAAGAAATGAAGGACGGAGGGACTTCCTTTAGTCTACTTGAGTCAGTGTTGAGAATGAAGTCTGGAATTACAACAGGAGTTAGTACTACAAAACAGAAAATGCACTGCCACCCAGGCACCTGTAACCAATACTTCCTCCCTCTCTAAACTCAGATATGCCAAATGTACTTGTAACATATATATATATTATGGACCTGTTTCTAGCAGTGCCTTTCAACAGTGTCAACCAACTAAGGAACTCTTTTGAAACCTGTTCCACCCCAAAACTGAAAACTGTCACAAAGGAAGCCTTGAAATTAAGCTTCTTGTAGCCAGCAAGGCTTGCACTAGCCAGTGCAAGAAATGGGTGCTGTCAAGTTCCACCATCACCTCTGGAACAAAATGCATGATCAGGTGGCCATGGCTTTACCCACCAGAGATGACATGCCCTTGGCTTTGGCCTCTGAATCTACCACCTCTGACTTCTGGAGGGTGAAAACTTGTGTGAAGGACTCGGTTAGTCTAGAGCAATAATTTTGTCTTATATTTTTTCTCCAATTTTGGAAGATTATATTCTCCCTGTTGTGAAGAGGACTTAGGGAAAATACCACCTTTAGGCCACAGAAAACTAACAACCAAATGATTCTGCCTTCCCTTCTCATTCTCATACCATCTTTAGGAAACAAATTTTACTTGTTTGATTTTCCATTACTATTTTCCTAGATCTACAATAACCCTCTAAATTAGAAGCAATACCCTTCTAAACCAGAAATTGAGTGAGCTGATGCATCTGGCAGTTTTATTTGGGCTCCTTTTTTCCCATAAAGCACACATGGTGATTTGTACTGAAGACTTAGTTTTTCATCTTGATCTTTTTATAAACCTGTCTGACGCATTTCCTGAGGAAGTATTTATGTCAAAAGAGGTTTAAACTGTTTCTCTTCTCAAATGCTTTAAGGAGATTTCTTTTCTTAAGCACTTTGCTTAAATGAAAGATAAATTGTAATCCCCAATTAACTGCAAGAGTGAAAGTGACCCTGACAAAGCATGTTCTTAAGTACTTGTTTGAATTGGAGCCAAATAATCGATAGCTGCTGTCAGTAATCTCTCGAAAATGAATAATTCTGTTACCAGATCATTTATGTTAATTAATTTGTGTTGAAAGTTTCATGGTTGCACCTACATTATGACAGTACAACATACCATGATAATGGCTGTTTGTGCTTACCCTTGTGAATATACAAAAGAAACAAGACGGATAAGAATGTTCAGCCCTCAGGTTTCAATAATCAATAAAGGTAGAAAAAAGGGAGGAGAAAACAGCACTAAAAGAAAGCACTAAAAGAAAGCACTAAAAATATAATCCCAGTAAATAATGGTTTTTTGGTTTGGTTTTTTTTTTTTTTGCCAGAATCAGTTGAAGGATACATTATCCACTCACAGGAATAGGTATGGTGTTGCTTAAAATCTTTTTAGGATCAAAATAAATGAATCTAAATTTGATGTGATAGCTTGGCTCTTCATTACCTGTAGACTATTCATAGTAATTTTCAAAAGCAATTTCAATTGAGTTTTGTGATAAAATTAATGACATTCTGTTGTGTAGCTTTTGTATATCAAGTGCTTGCCAAAGGCCAAGAACAATTCAGTGAGAAGAATTACTTAGTTTTGGTTTTTGAGAAAGGAAAGTTCTCATCCTTTCCTGGTCAAACATAACCCTAAAGATGTAAATGAGCACTGACAAAGGATAGTGGTGTTTTTTCCACACAAAGCCCAGTAAGAATGAATGTGAACTTCTCGGGCCAGCTATGAGTGTCCTTTGAGTTCCTCTGTTTCCAGGACACTCCAAATTCCTTTCTGAAAACAGTATTGGACTGATGAGCTTCCTTGATGGGGTCTGAGATTTCTCTGATCCTTCTCCATGGGGTCTATGTGCAGTCTTACTAATTTAGTTCCTTTAGTAACTTAAAACAACTGTATTGTGAAACTTTTTCATGCATTAAGGATTTTCTAAGACAAATGTAGAAATAATTTTATTAGGTACAACACATTTGATTAAAGTATATTTCTCCTGATTGGGAACAGAAGCCATGTGAGTAATTTCTTAGTATATTATGTCATAAGGAATTTCTCAGGATAATACAATTATAGATTTGCATCAAAAATGCAAGTTCATCACAATCTGTGCAGATTTTCTTTCTTCTGGTTTATGAAGGCAGAAGAAATAAATACTTTTCCATTAGTTTTACATACAGCAATTGCTACCAAGCGGAGAAAAGTGGACAGACATCTCTGAGCTCCCACACTGGACAGACAATTCTGAGTGACTGCAATTACACAAGATCCTGGTGTTCCAAAGTACCTCCAAGCTCTGTGAGAATGTGCGATAGTGGGTGCCCAGCTCAAGAAACTCGTACAAAATACCTTCTTTCCTCAGAAAAGAAGGCATTGTTTTGCTTCCTTTTTTTATAGCTGGAGGGGAAAAAAGGAAAAAAAAACCGTGGGATTTAAGATACGGAATGTATATTATGGCACTTCAAGTTTGAGCCACATCATCTGTAATGAAAACAGACCGAAAGCCTTCAAGTACAGTGACAGAGACAGACACCAAAAAAAGAGAAAAGGGTCCAGCGCTGCCAGAGACATGGTCTGAAATTGTGCCAAAGATTTCAGGCTGGCAAATTAGCAAAGGAGCCAGATAAATCAGAATGGGTGTAACAAGCATCATCTATTTCAGCACAGCTTACCCCTTACTATGTCATTGTCATCAGCACACAAAATATACTTAGTTGCAGGAATAAGACTGTCTCACTAATAAAGCAGAACTGAACCATCCAGAGGAAAACAAAAGGATGAAAGGAGAACTGTTGCCATAACTGTGTAATAGTGATACAGCTGAATTATTCAAAGGAAGGGGGAAAAGTTTTATATACTGAAAGAAGAAAAAGTTTGGGGTTACTTTATAAAATAATTTAGTTTCCTGGTTTTGATTTGCGTTTACTTGTAACAGCTGCTTACAGGTAAGGTAACATTATCATTCAAAAGCCAGCCCTAATAAAATAAATTCTGCAGTTAATATTGGTGTTAATTCTATTTCATGCTTTTGGGCTCAATGGCACAGAGAATTATTTAAGACAGAAATGCCTTGAAAACACACTCTACAATATGCACAAATACCCACAATCTGCCATTAAAGCAAAACCCTGAAATATATTTCTTCTCACAAAAAATGTACAGAATGTACAGTATATAAAACTCCATCAAAGACAAGCCTAGTCCTTACTCGTGCAGAAAGTCTGGGCACAGCTGAGACATTTTATCTCAGCGTTGTGGGAAATGCGTCCTACAGAGAACCCTTGTGCAGGATCTGTGAACATCTGCTGGTTTCTGAGTACAGAGCAGGATCTAGCTGGATCTGCCCAAGGCGGTGTGCCAGGCTAAATGTGAATTTTCACATGCATCTCCTCTTCTTCATCTCCACAAAACTGACAGAAATCAACCAATGCACAAGCTGGAACAAGGTACCCTCTGAGAAAAAGGTGCGAAAGCTTTTGAGACGCTTGGAAAATAAGGTAACCAAAACCCTCAAGTAACTGAGGGCATGTGTCCATTGCACATTAGAGCATGGTGCCAGCAGCAGCAATGAAATACAGGCCAGGCGTAGAAGCTGGAAGCCCAGGACACCTGAGCCAAGCAGCTTGTTGCACCACTACAGTGCAGCGCTCCTGCCACCTCTTACAGCAGTAGGTTTGGGCTTTGATCTTTCTGTTAAAAATCCTCCATTTGGCTTTGAAGAAGCAAGTCTAATCTAAACTGAACTCTCTGTGAACATAAAGGGGTTATTTCAGTAGAGAAGGACATTAATGGAGTTTAAGAGTACTTTGTTTCACAGCAAAGATGGACAGAAATCATTACAATGTGCAATAGGATCTGTGAAATGAATAATGCTGTCTTCCAAAATCAGGCCTGTTGTGTTAAGAAGACTATTGGTCACTAGCAAGATAAACAGCTTTGATGGACACTTAATGTAGAGAAAACCTTCAAATCCTGGTAGAAAATAGTGCATATGTGTAATATTTGGGACCTTTGTTTTCCAGTTGTGAGATTAAATTAATTTACATTAACTTCAGCTGTATTTTTGCACTGGAAGTGGGAACTGAGGATCCATCTAACTGACAGAGAGGATAACAAAAGTGTCCCACAAAAAGGTGTGGTCTTTCAAGCATTTTTCTTTATGCCACGCTGCCAGAGTTAAACTAATGGCTTTACACAACAGCTTACACAAAGCCCTTGCAAATGCAGCAGACTCAGACCCTTTTTGTTATTCTTGGCATTAAGGCGGGATTGCTCTCCCAAAGTGAGGCCACCTATTTTTTACCTGAGCTCACCAAGATCGTAAAAAATCCTTTCACAACTGTCTTGCAAGACAGACTGTGGAGTTCAGTTTTGATCTAACACCAAGCTTGTACTCATGCAATCACAGCGATTAATTTTCAAAATTAAGCCTGCTTTACACCTACAGAGATGAAACAAGAATTAGTGCCTCAGTCTCCTCTGCTAAATTAATGGGAGGGCGACAGGATAATTCCTGCGTAGAAGACGATACTTGCTCACAGAGGATACTTGCTCCCTTTGCCTCTTTCTGTCTCGGTGAATTTAAACTTATGGTCTGCAAGCTTTGGAGGGAATCCATGGGGTTTTTCTCAGAGATTACAGGAGAAGAAAAAGCAAGTCTATATGCAGTGCTGACACAAGTTAATCGGCAAACGTTGACGGATTCACAAAGAGGTGTTCCCCACGCAGCCCTTGTGGCTGCCCTGCAGCTTGGCGGACCCGGTGAGCAGAGCAGAGCGACGCCGTTTCCTCACCCCGGATGGGTGGGAACAGCCGAGGCGCTGCTGCGGCACGGCTCTGCCCGCAGGCACGGGGACGAGCAGCGCGGCCCCGCTCCGCCCGCCCGCGGGCCGCAGCGACACCCTGTGGCCGCGCCGGGGAGCGCGCCGGGGAGCGCGCCGGGGAGCGCGCCGGGGAGCGCGCCGGGGAGCGCGCCGGGGAGCGCGCCGGGGAGCGCGCCGGGGAGCGCGCCGGGGAGCGCGCCGGGGAGCGCGCCGGGGAGCGCGGGTCCCGCCCTCGGCCTGCGCGCCCGCTGCGGCACCGCGTCACCCGCCGGCAGCAGCGGCTCCCGAGGGACGGCTCAGCATCCCGCATCATCGGGCGGCGCGGAGCTGTGTGGCAGACGCATCTTGCAGCTTAACTTGTAAGTGAAGGTGTTTGTGGAAAAGCTCGCCGTTGTTCCCGGGAGGATCTCGTTGTTCCAGTGGTACAGTGTTCCGTATTTGCAGTGACTACAAAAGCCAGGACCAGAATGGCAAGTGTTGAGCAGAAAGTTTTTCAAACAATCTTCTGGGTGCAGTCAGTTCTGGTAACTGGAAGATGATTTGTGTATTAAGGAAAGGTTGCATGAGAAAATACATACTTTCATGTTCACAAACACCCTCCTTTCTGAAACCCCATTTTCCCCTTGTTCATATGAAGCAGATTCTTTTATGACATCTCAGCCAGAAAAGAGCATATTCATTTCAAGAGAAAAAGAATGGGCCCAAATATGCATCCCACATGTGAATTTGGCATTTTCTGAAGTTACATAAGTTTTATGTTCACTTTGCTTTCTTTCAGTATCATGCAAACTGGAAGAATTGACAGGGCTAAAAAAATTTCTTCAATACTTCCACAAAGTACACATGAAGTAGGCTCTAATGCCCCATCAAAACTCTGTGATTTAATGCTTTTGATTTGCTATTTCAAACAATGGCAAACTTATTAGTTTTGCTTAGTGTTTTACTTTGCAGTTTGTAGTATAAAAATGGGCTACCATCTGCAGGAATAGAGCTCATCAACTTTTGAACCTGGGTCCAAGCCTAATTTATTCCTTTGGCACGATTACAAAGCAACTAAAAGCAATGAGTCAATTTTTAGAAAATACTGGAAGTCAGGTTTATGATTTTCTTTTTCCCCCTTCTAAATAGACTGGGAAAGAAATCTTCAAGACTTGTAGGTAATTGGCCAAGGACACAGAGTGGAACCCTGATGGAGCTCGGAAGTTAACCTTATTGTCCTTAAATCAGTTGCATCGGAATGCCCTTGGCAGATAATTTAAATGTGATTGCAGTTTTCAAAGACACGCTTTCTTCAAAGTACTGGAGAGGGCAGCAAGCTTCTTTACCCTGGAGCTTACCTGCACCCTCACACTTTCTGTCTATATTCTCAGAACACAGAAGTAGTGAAATATTTCCCAATAAAACAAGAATATTATTCCTTCAGTACCAGTAAAGCATTTGGCATAGACTTCTTTTTTTTTCCCCTTCCCTTCCCTTCCCTTCCCTTCCCTTCCCTTCCCTTCCCTTCCCTTCCCTTCCCTTCCCTTCCCTTCCCTTCCCTTCCCTTCCCTTCCCTTCCCTTCCCTTCCCTTCCCTTCCCTTCCCTTCCCTTCCCTTCCCTTCCCTTCCCTTCCCTTCCCTTCCCTTCCCTTCCCTTCCCTTCCCTTCCCTTCCCTTCCCTTCCCTTCCCTTCCCTTCCCTTCCCTTCCCTTCCCTTCCCTTCCCTTCCCTTCCCTTCCCTTCCCTTCCCTTCCCTTCCCTTCTTTTTTTCTATCAGTCCAACAGCTTGTCACATGTTTTGTAAAAAAATCAGAATGGCAAGCCTTGCATTAGGGATGCAAGCCAAGAACAGCTTAGAAAGTATCACTCCTAAGTACACTCCTCTTCTCCTGTTTCAATTATCTAGAAATCAGAGACATGCAACAAAGAACAGCAAGAGAAACTTTTATGTGTGAGGGAGCCCCAAGTGACACACAAGTCCAAATTATATAGAGAACAGAGTTGTACAGAATATTTGCTAGAGCAGTGCAGTGAGCTGATTTGAAACATTCTTTTTTTTACCAGTGAGGTATTTGTCCTAGGGAACAAACATAAATGTTGAGCTTGGGCTTTCGGCAGTGACTTCATCATTCTGGCTTAATTCTTCAAAGAGTTTAAGAATCCTTGTGCTAGGAAGTGAGTGTTTAAGTTAAATTGTGGATAACTTCTCCCTCTCCTTTGTCTGCAAAACTTGACATTTGCTATAGATACCAACTGAACATGTTATTACTTTTCTTTTATTAGTTTTTTCTGCAGATTAATTTAGCAAACTTGTCTTATAGGCTATTATGAAGACAAAAAAATTACATGAAGCAAAGACATTTCAAAACGAGTGGGGGATTGAGTTGCCTTGTCCCTGCCTCTGTATAATCTCAGTGCTTGGTGTCCATTACTATATCCAGGAGACTACTTGATGTGGAAAATACAGTGTATGGTGTCTGAACTGTACTGCTGGGATGGAAACAAGCTCAGCCTATGAAATAGTTCACACAGTTCCTCTTGGTGCCATGCAGGAGGTATGTGCTGAAATAAAGCTGAGGATTTGGGTCTAAACCACAGAAGCTGCACCCTCAGTTACCACTGCAGGGCTGCATAATAAGACCTCGATCCAGTCACAGGAGTGACTTGGTCATGTGATTTTCAGTGTATTTCAGGTGACAAAAATTAGTTAGAAACTTCCAAACTGTAATTCAAACTTCCAAATCTTTCACCTGTAATATGTAGATGTAGAAATGTTTAAAAAACTTATAGTGTTAAAAAGCTATTTTAGACCCATTATCAACAGAAATATTCTTGAAGTAGAGACACTTTCATGAAAGTACAGGTTAAATTCCAGGCAGTAATTTGTTGAAATACATTTTCCAGAATGTTTTAATGGTTTACTTATAACCATTTATAATATGATCACCCTTTTTTTTTAAAGTAATCAGATTCACTTCTCTCACAAATTCACATATAGGATGGCCAGAGAGAGTTGCTCTTGCTGCTCTGTAACCTCTAAGTAGAACACTTTGCTGCCCCTTTATTTCTGTAGCATGTTATACATATAAAATATTATTACTACTGCATGTAATGTGCCTATGCATGTTTTTATATACATACTTAAAACATCATCAATTTTTGAATACATTAAATATTTCATTATCATACGCTTGAAAGCCTGTACGCATACACATAAAATTTTTATTTTTTTAATGTAATTGTCTCACAGACTTTGGAGACTTATGACTTTTAGTGGAATGCATAATTATTTATGTAGTTAGGATTCTTTAGTTGAAATTATTTTTTGCTCCAAGGTCAAAACATCAATGAATATTGGACACCTCAAGTCAGTTTTCCTGCACAGCAAACATATTTCTACACTTAAGAACATGGATAGTAAGAAAGAGAGTGGGAAGTAGATTTTTTTACAGGAAAGAAGGGGGGGAAACGGTATCTGAGTCCCACCATCTCTCTTCAGAAAAACTGAAACTATCATCCAAAGGAAATGGATGCTGAACGATCCTATGGACATTTGCCTTGTTTATATCTGCTGTTCATTATTCAACAGGCAGCTGGGTATACAAACTCAGTAAATTCCCAGCTGTTCAGAAAGGGATTAATTTCTGCACCAGTGTCAGGACCAGAACAACTCCAAAGTGGGAAGGCTTGGAAGTTGCCCATCATAGGCCCACGATTTTAGGATCTACATCCTTTTGCTCAACCTGCCAAAGCAGCTGGTACAGCCCCAATCATGTAAGCAAGTTCTGACACCTTCTAGTTCCTTCTATTTCCTTCTAGTTCTTATGTATGTTCCTCCCCTTCCCACCATTCCCAGTCTCTATCAGTAGGCAGTGCCAAGCAGACAGTGCCAATGTGAATATGTTTCACACTCTCTTTCCCATAGAAAATACCTTCCTTTTCCTTGTCATAAGAGTTCTACACAGGATCCTCCCCAGGATGCTTAGGACTGGCCTGCTGAATTGCAGTAATTAAGGCAATGGTCCTGGAAGACCTTCTACACAAAGGCTCCCCTGGCTGCCAATTTTAGGTGAGAAGTAATGATGTGACTGCAGCCTTTCTGTTTCCATGAATGAACTGAAGAGCAGGTGAGCTGCTGGCTGAAGCTGGGCACAGATAAACAGTGCAGACACAGCTCTGCCTTCGAGTACCCGATGATGTGTGGTCATCCCGAACCATGGCTACAGGACCAGCTCATCTCTACACCTAGTCCAAACGCAGTATTCCATCCAGGAGTATTCCTAGAAGTCTGCTGTCTCATCTGTGGAGTTTACCAGCACAAAACAACACCCAACCGGAAATCAAGATCTGTCCCCAGATCCTCTGTTTGGGAAGTCTGTTTTCTAGGGCAAGTAATGACCATTCTGACTTTCTTCATCACATTCATGCCTAGAGCAGATCTTAATGCAGCTTGAGCACCCTTGTGGCTAAATGAGACTGATGGAGCTAAATGAAGAAGCAGCTTGCTCCTTCCAGTTGTGTAAGAGAGAATGAACTGATGGACAAGTCACTGGTCCCCTTTCTGGTGGACAGTGAAAGCACAGTGAATCTGCCCTTTTAACTGATGGCAGATGTATAAAAATATCATTGGGAATGTTAATGACAGCAGTGATTGGTTGGTTCTGGTAGATGGGGATAAGGAATCACAGTGCTGTCTTCTGCTTTTGTAGATGCCCAGTATCTCCGTATTTGCTAAACCCCACAGGCTTCTTCACTGGGGGCTTTATAAGGGAGTTGAAAGCAAATAGTCCCTGGAAAGTATCCAGGAAGGTCTTATAAGGAATAAGAAGTAGGAAGAAAAAAAGTTAATATCAGAGATATAAATATGGTCTGAAGTATGTTAGAAGAATCCAGGTGACAAATGACATAGTTAGCAATGGGTGTTCCTTGGATGCTCTTCTACTCTCCAAAATCTGGGCACAAAATCAAGTGCTCTGGAAGTTATGAGAATGAGCTAACAAGAGACTCATACTCTCTTACAGTCTGGACAGGAAATGTTCTTGCAGTGTTTTGGCTTCATTCTTTGCGCCCGGATGACAAGCAACAGTCTGTGAAATGAAAAATGATGGAGTAGACATGGGTATAAATAGGTTGATGAATGACAGCATTTTGTGTCTTGAGAGAGTTTTGTATCTTAAATGGAATCTTTGCTCACATTCAGAGGAAGAAACATGAAAAAAAAAATCATTTTGAATTGTTCCCACATTTTTGGATTGTGTTCACCTGCCCCTGCTAGAGTGGAGCTGTGAGCAAAATCCTCTGGGAAGAGAGACCTCTTTAAGAATGGGGAAACTCTCTGAAAGCACACAAATGTGCCTAAAAACCTGAAATGTGCTGAAAAACATGCAATGTCCTGACAAGTTATTCTTGTGGTCAGCCTGCACTTTGAAATACTTTTCTCCATAAATTCCTAATCAGAAACTTCATCAGTTTGAACAATTACGTGTCAGAAGTAGGAAAGCTTTATACTTATAGTAGAATACCATGACTTTACAGCATGGAAAAAAATAATAGAAATTCAAGGGAATAAGTTTTCTCTTCCCCCTTGGACCCCTATGTAAAGATTTCAAGCTTAAGGTAATCTTCCCAGCATTAGTCACTGGGAATTAATATGTCCTTCCCAGCTGTTACTTGTAGATGCCAGGCCAGACTGTAAAAACTAAATAGACTTGAGTGGAATGCCTAAAATTAATTTTCTCACTCACATACTTTCATCTCACTCATTTCACTGTGTTTACAGGCTGGCAGGTTTCCTGAGGGCAGCCCTGATTTAGATTTACAGTTCCCTGGCCAGTCTGATTCTGAAGAAAAGTTACAACACCTGTAATGTAATACTGTTTCCAAAAGGAGTGAAAAATGTTTTAGTCTGAAAAGGAAGCCTCTAAACTCCAATAATCACAGTATATCAGATATCTCTGCACCCCACAGCAGCAGCTGAGGTTGCCATTACTTCAAAACAGTTTCAGCTCTCTTTCCCTTGTCTCCACCCACTTTTTACAAGGAAACCACACTTGCCTCATCATGCTGGAGACTTCCCTTTAGAAATTTTCCTGGACTTCCTCCTGTCCAGGTTAGGCTGGGAAAACACTGGGATTTTGGGGAAGGAAGGAAAACAACTGTAGTGCCTCTTCCTGACTTAAAATTTAAAATAGACTGGACATCCTTGCCATGTCCTGCCAAGCACTGGACAGCTAAATTTTCACTCTTCAACATTTATGGACTCCCTGTGGGTGCTGATGACCACCAAAGCATGCTACAAGCATCACCAAGAATAATGTAAAATAAAAACTTCAAAAGAGTAGGAGGTCAGAAACAACACCAAAGTGGTGTTTTTACAGATAACAGCAAGAAAACAGAAGTTTAAAATAAAAAAAAATGTGGGGAGTAAGGAAAAGACAAACACCCCATTTTCCTCTGAGCAGATTGTTCTTACAGTATCTTTTATCATTATATTTAGAAACTGCTTACAGAAACAATGATTACTGTTATTCCTCCCATACACATTAATTTGAATGTGATCCTTTTGAGGTGTGATATGAGCTTTTACCTTTACTGCAGCTTTTTACTTCCCTTCTTTTCAGTTTTCCACAGGCCTCTGTAATTCTTGTTACTAGACTATTGGAAAGCAGGATGGTCTAGGCATTTCTTGGAAAATGCTTTTTTTATGGGATTGGTCACTGAAATGCAGAGATGCAACACTGAAGTGTGTTGCATACCTCTTTTGAGTGAATCAGAGGTTCATAGATTTGCTGATTGATTTGTTCATAGGTAAATAGATTTGTACTTGTAAATAAGAAAAAGAAACAGGCCCAAAAATTTGGAATAACTACCTTGAATTAAATACTGATATGTATATTTTTATATGGAGATATTGTCTCTCCATCAATGGCAAAGAACTTTTCAGCTATCTGAGAAGGAATTCAGTAATAATAATACAAGCTCCTGATGATAGAAATAAAAATTACTGTATCACAGAAATACTTCGAAAGTCACATATTATATTATTCCAGATCTGACTGCTCTCCCTGTTTACTGTATCCTTACTGGGTGCTCAAGAATCACATAAGATGTTCAAGGTTTCTAAACTAAAAGCCATTTAACTTTTATTGGAGAAAGGAGCTGCTTCCAAACGAAGCAAGTCAACAATTTAGTTTGATCCGCCACCCATGCCGTTTTTCTGAGTAATCCCTAAACCAGCTTTATATTAAGCTTTAAATTAATTTACATCAGCTTTGGATCTGAAACTACCCAGTGAAGGAGCATATCATGTGTCACCATTCTGCAGACCAAGGGAAAAAGGGGAGGACAGTCGGGTCACAAATGACTTCACCCACTGCAGTGCATGGTGATCTGGGGCCAAGCCTACATCTCTACTACTTCATTGGTTGGTTTCTGGCAGCTGCAGCTGATGCCAAGGGATCCTGTGGGCTGCTTTCACCTGTGAGCTGGCAAGCTCTGTCACCTTAATCTGTTTCTAATGCAGGGCTGATAGGCTTAACCACTGCCTCAATTTTCTGTGAAGAATGTCATTTAAAAACTGGCTTTGGTGTCCATTATGCTTTCAAGAAATGTAGCCCTGCTTTGAGCAGGAGGTTGAACCTGTTAACCTCCTAGAGTCCCTTCCCTAGAGCCTGAATTACCCTGCCACTTCTAAGTTTTGGTGATGACAGGCTTTGGCTTCATCTGGTGCAAGAAGCTGAGGTCAATTTAGAAAACACCTGGATTCTCAGCCTGTGTAATATGGATCTATGCATGAGAAAATGACAAAATCACATTGTATGTCCTTTACATTTACTGCAAAATACTGGACAAAACTTTTGGGGAATGTAAGCTGTAACACACAAAATTTGAAGACACAAAATTGCCATTGCACTGCTCCAATGACTACTTTGTCCTGTGGCACACACAATTCTGGCATGTCTTCTCTGTCTCCGCACCCTCAACAACCACTCCATGTATGAGGAATCTGAATCAGGTAAGAATCAGGTACTGCTGAAGATTTGGACATGCCAGCATTCACCAAATATTCAACCTACATGTGATCTCTGGAGTGATTTAGCCCCATTTAAGGAGCAGAAATCTCATGGAGATCTGAGACAGATCAGAAATGACACTGTAAGGCAGCACATACCTCAAAAATGAAAGCTTCAAAGGAAATCACAAATGTGAAGATCTGATTTTTTTTCTGTACTTCTGTACTTACTTGGGTTTGGGGATTTGCTTCAGGAGAAAAGCAGCAAAATGGCACCCAAGGACATGTGAGGTAGTATCAGTCTGGCCTGCCTTTGTTCTGTCTCCTTTAGAACATGCTTGCACACGCAGAGCATTTGGGCTTGAAAATATGATTCCCTTCTTCTTCCTTAGGGATCCACAAAACCTGAAATAACCTCTCCTGGGGTACAAAAGAATGAGACGGATAATATTCTGGAGCCTTCCATGAAATATAATCCCTATTATCCCTACAGTAAAGAGAATAATCCTGTAACTCAAACAGAGAAGGCTTGGAAGAGACAATGATTTTTCAGCTGACCTTTTATTTCAATAAATTATTTTATTTTGTATATCAACACAAGTACTATGTTACAAAAGTTAATGCTATTGAAAGTGATTAGCAAGCACATCTGACTTAGCATTATGTAAACATAATAAAAGTTGGCCTAAGAACAATATCTGCTTTAATCTATTCTGTTTAATGAGCATCTCTAAGGAGTTCATCCTGAAACCCCACAGTTTTCACATCTGCCTTTTTGGGAGGACAGTGCCTGGGAGCCCATGCTGAGATGCAGCATTACTCCCTAGTGTTACTTGGTTTTTAACATCTTGTGCTTACATGCTGCCAAATGGAATTGCTAGAAACACTGGTAGGCTGTCACTCTGCAGCTTTCATGGAGTTTGTCCTGCACATGGGAGACCTGACATAAGGTTAAATGGAAGTGAAGTCCCCTAAATGTAAGAAAAAGCAGGGTAGGATCAATCCTGTTTTGGTTGTTTAGTTGGCAATAAAGCCAAGCCCAGGAAAATTGACCACGCATAGTTGCACTACATTCCCAGGCCACAGTTTCGGCTGCCATCACCAAGGGCATCCCAGATAGGAGGTGGAGAATTAGCAGCTGTAGACCTAACTGTGGCATTCATAAGCCCCTCTGAGCACTGGTTCCTCTTGAAAATTATAGAGTAACAGTATGGCTGCTGCTGGTAAACCTCTGCTGCTCAAACCCTCTGCTCAAGCAGAGCCATCTGCAACCAGTTGCCCAGCACCCTGTACATGTGGCTTTCGAACATCTCCAAGGAGGATGACTCTACAAGATGCCTGGACAGCTCTGTACCAGTGCTGGGTGAACCTCATATTAAAAAAATGTTTTCTGAAGTTCAGAGGGAACCTCCAGTTGGTGTTCATTGTCCCTTCTCTTGTCACTGGGCACCAGTGGAAAGAGTATGCTCTCCTCTTGTTTGCTACCAGTGAGTGTCCAAGGTTGGACTCAGCTGGAGAGAAATGAGTGTGATCCCATCAGCCCCCAGGTGGCTGAGAACTGTCCTTCAGGAACTTGGCTTGCTTAGGCTTTATTAACAGACATTTTTTTTTTAGGTGCACCTATTCACTACATAGGTTGAAGAAAATTTGTCCAAACTTCCTGACAGTTCCATCCACATTTCTAACAGAATCAGGATTAGCCACCTCTATTAATTGGTTGTTCCAAGTGGGCTGTAAGAATACAGTTGATATTTGCAAGGTCTGTGTTTTTACCTTTAAAGGAAATGGATACTTTGTTTAGAGATAGAAGATCACAGGAATTTCCCGGTCTGCTTATCTGCTACAAGGTGGCTCTGACCTGGAGCAGAAGTCCAGACTTGGGTCGAGTTGCAGTGATGGCTTTAGTGATGGCTTTAGGCATGATTTTTGTCAAGCATTGGAACAGCCTGCCCAGACTTAAGTCACCATCCATGGAGATATTTAAAAGATGTGGAGATATGACACTTAGGGAGATGGCTTGAGAGGTGGACTTGGCCGTGCTAGGTTAACAGTTGAACTTGGTCTGAGAAGTCTCTTCCAATATAAATGATTCTGTGAGTGTCTTTCCAAGGGCTCAGATGGCCAACATAGTTGTGCCAAAACAGTCCCCTACAATTATATTTTATCAGTTTCTGTGGCAGAGTCAGGTGGGTTGATCCCACCAGCCAAGCACTCACCCAGTTGCTTGCTCAGCTCTCTCCAGGGCATAAGGGAAGAGAACTGGAAGGAACAAAGGGGGGAAAGCCCTTGATGGATTGAAAACCCTGAAATAATTTTAACAAATGCAAAGGGCTTTGATTGCTTTGATAGTTTTCTCCAGCAGCTAAAAATCAGCAAAAAGTGAGTCATTGTTATCACTTTAACATTTCTGGCTTTATCCTTTAACTAGACACTGGTTCCTTTTGTGTCTTTCTCTGCTGAACTAAAAAGCTTTTGAAAACCCAGTGTTTTCTTTCCATGGAGGTATTAGTAGACTACAATGAAGATTTTTCTCAAATTTTCTATTTCTCTGTAACTTAAAACCATTAAAGATTACACAGGAGATCTCTAAATCCTTGCTGTAAGGTACTTCCTTCACCCCGTCAGATCATTGTATGGTTCTTTTCTGTACCCTTTCCATTTCTGTAGTTTCTGTGTACGCATGCCTAAGTGTTGAGTGTGTGATCTTCAAAACTGTCCAGATGCCCAGTATCCAGCTGACATTATGGTCAGAGGGAAATTCATACTTTCAGCTGTTTCCCATTCTTCTTTTTTATCTGTTCAAGAACTATAATGATCTGATTTGTCTCTACATCAAAAGATTAATTCCTGTTGAGCTGAGACTCATCACACTGCCACTCACATTGCAGCCCATGCATTTGTAGGCATGACTTTAGGGTTTCCTTTTATGGCCATGGCCATGTACTAAATAGTCACATAGAAGCCTATTTTGCATAAATAGTTCAAGTTCTACAAACAACCCAGGTTGCTTAAGCAAATATGCATATATATTTGTGTGTGGATACACAAACAACATTTATATTATGTGTATGTATTATGAATTTATATATTTTTTATGTGTGTGCCACTTTACCAAAGAGTTCCCATGGTTATTTACCACCTTGTCAGTTTGTGTCATCCGTAACTGTTATGAGCTCCTGTGCTTCTGTATCTCTGCCAGATCTTCAGCCTGTTCATCTGTCAGAGGCAGTTCTCCATATGAGTTAAGGACCTATGGAAGAGCTGGGCTGTCATAACAGAGAACAGAGAGATGAAGTGGCAGGCGGTGACAAAGTCCTCATTTTTAGTAAAAATTAAATTCCATTGTACTGTAACTTGGAATTTTTCAAACATGCAGGCTTAGCTATTTTGAAGTCAAAAAGCTTAGCAGAAGAGACGCTCATGCACTGAAGCACATGCATTGTCTCTCTCATCATTTGTCTAAGTTGCAGTTCTAAAAGCATATAAATGGACATATTATAAATGTTTAGTCCCTACAGCTCAAAACAGCTCCATGAAAGCCATCTCCTTACCATAGTACTTTCCTGCCTTATTTTCTCATTCACTTTTCAGTCTTTGAATCCAGCATTAAGATTTCATCTTCACCTTCCAGAGGATGCAAAAATATGCTATGTCCTTCATTTTGCTGCTGCCCTGAAATCTTTTGCTAGCTGGATCTGGATGTTGTACCTGCAGACCTGCAAGCATTTTTGCTTGAACAGCTCCTCCAGCTCATACCCACATACGCATTTTGATACAGGGTCCACCCACTGTAGGGGACAGAGCTCTACGTAGGGATGAAGGAACCTCAGAAGAGGTTTTGTGAAATGCCTGGTTCTGAAATGAGGCTTGTTCTTTGGGAAGAAAGCAGGGTAGGCAGAAAAACAAAAAACTTCTGTTTTGACACTTTCAGGTTGATGGCACAACAGCTTGTTGAGAGAGCAGGCATGTGTGCCAGGGTGTTACTCCCCTTTGCCAAAGGCAAAGTGTCATCTTTCTCTGCAGGTGCTCTGCCAGGAGTGGAAACAATTATGCTTACTTTGGTGAACTTTAACTTTATGATTCTGGGAGACAAAGGAGTGTCACATGAGAGTTGGAGTAAGTATTAATACTCAGCACTCACCAGCGCTACTCCCTGTCTGTTGAAGGGCTGCAGTTGCTTGCCATGCTGCAATAGTTCAACCCCTTCCTGACTGTTTAGCTCAGTGTGCTTTGCTATCTCTCTCACACAAACACATGAACTTTGTACACAACCAACATAATGCAGGCAAAAATTATTGATGAGCCCAGTGAGAACTTCTCATGGATGTAAAATTACTAAGGATTCTTGTACTGTGTCTTTTAGAGTTGTTTGGTTGCTCATTCTGTGTGGTGTGGTTGTGCTGCTCTATAACCTTTCTGGCTCAATTTGGCTGGAAGACAACAAGCCTATTCTGCCATTTATTAACTGGCTGAAGGGCATTCTGGAGAGTTAAAAATAAAATAAATTTTCAACTATAAAATAAATTTTAGCATAAATTTTAAACCACAAAACTTGAACAGCTAAGCCTGTGTTTTGAAGGCATTAAATTGGAACTCCAGGGCATGCACCAGCTTCTGTAATGACTGTTGAAATTCTGCTTTGGGAAAACATGTCCCGTCATGCAGGCAGCTGCTAGTTGAAATGATGAAAACTAATAGTACAACATTTTCATTATTTAATATTGGGGCAGTACTAGTGTGACTAAGCTCCTTTGAGGATATGAAGCTGCAGTGGGGGTAAAGAAGCACTAACCAAACAAGCTAATACATTTTCCAGTTCTATCATATATTAGACCAAGAGATCATGGTAACACTTTCTATGATGCTGAGAGATTGTGATTACTATTTCTGTGGTGCTGTTAGTGAACTGATTTTCAGGCTATGTTTATTATCTGGTTAATAACTTCTTGAATATATGACTTGTAAAGCTTTAACATCATGCTTTAAAAGACTTGGTAAATTGAAAATACTGTTTAAGTTTGGAGCTATCAGCGCTCTAGTTTGGATATTCAATGGAAACATTAATTAAAAGATCTTAATGGATAGAAGATATAACCCAAGCTCCTGCTTAGCATATAGCACCCCTAGAGCTGGTCTTTAGAGATAAGGGTCTGTTAAACCAGGAGATAGGGAGGGATGAGAAGAAGGTGTTTCTGTATGCACTGGGGGAAAAAAGACTGCCTAAAATAATTGTCAGAGGTGGCTCCTGTAGTCATCATTAGCTATAAAAGCAGAAAAGACACAGATAAAAAACTCTCCAGGACATGACAGACTTGAAAGACATTACAGGTACTGATTAGTCAGAATCACAGGCAAGTGGCAGCACTGCAGAACCCAAGGAAAAATTTATTAATTAAATATAATCTTAACAATGTGTTTGCTATTTGATCTTCTGGTAAATTTCTCCTGTTATTGTCAAACTGTGGCTTTTAAGTGTTCCCTTATTTGCAAAGCCTTAACAGTTATAAGGCTGAAAGATCAGACATAAGGTAGTCCATTCCCTGGGGTATGGGTACCTTACAAACTCCAGCTGGAGACCATTGTCATAGTCACCAGCATATCCCAGATCTCCAAAGGCTAGAGGAAGCACCTGGAAGGAAATGGAAATGGCAATGTTTCTGCATAAAGAGCTTTTCATGCTGATCAGAAGATGTTATGATTCAAGATCATGGATTAAATATCTATGCCTCAGGAAACAGATTGTGATAAGTGAAAAACCAAAGGTTGTTGTCACATAAGCCACATGAACTGCTCACATGAACAGTCACATTTTTTTCAGCACTACTGCACAGGAAAGGCATTGGTAAGCATGGATACATGTGCTGAGGAATGCCCTGTGTTCCTAAGACACAAATTCCCTTTTTATTCCTTCTTCCACTGAGTCTGCAGATTACTATGGCCTGTAAAGGAATACATTGTTCATTTGCTCAGGTGCTTTAAGTTTCTATTAAGTTTTCTGGTCTTTACCCTTCAATAACCTCAGGCCTCATTTGTGATTCTGTGGAGTCAATAAGTGCATAGTCTAAACTAAAGTGCTTAAGAGTGTCTAAAGTGTGAGACTAAACATCTTCCAGCAAGGCATAAAATAGATGGGTAAGTGTGATAGTACTGCAGAAGGCACTGCACTTTCCTCTGTGTTACTCTCCCCCACCTGCAGGGCTTGGCCACTGATGCTCAAGGCACTCGAGGTTCAACTTTGCTTCCCAATGGCTGCATAACCTCAGGTGTGTTTACTAACAAAAAACTGTGTAAATGTCCATAAGAAATAAGCAATAAGGTTAAAAAGGGTAAAATTACAGGCAGGGGATCAAGGAATCCCAAGTACATAAGAGGAAAGCTACTGACATGAGGACTTAGTAACTGCAGATGAGGAGAAGGTTGAAGTGCTTAATGCCTTCTTTGCCCCAGTCTTTAGTGGGAAGATGGCTTGTCCTCAGGACAACTGTCCTCCTGGGTTGGCAGATGGTGTCAGGGAGCAGAATCCCTGTTGTCCAGGAGGAGGCACTCAGAGAACTGCTGAGCCACTGGGATGTTCATAAATTCATGGGACCAGATGGGATCCATCCAGGATGATGAGGGAGCTGGCAGGGGAGCTTGCAAAGCCACTCTCCATTGTTTGCCAGCAGTCCTGGCTCATTGGTGAGGTTCCAGAGGACTGGAAGCTGGCCAGTGTGACACCCATTCACAAAAAGGGTAGGAAGGAGGATCCTGGTAGCTACAGGCCAGTTAACCTGACCTCAGTACCAGGTAAGGTTATGGAACAGTTTATACTGGATGTCATCACACAGCACTTACAGGATGGCCAGGGTATCAGACCCAGCCCCCATGGGTTTAGGAGGGGAAAGTCGTGTTTGAGCAACCTTGGTCTCTTTTCTGACCAGGTGACCTGCCTGGTGCATGCAGGAAAGGCTGTGGATGTTGTGTACCTGGACTTCAGCAAGGCCTTTGACACTGTCTCCCACAGCACACTCCTGGAAAAGCTGGCAGCCCACGGCTTGGACAGGAGCACTCTGTGCTGGGTTCAGAACTGGCTGGATGGCCGGGCCCAGAGGGTGGAGGTGAACGGTGCCACATCCAGCTGGGGGCCAGTCCCCATCCAGTGGTGTCCCTCAAGGGTCTGTGCTGGGCCAGTTCTGCTCAATATCTTTATTGACATGGATGAGGGGATTGAGTATTTCATTAGTAAATTTGCAGGTGACACTAAGCTGGGATCGTGTGTTGATCTGTTGGAGGGTAGAAGGGCTCTGCAGAGAGACCTGGAATGGTTGGATGGATGGGCAGAGTCCAATGGGATGGAGTTTAATAAATCCAAGTGCTGAGTCCTTCATTTTGGCCACAATAACCCCCTGCAGTGTTACAGGCTGGGGATGGTGTGGCTGGAAAGGGACCTGGGGGTGCTGGTGACAACTGACTGGACATGAGCCAGCAGTGTGCCCTGGTGGCCAAGAAGGCCAAAGGCATCCTGGCCTGTGTCAGGAACAGTGTGGCCAGCAGGAGCAGGGAGGTCATTCTCCCCTGTACTCAGCACTGGTGAGGCCACACCTCGAGTGCTGTGTCCAGTTCTGGGCCCTCAGTTTGGGAAGGACCTTGAGACGCTTGAGCGCATCCAGAGGAGGCAACGAGGCTGGAGAGGGGCTGGGAACACAAACCCTGTGAGGAACGACTGAGGGAGCTGGGGGTGTTTAGCCTGGAGAAAAGGAGACTCAGGGGTGACCTTATCATTCTCTAGAACTCCCTGAAAGGTGGCTGTAGTCAGGTGGGGTTGGCCTCTTTCTCCAGGGAACAACTGACAGAACCAGAGGTCACAGTCTCAAGTTTCATCAAGGGAAATACAGTTTGGATATTAGGAAATTGTCCTTTACAGAAAGAGTGATAAAGTACTGGAATGGCCTGCCCATGGAGGTGGTGGAGTCACCATTCCTGGATGTGTTTGAAAAAAGATTGGATATGGCACATGATGCCATGGTTTAGTTGAAGTGTCTGGGCATGGGTTGGACTTGATGATCTTGAAGGTCTCTTCCAACCTAGGGATTCTGTAATTCTGTGATTCTGTGAATAAGCTCCTATTGGAAAGAAAGCGGGAGCTGTTTGCCAGGTTATTGGGTGTCCTTGGTATTGATGGAGCTGGTGGAAAAGACACTGGGTTTTAACATCAAGGGTTTGCTCTAGAAGTGGTATATTCCCCTACATGTTACCCAATGGGTGACAAAGGCTCCTTGAATTCCTCACAAGAGGTGGTCTGTAGCTCACCAAATCATAGCCATGTTCTGTGTGTGCCAGGCAGGGAACACTTGTGATGTGCTTGTGAAGTTTTACATATCCTGTTTGCAGAGCCTCTTGCGCCTGACTAGACTACAGACACCTGATCAAATGGACCTGAAAGTAGGGTGACAGAAACAGGTGACAGGACCTTCTCCACAAAAGTCACACCTGTGCCAAATCAGCACAGGCAAAGTGTATGTGATGCCACCAGTACAGTGGAGGAGATTCTCACACAGGCGTTGGGGTTTACCCAGCACAGAAATCCTGGAGTCCCTATCTGGTGGGCTTTGATAAGAGCTTTAACTTTTACACCAGATGTTCTGTGCTTTTCTTGTTCTGATTTATTAACAATATATAAAATGATCCAATATTTGGCCACTACCTTTAAATCATAGGATTTTCCATTCTAAATGACAGCCTTTGCATTTTATTAGTGTGGCTTAGTCTTTATCAGGTCTTTACTAACCCCATATATCTTATAAACACTCTTAGAAGCAGCTTTTGTACATATTATAAATTACATTGTGGAATGACGACATCCACTGGCATACCTGAGAATATGATGGGCTTCTGCCCCAGTTCCTGGCAAGCACGTAAGAGAAGGAAGCATTTGTATTGCACTAACACCAAAAGGGGAAGGTGTGGACTTGTGGTGGGGGTGGCAGATGGGGGTGGAGTAGCCTTCTGAATCCAACAAGTTCTGCTGTGACCAAATCTCTGTGAGCCATGCAAAGATGTTTCACTTCTCTTCCTCAGTTTCCTCATTCCTGAAAGGTGTATTTTTATTCCGTGGAGACACACAAGAATTGATTGAATAATGTCTGTAAAACAGCAAAGAGAGAGGCACTGTGTAAATGCCAGGATGGATTATTGCTATTCAGTCTTCCAAAGGAGCATTAAACTATGTTTTACATTTGAGCTTAGCCAGATCTTTGGAGTGAAACTGAGAGCTGTATCTTAAAAATTCAGGACCTACTATTTAACAGTCTCTGTAAGCACAGCCAGACTGTTTGCTGTGTGCCCGGAGCTGCATTTGCCTTACTCGCAATTCTTTTTGCTTTACCTGGGAATACACTGTTATGTATTAGTACATTAACAACATTGGTCAGTATTACCAATTTGTTGCTAATTTCTATGGATTCTTCCTCATTTTTCTTCAACTCAAATATCAGAATGCTATTTTTAAAGCCACTGAGAGGTATACGTTATGAGCGTGAATTCCTTGAAGACACATGTTTGCAGAAGTCTCTGACAGCGCTGTTTGGCCCATCTGAGCAAGGACCGTGAAAGGACAAGGAATCATGAATGCATACTGAGCAAATTCCAGCAGTGACTCTGTGCCATCCCCTGGCAGTGATAAAGACTGGCAAATATCTTCATCTACTTATAGGACCTCACAACCATTTCCGGTAGCTTATTATAGTAATTATTTCTTTTTCCTGCGTTTTACAATATTTCCACATGAAGCAAATTTCTCACCCTCGAGCCTCAGGCCCTGGATGTTTTGGAGAGCGTTGTTCTGCATTTTGTGGACCACCTGTAATGTGGATAATCTCACCTAAGACTTCCTTCACTGGAATCACTGCAGTGAAAGCTTGCAAGGTCCAGAGACTGGGTAGCTGGAGATAAAAGCAGTGTTTCATGTTCCTTGAAACCGTGCTTCTGCGGGGGATGGGTTCTCCACTCCTTGCAAAAAGATGAATCCTATATCTCTGAAAGAGCCTGTGGCTCACCAGGAGCTGATGTGACAGGCTTAGCTCCTTGCATATCAAAAAATGGTGCTGCCAAGAGAACACTCTTGGGCACACGTCAAAAAGGTTTCCAACAACTTGGAGTGTGTTCCCTTGCTTCAACAACAGTCCATATCCTCAGGCTCACCAGGTTACAGAACAGTCACAGCCTGTTCTAGATGTCCTACACTTTGTATACTGCTGAAGGCAATGCTATAAATGTATTCCCTTTTCTCCTCCACTCTGTGGTGGTCCTGCTTTTAAGGTCCTTAAGTTTTTTATAGAAAGAACATCCTATTTGCTGTCAGGTATCTTGTGCCTCCCGCCTGCAGAGTCTCCAGTGGTATCTGGCTTTGCCCAGATATTCACCATCCTTCCCTTTGCTCCATCCAGCCACTGGGACTGAAGTTTTAGCATTCCAGTAGAGGGGATCAAGGTCTCAGCTCAGCTACTTGACTGTGGAGGAGCTTACTTGTCTTATTCAGCCAGTTGTGCCTCTGTCTCCCACTCTGCTCTCTCTGACCCAAAAGGTCTGCAGAGGAGGGTGCTTCCTCTGCATTTCCAGTCCAGTAGCGCATTTCTGAAATGATTACAGTAGGTACTACATGGGTAGCCAAGATAAGTGTGTAACAGGTGTCCTTCTGTTTTCTCTGTCTCTGCCAATGACTACAACATGAAAATTCTAAAGTTCATTGTATCACAGGACATTCTGAGTTGGAAGAGATCCACAAGGATCACTGGGCTCAGCTCCTGACTTTGCACAGGACCATCCCCAAGAATCACACCATGTGCCTGAGAGCATTGTCCAAACAATTCTCGAACTCAGTCAGGCTGGTGTGCGACTGCTTCCTTTGGGAGCCTCTTCCAGGGCCCAGCCACCCTCTGTGTGAAGAACCTTTTCCTAATATCCAACCTAAACCTTCCCAGAAACAGGTTCAGGCCATTTCTTTGGGTCCTGTCACAGGTCACCACAGAGATCAGCATCTGCCTCTTTGCTTCCCCTCTTCAGGAAGCAGTAGACTATGATGAGGTCTCTTCTATCTGTTTTCTTGCTTTCTTCCCTGGTCCACCTCTGTGCATTAAGACCTTACAGTTCTCTCAAAAAGGAAAGCATTGCATGAAATAATAGGCCATATCACCTCTATGACATTGTGTGAAATAATAGGCCACAGCATCTCTATGAAAGCAGCTGTGTTGATTGAGAATGGTTTTACAGAGCTGTATAGTCCATGGTTTGACTCTAAAATCACCAAAGTGATGTATTTTTTTATGGAAAACCTTGTTCTAGAAGCAGGTGATTTGCAGCAAATCAAGATGTGGTGCTGCAGTGTTCTCTTCAGCAGAAAATATGTGTGGAAGGCATTTCCTAAGATTTGATATAGACCATCAGTGAGTTTGGATAAAACTGCAATTAAGAACTCCATGGTTAATGCAAGTAAAATGATGAGTGGAGTAGTGGATCATAATCTGTAAATGTGGGGCTGAGTGAAACTATCTAAGCTAGAATCTGCCACCTGAAATTTTTAAATTTGGCTGTAAAAAATTTCTAATTCTGTATTTATATGTATAAATTATATGTATAATTAAGAAACCTAAATGCCAGAAAGGATCAGGATTATATTGCTGATGTTTTCATGAGATCATATACTACCCTACAGGTTCACTGGCAAAGGCAAATTACTTTACCTGGACTTCAATTCTTGGTCTTTTTCAGTATCTGTCTGGATACTTTGCCATAAGAGCCAAAAAATCTGACCACTTCGTATTGTTATCAATGTAACTGAGTAAAATGCATGGTTCATCTTTTATTTATTAGAAAACATAGCCCTAATTTTCAATTTGTTTAATTTTCAAATCAAATTAAAATGCTTTGTACTCCTGTCTGTTAAACTTCCTCTGAGCTGATATCAAACTATTGTTACTTCAAACTAATTCTGGTTTTGTGCTGGCCTTTTGTACTTTGGACCACCAGCTACTTTTGTCGATGTTGGAATTTTCATGGGGCTCTCCTGTTTTCATCTTAGTACATTATCTGACAGTGCATTGTACCATCTGCTCTCTGAGGCAAAAGACAGCTCTTGTTTACTTTTCGAGAAGTATTTTCAACTTGGTATGGATAATCAGATGACATCCCTGACTTTTTCTGGTGCTCTAAAAAAATGGTGCAGTAAGAAAGAAGAAATATTCTCTATAATTTTTTTACTTGCTGTACTGGTTTAATTGATGAAGCAGGGTGGATCTCTGCATCTACACTGAATTTCTGAAGTCTTTACTGATTCAAAATATAATGTAGATAATGTGGGACAATGCTGTACTTTAAGTGATTTTCCAAATGACTACATGGACTGAGATGTAATTCAGATGAGTCTTCTGCTATCCCTCCATGTATGTGTTTTATGAAAGTTCTTTAGTACATTATTAGTGGATAAAACCATTCAGAAATTTTCAATAGTTTTAATTTTAGTGTCACAGGTCCATTCTCTTTATTTCCTTTTGTCCCACCAGTTAATGATTTTGTTATCCTCTCAGTTAAATGCCAAATCATCCCTCAGAAGCAAGCCAGCTTAGCTTGCTTATGCAAACGTATTCAAACCTCCTTAAATCTAGAAAAAACTCCAAGATCTGATATAAGTGAGGTCTTTGGTTAATTTTTTGAGACATAGTTCAGAAGATTCACAGATGCACAGTGCTGGAAAAAAGAACATTCAAAGAGCGAGACTATTTCACTTTGGGGTGCAGGTTCAGGTCAGAGCCCATTCCACCCAAAGTACTTCACCTCTGGGCTGAGCACAAATAGGAGTGGTTTTGCTTTGGAGAAAAATTGTTGCCCCTCTCACTGACAATGTGTGCTGGGGAGAACATGTGACTGATGATACTTATGGCTTGTTTCAAGTGATGTCACTGCTTGCTTTGTGCATGACTCACAGGATTCTGTTATACAGAAATATTGAGTGTTCTCTTACAGTAAGGGAAACCAAACAGCCCCTTTACCTGCTGGCTGGATGCTACTGTCCCTTGCTGTGTAAGCTTTAATACTTCTAATAATATCTTCCATCTTAAGACATGGTAATATTAGTTATGGGATCCTGAGGACAGCCTTTTCATTATTGTCCCAAAAGGAATGATAGCAGTAATGGATGAGAAAGGTAAGGTAGCCCACATTGTGCAAAATAATTCAGAAAAACATCTGAGTGCTTTCCTACCTCCAGGAAGGATGCAACCTGAGATAGGAACATGTGTGTGCTGATTTAGAATAACATTTCCTTCCTATGTTAGTCTCTATGAAAATGCAAACAGGTGTTAGTAAGCTAGTGTTACATTCTGACAAAATACTTTCAACAACAGGCCTGGGCTTGCACCAGCTCAGGGGCAGGAGCCAGGAGAGATGGAAAATAAAAAGTAAGCTCCTCCTAGAGGTCGAGTGCAGTTCATCCAGGTTTTAGGGATCTTCTTCCCTTGCTTTGCTCCTCACTACTCCATCCCTTGGGTAACACCCCATGTCAGCAGCATCTGATCACAGGCAATGGAATGAGACTTGGGCTGTGCCAAGAGCTGAAAGTATGTATGCTGGTGAAGTAGAGGTAACAGGCAGGGACTGCCAGCCTGACCCTGCTGCCAAGAAAAGATGCCAGGGACTTTTCCCTCGGGCTCATTTACCTCCCCCAGGGCTGAACCTTGGCTGTCCTGAAGTAGGGGAGTTGGGGACTACCTTTTGTAGTGCTCTTGCATCACTCACTGAAGGAAAGGAGAGGGGTGGGCTGGAGAGGGGTGTGAAGGGGAGGGGGGGCTCTTTGGACTTGTTCAGCGGTGCACTGGCAAGGGAAGGGCCAAGAAGGAGTGGCAGTAGCCCAGCAGATGTTTGGTTTGTCAGGCTGGTTTTGCCTTGCATCAGGGTGGCACCTCTGTGCTCCATGTGTGGCTCCATGTGGCATGTGTGGCTCCAGATTCCTCAGGTGTATGTATTTGTAAGGAGCACGTGCTGTCAAAAGTAGAGTATAACCCACCTGCCTGCTTTCCTAAGCCTTATGTAGGTAGAACAACAATACACAGCCACAAATGTATGACAAATGCCCAAAATTTAACCTGTACATCTAGTTTTTAAGTTTTTTTGCCTTTGCTTGCAAGTTAGATAGCCCTCAGCTACAACAAGGAGAATTCTGTCTGCAGGCTTCTGTCTGGTCTTCATCCACACAAAATCTGTGTGGACACAGCCCCACAAACCTTTTTATGCATCACATGGTGGAATTTTTCAACCCAGTAACAACCTGCATCTACAAATTCGGGTGGTGAGGATAAAATGTGGATGTGGAAAACATGTTGCCTTGTGCACAAGAATGGCAGCTGATGCCCCAGTTACTGTACACCTAGACCACTTGCAACACTCAGGGGGTCTCAAAGACACCTGCTTCTGAAAAAATATTTCCACTTGAAAATTCTAGTTGAGGTATTTTGGGAAAGGGAGAAATAGCACTACTATCCCAGACCTATGAGTGTAAAAAAGCCAAAAAGAGGCCCACAGTACTAAAACTGGTGAACATCAGATCTGCTAATGGACTTAATAAAGGTCTTCATGTACATAATTCAGCTGAGAACAGTATTTAGACTAGTTATTTTATTACATAAAAACTGACTGGAGTCTGGTATGAATCTCTGAACACTCAAGCCAATTTTCTTCCCATTATCTATAGGAAAATGAAAAGTGAAAAGGATAGTGCTTCAATAATTTGATTAGTTTTACTCTAATTGAAACTTTTTTCCTTGTGAGTGGAGAGAGAACAGGTGCCTAATTAGAGCCCACAATAACTCTCACACAGATATAATTAAGCAGGAAGATCAATAAAAATCTCTTCTTGCTAAACAGTTGCCACTTTGGAGATAGATGTTTAAGTGTGCAAAAATAAATCCTTTCCCTGGGGATGAGAGCATTCTTTGGGAAAAAGATTTTACTTATTTATCTTTCTAGTGGCCATGGTACTCATGAAGAGTATGGGCCAGCTTGTTAGGAAAGAGTTTTGCTGTTACTGAAAGATTGTATGAGTGTATACAGAAGGTTTTATTTAAAAGTAAATTCTGCAGAAAATTGTTAGTTTTCCAAGATCTTCTGGAACTTTTTATGAAATAAATTAAAGAAATTTTATTTTTAATATATTCATTGAACAACTAGAAATACCTAAAATGGGTCAGACTGTTTGGTCCTGTCCTGAGCAGATGCTGGCTCCAATGTGAATTTGGCTGTTCTTGATGTGCATGGCTAGTGCAATGAGAGGTACAGAGAATATCAGAATTCGGAGGACCTATGGTCTCTTTTGAAGGCAGAGAAGCCTTCAGAGAGAGCTTGACAAATTAAAGGGCTGGGCAATCACCAGCTGAAGGAAGTGTAACAGGGACAAGTGCCCAACTCTGCACAGGGCATGGCGCAGCCCTAAATATGCAGTCTGGGGAATGAGATGCTGGTAAGCAGTGCCACAGAGAGGGACCAGTGGGTCCTGGTCAATGGCAAGCTGAACATGGCCAGCAGTGCCCTGGCAGCCAGGAGGGCCACCCGTGTCCTGGGGGCATCAGGGACAGCATGGCCAGCCAGGCAAGGGAGGGGATTGTCCTGCTCTGCTCTGCACTGGGGCAGCCTCACCTCGAGTGCTGGGGTCAGCTCTAGGTGCCACAATAGCCTAATGCAAGGCTAGAGAGTGTCCAAAGGAGCACCATGAGGATGCTGAAGAGCCTTGAAGGGAAGAGGAGCAGCTGAGGTCACTTGGTCTGTTCAGCCTGGAGGACACTGAGGGGAGACCTCATTGTAGCCCACATCTTCTTCTGGTGAGGGGAAGAGGATGGACAGGCACTGATCTCTTCTCTGGTGACCAGTGACAGGACCCACAGGAATGGCCTGAAGTTGTGTCAGGGGAGGTTTAGGTTGGATATCAGGAAAAGGTTCTTCAACCAGAGGGTGACTGAGCACTGTAACAGCTCCCCAGGGAAGTCATCACAGCACTGAGTTTGACGGAGTTCAAGAAGTGTTTGGACAATGCTCTCAGGCACACGGTGTGATTCTTGGGATGTCCTGTTCAGAGCCAGGAGCTGGACTTACTGATTCTTGTGGGTTCCTTCTTATTCAGGATATTCTATGATTATCACAGAATCAAAGAATTTTTTTGATGGACTATCATCCTTCAGTGATGGACTCAATAAAAAAAGAAGAGCCAATTGCATTGTCACTTACTGTGGTGGATACCTCTGTTAGCTGTGTCTGGAGGGCACAGCTAACATGAAAAATAGCACAGATAATCTCTCAAATGAGCATAGCTGTTATGTGTCCTTTCTTTTTAGTGTCCTCAGCATGGTTCCTTCATTTTTGAACCCTCAGACAGTGTTGTAAGGAGTAGAAAGCATAGAAAAAGCAAGTTTAATGAAAGGAAATGTTTGATTAAAAATAAAAAAAAATATTAACTTTTCTTTGAGCCATGATGATCTCAGAGGTGAAGGCACTTGTTTTCACAGCCAGTTTTGGTGCTCTACCTACTACAGTGTGTCTTGGATGACATAAGCATAAACACACAGTTCACCATCTGGCAAGTCCCTCCATTCCTAATATATCTTGTCAAACTATCTTCTTTGGAAAGGGCTGCAGTATTTCTGCTAATGGCATTATAGATTCTGAAAATGCACTTTACCATAATGTTCCAGGTAGCAAAGGCTCAGTTCTAGTGAAAATCGTGGAGAAGTTCAATGAAATTCTCTACTCATGGCAAACGTGTTCTTCCTGCTTAATGCACCTCTAATAAAACACCATGATGATTTGGCCTTGAAAATTCCTAATTTTCTTAAAATTTGAAAAGCCCTAAAGTCAAATCTCAGCTGGTGTTTTATGGTACTGTTTGGTAAAATATTTTCTTCTGTGAAAAGGAAAACCACAGAAGTGGCAGCAGATCTTCTGAGCTAAAAAGTTACTATTTTGTTACTTAAAAAAACCATAATAGTGTACCTCAGATCCAAAATTATATTATTACTGAAATTACTTTACACTATAAAAAAGATTTGCCCTGCATATAGTGCTGGCGTACTGAACATTCTTAAACGTCTCATCAAGTAATCCTTATTAACTGCTGTCTGTATCTTTTTGCTAACTATTAGTTATCAAAACTATTAAACTAGTTATCAAAACTGCTAACTATTAGTTATCAACTGGCAAAGAAACCAACCAAACCATTTAATGCTGCTCTGTTGTTCAAATAAAGTTTGAAACTTCACACAGAAGGTAATTATTTACGAGATTAAGTTACATTAAAAGAAAGGAACAGGGAAAAAAAGAAAGGATTCTGATAGTCTGCACTTCAAGACAAATGAAAGATATATTCTGCTGCTCTGCTTTTTAATGCTTCATTGAAATTCTTAAGTAGGATGCTACTAGCCCTCTTGATGTTTGCTTGTAGATCACAGCAAACAGAAAATGCATGCATAATGAGAATGATCAAGTCTCATTAGAACATTTAGACTGTTGTAGGCATAGACTGTGTAATATCAGTTTTGTCTGTGACTATAAGTGTCTCATGAATACTTGAAGAACTGACTTGCATTGCTAGCACAGAAAAAAATGAGTTCCTGCATTTGATCCCTTCTTGGTGCTTTGCACAAAATTTTAAAAAAATTATTTTACTTTTTAAAAAAAGTTTTTTCCATTTTTGTGGCTAGTAATTATTTTTCTGGGAAGGAACATGTGGAGAAGCCAATGTGAACCAATTATTGTGTAGGTCATGTCTGCTGTTAGCACTCATCATTCTTTCTCAGCCAGGCTAGAGACTCTGGAATAATCTGCTCTAATATTATTGGGTTGTTGGGTTGGTTGGTTGGTTGGTTGGTTGGTTGGTTTTTGCCGAGCTGGATAAGAAGCAGTGGAAACACTGCTGGATACCCAGGTCTGCAAACCCAGTTCAATCCACATTGACAAGAATATGGAAAGTTGCTTGCTGCCTTTGTGCTGAGCCAGTTACCCTGTTAGTTCAGCTGGACTTCCACAGAATGGAAAGATAGAAGTAAGCTGTGTTTTTTTCTTATGACTCCTATGCAAGCATTCTAGACCCCAAATAAAGTGTTTATGTGTTTTGGGCAAGGAAGTAATTTGTTTACTCTTTTTTTTTCCTATCATTGCTTGTTAGATCATAATGAAAATGTGCTCATCTTGAGGGGAAATCTAAGAAATGAAAGCAATGTAAAGATTTAGGTAAAGCATTTCGGCTGTAGCCCTAAGATAGAAGAAATGCACCATGTTGGATTCATACAGGCATGAATCCTGGTCAACATGGTGCATTTCTTTCTGTTTATTTACAAAGTTTAAGTTTTGAGAATTAACTGTTCGAAGTTAAGGAGAATTTGGAAGTAAATGGTAGGACTAAAAGTTTTTGTTCCACATACTATCTATCTTTATCTTAGTAAATATTTTTCAGATTCATGGGTTTTATAATATTTGACATGGTTAGAAAATGTGATGAGGCTCCAAGAAAAAAACTCCAGAGAAGCTGGGGTCCTGCTCCAACCTGTGAATTGATTGCTCTGTGCAATGTAAATTAAAGTTGCATGGTCTCCTGAGGACAGTGAGGTTGGTCCCTCATTTCTCTTGCAGGTGTGAGTGGATTTGCGGTTATAATTCCCCCTTTCTAGGACAAACTGCAGTTATCCTCATAGGGAATGTTGCCACTCCCAGGTCTGTTGCAGCTGGTAGGGATCAGAAAATCCCTTTGAAACCTGCCTAAAGGACATGGAACGGACACAAAAAAACTACCTTCAATTGCCACCTCCTATAGAATGGAGGAGAGAAAAGAAAGCCATGTGGCTAAGTTACAAATGTGAAGTTTCTGCAACTTCCCTTTCTTGTCTATTACAAACCAGAGTGTACCCATCCACAGCCCACAGCAAGCAGCTTGTGTCTGCAGCCTCTCTGCAGCTGACCTCCTCAACCACCACCAGCTTTGCTCTCATTGGGCTTGTTCTTCTTCACTTCTGGCAGTGCCATCACTGGGTAACCTTGTGGTTTTCAGAGGTATATAGTGTAACACATTTTTTTGTTTGTTTGAGAAATGTGCTGTTAATGAATGTTTACATGTAGTTAAGTCTGAAAGAACAGTCTGTTTGCATCAAAATTGGTCACACAAGTTGGCTGACCACACAGGCCTGTTCAGTGTGGCCAATGCACTGGAGGGCAGGGATGCCACTCCCAGGGGCCTGGACAGCCTGGAGAGGTGGGCCTGTGAAAACTTCTCGAAGTTCAACAAGGTCAAATGGAAGGTCCTGCACCTGGGTCAGGGCAATCCCAGACATGGATACAGGCTGGTCAAAAAATGGATTGAGAGCCATCCAGGTGAGGAGGACTTGGGGATATTGCTGCACAAGAAGTTCACTATGACCCAGCCATGGGTGCTCACAGCCCAGAGAGCCAAACGTGTCTGGGGCTGCATCCAGAGCAGTGTGGGCAGCAGGGCCAGGGAGGGGATTCTGCCCCTCTGGCCTGCTCTGCTGAGACCCCACCTGCAGTGCTGCATCAGCTCTGGGGTCACCAAAATAAGAAGGATATGGACCAGCTTGATTTGGTCCAGAGGAAGGTCACTAAGATGATCAGAGGGCCGGAGTATCTCCCCCATGAAGAAAGGCTAAAAGTGTTGGGTTTGTTCAGCCTGAAGAGGAGAAGGCTGTGGGAAGACCTTATAGCATTTTCCAGTACCTAAAGGAAGCTACAAGACAGGCGAAGAGGGACTTTTTACAAGGGCATGTGGTGACAAGACAAGGGGAAATCGCTTTAAAATGAGAGTAGGTTCAGACTGTATATTAGGAAGAAATTCTTTACTAAGAGGATGGTTAGGAACTGGAACAGGTTGCCCAGAGAAGTTGCTGCCCCATTGCTGGAAGTGTTTGAGGCCAGGCTGGATGGAACTTTGAGCAACCAGGTCTAGTGAAATGTGTCCCTGCTTGTGGCAGGGGGTTTTGCACTGGATGTAAAGTCTCTTCCAATGCAAACCAGACTATGATTCTAGGCTTCCATGATTATTAAACAGATGAGCTTGTGGGAAAAATTGCGGTCAAAGCACTTCAGGGATATTAGACTGAAGAGAATTTCATTATTGGAATCTGGTATAAGACCTTTAGGGTATATTTTCTTGGATCCTTCCATGTAGGTAGATGCATTATTATTAGATAGAGCAGTACTTATTGTAATGACAGTTTGCTGGGTTGTCACCTGATACACACACAGAGCTCTGTCACAGTCAGAGAGGCCAATGTAGCCTCTAGAAATATATTAAGAATTAAGATCAAGTATATGATTCTTGAGATAAAGGTGAGAGAAAAACATGCTGAGGACAATGGTAACAAAGCCCATTTTCAGTACCTCATCTGATTGTTTTCTGCCCTGCTCAGATTAAATACAAATGGAAAAATCAGTAGTAGGTGAGACCAATACTGGAAGGTATGTTCAGCTTAGTTGTATTTTGTTTCTAGGATGATAATTTAAAAAATTTAGAAACATTCCTTCTTAGGAAAAAGTGGAACAGGACAGACTCTTGTCAGAAAGAAGAAATTATGAACTCTTGGTTGCAGGCACCCAAATACAAAACTTGCACTCATAACCAGGCTCAAACATTTGGGTTGGCTCTCCTCTGCTGTGGAAGTCAGCAAGCTTATAGCATAAAGAACCAGCCTCAGCAGATTATCTGTTTAAAAGGCTGAAAATTAATAGCTTAAATGGCAACACCATGATGTCAGGACGTACTAAAATACCATAAATTACCAGGACCATTTCACTGCAGTTGCAGAATCATTAATGGCACACTTTACTCAAAAAAAACCCCGATGAACAAAAATTATTAGCCCTGGTTTCTGAGGGAAAAGCCTAAATGATCACTTTTTCAATCACCTTCACTCTGATAGCTTGAGAATGGACTCCAAAAAATTTGATAGAGACAGATTTCTCAAAAATAATTGAGTGTATAGAAGCCTTGTGGGAAATTGAAAGTTTGCTATAGGAAAATCTGTAAATGGTTTCTCCACTAACAGCAGAGAAAAAGTGAACCTCAACCAGTACCTTTTTGGCTGTCTGGCCATGAGGAGTCATCATCTAGGTAACCTCAAACCATGTAGAGCCATTTTGATAGCAGAAGGAGTGAAGTAGGTGTTTCAGGAATGCAGAGAGAAGCTGAAAGATGTGGTAGGTAAAGAGTAGAGGGAAAGAAGGTTAATACTGTTAATAAATTGCAGAAGTATAGGCCACAAATCCATACAAAATCAGGCATATTTTCTTGTTATATTGAATGTCTTTTAAGTGAAAAATAATAGGTATCAGAAGCAAAATAACAGTTCATCAGATGGTGCTCCAGTTGTAAGGCACTATATATAATGTGGAATGTCTGTAGCTTTTAGACTCTACTAGCACAGGTTTTTCTCACATTGTTATGTGTGAGCAGAAGTTACTATTTCACAATATACTGCCAAGTGCTAACCTTTCTTGGTGTAGAAAAAGCAGTTTTAGGGAAGAAAAAATTCTACCAAAAGCTCATCATGTGTCTTTGAGAAAAAAAAAAAAAAAGGACATACAAGTTTTATTGCACTTACCCAGCTGAGGGGCACAGTTAATTTTGAATATAGGTGATCAAATGCAAGATACCCCTTATGGTAATTGTGTTCTCTTTCCTCAGAGGACTGGGTGCTACGGATCCCATCTCCCAGACCTTTAGAGAAAGGACCCAGCTACAGCCTTTAGTCACTGCTGTCTGCCCTTGCTCTGAAGGGAGCCTGGCAGCCTAAACAGATTCTGAAAAAAAAAATCTGAACAGCCTGGTAGGTTTATAATTGATAAGGGAAGGTTGGAGGCTTAAGCTACCGTCTCTCCAAAAATGTCACATGCTCCACCTCTTTCTTGTGAAGTGAATAACTTTAATTGTCAAGAATTCTGTGTAAGATTTGAACATTCTGACATTCTTTTCTGTTAATTTTCCAGAGCTTTAATATGGTTTGACCATTTCCAACATACAGACAAGCTTCTGTATGAGTAAGTGGGCTACTTTGCTGAGGCACCAGACCTGCGGCTAACACTTAATACCACTGGCTGGAGAACCTGCCAGCAAAGAGCTGCCCAGATCTAGATGATCTTTATTTTTGCCAGTTTTATGCTGTTCTTGTAATGAAATATCCAATTGCTTTTACTCATGCTTGTAAGATTTAATTTTCAGATACATCTTGCCTGGGTTGGGTTAGGTGGTCCAGCACATGGATTTGGATTTGAAGGAGGCTTGGATAAGAGTTTTGAAACTAACCCCAAACTGTGTCTTAAGAGTGACAAGTGGGAACCTGCATTCAGATTCAGTGATATTTACCAAAGCTAGACAAATATATGTCCTCCTTTATGTCAGGATTAAATACCAATGGTTTTTGTAATTTTTAAGGAGACGGCTTTCAGAAATGGTGATGTCAGTGCTCTCTTGAGAAGTGAGAAAACTACATCTTGTGCTCAAATCTGGCCTTTGAAAATGTTTTAATTTGGAAGTGTGTCAATTCAGTATATTCACCTACCTTCATTGATTATTCCAGCCTTTTACACTCACTTTCATAGCATGAGCCACAAAAGAGCTCTCAGTCTTCAGTATTTCTGCAAGAGAAAACTGAGACTGTCCTACCAATTTTAGATAGTGCTATCCCATCTGGCTCTTCAGCCAGAACACCTGAAAATTCAAATTCCCTTAGTGTCTTTGCTGTAAATCCTGCCCTCCTACTTACAAGCTCTGCTCTGCAAAACTCAGGCATGTATACCAGTTACAAAATACGACATAGGAAATAATCTTGCCTAACTTCACTCTGTATAGGCAGTCAGCACCTGCTAGAATCTTCCACCATGCCTGACAGAGGCAATGTCTGATAGCTCTGAAGGTGGACATGCTGCTGGCACAATTAGAGAGGTTGGTAACACCTCTGTGATGACATATTTAAGAAGAAAAGCAAAACAGCATGTGCACAGTTCTTTCCAGTGGTGGTGATGAGCCGTAGCCGCTGCCATCTCGATGCGGCCCACGGCGGGCCTTGCCTGCCTGGCCGCCCCCAGGCAGCCACGCTGTGGGCAGAAGGGCAGAGGCGGTGGTGGCTTTCCCTTCCCAGAGCCCACATGAAGGGAGATGTTAAATGGTGCCAACGCCACGGCAGCCAGCACTGCCCGTGCCATGGCAGTGGGGTCACCTGGCTGGCAGAGGAAACACAACGAGTGACTTCCCAACGTGGAACCTCTCGGCACTCCGGGATCCTGCAGGAATCTTTGAATTGGTACAACTTGTGGACAATGGTACCTACACAGAGTAGTTTTTCTTCTAGTCAGAAAAGAGGAGGAAATGAAGACATGTGAGAGAAAACAACATGGTTGCATCAAGGTCAGTGATGCCTTGAGGGAAAGGAGGTGCTCCAAGTGTCAGATGTGAGATGAGGACTATGGTGAAACAAGCTGTTCCCCTGTAATGCATGAAGTCCATGGGGGATGCAGAGATCCACTCGCAGCCCATGGAAAAAGTGCTCATGCTGGAGTGGGTGGATGCTGGAGGGGGCTGTGATCCATGGGAGACCCGAATAGAGTGGGAGGACTCCTGCTCCCAGAGATAGAGAGAGAGGGCCCTTACTTCCAAACTAGAGCAGCCAGTCCTTAGAGGACTGTAGCCCATTGATGTGTGACCCACGCCACAGGAGTTTTGGGAAGACTGTTTGCCTGTGGGAGGGACCCCATGGCAAGGCAGAGAAAAGATTTCTCTCCCTGAGTGAACAGAAAATCTCAGACAATGAACTGACCAGAACCCCCACACCCTGTCTTCCTCCACTGTCAGTGGGAAGGAGGGGGGGCTGGCAGGGGAAAAGGTGTTTTAAAGGTTTATTTTACTTTTCCTTATCCTCTTCTGACTCTATTAATAATAAATTTATCTTATACCTTTCAATTTGAACCTGGTTTGCCCTTAGAGTATTTTTCTCCCAGTCCTTATCTCAACTCATGAGCCTTTTGTTAATTTTTTTTTCCCTCTCCTCTGCCCAAGTATAACAGAAGAAGGTGAGTGAATGACTTTTGTGGCTGTCTGGTGTTTGGCCAGTATCAAACCATGACACTACTTCTGAATAGCAGCACTTACCAATTGTCAACAGAAAAGCCCTCATGTCTTGCTCATAGGCCTTTTTTGTATCCTTAGAAAATGCAGTATCTCTGATACTTTAAATAAGAAATGACCTAATTCCTTTTAATGGGGCCATTAAGAACTCTGATGTTCCAGGTATAAATTCTGGTTACTACTGTGCGCCTTAATTTAGTATTCATATGTGAATACCTTTGGGTTCCCAATTACTATCCAGCATGTGGCTATTGACTCCTGAAATTATTCCCACTGGTCTGACTTTGCAAAGGACACTGCAGTTTACACCTTAGTTCCCTAATTAAAGACACAACACTCAATAAACCTTGAACAACTAGCAATTGGAAGCTAAGTTAGTCTCACCAAATCCCTGTTGACATGGGTTTTGTTGCCTGATAACTGACCACAAGTGGGTCATGTGAGGTGTGCAGAATGAGTATTGAGGTCACATGCTAGTGAGGATGAACTAGTAGGAGCTGACTGAAAAACACTCTTATGGAGAGAGTGCCTTGACAAACACAATTTGTTGCGACTCAGTGCACAACATCTGAAACACTACAGGTGTTGCAATTCCGGCTACCAGCTGGGACATTAAATATCAGGTGAGATTGGTGGAGGAAGGAGAGATGGGTTTCAAGAAACTTGTCATCTTTCTCCCTGTACTTCTCTTCTCTCTGCAAATGCAACTTAGTCACAAAATAGTTCTTTTCATTTTAATCAAAGTCCTGGCCATGACTGTATTCCAAGAGCAGAAATTTTTTTCCTGTTGGTTTTCTTTTCCCCTGCAGATTCAAGCTGTTAAAAGTAAAAGGAGCATAACCAGGTTTATAATTTCTTTTATTACAGCAAAGCAAAATATTTATAACAATGTTCATTCTGCCCTGTATTTATGTCATTCTCTTATCGAAGTGTGGATCTGTGAAAAAACAACATAGAATTTCACAGATGTTCCAGCCGATGACACAAACACTGTAAGAGTGATAGTAAGAATGGCTGCAGTTGAAAAGCAGTGTTGAGCAAGAGTTTCATTTAAGGTTATTGTTCTTCAATGAAATGTGTTCTTCCTTATGTCAGGTAGGAAAAAACTTTATGTGCAACTGTATCAGAACTGCTATCCTACTTCTTTGAGCAGGAGTTGTCAAAAATTAATTAACATTTAAGTGTCAAGGTAAAACAATAAAATTATAAACAACCCACAACTTCAATACTTCCCCTATTTTGCATCAATCCCTTTACTTCCCACTGTTATGTTTGTCATGATAAAAGGACAACATAGGAAAGGCTGTGGTGTCTCAAAAGGAGGGTGCATCCAGCCAGCCAGCAGCCCATCTCCACTACTAGCAGTTGTCCAGGAAAGAATAAGAACAATACAAGCATATCCTGCTGCCATGACTCCAAGACTCTCCCATCCTTCACTTATTTTCAGATGTGATTTGCTGAGTAACTTTCTGTCTTCTCAACATTAATACCATCTTCCTCTGATGGAACACAAAGAGGTTTATATTCACAGTTTCCTTTGGGATGTAGCTTTACACACCAAATGCCTACTGAGCAAAAATATCTCCTTTCATTTGTTTGAAATGTGATTCTTTGATAGTCTGTGGTTTTTGTACTGAAATAATTTTGTTCTTATTTCCAAGGGAGTCTATATAATGGGTCTACTTGAGATTTTCCATAGAAGAGCCCTCATTATGCTCTGCTTTGCACTTGTAGCTACAAGGATGTTGGTAACACACCAGTGTTTTGGCCTCTGCTGAGCAGCGCTGGCACAGCATCAATGCTGTCTCTCCAAAATTCTCTTTGCTGCAGGCTGGGCGTGGGCAGGATCCTGGGAGGGTCCATAACTAGGACAGCTGACCCAAACTGACCAAAGGGATATTCCATACCTTGAGACATCAGCTCAGATAGAAAAGCTAAGTACAGGAGGAGGAAGAGGGAGGCAAGGAGGTTTGCCTTCTACAATTTGTTGAAGCCCTGCTTCTCAGACAGTGGTCAGACATAGGTTCTCATGCTGATGGGAAGTAGAGAATGTTTTTTTTTTCTCTTTGCTTTTGTGTTTTAGTAAATTGACTTATCTCAACTGACAAGTTGTTTCCCATCTTATTTTCTCTCTCCTGTCCAGGAGAGGGGGGAGTGATAGAGTAGCTTGGTGGGCATCTGGCATTCAGCCAAAACCAACCCACCACAGTCTAATAACATGTCTTTTAAGGCTCTGACACAACATTTCCTGATTCTCGTACAAGATCTTGTACCCCTTTTATAAAGACTTTCACACCACTAGTGTATGTTCCAGCTGGTGCCCTCTTACACGAGCATGGCATTGCTATACCTGTAACTAAAACTAACACCAGGGCAGCAGAAGGTAATACCAACCCAAAAATTCTACCTTTGACACCTGCTAGAATTCCAACAGTTCCAGATACTGACAGGTTTCAGAGAGAGGGCATGGTTTGTGTGTTCATGCCCCTAGGTCCCAGACTGACCCCAAGCAAGACAGCAGTGCACTGGCATCATCCTCCCCTGACACCAAAAACCTGCACACATCCAGCAAGTAGGGGTCTGCCCTTAGGTAGATTAACTCACTAGGTTCAATCTTAAACACTCCCATCAGGTGCCAGAGGTAACTTTTATTTTAGCACCTAATCACTATAAAGAGAAGTACAGCCCTACAGCAAGTAAAACACCAAAGTGCTTTTATTCTTTAAACCCCAGGAATGAGGCTCTGTAATGAAATTCAAAGGCAAAATGACAAACAGAAATGAAAATACTACATCTCCAGATGGCAGTAAAGTTCATTCAATTTGAGCACCTTAGGCACAAAATGAAAAAGCAAAGATGGATATATCAAAAGATCACTGCAATTCTCTCTTTACCTCAGAAAGGCTATTCAATAAAGAGTGAAACAACACTTCATTAAGAGCAGAAATATCAAAATAGTCCCAAGTATGACAAACGTGAGCCAAGTAAGGAAAAAAATGCAAGAGAAATATGCCAAAATATCTACTTTGTGTCTAATTTTCAGAAAGATTATTGGAAGAACACTCACAGTAGAATTGCAGCAAGTCTTTGGCTGCGCTGAGTGACAGCGGCCACCAACTTCTGTGCACCTGTAGTCATTTTGCTCCTTACATTTTTACCTATCTATGCTTGGTAGATTGAAAACATGCTTTATCTGTAGTGCAGGAGCACAAAGTTGGCTTTCTCCACTCTGCCAGGTGCTTTGTACACAGACACATGCAGTCCCACCTCTACAGACCTTCAAATACAAACACCAGAGGACACAGTAGAAACAGGGACAGCAAATACAAAGTCAGTAGATAGTGTGTGAAATATGCAAGGATTGAAGCACTGAACTGCTTCTGGAAGTACCAAGTACTGGTAACTGATGTGAACAGAAAGTTATTGTGTGGTACTGAAAAAAGAGAACGAGAAAACATTTTATAGATAATCAACCCTAGGACCATAGGTCCAGGGAGCTCTGGGAAGACCTGTCTCTTGTAGTGGAGTTCCATTACCCAATTCTGCTTGACAAGCTGGTAAGGGGGCATCTACCCAGACAGAAAACAGCAAGGGAAAACATAATTATTCTTCTGGGCCCAATGTGGATGCAACTTCACATGTCTGCACAATGCAGCTGAACAAGCACATCAGTCCCAGGTAGGGACTGAAGTTGTCCTGACATCCTTGGAAGAACCAAGAGGCCACTGTTGAGCTGGGCTCCAGGAGCACTGGAGGGCTGCTGTCTGATGCTGTGTGTCAGTGAACCACCACAACTTCACTCACAGGCACCATGCAGCTCCAGCCCATCTGCCAGCAGTGCCACTGCCAGCTCGGGAAGCCTCCCAGAGCCCAGAGCTCAGAGCCTGGGCTAGGCTATGCCTCACTGCTGTGGGTCCTCTGCCTGCCTTGGTGCACACCCTCAGCCAGGAAGAAAAGGCATAACTGACCACTCACAGTGGGGTCAGTTCCAGTGTGCAGACAGCAGCCCAGAGTCACAGGCACTGCAATCTTCCTCCTACCCAAGGCAGGAGAAGAGAGACTCCAGTCCCTGTACTCAAAATAGGCTTATCCTTGTTGAAAAGGCCAAACACAAAACACCACCTACGGACTAACAAGGAGTCACCTGTCTGCTGGCCACCCAAGACAGTAAATGATGTCACTTATTCTCTTAGAAGCCAGAAGAAATCTATTGTCTGAGGTACCCTGTGAAATGAGCACTTTGAATATTACTGACTGAAGTAATATTGGCTGTGCACACTACATTGCTGATGGGTTGGTCAATCTGAGTAATCTGCTGGGATAATCAGAATCAAGGTCATGACTGCACATGGTTTGACAGCTTATCTGTGGTTCATCCTATCACTGCTCTTCTGCAGTAGCTGAACAGACATCCTAGACAAGAGTTTGCTAACTGCCCACTAGCAATTGTTGAATGATAATACATGCAGTTCCTCACATTTATGCAGATACCCAGGTTTATCTGACAGTTTTATACCTAGAAGCTCAATACACAGTAATTAAAACTAAATATGTTTTGAAAGTCAAAACCATTGCTGTAAAAAACAATCGTTTCAAGAACTACAGTTCTATAGATAAATCAGAACGCTGCAACAAAGAATAATTTAATACAAGCCTGGTAATGTAAAGAAGCTCTTAAATACAGGCTCAGATTCTGATTGGGAGAAGAAGAAACTGTGAGAGATTAAAGAGGAAAAAAAAACCTTGCTAAAGAAGGAGTGAAAGAAAATGCTAACCAAGGTCTCAGATTCACACCCAAGGCCATGCAGTTCCGTGATACAACTATGCAGGCACAACACAAAGTTAGTTATCCTTGATGAGGCTCTTTGACCTAGAGATTAAATGACTCACTTAGTCCCACATCCTGTTACACACATGCTACTGATCCAAATGTCAGGGATCGTGCCCAAAGGTATTGAAGAGGATGCTGCCACACAATTTTACTCTGCCTTTCTCCAAGACAAATCAAGTAGTTGTTGACAGCATATGTGATTCCTAAGGAAAAAAACCCATACAGAAATCTAGATTGTGCCTAGTTTGTGCTGTGTGGTGTTTTCTCTGATATATCTCATGATGATGAAGTAACATTGTTCAGTGGTAATGACAGTCATGGGATACCTTTTAAATAATAACAATATGAACAATGGATTTAGACAATCCTCACAATTCTTCCTGGTACTCTGAAGGACAAAAATTGTTCTTCTTCACTCCCCAGCAACACATCCCCCTAAATGCTGGATCTGCAGCTGAAACATCTGCAAGGTTTACATGCGGGCCCAAACCTGCCATTGGTTTTGTATACTGAAATACAATGTAATGGCTAAGATGAGTGTAGAAAGGACTAGAATTCAAGAAAACCTCTTATTGCATCTTGATTTTGCCATGAAGACTTAAAAGCTACATATAAAAGCCTCCAGGTTCTAACCTCTAGGAACAGGAATGAACATTGTTGGTCACCGTATCTGTGAAAAATTTCAGACACACATAGTACACATACACTGTTTTTTAAAAATAAGTCTCTGCTGTCTTTAATTTCAAAGGAAAACTGTATGAAGTGTATGAGATCTTTACCACTAAGAATGAATGCCACTAAATCACCTGTAGCAATTTCAGAGTCATTGTTTAAACTGCTATTTAAATAATTTCAAGATTAAATTTCAAATGGAGCAGCATTAAAATACAAGACCCCCACGTGTGCAATGTTCTTCCAGAAATGCCTCTTTCCATTTACAATGCACTTCTATTTAGCAAAATTTCTTTTTTTTAAAAAAAAGGAAACAAAAAAATAAGCATTCTAGTTTCTCATTCTCTAGGTAGGGATTACACACATCCCAGAAAGTGAGAATATGCACACATCCCAGAAAGAGAGAGAGACTGCCACTTCAGGCTGTATAAAGTTAATAATGGGCTGATAATTCACTTGGCATTGAAAAATGTATATTTATAAGCAACCCAAATGACTGAAAATAAGAGTGTTGAGTAGCAAAGTATGTGAAATAGGCATAATGATAAGAGAAATGAAATTACACTTCCTACAGTGAAAAAAGTAAATAAAGGCTTTTTGTTAATGGATGGGTGATTGCTGCTATGTTGCCATGGAAGATTTTCCTTTAACCTGGCAAGATAAATGGAAAAAAATCGTTCCATGAATCTGCCATCTGACTTTTCTTAAGTGCAGCTTTCTAAAGCATTTTAAATATATTTAAGAGTCTGACTCTAAATGCAAAGAGATTTCCAGGGTAGATTCCAAAAAATCCTGTTAGAAGGAGTAGCCATTTCTATGCAAGTAAACAGCCCTGAAGCTGAAGTAACAACAAACTAGAAGACAAACCCCAGAGCAGATTGTTTGTCAAAGAATTCAGTTGTAGGCAGGTGATGCCCTAGTTGTATCAGTGAGAGTAAGGGGATTTTAAAAAGTCTGGAGCATCTGCAAATCTCCTGGGACCTGACAAAAAAAGTGGATGTCTAACATTTCTGAAAACTGGGTCATTTCTACTTAACTATAACAACTGTGGAAGGTTTACCCTAACTTACTACAGGACACATTGAACCCTGGAACTTGTGCCTAATACAGACTGATCTGCACATTCATGGTACATAAATTTTATTACATATCTGTGAAACAGAGTTTCATCTTAAACCTTAGCTTAGAGCTCAAAATCACTTCCTTTGAACTCATACAGACGGAGTAACTTCTTGGACCAGTCCTGGTCTACTAAGAAATGTAAGTTGTGCTATTTCTTCCTTTGACCTCATACTAACCCAGAGGCTGAGATTGTGCAAATCTAGAGTGTTAAATTAGACACAACACTTCCTCATGTGGAAAATTTTCCTCCTGGGCAACAGATAGAAAGCAGAGGTTTCTGCCATTGCTAGGATGTTTTATTTGCCTTGCCTTGCCTTTCCTTGCCTTTCCTCACTTTGACTTGACTTTGCCTTGCCTTGATCCACTGCATTTTGGTTCTCTTCTGCAAACATTATACATAACACACCTGAGGTTTCTGCTAGGGTGGGTAGGTAGCTTTCTTCTGTCTGCATCTCAGATGCAGCAGAAAATAGTGACTGGTCTTCTGGTAGCTCCATTGACTTAGCAGGGAAGGGTAAGTGTTGATGCTGGCTCAGTAAGAGGGACCTTGAAAAGTTCAAGAGTAAGTTTCCCTACAGTGAGTTACTAAAGAGTCATGTTTAATGTTTTTCTATTTTGTCCTTGGAAACTAGGAGGGGAAACTTCAGGAGAAGTATTAACTGTGTCTGCAACTCCCAGTGGTGGCGGAGTCCTACAGAGCAACACAGGTCTCTCCAGGGGGCTGGTTCTGACAAGGCACAGCAGTGCCTGGTACCAAGCAGTGAGTCCAATTCTGGCTGTCACAGAGGCAAAAACGGGTGACTGAGCAAAGGGCAGGGCATCACCAGCTCACAGGAGCCAGCAGGGACCAAAGCCTGACAGTACATAAAGGGCTCTGAAGTACTTTGAATGGGGACACTACATAGCCCAAAGCTGGTCACATTGGCTCCACCTGTGGAGCCACATGCGCCTACTGCATGCCACAGAATGTTCTTCAGTTCCTGAGCCACATCTAGCCATAAGTATGCAAATATTTGTGAGGTGGGAATGTTTGCAAAATGAACCCTACGGCTGCCATATGTTATTGAAAGAATTAAAACTGAGGTGGCATGGGTGGGGGGAAGTTAATTAAATCGTTAATAAATAGCTACTAATGTTTGCATTATAGTAATTTAAACTTAGTACTTATGAGTCTTTTGTACCTCCTGCATCTGTTCTGATTTTCTCTATTTCATTGTAAATGTACATAACACTGAGATAAGGCAAATTTTTCCTCTTTGACAGGAAGACATTAAAAAGATAGTTGGTATTTTAGAGTGTCATTTTGTTCTTACTAACATAAAATAAAAACTGGTTTGCTGCATGGAGTTTTCAGGTCTTGACAGTATTAAAGTAAGGATTCTGCATATGGACTGCTGCAACTTTTCAAGTATCTTCCATTTCACAATCTATAGGGACCACATTTTTTCAGGTTTGGGGTGTAGGGGAGGGCTGTATTGTAACTGCACATGAGAGCTTCATTTTGCAACAATGCGTTTATGCATAGTACTGAAAACTGAGAAAGAAAAAAATGACAGTCTCTGTAGCAGAGAACTTAAAACATCTTGCCATGGTGATGGCAGAAAGACAGACAGGCGAGAGCAATGAGATACTAGACAGCCTGAAGAAGCAATGCCAGGGAGCCTGGTAATATTCCAGTTCTTTATTTTTGCGTGTTTTCTGGAACATAACTTTTTTGATCACCAAAAAACCCCCAAAGATGACTTAACATTAACCTGCAAAGAACGTCTTCAGAACTTTGCATGCAAGTTAGTCAGGAGAAATCAGCCTTTGCCTTTTTATGAAGAATTAAAACAAGCAGGGGTCACTAAAACATTTTTCTGTTCTCTAAAAAATAAAGAGAAGGGGAAGAGGAGAGTAAGATACTACTGAATTATTGCACATCAAATCATAAACACTTGAAATAAGCCCCTTTTTGCTTTCCACTCTGGCAACTGTGAAGCAGAGTTTGGCCAAAGATGACATGTTTGGGGAAGGAGGAGGACCTGAGGAGGTACTTTCAGGATACCTGACTCAGAGGTGTAAAAGAATGACTAGGGAATAGCCTCCAGGGAATGAGGTTTTCCCTGCTCTATGATACTGAGTGGAAAGGGAAAACAGGACACAACTCCCAGCAGCTCATTGTTGGTGGCTCTGGAGGACAGTGGAGGTGACCCACAGATGGCCTTAGAGGGTACCATCAAATCAGCCCCATGCGTGTGTCTTCCGGGGGGCTTCCAGTGGGCTCCCTGCAACTGCTGCTTTGAGGTATGACCAGACCCATAGCTCACACTTTTATGGTCTGGGGAACATGGGTTTGAACCAAATGACTAGCAATTACATTAATATTGCAATATTCAGCTCAGATGATACCTTATGGTAAGTATAATCTGAGTGCTCATCTTCAGAAATCAGGCCTCTGGGGATGTTTCAGACTGACAAGCCACTTCAGAATCACTGCAAAAATCCTGGTCAGGCACTTCAAAATGCTAACTGTTCATTCTCATCTGTAACTTTTCCATTGAATCAGAAATCTTGAGATGTTCACTTTTTGCTAGGTAAAAACAGTGTGATAGGAAAAAAAATTGTTTGCGTGTCTAAAAATCATGTGAGCTTTTACACCTGCATGCAAAACAAAATAAACATATTTTGCTACTACTCTGAACTATATAGCCACTTCTATTAAAAGTGGCATTCAAATAGCAATCTCCTGTGTGCCATAGATTAGTCATACTTTTTTCCAAGGAAGATTATAAATAGTGCTTAGGAGGGAAACAGAGAGTATTTTGCAAATGAGTCCAGATGGAAAACTAACAGATGGCCTAGTGCTGTATTTTGTATGCTCAGCTCTATATTTAAATAAAAAATTTTCATAATTAAGATGAAGGTCTGTAACAACGCTAGCTACTTTTCCTGTGGCAGCATCATACATCATGGATCACAGGTATGAACTGCAGGCTTTTCATTAAATAGTAGTTAAATGTATATACAAATCTTGCTACTCAATTTATTTAAAACAGAGGGGAATAAAATGTAATTCACAGAAATTAAAGAATAAGAAAAATAAAAACCTTTCATAGAAACATACATCATATAGTAAAGACATTTACCACTATCTGGTCTTTTTTTCCTCTGCAAACTGAATGACCCACCACCTTACTTGGAAGGGAAAGGAGAAGGATCACATTTGTTACAGGTCTTCAGCCAAGAACCATAATGCCAGTAGGATTTTCCTATTTCATTACCTGAAAGAAATGGAGTTTCTTGAATTTCAATAGAAGAATTAGAAGATCTGGAGAAGATAAACTGTGGGCCTACACATATATTGTAATCTGAGAACCAAATCCAGAGAAGTGTCTTACACGTTAGCATCCTCCATAAAGTGGCATATGTATGTGTGTAGATGTTACTGCCAGAGTGTCCTGGGTTGGCTGTATGATGCTTTTATCCCCAATTGTCTTGTTCTGTTCATACTGAAGAGTAAGTTCTGCACGTTTAAGACTTATTGCAGAGAGTGAAGAGGGAAGAGAAATGCACAGATTTTTCCTCCAGACACTGCTCTCACTCCCTGACATTCCTCCTCTGGGACCGTTGTTGTCTGCGGACAGACGGTGGGACAGAGTTCTTCTTTTGCTTTTTAGTTAGTGTTAGCTAACTGAGGCAAAGAAGTTCCCTGGACTGTTTTTTTTCCCTTTTCTTTGGACCTCTTGAAACCTGCTCTGGACGGAACACCCAGGGGAGCACCGGCAGCTCACATTTCTGGCGTACTGGGCCAGGCCTGGCCTGTGACAATTCCAGCACCAGAGGGACTGATCAGAGACTGAGTGAGCTGCAGCCTGGGGATGGGGTTTTCTCAGTTTTGTCATCTTTTTTAGAGTGGCAAGGGGTCTCGTTGTTTGATATTGTTTTGGTTTTATTGTTTAATAAACAGTTTTTTTCCACCTTTCTCCAAGTAGGTATTTTTTTTTCTCCCAGACCAGTTGGAGGGAGGGGCCGATTGGATCTGCTTTTTCCCACCGGAGTTCCTTGGGGGATTCTTCCCCAGATTTACTCTAAACCTGGACACAGAGTATGCTGCTACAGCAAGGGCTATGCCTTGCCCACGGTGTAACAGGTCAGGGGACACAGCAGCCGGAGCAAGGGCTCCTTTCTCAGCATGCATCCCCAGCCTGTGCTCCCTACTACCCACAGCGTGGATGCAGCCTGACAGACGTGCAATTGCATTCACACCCAAGAGCCTCTCTGCAACTTCAGCATCCTTTTCATGCCACCTGTGAGGAGGTAAGAGGTGCTCATTTTACAGTGGTCTGCAAGCAGGGTCTATTGAAGTCCAGGGGCAAGTTACACTTGGTTTTGGGCCACTCAGAGTTCAGGAAGAGAAAAAATGGCTTAAAAGAACTTCCATCTTCCTGCTGTGCTCCCTGAGGTTTTTCTCAGTTGTCTCAATCCAAAAACCAACAGTAACTTTGTGGCAAGAGGGGCTGCCTCTGTACAAGACAGAAATGCTACACAAATCTACCTGCCAGGAAATCTTTAGCACCAGCAGGGTTCAATAAAGATGACTCTACCAGGAGACATCAGGCTGCAAGTCAGCAACTCAGTGGGTTTACAAATCATTCACAGTGGTAGAAAATATGTGCTTTGTTATCAAATAGCTTCTTCTATTGCTCTCACAGTCATAACATTCAAGTGCCTTACCATAGCACATTAAATACTGTGACTCATAACAATCATCTGCCTCATTTTCCAGCTTATCCTCCCCCCACGGAGGGAATTTGATGTACAGCAGGGTGTCTCGTTTTGTTAGGGTAAATACTATTTTTTTCACATGTTTCAGTCTATACATTAACAAAGGAAAGACAGAATTTGCAAGCCCTGAGTTGGAGCAGGGTAAGGGATTTTTTGTGGCAATCATTTTCTGCCATGGGAAGACAAGGAGTACAGGTACAGATTAGCTCCAGGGATGGCAAGCTTGCCCTTTTTGAGAACAAGGCCTTTTTGAGGCAAAGATACCAAATTTAGAGGCTTTTTATTCTTGATAAACCACTCTGTAAACAGACAGTTCTAAGGTGCTCATGTTGCTATTTTTTTAACCAAGTAAGATGCTGATTCCTTCCTAGGGAGTGCTGCTATAATGCTGTCAGTCTCTGCTCTTCAGGAATTTGCTGTGTAGGTTTGACATTTCTGGAAGTCAACCTTAAAGTGAAGGCTCACTCATTAAATTCTTCCTTTTTTCCTCTTGTGTGCAGCACTGATCAGTGGTTGCAGAGACATCTGCTGGTTGTTACAATTTTGAGTATGTAGTAATCATAAGGAAGACAGAAAATTTCTCAAATAACATTTAAATTCTTTCATAACTTTCTCAATTTCCCGAAATTTTTTTGAATTCAGATTGGGCTGATTGATGTAAGGGAGGAATAAAGAACTGGAATAATCTATTTCTGTTATGAGATTTAGTAAGCCTTTAGAGTTGCAGGAAATCTTGTTTGAATGATGGCTCTGATTTTGAAGGGATTGAAGTTTTGCATTAGCAATATCAGAGTTAGGTTTGTCTAAACTTTTATGATGAGTCCCACATTCCTCATGACATCCCCAAACATCTTACTTATGTACAAAATAGTTTTGGTTTTACTTCTCTATTTCAAGGGCAAATTCTTCAAAGTAAAGAATATTCTTTATCTATTGGGGCACTATTTGGAAAAGACATACTGCCATGAAGGTAGGTACTACCTTCTATTAAATTATTTCCATGGCTTGCAGTGCTTTATGTTTGTGTTGGGAAGATGGACTTCCTGTTCTTGCAATAAGACACTACTCACACACTGTCCTGCCTACCCCCTGCCCCCTCCACTGACATTGTTTAAACCAATTTCACCTTATTTCCAAAGTTATCGCCTAATTTACATCATTCGGAAGATCTGGTAATTGAAGAAACTGAAACATCATTTTGATAATACAGCAACATGCAATGCAATCTGGATTTTCAAGGCTCATAAATTTGACTGTAAATCAGTTCTGTGCAGAGGTTTGCCTCTTCTGTGCTTAATTACACCTGTGCAAACATCCATTTGTTTGTCATTGCCAAAAACCTGTGTGAGCTATTTGCATTCCCAGAAACCACACTTCCATATTGAGCACTTCTCTGAGAATGGCAACACCTGAGCCATTAATTCAAATGTGACACACAAAATGGTTAATACTCTCTTAGTTGACCCTACCCGAATTTTCACCTCATAGTTCTAAAGAAACTATGTGGCTGTAAGTGTAGCAGACTTTAAAATCCAACAGCTTCTGAAGGATGAAAGAAAATTCATTTATTTTCACTTCAGTTTGCTTTGTAAATATTTACTGTTCTTTGTTATTTTATGAGTTCCAGAAACCTTTGAGACCCTGCTATACACATTAGCCACTAACTTTATCCCCACAAGGGGAAAACAGTGGGATGTTTCCTCATGAACACTTCCTCATCTGGGAAAGTACACACAATACGGTCAAGGGCGCAGCACAGCTTTAATACAAGCATTTTTGTTGTCATTTTATAGAGATGGAGTTCATTCTCCCACAGGTGCCCTCACACTGCTGTACTTTGCACTGGCACCTACAAATGTGTTGGTGACACACCAGAGTTTTGGCTGCTGCTGAGCAGCTCTGCACAGCACCAGCGCTGTCTCTCCATCGTTCCACCCTCCCTCCAGCATCCTGGGGCTGGGCAAAATCTTGGCAGAGGACATAACCAGGACAGCTGACCCAAACTGACCAAAGGGATATTCCATACCATATGGTGTCAGCTCAGATGGAAAAGCTGCATAAAGGAGGAGGAAGGGTGAGCACTGGTTATTTACAGTGTTTGCCTTCCAGAGCAACTGTGACATGTGCTGCAGCCCTGCTTCATGGGCAGTAGTCCACTATTGATGGGAAGAACAGAATAAAATCATTGTGTATTTCCTTTGTTTGAGTAAGCACCATTTTACTTCTCCCTTAGTAAGCAGTCTTACTTTGACCTATGAATTGCTTTCCATTTTATTTTTTCCCCTCCCATGCCCTGCTGACGAAGGCAGTGGTAGAGCAGTTCGGTGGGCACCTGGCATTCAGCCTGTGTTGACTTTCCACAGTCACATTTCATGGGAAGCTTGTAAATAAAATGTTGGAGTTCCATGCTCAGTAACCTCTGCAGGTGGGAAAGCCCCAGAACAGGTGCAAGAGGCTGTGGCTGCAGAGAGGCATGAGGCAGGCACGGCAGAGCCCAGCTCCCAGGGGCAGCCCTGCTCTGCCTCCCTGCTCTCAGCCACATGCTGCGCAGTGACCAACCCAGCTGGCACGTGGGCTTTGTGCTGTGACTTTATTTCTCTGAGGTACGATCTTTGGATTCAAGGGATCTAATATGAGGGCACTCTGCTGAAGACTAATACATCACATAATAACTGATAGCAGAGAAAATGTAAAAATCTGCTAGTAATAAGGTACATAAGGAATTTGTGATGGGATTAACAATGAACTTAGCTCTCATTAAACTGAAGAAGACAATATTACTGGCTGGATTAGATGAATCTCCTGTCCCAGAATAGGGGTCTTTTCTCGACCTAGATGATTCTCTGATTCTATATAAGCACAACAAGGTGTTTCAACAGTTCTGCAGACATAATGTACCAGTCCATTGCCCAGGTGACCTATCCAGGAGATGGGCTATGCCCGTCAGGCAAAACCAACAGATTTATCTGTTTTCTTGCCCCACTTTTTTGTGTAACTATATTCTCTTCATGGTTGCAGAAGTATGGCTTTTCTGTGACTGCTGTTGTTAATAAAATTTCTCAATGCTTTTAATAGGACTCCATTTCAAAGGAAGCTGAGCAGTATCACTGCTAGGATCCAGACTTCAGGGGCATCTTCACTGTTGTCTGACATTTCTGCAACTGGTATGGTCCTGGACTGGCTCTCCAAGAGCAGGCTGAAGCAGAGGTTAATAGGCATGGGGATATCTGCGCTGTGGGAACTTGGACACTTCAGTCTTCAGAGTAGGCTTCTGTGACTGAGCTTTTTTCTCAAGTACTGCTCAGACCAGGAGCCAAATTTAGATGCTTCCCATGTTAGATGAAAAACAGTGTTTTGGGAATGTGCTGGGGCATTGCAAGCCTCCATCACTGATTAATAGAGGGGAGAATTGCCAGTTAGTTGATTTTCCCCGGCTAAATTCAGAAATGGCTGTTCTAGGGCAGGTGTTCAAATACTCTCACAGAGACTCTCCTGCTGCCAACAGATCCTTCAGGTGGAAAACTGTTGGTGTGACAAATGAATATGCAAAGGAAAGGCTGAGGACAGCTGCAGATTTTAGAGTAGTGACCCCAACACAATTGCACAGATGGAAGCAGCCACAGAGAGGCAGAGAGCAGATATTGCAAGTTTAATCATGGGAGAGATGTAAGGCGCAAGAGCAGGTGAAGAACCATTTCCTTCTTTTTAACCTTGAGATGTCCATTCTCAAAGCATTTCTCAGGTGTTTCAGTTCACAAATAACGAAAGGGTCATTTTCAGGCATGATCCTTTTCCTGGCCTTTGTCTGGAAAGAGGATGAAAATGAGGACAAGAGGGGAATTGTTTTGTGACTTGAAACAAACTGCAGAGGTCTGAAGCAGGTGCCTCACTCCATTTCCTTTAAGCTCACATGGCCTGACCATGTCTCATTGTCCATTTAAGATAGCAAATCTGTCACGATGGTCATCGTGTTTTCTTGTGAGGAGAATTTTGTTTACACACAGGCAAGAGCCTGCTTGCTGGTTCTCTTCCCTAAAGAAATTGTTTGGTTCTGTTTTTTCTTGAGCATGTCCAGGGGTATCTTCAATCATCACATCTTGAATGAATGGTTCACTACCTTCTTAAAAGCACCTTCACAACTGACAGATGAAGAGTAAAATACAAGTGGATTGTTTCACAGTACAACATGTAACACAGATGCTAGGGGAACCATGAGGGTATTGCCTTTTGTCAATATGCCTAAGAAAAAGTGTGATTTTTTACAACATCTGTTCTCTACTTAATGTGATGTCCTTTTGCTAATGAGGGAGTTTCTGCTGTTTGTGAAAAACAGAACAAGATTTTTTTTGTACAGTTTTTTTTTTAAATTTCCTTTAAAGTATGAGTCTCTCTGGATAATTTTGTTTCAGAAAATGAAGTCAGCTGCCTGTCTCCATCAGGAATTTATATAAGAATACATGATACTTTGATTTGTCAAGGTTAGGTAAGGTAAGGTGAAGGCTTCCCATCCTGGCCTGTGGGGAAGGTTGTACTTTTGCAGTGGGCAGGACTGCCTTCAGTCTTGCGGCTGACCTAAAACTCACCAGGGTTTGATACTGTTTATGCCTGCTGCAGCTGTCTCCAGTTAAATATACTGAAGTGTGTTGGAGGCACAGCCCACTGTAGCAAGCAGGTTTGAAAAACATTCTCTCTCCTGCTGCACTGTTTTGGGAGCCTGCAAAACCAGGTAGAGGGGAAGACACACTTGGAAACAGCAAACTGTGTGACTGCTAAGTGATTGGGTGACTGTCATGCTCCTTGGCTCTGCTTATGGACTGGAGGGCTGGAGTCTGTTCACAGTGGTCATGGTCAGTGCAGGCATTTGAGCAGAACTTGATGTACATGCCTGTTTTTGCAGAAAGGTGAATGCTGCTTGGTGAGAGAGTTTATGCCTTAAAGTTTTCTGTTGTCCCTCAGACACTGTGGGCATTGCTTACAAAGGAAACTCAGTGTTGTATCCTTAGCAAGCAAGTCACTGAGACTGAAATTGCCACAGCTGTGAGGATAAATGCTGGCTAAGTCCAGCATTTCTAAATGCTCTAAAATTATATTACATGCAAAATTAAGCACAGGATAATTTATGCATCAAGCATTCCCCCTTTTTAAACAAGGATGCAGTGAATATCCATGACAGTGCAGTGAGGATTTTATCACAGGCTATGGTACAAATGGAGCAAACTTTAGCAGAGGGACTGAGAGCTGTTTTCTTTCCTGAAGCTGAACAATGAATCAGTGGAAATGTGACAGGCATACTGCAGCCAGGAAATAAGTGTTCCAGAGGAAACTTCTTTTGTGGACGTACTTTACAAATCTTTTTCAGATTCTTAGAGCAGAACATTCTCTCCTGTTGTGATGAGAGAAAATAAATTCTCTGAGTTAGATCCTGAAGTCCATTTTGCTTAGTGTTTGGGAATCTGCCTGAGGAAAAGCTTAGTGAAAATGGGCTAATAGGACAGCAGGATTTTAATCAAGTTTACATATGGTGATGTTGAGGATCATCATAACTCTCTGAAAAAATTCTTGCCTACCTCAGTCTGGGACAGACAGCTAAATGAATGGCACTGGCACCAGAAGTCATGTCCTCTTTCCAAGATCCTCAGGGAATGCATACACACAGGCTTACACATTTTGTGAGAAAGTGCATTCCTAGGCTGCTGACTTAAGGCTGCATCCATAAAGAGGACCAGGCTTTCCACAGAACTCACCTGGCATGACTCAGGCTGCCCACTTGAGTGAGGTTGGTGTTGCCCCCTCTGACTCCAGTGCTATGCTCCTACGGTCTGGCTTGCCTCAGAGGGCAAATCCGCACCTGTTCTATGTTAGCCCAACCTCCCTACTCCTATTTTGTGGTGAGTTGGCTGGCTATCCAGAGTACTTAGACAAGGCAGTATTTCTGTGAAATAACACTGCTCTAAAGATACCAGGTTTTACTCTTGCTTCAAGCTACACTTTCAGTATTGCTTTTGATGCACACAGCTCCACCGCATGCCTGAAGGACCTCCTTTGTAGTGCAAGGCTGTGGGGAACAGACACATAGCATGCTGAATAAAGTTCCTGATGGCTAACACCTTGGCAAGGTTACTGGACCGCCCAGTTTTCTGCAGTTATAGAAATGCAAAGACTTGCACAGTTTGTTGTGGGGTTTTTTGGCTCTGCTTCTGCAATAGATGTGTAATTGAATCATATTTCTGGTGTATTAGATAATTACAGCTCTCAGCAATAAAGATGTCTTAAGGTTTTCCAGATATCTGAGATAGACATCTTAGATAATTTTTCCACAGACAGCTCTTAAATCAGGTCTGCAGAAATAGTTTTCTAAGTTCTGTGATATAGCAGGGTAGTGGAGTTTACAATAGGTAGAGACAAAATAGACAGGAGCAAATTGTTACCGTGACTTTGCTAGGATATTTTCCTACAGCTGGGATGCTTTTTAAAATCTGCCATTTTTTGTTTTTTCTAGAACTGATCTTTCAGGTTGTAACAAAAAATGGAGATGGTGCTTATTCCAGCCCTGGGCCCCATCACCTTTCTCTGGGGCCTTGTGTTACTGAAGAGGAAGCTGGGCACCAGCCCTGTGTTCCTTAATTTTCCCTTGTTCCCACACAGAGCATTACGAAGGAGCACAGCTGCCTGCAAAACACTGTTATTACCACGCTGTAGTCAACAAGGTAGTTTGAAGCTAGAAAAAAGCAGTCACCACTGGCTTCCTATTGTTCCTTGGGCCTTGTGCTTTGCCTGTGTGTTACTTTTTGATTCTTCAGTGTTTCATGACAAAATATACTAAACACTTTAATAAGGAGCAGCCAGGCCATCCCTTTCTGAAGGCTTTTATTCCTACTCTTGCAGCAGAGGCCTCACAGTTATCAAAGGGTTGTTCTTACTGCTGTCCCTGAAAGTTAGTGCACTGCAGCATCATTACAATGTGGTCTGTATTTTAGGGCAGGAGATGCTGACAAGAGCATCAGCTACAGGGAAGGCAATGAAAGGACAATATCCTGTTCAAAATTAGGCTTGTTTGTACAACACAAGGGAAAAAAAACATTTGAAACATAGTAAGCACAGCTGGTGCTAAATCACTCTGGTATGTGTCTTTTTCTCTTTTTTGTGGTAAGCACTCTTTTTAGCACACCACAGTGCAGTCACACTTTACACTGCTCTGCCCTTCTCCTTGTGCAGACACACATGTGCACCAAGCCCTCGCTGTGCAGAAGAACACAGACAGAGCTGACCTCCTCATTGTGTCTTCCTGCAGTGCTTTGACTTTCCTTGGGTCTGAGACTTTTCCCCTCTTTCCTTCCCTGTCTTCTTATACTGCCAAAACTGAACCTTCTCTCAAGACCCCTAGGTTTCAGCTTCTTCAGCTGATTGTTGCTGTTAACATTATTTTCTACATGTTGAAATTTACATTTTAACACTATTTCCTATGTGCAGAAAGTGTTGAACTCTGTTTTTATTTTCAAGAAAACAATTTGCCATTTCGTCTTGTTCCAAGGCTCACATAGCTCTTGTCTGCTCATCCTCCCCCTTTGTTCTCTTTCCACATTCTTAGACTGAAGAGGAGCAGATCTGACCTTCTCTCCATTTCTCTGTCTCACCACTTTTATTCCCTTCCTGGCATCAGCTCTAAAACATACCTACTGTGTCTCAGTTTTTTAAAATCTAGCCACAACAGAGAAATGCAACAACCAGATGAAATCATCCTGTTTTTCTCCTCTTCCTCCTCTTATTTTTCCTGAGTTAGGTAAAAAAACTGTTTATATAACATCCCACCACAACTGAAAATGGCAAAATGGCTTTTATTCTGAAGGAAAAAAATGCATGGATGCCTGTGCCATGGGCTGAGCCCAGAGATATGGAAGACAAGCAAGTCCTTCAGGATATAAAATATTTGAGCCAATCTGATTGTAGCTTTTGATTACTGGTCCTTTTCTTTGCCTTTCTTTGTTCTTTTATTTAGGGTTTTTTATATGTGTGTGTCGGGTTTTTTGCAGGGGGACCTGGTTGATTTTGGTGTTCTGGAGGTTTTTTGTTGTGTTTTTGGGGGGCTGTTGTGGTTTTTTTTTTGTTTGGATTGGTTTTGTTTTCTTAGGGTTTTTTTGTTTGCAGGTGTTTTATTTTTATTCCTAAGTAATAAAGAAATGTTGAAAATCTACCTTTACAGGGAAAGAAAAATGCTGATCACATCTATGCTAGCTCTCAAAAGAAAAGTAGCAATAGTGAAACAAAATTATTTTTTAACACCATCTTTCTTCTGCATTTATTTATCAGCAGATATATAAATGGGGCATTGGGCACTGAAAGAGGCATTTCAAAATTGTTTTCCTCACTGCTTTATCACATACTTTGAAGTTGAACAAATTATCATGAGTAAACTACTCAGTGATTTTGAAACAGTCTTTTCTTTAGTTTGTAAATGATGAACGCAGTAGTTTACATTCTGACAGATTTTTTTATTTGAAAGGTTTTGAAATACACTTTGTAGCCAAATATAGATTCATTATTTGCTCACAAAGAAGTTGCTTCAACTGCTTGTTGGTTGATTATCCCTTTCTAGTGAATTAGCAGCAAAATATACAGGAAAATAATTCATTTTCTTACTCAGAAAGCAGGAAAGAATATCAAACCATTCACAGAACTGCTAAATATCCAGGTATTAATGAATATAGCCACAAAAGGCCACTTCCAAAAAAATGTAATCTGCGTAGGAAAGTGAATTTAACAGAATCACTGGGTAATTTAAGAACATGCTCAACAATAATTACGCCTTCTTTTCTTTTTCACTCTGCTTTAGTCAATATGACATTCTCCTGTGATCTGCTGCCCATCTCTGCTGGACCTCCCCTGTTTACTATAAAGCAAACTTTGCAGGATGGTGTTCTTGGACAGAACACAGAAAAAGTCTTCTTTGTATAATGAAAACACTGTGAGGGAGTCATTTATTGGATTGGCATGTTGTTGTTTTTCGCTGCTTGAATGGCAGATTTACAGGCCTTTGCTGCATAGGTATTTACTGCTGAGATAGGGAGGAAACTGATCATAAACATCTCGGTGACTTTGAATAAAAGCAAAAGAAGTGCTGAGGTCATTCTAGCAGCTTGTGTTTGCAGAGTGCAACAGAAGGTGCTCAGCACAAGACAAATACTTTCCTTGGCCAGCTGCCCTAGAATCTGCTCAATTAATGTTATTAACTATTATTTGTTTGTATGAGGGAGATTTCAAAAAACAATGCTCTTCTCCGTAAGTTACTTTGTCTATAATTTATTCTTCAAAGAAACATTCTTGTGATTACAATATTGAAAATATGTGGTGGCTGAAGTGTAATTGAGATCTTGTCCCATCGCTTAGTCAGAAACATTACTGTGTATAATTAAGTCTCTTTTTGAGAAGTACAAAAATCTCCACATAAAGTTGCTTACCCACTCCAAATACTAGTTTGAGAGATGGGATGAGGAGGAAGTAACAAGAGGAAGCCCATCAAAGTCAGCAGCAGCTCTACAGTTCATGCTTCTGTGCCTTCTTGAGGCACACTCTTCACTCAACAAGAGGTGTCTCCTGAGAGACCCTTGGCCGCACAGAAAATAGAGCACAGCCCTTTCTCCCAGCAGTCTGAATGAGGAGAGGGGAGAAGAAGGCTACGGGTTTGGATGTGGCATTAGCCCCACATAGTCACAGCTGCTTAGCACATGTTTTAAAATCTACAAGTAGCTAATACATCTACATGTAGGAAACTAGATGTTTTGTCAGCAAACATAAATTCCTCCAAATATTACCCTGTGTTTCTGCCAGGAAGATGACAATGTTCAGGGCTACATCTCAAAGCCTACATAGTAAAACTGATATTATCTTATGACAGCAGATATTACCACGAAAAGAAAAAAAACAAAATTAAGAAATGTTAATTTTTGCTTAAGTTTTTTCATTGTGTTGTACCCATATACAGGCATCTTGACTAGTGTTAGTACAAATACACAAAAACTGACAAATACTTTGATAAATGCCCATAACTGAACCTTGTCTTATATCATAAGGAGAATAGCGCTCCCTACAAACAGAGATCAGTAAGATGTTTTGGCTGTCTTAAGAAATTGCTCAAGCTTCCATGTGCCTATTCAGAAGTCTGTGTGCAGTATTTTTATTTTGTATTTACTGTCTGACCAAAGTTCACCTTCAGCCTTTATTTGTCCTCATGTAATCCTGATGTATTCCTAAGAATTATAATTTCTATACATCCAGTAGATTTATTTTGCCATAACTCCACTGCAATAATGATAACTTACTCAATTTATGCAGAAGTTCTGTATCCCAGATTTTCCCACACTTGTACCAATAGAAGAAATACACCTTTTAAATACAGGATTTTTTAAAACCTAATACTAAAAGTATGTTTCTACTTTGTTCCTTTCCTCTTTGATGTTGCAAACCTAACCTGTTCGCACTGACTTCACCAGGACATGGCAATGTTGTCCACATGACATCACCAGGATAAGACTCACATGCCAGAGGCCAAGATTCCACTAAAGTGGTATTTTAAGGTTCCACAGCTAATTTCAACTTTAAAATCCAGTGCTTGCGCAGCCTTGACAACTGATAAAGTCACTGTTGAAATGCGAGCTGTGAAGCTCGTGTCCTCTCTTGGTGTCTAACACTGGACATATGTGAACTGTCTCCTCAGACCACCTCTCCTCAGACAACCTCTGAGGAGAATGAATAATTTGGCAATAGCCCAAATTCATGCAAGATCTGATCAGATGGCTTTCAAAGGTGGATTCAAGAATTTGCATAGCAATCCAAGGAAAATACCACATTCTTTTGGAAGGCAGGATTATGGTATCACACTATTCTTCTCCCACCTGTGTGTCACCAAGGTAACCTAAGATGACAAAGCCATCCTGAAACCAGCAGAAGTTTTAACTGTGTAACTGTAGTGCCTTCTGTTCACTTTGGGAACTTTATTTAGTTTATTTATTTACTTTATTTAGTTCAGTTCTCCTTTCAAACAGCACCTCATGCTGTTGGAGGAAAAATATATAATCTATGACTTATTGAACAGAATGGCATATATGGCCTCCCTGAAAACAGTCTATCATTAAAGAATGTACCAGTCAAGATTTGCAGCAACTGTCTGTTGTGTATGAAATGTAATCTGCATTTACCACAACGACTTTGAGGAAGTCTGTTCATCACCTGTTGTTTGACAGTCATGTAAAAGAGAAAGAGAACACAAGAAGAGAATTTTCACCATTGCTCCTGTCTCAAATCATTCCTCTCAAATCCCCCACAGACTAAAACAAGAGAGTCAACATGAGCTGCTTTCAGAACCCTGGGGATGTGAGTTTCCCTGCTGGAGTGATAATTTGTTTTCCTCCAGGCAGAATGTATCATTCACGATTCCCAGTACAAGTGTGTTTTCTAATTCTCTTCTTAAGGGAAAAATACACCAATTAGCTCAGTTTGTGGTTTGCTGGGTCTTAATTCATTAATGGAGACAGGTAGCTCAATGCCTGTAAAACCTGACCTGTGATGTAAAAAAGCTGGATGCTGGTCTCAGAATAACATTATCAAGGGTCTTGAGCTCTACCCACAGGTCTGCTACTGTGCCCCAAGAAACATCTCTTGTCCCTACCACTGGCATAAAAATAATCCGTGCACTGCCTTCTGAGTTATTGGTGAGATTTAAGGCATGACTTTGTATAAAAGTGCCTCTCTTGACCATAAAGCTTGATGTGCTCAGTCCAAGCTCCTGGAAGCAGAAGGGTGGTGTACCAACCCCAGTGAGAAACACAAAAGCCCCAATGCTATCTCACATGTCCATCAGGATTGCTTCCAAGAGCAGACAGGTGCTCATACTACTGCACGTGAGCAGTCGTGTCCTGAGCTAAATCCAGCCTATCATTCCCCCTCCCACCCTACAGTAGCAGCGTTCTAGCACATAGAGATGAGTAATGATGTTGTGCTTCTCTGCCACTTATAGGGCTTGAGACTCTGGACCTGGACCTGTACCCAAAGGGCTCCCAATCCCCTGACTCAAACTAAGAATGCCTGAGGGATAGACAGACTGTTTCCCTTTCTACTTTTGTAGAGTTTGACTTGTCTGACTCAATGCTAGCTTGTCGTCCTTTCTCTCAAGTCTATGGAAAGCATTAGGATTTCCTTCTCAACTCTGCAAGACTCCTGCTTGTTTTTAGAAGGCCACTCTGCACACCTGAAGTTTTGCCAAGCAATTTGATGGGGAGATAACTGAGGCAACATTCTGGGACTACAAAAGCCCCTGACAATAGACAAGAACAAGGCAAACTCATTGTGATATTTCTTGTCCCACTGCAAGAGGAAGCTCACCCTTGTCCTCCCTACCCCTTTTCTCCAACAAACTCAGAGCAGTTGGCAGAAATACCAGCCTGGAAATCTGTAATGCAAACTTTTCTCATGAGAACTCATCTGATTTTCTGTACAGAAAATCACCAGGCAAGTGCCTGCTGAAAGAGCATGCTGTTTCTGTACTGTTGGTCTCTCGAAAAAAAAATTAAAAAGAGAAGTAAAGAGGAACAGTGGGGGAGCTGTTTAAGCTTGACTGAAAGGATTTATATAGTCTGTGTCAGGCATTCCCTTTGTATGGCAGATGTAGTGATGAAGTCACTGCAGATATTTTGTTTTGAGGCCCCTGGCCTTCATCTGGAATACAGAAGGCCATATTCAACTCCTCAGTCTAGGGAAATAGACTTGAGAGAAGTTGGTATGAAATGTAGGTGTAGGCTTTTGTTAAAGTTTGGCTTTTGAGAACAGCTCTCTCCATTAAGAGAGAGTAGATGGCAAAATATAGGAAAATCATGAATTTCTGACTTAATGCCAAGAAAAACTAAATGAGGAGGTTGCAGGCAGCTGATTAAAATTGATGAACGAAGCTTTGTTCAGTACCTACATGCATAGCTATTTTCAAGGATGCGATCAAGGGAGGTATAGTTATTCAGTAGTCCATTTAGCAGCATTGCTCCACCTCAGCTGCTGCCCATTTGCAGCAGTTCATCCATGGAAAGAACTTATGCCATGCTTCCAGCAAGCCACTAACTCAAAGTACCCAGGGGCAACTGCAGAAAGATGGAATGAGAAAGGCACTGAGATCAGACTTCTTGCTGCATGCCTCAGCCTAGAACAGTGGGACACACTGGCAGGGCTGGCTCATCCCCCGGCCCAGACACCTGCCACCCACTGAACTGATGTCCTCCAAATGCCCTCTAGTGGCTCTGGCTCTGCCACGTCCCCGTGGTGCAGCTGGAGGAAGGAGCGCTTTGCATGCACACGTAAAGCATAACCTGAAAGCACACATGTGGAAAATGCCTGGTGCTCACTGGCAGTCCCCAGCTCCCCCATTTCTGGTGCTGCTATGCAAAAGTAGCATCCTACGGTGCAGCTCTCTGCTCCACTAAGCAGAAGAGCTAGGTTGGGAAGGAACTGACATTCCGACACTGATGGAGGCTCAGTGGGCCCTCCATGTGTTCACACAAGGTGCATTGTTGTTTTAAAGACCACTGTCTGAAGGGAAATTTTCTCTTCTGAATCTCTGTTTAAAAAGAGACACAGCACTCCAGGCACCAGGGAAAGAGATTAGGCCCCTGAGACGACATGGTCAGGACCCACTGAGTAAAGGATCTCAACACAAACATCAGTGGGGTCTTTAACAGACTGGAAAAAGTCTTTGGACAATGAGATTCTCTTGCTGAAGGTCCTAAACAGTAATTGAGGAATCTTCTGCAGGAAGTACAGCTTGGTGAAGAAATTAAAGGAATTCAAGACACACTATGAGCTGCACGTTTACTTAGGGGAGTCAGACGGAAAACAACAAGACCCTGTCCTTGTCATCAGGAAGTATAAGGCTGGTTTCTGAGGTGTCTAATATGCCTGTGAAGTTTTCACTTTCAGGTGAGGGCTCTGTCTGACCTGCATCTTAAGGTTTTGAGGAGCATAGTGGCTTGGCTTCTGCTGCAGAAGATCACGAGAAGTCAAATGGCTGTGACAGTGAGAATCAACACAATTGATGGGGAGGCTGAAAATCACTGTGATATTCTATCTAGATTTCTTTATATTTTTCCAGTATTTTGTCCTCTTATCATTACAGAGATGCTCCTTTTTCTTTTCAGCTGCTATTTTTGCTTTCCAAGCCAGTATTCACTGACTGCTCCATGGCTGGCCCTTGTTTAGATAACCTTTGGGAGCCACACAGCTCCCGCTTGGTGTGTCTGTGACTGCAGAGTGTTTTTGTAATGCTGGGTTTGGCATTGCTAGCTTCTCACACCTGCTGCAGACCTACCTAAATTATTTCTCAAGTATTTTCAAACTTGCATGTGAAGCAAGAGAATTACAGAAAAAGTGCTCGACATCCTGGTTCTCTGCAGCTATATTAAGAGTGTAAGATATTTGGGGCAGGGATCACCTCCTAGGGCATTGGTACAGCCTGTGCTGCAGTGACATCCAGAAGACCTAATATTTTACTGCCCAGAAAAGCAGAGAGGGAAAAAAGGCATTGCATCCTTGTGGGAAGAATGCCCTGATCTATTCTGTGTGTGGATGTGCAAATTACAACAGATGATGCACTTAGCAATTATGTTCTTTGCATACATAAGCAGGAACAACAGCTCCCAAACTGCCAATATCTCTCTCGATTCTCACCAAACGGCTGCGTGTCACATGGTCACACAGCAAGGGGGATCAAGGAAATGAGAGGAGAGAATGACGCTTCCAATGGATAGATACATGCCTCTCAAATTAACTGCATCTTTTTTTTTTAATTACTGAAATTCACCTGCACTTCAGGTCTTTTCTTCTTTGAAGTAGTTTGTTTTGAACATTTTAAGCTCTCTCTGAAAGGATAAAAGTGTCTTCAGCTACCCATGGCTTAGAGTGCACAGCCTGAGCCTGTCTGTGTGGTGGGTTGCTTCTTAAATCAATTTTTTGCCCTTCCCCTCTGTCGCCTGGATCTTCCCATAAAAGAACAACCTCTCCTAATTCCCAACCCCCCCCACAAAAAAACCCAAAAACCTAAAACCCCACCCAAACCAAATAACCAAACAAAAAACCTCCAAACCCAACACAAACAAACAAAAAAAAAAGTCCCAACACAAACAATTGAAATAAAAGAAAACTGATTCTTCTCATAGACCACCTTCTGAGAATTTCTGTGATTCATTCCATGGTCTGAATTAGCCACTAGGGCAGAAGATGTTACCCTTTCCCATGTTGTCTGTATTTTGAGCACTTCCTACAAGCTCTCAGAAATTTTGAGAGAAAGTGTAAGACCTGTGTGTGGTTTAGGACCTCTGAGGCTGGCTTCTCCTAGCAAAGGGTTACTCCTGCCCTTAGAAAGCTTCACACTGACATTCTGATGGAAGGAAGACTGCAATTTCTACAAGTGCTGATAACCAGATAATGTTTTATATCACCAGCCACACAGTCTTCCCTAAATCATGGAGTCTGCTGTCTTTTCTGTTTTTCTGCAGACTTATGAGAAAGAAACTCTCAACTTCATGTGCATATGAAATAAGGTTGAGACCTCCAAACTCAGACATTTGGAAGATGACATAATTTGACGTGAGTCAGCATGATTGGCAGTCGACACATAATGCTGGCTCTTGCAGCTCAAAAGTGCCTGGTAAATTGGCGGAACTGTGAAGCTCACCATGCTGTAGTCTGTGAGGTGCATTTCTTGATATTCCCCCTTTGTACAGTACCCAGAACAGTTATTTGATGGTTCTGATTATTCAGACCACATCAGGGCTCAGGAGAGGTGGAAGAAGACAGAAATGGAGGTGGCCTGATCTTCTAACAGGTAGCAAATGAAACAATGACACCAGGTGTGAAGTCACTTAGAGCAAGCTTTTGAAATAACATAGCCTGTTGGGTGGTGCTAAGCTCTGTTTAAAAACTGGGACAGAATTTTTGCATTGGAAACAGCTGGATTCTGAGTGCTTTTAAAAATCTGGCTCTTGTTTAGCTGCCTCCATGGGAACTGAGCTTAACTGAAAACCTGGCCCTGACTGGGCATGCTGAGCACTTTAAAATGGGCCCTTCTGGTCTTTAGAAATTTCAGCTGATGGCATTCTGCAAATAGCTGAGATTTCCTTTCTGAAGTACTACTGTTCTGTGTTCCATGTTTTTTGTTGTTCCTTTCTTTTTCAGCTGACACAAACGTCAGTGCCTGCCAGTCTGTTCCAGGCTTTGTAAGCTTGTGCAGTTACAGCCTGCTAATTCCTTTGCTTACATGCCAAAAGCCAGAAGTAGCTATCTGTCACCTTGCTATTTGCTGCTTTTGAATCCCAGCCTGAATGAGTGTGTGAATCCTTCAGCCTGAGTCCAGAGTAATGATAAAATTCAAGCCTCATCTCTGGGAGGAACACTGACCACCAAAAACCTTAGCCAAATATTGGGGCCCTGTTGTACTCACAATTGTGCAAATAAAGCTTGTAGTCCTGCAGAATAAACAGAGAATATTGACATGCAGCAGCGAGAGAAACAGAAGGTGTGAAGTGTTGAAAGCACTTAGATAAGAGTGCACAAAGCATGCATAAGCAAGGTGGCAAGAATATAAGATCAAATTTCTATCACTGTGTTTCAAAAACAGCTGGACAAGTGCTTAGTACATACCACGAACTGTGAGGAACCAGTGAAGTGTTTTTAATAATTCCCGGTAGCAATGAGATGGGTGACTTCAAATATAGGCAGAGAACCATATGTCAAAATTCTCTTATAGGGCTGCACCCAGTTATTTAGCATGGGTGGCTGCCAGTTGACAAGTGAGCTGTTTTCATAGCTTGCAATGATGTTCTCCCAGGAATGTGAGAGGTGTCTGGACAGCATATCTCCAACACTCATGTCAGCTACACACTGCTGGGAAGTGGTTATCCATGCCATGTATTACATTAGTGTTCTTGGATGCTCTTGCCTGTAGCATGGCGACATGTAGGCACCAGCAGTGCTAGCTACATGATTATGGTGTGACTTCAGGGCATAGTATAAAATCTGTGGAAACAAGCTGTCAAGTGTTTTTAGCAGTCTCGTTCCAAAGGGCCAAGGCAATGCAGCAGGCAGAAGGCCAAATCTGTCTTCCCATGAAACCCTGGTTTTTGTACAGGCAAGGAGTCATTTACTGTTTCTCTGAAGCTGAAGAGTGATGGTAAACAGAGCCTCAATCCCAGCTGGATTGTATGCAGATAATTCTGCTTTCATATGAAAGGTATGAGGCTGGTCTGAACCACTTGAATCTCTGGGTAGAGGACAAACCTTCCTGCTGCTAACTTCCTGTTGGCTTCCTGCATCTGAAAATGTCTCCTTCTGGGCAGTAAAGTCAAAGCAAAGTGTCAAAAACCAGGAGAGATACTTCTTCTGCTTTCCCTGAATCTGAATTTCTTGCTGCACTGCTTGGGTCTGTTCAGAAGAGAGCAGCCAGCTTCTGCTCACCCCATGCCCAAACAGACTCCATTCCTGTGGTAACACTGTCTGCACATTTGCATGCAAAGCAGGATTTTCACTGCACTGTTTAGATTGGCTGTTATGTGATAAAATCATTCTGTCAGGGTGGGGGAGTAAGGGAGGAAAATCCTACCTAGTTGGTTTTGCCTCTGCAGCCTGAGTACTGTTTGGGTTTCTAAAAAAAAGAAAGAAAGAAAAAAAAATTTGTGACAGAAACAGGAGAGCAGGAGAGGGAGGACCAGCATTGACTGCTGCTAGGGAAAGGAGCCTTTTGTTGGCTAAACTTCATTATGAATCTGCACTCTTCTTCCCACATTAAAGATCATACTGACTGTCTTCTGATGTTATGCCCATGACAACAAAGCTGAGCGCAGATGTCTCTCCTTCTCCTCCCTCTGAGTGATAGCAAGGACAGGCTGCACCCTCCACAGATGCAGATGGTGTCTGGGGTCTGCACTATGCCTGTAGTAAATGCCACAAGCCTTCCCAAAGCACCGTGGAGGCTTTAACAATGCTGACACAGCAGCAGATACGTATTCCGACCCCAGACTCGCAACGTATCTTTGTACCCTTATAAAGAAAAAACCTTGTTAACCCTTCTATTGGTCACTTGTAAACCCTCTAACCTTTGCCCATTGGTCAAGTTTGGAGCCTAGCCAAGGCTCTAAAAGTAGCTTACTGTACCCTACTAACTCAGAAGAAGAAGAACCGGGCCCTTTCACGTACTCCCGAATAAACCATCCCGTGGAACAGCCAGTGTCTCTCTTCTCCTCTCTCTGCATCTGCCTGAAACCTATGCCCAGGGAAGCCAAGCCTAGCAGCAGCTGAAATCCTAAAGAGCTGAAATCCTAATAGCTGATTATCACTATCCAGAGCTGTTATCACTCTGCAGGCTGGAAGGCTCCCCCGTGGCTCAGGTCCGAGCAGGCTGGACTCCGGGACTCTGTCCTTTCCTGGGATAGAGGTCTCGGGCCAACGCCCAGCTACTAAGACCCCCCGAGGCTTCAATATATGCCCACTGTCAGGAGTCAAGCTTAATATGATAAAAATTGAGATCTTTCTGTATGAGACAGTAAATTAACTATCTCTTTGATAAATCCTTGAGATAGTCCTACCAACTGTCTTAATTCTGAGTGAATCCTAACAAAAGCCTGACACAGATTAGATTAGCTGGGGTCTAATACTGGGCATTTTCTGATGAAAGTTTTGCTGTGGGTGGTTTGGTTCCAATTTGAAGGAGATTCCCCCTTCTGTTTCTTCAGTATCTCTAGGGTAAGGTGAAGAATGTGCTCCCTGATGTGCATTCTTTTCTGCTGCTATTTCTGACCGTGCATAGTCTGCTTCTCCACAGTGACCGGGCCAGGGTGTTTAGTACATTATGGGAGATTAAACAGATTTCCCTACTGTGAGAGAACAATAATCTTATGATTATTGATTATAATTATCAGGATTCAGTGGCTGTTTGGTTTTTATTCTTTTTTGTCCTGAACAGTTTCATGATACTGGAGTTTCATGTATTTTAAACACAGACCCATAAAGTTCAAAACAAGAATCTGGCTTTGTGCAACTTACTGATACAGAAGGAGGTCCACTTGTGAGGAAGAAAATACAGAGATTTACTGCATATATTGTGGAGAAATAGGGCAGTGTGACATGAAACCCAGCATCAAATTAGGGGAGGAAATCTCAAGCAAAAACATCAGCCTCATGCTTCATCTTCACGCCTTCCTTAGGTAGTAGCCATTAGATACTCACACATTGGATCTGAGAGCCAGCTCTACTGATTTTGTTGGGGTAGATGCAAGGATGAGCCTTAGGAACTATGAGGGAGCAAACCTACTCCAATGATAGGAAGCCATGGAACAAAGGATGGAAAAATTATCCCTTCATATTGAAAAGATTCACCACTCCTACCCTTGGGGTGGCTGACTATGAAATTTTGCTTGTCCCCCTCATTTTGCTTTTGCACCTAGTTTTGTGCATGTGGGAAAAAACGGCCATCTGAAAACCCTCAGAAGCACAGCTTTTCCCACTGATCCATGTTCAGCATGGCACCTGCACAGCACACATCCACCAATGGATTACATATGGTGCCCTCTACTCTCAGAGGGATGTGCATGGGACAAGAGAGGTAGCAGAGCCAGCATACCTCTTCAGTCTGCAAGCTGCTGCTGGACGATGTTCTTGATCACCACATGAGCTGCAACTGACAGTGTGAGGAGAAGGCCCGTCCCACAAAAGTCCCAGAAGCTATCTGTGTGCTTTCCTCCCTAGGCTGTCCTCAGCACAAACACACTACTGCTGTTTCATCCAAGATAACAGGCTCCACTGTTACACAGCTGGGCTCAAACTGGACCCAGCAGTATCCCACAGACAGTGAGATGGATTGTGCATGTGTGATGGCAGCTTTGCAACTTAACAGCTTCATTTTGAAAATAGTAAGATGATGTTTAACTAGCTACTAGAATGTCCTCATGAGGACTGTGGCAATTAGGAATTGATCTTTGTTTGAAACAGGAAAAATATTTCCCACCAATGCATCAAATCCTGAACATAAACCAGTCAATATGTGGAGAGATTTATTTTGATGACCCTTCTGTTCCAGTTTGCCCTTCTCAAGATATGGCTAGCACAGAAGAAAATCATGGATCCAGGAATCAGCCAAGTCATGTCTCTTACAGAAATTTAAATGTCTGTCCCTGTAGTGTAAAAGACATGAGAGGAGGAAATGCATAATCTTGGGTCTTCATCCCAAATCACATGGGGATATTAGGAATTATACTGTAAAATCATTGGGACTGGAAACACACGAGCATTTTCTGCAGTAGACATCACCGACTAATCTTTTTTTACCTGACATGCAATATAACACTAATAATATATTTTGTTGATAAACAAAATGATAACAAATACATCCATGCAGTGAAATAACAGGGAAAATCATGTTTGTGCATGTAGAGCAAAGCAGACATATGTTGCAATTTATCTCTTTACACTGTTACTGCCCAAAGAAATGTACTTATATTTAATCCAGCTCTGGTGCACATGACAGGCAGTCTGCAGATGTCAGTGATGCTATGTACTGTAAACTCCAAACATCCATTGTAAAACCGTGCTCATTATAAGGAGTAAAATATGATACCTGAATCATAACTGAAGTATTAATAATAAAAATGGATTACACACATCTTGTTTGCTGAGCAATTATTCCAGGGATGAGACTGGTTTCAGATTTTGCCTCACTGACTGAATGGCAGAACAGGTATTTGTATGCAGTGTCTCTGATCGGAGAGAAAATGTCAGAAACTTTTTAAGTTTTATAAAGAGAAATAAAAGGTTCTTTGGTATATTTGCTTTAACTATTAAGTAAAACTCTATTGTCTGTGTTATTACTTAGAAGAAGAAGAATCCCAGAAAAATGAAATATAATTTATTGAATAAAAGTCTGTAAACACATAAATTGCTCTACACTTGAGCATGATCTATTTTTTGAATGTGTATCATTGAGGCTTTGTTGATAGGACTGTTAATGAAAACCCCAACTCTGTGTAATGGGCATACATTTAGATGTTGCAGTAGTGTTTAATAATACAGTGAGCTTCAGATGTAGGCTGTTTGAACTGCTTAGCTTTTATATGTACAGAAAATGTATGAAACATTTCACTTTTCCCTGTGTGGAATGCTGGGCCTCTATCTACATCTCAGCCATCAGCAATGTGTACCAGGCAAGTTCTATGCACGTTCTAGTGCTGGCAGCCTGATTTCATACAATCAAGGAATGATTTGGGGTAGCAGAACCAGAGAAAGATTAAAGATCATCTAGTTCCAACCCCCTACCGTGGGCAGGGACATCTTCTACCAGATCAGCTTTGTCAGGGTCCCATCCAACTCTGCCTTGAGTATTTCCAGGGATGGGGCACCTGTAACTTCTCTAGGCAACTTCTTCCAGTACCTCACCAGCTTCAAAGTAAGAATTTTCCTAATAATCTAATCTACATCTACTCTCTTTCAGCTTAAAGCCTTTTTCCTACCAATACATGGCTTCGTAAAAAGTTCCTTTCCAGCTTTCCTACACACTCTTTTCTTTAGCCTCTAATTTGAAGGGTGCTCTTGTCTAGGCAAAAGTATTGAAACAGTGTGTTCTACCCAAGAATCATGCTGAATCAGGACGAAGAGCATCTTAACTGTACAGTTTCAAGAGGAAGGTACCCTGAAGCCTTGAAAGTTACCTTGGCAAAACTTCAAAAGCTAGAAATATAAACAACCAAAACTGGCATAACAGCAGCTGATTTAAAGGATTCCTTATTGCTCTCCATGAGATCTAAATTCTGCTGAATTCAACAGGGACTTTTCTTGTTGTGGACAGTGTTTCAGACTTCATATAAACTTAACCCCACGCATGGTTCAAATCAGGACCATCTTACCTAGGTCAGGCAACGTGTGATGACTTTCCTTCTGCTCCCTGAAAAGGACTGTTCACATCTGAAGGAGAAAAACCATTGAAAGCAGGAGGGAAAAGCATATTTCCAGTGTTCACTACCTCTCAAACAAATGAAATGGAGCTGGCAAAATATGATGAGACCATTCATCTTGTGGCCAATGCCCCACATGCCATCTGTGAGCTGCCTGCTGTATCCATGACAATGGCCAGCTCAGCTTCTAACTTTTAGACATGCAGAAAATTATTTCATACTTGATGTAATGGCTGTCTGGTTGGACATTTATAGCTAATAAACAATTAGCTTTAGGTCAGGTGTTTCCTGGCAGCTAATGGTCACCTGTGCTGAAAGTTGTCAGTTGCTGCAATAATTCATTAAATTATAGAAAATTATCCTTATGTCAGTCATTATGGCATCAATGCAAAACTTTTGTTTCAAGTGTAATCAGCTTTACGACACTAGTGTCACTTCTTAGTGAAAAACGAAGTTACCTGGTAAGTAGAGAAGTGCAGTGTACACAGCCAAACTGGTACTTGCAGAGAAAAGATCCAGCTTGTGTGAACTGCCAAACACCAGTGAAAAAAGAAATAGCATTATCTTTCTTGACAGAAAGCACCACATCCTTTACAACTTAGACTTTTTCTGAAGAGCCAGGAGAAGAGGGATGTACAGGACCCCACTTCAACACTTTACACATTGATTCCACTTCTACAAAATTATGGATAAAGTATGTTTCCTACCAGGATGTGAGAAACCATAAAAAAGCAAAAGCTTTCCCTACAGGTAGTATATAATGCTGGCAAGAGCACATGTATGAATTTCTACTCATAAGACATTAAAATGACAAGGGTCATGTAAGTATTCACAGTTGCCAGAACCATGTATTTCTGGGCGTACCATTTGTAGTGATATGATCTCATAAGAGCCAAAGCTTGGTACACATCAAAAGGAATCTATTTTCAAGTTTTACTTTGTGCCTAATCTTTGCAATCTCTCCCATGCAATCTAAAAACGGCAATTGATTTGTATACGGATGAGAATTTGTAATAAAGAAGTGCAGGCAGACATCCTCTTCTTTCTTCTTCAAACACCTTTCTTCTGCCTTGGTGAGGAAAATGTTGCACTTAAATTGAGCTGTATACTACACAGTGTGGTGTAACTTCTAAGCTCCGACTAACCATAATGCTAGAAAAGAGGATCGTAACCACCTCTCGAGCAATTTTTAAATCTGTGTGTTGACTGTTGCTATTGAATTCAGAAACTACTTATGCCTCAAAACCCATGCAATGTGGACCAGATACTGGAAGGGAAGTACTCCCAGCGACCTTTGTAGCTGTTTGACAATTAGTGCTTGTGCAGTGGCAGAAAAGCCAGGAGCAGCCACTGGGTCTGGCATGTGTCTATGATACTTGAGCTCAGTGCTGGAGGAGAACACATCAATTAGGACAGCCAACCATTTTCAGCTGCATCTTCCAAAGAGACATCCAGGCTTACATGTGCTTACATGTAAGCAGGAGGAGGAGCAGCAGCAAAGCAGAGCACAGCTGGGCAGATGTGCTGTACAAAGGAAATAGAAAGGCAGATCACTTATTTCTCATTTGCCTGGTTCTGCTTGTCCTTAAAAAAAGTCCACTGAGATTCTTTTCCACAAATAGAGATAATGCAGATTATTTACGTTAATAAGTAGCTAGTGTCCTCAGGCAACCATTGAAGGGCACAGAATTCAATGGGAATTTTATCCCTAGCACCATCAGGATGCTACCACTGGCCCTACCTGCACAGCATAACAGTCATCATTTACATGTGAAAGGAAGAAGGAGGATGAGCAGGGGTAAGAGTCATGAAGGATGGAGAAAACAATTGTATCAGCACTACTACTTGACCTCAGGCCTCTTCTCTAGTTCTAATAACTTTTTTATCATTTGAATAAATTCATGAGCTTTCACTTGCATTTTAGCCAAAGGTGAAACAGCAGGCAAAACTCTGCCTCCCTGAGAGTTTTGGAGTAGCACAGGAAGGGTCTTTACTTTTGTATACAGAACGGCAGGTTCAAAAAAAAGGATGGATGGTCATGGGAGGAAAAAAGGAGCAGAATAACAAGGTAGGTACACTGGCTGATGGAAAACAGCAGGTAATTTGAGAGGAATTTCATTACACATGACAAATAAAAAGACTGAACTTGCAAACAGCCAATAAAATGACAGTGATGAAAGAATGAGGAAATAAATAAATTAAAAGGCAGAGGTAGAGGGAAGTAAAATGGTTTTCATCACCTAGTGAAAAATGTGTATTAATGTTTCAATAACAGGGCAAAGGGTGAGAGAACTGCATTGTACCATAATTTTAAATGAATCTTGCAGCAAATTCCCATACATACCTACATACATATATATATGTATGTATATAATGTGTGTGTATGTAGCAAATATGTGGAAATTTACTCCCACTGCAGAAATTCCTGTCAGATTTGCCCTCTTCCACAGAATTGCTTCAGTCTGTCTAGTCCTTATTAACAGCTGTTTCTGAGGTGAAAATGGAAAGGTGAATAGCATGTGATTCATAATGTCTTTTAAAGTGTACTGATGGTCTGAAGAAACACTAGAAAGGTACAAACTAGCTGAATTCTGACATCTGAAGTTAATAGTCTGCATCTTATTAGAAATAAGTAAATATGAAATTAAATATATTACCCCATTATTATGAGATTTACTGAATGCATAATTAAACTACTAAAGAATTTCTCTATCTGCCACAGTCCTTTGCAAACTCCAGAAGAGTCTTTGTGAAGACAGAACAGGCTGCAAGTGGAAAGGATTTGATACCTGGCTGCTTACCAGACAAAGGCTGACAATCTTTGTCATTTTGCAATGTAGTGCCTTAGTGTAGACACACCCACTGAAAACTGTGATCTTGAGAAGACAAGGCCACATATTTCTGCAAATTCACACTCCTTGTGTCCTTTAGGGTGATGAACCAGATGCTTTTGCAGGGAGACTTTAAAATACAGAAAAAACCTACTCGGACATGACATCTGGTTTTGTTTCCTTCACAAATAAGGGATTTAAAGGTCATCTAATGGAGGTATATGTCATCCCACTGACAAAGAAAATGACTGAAGCAATATAACAGTTATTATGAAAGTATTAGATGAAGAAGTGCCAATGGTATGTAAAAGACTTATTTGCAAGTTATTTAAAGGGGAAATTTTGACTGAAAAAGGAACTATCGAAGGAACATAAATTTTCTGAAAGTGCTTATTAGTAACTAGACTTTATGTATCTCTGAACTAAAAAAAACTCAGGCCATGCAAAAGTTCTTCCCATGTACACCCTACAAATAGATTTATCCAAGGAGAAGAAAAGGAGTTTGCCTGCAAAAAAGTAATTTTTGCACTTGATTCATTTGTGTTTATTCTATGTGAAGACAGAGGTGATTGGGCCATCTGTGCTGTACAAATAAAAATCAATTCTAAAGTGCATGAATTCTACGGCACCTTTAAAAAAAAAAAGAATTTTTTATTCTTTGGAGACTAAAACTGGCCTCAAGCTGTATTACCTAGTGAGCATCGTGCACTACATGAATGAGAATCTGAAAATCTTTCAAGTCTCTGTGCAGTGTTTCTAGTAGCAAGAACATCCTTTGTCTCTCACATCACTGACAGCATCAATTTCACAAAGAAAAGTAAGTAATGAGTAATTTTGAACAGCAGGTAATGACAGTACTGGCCTTTATTCTCACTTGTGCCAAAACCCCTTTCACACCAACCTGGGACACTAGAGAGTCCTAAAAGCAGCACTTCACCATGTGTTGAGCGACCTTAATGAACATGAAAATCAAACCCATTACTTGAGAGAGGGTATAATAAAGAGTCTGGATGCCAATAACCCTCACAGGTGCCCCACTCACTGGGAGACAGAAAGAGACTCATCAAAGTAACTAGGAAGGGAAATTATTCCATTAGCTGCAGAAATCAGGAAAAACACTTCCAAGAAAGGTGGCACTCTTTACTTCGAAGGAAGGAGAGCCTCTCTCCCTCTCTGCAGCTGGTTTTGCAGACAGTAAAAGGTTGTGAGGGGGAAAAAAAAGAAAGACTAAAGGAAAGAAGAAATCTTTCTAAAGCTTGAGCACTGGTCATCTGCCGGATCTACTAACTCTGCAAGACAGTGCATTGAGCAGACAAGTGCAGCTAAGGATGACTGGAGAGACAGAAGAGAAGATAAAAGAGAAAAAAAGAAGACAAAAGCTGAGAAAATATTACTAGAGTAAAGCTAGAGAAGAGAAAGAACCAAAAGTAAAAGGGAGGAAAATGAAAATTAAAAAAGCCAAACCCATAAACAAATAACCCTACAGACTTAAACCAGATGTCTCTAATAGGAGTTTGGGCTACAATGCAGTACAAATCTGAGCCTAAGAGAAAACAAAAACAAGACACATGGGAATACTTTCTCTTTCAATTAGTCCTTGTTTGTTACATGTCCTGATTTGACTTCTGAAAAGGGAAACTCCCTGGCTGAGAAAAAGCCTTAAACATTCCTTGATGTTACCACTTACTTTCTCATCTCACATTCACATTATTGGAGTGTTTTCATTTTGACTATAGATATATTCTCTATCATCAAGCAGCTGCACTGAGTGCATCAACCTGGGTTCAGTGGAATTTGGGGCCTGGTACTGGGGAGAAAAGGATGGTAGTGACACCCAAAATCCACAGGGCTCTCAAAAGAATATTTCCCATAATAAAGGCACATAGGCATCACGAACCTTTTGCACTGAAACATTTTGTTTATGTCTTATGCCAAGAGCATGGAGGCAGTAACCTTGGAATGCTTTACCTTGGCAGTAACCATCAGGAATGCTTTTCAAACCTGAAACTCTGCTGTTCTCTGTAGCCTCCACTGAACCAAGACTGGCTCTTGTGATGCTTGTACATGCTGCTCCACTGCTTGGCTTTACTCACAGAGGGGAAGGTTAGTTCAGTCCTGCAGGTTCCTCCAGGATGAGTGCTCCCAGCCTCTGTCTGGGAAATGGTTCATGTGTGACCTTGGAAAGTGCAGCACTCTTCTCCTATGCCGATTTCCCAGCTGTGGGGGTGGCCCAAGGCCATGGTTTTTATTCTGTGAGTGATATTCCCCACACTTGCAAAGGACAAGCACTTAACAGACCATCTGCCTATGGTCTTCTTGTGGTCTGCCATGCTCCTGGCAATACCATACCTCCCATTACATTTCAGCTCCTCTTCCCTCAGATTCAGTAAAGCACTCACAGGTGTGATGTCAGAATCTTGACACAACATAAAGGGATAGAAAAGGCTGCAAGCTAAAGGGGAATTCTACATATTTCTGGCGTGGTAGAAGCTATTGTTTTGCACAATGCCTACTCAACCCCAAAGTGAAGCAGCAGATGGAGGAAGGGAAAACAGGTTACATGCCTGCAGTGTAAGTGTACTGACAGGCTTTGCTCTGCCAACTACTTAAATGACTTCCCATGCCTCTGTTAGAGTGGTTTCTCAGAGGATGTGAAATTGCAGTTTAGATTGGGATTTATGAATGCTTTCCATGTCAGAAGAGCGTGCTGAAGTACAAGTTTATCTGCAGGTACCAGCCCTTGGGTTATAAAATAGTTTTTTTGTAAAAGGCAAAATATTTATTGTTTGGATATAGAAAAGAAAGAGTAAGCCTTGATTGGAATCTCCTAGTAAGAAGCATCTTGAAAAATCACATTATTTGTATAATCATGTTATTTGCCATGCTGTGACTTTAAAACAAAGAAAATTAAATAAAAATGTCTCTGTTTTATTTGCTTCAAATAATTTTGCCAGTTGATATTTTATGACTTCATAATCTCAGCCTTCACACCAGCACTCATGAGGCTGTGGTATCTTAATTTTGTTGATGCATACTTAAGATCAGATCCAGGAACTTGGTGTTGAGTTCCCATAAATATGTGCTTCTTAAGGACAGTCCTGGGAGCGCTGAACCTGAACAGTCAGAAGTCAATCCTGCTTTCAGGTCCACTAGGAATCCTGGGCTGGATTTGAAGAAATAACATTTTTGAAATCTGCAGATTTGGTTTACTACCAAAGCCAGATTTTTTTTGTAAAGTATGCATGATCCATCGATATGTACCTGTTTCACTGCAGGCCATACATTAAAAAAATTTCTACAGTATTTCCTATTACAAATCAACAATTACTTCAGCAAACTTTTTAATTTCAAAGACAGGCTGAGATTCAGAGTTTGCAGTATAGTGGTCTAACATACCAATATACTAATATCCTGTTGGTTTATACCTGACAGACTTTGTAGCTATGCAGATAAAACAAGTCCAATTTATAGCTGTGAAGCTCTAACTAGCCAAGAGTCAAGCTGTTTTACAATTGTCTTGCTAAATATTTTCTAAAAAACATCCCACCCATTTCAAATCTAGACAAGTCCATGGCTAACTTGGGCAAGAAGAAAATGGTTTTATTCCACCTTGAATTTCTGCTTCCCAGGAACCCCAGGTCCTTTCCAGTGTCCATAATCAAACCTACCCTTTCCCATCCCTAGGCTGTGGCCCCTATCCTTGCTGACCACCACAATGCACTAGCAGGTAGGGGTGCCCCTTCCCCATCCAAGCAGTGGTAATGCAGGAACAGGGATGCAGATGGAGGGCCTTAGCTCCAACCTCTGTTGTCACACCTGCTGGTTATGGTCCAGAAAAACGACTTGCAAACTCCATGATGAACATGATAAGACTTCTTGTCTGAACTGTTAAGATTTTTGTGCTTAACAGCTTAATAGGTAAATGGGCTTGTCATCCCATCCCAAAACATGCACATCAGCATGTTCACACAGGATCTGTGTGAAGGAGCAGGGAGAAGAAGGTGGTTTCAACTTGTCCCAGTAAGTTTCAGTTGTTCTGGTGCATTTTGGATGTAGCAAAACCACTTGTAAGTCCGTCACCTGCATCTAAAATAGTCTGCTGTTCATTTCAATTGTACAGTCCTTTTGTGAGATTAGTTGAACAATTACAAAGAAATCTGTGCTTGCCTGGAGCTGAAATGACCCACTAGCACTGAGAAAGGGGTTTGGTAGGTACCACTGCCTGCTTCACCACTGTGTGCCCACAACAGCCTCCCCACAGCAGCATGACTCAAGGACTCAGTGCCTTCCCACCTGCTTGTGCACAACCACAATAGAGGGACAGAGAGAGAAAGACAATATACTCATCTCCTCCTCCATTTCTAGAGCTCTGCTGCCAAGCCACATTATCTGACAGCAAACATGACAAATTGCCACCATGGGACAAGGGGCTCAGGCATTTCATCAAGGGTGGTAATATACCATGGCCTCTCCCCTGTCTTTTGTATTTCCCTCACATTACCATTGCCTTCATTGATCTTTTCCATGTCTACTCTTTCATCTGCACTATTGTCAGCCTTCGATGACATGGTGCCAGCCACATCCCTCATGAAGCCATTGCACCAGGTGACTAACCTTTCCACTCAAGATGTCCTTGTAAGGGATTTTAAATTCTAATTAAGTATAGCTTCACTGGTTTTCCACCTGTGAGGGAATGCTATCAAGTGCTGCAGCACCAGGAGGTAGGTAGACAATTATAGGGAAGAAACTCATCTTAATTCTGATCCCTTGAAAACACTGCTCCTGTTTTCACTGTGTGTCACATTTAGCTCCTTTGGGTGTGTTTTGAAGATGTCCCCCTAAATAATAATAATAATTAAAAAAAAAAAACCAAAACAAAAAAAACCAACAAACCAAACCAAACCAAACAAAAAACCAAAAAACAAAAAACAAAAAAAACCCACCACAACAAAAACCAAAACCTCTGGGATTAAACTATCCTGCTTTTGCAATCTTTCAGCTGCTGTACTGCCACTGCAAATCAGTAGGTCACACTTTTTTATTCCCACACAGCAACTCACCAGCCACAACAGAGCCAAATGAAGCTTTTCTACTAATTTGATTTCTGTGGTCTAATACCTGCCAAGTTCTTGACCACAGAATGTTAGCTTGTGTCCACAGCCTCCAGGACCCTGAGCTGGCTTGTCTCCAGCTAGTAGCTGAGACTACTACTATTACAGCAGCACAGGCAGTGTGCACTGAGGCCATTGGCACATTAAATTCATGTTGGATCTCCAGCTCTTTACAGGTCTTGGAGGCAAAGGGAATCCACTGAACAACTGGTTTATTTTTGCAGAAATATGTAACAGTTCTTTTTTCATTTTTGTTGCTTTTCCTACATAATGATGTTTCCAATTAGACACATCTATAGGAACACTGACATTTTGAAGGTGCTTCTGGAAAGCAGGAGACCTAGAAGAGACATTTTGAAAGGCACACCAATCTGCCAAATGTATGAAAATGAACTGTGAAAGAGAAAACATTTTTAAACTGATTTTAAATCGTTTCAAAGTCAGTGGAATATACTGCAAAATCAGCCCTTTAGTTTTATAAGAAGTGTGCAGCTCTCCATCACCTCCACCTTGGCCTGCATAGAGCATGGACCAGTCTTTCCTTGAATGAAGCCAAATTAGAACTTGCACACCAAGACTGCAACTAAGGCACTTCTGCCCCAAACCAGTCCAGGAGATCAGAGTAGAGAAAGTCCAAAGCAAAATCTTCGCCACTCTGAAATGTATATACTGTCCATGTGGGTCTTTGGCACCAGCTGTTTCATTTTGTAGAACTTGTCTTGGAGCAGTAGAAGCAGTCTACAGCATCTTGCAATGAAAACATAGTTTATTGTAACCTAACCCATTATTCTGGAAGTTGAGAGTATAAACTGAGCAGTGCAGGAGCAACCCTTAGCATCTGCTTTCCACGTGGGAAGATACAGATAGCTCCCCATCTGATATTACAACTACCATTTACTAGAGTAGCATCTAGAGGCCTTTGATTGGGATTAACCCACAATTAAAGGTACTGCTTGGACTTAATAAAGTAGCCACTACCTCAAATAACAAAGAAAAAGTGTATGCTGAGGTACAACCTCTTTGTAAAGGAGCAAGACAGAGGTTACCACTGTGGTTACACACTTTTACAGGCTAGGCATAAATGGGGTCACAAGTAAAAAACTCCTTTAGTGTCATTCTTACCCAGACTCGTGTTTACCACTAAACTGCAAATCTGGCAGAGTTAGATGATCTCAGCTGAAGCCAACCCTGAGAATGCAAAAAATGCTGCAGGTCAGGAGCCAGGTGGGATGGAAAACTGGGCAAGGAAACCTCCTCCAGCCTCCCTTTGCCAGCTGCTTTTTCTGAAAGCCTCTGCCAGGAGACCTATGCCTTTTCTAGCTCTAAATCCACCCCTGACAGCAACTGAATGTCTTTGATTTGTATGAATAAATTTCAAAATGTCCTGTGATTACAGCTTCATAATATTCCAGAAGCAGATGGCAGGCACAGATGACACTAACAGTAGCTCTAAGTGCAAATAGGCGGTGGCAGAGAGAAGTGAGGAAAGACAGAGTTAGTTTAGAAAATCCACGAAAGAAAAAGGGCTATTACTTTGAAGATGCAAACAATAATGAAAGCAGGTAGAGACGATTCAATTGCCTCTAGGAGAGGAATACAGGGCCATGCTTCTTGAACTAGTAGTGTGCGCTTAAATGTCTTACTAAACAGAGAATAGAGGGACAGAGAGAGAAAGACAATATACTCAACTTCCCTTGACAATTAGGACCAAAACTCTGCTCTCCCAGGAGATAAACAGCAGTATACAGTTCAGAAACTAGCACTCATCACCTGGATAAACACACATCATTAACACCAGCTCCTCCCTTACTTCTGAACCAGGCGATGAAGTTCACTAGTCTGAGATAAAGCTCTTTTCTAAATCATCTTAGGAAAAAAAGTATTTATCTGCCAATCCCACCAAAGTTTTAAAAAGCATTGTACCCTCACTGCAAACCTTGAGGTGATGTTTAGTTTTATTAAGATGCAAGTGGGAATGAGAAACCATCCACGGTACTAAATGAAGTTCTCACAATGTTTCTTCAGAATACTTTCACTCTCACTCCAGGCAGCAAGGAGAGATTATTTACCTTCTTCAACAATCTAAAGAATTAAGCAATAGAGAGGAAATCCTCTGGAAAATACACAGTGAATCTTTTTCCTCTCCTCACCACATCCCCTTTCCAGATTTTTTTTAAACATAGTGTACAGCAAAGTAAAAACTGGCATGGGTTCTCTGAAGTTCTTCTACAGTTTTTTGATTTTGGAAATTTCATTTTCTACCTTATGATAATTATATGAGTGAGCATAAAATGCATGCTTTGGGGTTCATCTTAGACAGAGATGTAATAAACATTGCAACTTTCCACTGCAATGGAACAAATTCTTTTGTAGAATGGCAGGAAGGGGCTGTGTGGATTAAATTATATCTGAGCACTTGAATATGAATAAATATGCTATATGGTCAATACATTGGAAGAGCTGAAAGGGGGAGAAAGAGAAGAAAAGAGGCAATGGTGGCTTTGAAGATGAAACTGGAGGCAACCAGTGAAGTCCTCACTTTTGCTCTAAATGCAGTCCACCATAGTTTCTCAGTCCCACTGAGCTGCAGCTGTTCATATGCACACATGTGCACACGTGCACATACACACAAACCCACAAAATCCCAATTATTAACAAAGAATTCATCATATTTTGCAGTTTTTTCTCAGCTAATTGCCAAGTGTGAGTCAGCACAAAGACTGAATTACATCTGCCTTGTACCAAAAAGTTTGTTCTTCCAGGTGCACAAAACAAGACAGAGATAATTTCAACCATGCCATGCTGTGCCAGATTACTTGTTTGCCTTTTCTCCTTGTGGGATGCTGTTGTTCAGAAGGGACACCACTGAGGCTGATAAATTCACCTTACTTCCAGCTGCTAAATAGGAAAAAACAGCTTTGTATTGTGTATAAATAAAATACCAAAGTGCATCTATACTTAAAAAGGCAAAGGCCATCTGCTCAACACCTCTCTTAGACACTAATCTTTCACACCAGGATTGTACACTAGGTTTGCACACCAATCCCTGAAAGATCCCGCTTAACTTTATCTATCAACAACATCCAGCACTTTGTCTGTCTTTTAAAAACATCTTTTTAATTACTTTGGTGTCTTGACATGCAGGTCGGTCCTCAGTGTGTGAATGGCCTTCTCTGCCTCATCAGAGTGGGGAGAAATTAATCCCAGAGATGCTGTGGTAGAGCCTGGTGGAGAGCACAGTGGTGTCTGGGAAGTGCCTGTGTCCAGGACATTCCTCTCCTGGTGTGGGCTGTGGCTGGGACCAGGACACTCCTCTCCTGCACAGGGCCACTCATCATCCTCCATCATGCTCCTCGCTCACTCTGGTTTGCCCACTTAGATAACAAAAACCTCACTGGGCCACTGACAGTGCAGGCACCAGACATCTGGAGCACAGTTCCTCCATATTCCAAATGTGCAGAATTTCTGAGCAGATTAACCCCTGAGAACAGAGGGCAGACTTAAGGACAGGGTAGAGCAAGGCTAGAAAGGGAGGTATCATGGAAGAGTAAGCTTGGTAAGGTTCTCTTTCAAGGCCATATGCACTAGGATTCATGACAGGCTCATTCTTAGAACCAGGAGCTGGAATTGATGCTGAGCTCTGAAGCGCGCACTCAGCTAGGTCTGATGGGCATCTGGGTATGCATTATCGAGGTACCATGGGGACAATTATGGGTTAGCTTGTCCATTTCACGTGAGTCATGATATTTTGGGAGTTTAGTGACACTACCTGGGCACATTTGTAGGAGATATGTGGCACTTGCATGGTATAGGCTTGTTGGTCTGCAAGAGTGGATCTCCTCAATGTGCTGTTTAGCTTGGTTGACAGCCACTGCAAGCTGCTTTGGCACTGTGGGTGACCCATCTTGGCATTTTGCCTGTATCTTTGAAGGATTTAGGTTATGGTGGATTGATTTTATTTCTTCCGTTTATACCCAGGCATTGACCTTTGGCTGTTGGCAGAGTGATCCCTTCCCAACAGCTTTGTTCATCCAGAATTTACACTTACATCATGACAGTAAAGGTTAAAGGACCTTTCTTACAGCTATGCCTACAAATAAATAGCAATATTGTAAGAAGGCAAGGGCACACTAAAAAATCTTGAATCAACCCCAAATGCAGCCAAGTCTTTCACACAGCAAAACCTACTTCCATCAGAGATGACAACAACCCTACCTGGTGAAAACGTTCTTTGACCTCCACCAGCTTCTCTAGCACATACTCAGTCACATCTTGACAGTGGTGGGAAGGAAGAGATAAAGCCCATTTCAAAATGGATGTGTTTGTATTTAGCAGCCACAGAGCAAGAAAATTTAGCAAAGTGTCATATGTGGCCCTGCTGAAATGTTGGTAAAACACTGACCAGACTGTCAGAGCCAAGAGTTTATTTGAATTTGAATCATGCCCTTTATCAACACCCCTGGGGATTGCAGTATCACCTTGCAAAATTGGCAATGTCACCTATGCTGATTATTCCAGAATAATAAACTGGGGTTTCCACTTGGACAGTAGAAACACAGAGAAACTGAAACACAGAGAAAAAGAGATTGTTTCTGGGTGACCCAAGAGCTGTTCAATGCATTTTAGAGAAAGCATTGAGTGTACTGGACCTTTGCACACAGAGGCTTAGCTTGCTTCTGAAACACCATAGTTCAGTTCAATTTGTCTTGAAATAAAAGGTTATCATTTTACTTCAAAATAATTGGACTGCAACTGCTAGTGATTCAGGAGCTGTTTTACACACAGCTGCTTGGTCTTTGACACAGCTGAGCTGTCCATGGGTAAAGAATGGGATGGCCTATATTGTTACAGGAGGTCATCTTATTAGCCCTCCCATCAATAAATTCTGATGATGACACAAGTGATCCTTAGCCTATGCACATTTAGATTTTCCACATCCTTATTTCAGTCAGGAGTATTACTTTCCTACAGTACAAATACTATATAGATGTCTTTTTCATAGCATATAGCCTGATAGCTAATTGGGCTAAGGCAGTTTAATAGTTTTAAGTGCTACCTTTTTGTGGCCTAACAAAGCTTTCTGAATAGAAGAACTCTCCAAGCACAAACATGGCCATGGACAAGGCAGTCCTGAGGAGTGGTGTCAGCCTAACATTTAAGGGAACCCAGACCTCAGTCTAGTTGTTGTTTTAGAAATGTGTATCTCTATTTCCTGTTACACTGACTTCTGCATCTCTTTAAAGGTGTGGAAAGACTTTCAAGAGTTTATAATTCAGCCAACATGAACACTGTAATGTCCTCAGCTACCTATTTCTTTGCTTTCAATAACAGCTTCATCTGTGATCTCTAAAGCCCTTTCTTTGCTTTTTAGAATTGCATTTGTGCTCTTTCCCAAAGACTTTATTTGCAGCTTTTTATGAGTAAACATGGATGGAAGAAGAGAAATAAACTGCATAAGTCAACCCTCTGACTTTTTCATACTATGTCAATGTGTGTCTCCTCTACCTTCGTGCAGTAGCCTGAATTTTCCAGTTTATTTCAGATATGTATCCTGGCCTGTTACTTATATGTAAATCAACTTCATTGATATAGCATTAAGACTTATTGGTTTATTAGGAAAGGTTAGTTCTAAAAACTTCAATATTAAAATCCCACAGTACACTGCCTAGCAGGCAAAAATCTCATGCTGGTTAGTCTAATTGTCCACTAATAACAGACATATCCCCTTTACTATGACACACTATTAGAGTTATGATGGGTATTGTCTAAAAAGCTTCTTCCTCTCCATTTTCTCTCTTTGCCACAGCGGAACAGTACCACCATCTTTTTTTTTCATGTATGCCCTATACGTTATATAAGTCAATGGTAGGCTAAGAAAAAGGAAAGAATGACTAATAATTTTTGTTTCATTCATCAGAAGAGTACTGCATAGAAAGTAGAATGGAAACTTATTTGAAGTTTTATCTTTGTCAGGAATAAATGAATAAACAAGGCAACTTTTTAATGAGAAGAAGATGGCAGGTGGTTCACCTTACACATATTTTGCTGTCTATCAAAACTGCATCCAGAGTCTTTATACAAAGTTATGAAGTATTAGGGCTCCATCTAAGATATCAAATAATGTTTCTGGTTGTCAGCAAGATGAATCATACAATGTGTCCCTCCTACTCTCAAACACATTATATGCTCCCATATGCATATGAGCACACACCCCTGTATGCTTTGGACTACTTGATTTAGGTTAATTTCTTAATTTTCCAATTCTTAACAGAATGCCAACTGAGACTAATTTACCATGTTTCCTAGTGGCACCATGTATCATTTAATTTTATGCTGGAAGGAGATCTTACACATAATAATGCAACTGTGAAGTTTTTAGCTGCCCTTTCCCATGTAGTGCTCCTCTGTTTAACACTCAGAATTTAATCACAAGGATTTACATCAAGATAAGAAAACCACAAAATCTGGTCTAAGCTGAGTAGAGTCAAGGTCACCCATTTTAGCCAGTTCATAGACAGACCAGACCTTAGCTTTGAACTAAATCACTTGAATGGCATAAGTATATTCTGAAAAAAGAGGTTGATAAAATGAGTATATTAACATATTCTGCATATAGTTATGTGATTTTTGTGTTGTCATTTTGAACCCCACAAAGCCAAAACTTAAAAAACATACATTAAAAAACATACTGGATGGAAATTATGTAAATGCAGACCAACAGCAGAGCCATAATCTATTTATATAGAAATTGAAGTTAATTTTAAAAAAGAGGGGAAATTGATCATTAAGGATATTTTGCAGTGTCATTTTCTATCTTGTCACAAGCTCTCAGTGAAATCACTGCTAACAAATCTCTTAAAATACACCTTCTATACCCAAGAATCCATGTCAACAAATTAACAGCCCTGAAGCATAGTCCTTTCAGGAACTCTCTTTGGACTGTGCAGCTGCCCACAGTTATCAACGTGCACCATGGGAAAATAGAGAATGCTCTCAGCTTCTTCATTTGAAAGTGAGTTGTACTCTGGAAAACCAAAAAATGAACAGTTCACTTCAGACGTCTGTCTGTGCAGAGATATTTAGTGTCAGCATCTCAAAATGTCTGATTGAAGCCATGTTAAAATTGGTCCTTAAGAAAAAGTGACAGCATTTTTTTTAAAAGAGCCAGAGATGTCATTTTCTTGTTCCTTTTGTGATAGTAACTTCCATGCCTTTTTATTTCAAATTCAGAAATAATTATATCTTGGGCTACAGGTTATTTATTCCCTCTGCCACACTCCTCCTGAAATGGCATGGACTCTGAGGGACACACTACACAAACATCCTTTGTAGTTTTCAAAACACTTTCACCCATTGTGGGTGTGTCCAACTCACCATATCCTATAATTCTCTGATTAACACCTAGGCAAGGTGGCTATATCCACACGTGGTTCCTGCAATAAGTAAATAATCACCAAGGTGCTCATTGATAAAATGTTCATTATGAAATAAGTCCTTGTCTATCATTGTGAGCATGAATGAAACTTCTTACAGCGATGGAAGATAAAGAAGCATTTACCCCAAATATTTTTGCCATCTGACTCTCATTTACCTGCAATATTAGCAAAATTTCAATAGCTCACCCAGGTAATTTGGCGAGGGAAAGGCACTCAGCATACTCATTGCTATGCAAAGCATGATGAACAGTGGTGGTCATCACCAGTTTGGCAATTATTTCTCCATTTTGTCATTTCAATATGCCTCCGAGGTTGCACAGAAAGCTCCATGTCTCAACCATATTTATGGATATTCTCAGTTGTTTGCAGTTATTGTGTAGTTCTGATTAATACTTCCCTCTCTGTGACATAGAAGGAGCTGCATTCTAATACCATCTTTATTTTTTCTACCAGATACCATATTTTTGGATAAAAAAACCCCAGCTTATAAATCAAGGAAGTAATGTTGGAGGTCCATAAAATGTGAGATCATGAAAATGTCATCACTATACATTTTATTTTCCTGTCTGCTCTTCCTGAATCTTCCAAATATTGTTAGCTGATTTATGGCTGCATTGCTCATTTGTGATACCAGAGGCATTCAGGCCAGGATCTACTTCCAGCTCTACTTCCACGGCTTAGGTTGTGTTTGTAATGGTTATTTCAGCTTCTCTCTTTATAGGCAAGCTTATGCCCAATCCTTAGTGCCTGTGGTAATCTTAAAGGATGCATTGAGTACTGTTAATCCCGTCTTCCCAATGTCTGGCAAAACTATTATACGTTAGTCACGCTATTTCTATGCACTTTATTTTCTTCAATGACCTATGCTACTTTTCCTTTGATCAGAGTAGGCATTAATAGGCTTCATATAAGATTTTGGCAATAAAGATCACATTGTATAATTGATATCAATCTAGTAGTGTGTGAATGGGACTAGATTGCATGGATCAGCTTGCCCTGCAAAACGTTGGAGCAGTTATCACCTGGGTATTATTCTCTTTTATAATAAAACTTGTATCATTTTGTTAAAAGCCAGTGAATTTTAGTCTCTCCTTAAAGGCAAGTTAGGCCAGTCCTATATAGGTACTCTCCTTTTGAATTAGAGTCTGCAATCCATAGAAGCATAAGTGGTATTGATATAACCTGTATTGATATAACATATTTATAACCCATAAACTGGGCTGAATGCTTGCTTCAGCCTGCAAAAAAAAAAAAAAGACATTTATAACTATGCATTTCAGTAATGAAACAATTTCTTTTTTTCTTGTTTTATAGTACTCAGTTCAATGATCGCTTACAAGACTTAAAGTTGCCATCTACATGTCCTTTACAGGCTGAATCCAGTTAAATTTCAACAGTTCTGTGATACCTCTGTTGCTAAGAAAATCTTTTTAGATATATGCCATTTTGTAGTTCAGTGTAGTAACTCTAACAGGAGTTGCCATGGGTTTATAACAATTTATCTGAAGGGTATCAAAGTGGTAAAGTGTTCTTTGTCCAACAGTTGAGGAGAGTGTGTGTCTGTGTGTGTGTAATACATATATTTTTCTAAATTTCTGTAACAGCTGTTGGTGGAGGGGAGAATGAAGGGAACAATTGAATCAGACTGAAGGTCTCTGTCTACCTCTTGAAGAGCATTGCCAGAGCATTCTGAATGACTCTTCCAAATTGTGATAGCCAAGATAAATATCCCAGCTTATACCTAACATCTGAAATGGGGGGCCAAATAAAATGATGGATAAGGCCACGGACACAATAGTAGGAGGAAACTGAAATATAATGACACCAGAACCAATACAGGTTGCAGAGAATTAAGCCAGAATGGAAATGAAAAAATCTATTAATAGATTCCCTAAATGGGAAAAAAATACTCATCCTGATGTATAGTGTAAGTATAAGCGTTCTTTGTTTACGAATGCAGTGCCACCTAAGCTATTATCTTCAGACAATATAAGCTTTCATTTATTATCTGTACTGTAACTTGTACTTTGGGATAACTCATGAAATGACAATTCATTATGCACCACTACAACTAAAGTATTCAGCATGCATGTATTTTCGTTCCTCACTGTGAATATGATAAAGTTAATCCAGTCCTTTCTTCATGAACTGCTGTAATACTCAAAGCAGAAGTACAATACATTCTCAAGCATAAGTGTGCTGATAGAAAATGTACTTTTTCAGAGTTAGTTCAACAGAATATATCACCTGGTAAGGAGTATAAATGCATAAGAAACCATGACAAAGGCACTTGCCACATCATCAGAGTAATGTTTGATCCAACACATGGCATTCTGAAATACAAGGAGTACACTGTACCAACGAATGTGAAATATGTAATAGATAGAATGTATAATATGTAATAGAAAAGATATTACAAGGAAATATTTCTATTATTCCAATACAAAAATAAAAAGTATATTATTGTGCATACAGTGACTTCCAATCCAATCAACATTTAACAACGCATGGTGCAATAATGACTTAAGACAAAAAAGTAGTGATTAAAACAAAAATCATGAGACCGCAGCCAGGCAACATTCAAATGCAAAAGATGGGGAGTAGGAATGTGCAGACAGAGACACACTTCACTTACCCTGGAAGGAGATGGACAGCAAACATTAGAAGGGCTGGCTCACAGCAAACATTCTCTTTCCAGGAAAAAATCTGTTGGGCAAACTGAAAAAACCTCAAGATGGCAAAACACTCACGCCATTTTCTGAAAGACTAAAGCTTTGTACAGCTCTGTGTGGACTTACCCTTGGTATGAACATGTCCAGCCCTTCCTGAACGTGTAAAAGAAACATCTCACCTAAGTTAATTCATCATGCAGGCTCACATTTTTTCCTTCCAGCATTGTGGAGGTCAGTTTAATACAGCATCTTTGTACTGCCTTACTAAAGAAGTGCATTTGCTGAAGATGCCTGGGCAAAAAGCACAATGAAGTCTATGCGGAAAGCACAATGAAGTCTAGCTCATTGCATGGATGTAATTTAGCTCAAACTGCATGATGTTACATGCTTTTCAGTCACAGCCTTCACTGCCTGAAACCAGTTACTCTCCAATTACACCTGAAGCAATGTTGAGAACAAATGCATTTCATCTTGTTCTTCCAGTGTTGCTACCTCTGCAGGCAGAAGGAAGCATCTTCCTCATACTGATGCTACAGTCTAAAGTTTACAACATTGCTTGGAAGCCCTGATGAAATCTGATAAAGAATGGATCCCCTTTCCTAGTGATTGATTCAAATTCTTTCACTAGACTCCCTCATACTCTTACAAAATCAGTCATCTGGCTAAACCTTGTCCATAAACACCTACTGAAATACCCAAAACCCAACGGAAAATATTCTGATTGTCCACATCTGTTTCATGAATCCTAACAATAAACAAACACATAAATAGAGTGGAAAGCCTTTTCTTCTGTCTCTTCTGTTCTCTTCTGTCATGATATTTACAAGCATGGCAAGAGGGAAAATATCTATTTTTAAAGATGACACACACAATTATTGCCATCTCAGCTCCTATTGCATCATCAGTTTAGCAGCTTTCTTCACAGTTATTAGAATCAGCAATAGAATCTTCAGCTCAAATGAACACAAGCTTTAAGCCTGAGAGCGCTTGGAAATTAAGCACATACTTGCAGTCAAACACATGCTTAAGTCTTGTCACATTGATCACTTCTGTAGCAGGTGTGCCTTCATTAAAAGAAAATGGATTTGCTCTCAACAGAGTGGATTTGAAGCTGCTCTTATGAGTTGTCATATCAGCATTGATTTCTAGCTCAAGCTGTTTTATCAAGAGTGACTAGTAAAAGCTGAGTGGGCATGGACAAAAAGTGCAAGCAAGTAAATAGATGTGATTTTATAGACGTACATGCTGCTGTGACAGGGAAATGCTGAAAAGCTGGAAAGACCTTGCTAACATCTCTGTACCTGGTAGATACTGGAGTAGATTGAACCTAAGTTTTTCTGTTGTGCTGACACAGGAAGGGATAGAAGGAGATGCATCCTTCAGGCTAGAAGACATGGACCATTTTTTATTTTCATCATGTTATTTTCATAAATCAAGACAGAAAATTCTAACTTTACCACAAGTTTGGAATGATGTTCAATCCTGAACCTGTGATTAAAAGCCAGAGCAGGATCTGCTGAACAACATCCAGCTTGGTTATGATTGCTTTTGCATATTTTGATCTTGAATCCAATAAAAAACTCATGCAGCATCATTTGTTTATACTATAATTCATTTACATGTCATGTAACTATCCCAAGATTATGTTTAACACTGTCTGATTAGTGTCCAGGTAACCCTAATTCACCATACAAAGGTAATCACTCATATTAACAGACTTGTGTTTGTTGGTCAAAAAATATATTTCCATGTTCACTATCTGTAGTCTTTGTTAAACTACTCATATTCTATCTCTTCTCAATAGTATCAAAATGTTTATTTTACATAGATAAATATATATATATGCGTCAGTGTTATCTGCATGCAAATGTCAGCTTGACAAGATGTTGGCTAGAGCACATTACATCAAGTAGAAAAAGACTAAGGTGATGTCTCAGCTTTCCCAAGTGGGAAGTATTCACATTTTAATATTTTTTAGGATAGTGCACTCAAGGTAGTGTATTAGTGGCTGTGTGACACTAATGCTAGCAATTACTGAGAAATGCTTATTATACAGTGTTATACTAAGGCAGTATTGCAATCAACAGATAAATTACAGCATTTGCTTGAGTTGAGCATTCAAGTTTTCTATTAAGTTAAAAAGAAAATCTTTTCTTTAAAGCCAAGCTAGTTTTTTCCATTGTTATTGATACATGATTCTTCTGTCCAGGAGGTAAAAAATATTGAAAGCTTTTAACAGTTTAAATGTCTTAGTGTCTTTTCAGATGTAAGTCTTTTTTCATACACTTGTGCAATGGATTGAGTGAGAGCTTTGAACAAGCCCTGCCTTAGCCTCAGATTTTTCACAGTAGCTCTGCTTAGGTGACCTGCACCTAAACCGTTCTGGCTCACAAGTTCTCAAGAATGGCAGATCATGTCTATTATAAAATGGGTTATTTATTAAATAGACAGGAGATTAACAGACAAAAGGCCTTAAACAGAGTTACTACACAGGATAAAACAAAAGAACTACTAATAGTGTTAGTAAAACAGTGCTCGACATAAAGGTACCTAAGCAACATCTAGCAAGAAATAGAATAGGAGTGAATGTAACTTACCACCTAATTGATCATGGGGTACACAGAGACCTTTCACTCAACCCTTGGGAGAGTAACTCAAGACAGGCGTCCTAAACCTTGAAGAGAGCTCCCCACACATTTCCAGGAATATGCAAATGAAAGTATGGTGTAGCTTCTATAGTATGTAAAGTGAAATGTCTGTCAGTCAGAAATTCAAGCTTATCTCCCTACAATCTTGCTTTTAAGGCAAGATGTTTATTGTCAGTTGGGAATGTCACCACCATGGTGCCGAAATAAATTGCTACAAGACAAGCTGCCTTGACTTATTTTAGCAATTAGTAAATACATGTGAGGGGAGGATGCTCAGAAATACTGCATCAGCTGATGGGTAACAGATAGGCCCTCATAGGGCAGGGCATCCTGCCACAACTTGTTAAAAAATTTTGTCATTATGGAGATACCAGGCACAATTCAATAGACAAGCTTTCAAATGAGACTCTCTTCTGGGGTGAATAGATTGATGGCTACATGCAAACTCGACCAAGAAGCACCTATATAAAAGCAGTTCTATAGATACGCAACGTAAGATTTTCCAGTTAACAATTTTTTTTTTATCTTAATATTATAGGACTCATCTGTGACATTCTCCCTCTCAGAAGTCTCAAAGTCTCTTTTCTATTTTATGGCCATATACAACAAATACTTAAGCCATTAGTAACTTCATGTATATGAGTGAAAATCAGGTCCTCTGTGATTTCTGCCTGGCAGGTGCCACAGATCACTATTATTTTAGGGTAGTTGTGGGTTAATGATGGTCAGTATGTCAAGCCTATACAGACACCTTATCACTCCCCCACTGTCAGACAAGGAGAAAATAGGTAAAAAAAAAAAAAAAAAGCCAGAAAATTCAGGGGTTGAGATAAAAACAGTTTAAAACGGGAACGAACAAGGAAGAAGAAAGAAAACAACAATAAGCAAGAATAAAACAAAAGCAAGGGATGCAAAGAAGCCACTGACCTCCCACAAGCACACTGATACTGACACCTGGTTAGTCTCCAAGCAATGTCTACATTCAAGAAACCCTTAAATCCTCCCTACCCCTGACATTCTATGCCATGGGATAGCCCTTTGGTCACTTTGGGTCAACCGTCCTGGTTACATTCTCTCCCAGTATCTCATGCCTCCCCAACCTTCTTGTTGATGAGCCAGAGTTGGGCAAAGAGAAAGCCCTAATGCCACACAAGCCGCGCCACAGCACTAAGCCATCACCACTGCTTTAGTCACAAATCCAAAACAGAGCAGCATCTGGAAGAAAATTAACTCCATCCCAGTCAGGCCCTGTATAATGTTTATCTTTGTGTCTGTGCTCCCTATTCAATCCTCAGCAAGTATAGGACCTGACCCTGCATTCAGATAATGCAGAGCAGAGATGCAGTGGCTGCAAGAATAACATATTAGAGCACCTTCTAATTGGAGGGTCAATGGGAAGTAAACATATAAATACATTTTCTACTTCATTGACCAGCTTTTTATGGGCATGGAATCTCCAAGTGAGAATTACTTCTTCCTCAGCTAAAACAGGCAAATATTTTGACTATTTGATATTCAAAATCATGGTTTTGCAGCTTTCCTCACATTCCCAGGTTTTTCTTGGGAGAAAGGGATGCCAGCCTTACATGAAACATGAAATCCACAAATGGGCAGTAAACCTTTCAGGCTGGAAAGAACACAATGGCTTGAAACAAGCAAGCAAAGTGCTATTAGCAGTCTTCATCTTTCTTGATAGAAGCCTTCTCATGGTGGCTGTTGTTTAAAGGCTGTCTCATCAGACACTAATACTGACTATGAAAAACAAAGACAAGGCAAGGACTGGAGTGATTCAGAGGCCCTGCTTCTGGAGAGCACATGGTGCTCTCCAGAAATTGTGAGGAATTTCTCTGCCTGTTCAATGCTTCCTGCTTCCATGGACTTCAGAGCACAGAACTGTTCTACAAAAAGCTTCAATTTCATTAGTTCATGGGTTTTAAACACACACATAAAGAGCTGTCCTGAAAACTTATATATATATATATATATATATATATATATATATATATATATATATATGAATTATGCTAGACTATTGTGGGCACCTAAGCACCACACAGACACTTGCTCCCTTCCCTACTCCCAAAAACAGTTTCATGGGGAAAGATAAAAGGGAGGAGCAAACCCCAGAAAATTCATGGTCAAGGTAAGAATGGTTTAACAGGCAATGGAAAATTGAAAGAAGATACAGAGATAAAAAACCAGAGCTCATAATACAAGGACAATCACTAATCACCTCCCCTGCTAGACTGATGCCTCATCATTTACCAAGCAATAGACAGCTAACCTACCTAACACCACTCTTCCCACTCTTTTATTGCTGAACATGACACTGCAGGGTGTGGAAAATCTCTTTGGTCAGTTTGGGCTATATGCCTAGTTCCATCCTCTCCCTGCCTCTCACAAACTCCAATCTATTCACTGAGGAGAGAGTGGGCAGCAAATGCTTGCATGCTGCACAAATGCTGTTCAGAGCATCTGAAATGTTGGTCTGTTATCAGCACCACAGGAGTTGCGATGGTGAAAAAACCCTCATCCCAGTCAGACCTAGTACAAATGCTTCAGATCAGTAACTGGCAGACAATCCTAACTCTGACCTATTTGGCAAACCCATGAGTCCTTTCAGTCTGGCCTTTGGCATCCCCTTTGCTTTTCACTGTTATGCTACATTTTCAGAACAAAGACAAATGCCTCTCTATTTCTCTTGATGTAGTAGCTGCAAGAGAAATTGCTTTTGCAATGAACAGATGTAAATTGCTTGAAATTAATTTTTCTAATATACCCTGGTCGTGCTTCCCTGGACAGTATTTTGTGTTTGTAATGGAAACTCTCTCTAGGAATTCACCTGTAGTGTAGCCATGTTCAACTTTTACATCTGAATAAAACAGTAAAATTAGATTGCCTTCCTGTCTTCAGTTCACTGTTCATAGCTATAGCAAATACTTGTATGGGTAAGTTCTACCCAAAAGCTTCTAAGTAATTTGTACTTGATGGGAATTATTTCACTGTCACTGAAATAGTAATTCCAGCGAGGGTTACAGTGGGACAAACGTGTTTGAAGTCACTGGAGTTGCAGTTGATCACATCAGGCTTAGTGCAACCAATAATGTTTACTGGAACTAGTGAAGCCTCAGTAGCTCTGGGCAATGGGATGGCTCAGGGGCTTGGGTTGCTATCCGTCTGCTTGTCAAGTGACAGTTGCCATGGTATCAGAGCACCTCTGGAAAGACAGCTTGTTCCTGCAGGCCTACAAACAAGCATCCAGCCTAACTGAGTTCTTAGAAGTACTATGCGCCAGGGCTGAAAAACAGCATGTATGCATTGGCTCAAAAAGAAAATGAGTTAATTTGAACTTGGGTTCTCTGGAAGCTGTAATTTTGAACTTTCTGAAATTGCAGAAGACCAAGAAACCTGGTTCCTTGTTTGCTGAACAAATCTTGTTGCATTAAAGGGGGAAAAAAAAAAGTTAGCTGCACTGCCAGCTGTATTTAAGAAGGAAAATAACCACACAGCTGCTCTCTTTCGGGATGATTCAGCAGTACACATTCAGGTGCATGCTAAAAACACAGTCACAGCACTGGATCCCTTTGGAGCTGTAGGCACAGGATAACTTATCAACAACTTCTGAGCAGGCTCAGGCATGACCTGAAATGCAGCCCTCAGACCTGTCAAGCCAGCTGCAGCCTAGGAATGGATACATACCTAGAGTATCTTACGATGAAAACTCAGGTTCCTACGCACTTGAATAGGTCAACGTACAAAATGGATATACATGACTCCGCCACACAGTGGGGCTACACGCAGGGGCTGAGCAGCTTGTCAGAAAATATGCTGGCAGTCTGAATCAACAACAAGCTGACCATGAGCCAGATGTGTGCCCCTGAGGAAAAAAAGGCCAGTGGAATCGTGGGTTGCTTTAGGAAGAGCACTGCCAGTAAGCCGATGAGATCCTTTTTCCCTGCTCAGCACAGGTGATGCACACACAGATGCTGGATCCAGGTCTGAACCACACTGAACCTCCTGGGGTGAGTCTGATGACGGACCACAAACACAGTGGACTGGAGTGCCTTTTACAGAAGGAGAGGCTAAGAGAGCTGGAACTGTTCCACCTGAAGAAGTCAAGTCTCAGGAGGGTCTTACAAATGTGTATAAACAACCAACAGAAGACAATAAAGAAAATGGAGTGAGACTATTCCGAGTAATACGCAGTGAATGAAGAGGAGGCAGTAAGCACAAATCAAAGTAAGACATTCCATTTAACCATGAGGAAAAAAAAATACTGTGAGGGTGACCAAACACAACAATATGTTTTCCAAAGAGGATGGTAGTTTCTGTCCCTAGAGATATTCAAACCAAACAGACAGAGCACTGAGCAACCTGCTGTATTTGACTCTGCTATAAATGCCCACCCATCTCAGCAGCTAAGGTTCCGTTGCACTCACAGATTCACTTAGTTTCTAGGTGCCTAAACTCTTCCATGACTTAACAATTGACTAAAATGACTTAACAATTCTGTCCTGACTGCTAGGATAGCCTGCAAATATTGCCTGCAAAACAAGGGCAATATTTGCTTATTTCCAAAAATTATAGAGAAAGGGAAAATGCTAGTTAATATCATATTCAACCAAATCTGTGAGTGAAAATTTACAATGGAATGAAATTAAAATTATTCAAGTATTTGCAAAAGTTAAGAAAATGCCCATTCAGCAGACAAAACTAAGTGTAGGACTGAGTTATACTTTGTCCCATGACCAGAGAGATGCAGGAAGTTGGATATATTTTCTGAAAGGAAGGTTTACAACAGAAAAAGCTGAGCAGTAGCTGCAGCAAATCCTCACTTTTCAACATTAAAAGAACCTCTTGCAAATCTGAGTACTGTGGAAAACATTGTTACAGCCGTGAAGAACTTGTAGGGAAGGAAAAGTGGCTGAGTTTCATCTAAATTTACCTAACACATTTCAATTAGCAAAACTAATGAACGTATTTTCCCTACTGAGAGAAGGGAATTACTAGTTAGTACATTTAATTTAATTTTCAGGGGGTACAGGTTAATCTTTAGAGAAAGTTTAACAAGTCTGGCATCTGTATCACTTATTCCAAAAACCTTAGACATCTTGTGAAACATCTCTGAGAAAAACACCTACAAAGATTGTTTTTCTCTGTTGAGAAAGCATCATTTCAGCATGATGCATGCTCAATTTTCAGCATTTGCAGACTTGCCAATATTTTACCTTAGAGCTTGTTTATACATGCACCTTCCTCCAGGCACCACCCAATCTGTCATAAACAATGAAAATAAGATGAAAGTCTGCCTGTTTTCATCTACTCCATTTGCCAGCTCAATTTAAATCACTCTGCAGAAGGAAAACCTTAAACGATCAACAAAATTGGGAACACCTGAGTTTTGGTCACCTTTGAATCTGCTCCAAGAGCTTCTAAAGAAATTATGCTTTTAAGCCCACTTATATCCTTCATGACTGAAGAAGGTAAATGAGATAATTTTTGTCTGCATCTATGAATGGATCACTTATGGAAACATTATACATAATGTAACTGGAGCTCCAACATAAGAAGGACAAGGACCTGTTGAAGCAGGTCCAGAGGAAGGCCACAAATATGATGAGAGAGATGGAACACCACTCCTATAAGGATATGCTGAGAGAACTGGACTAACTCAGCCTAGAGAAGAGAAGACTCTGGGGAGACTTTAAAGCAGTCTTCCAGTGTGTAAGGGAAGTCTAGAAGAAAGCTAGATAGGGACTTCATACAAGGGCTTCTAGTGGCAGGACAAGAGGGAATGGCTTCAAACTGAAAGAGTAGATTTAGGTAAGATATTAAAAAGAAATTCTTTCCTAGGAGGGTGGTGAGGCACAGAAAAAGGTCCCCCAGAGAAGCTGTAGCTGTCCTGTCCCTGGAAGTGTACAAGGCCAGGCTGGATAGAGCTCCAAGCAACCTGGTCTGGTGGAAGGTGTCACCACCCATGGCAATGAGTCTGGTACACAAGGATCTTTAAGATCTCTTCTAACACAAATCATTCTATGATTCCAATATCTACTCTGATGAGCACTGTTAGTGTAGCCAAGAAAATTCTCTCTGTGAGAAAGATTGTAAGATTAGGCCCATATTTCTGTAATTAGTAGTCTGCACTTCTAAAAATGTTGACCTTGATTATCATTATTAAGAAGATGACCTTACTTGCTTATTTAGGCATTGTTTGTTGTTGAGTACACGGTCACACATTCAACAGCTTTTTCACAAAAAAAGAGTAGAACTTATTAGACTCTGCACAATATTCCTTCCTTTATCTTATTTCCAGATGGTTTTTCATGCTCTGGCCTTCAGAGTTCTGCAGAATTAGGAATACATTTTATAAACACTGCTACATCTCTGTGCTGTGCTTAAGCAAGCCTTAGTACTGAAGCACTCAGACACTTATTCTGGGGAACAATCTGGCAAGACATACTAGAAGAGCTTTAAACTACTTTTAGCAGAGAAAGAGGATGTTCTACTGGCTTATCTGAAACGAACCAGGAACAACAGCATTTAGGGAACAGCAGGGAAATACCTGTGAATCATCCCTAAAGAATTAGAGAGGGCGCTTCCCAGGAGATGAAGAAGTGGGTAGCCCAGCTGAAGTGCCTCTACACCAATACATGCACCACAGGTAACAAGTCAGAGGCGTGGGAGACCATGGCACAATTAGAAAAGTATGACCCAATTGCTATCACAGAAACATGGAACATGAGTTATATGACTGGAGCACTGCAGTTGAGGACCACAAGTTTTTCAGAAGAGACAGGCTGGGAAGGAGGGGTGTAGGTCTTGTGCTCAATGTTAAGGCAGGGTTAGATTGTGAAGAGGTGTCCCTGATCAACAGCCATAAACAGACTGAGACCTTGTAGGTGAAAACCAAGGACAGGATTAACAAAGGACACCTGGTGACAAGAGTCTGCTATAGGCTGCCTGGTTAGAGGGAGCCTGTCAACAAGGCATTTTGCTTTAGATATAGGAAGCATCATGCTCACAAGCTCTCATCCTGATGAGGACTCCAACCACCTGGTCATCTGCTGGGAAATCAATACAGCAACCAATCCAGGAGACTCCTGGAAAGTGTGGGGGACAACTTCTAGCACAGGTATTAGACAAACTAACCAGAGGTGAGATATTACTGTACCTGGTACTCACCAATGTGATGGATAAGCATATCAAAGGAGTTAAGATCAGAGGCAGCCTTGGCTGTAACAACCACCCTGGTTGAGTTCATGATCTCAAGGAGTTTGGGCCTGCCAAGGAGCAAAATCAAGATCCTGAACTTTGTAAGAGTGGAGTTCCAGCTGTTGGAAAAAAATTGGTGAATAAGGTCCCTAAGAAGAGAGAGGCTGATGGAAACTCTCTTAGAGCACAAGAGATCTTTATCCCAATGTGTAGGAAATCATGGAAGGCAGGCTGGAAACTGGCATGGCTGAGTATCTGCTCATCAAACTGAGGAGTAAGAAAGAAACATACAGCCTATGGAAGCAGGGACAGGTAACCTGGGGAGACTACTGGGTTATAATTTGGATGTGTAGGGATGGCATCAGGAAAGTCAAGGCAAAGCTGGAACAGGACTTGGCAAGAGATGTGAAGAACAACAAGAAGGGATTTTATGAGAACATAGGTCAGAAAAGAAAGGCCAAGTAGATTGTGTCCATCTCGGTAAGTGAGAAGGGTGAACTTGTGAAAACTGGAAGGCTGAGGTACTCACCAAGTTCTTTGCCTCAGTCTGCACTGGCAGTCAGGCTTCCTACTTCTCTCAAGTCCCTCGTTCTACCTGTGGCTGTTGAAGGATCAAAGTCTCTCGGGGTCTTTTGTGTCGCTGTGATCCTGAGAATGTTTAAAGTCTCTTTTCCCAGCTCGAGTACTTGAAGAATGAGTTGGAGCTCTTCAGCTCTCAGTCTCAAGGTTGTTTATTGTTCTTTATCTATAAAATATTTTCTCCTGCCCTGCCGAGGTCTGTCCAGCAGGACAGTTTCAGGCACTCTGCCTGCCCCCAGGGCGGTGTTATGTCTTTATACTAAAAACTACGTGTACAATGTTTACAATTACTTTCCAATACCTATCACCTATGTTAGACATTGAGCTTCTACTCTAAACCAATCTGTAAGTGCCAACATCACAGCAGAAGATGGAGGCCAAAAAGAAGGAGAAAGGCTGGACACGCCCAGTTCCCTCCATCTTGCATCCTGAACCCCCCATACCAAAAACCCTAAAATCTACTTTTCCACCCTGTGATAACTTCACTATTATTGTACCTAAACTGTTGTGGCTTGCTGATCTTCATATAAGAATTTGCTCCACAGGTCATAATCAAACCCACAGGTGTTCTGGGCTCCATGTCAGAGCTTCTGAGACCCCTGGCAGGGGTCCTGGCCATCCTGGACAGCCAGAGGGATGTTCTGGGTTCCCACAAAAGTCCTTCCCCCTATAAGCAAAGAACAGGTCTGGAATTACTTGGTGAAGCTGAACAGCCACAAGTCTATGAGATCTTATGAGATGCACTTCCAGGTCCTGAGGAAAGTGTCTGATATGGCCAAGCCACTCTCCACCACACTTGAAATATCCTGGCAGACAGGTGAAGCAACTGGAAAAAGGAAACATCACTCCCATTTTTAAAAATGGGAGAAAGGAAGACCTATGGAACTACGGATCAGTGAGCCTCACTTACATGTTTGGGAAGATTATGGAGCAAATTTTCCTTGTAGATATGCTGAGGCAGACAAAAGACAAGGAGGTGATCTGAGGCAGCCAGCAAATTCTACTGAGAGGAAATCATGCCTGACTAATCTGGTGGTCTTCTATGGTCCAGTGACAGCAATGATTGACAAGGGAAGACAGATATCTCCTGTCTCCTTCTGTAAGGCCTTTATAGTCCCTAATGACACCATTACCTTCAAACTGGGAAGACATGGCTTTGATGGATGTACTATTCAGTGAATAAGGAATTGGCTGGACAGACACAGCCAGAGACCTGTGGTCAATGGCTCTGCCCAGGTGAAGGCTGTTTCTGAGGAGTGGTGTTTCTCAGGGCAGACAGAGGTCTGGGGTCTGGTGGTCTTCAATATCTTCATCAATGACATCAACAGTGACATCGAGTGCACCCTCAGCAGGTTCATAGGTGACATGAAGCTGAAACAGTAAGACCACATCCAGAGAGACCTGGACAAGCTTGGGAAATGGGCCCATGGGAATCTTTTGAGGTTCAAAAAGCCCAAGTGTGAAGTGCTGCCCCTGGGCCAGGGCAGTCTCAGATAAGAGTACAGACTGGGAGAGGAACTCCTTGTGGAGAAGGGCCTGGGGGCTCTCCTGGATGAAAAGCTGGGTGTGACCCAGCAGTGTGTGCTCACAGCCCAGAAGCCAATCCTGTCCTGGGCTGTACCATAAGGGAGCACCAGCAGGGAGAGGGAGGGGATTCTGCCCCTGTATTCTGCCCTTGTGAGATCCGACCTAGAGTGCTGCATGGGTTCAGAAAAGACACATGGACTGTAGGAGCAGATTCAGAGAGTCATGAAGATGATCAGACAGCTGGAGCACTTCTCATGTGAAGACAAGCTGAAAGACCTGGGCTTGTTCATCCTGGAGAAAAGGCTCTGGGGAGATCTCATTGTAGTCTTCCAGTACCTTAAGGGGGGTTATAATAAAGAGGGAGAGAGACTTTTTATATGGGCAGATAATGACAGGACAAGGGGCAATAGTTTCAAACTGAAAGACGGCATGTTTAGATTAGCGACTAGGAAGAAATTGTTTACTGTAAGAGTAGTGATGCTACCGACTGTACTACTCAGACTCAAAGTGCTCATTTTATAATATCTTGTCAGATATTAAGAATTGTTAGGGGATTTTTTTCTTAGTTTTCATCCTCATTTTTAGGCCTAAGATTGTTAAAATGAAGTCCATGAATTTTTCAGAAAAGAAACTAACTCACAGAGGAATACTTCTGGTAGTTCAAACTATGGAAGTCTCAGTCTCATCAAATTACTTGGTTATCTTTTTTTCAGACTTCTTCTGAGCAACTTGCATGCAGATGGTGCTTAATGTCATTAATACCCACTGCCTTGTGCAAATCCACGATTCTTGCTGTAATCATACTAGGTTACGTTTCCAGTTGGAAAGGTAACCAGGAAAAAAAGACATGCCCCAGGTATGAAAACTTCGTTTCCTTTGCAATAGCAGATGCATCAGAACAAGCTAAATGACACAGATGATCAAAAGATATTAAAAATGTTAAACTCTCCCCTTCTGTCACAATGCCTAGGAAAATGTTACAGCAAAAATGTTGAGAAATTACTGAAATTAGGGGAAACCAGCCTAATCACATTCTAATTATATCTGGAGGTGTAGTTATACCCGAAAGCTGAAAAATATTTTTTGCTAAAAACATCTTTGTTGTAAAAGCTTTCTGAAAAGCTTTGAGAAACACATAGCACAGCACACAGCAGCCTTTTACAGGGTACATTTTTACAGGAGTGAAAATCCAACTCTTGGAAAAAAACAATGGGACTACAGTTTCTGGACAAAATATGAACCTGTTATGGGCAAACCACCTGGACCAGCTTATATATATTATCTGAAGCACTATAGGTATTTACGTTAAAGAGCTACTTGCATGTCATTGTAGGAAAGCAGCAATGCACCACTTTCCACCACTTCAATGACACTCAGAGTAGACTGGACCACCAAAACTCTGAAGGAATAACTTCTGCCTGCAACCAGACCTGTTGCAAGGTGAAGAAGCCAGAATACAAAAGGACTTATAGATAAGCTATACATATTTATTATATAAATCCAGTTCCTGGAGGTTCAAAAAGCACTTCCTACATTTTAGATGCCTCTTTGACTTTCAGCTTGCATTTAAAGCATGCCTTGCTGGTTTTCTTACTTCAAACCGGGGTGAAGATTAAACCAGACAGATTTTGACACTTCTTTTAACCTCCAACTATTCTCAATATTTGCAGCATATTATCTAGGAATCTCTGAACTACAGGAAGTTACAGGAATGACTAAGTGACTAGATTGAAAAACTATCAAAGAATCAAATAATTTGAAAATGCAGGATAGAATAAAAAACACTTAAAAGTTATTATTTCGTGCAAATATTGTTATTGACACCATATCAAGACCAATATAATTTTCTAAATCAAGTTGCCTAGATTAAAAAGCATCTAGGCAACTCAAAGAATACTGTGCATTGATTCAAGATATATAGAGGCTGCTTTTTACATTAACCTGATTTAAGAAAGAATGAAAATGAAGCAGCTCTTCTATAACTTTCCCAAGAAATCATGAGAACTTTCCCAAGCAATTTCACATGCATTATCTGTAGTCTATAAGCTAGAAAATGGAATGTTCTTGCTTAGAAAAAGGATCTTGTCTTCTCTGTCACTTCTATGAGCTAGAAAGATGAGGCTGAAGTATCAATTTATTTACTCTTATTCTTGGAGAATATCTGAGACTGTACAAGCAACAAATGAAAAAAAAATCCTATGAACAACTAGACTACCCTTTTAGGGAACAGTAGGCATTGCCAACAGAAAAGTATTTGTTCAGATTGTGCTAAATTCAATCTTTCCTAAGAGGTCAAATGCACTTTTATCCTTAGACAAAACCAGATTTTTAAGTGTAAGTATCCTTATGTATAAGGAATGCATACATAAGTATATATATGCATTCCTGATACATATACTTCACATTCATCTGATACTCTGAACTGCAGAATTTGGAGAAACATTTTTATTAGGGATTTCAGGATCTTTTCACTACATATGATTTAGGGAAGTTTTCTGCATGTATTCTGTAATGTGTGGTAAATCACTCCACAAGAGATCAGAGCGACCCTACCACTATATCAGTCATAAACCCTAGTCATGGTCATGTTGAAGTGTCATCTCATTTCCTAAGAGCTCCTAATATGCCTTCATTATTCCTGGCTGCAATTCATGCATCAGGGGGATATTGTCCATGAGTGGCATTTAACGGGGATGTTAATAAAAGCACTTGCCTGAAATCAGACCTTTTTAGAATTATGGTCCTATGTCATCAATACACATCTTCACAAGTATGCTTTGTGTTAACAAATGCTGGCAATTTACTGCAACCTCAACCTGGAAAGATGATTATTTTTATTTGGAAACAGCTGAAGTGGAATCGGGTTTGGACCAGCCCAGTGTAGGACATGGTTCACCTCCAATCTAGCAGCTGCCAGAGAGGAAAGGAGGAACTGCTGAGAGGGAAGTGTGGAGGTGTGCTGCACATGATCACCTCGTGCCTCCTTCTCCCAGCCAAATGGAGAGTCCTTTGCAGGAGCAGTCTTTTTACTTAAGACAAGATTAAAAAAAAGCCAAACAAGCTTGAAGGGAAGAAACCTTTACAATCCATCCGAGGTTTAACTCACATTTCCTACTAGCATACAACAAAGAGCAGATCACTCTTACAAGTAGGATCACTGTAGAGAGAACATTTTTCAGTGGACCAATAAAGAAGCTGCCCTGGTAAAAAGTGGATTGGCTGCATTTATAGCATACTGAAGTTTATACCAGCAGCTTAATGCAAATTACTGTCCCTAATGGTTGTACTTACACAAATTTTACTAGGAAGATATGGAGCATAACTCAGCTCCAGCTGCTGCTAAGAGAAAAAAAAAATATTTCTGCAAGAAATGCAGAAATAACAAGAATTAAAACAAAGAACAATGATACTTATTTTTTTCCAAACTAATAGCATTAAGGTATTTCATAAACCTACTACAGCAAGACATCTTACATTCTGAAATTTCTTCAACTTTGGAACTGAGTTGCAAAAACCTACAGGTATTTCCTAATCTTAAACATAAATATTTTCTGAATAACATGATTTGACTTTCATTAGACTATCATACAATCCTGTTGATGCTAAATAGATATCTATTCCTACTGAAGCTGCTTCCAAATTAGGAAGAATGACCTCATCCAGAAGTATTAAAACTGCTATCTGTATGTTATATATTTTATACTTAAATTAATTTTTAAAAAGCTCAGCTGGCTGTGTTAATTAGCTAATCACATACCTGCTCGGCTTAGGTTTCAAGCTGGAAATCTGTAAACATGACAAGTGTTAAATTCTGCAGGCAATGCTGCTCAAGTACAAGGACAGTCCTGTGTGAGCAGCTGTTCCACAGGGGCTTGTCTGACTGTAAGACTGCTTCCACTTGCAAATTTTTGTGGCTGGGGTAATATACAACAAAAGAAATCAACCTGCAACAGAAATACCTGGAAATGAGAATTTCAAATATCTTTAATGTAAACTGTTGACCTCAGATGACAGTTTTGTTTCTAGGGGCAGGGGTATGTCTATGTTTTAATATACAGTATCTCTTAGTTATATCTAAGACTGTAACTAGCTGGAAGGAGAATTTTCTTTACCTTTTTTTTCTTTTTTGTGAGACGTGATTTTTCAGACAACGAAGTTTGTCAGCTTCAAGACAAAGACAATCTCCTATAAATGCACACTTACAAACAAAAACTTCTGCAAAAAAACCCTGTTCTTTCTAAGGCAACAGTCAGAAAACGAACATAGCACACCTTACTGCTAGATCAGGCCTCCAAGTATTTGCAAATAGGAATATGAGACATTGCTGCCTTTCCCTCAGTTCAGTGGGACTTCTCAAACACTTCCAAAAATCACAGTGCTATTCAAGCGGACGAAGAACTCCAAGGCCTTATTTCTCTTTAGTGAAAGTCAATAACTGCAATGTATATTATCATACTAAATGAGATTAACCCTTGTGGTACCTAGACACATGAAATTGACTATTTGCCTTAGTTTTATGACTGTCGGTCAATCTACCAAAAAAATCCAAAAACCAAACCAAAACACACGAAAAAACCCAACAAATCAACAACTTTACAGGGGCAAATGTTCAAAAAGTTAAAGAATTTAGAATGGACTCACTGTAAACAAATAATTAGGAACAACTTTTTCAGATTGAAGAATACTTGAAAGCAGGTGAGGGGTTCATGCGTATTTTCTGTTCCTTACTTTAGAAGAAGAAAAACTAGTTTCAGAATGAATAGTCTAGTGAAACAAATAAAAAATCCTTGCAGCCAACTTAACATTTATTTTCATCTTTTTTGATTCACCAATAGAGTTTTATGATCAATTTCAAAAGAAAATACTTCAGGAAGACAATTTTTGTATGTTTGCTGCAATTTTCTACAAAAACATGTTCTAAAGAATAGTTGAAACTTGTTGGTATTCACCAGCAAATTAAGCAACCTTAGAAATGTGTAGAACACTACAAGAAAGAAGATCTTAAGTATAAGTATGTTTGTTACTATAGGATTTCACTTGAAACATGAGGAGTTTTAAACCTTTTCCTCTACATTGGATCTGAAAAGCATGTTGCTTTTCAAATGAATCTGCAGATGGGTACACCACTAGTAAAAATTCCTGTCTGGAGCTGCTATGAAATACAAGCAGACTGTAGGAAAGATTTTATTAATTTTATGCTCTTGGATGACTAAGAGACATTTCAAGTGTTAAAGTAGAGTAGCCATTAAGATTACAGTTGAGACATGATTAATTCTCCCCTTGCTGTCACCTGTGCTAGTCTGTCACCTTTCCCTCTGACCTATTTCTATTCTCATTTCCTCAGCACTCTGTGGACCAAATTTGTATTGGTGACATCAGTGATGCTGAGATCAGAAATTGGCTCCTTGCCTCTGTTTTTCCCTTGCCTTCCCTTTAATTTGCCTTTCCCTGTGCTTCTCTTCAAAGATGCTTTGCTGCAGCTCTCAGTGCTTTGCAGGTATCCTTGACTACAGCTGACATTCCCATTCTCTGGCCAGCTGGAGCAGGTCTGGATATAATCCAGACCAAAAGCAGGTGGCTAATCAGCAAACGAGCAACTTGTTGGCACACAACAGAAGTGAATAAGTCACTACTGGGTCCCCTCTTTTCAGTCTTAATTTTGGGCAAAAAGTAGTTGTGGGTGGTGGATCTTGAAGACAGTGGATTGTGAATCATACTGCAAAAACACCCCCAAACCCCACAAACACAAAATGGCTCTTTTGGAACTGAGCAGTCACAGACACCAGCCAGCATCCAGCTAGCAGGCAAGCTAGCAAGGCCCAATACAGCAGCACACTTGTAATGTGCTTTTTGAAGAGGGCACCAAAATAACTCAGTAATGCAAAAATCTATGATTGGAAGGATAGCAGAACTTCTATGGTATTAGAAAAAAAACTGCAAAGTATTTTAGCAAACCTTTAAAGCTATTAATTGCACAATAATATAACTGTTGCATGAGATTTCTAATATATAACCAATCTAGCATAGGTTCTAGGAGCAAATAAAGATGCCATGTGTACAGTGATTTGAATACGTTTACAAACCCTGCTTGTATTTGAAATCAAAGTACATCCTCCTACAAACACTTCCACCTCGTGAAGTTACTCAGCAAATCATTACAAGGATCAGATAAGGCACTATTTATTTTCACTATCTTTTTTTGGACAGCTTGTTTTCTAAAGAATTTTTACTAACGAGAACCCAAATTTAAAACTACAAATATTTAAACCTACTTGTCAAAATTCTTGTTGACGGTGGTTATTTTACAGAATGCCTTCAAAATATCCCTCTCCTTCCCATCAAGTAATAAATGCAAATCATCGAGCTGAAAGAGGAAATTCACTCTATCAACACGAATTCAACATTTTTGCCACCTAGATCACTGGATAGAGTTGACCTCTATGTACTGTCCATGTGTCTACCACTAATTTATTCTTTCTTTCAGGGAAATTGCATGCTGTCTTTGTGCTTTCAAAGTGGAGATTAACTAAATTTCAAGAATTTAGGTGTTTGGCCAAATTCCATTCTCAGCATAAGAATATTATTCTCCACAGTGTAATTGTAGATGTAAGGAACTACTGGGGGAGAAAATGCACCATCATGGCATGCTTAGCTAGAAATTCTACCATCATGTGTAAACATGGCTCCATATGCCAGGAGTACATAAAAAGAAGGCCAGTATAAGGGATCTGAACAGGAGTATCAATACAGTCTACTCAGTTTAGCTTCCAATGCAATTTAATGCCACTTTCTTTAAGGCAAGGTACAAAAAAACCCCAGTGAAAGTAGTATTTGTCAGGACAAGAAAATATGGTAGCTATGTGCAGCATAGTTCCATTATGCTTTGGCAGCAAATAATTTGCTGTTATCTGAGTTAAAAATAAAAGAATTTCCAAAGAGGGACAAACCCAGATAAACACATGTACTTTCAGAAACAAAGCAGAAAAGGCTCAGTCTATGACCTTTCAAGTCATCTACGCTAACACCTTTGCCAATTTGAAACCACTGCTTTGATTTTCCAGAGGGTCTGTGGCAAAGCCTGACCATTAAATAAAATCTTCAATATAACTGCAGACCTCCATTCCTAAACTGATGTGCAGGTTCTATGGTCTGTTGCATTGCCTGTGATAGCTATCACAATCACAGTCCTTGTAACAGATCTTCTACTCACCAGTGTCTGCTAATAGCCAGGCTGGTTTCTTGAGTAAAATTACACAACAACATAATCCTTGAAATGAATAAGCTATGCCTGGTAAAAAGCACTTTCATAATGACTGAAATTTGAGATCGCTGAAGGTGGATTGCCTTAACCCTCAATTCAGTCTCTCCACAATTGCAGCAGCATTAACGCACTTGTTTCTTAAATTGTTATAACACTCCTTAACCATAACAAAAAATAATAGTGTACCTGAGCCACAGTAGCACGATAAAAATGTTACTTGTTTACAATCTCTACTAAGTCTTCTTTATCCCTAAGATCATCCTCTAACCAACTATAATCATAATTGCTTCTGTATGAAGTTGCTTATACAGGGTGTTCCAAGTATGCCTATCAGATGAAACAAAGCACAGAAGTTTAGTTTTAAAGTTATATGCTAGCTACCTGAAAAACCTGCACCAGCCATGAGGAGGCAAAAGAGCTGGCCCAGTCAAATGTGCTTCCGACTGCCAGGAACCTCCATTTTATATTCCTTGGCCTGAATATTTTCCCATAATTTAGTTTTAACTTGGTTTCTTTCTTATTCCCATTATGACTTTTCTCTTACCTTCTCTTGTGCTTTCTCAGTTCCTCTCTCATGCAAGAAAAAGACCATTTTTCTTCTAGGCAGACCATGTACTCCAGCTAGGAACACAGATGCAATTAATCGCGTTTCATGTATATTTAAAGGCAGACTTACAAAAAACAAATAAACAAACAAACAAAAGTATGGACAAACCCCCCACAAAACAAATTAAAAACCCCATCCACTCTAACCCATAGGAAATAGGTATAAGAAAAAGAATGGGAATGTAGAAGGACCAGTATTTTGGGGGATCCTTCATTCTCCAAAGCAGCCAAAATTTTGCATGTTTAATGAGTGATGTATAGGAATCAAGGAATAGCAATGGATACATCAATGATGCTGATAATGGAGCCTTATCCCTAGACTTGCCAGAGTAACAGAGTTTCACATCCTGTCAATGTTCTCTGTGGATGCTGACTATGTAGCAGTGAAACCCAGTGTATTTGAGTTATTCTCCAACAGCCCACAAGTTTTTGATAGCTGGGCTGGAATGACAACTTGCTGCTACTGCCCTTACTCATGCATAATGGTCTAACTGCTTTATTTAGAAATTCTATGCTGTGACAAACAGGTTTTGCAGGCCAATTCCCCAGGCAACAAGACTAGCTAGAAGTCTGACCAACTAGCCAATCAGTTTCTAAGTGGGCAATTTCTATTTAACTTTTGGGATGGTTTCTGAATTTAGCATGCTGCTAGTGTATTTAGGGTTAACCTTCCAGTTTGGATGTGCCCTGTGCAAGGATTTGTGCCACACCTTTGCTTTCAGGGGTTCTTCTGGAAAGCCCTCCCTCTGTGCAGTAGCTTCAGAAACAGACATGCCTGTGCAACCTTTATTTAGATTGCTCTGAACATAGCTCGTTCTAAAATGCAGCCTGTTCAGAGTCTCAAGTGAAAAAAAATACCTTTTGGCCCAGGCAAAGTAGGAAGCAACGCAGAAGAGCAAATTACCTGCTTTATTTGGGATAAGACAGAAATAATCAGTTGTTTCAGCAATCTATGCAACCTGAAGAGTTGGTTTTACTTGCTACCTGCATAACCTTGGCTTCTGAGGAAAGAACTGGAGGGATGCAAGGCAGCAGCAGAAGCAAACAGGATTAACAAAAGCACCACATTTTTTTCTTCTCCTGGTTGTCCATCACCATGGCAGAAGTAGCAAACTTAGTCTCTTACAAGTCCTCCTGAACAGGCAGGGCAATGGCTGAATGTAGTGGGAGTGATGTGGGAAGAGTTGCTGAAAGAGGGAAGAGACATAACTCTTATCATTACTTCAAAACAAATTTCCTGTTTCAAGAACCATTATCACCTTTCACAAAAAAGACAATTTATAATAATAAATTCCAATTAATTAATAATAATAGTGCCCCTAATAATTTTCTAATGATAAAAAAAAGCTTGGTTTGTTTACAGTGGTGCAGGGTAATGAATGCTTTGCAAGAGATTTCCATGTGGTCCATACCTGTTTCAGTCCTTACACAACTGCATCCCCAACTAAACTGTTGCTTTCTTGGGGATTATTTTATCATTATATCCCTTACATCTAGGGCTATAATAGCTTATTTTTCGTAACTGATTATATTTATTTCCTTGTCCCTGGGATTTTCTTACACAGCACTCCAGTAATGGTTTCCAGTTACCTTTTAAATGTCACTTTATTTGGTCAGTGGAGGGATGGTTGTCTTACTACCCTTCTCAGTCTGCTTGCATCTATCCACTCACAAATTTGTTGTCCTCCTTGTTAATTATTCTTAATGTATCCAGTCTTAGAAGAGGTTCAGTAGTTCACCAGCAGAATTCAGGTTTTCTGTGTTTTTTGAAAGACTCTTGAGAAAGTTTAATACAATTATGAAACTGTGCTGCTTACCACACATACTAACATTCCTGAACCTAAATGTCAACATACACTTATACCCAGGCATACCACACTGACAGCCTGCTTTGCTCAATAATTTATTCACAATACTGGGCCTGGTGAAAAGGCAGACGGCGGTCAGGGGCAAAAGGTATACAGCCTTTATATACAGATATTGTTAGCACATACTAGAATGCATGAAGGCAATAGTGAGGCAGAGGATTGTACCCCTGACACACTTAGAAAAATCAATTTTCCCTGCTAAATAAGAAGTAAATACAATGGGCCAATAAATAATACAGGAAACAACTGACAAAATTATAAGCACTATGGACAATATAATGTATCAACCTAGTTTCACCACCCAGAATATTAATATCAAGCCCTTTGTAACTAAGGTCTGTACATTTACTTAGCTTATTGGCCTCCCTGGAATGGAATCATTCTGCTTTCCAAACTTCTAAGCAGAGATGACTCATTTAAATGCATCCCTTTACATTTACTGAAATTAGCAAGTGCACTAGAGTTAAACCCCTATTAGACAAACACCTCTCCAGTACAAATCCACAGTTGCATGATGGCATATTTTCCTTGATATTTTCATCTTTTATCCTGAAAAAATGAACTCTGAGGCATGAAATTTATCTACTTTCTTACAGATACTAGCATGTTATGATTTAGTTGAATCTTTCTCCTTATTGTCTAATATTAATATTCTTCAAGAACTCTTATGTCATTTAAGACACTTCATAACATTACTATAACTAGATAGGTAACAACAGATGACAATTTTTTTGCCAGATTTCCACTCTCTGCTGTAGGGATTAACCTGACAGTTGTTTTGCTCTATTTTGTTATTGCTCTGAGCATGTGATTCTATACAAATCTTATAGTGGAAAAAGTCCTCATTAATTTTGCAGAAAAGTCCCAGATATTTTCAGTAAGTTGTAAATTTTCAGAAATTCAGAATGGCTGGTTAACTGCATGCGTTTTATACACTCTAGAGGAAGTGAAAGTTGGAAAAAAACATTTGTTTTGTGACAATTGTTAACAGAAACATTTGAAAACCATTGATAAGTTCTGTGCTACAAGCTTCTAACTCCTCTGAGTATCTTCTTATCAGGAACAGATTTTAAGACTGTTTAAAAGTAGTACCCAATTCTGCTCCTTTAGTTACAAAAAGCATTAAAAAAATAAAGTTTATAGCTCTAACTTTTTTCATTACTAAGAGTTTTTCATTTAAAAAGGATTCTGATTGTTCTCTATTTTAGGAAAATAATTGAAAACCATGAGGCTAGATAGATCTATATTTGAGACAGAGGCTTTGAGACTGATGAAAGCTTTTAAAAATCCTAAAAAAAAAAAAAAAATCAGGTGGATAAGAACACAATGTTTTGATTGCGATAACAGCCTCACACATACATTATATTCTACCTGAGTATTAAAGAGTGCATGGCAAAGGATAAAGGGCTCTGACTCATAAGCATTGCAGCACACTGTTGCAGCAGTTAGACATTACTAACACACCATTCTGCTCCTGTCAGCCAGGACAATGGCGTGTCCCAAGATGTAAAGTCTCTTCAACTGGCTAAATTTTCTCTTCATGGAAAGCACAAGGTGACTTTGTGAAGTTGGCATTGACAGTCTCCATATCCCTAGACATCCACAAAGCCCCACAGCAAAAGCCACTGCATGGTTTTGGCTTAAGAAGCAGTGCCATACCCACACCTCAGCTATCACAGGTTAAACTGGAACAGCACCATCAAACATAGACCTGGTAGTTTAATCTCCACAAACATTTAAGAATCTAATAGACCAACTCCAGGAACATGTTTTATTACTTATGGGAGAGGAAGCCTACCCAAGGGGTAGTGTCCTATTAAAGTATTTTTTTTCAAACTACAAAAATTTCTGTCAGACCTGTAATGAGAGAAGCACTACTTGAGCCTAGAAGAATCTTGAAGAGTTTAGTAATTTTTCATAGGAGATCTCTAGCAAAGCCAGTGAGAATTATCTTTGCTAAGCCTCAAAATTTCATCTACTGATAGACATTTTTTTCCTGTGTGTATACATAAGTCTCTGAAAGTATAAAGATTTTTCCAAGGTATGAAGACAGTATACAGCTACAGCTGTTCTGAGAACTTTCTTTGCCAGAGGCTAACTACCTCCTAGCTGTCTCAGCTAACTTACCTTTTACTGCACAAGACAAACTGGACAGCAAGTATCATCATCACTATCCTATCCTATCCAGAGCTGTCAAGCACATGATTGCGAGCTAACTCAAGTACATTACACAGCTAGATTAAAACACCATGTATTAAAACAATGCTTTTTAACTGCCATTAAGTTTAACATGCACAGGTCACTGAACAAGATCGCAAAGGCCAAAGAGCCTCTAGCTCTCAGACACACAGCAGGCAAAGCTGCTGCAACAATGAACACAACATTCTTCCAAGCTAAGTAGCAGAATTTATATGGAATAAAGTAGGAAACATGTAAAGAAACTGAAAAACAATTATTTAGAAATCATTGGGATTTCTAAAAGGAACAAGATATCTTTGTAACACAGAAATGTTCCTGGCTAAGCTAGACCATGTGAACTAACAATTTCTTCACAGTTATTAATCCTTTGTATGATATCCTGTTTATGACTGGATGATTTTTTTCTGGAATCACCTTTTTGTTGGACTAAAAGTTGCCTTCACCTATCATATTTCTTGTGAAGAATGAAGTTCTCTGTAACATGTCAAAAACATAGTCTGAAGCAGCATTACTTTGCCAAAATGCAATGGGTTGGTTCATATCATAGAATTATAAAATGGCCTGGGTTGAAACGAGCCTTAAAAACTATCTAATTCCAACTCCTGCCATGGGCAGCATCATCTTTCACTAGACCAGGTTGTTCTGAGTCCCATCCAAACTCACCTTGAACACTTCCAGTGAAGGGACATACACAGCTACTGCAGGCAACCTGTTCTAATGCCTCACTATGTTCACAAGAAGGAATTTCTTCCTAGTATCTAATCTAAACCTCCTGTCTTTCAGTTGGAAACCATTCTCCCTTCTACCTGTCCTTGTAAAAAGTCTTTCTACATCTTCCTTGTAGGCTTCCTTCAGGTACTGGAAGGCTGCAAAGAGGTCATTTCAAAGCCTTCTCTTCTCTAGGCTGAACAAACCCAATCCTCTCAGCCTTTCCTAAGGAGAGGTGCTCCATCCCTCTATCAGCTTAGTGGCCTCCTCTGGATGCACTCCAACAGATCCACGTCATTCCTGTGCTGGGACCCCACAGCTGATGCAGCACTGCAGGTGGGGTCTCACCAGAGCAGAGCAGAGGGGGAGAGCCTCTTCCTGCTGACCACACTACTTTGCATACAGGCCAGTACATATTTGGCCTTCTCGGATGTAGGGTCATGTCCAGCACACCCAATTAACTTTACCAGTCAAAATTAACCTGAATTATCTGAATTTCTGTGTTAAAAGTGGTAATACGAATAGTTGTGTAAGCAGACTGCTAGAAGCAGTGAGCAATGTAAACAACAGTTGCAGAAAGCTGACATTTACTTCTTCCATTAGCATTACTGAATGGCCTGTCCTGTACACCATCTCCTGATGAATGATTTATTTTGGCTTCAAGATCAGTTATTCAAAGCTAAACAGAAACAAACTATTATTATATCCTAACCAGAGTGTGAACACTAATTTAGAAAGAGTCTGCATATTTACAAGACCAGCTGAAAACAAAACTCTACATCTTAAATTGCATACCTTCCTTCTTTAGTAGCTGTTTTTCATGTTCATGCAACTGATTTAATAAGGAAGAAGTATAAATAGAAAATAAAAATATCTCCAGAGTCCTACTTACCTATAGCAGTTAGCAATGAGCTCATAGGGGACCACAGACAGAACACCCTTAAGAACACCCCCAAGGCTTTATCTTGTCATTACTCTGCAAGCTGAGTAGCAGCAGAGATGGCTCCAATTTATCCAGGTTTTTGATAGCCTCTAGAAAAACTTACTCATCCCAGGTCTACTATATGCCTTTGGTACTTCTGATCAAATTGTGCAACTGAGCAGCTAGCAGTCATTCATCTGGGAAAATTCCGTTATAGTACACAACAAAATTGCCCTTGCACACTGAGAACCCATTTAACGAAATGCCGAAACAATTCTCTCTTAGTAGACCATTTCCCTCCCCACTTTACTGTTGTTTTCCTTTATCATCATACTCACCAGGCTGATTTTTGACAAAATACATTTCTGAGATAAGAAGGCTAATGAGACATCCCAGGACTTGTCTCAGACATTACAGCTTTAGGTAGGAGAGAATCTTACAATATTCTGCTAATTCATGCAGTGCACTGATTTATAAAATTTACCAGTAAGTTCTAAATATATTCAGTTGTTATTGCATTATGTGAAAACAGGTACCATGACTTAGAAGTTACAAACATATCCTACTGCTCGAGAATTGGAAAAAAAAATATATTGATACAACCTGTGACTTGGTTGTGGATTCACAATCTTGTAATCTGAAAACTAAGCACACATGAAACAGCATCTAGAAAAATACTGTGAAAACAAACAAAAAATCTCTACAGTTTCTCTTCAGAGAATGAGAATTAGAGTTTCTTTTTCTGTCTGTGCCATTTAATTTCTTTTTCCTAGTTGCCAGGACAAGAATATCCCTTTTCATATGATGAAGTTAAGTATGGCAAAAAACACATTTTAGGGAGGATGAAAGTCTTGTTAACAGCAGTTAGCTTTACTAAGATTCCACTGTCTTAAACAGGCTTGCATCTGGGCAAAAGCAAAGTCTGTAGTTCAAGAAGAGAAAGTACTCATAATTGGTTCTCAAACATTGCTTAAACAGTGACCTGTAGCTTATAAAAATGAATATTTTTTATATAGTGTAATTTCACCTTGTAGTCACTGTCTGTAACACTGGCATAAACAGCACTGATGAAGGAAAAGAAATTCTGGAAGAAAAAGCAAATTTAAAAAATAGGTAACTGTAAAGAAGGAAGAAGAAAAGGATAAACACTTGCGAGAAAAAAAGAGAGGAACACAACTCAAATTTGATTGGAGGAAAGAAAAGTGGAAAAGAAAAAAACAAGTTTTGGGAAATTCTACTAATTTAACAATCATAAGATTTTCCTTGAGCGTAGATGTGGTTTATAGAATTTTCAGGGCAAGTAATACTTTTCAAAGGCCCACAATATTCACTGCCTAGACAGTTTTCCTTTCTAACCTAACAGCATATTCCAAATCAGAACATATATTACATGTATGTAATATATGCCATTCTTTGAATAGTGGCTTGACTTGAGCCTCATTTGAAGAAAATGTCCTCCATACTTGTTTTCCACTTGGATTAAACTGAATCGCCATAGTCTTTGTAATCATACAGCAAAGAAATAATTTTTCACAATCTAGTACATTCAGAATTTTACAGTGGTAATTTTCTTCATGTATTCTGACACTGCCCTGTAATTAGCATGATTCTAAAAAGGAACACCAGAGTAAGTTAATAATGATAGATTCTACCTGCCTCTTGTACTTAAGAGGGAAGCTCACAGAATGTTTAAAGATGGGTAAATTCACATTTGCCACAGGAGCACTACTAACCACAGGAAGAACAGCAAAACAGATTCTCTAAGAAATCAGGTTTCAGTTCAGAATTCTGGATTTCCTCCACTGAACAAAACACATCTGACCACATCCAGCAGGCTGTTTAACAGGCCAGGAAGAGCTAGAACCAGAAAACAAATCATCTTACTACAGGCACCCAAGAAGATAACGGGATGCCAGAATGGCAACAGGTCAACACCCTGGAATGAATGCTTAACAACTGAGGACACTTCAGAGTACCAGAGAAATCCATTCTGGGCATGGTTATCTTCAAAAGTCTTTTAGATTTCCTCACTAATGAGAATGTTTACAAAATCTGCAGCTGACGCAAAGCTAGTGGGATTTGGTGAGCACTGCAGAAGAGAGGATTGGAACTGAAATAGATGTTGAGAAATAGCAGAGGCTCAGAGACCATTAAGATGAAATTTAAAAAAATCAAGTGTCAAGTGTTATTCTTGTAAAAACATACACGAAAAACTGGGACTATTTGCTTGGGAAGTACAATGGCAGCCTGAAAAGAACAAAGGGAGAAAGAGATAACACAGTGTACTTCTCTTCTCCTGTAACATATGACATCAAACCAAATTCTAGAATTTTAGAGACTACAAAATAAATAGGAACAGTAGTGGATTATCTCTGCAAGCCAGCTCACCCTCCTCACACACCAGCCTTATTCTGGAATGTATTCAGAAAGGATCTTTTGACCAAGAAGATTGATAATAATCTCTATTAAGCCTTGGAAAGATCTCACTTGAATATTGTCTTTTCAACATAACACTCACAAAAATACCTTGAGAGGTTAGAGCAAATGAAGCTACTTTGAAACAGGCTCTATCTTTTAAACCTATGAATGCAGATAGATGAGTGTGTCTCCAGGAAAAAAAAAAAGACTAAGGGGAAAGGGGCATGAGTACAAGCACATTCATTACAGTTGTATTTGAACATAAATTTTACTTTTAAATTAAACAGTAATTAAGTTTTCCACAAGAGAAGGAAAAGCTTGAACTAGCTCCAATTGACTTTGTTGTCAATCATACCAGACTGAGATACACTCTATATGCAACTGAGTATTGTGTACTCATATCATTACAAGCAGCACAACAACAGATGGTTAAAGAGTAACCTTCCCTCCAGGATTAATCTACTTCAAGGAAAGTGTTGTTTCCCTTTAACAGACAGGTCAGAAGACCACTGGAGGTCACAGCCTCCTCGTTCAAGCAGCATCCCCTAGAGCATGGCAGTCAGAATTCTGTCTAGATTACTTTTGAGTAGGGAAGGAAACTCCACAACTGCTCTGGGCAGCATCCTCCAGTGCTCAATTAGTAGAGAATTTCTTCCTCACATTCAGGTGGACATTTCTATGTTCCAGCTTCTGCCCATTACTCAGTATTACTAAGAACTTGGCTCCATCCATCAGATACTTATATATATTGATGTGATCTTCTGTGAGTCTTCTCCCGACTGAATGGGCCCTGTCCCAGCTGGGATGCTCCAACCCCCATCTATGCTGCCCTCAGATGGACAAGCTTCAGGAGCTACATGCCTCTCTTACCCTGAGGAGCCCAGAACTGGACATGTTGAATTGGACAGTTCCTCTATGCCCACCTCATCAAGCTGTTGAGGTCATTCTGAAGAGTTGCACAGCTGTCTCTCTCAACTCCTTCCAGCTTTGTGTTGTCAGTGAACTCAGAAGCATCTGCCTCTTGATCCAAGCCATTGATGAACAAGTTAAACAATACTGGACCAGTACTGAACCCTTGGGAACACCACTAGAGACAGGCCTCCAATGAGATCCTGTGCGACTGATTACAACCCTCGGGGATCTGAGGTTCAAGCTAAGGAAGTATGGGCTGGATGAGTGGTCAGTGAGGTTGCACCTCACTGTCCACTCATCCAGCCCATACTTCCTTAGCTTGCCTATGAGAATAATACCAGAGACAATGTCAAAATCCTTGCTCAAAGTTCAGGTAAACATCCACTGCTTTTCCCTCTCATCCACCCAGGTAGCTGTCTCAGCATAGAGAAGAATCAGGCTGGTTAAGCATGCTGACTACTCTTCATCATCTTTGTGTCCACCACATGTGTGGAGGCAGCCTCCAGGATTAAATGTTTCATTACTTTTTCAGGGATTAAATAAGAACAATTGGCCTGTAGCTCCCTGGGATCTCCTTCTTGCCCCCTTTGAAGATCAGAGTGGTACTTCCTTTCCTCTAGTATTGTGGCACCTCTCCTGATTGCCACGACCTTTTAAAGATCTGAGAGCAATCACATCTACTAGTTCCTTCAGTGTTCATAGTTTGAAGGAACCCATCATAGCCCATGGGCTTGTGGATGGCAAGTTCACTTCTTTATGATTTACCTGGACACATGAAAGAACATGTTTATGCAGAAGCCTGAGCATAAAGCCATCTTCTTGGAATGATTTAGCTGTAGCCCTTTTTCACATGCCACACAGGCTAAAGCAGCTGGATTCTGCTAAAAACCAGCTGAAATACTAAAATATAATCTTTTCTGCTATTTCTGTTGCAGCGAGTGCAATTGTCTCTGGCAGACAATTGGTAGCAAACCCAGAAATAGCAGCCTAACTGTTACAGCAGGGGTTTCAAGGTGGTAATGGTGAGGTTGCTGTAAACAACTGCAACTCCCTGGCTGCAATGACCTCCTTTTGGTAGAAGTGTCTCTGCAAGATTACCACATACATCAGTTTCTAAACAGACTTAGTATGTTGTTATCATTCTTCAAATAAACAAGCTTTAGTTCTACAACAACATATCTAGCTAGTCAAAGACATACCTCTTTTTGTAGTGGTACCTCATCTAGTTTGAAAATTTTACATGCTATTTTACCATTAATGTTTTACCATTAATTTAAGTTAAGGACCCTCATCTTTTCTTCCTTTTGTTATGTTAGATAAATTAATAGGGGGAAAACAAATTTATCCTATAGCACATGACTACTCATCATGTTTACATATTCATTATGCATAAAGCTTCAGGTACTTAAGTCTCATATAGGGAAGCCTTACTGACCCAATTAAGATTTTCATATCAGGTGAACATGCCTCCCTTGACAAAAAAACTCTCATGTTTCCCATGCCCTCCGGATAGATTACAATGAGATTCAATGGTACTTCATCAAACACAAAAAGAAAAAGCCTTCAGACTGACACCAGCAACAGGCATGTTCATGCTCTCACAAAATGAAATTGGCTTGAGCAACCTTCCCAAAGTAAACATAATCATTAACTAAATATAACTGCATCTATTCCAGAGTCAAGTGAACCTTTTTTCTTTTGCCTAAAAGATTAACTTTTATTTCTTTTTCTTCTCTGTATGCTTTCTAACAAAAAGAATGGGTTGACCTGGTTTAGAATGGTTTGAGTGTTGCTGAATCCAGTAAACAGTTGAGCTGTTTTGAAAGAAAGCTTCCCCTCCATTATTTAATGTTTGTTTTCTCTTCTGCAGAGAGAAAAGGCAAACAGTACTCAGATTTACACTGGGGAATGGAGGAGGAAAAACAAACCACAAACGCAAATGACTGCCTAATGAGAGTTTCAGTATTAAGAATAGGGTATTAAGAAAAAAATATAATGAAAAAGCATCTCTTTACCCCTTTCATTTCCATTAGCATAATGTTCCAAGAATGTTAACTACATTCTTTTATCTCTTAGACACCAGTTTGCAGCTCAAGACAAAGCTAAAACCAAAGCTATAAATTACAAGTGGATCAAAAGATTTACATAATGACATAAGTTATTTTGTATATTAAGATTTGAATGATTCAATTTCTTTGATTTTGTTCCCAAGTAAATATTTTTCACTGACAATGGTGAACTGAAAATACAGCCTTTTAAAGTTTTTACTTTATTTATACTTCGTGTTGTCTCCAGTTAGCACTGATTCTTACACATCTATCTTTCGGCATTTTGGTCATTTACATAAAAAATAAGATGAAGCCGATTAAGCTGGAAAACTACAGGAACAGTAGTAATTAACACTGCATTGCCAGCATTGTAAATTGGTGATTTGAACAATAAAAAGAGCTCCAAGCTAAACACCACGTAAACAATATCTGTTACTTTGAGACCACAAGGTGCATTTGGTGCTCCCCGTACTGCTTCACGTCTTTAACTGCTCCACCAGACCATAACACAGGAACCTCACACCTAAACTTCTGTAGCAGCTACTAATTTTACTTAGGTTCCTACGAACATGCTTACTCTACTGTACAAAGTGGAATTTTAATTTCAGAATGGCAAATACCACCCATGTGACACGATCTTAAAAAAATGTAACTATCTGCAACATGTAGTACAGTAGTCTGGCTGTATTTTTTTATCTCTACACCCCACGTTCAAGAAAAAACAACAGACCCTCAGACAGGTGGGCCCATTATTTTAATGAAGTACTTAGTCGCCTGTTACATGAGCAAGTATAGCTTGTACAAAAAACATGCGAGCTTTGCAGCCCCTGCTGCAGACCATGCAAACCAACTAAAGCATTAAAAAAAAACAACAACAAAAAACCACCCCAAACTCAAACAACAACAACGAATAAAACCAAAACAAACAAAAAATCCCAAAGAAACCGGCACTAGGATACAGAACTGGAAAGCGTCCTTCCAAACCAACTTTAAAAAACCTACTCAAACAGAAGCAAGCAAGACAGACCAAACACAACTGCACTATTTTCCCTCCCAATCCCGCAGAAAAAAAGAGGTCCACCGCCGTTCTTCACCCGGGCTCCCTCTATCCGCCAATGCTTCAGCAGCCGCCCCGGCCCTGCACCGCGAGGGGCTGCGGGCAGCCTCGGCGCCGCGGCTGGAGCCGGAGCCGGCCTCACAGGCCGGTTCCGCTGGAATGCTCTCAGCAGCCTGCCTGCTCTCGCCCTCCGCTATCGGAGACAGGGGAAGGGGTGTAAGTTTTCCCCACCACGTGTTTTTTTTTTAAGGGGAGGGAAACACCCGCCCTGAGCACGCACATACAGACACACAGACACACACACACACTCACTCCCAACAGCCAGACACAGCTGATCCCAGGCCCGTCACACTGGCTCCTCCCCGCCCCTCCAGCGGGGCAGAGTCACAGCGCAGTTCCAGCACCTTCTTCACCTCTTCCCCAAACTACTCCCGCGAGTGCCGCCCGCGCCCTACTGCCGCCTTCATGGGGAAAGAGGTCTTGCCTCTCTCTCCGCGCCGCAGAGGCGAGCTGGGAGGGGCAGGGGAGCGCGGCGGCGGCACACCAAGGGAGCACAGCCGCTACGGCAGCGCGGCCAGCGCAGGAGCGGAGCGCAGCACTCGCCCTGCGCACGGGGCCGCGGAGCGCAGCGCACCCCGCCCCGCGCGCGCTTGCACACCTCCGCCCCCCCCGGCCTCCGGAATGAGCGACAGCTCCCCAGGCCAATAGAACCGCCTCTTCTACGCAAGGGGGCGGGCACTCCTTGCTTGGCCGACCAATGGCAACATCGCTGCCTGAGCAGTGGCGTCCGTGAAGGGGGGGCCGGAGGAGGGGCAGGAGTTTAGGAAGAAGAGAAGGGAATGGCTGTCATCAATGAAGTCATGTTCGTAATCTAGTCCCTCGCTCCGGTTCTGGACTCGGGTGACTCACTGAGGGGGGAGAGGAGCGACAGTCAGCACGGCGCTCCGCCCGTGCGGAAGGTAAATACAACTTGCAACTCGGTCCAACCCCGTCAGCTCCCCGTGCCCGGCACTGTCCTTTATTGTCACCGGCTGTGCCGGCTCGTACCGTACCCACCCTCCCTCTCTTCATCGTTCCCCTTCCCCGGGCACGGCCCCGGCGGTCCCAGCTGCCGCCGTGCCACCTGCTTCCTCTCCCCACCTTCCCTGGCGCCCGGCCCTCCCGAATATTTATATCCCCCAGTGGGTGGAGAGAAGAAAGTTTTGATCCGGTATTATTCTGGAATAATCACGATGCGGATCGCCGGAGTGGGAGCGACAGAGCCCCCACGGAGTCGCCGGTGGCTGACTCGTGAGTCAGCGGCACTCTCGGTCTTGCCGCCCAGCGAGCGTGTCACGGGCTGCGGGCAAAGCGGCCACGGGAGAAATAGATCCTTAGGGAGCGACAGCCCAGACGGACGGGCCGGGGGAGGCTCCGCTGCAGCTGCCGGGGGTCGCAGGGTGAAGTTCAGGGTGTCCGGAGGCAGCAGAGCGCGGTGCGGTGGGGCTGTTTCTTTGCCGTGGCACACGCTGGCGCAGACCCAGCCGAGCGAGGGGAAGTGGGGAGGCATAGGGAGGGAGGAACATGGTGCATGGGGGAGCGGTCTTCTCTGCGAGGAGAGTAGCGGCATTCCCCGGCAGAGCCAGGGAGGCCATGATCCGGATCATCGCTGCCTGCCTGTCACAAACATTGCACACACCGGGGAGGGGGAAGAAGAGGGGGCTGGGACTTTGGCCCAACAGGGCTGCGGCTCCTGTTGCTTTTCGGTCTCTTGTTTTTAACTGTGCAGTCACTCCTACTGTAAAGGTGTCGCGGTTTACTTCCCAAAATAGCTTGCATGTCGTCGTACCCCTCCCGTTTTCCCTGCAGAAATTCGCCCCCCTCCTCCTCCCCACCTCCAAGCAGAGTAGCACAAAACATGCGCTTACAATTTTGGAATCGCCTGCCAAGCAAAAAAGCGTTTTATTTCCGGTGTGCGCGGAAATTTATTTTTTTTAACCCGGCCGGGCGGGAGCAAACGAGGATGCAAACGCGCGCGGATGCTCAGGTAGCTGCGGCTCGCCTGCCCCTATGTCGGGAGAGGGGACGGCGGTGTTTGGCACCTGGAAAAGTTCTGTGCCCAGCCGGAGGCGGGGGTGGGCGGCAGAGCGCTGCTGCAGCCAGCTGCCGGGCGGGGCCGGAGGGCAGCGGAGCCCGTCCCCGGGCCGCTGCGGGGCAGAGGCGGGAGGCAGCGGCGGCGGCGGCGGGGGGAGGATAGGAGGGTGGGTGGCCTTTCTCGTCCCTCCGCCTGTGCAAGCGGCAGCGGATCAGGAAGTCACCGCCGCCACACACAGGCGCACAGACATGTTTGGTCGGCGTGACATGGTGGCGGAGGGAAGGAGAGGCGGGGAGACGGGCCCAGCCCAGCCCTGAGGCATGACCCGGCTGCTCGCCCGGCCGCCCGCCCGCCTGCCAGCGGCCGAGGTACGGGGCCGTGCGCGGGCAGCGCCGTCAGCAGCGCACCCGCTGCTTCGTGGAGGGGCGGGGGCAGGCAGCAGCGGGGCCGCATTTCCAGGCAGGGACGTTTTACAGCTTGTCGGCCGGGGAGAAAACTTTCCAGAAAGGCTGGAGGGGGGAAATCAGGGCCCTACTGGTTGTGTGCGCCCGCCCCGGCGCCTTTGCGGGGGAGGCGGCGGGCGGCCCGGCGCCGAGGCCTGCGCCCGGCCGTCCTGCAGGGCCCGAGCACCCGAGGGCAGAGCAGCGGTGCTGTCGCCCAGGGAGGGAGGGAGCGGCCGCCTTGCCCCGCCGTCCCCCGGAGCTCCCGGGTCGCGGGTCCTCCGCCGCGGCTCTTCCTTGTGTTCACGGTGCAGAAATGGAGTTTCTTACGTTGTCTCCTCCCCTCTTAAATTTATAATGGTGGAACTACAAACTGCGCACGGCTGGAAAAGTTACATCTCTTCTAACTCGATCTGAAGTTCCAGTTTAACGAGCGACTCGGGTCGTTTTTTAGTTTTGTTTTTTTCCCGGAGCGTGCGTTATGGTCAAGTAAAGGGAGTGTAAAAGTGTCTGCAGATTACGTACATCGTACCGAATTTGTTTTTTCTTGATACCTGGTTCATATGTTTGATATTCGGACTTACCGAACGTTAGGCTAACGCTGTTCTTTTTAGTATGTATTTTTATGAATATTTGTGTGAATATGAATATGCAAGTAAATAACTAGCTGGAAAATTGAAGAAAAAGAATTGTTGGTTTTTCGGTTTTTTGTTTGATCGGGTTTTTTTTCGCTGAAATTGTTCAGCATGCTTTGGTTGAAGAATTGATCTGGGATTTGTGACACGGCATTGTTCCGTTTGCATTCTCTCTTGTTTTGCTTTAACTTTCTGAAGTGTTAAGTGGTTTTAACCAGGGACCCTAAGACCCAAACGATAAACACTGTACCAGAATTTAATTCCTTTGGTAGTGTACCAGTTACTTGTTCGGGGTGGGGCAGTCTCCTCTGTGCTAGTTACTATTGTTGTGCAAATACGGGCACACTTTCTCTTGCCGAACCTAATTGCCCTATTACTGTCTCTGACTTAGTTTCTTTTGTCCTTTTATGATTCTAAGGAAAAAAAGTAGTGTTTCAGAAGGATAGGCTTGCCTCAAAGCAGGTTGTTATATATATATATATATATATATGTATATATATCAGTAATAGAAAACAAAAAGAGTTTTTGTATAGTGAGCTTTTAAAATTTAAAGTGGATCATACAGCATATGTGGACTTACCAGAGGTGAGAGTAAATCTTCATTAAAAACATTATTTCTCTCATGAGTTATTTGCCAGCTTTAAGACTGGTGTTTCTGTGGTGTTGCATGGAACATGTGCCAAAGGACTGTGTTCAAAGCAGTCTTAAATCTTTTGTTCATTTCTGAAGTAGTCTATGAATGTTTATTGTAAAGTTTGAAAAGTGCTTTCACCAGCACCTGAGTCTTGAAAATTGGCAGGAGAAAAATTTCTTCAGCTCGCATACCTGTATTACCTATATTCATGACATGTGTGTTTGAAATTACTATCTCCATATATATATATATTTCTCAGATTTTGTTGGACTTTCGAAGTTAAGGTCAAAATATGTACAGTAGCAACTTAAAAAATGTCTACACTTTATCTCTTTTTGTCATCCCGATGAGTAATATTGCTGTGAACTACAAGTGATCCTTTTCAGAAGGAAACTCCTCATTCTTTGTGTGATTTAGAATATTTTTGCAAATTACTCCTCAAAATGTGTATTGCATTTCTGTGTGTTTCCTTCTTCTGTCAGAATTCTCTATGTGTAGTAGGTGTTTCCTGGACCTCCATCACTTTTGGACTTTATCAGATTAGGTTGGGTGGTTTTTTTTTGATTCTCTACTGAAATAGTAAACACAACATTATGGCATAAAGATCATTTGTCATAAAATTTGCATTAGAGAAACGCTCATGTCCTATTTCCAAGATAAAATAAGAGAAGGATAAATAAGGGAGGGAAGTAAAGCTTTCTTAAACACAACTTTGATAGTTTGTAAATACAGTAGAATGAGAAGACTAACACTGAAAATTGTTTTCTTTGTTTGTGACACCTGTATAAAGTCATTACTTATTAGGCATTAACATTTTCCCGTTTGTCTCCAGTTGGCAGAGAATATTTCCTATTTATCGCTTCAGAGTTTGAACACCTAGGTCGATCATTTAAAGGTGGGACATTGATTGGAGAAAATGCTAAAATAATAAGTTTGTTTTTACAGTAAATATATGTTTTAAATACAAGTAACTTGTATTTAAAACAATTTTCTCCCTTCTTCCTCCTCTTCTTCCCTGCTTAAGTAAAGACAAGGCCTCTTGGTAATATGGTGCATTCCTTTCCTTTTGCCTGTATCTCTTACGGTTTTTTATTTAGAAACAAATGAGAAGACTGCGTTCAATAACTGTGGTTAATACCTGTAGTAAAGCTCACAGTACGAAAACTTAATCCGTGACCATTCAGTAGTGTCCTGTATCAGTTTTCTGTGCTTGAAATTTACAGTGGAATCTACGTATGTAGCAAATGTGGGATTGATCTTGGACATTGTCTGATGGCAGTTAAACTTTTGACTGTAGCTATCTGCTGTCTTCTTTTCCTGAAGGTTACTGTCTTCTGCAGCAAAGCTTTCAGAAAGGATCATACGTCTGTGCTGTAGTGTCTTCAGAGTGAAGTCTGGCAGCATAACTTAGCCTAACTTGTGTGCACTCTGATTTGTGATTATGCCTTTTGACAGTCTAGAGTACTTTCAGCTCCCAGCTGTTAACAAGTCATTTTTTGCTGCTGATGTTAGTTTTTCCTGAGAGGGTAGGCTATAAGCTAGAGCAGCTGAGAAAAGTTGAACTTTGTGTAGAGCTGAAATATCTATACAGTAGGAGTAAGCATGTCTACAAGAATATTTAAAGGGGAGGAGTACTGACTATCATCCTAAAGTAAACTCTCTCATACTACATGACTCCACAATAAAGTTTCTTGTGTAAGAATTCCACCTGTTTAGCGAGCTGTATGGGGATGCTCTCTGCAGTTTCTGGCAGAGAGCTAGACATGCAGCTAAAGGAGTGTTGCAGAGGTTTTTTTCTTCTGGCCTAGGTGTCTGGTTAAGTAATTAAGGTTCAGCATTTCTGGTTCTGTGGTTAATATTTTAAACTACAAATGCCCTTGCAGAAGGTTTTCAAGTTACACTGACATGACATAAATGAGCATGCAAAGGCACATGTTAGTGTGTTTGGCTTTTCTTATGTGAACTAGTAACTCTGGTATATGTTAGTTGAAGATTTGAGTCTTCTCTCTCATTTTTGTTGTTTCATGTAAACCTGTTTATTGATTGAATTGTCCTTTAATGAAATGGCAGTAATTAAATCATGATAAAAGGTAATGCAGTGTACTGTAAAATTGTACAATACAAAACGCTGATTTGCTTCTAAGTGTGATAAGTTATTTAGTGATGATGAGCTATGATTACTAATCAGCTCTTCTACTTTGAGCACATTAATTTGATTATAGTTAACAGATTATGCAAGTAATACAAATCACTGACAGTGTAATTCCATGTTTTCTATGGTACTATAATAAAGATAAGTCCTGTAGCCTATAGTGTATCACAAGTTTACAGTTTTATGTTTTCAAAGCCAGCTGTGAATCGTGACTGCAGTTGGAAATGTGTGGGGAGAGGTGGATTGTAACTATTTCTCTTGTGAAGACTAAGTTACAGTTTGCAATGTCTGTATGGCTATTGTGTGAGTCCATATTTCATAAGCTCTAAGCGGTATAGTTTCATTACTTTTCACTGCATATCCAAGGCAGGAGATGTGGCCAAAACATCCTGGCTGAGGTTCAATTTAGGTTGAGAGAAAAGGCAGAAGTTATAGTGGATGGTGAAGGGAACTAGCTAGAAGAGTTATAAATACTTACTGCTCCATCTGTTCTTAGACTTGGTGTGTGCCCTGTCAAAGCAGTCTGTAATCCCTGGATCTTTTTGGGTGTACAGCTGGTCTTGAATTCCAAAGTAATGCAAATGGTTTTTTACCTGCTGTGTTTTTGTTTGGGATCTGCTAATACTTCCTCATGTGAAAAAAATACCTAACTTTGTTACCTCTGGGTTTGTAGCAGGTTTGTACCAAAATGTGTGTAAAATAGAAACGTTGAACTGATGAAGGCTATATTGTACAGTGAATTAGTTACATCTACAAAACTTTCTAAGTGTATATAAAATGATAGTGGAGAAGCATTGTGCACTGTGAACAATTTGAAATAACAGCCTCTAAGCATAAATGCTTCTCCACTATCATTTTATATACTGTCCTAAACTGTTTGATCTAGAAATAGTTGAGCAGAGATCCTAGGTCTCCCTTAATCTTCGACTCTTGGTTTTGTGGCTGTTTGTATTTGGATCTGGCTAAAGTTACTCTGGCATACGATAGATGCCTTTTTTATTTCCCTGTCTTAGCTCTGGTTGTGTCCAGCAAAGGTGGAGAAATTCTCTGAGACCACAGGAAGAACCATGTGATTCACCACAACTGATTCAATTACCAGTAGTTCATCTGGGGTGGTTCACAAAAGAAAATTGGTCATGTTGATGTAAATAGATCTCAGAGGTGGTAAAGGATTACAGTTCAGGAAAAAAACACCATCCTATTTGAAGTCATGTAAATAATACTACTCCAGTGAGCATTTTGAGGAAACTATAAGATTGGACACTTGAAAAAAGAATTTGACAACATGTGTTCAAGAATCAGGGCCAAGAGCCTCATAATTTAGAACAATAAGATGGTATTTTACGGTTTTTTTTCATTTCACTATAGTCTTGTAATTTGTTGGAAACATTTACTTTTTTTTGCCTCTCCTTCCTCTTGCTTTTTAATTCTATCAGGCACTACTCATTAAAAAGCAGTCCAGAGAAATAGGTCAACACTGGCTTTTGTCAGGGAGTTGGCTTCATACTGCTTTTTTCATTGCAGGCACCAGAATTTAGCCAAAATAATACCAATACTATCTGCATGGAGCTCGATGACTTTTAGTTTTTTGTAGATTTTTGCTTTGACTTTAATGAGACTTTCATAAAGGCCTAAATGAATTAGATATCTAGCTTTTACTGAATTTTGATGAGAGCAGGGTCTCTAATTTCTGTGGGGTACAATCTCACACTTAAACGAAGCTATTTTTGAAGCATGTTAAACTATAAACTTTTTAGCAGGTAATTTCTGTGAAACAGGTACTTTGTTGGGAGGGCCATACTGTGTTCTGGTTGAGGTCAATGGCATTTTTTTTAAATTTTGTGGACTACTGTTGCCTGAGAAAATTGCTTTGTCTCTATTTCCATGACTGTCTTCGGACAGAGTTTATTACTTGAATTTAAGTAGTGTTTTCCAATACTTTATATGCCCTGATACAGGTTTTATAAATTACTTTTTTTTTTCTTTTTCTCTGACATATAAAATGTCTGAATACAGATCTGTTTAAGACAATTCCCAATTATGTGAGATGTATATTTGCTCAGAGAAAGGTGATGAGGGGACTTGGTCTAGTGCAAGTGATGCAGACATTCACCTCTGGTAGTTACTGTTTTTCATAGTTTGGACATTTGCTATCCTATCGGAAAGAATTCTGAATTTTTCAAAATTGCATGCAGGATATGTTTAATGTATTTGTAAATGGCAGTGTAACTAATGGACTTGAGACTGGAGCTAGTTTTTACGGGAATTACAAGTTGAATTTGAAATAGGATGAATAGGTGAATAGAGAGAAAGATTTTAATACCCATTTTAATGCATGGGTATAGGTAGATGCCTTTTGTGAAATAAGATATTTTGGGATACTGTATACTGATAGAAGTTTTATTATTGATTGCGTTATGGTTCTGTATACATTCTTCTGAATTGTAGTGGTGGTGCTACTTATCTGCTTTGTTAAATGGACTGAATTTCGTTTATACCACACATAGTGCATGACTCAGCTGTGAGAGTGTCAGTCTTAGATTTTGCAATATCATGATTGAAACATGTAGAAACTATTTGTTGTGTGGAAATCTGTGTTGTCCTTCATACAAAACGTAGGCCTCTTACAGGATGGTACGGTGTTCGCAGTTGTGAACATTTGATAAGTTCATTCCTTTTGTGGTCATGTTGTGGAGTTGTAGAGGACTAATTAGTGACTGTAGAGTTTTGAACTGAGAAGCTTCATCGGCATCTCTGTGTTTTACCTTGCAAGGAAACAGGATCCCAAGGTATCAGGTCATAGAATCACAGAATATCCTGAGCTGGAAGTCACCCAAAAGGATCATTGAGTCCAACTCCTGCCACTCCACAGGACACCACAAGAACAACACCAGGTGCCAGAGACCTCTGTCAGGCTCGCTGGCGTGACTGCTTCCCTGAGAAGCCCATTCCAGTGCCCAAAAAACCTCTGGGTGAAGAGTCTTTTCCTCATATCCGACCTAAAACTCTTGTGACAGAGCTTCCGGTCATTCTTTTAGGTCCAGTCATTGGTCACCACATAGAAGAGACACAGTGACATTGTCTGTCCCTCCTCTTTACCTCATAAGGAAGTTGTAGACTGCAGTGAGGTCTTCCCTCAGTCTTGTCTTCTCCAGGCTGAACAAACCAAATTACGTCAGCTGCTCCTTGGTACTTGCGGCTTCCACCATCCTCATGGCCTTCCTTTGGACACTCTCCAGTAGCTTTATATCTCTCTTAGTGTGGCACCCAGAGCTGCCCCCAGCACTCGAGGTGAGGCTGCCCCAGTGCAGAGCAGAGCAGGACAATCCCCTCCCTTGCCCAGCTGGCCATGCTGGGCCTGATCCCCTCAGGCCATGCTTGGCTCTCATGGCTGCCAAGGCACTGCTGATTCATGGGCACACAGTGGCAGGAAAAGGAGCAGTGGTTTAAAACTTAAAGAAGGTATGTTTAGATTAGCTGTTAGGAAGAAATTCTTTATTGTGGGGATGGTGAAGCACTGGACAGGTTGACCAGAGAAGTTGAAGATCTCTGTCTCTGCAAGTGTTCAGGGCCAGGTTGAACTGGGCTCTGAACAACCTGATCCAGTGGAAGAGGTACCTGCTCATGGCAGGGAGGTTGGAACTAGATGATTTTAGAAGTCCCTTCCAACTCAAACCATTCTGTGATACTATGTTTAAGAGCACAGGGCCTAAGGAGGAGGCCTGTGGAACCCCACTAGTGACAGGTCACCAGCCTGATGCCAGCCCATTCACTGTAACCCCTTGTGCCTGACCCATCAGCCACCTGCTCACCCAGTACTTGATGTGTACCCAGCTGTGTGCTGGACATTTTGTCCAGAAGGATCCTGTGAGAGGCAGTATTGAAACCTTCACTGAAATCCAAAAGGATTGCATCAACTGGCTTCCCTTGATCAAGTAAGTGGGTTAGTCTGTCATAAAATTAGTTTAATTCTGACAAGCAGGACTCCCATCGTGAACCTATGTTGGCTGTGACCGATGGCTGCATTGTCCTTCAGGTGCTTTTCAGTACCTCCCAGAACAGTATTCTCCATAATTTTGCTGTCACTGAAGTGAGACTGCCAGGCCTGGAGTTTCCAGGCTCATCCTTCTTGCTCTTCTGGAAAACTGGGACATCAGCCAGCTTCCAGGCAGCTGGGACCTATCTGGATTCCCAAGTCCATTAGAAAATCATTGAGAGAGGTCACGTGATGACATCAGCCAGCTCTTTTGAGTCTTCTCAGATGAATTCCATTGGGCCCTATAGATTTACAGGGAGCTGGGAGTTGATTGTTCTCACAGCTGCTGTCCTCCAATTCATGGCCCTGGGACCCATTCATCCATCATTGGCATTGAGGACAGAGGTAAAGGAAGCATTAAACATCTCTGTCGTGTCCATGTCCTTGTTTGTGAGATGACTGTTCTCATCCTCTTAAGAGGACAATGTTATTTCTCCACTGTCTTATGCTATTAATGCATTTAATACCCCTGTTTTTATTGTCCCCCTCAATTGTGGCCAGCTTCATCCCCATTGTATCTGCAGCATGACAAATTTTCTCCCTGCAGCCTCCCATGATCACATCTTCCTTATTTGTTTATATCTTAATCTTAACCCAGAGGGTCTCAATCTTGCTGTTGCCAGTTGTAAGCTCCATACATTCTTGTCCCTCTGTTATAAACTATGCTATACCCCTACTTTACCTGCCCTGCCTGTCCTCCTGAGGAGCCTTTAAGCATCCAGCGTGGCATGCCAGTCACAGGACTCATCCCACTGAGTTTTTTATGTGAGTGATTTCATATTTCTGGCACTGGGCCAAAGCTTCCCCTTGCTCCTTTCTCATGCTTGTAGTTCATTGTAGCCTACACCTCATGGAGCAGATAGAGTGATCTCACTTCCTCAGGTTCTGGTGTGCCATCCCATTGCTTATCACTGAGAAGCCTGGTTTTATCCCTTCCTGCCTTCCAGTCTAGTTCAAAGCTCTGTCAATGAGCCCTGCTAGCTCCTGTGGTAGAACCCTTTTTCCACTCTGCAAAAGGTACATACCTTCAGGTATCAGTACACTGTTGTTAAAAAAAAAAAAACAAACAGATTCTGCTGATGACGTCCAATTTTGGAACCACGTGCCCTGGGAAGAAGGAAGTCCCCTGTATCAACTACCCTTTCCTTTTAATTAACAGGGACACTTGTGATGAGGGTGGCAGGCTGTCTTAATCCAGATGGTTCTCCCATCCCAGAAAGACCTTTGTCTACCTCATCAGTTGACTGTCCGGCCCATTATAGGGCATCATACTTCTTGTAAATGGTACCAGTCCTATTTGTTGTCTTCAGGTTTTCAGGAGGAAGGGTGTTCTGGCTAGTGTGGCAAATGGCCAGCTTCCAGTGTTTGTGTTCAAGAGACCTCTGCCTTCCTGCTTGGTAGGGTTCTGAGTCTGCCTGTGTCTTCTCTTCAGTGGAGGTCTGATACTTGTGAGACATTGAGAATAGCCTGTCAGTCTCTCACTCATTCTCACAAGTACTGCACAGGATGTTCACTTAACCCATGGCTCCTTAACCTGGCAACAGCTCACTTCCAATAGTACATCTGTGACAGGAGTCAGCCCCAGCCTTACAGAGAGGCATCAGGCACTCCTGGCAGCCTGAGTCCTGAAGGGCTTCATCTACCAATGGATAGTGTAGCTGGCTGAAGGATTCTTCTCACTGGTGCAGTGAGTTCAGGGGGCATGAGCTCTGTGGCATGTCAGAAAACCATACCTGAGGGAGCATTCACTAATAAGAGAATGCCCTTCTTCTCCAGCTACTGGGTCTGTTCATTGTCTTTGTTGGCTGCTCCCAAGCGGTCATATGGAATCGCAGCCAGTGTGCCCTGGTCACGTTTACTAGGATCCCATTTGAGAGAGTTGGAGCAGCTGCCGTCCTTGCTGGCTGCACTCATGCTCATGCCCAGTCGGCTACTCTAGGGCAAGCTGCCAGTCCTAGGTGGGTGTCGGTGCTCCCCTGTGGTTCCCCCGGCTCCCGTCCTGCTCACTGCAGTCCATGGCTCCACACTGGAGCTGTTTGCCTCGGCAGGGGGTGGTTGGGGGCAGTGAGGCCATGTTCCAACCCATTGCTGTCACTACTGAGTCTGCCCACTCAGCCGCTCCAGGACAGGCTGGTGAAGCCATGTATGTCTCAGCGCTCTCGGGCAAGTGAAAAAAAAAAGTTCTGAAAATGGTCTTAATAATCCTTTTAATGTTTTCACTCTACTACCATGAATTTTACAAGTACAAATTTCAGGCTAGTCGCAGCTGTTTGGGGAAAAATTTTTTAGCATATAGGTTACAGAGTTACAGAGATGTCCTGCTCTCTTTCCTGCTTTTAGTAACTACTGTTCTGTGCTTGGCCCACATGGCACATCTGGTGATAGCAAGTCAGTTCAGCTGTTTTTCTGATATGTTTCGCATAGCACACCAGCTGCTTTGTTCTGTAGGTACCATACAGATGTCCAGAAATTGAAGAAATTATCAGAATCCTTATCTTTCTAGTGGGCTTTTAGAAGGATGGTCAAGATTATGGGCGACATTAAGGACTGTGTAAGCATTTTCTACTGGTGACAGGTTGCATGTGTATTTGTGTACGTGTGTGTGTGTGTGTGTGTGTGTGTGTAACAAGTGATTTTATTGAATTTTTTGCCATACCCCTAATGTCACATAGAAATTGTGGTTTTGTTTTTGTTTTGTTTTTGTTATTAGAGCTATTCTGCTAATTGAAAAGGAGACAGAAAATAGATGTCCACGCCTACAGACCCTGGCGCCATGCCTCATCCTGGTCCTTCGCCTGGACCAGGACCTTCACCTGGACCGATTCTGGGACCTAGCCCAGGACCAGGGCCGTCTCCTGGCTCCGTTCACAGCATGATGGGGCCAAGTCCTGGTCCGCCCAGTGTCCCACATCCAATGCCAACAATGGGGCCTACAGATTATCCACAGGAAGGCATGCATCAAATACATAAGGTAATAGTTTATTACAAGTGAACCTTTTTTCCCTACTTTCTCCACTGACGAAAAGAGTTACCTAAACTGCACATTTACACCTGCTTAAGTGCTTCTATACATCACCTGCAGAGCTTCAGCTATGCTCTTACTTCTTTCTTTCTTACTGAAGATTATTGTTGTATCAGATTAAACACAGCTTCCTTGTTCTTAGTAGACTACTTTGGAGTATACTTAATAGTTTGGAAATGTTAATTTTGTAAATTGTACTTTTCAGTAAGACAGATATTACTAGGGAGGAAAAAGTGAGTGATAGTGTTAAAACCTTAGGGCACACCATGCTAACCACTTTTTTCTCTTTCTTCTTTTCTATGTGGATGTAGGATGTGGTTTTTGCTGGGGTGGTTTTTAATTTTGAATGAAATTATTGTTCTTTTCCTTAAAAAAAAATCCCAAAACAAACTTAATCCACCTTAAAGGATTTTTGTTCCAAATTTGTTTGCTCTTCCATATTGAAAATGTGGTTAAAAAACATGGCTTTCAAGTTATTGTGTAAGGACACCGTCTTACAAAGGAATATAAAACATATGACGTAGCATGATGACCTATCATGTAGAAGATGTCAGAAATTGTACTTCTGTGGTTATTGTTATGCACTTAAAATTAGACTATGTGTGCTTAGACAGTGTACTTAGACTATCATTAATGTTTTTTGCTTTGAGGAAATACTTGCCTGTGTGGAAATTCCTTTGAGAGTACAGTTACTTTATGTATTGTCATTTTTGTTTGGTTGTGTACCAGAGATTTAGAACCCAGAATAATTCTGATTGCAGTGATGTTCTACTCAAGAATATGTAGTAGCAGCTTATAGAGCCAAGATATAGAAAGCATTTTGGCAGCTATTGTTGATTCCACCGGGAATTATTATATGCACATAGAGAAAAAATTACAATAAAAAAATTACAATAAAAGTGATAGAAACATGTTTTAATTTTCCCCTTGAAATTACATCTTCATTTTGACACTCTCACATATGGATCAGTTTTATTCATTAAAAGAATAGCCAATCAGTAGGGACATGACATCACCATATTTTACATAAAGAACTAAAAATATTGTAATAACACAAAGACTGGATGACGTGAAGGAGGCTGTGATCCAGCTTTCCATTTGCACTGGCCTGCTTTAATCTCTGAGAGGTCAGTATGTGCAGTAACTATAACCTTTGTGTTTGAATCTTGAGGTGTCTGATTTAGCTGTTAGCCAGATTAGACATTTGCAGTTGGAATTTTTTTTGTTTGTTGAGTCAGTTACAGCCCAGCTTTTCAGAACTCTGTCACCAGACTTCATAGCCCAGGGCTCCTCACTTCATTCCTTTCAATTCTTCTTGTACCTTTAGAAGAAGGTGGCCCCAGAAATTTTGCACAGAAGAGCTGAATACTTCACACATTGTTTGTAATTGATATGTCCTTTATACTGTTTCAGGCAGTCAGTGGTATAGTTAGAAACAAACCAACAAATGTTATCCCACAACAGTTTTTCAGGGACTTCAGAGAGCATCTCATAAGGTTTTGTGAGCCAGAGCAGAAAGTCTCCCATTGAGGTGGCATTGAAATATTTTGAAAAATGTACCACAAAGAGTCTGGACAGCCTATTCAAAGATGTTCATTCAGTATGGTTACAGTAAATTACCTTTTTTATAACTTGGTTCTGATAATGGAATAAAGACTGTAATTTCACAAGTCTTTCTTTTTTACTAGCAACAGGCTTGCTGTTGTCTTTTACATTTCTACTTCTGAGGTTCCAGTATGTTTTCACATGTGTGTGATTAACCTAGAAAATGGGTCTGTTGACTTAATACAGGTGAAAAAAATTAAAAATTAAATAAAATCTTAATTAATTTTAAGTCTGTATGAGGTTTTAGGTCTGTTTTTCTGTGCAACTCCAGAAATAGTGTATTGGGATAACTGTTGGAAGGATATAAGAAATGCTGTAGAAGGGTGCCTCTAGATTATTTTGCAAATCTTACTGGAGTGCTGTTCATGAAATTAAAAAATTGGTCAGCCGCCTGTAGCTGGACCAAATAAACATTTTCTTTTTGCTTAAATAAAATATGCTGACTTGCAAGCCATGATATATCATAACACTGTTTTTTAATGAAATGCAGTAAAAAGGGGGGATTGCACCAGAAGTGTCCCAGTTTCGCAGTTGCTCTGTGGGATACTCATGTATGCATTGGCATTTAACTCTTCTTTTTAAAATTCACATGCTTAAGTGAAACAACTGTGTTAGATGTTTGACTACCTTACAAATGATAATATCATGCAAAAAGCTTTAAAAAATCCAAAAGATCAAGCAATACCTAAAACTGATTGAAACTAATTTATATGAATAAATAATACTTCCTAAAGCATGTTTACTTAAGAACTGTTGTTACGAAAATTAAAGATTGTATGTTCACTTAGTAACCAGAAGACCTTTCCACGAGAAAATTTGCTATTAGTTTACATAACGCAGTTTTGACAGAAGCAATAAATTAACTGCATTTCTTGCTGGTTTCTTGAGGACTGTCAACCAAATTTCCAGCAAAATATAGATCCAGATTTTACTGAAGTGTATCTTGGATGCATCACAACTGTTTTTAAGAAGGAATACTCAAGAGGTCTGTCAGGGATACTGCCAAATGGACAAACTGTAACAGCCTCAGAGAATCTTGTGGAAGTAGTACTTGGAAGCTGAAGGATGTTAAAAGAAAGCATTCTTCCTTGCCCTAGTCTTACTTTTCTTCTGCATCCACATAGAAGCTCCTCTGGGGAAGAGCGAGGTTACCTGGTTTTAGTCTGAATTGATAAAGCCTTTGACAGCCCTCCACAACATTCCTCTCTAGATTGGAGAGAGATGGCTTTGTTGAGTGGACTGTTTCATAAGAAAGTGGTTGGACAATTACACCTGGAGGGTAGTGGTCAATGGCTCAGAGTCCTGATGGACACCAGTGCCAAGTGGTGTCCCTCAGGGGTCTGTACTGGGACCAGTGTTACTTAATGTCTTCATTAATGACATACGCAAGGGGACTGAGCAGGTTTGCAGATGATACTAATCTGAGTGGTGCAGACAATGTCTGAAAGATGGGATGCCACGTAGAGAGACCTGGACAACCTTTAGAAGTGGGTCCATGGGACTCTTAAGCGTTTTAACAAGGTGCTGCAAGGTGCTGCACCCGGGTTGGGGCAGCTCCTCGTATCAGCCCAGGCTGAGGATGAAAAGATGGAGAGCAGCCCTGCTGAGAAGGGCTTGAGGGTGCTGGTAGATGAGAGGCTGGACATGACCAAGCCATGGTCATGTCCAGCCCAGAAAGCCACATGTGTCCTGGGCTGCATCCAAAGCAGCGTGGCCGGCAGTGCTGCATCAGCTCTGAGGTCCCAGCACAGGAATGACATGGACCTGTTGGAGTGCGTCCAGAGGAGGCCACTAAACTGATAGAGGGATGGAGCACCTCTCCTTAGGGAAGGCTGAGAGGGTTGGGTTTGTTCAGCCTAGAGAAGAGAAGGCTTTGAAATGACTTCATTGCAGCCTTCCAGTACCTGAAGGAAGCCTACAAGGAAGATGTAGAAAGACTTTTTACAAGGACAGGTAGAAGGGGGAATGGTTTCCAACTGAAAGACAGGAGGTTTAGATTAGATACTAGGAAAAAATTCCTTCTTGTGAACATAGTGAGGCATTAGAACAGGTTGCCTGCAGTAGCTGTGTATGTCCCTTCACTGGAAGTGTTCAAGGTGAGTTTGGATGGGACTCAGAACAACCTGGTCTAGAGACTGCCACTGTAGGGGGTTTGGAACTTGATGATCTTTGAGGTTCCTTCCATCTCAAGCCGTACTATGATGCTATGATACAGCCTTCTGTTATCTTCTTATGGGCTAGCTGGACCACACGATTTTAGCTACTTAACCTCTGATGTTATGACAACATTCTAGCTTGTTAAGTTGAATGCTGCTCACTTGAGGAATGGATGGAGTACTATGAGCTCTTGGTTTATTTTCTCTTCCATTTAATTGTAATTTGATGCATAATCACTTCTTTTGTGAATTTGTAATGGGATATACTGTAAATGACTGCTGACTGGAATAATTACAATGATATCATGGGGAATATTACTGGTTTTGGTGAGTGAGATAAAATTTGAGGGAGAGAAAATTCTTCAGAAATACAGTAGTTTTTACTAAATATGTTAGTTGTTCACTCAGATGTTCCATTAAAAGGCAAATGGTTTCCCATTTCAGATATTATTGAGTAATAGATTTGACAATGGAATCAAAGTATTTCTGTCATGGTCCTGGAAGTAACAACATGCAACTTTAGTGGGCATGTTCCCTGCTTTTTTTTGTTGTTATTGTTCATGTCTGTGTTAGTAGAAAAGAAAGGAAGTATTGCCAACCTTGAAAAATCAACACAGAACTTAATGTAAAATGTTGATTTTGTGGTTTTTTTAGAGATTAATAGAGTTGGTGGCCAAAAACTACTAATTCCTGCTGCAAGAGATACAGTCAGACTGGATGTCCATCAGGGATGCATTCAGTTATGCTGTGTAGTTATGTGGCAGTTATGTGACAACACGTTGCTGTTCGCCCTCTGTAATTCTGTTGTTTTAGAAGCTGTATTGTCTACAAGAAAACTAGTCTCAGTACTCAGTCTTTGATTTTAAGGCTGGAGGGGTTTTTTTGCTTGATTTTTTTTTTAACAAGATGGATTAAAACAAAAAAAACCCACCCAGACACTGTAATGTCACAGTTTACCTGAAAATAGGTCAAACTGTGATGCATCTGTGAGAAGAATTTAGTTGCTAAATTCAGAGTAAAAGCACTGTAGGCAAAATTTTCCTTATGCATTAGACATTATGTAAGTCTGCCAAGTCTATAGGCTTGTGGTAGCCTACAGTTGAAGTTCATCCCTCATTCTTTTTCTGTAAGCTTTCCTTATTTGGCCTGTTCAGTACTTATTTCCGTACTTATGGGGACCAATCAAAACTGTAATTTCTACTCTGAGTTGAATATGTCTCAACTTCCTGTTTCCCTTCTTTTCTGTCATATTATAAGACTAAAACAAAAAGAGTACCCCATTGTGATAGTAGTGCTTTATTGGTAATATAAGTTACTTATCCCGGCAACGTTTTTGTGGAACATAGCTTTAGTAACTTAGAGAGGACTGAAGAATTTACAGAAATCACATTGTGTTTAGATACCTTCTGTAATTTTTAACCTGTTGCATAGATTTAGAGTTATCCTCTAGCTCTGTAACTATACAGTGGTTTAGAAAAGTTACAAAAAAAAATGGCCTCAGTTCCTGTAGGCCATTTCTGTCCTCTGCTGAATTGTGTTCCCTGTTGTATATGGTTTTTTCATAGCCAGTAGAGGTTCTTTTATATGAAATACATTCTTGGATGTGCCAGTCTCTGCATACGTTAGCAATTATGCAATCATTAAAACTACTTTTGACTTCACGGAAGTTCATGCCATCTCCATCTTTTGTATTTTTGCTAGTAAAAAGCTGATTTATGCGTTCTAATGAATTTAGTTTTCAGTTTTTTCATCACATAAGTAAATACACAGATGCTTCAGCTTGCTACACTTGTTTTTTGTCCGTGTTTTTTTAATAATACTTTTTTTACAAAAATCTGTTCTTTTGATCAATGATCTCCACAGAAACATGCCTTGAATAAAAGTTTTCTTCCACAGTCATGTTACTACCTCTCTGTTCTTGATTGATTTTTTAAAAAATATCCTCTGTCAAAGGCCACATACTTGCTTTTCTCTGTGGCTCTTTTTTAACTGGCAACACCTTTCCCTGTGCTCTTTATGCTGGTACTTCTGGATGTATGCATGCTGTGTGCTTCTTACTCCCGCCCAAGCTGTTTGCGTTCCCAGAGGTTTCATGGTTGCCACCTATTAGTGCAGTGAAACTCGTCCCTGCTGTCACGTATGCCACAAATGTACAGCTAGAGACTTCTTTTCTGGAGATCAGATCAAGTTACCCGCAAGTCTCCTCCTCCTGGTAGCCATAAAGGTACCATGGCAGCTAGCACATACCATGACAAAATAAGAATACGTCTGGCTTTATAGGTGTTTTGGTTTCTGTAATAGTCAGCTCACGCAGACAGAATGTGAAGCGAGAGTTCTCTCCTGCACTGGCTGTTTTGTAAGAAGGGATGAAGGGAGAGGGAGGGATCTTCATGCCTCAGAAAAGGGCACTAGGATTAACTTGGTTCTCAAAGTGGAACTATTTTTAATGTGTCAGTCATCTATGTCTACATTTCTACACCATATCCCAGGTTCTTGTATTTAAAAATAGCTTCTTGAGTAGTATGTATTTTTCTGATACAGTTTCTTTTCACAAACATTTTTGTACTGTCATAATTAAATGATTTGGTGAAACATGAAAAATCTATTTTATTTTTCCTTTTCTATAACTTTCCTCCTTTTAACCCAAACTTCTGATAAGAAAAAATGATAGTGAAATCCTTAAGAAATGCTGAACAACAACAGAAAATTCTGTGTGTTTAAAGGTGTTTTCAGTCAAATCTGATGATTGCAATTGAAAGTAGAAATTTTATGTGAAGGGTTTGTGAAACTTGAAATTTAGAATTATTTTTTCTTTTGTAGAAAGGGTGACCTTCGTTTAGTTCTGTTGAAGTTTAGTCATGTGCAACAAATTACTCAAAAATAAGAAATGAGACACTTCTTTTCTATGAGCTGATGTAGCTTCCTGCACATTGCTTTAATTAACTCCCTACATTTTCCACTGGAATAAGTTATCTTTAGTCTCTTTTTAAAAAGAAGTCTCAATAAAGAGATGTACATTTAGATAAAACAGACCACGAGGTCTCCATTTGCAGTGGTGTTTGCAAGAGCAGCATTTAGTATGCATGCGTTAGAGTGGGACAGAGCTGTGTGTTTCTGTAGAGAGAAGGTAAGTGATGGCAGTCCCTTCCTTCCTAACACAATGTCTTACAGAGCTCTTAGTTAGAAGTTAATTAGCTTAATTCTTTCCATAGTTAGGAATATGATAGAAGTTTTGCATTCATAGAAAACTTCATTGTTTCTTGGGACATCTTTCTTCCAATGTTACTTTTCCCTTGTTTTCACTTTCAGAACTCTTCAGTTTTTATTATGGAACCTTTTTCAGTGCCCAGAATGCCTTCAGGCCTTCAGCATGTTTTTCAGACTCTAGGCTATCTTTTCTACACTCTCTAAGGAGAGCACTTGGAACTGTTCTGTGTCTGAAGTACATGGGAACTCTAGTTTTAGAGGAGTGTATGAGTGGACAGGCGCTGTAGGGAGCACAAGTATTGTTTTCCCTTCCTTGACTGCCTATCCTTGTTTTTTGTTACTTCCTGCGGTGTCACCCTTGTTTTTGAAGAGAAGCAACGTTGAGACATTCCAGTAAAGGAGTGACTGAAAGGGCAGAGTTTGGGCTAAAAATAACTCAAGTTAAGCCACAGGCTCTACTTTCATAAGTTAGTGTGTGTTACACTGCTTTGTAATATGAGGCCAATACAGGTTATGTGTTTGTATTTGGGCAGTTTGCCTCCCTGCCGTTGCCAAACAGTTCATAAGGGGAAAAAAAGCAAAAAGGAAACAAGGGACAAGCAGTCTTAATAGTGTTCTATGGTTCCCCAGATGTGTGATTTCAGGGCAGAGGTTCCTGGGTTTTATTTATTTTGAATGACTGCTGAAAGAAGTTTTTCCTCCTCATGTATTTGTTTAGATTTTGAGTTAGTCATTCATATTTTTCGAGTGGATTTATATACTATCTCTCTCTAAATACTTATTTTGTTTTCACAGTCTATTGATGGCTTGCATGAAAAAGGAATGGTTGAAGATGTTCACTGTGGCTCCATGAAGAGTATGCGACCTCCTCATCCTGGAATGGGTCCACCTCAGAGTCCGATGGACCAGCATAGCCAAGGTTTATCCATACTGTGCATGCTCTATGTTTTTGGTGCCTCTTGTTCCACAAAGAGTCTGTAGTTCCATATCACAGATTGCCTGTTATTTCCCTTCAGCTTTGTTTGGAAAAGCTGAACAGGGCAAAACAAATAGCTGAATTGCTTTGCTTGCTGGAGTATCCATTACGCATGTATTGGAGAAAAGCTAAGGTTCAAGTCTGTGGCTGGAGCAAGTCTATCACAGATTTCAGTTTGCATCTCTAAAGAAAAAATTCCATCAACTTACTTATTATCTTATGTGGCTACTGTGAATGTAAATACATTTTAATATGATTTACTATCATCAAGTGCTGATCGAAGTACTTTCCAATGTTTTTTGCGCCAGAAGATAGAAACTCTTTATAACATATCGCTATGTGCCTTCTTTGTGTCTGTAGGTTGGAGCATAAAAGGACATGCATTCTATGAGCAGCTTGGTATTCTGGAGATTTGACTAGAAACACCTGCTAGTATTTATAAGTTCAACAGCAGACAAAACTTTCTATGTTGCATGCTTAATTATTTTACAACAACTTCTGAAGAATCCCAAATGATATTAAGACTCTTGGTGTGACACACTCTGTACAGATCTGTTAAGAGGTGGTCCTGAACTACTTTGTGCTTTTCAGTGGTATGTGACTGAAACTCTAGTCTGTAACTTGCCAGCTGAATCCCAGTCTGGGACCCAGATAATTAGTAATGTTTTTCCACTAAACCTTTCAGTCTCAATTAAGTAAAGTAGAACTGACTTTGCAGAGACAAGTTCTTCATTAGGTAAAACTTCCTTTTTTGTTCATTTCAACAAAATGTAAGCGTGATCATCTGAGAGACAAATTTTGCTTGTCTTTGCGTTTAGAGGGTGTTTCTGCTTAGGATGAAACGAAAGAGCATTTGGTCTAAAGATGAAGATGGGACAGTTCATACATTATGTACTGAAAATGCAGGAGCATAGGTTGCGAATGCTTCAAATACAAGTAGCTTCTGAGTTGTTTTCTCCTTTTCTGTGCTGCCTCAGGTCAGATTTCCAGGTTATTTTGCACTGTAAAAAGACGATTGATTGTATTAATAGTAACTTTGTCAGGATAGATACTACAGATTCCTACTCTCTTTTTTAATATGCCAGCAACTGTTACAATGTGAACAGAGATTACTAGAGTTATGATGTGGAGCAGGCTTTTAAAAGAAGTGGTCAAAAAAATCTCCCAATGTTCTAATATTCCAGATACTTTTTTGACATTGTAGAGGGCTGTTTTAGTTTTCATTGACTCTGTGTCTCCATTTTATTTTTGTTCTTACTCAACTGTCTTTTCCACAAAAAAGTGGTGATGGCACTTGATGCTGTTCTGATACCGGCTGGGCAAAGTCCCTTCGACTAGACTTGTAGGTTTTTGCCATTAGTGTCGAGGTCCAGGGTGGAAAACCAGGTTCCTTGATACCCTGTTGGCCTATTAGATATTTTTTGTCTGATTTCCCACAACATTAGAGAAAGTAGCACACTTGTGTTTTTACAAATTTTCTGGAAATGTGCAGTATGGTTAATGAGAGTTTATCCATGCCCACACTCATGGCAAAAGGACAGTATGACTTCTCTGAGAATCCATGGGAGGATGCCTGGTAACTCTTGAAGTCCTGACAGAATCTTTGGTTGGGTATGGTAGAAACCAAAGCTTACTATAACGTTCACTTCCTCATGGATGTCTGATAGTTGTGCTTAGAGTGCACAGTTGTGTACAATTTTTAACAACGTAAGTGTAAAGTAGAAATGATACCTCATTAGTTCTAGGACTGTTTTTTTCATGGCTATTGTTTGTAGTCCTCAAGTTGAAGTAGATAAATATGCACTAATTGATGTTTTTGGGGGGCATTTGAGGGAAAGTAGCTGAATAAGTCCAAAACCCCAGGAAAATGATTGCTTTAAATTTCCTCATTAATTTGAGAGCTTAGGAAGAATGGCTATGTGTCATTAAATATTGTTGTAGGTAAAATAAAAATTGTCTCTCTTTATGTCTTTGTGATGTTGTCTGTAATTCAGACCATCAAGAACGGTTTTGTGGAAAAATCAGAGAATCGTAGAAACATAGTATTGTTTGGTTTGGATGAGGACCTTTAAAAGTCGTTCTGTCCAGCCCTTTTGCAGTGAACAGGGACATGTGCAACTAGATCAGAGCCCCATTGTTGTTCAGAGTTGTTCAGTGACCCATTGAATGTGACTATGAATGTTTCCAGGGATGGGGCAGGGCATCTACCAACCTTCTGAGCAATCTGGCCAGAGTTTCGCTACTCTCATTAAAAAAAAAGTGTTCCTGCCTAGTCTGAATTTATTGACTAAAATGATTTCGTCTTGTCCTGTGGTACTGTCCTTGTAAAAAGTCTCTTTGCAGCTTTCTTTTAAGCCTCATTCAAGTATTGAAAGGCCACAACAAGGTCTCCCTGGAACCTGCCTTTCTCGGGAGGAACAACCTCTGTTTTCTCAGCCTGTCCTCACAGGAGAGCTGGTCCATTTCTCTGATCATTTTGGCTTCGTCTGAATCCTGTCCACCAGGTCCATGTCCTTCCAATGCCGAGGACCCCGGAGCTGATGCAGCCCTGCAGGTGGGGTCTCAGCAGAGCAGAGCAGAGGGGCAGAATCCCCTCCCTGGCTCTGCTGGCCACACTGCTCTGGATGCAGCCCAGGATGCCATTGCCTTTCTGGGCTGTGACCACGCAATGACAGCTCATGTCAAACTTCTTGTCCACCTATCTCCCCAAGCCCTACTCAGCAGGGCTGCTCTCAACCCCTTCATTCCCCAGTATGTATTGATACTGGAGTTTGTCTTGACCTTTGCGCAGAACCTTGCACTTGGACTTGTTAAACCTCATGAAGTTCAGGTTGTCATGCTTCTTGAGCTTGTCCAAGTCCATCTGAATTGCATAGTCAGCCTTTAGTCTGACAAATTTACTATTACATATTACGTAAATATGATAACTATTATATTATTTTTATATACTAGTCAAACTAGTCTGTCATTTTTCTGGAGGCCATAAGCTACATTCCTTCATTAAAATGTCAACTGGTCTGATACAGTATTTGTACAGTTGTCAGGAAAAATGATCTTAGCCCATGTATGGGGCTTCTCTGTGCATTGTTAAAGCCGGTAGCATGATGATAGACACAACCTTGTCTGCCTGGTAGAGTTGTAAAAATTCCTTGACTTGTTACTGTATGATACTGTAATTTAAGACAAAGATATCACTAAGTAAAATCAATATAATCTGCATTAAATATATTATGATAATTAAACAACAGATTATATACTTAACTGTAACTAGAAGATGATCATCCAATTGTAGATTTTTCTAGTCTTTTAGAAGTCTGTTTTGGTTGAGTGCTGTTCAAGGTATTTGTGATCTGGAAAAAAGTTTGAAGTCAGTACAAATAAAAATTTTATATAACAGAGAGGTTTAGCAATTAATAATAAACGAGTTGGTTAGAAAGGCTGATTGGAATCTGAGAAGAATATACTTATTTTTCTAGCATAGGTTTTAGCACAGCCAAGAGCAATGCATGTCGAGGAGCAAAATAGTTTGCTGTGTAGTAGTATAAACTGTGTCATTAAAAGCAGTCTATACTGCTGAGAGGACTATGTTTGTTTTATCCCAGAGAATGTTAAGCTCCATTTTTTAATTTGTCTGATGAGAGAGTTAAAATAGTACTTGATCAGTCTGCACATTCCCAGACAGTAAAAGGATTTGTAATTGATGAAGCCTTTAAAGGGGAAAAGAAAAAGCGGTGTATTTTGCTGTCTGCAAAATTGCCTGCAAACTGTTTGAATTCAAAATGTGTTCAAATAGCTGTATTTTACTTAATGAAGATATTTAACCTTTGGAACAAGGATTACCCAAGTATTTGTGGAAGGTTTTGTATCATACAAAAGCTAAATCAATGCTGTATGTCTTTGTCATCTGTCCCATAGACCAAAGGAAGAAGTTTGTTTAGAGGTCAAGAGTTGCTGGTCTGTTTTGGAAAAGCTAGGTAGACTATTGTAGCTGTAGTGGTCCTTCATTGACAGAAATCTGCCTGTTCACAGGCTCAAAGATTCTGAGAAGTTCTGGTAAGCTAGACTGGGAAGTAATGTCTTAAAATTTTTTGACACTGGCAAGGTGGATGGTTTTCATAAAATGCTTCAGAACTTAGAAATCTGGGTGGAATACTTGTGATGAATCCATAGGCTTTTGTCCTTCTGTATGCAGTTTACAAAATGAGATTACATTTAAATGCCAGATGTTCCAATAGCAGTCTTTTTAGTTCTTTTTAGTAATTTTGTAAAAGAGGGAAAAAATACTTGTATTTAAGTACAAAAGCAAGATTTTTTTATAAAATACATGCTTACAAATGTGGATGATAAATTAGAAGTATATTGGCAACTGCACGTGCAGTTGTAGATATGGTTATGTAAATCAAGCATACAGTTGTGAATGAATAAGAGAAAGTTGATACAGAAGTTTTGAAATAATGATTCTTACATTAGGAAATAATTAACTATCCTTTTCTGAGGTGAAATGAATTATGAGCAAGTCAGAAACATTTGAAAGCTAAATCTACAAGAACTGTGTCATTTTACCTAAGTGCCTGTTCGCTGGTTGTATGGTAATTACTGTTCTGAGATTTTTGCATTCTTTTAACCAACAGTAATTACTAAGTTAAGTATGCAACTTTATTATTTAGTTTCTCTATTTATTTTTTTATTGGTGCTCAGTGAGATGCGAGTCATGCAGAAAGAATGTTTTACTAGCTCAGACAGATCATCACATTTTTATTGTGTACTGCAATAGGATGATTTTCAGAAGTTTGAATATATGGGGGATAATACTATGAGTTGGTATATTTGTCCTCAGCAATTGCTCCTTCCATTCTTACTACCAAATTGGAGAAAGGGTAACATTCCTGGCCAGTTTTGGTGATGGATTCTCTTTTCTTGACCTTATGTACAGTGATGCTCCTGTTTAGTCTTAATGCCTTTGTTTTGATGCTAACAGGTTAAATGAGTGGAAAATGCATTGCTCCAATTTCATATTTAACTGTTTAAATAGTAAGCTTACTACATGTTGCTGATTTTGAATTTGGTTAGAAACTGTCTTTGGCACTGTGAGTGAACTGTGGTGAGTTCTGCAGTATTTACATAAGGTGTATGAAATTTACTGTAAAAAAATGGTTAAGCTTTTAAACAGTTATCCAACAGATTAAAATCATGATTAGAATTGACTTTTGAAGGGGATTGGATAGAAATTGGAAAGACAAGCCAATTATTGATATAAAATAAAATAGTTGTATTTTAAAAACTTGATAAAAACATGTAAATGGACTGGAATAAACAATTTCTGTGGTTTTCTGTGATTTGTAAAAATGAAATGAAGTTACTGTGATACACAGCAGTGAAATACAGGCCACTTTGAATTGTTCTGCTGTCTTTTCTTGCTGTTTGTAAGTGGAAACATAAGGGCTGAAGGAATTTAGCATTCTGGGACTTGATCTATATTACTTTTTATTAGTCATGCAGTATTTGTTGAACTTAAAAAGACATGCCATTTTTTAACCTCTAGAATTCACAAATACACTGCTGCTTCACAGGTAATGTTCATTGTCCCTACTGTTCTTAAATTAGTTGCATTTCCTTTTCTGAATTCATTGAGAATTTTAAAGATGAGGAAAGACCTGCCACCTTATTCATCTGCCTGCCAGTGTAAGACCTTTCAACAATTTTATTTCTGCAGTCCTAGTTGCAAATTGCTTGCACACATGACCTCTCTTTCTTTTTTGTTCAGTTTCTCAGTAACTGGTGTTAACCCTGGCTGCACTACTGAGAGGGAAATTTTATGTTTTGCTTGCCTTAGGAAAGTTTGTAGCCTCAATCTGACATGGGCATACTTTTCACTGTGTTCCAAAACACTGTGTTTTTGTAGTGTGTGTGTGTGTACTTGATTCTTTTTCTTTTTTTTTAAACTAACTTCAATTATGATTGAAGTGATAGTTCAGTGAGTTACACAGCTATATTTCTTCAATCCTGTCTATATCTTCCAAATCCAAAACTCTTCTTACAGTCACATTCTTGAGTACAAATATACCTTTTCTGTTGGTTTTAGTACTAAGATGTGACCTATATGTTCCTCAGACACTTTCATTATTTAAGACTTAGGAAATTTTAGTGGCAGTTCAAAACCTCTGTTGAACATTCCAGTGTTTGGACTGCTAAAACTGATTTTTTTCTCTACCTTTACTAGGTTTTTGAATTAATTTGTAGGTGCTCTTTCAATTTCATTATAGCATTAAAAGTGTTGAAAAAAGGGTCTAAATTTTTAGCACTCTGATTTTCCACCTTTAAAACAGAAAAGAAAGATGTTATTGTTTCTGTTATCTGAAGTGAAACAAAAAACAATTAAAGCAGAAACATTGTGTACACACTGCCCTCCAACAGTACTTGGAGAAGCGTTAGAACTAGGATTTCTTCCAATGTTTATACTGTAAAGAATATACATTGTTTATGGCATGCTGTGTTGTATTTTTGCTGAACAAGTTGATGCCAAAGTGGGATTAAATATGTTTCTGATTATGCGTTCAGTCAGGAAAACTTGAGAAGGGTTTCTGATGCAGCCTCTTCTATGACCCATTGAAGGATTATGGGAAAGACAGACAGGACTCTACTCAAAGATGCACAGTAAAAGTAGAAAAGTAATGTTTACAAACTGTGTAAGTGAAATTCTGATGGGACTTAGGGGAAAGGAAATTCAGCATTACAGTGATTAGGAGTTACTGTCATTTGAGGTTTTCAGAGCTCAGTTAGACAAAATCTGGAGAAACCTGATAAAGCTTAGAAATTACCACAGTTTAAAATTACAGACAGGGTTGTTTGGCCTCCCTTTCCTGATATTCTCTGTGTTGTTGAGAAGTGTAGGTTACTGTTGTGCTTTTATGGTGGGACATATAAATTTAGGGAATGTTCTCATGTGCATGCTTATCTGTGTTAGAGTCTATGTGTAATAAGATAGGAAAAAAGCAAGTAGTATAAATACTTTATTAGGACAGGCTTGTGGCTGCGTCTTTTTTCACTGTCATAATATGAAAGTTTTCACATTTTAAAGAAAAATTTTCATATAGCATCACAAAATTTACATTGTGTAAATGCCATATTTTAGCATCTTTACAAGAAGTTTGGAAGGATTTTGTTCTTTCCTCAGTTTATGGAATTTTTTTTATTCTTCTTCTTGCCAAGCACAGTTTTCCATTATTAAAAATCCTACTGCAGAGAACTTGGAGGAAGAGAGAAGGTATAAGTAATAAATTCATAATTGGAAAGATCAAAAAATGTCTGCTTTTGTAAACTCCTCTTTGCAAAACTTAGTCACAGACTTAGCAGCTTGAACTGTCAGGACTGAAAAGAAATATTCAACATCTTAGACCACTGTTCTAAACTTAGTAGTCCAGATGCTTTTCAAGATCTTGAGTCTGAAATGTATCAGTCAGTAAGGAATTTAAAACTTGGGCAGTATAACTTCAGGAGGGACAGAAACCATTTTTTCAGAAGCAGTTCAGAAAACAGTGTCATTCCAGTTAGGTGGCATTTAAAGTAAAACCTGAGATTTAGAAATGTAATAATGGATAAACATTGCAATAAACCTCGCTTTGTAGTATAAACCTGTAATGCAGTTGCATATTTTTTGTTTTGTTGTGGTATGATGGGCATTTTTTTTAAGCAGCGTGCTCAGCAAGAGGGATTTGTAGCTTCCCCTCTTCTCTTAAAATAATAACGAGATAAAAGTAAGTTATAAGTGGTAAGATAAGTGGAATAAACTTGAGTTATCATACTTTTTATCAACAGAAAGGGATGTATAGACAATTTTTGTATTGAACTAGTATATAGCTCCAGTAGTTCTAACTTTTTAATGTCTCCCTTTTCTTTAAACTTCTCCCCTCATTTTTCTCTTAAACTATGTAACTTCTCTTATTCTTTCCAAAATCATCATCTTTTCCCATGGTCATCTTTAGTTTGAATGTTTCTGTCTTATCCGATCTTTTCCTATCACAATTCCCCTTTTCCCCACTGTTCTTGTATCTTGTTTTGTTTGGGTTTTTTTTTAGGAAAACTGAAATCCTTTCTTCTTTTTCTTCTGTTTCGTACATTTACAACTTTTATTTAAGTTGAGCACAAATTTCAATTCTTTGGCACTCTGATCTCTTCACTGGTTAAAGTTCTAGTGACTTACTGCTCCTGTCATCCCAGAGTTGAGAATGAACAGAGTTGAGAACAGAGAATGAACTACTTTGAGGTTTTGCCTATGTTGCCTTTACTGAAGGGTCAGTAAGAAAAGTGAAGCTAAAGAGCGAGCAAAATTTCTTCTGTGATCTGTACTACATATAGGTGAAATAGAAGTTGTTTCACTTTAAAGTGACAGGAAAATTGGGAAAAGAGTAGATTGGGTGTCACAGAATTATGAGCTGTATCATGATCTTTGGAGTTATGATCTTTGCCTTATGAACATGGAATATGAAAATGAGCCAGAAGAGTTTTAGATTTTTATGAATTTTTTCTAGACTTTTCCAATTTTTGAGAAGATTATTTGTATTCCACAATACCAGAGCAAAGTGAGTAAATATTGTTACCTCTTTTTCACTCTTGGTGGATAAAATCCCCAAAAACTAGCTGTCTGTTGTGCTTTTTGGAGCTCAAGAAAATAGGTAGTAGGTGTAATTAATATTCAGAATTAAATCCACTGCATTTTCAAGTGGTATAGTAAGATATAAGGCCTGTTCATTTCAGAACTGTGATTGCTTTTGACATAGTCTTCAGCAGCTTCTTCAGACGGTGATTTTTGTGCTTGCAGTTGACGTTCCAAGTTGTTGAGTATCCAGACGGCAAAAGGTATTGAACATACTTTGTCTGGTTCAAACCTTTAATCTGTATAAACTAAAGAGTAGTTGTATGGAAAGTGAATACCAATTATTTCTACTTCTGTATGTTGGTGAGTCTTGGCAAAGAGGGCCTGTACAAGTAAATGGATATTCCTTGATGTGTGTGCCTCAAAATAAACTTAGGCTATTGAGTTATAAACTAGGCAGACTACACTGCATATGTTCTACAAAGAAATATTTTTCCATAGTTCTAGTAAATAACGCTATATCCCCAGGCTTCTGTATTTCATGTTTTAATTTGTCTTACTCCAAATATGCAGGTAATTGTTATATTTAGGAATTATTGGACTAAATAACTGTAGTTCTTCTTAAAGAAGAGCTCCTTAGGCTGTCTTGATATCCCAGGGAACTTTGGAATGCACTTTTGTCTTCACACAAAATGCTACAGCTATCCAGACCTCAGAGAGATACTTTTATATTTTATGTACTGTTAAAATATTGGATGAAATTCAGGTTTAACTAGCAGAGTGGTAACTTTATGATTCTTCTACCTGTTCTAGGTTATATGTCTCCACATCCATCTCCACTAGGAGCACCAGAACATGTGTCCAGTCCAATGTCTGGAGGAGGTCCAACACCACCTCAGATGACTCCCAGTCAGCCAGGACCCATTATAGCAGGAGACCCACAAGTTATGAATCAGCCTAACAGAGGGCCTTCCCCTTTCAGCCCTGCACAGCTGCATCAGCTGCGGGCTCAGATTCTAGCATACAAAATGCTGGCTAGGGGTCAGCCCTTGCCAGAAAACCTCCAGCTTGCTGTCCAGGGCAAGAGAACCCTGCCTGGCATTCAACAGCAGCAGCCTCCCAGTGCCTTCAACAGGCAGTCTGGTAAGTGAATCTTTGGTAAGAGTCATTGCTCAGGTAATTCTCGAAGTTCTACCTGTGATAGATTAAGAAATGGGTGCTGTGCAGGGCTGTAATTTGAAACTTTATTAAGCTTTAGCAATTGCATGACACGCATGTTGTTAATAAGATATTGTCAAAGTAGAATACTAATAACTGAAATAGAAGTTATTTCACTGTGCAGTACTGTGTCTGTCCTGGTACGCTTGACAGTTTTTGAATGTGAATTGTACTTTACTGATAGCAATTCCCCTTGTTTTTCTTACGGTGAATTTTCAGTCTCCTGTTGGTATGCAGGAAAGTAAATAATCTGGATCGAGTTGACTGATTATTTAGGTTGTTGAAAATAAACCACGTACAGTGTGCTGTTAAGTGCAAAACATAAGAAAAAGGAAGTGTGCTTACTTTTTTCTCGCACTGGTGATAGATGTTGCCGTGAGGTAAGCAAGAACATTTTTGTCCTAAGAAAACTCTTACATTAAAACACCCTGAACCTGTTAATTGCTGAACACTTCCATTACTGAGTTTGTGTTAGAATTAAGGGTTAAGATGATACTGTTTCTTAAGTTTTAATAATGTCACTGTTCACTTCATTTTGGTGGAAATGGCTTTGCTACCGATTAAGTTCGGTTTTTTCATGAAACATGATTTTAGGTATATGTATTACTTTCATATGTATTAACAATAAAAACTACTTAAATCCTTACTTAATGAAGAAAAGCACTACTTGCCTGGATAGGCTAGCATGCTAGAAAACAATGATTTTTGAATCTTGGAAATAGTTTGTGTTTCAGCAAATTTTATTCCTGTCAAATTGCAGGTATTGGATTACATGCAATGAGTGGCACTGCTGCTGGACCAGGGGCTGCACCAGGGATGCCTGGACATACAACTGCCATTACCCCTAAAACGTGGACTGAAGGTATAGTGGGAAAAGGATGTGGGGAAAAGTAAAAAGGAAAGGTAAAAAGTTGTGCAAGAAAAATAGTGTAACTTCTACTGTATCTTAAGATTTTAATCAAGGAGAGTCTAACCTTTTATTCATATGGAAGAAACCCACATGAAATTACTGCAATTTTTAGACAGACTGAACATGAAGCACCTTTTTGCAATCAGAATGAAATCTGTATGTTTTCTGAGGAACATGCATAAAACTTAATAACTTACGTTCTGAGTATACTTAATTGTAGCAAGCTTGTCTTTCACCTTTGCTACTGTAAAAGAAGTTCTGAAATCATGGTAGTTTCCTTCTGTATATTTTGTTCTTTTGAATTGCTTTGAAGGATCAGTGCAATCTTTGAGATCAAATGATTTCTCCCAGGGTTTCAAATATATTTGTCATTCATTGCACAGTCATTCAGCTTCCTGGATTCCCTGAGAACTGAGGTTAGACAGAGGCTTTTGATGGGTTTGCTTTTTTTCCTTCTTATAAGCTGAAATGCAGTATACCTGCATACCGAATCTACAGTTTGTGCTCAAGTTCCTTTTCTGGAGTTTGATGCAGGTGTGTGAATGACAAATGGTGATCTCTCTGTATTTCAGTTTGTTAGTTTGAATCACGGTTGGTTTGAATCAAGATTGCAGGTGTGCTTTACAGTTGTTTTCCCTATCTTAAGTGACTATGATTCTTGAGATAATAAAACCAGCATCTTTATTTTAGCAATGTCTGTTAACAGTGAATACGTGAACATCTGAATGCATGGGCAACTTGTCATAATGAAGTTCTAAAGTCTATGACCTTTAGGGACTGTAAATGACAGGTACCATATTCATGTTAACGGAGGTGTTGCTTTTCAGAGTGATTAGAATAATTGAGTTCCTGATATTTTAAATAAATAAAATTAATGGGAGATCATAGTGAAACAAAAGCTATTTATTTCTGGCAGGTATTTCTAAATACAGTTTAAAAATTTTCATATGGTTATCAAGTTCTGGTAGAGTTCTGAAATCAGATCTAGTTCTGCTTGTTGTCAGGTTGTGGTTAGATGCTTTCTTTTAACTGCAAGGATAGTGAGCAAGAGGCAGAATGAGGTCGTGCATTTGGAGGAAGTCAGTTCTACAGCTGTTTCATTTCTGGTAACACTAGAATTAGAAGTCCACAGAAATAGCAAAAAAACAGCATTCATTATAAAATTTCATGTGTTTTGTTTTTCTTTTGGCCATTTCTTGCAATGTATCATATACTTGCAATTTAGTATGCCTCTTTCAAAAAACAGAGTGTAATCTCAGTGTGCCTTTTCTGGTGATTTTGAATGTTTATCTTACCTTCATATCTTGTATTCAGAAAACCATCTTGATTTTCTTCCTGCTTTCCATATTTCATGTTATGAATCAGTACTGTTCATGTTTCAGGCCAAGCCCCAGATATGAGCGTCTCCAATGCACAGCAAAAGCTTCCAGCACCAGCTCCTAGTGGGAGGCCTTCTCCTGCTCCGGCTGCCGCCCAGCCTGCTGCCACCATGCCTGGGCCCTCTGTACCGCAGCCCCCGCCGGGACAACCTTCACCCATTGTCCAGCTGCAGCAGAAGCAGAACCGCATCAGCCCTATCCAGAAGCCACAAGGACTGGATCCTGTTGAAATACTCCAAGAACGTGAATATAGGTAAGAGTGAATAACAAGATTAAAATTATTCTTGTTTTTCACATCCTTAACTGGAACTCCTTGCAATCAGCTACTGTAGCGGTAATAGTGTAAACAAAGTTTCCAGGGAAAGGATGTATTACCAAGAGGTACACAAATATCAAACCAAAGAATTATTTAATTCTACCCCAAATGATGAACTAATGAAGCATACTGGCAGTATCACTGGAAACCATTTAAAGAGAAACCAATTTTGTGGCCAAGATTTTTATTATTATAAAAAAAGGAAAGTTAGAAGAGAACAGAGACGGCCAAAAGGCTGAAGAGTTACTAACCACAGCAAAAGCACATTTTATGAATATGATGGATTTGTCTGGACAACCAAAGAGTGAATAGAATAAGAAAGTCACAGGCAAGATTGGAAAAAAGTATACCAATTAGGAAAAAGTATACCAGTTTCAAAAATTGCCTCCCGAGTGTTCTGTTTAGATGATGAAGTATATTTGTTAAAAAGTACAGGGTAGAACATTTTTTTGGAGTTAGAAAGAGACTTCTTCCCTCTTCACAACATCAAGGCTGTTTAATAACTGACCTTGAGGGTCTGCCAGGCAGAAGGATTTTGGCTTGCACCTAAAATACGTTCCTGATGATTATCAGTCAGAGGAAAATAATTGCACTTAGAGTATTACCTGTTTCAGTTTAATGATGCATCTTGGATTGTTCCTTTGAGTTTGTAGAGGAAGGTAGCCAAAAAGGGATGGTGATCTCACAGAAGACTGGTTTAACAACTTTTGCTTTATGAAGGTAAAGCACCATGAAGTGCTTTTGGGTGTGATGCCATGCCCTGAATTCAGGCCTTGATTACAGAAAAGCTGTTACTTTTTGTGTCAGGTATTGCTTAACTAATTCTATCAGTGCGTTCTTGTCGTGATTCTGCCAGTCTTATGTATACACCCTAGGACTGAATGGCTGTATCTCTCTCAGCATGAGCAATCAGTATTTTCCAGCATCTTTTTCAGAAACTTGTAGAACACACCATTTTATGGTTTCAGTTACTCTGTCAGAAGAATTGTAGCAGTAACTTCAACCAAGAATCATACGGCCAGTAAGATGCAATGTTTTCTGCGTCAATTAACCTCAAATTGTTACTCTTCCTGTTTTCAGCCTTGCTCTACTGCACTGTTTGTGCCAAGCTGTTACGTCTTAGTGTTCATAAACAGAGGAAAGTAATGAGTAACAAAATATAAAGCTGATACTTTTACTTGTAGAGACCCAGTTACAGATCCAGCATATTAGGTTCTAAATACACTGGTGTTCTTGGCATAGTGAGATGAAAGTTTGATAGGGATTCTGCAGCAGAAGGATTTTGTATTTTATGGGATTTTTATCCTAGAACAGAGAAATAAGATCCAAACCTTTTTAATGTTGGACATTTCTGATGTTTAATTTTGCGTTGAGTTCCAGAATATGTACAGCTCCTGGAAATCTTTTCATTACTTAAAACTGTATAAGTAACATCAGACAAAAGTTTTGAAAAAGACAGTTTCACAGCTTCTGTGGTTTGAATGGTGCTGGATTTAGCTTTAATATAGGCAAGTTTAATTCAGAAATGTGTCTTCACAATTTCTTAATAAAATGTAGCAGAAAAAAGCCAATATAAACATCTTTATCCTGAAAACACTGAGGTTAGTGAAAGCTTTATGAAACAGTTGGCTCTTGAGATCTCACACGAAACCCTTTTAATAAAGGAGCTTTATATCTTGAAAACCATTTGAATTCCAGGCGAATCTCTGCATCCCTGTGGTCCCCCATGGGCTGCAGGGGCACAGCTGCCTCACCATAACCTGCACCATGAGCTGTGGGGGGGATCTCAGCTCTGCTGCCCCTCTGCTGTGGCCCCTCCTTCCCCACTGATCTTTGTGTCTGCAGAGCTGTTCCTCTCACAGGTTCTCACACTGCTCTTCTGTACCTACAATCAGTCTTCCCAGTAACTTCCCCCCCTGCCCCCTTCTGAAGTCTGCTATCACAGAAGCATTGCCACCATTTTTGATTGGCTCAGCCTTGACCAGTGGAGGGGTCTGTCCTGGCTGGTGTTGGCTCTACTGGACATAGGAAAACTTCTGACAGCTTCTGACAGAAGCCAGTGCTGTAGCCCTCCTGCTAGCAGTACCTAGCCATGCAAATACAATACACGTTTTTATAAAACTTTCCTTAATGCTTTCTTCAAAATAAAGTGCTGCTTTTTAATCTCACTGAATAGCTGTCTTAAAGGTAATAATGCCTATAATTTAAAGTTGTTTTTTATTATGTTGAAAGGCTTTTTCCACTCTCATTCTCATTGCACATTAAAAAATAATACACTTGGACACTTGGAAATGTCCTGCAGATTGTATGTGGTTTCTTGCCGTTATCTACAAAGTATTTTCTTAGGCGTCTTCTTTACTGCCTGGCATCTGTGCCAGACAGGTTTGGTTGTACAAGCATAACCTGTGCTGCTAACCTGAGTTAAGGAGGAATGGGTGTGCATCACTGTGAATACTTTACTTTGCAAAGAGATCTCTGCGTACATTCAGTGGCCACTTTCTGCATGGAGGTAGATTGCTGCACTGCAAAGATTAATTTATTACATCTCCTTTAAACGGTGAGATTATATACTTAAAGTGATTGTAAAAAGATCTAGGAAACTTCTTTCTTTGGATTCTCTTTACCTGACAGCTGTTGGCATTGTTCCATGAAAATAACAGCAGTACAACAAACCGTCGTCACATCCTTAAAAGACTAGAAGGTCGCAGTGATGAGAGATAGTTCTTCCATTCACTTGACTTGGAATTCTTTAAAAACTCCTGCTGACTACTGAAGAAAGCATTATTATAATTACTCTGTTAGTACCATAGATGTGATGTACAAATAGTATTTCTGGGAAAGTATGAAATTAAAATTCAGAGCTTTTTTTTTTTTAATTGGTTCATACATAACCCATCTGGTTGTCATTTTCTTTATTCTTCCATACTGTAGAATTTCTTTCACTAATTCAACTTCTATTTTTCTGGACTTTTTTTAAAATAGAGAACTGATCTGAGTTACAATAAGAGTTTTCTGAGGTAATATCTCAACTGACTTAGAAATATTGATGCTTTTGTTTGTATTCCTTCCCTCTGACAGGGTTGTTTAAGGAAGGGCAGTCACCCACCAAAGCCTTGAATTATCATTGTTTGTAGCTCAGCGCATTTCAAGATATGATGGAAAATAGTTGAAGGAAAAGTTGTCCTGGATATACTAATCTGCTGTATAATTTAAGGATAAAATTTCATATGCATTAATTTCTGATCTGCTTTTTTTATAAGCTCAAGTTGAAAAAAAAATTGTTTGCAGTGAAATGGGTATTATGTGGGAGGGGACTGCATAATGTGATGTTGGTACATTATAAGCACACTCTGTGAGCTTTGCTAATGTTTAGACATATCTCAAGAAATATGTATATTTGGATTTTAGTTACAAATTTTGATGATCAAAATGCAGAGGCCAACCCCTTTGGCAATTGCTTGGACTTCTGTTGTGTAAACTTTTACAACAGCAGGCATTTTTGTATGTTTTATACCTGAATTGAAAGAAAAAAAAACAATTCTGACAGAACTAAGTCAGCATTTCACTTCATGTTTGTTTGGAAGTGACACTCTTACAGTTAGTTATCTAAAACCATAAGGTATGCCAGGGAGAACCTAGATTAACTCATCTGCATGTATAGTAAAAGAAGGAACATTCATTGCTAGCAAGAATGTAAAAAGAAATTGAAAATAAGTTCCATATTCAGCTGCTTTAATAAGTTCACAGCTCAAAAGAAAGGTTTGGAAAGGTTGTGACTGCTCCCTTAAGGTTTCATTAAAGGCAGGGAAACGGGGGTTTGGCTATAATTGTTTTGTAGGTGATAGTTTCAGGAGACACACTGCAGCTATTTGGGAAGGGGAAAAAGAATTAAAAATAATTGTTGTGATGCACGATTGCATCCATGTGTGGGTAAGTGACAGGTAGAGCATATGATTTGGAACAGCTTAGCTGCTTTTTTGTAGGAATGCACACTGGCTAGTACATCTCTCCAAGAAACCACTTAATTCTGAAAATTTTACATCCTTAGGTGAGCTAAAATATCTTCTTACTAACTGGAGTACCCAGTTGTGCAAAATGTGAGCTTTTTTTAGTGTGGTATATAAACTGGAATGAAACTTTTTCTAGTTTAGAAATAACTCTTCTTGATTTGCTTTTCAGCCTGTACAACAAACATTACTTATTAATTCTGCTTCAGTTTTTTACCCTCTTAAAGATACCAATATAGTCTTCTGCATTAATGCAGCATCACATCCTGTTTGTTGTTCCAGGAACTTCAGAATTCTTCTGGTAATATTAAAGGCAGAAAAAATCAAGTTCTGTCTATTAGTCCATCTCTCTCTCTCTCTCTCTCGAATTTGCAAATGAATGCAAAATACACTCTTCTGAAGAAAGAGTGAAGTAGAATTTGATTTGCAGTAGCAGCTATATAGCTGTGAATACTTTATAAACAAACTTACTTTGTCAATAAAATAATGAAATAGAATTCCAGTTAATGAGGCAGGTATGGTCTATGTGATCACTGACTACACTGCTTAAAAATAATATCCATCAAAGAAGCTTGAAAGCAGAATTCTGAATAGAATGTGTAAAATAGAATTCCCAAGTTTATTTTCACATATCTAGTTCTGGTTGAAAAGAAAAGCCAAGGGACATTTTGATCACTTGACAGTTTGTTTTCAAAGTGAAAAAAGATACCCAGTGTCATCTCTGCAAAAGCCTGTTAGCTGAGAAAAAACCCAGAAAAATATAAGTAAATGCCTGAGTTAAACTGACTATTTTTACTATCTAATTTTAGTAATGCCTTACAGATTTCTTGTGGTGTTTTACCCAGTTTTCTGGTTTTGTAGACTTCAGGCTCGAATTGCTCACAGAATCCAGGAACTGGAGAACTTGCCTGGTTCTCTGCCCCCTGATCTGCGGACCAAAGCGACAGTAGAGTTGAAGGCACTTCGGTTACTGAATTTCCAACGCCAGGTAATGCCATTTACTTGAGGAAAATTTTTATAGCAGTTACAGGCAAACCTGTTCATGCAGTGAAGAGTAAACTGGAAGGAGATTTTGGGTTATTGCAAAGTGTAAGCAGATCGTGCATGGGAGCTGACATAACCAACAAGCAAGTCACAGAAATGTTAGATTTTATTTGTTTTGGTAATAAAAATGTGCAGGGGCTACTTTAGTTCCTTGATTTATCTTCCATTGTAGAATGTGATCATAGAATTGTGTCTTTTGAAAGGAACATGACATTGGTACAAAGACAAAATAAGTTCTGGATAGAGACTGCAAGCTGATTTTCATCACAGACCTTCTCAACAAGTACCTCTTTCTGGACATACTTAGTATTTCCACAAGTCCCCTTGTTTTAATGAAAGTTGTGTATTGGTGTTTTGTGTAGTATTTCTCTGTGATTTGTTTTTGTTACTTCCACTATGCTACAGACTTTGAAAATGAGACATAACAGGATCATACATAAAATATAAGTTGAATGTTGAGTGCTTGTATCAGCAAATTAGCTTCAGCAATGGAATCAAACTGCCAGACTTCTACAGGCCTCTTGCCATTGGCTTTTACAGCTAGTTTGGAAGAGCAAAGATGTGATTTGGCAGGTCAACCAAAATACTTCCTGACAAAAGCCTTGGCAGGAGTTGTGCCATGGTGTCCAAGTCTTCCTTCCTTTCTACCCTTGGCACTCATTTATAATGAAGTTTTGTCAGAGGTCAGATGAAAAGCAGCAGGCTCTCTCTGCTCTACTGCTGGGACTATGGCAATACTGTTCCAAGTTCTTAACGTTTGCCTCTCCCACCTGTCTTCTGTACAGCTGGCAATGAAACAAATTGTCAGTTATGTTCAGGTCCAGCACTAGAAATTGTGTTATGTATGTGGTTCATTTGCATTTTATTTTGATGGTGTAACATCTTGGCTGACCCCTTTTACTGTGGCAGGACAGTTCTTACCAGCATCTTGTAAGGAGGGAAGAAATTATAATTAAAAGTAATTAATGTGTTTGACCATTCTGAAGGTTACAGTTTTTTGTTTAGGGTGGCAAATGTAGCTCTTACAACTGTTTCAATGCTGTATCTTTTCAGAAGTACAATGAAAATGGAGGAGGAGACTGCGATATATTTTGAATTGTTTACTTTTTTACTCTGCCAGAACAGTGTTTAAAGTTGTTTTATTAAGAGCTATTATATTTTTTTGAGTGTTTTGTCTTTTCTCCCCTCCCTCCACTGATAGTTAAGACAAGAGGTAGTAGCCTGTATGCGTCGTGACACAACACTGGAGACAGCGCTGAACTCCAAAGCCTACAAACGAAGCAAGCGGCAGACCTTAAGGGAGGCTCGTATGACAGAAAAGCTTGAAAAACAGCAGAAGATAGAACAGGAGAGGAAGCGTAGGCAGAAGCACCAGGTATTTTAACTTCTTAGGTGTTTGCCCCATGACAGAAATGCATTTTGCTTTGCTATACAGATGTTCTCTTTTACACGTTTTGTTTACCTTTGGAGTTTTTTAAAAAACTCCAAGTGCTGTGATAAGTAATTGGAAGACTGTGAGATTAGAACTCCTGCATTCCTGATTTCAAATCCTTGCTAGGTCAGAGTGCCTGCACTAACTTGATTCTCTTTCTAGGAATACCTGAATAGCATATTGCAGCATGCTAAAGATTTTAAAGAGTACCACCGGTCAGTTGCTGGGAAAATTCAGAAGCTTTCTAAAGCTGTGGCAACTTGGCATGCCAACACTGAACGTGAGCAGAAAAAAGAAACTGAGAGAATTGAGAAAGAAAGAATGAGGAGACTAATGGTAAGAAGTGGAGGAAGGAAGATGGTTATTTTAGTTAAAGTTATGTACTGTATGCCTTTAAAATGCTTATATATTATCTCAGCCACTTCCATGCATTTTCTTTGTGAAGTACTCAGTAATGAAAAAAGTATAAATCCAAACTACATTTTTTTACGTATGTTTCTGTTAACAATAGTATGATACTATTGAATTTAAGCTATGGCTCCTTCTTTTTTAAGGTTTTTGTATAGAAATATCTTGGTGTTTTTTATTAGCATGAAAACCTAGCACAGCCATTTCTGAATAACAGCAACTTAATATTATTGATTAAGTTCACATATTAACACTTCTGTATGATTGCAGGACTATTAGTCCATTTTACAAATAATGGACTTCGGTTTATTTCTACGTTTATAGTTTGGAAGATGCCAGATGATTAATTTGGTCATGCATTACTCCACAATTTTTCATACAGTTGGTTCCACATATAACCAGTAATAGTAACACATGTGTTTTGAGAATTTGATAATTGAAATCAATTTGATAATTGAAAGATAATGCAGAATTTGAGAATGCCCAGCCCTTGAGCACATTGACAGATACCCTGTGGTTTGCAGGTACCTCTGCAAACTTGACTGAAGTGCCCTCCATTCCTTCCTCGATGTTACTCATAGTCGTGTTAAACACGACATGATGTAGGGACTCCTATGGTATGGCTCTTCATAGTGCCTTCAGAGAAAGTATGACCTCTGACCTCTGGGATTTGGGGTGTATTGGGGGATGACAAGGTGAGCAGGACCCAGCAATTTGCACTTGCAGACCAGAAAGCCAATCATGTCATGGACTACATCAAAAGCTGAGGCCAACGATATGGCAGAGTGCCCTGCCCTGTTGAGTCACAAAAGCCCCAGACTGGAGCAGAGTGTCTGGAAAGCTGCAGAGCAGAAAAGGATGTGGGAGTGTTGATTGACAGTAGCTGAACATGAGCCAGCAGTCCCCAGGTGGCCAAGAAGGCCAGTGGCATCCTGTGCCAGCTGGGCCAGGGCAGGGATTGACCCCCTGTACTCAACCCTGGTGAGGCCACACCTCAAATCCTCTACTGAGTTTTGCGACTCCACTTAGAGAAGGATATTGAGGTGCTGCAGCATGTCTGGAGAAGGGCATTGGAGCTGAGGAAGGGTCTAGAGCACAAGTCCTGTGAGGATCAGCTGGGGGACCTGGAGTTTAGCCTGGAGTAAAGGAGGCTCAGGGGGGCCCCCATTGCTCTGTACAGCCATTGGAAAGAGGGCTGTAGCAAGGTGGGGATTGATTCATATTCCCAGGTTACAAGCAGAAACAGTCTCAAGTTGTACCAGGGAAGGTTTAGACTGGATTTTACATAGAAGACTGTACTTCACTGAAGCAGTTGTCAGGCGTTGAAACAGTTGCCTAGGGAAGTTTAGAAAGCATGTGGATGTGGTCCTTGATGACATGGTTTACTGGGGGACCTGGCAGTGTCAAGTTGATGGTTGGACTTGTTATCTTTGGGGTCTTCCAGTGTTAATAATGATTCTGTGGTTCTATTAAAGTATGGTTGGAGTAGGTATTAGGAAGAAATACTTTATTCTAATAGAGAATGGTGAGACACGAGAACAGATTGCTCTGAAAAGCTGTGGATGCCCCATGCCTAGAAGTGTTAAAGGTCAGGCTGGATGTGGTTTTGAGCAGTGTGGTCTAGTGGAAGGTATCCCTGCCCATGGCAGGGGAATTTGAACTAGATGATCTTTAAGGTCCCTGCCAACCCCTATGATGCTGTGACATTGATACAAATATATGACTGTCTGGGGCTGATCATCCAACGAGCTCTTTACCCATGTAGCTGCCCCTCTGTACAGATCATAACAACCTAAGATAATACTTTATTATTGACATGGGAGCTGGACAGTGTGCATTCACCATCATTTCTGTCATGACTGACATCTCTTCTGTGTCTCTAGGCTGAAGATGAAGAAGGGTACCGTAAACTGATTGATCAGAAGAAAGACAGACGCCTGGCCTACTTGTTGCAGCAAACAGATGAATATGTGGCTAACTTGACTAACCTGGTATGGGAGCATAAACAGGCACAAGCAGCCAAAGAGAAGAAGAAGCGAAGGAGAAGAAAGAAGGCAAGTAGTTACAGCTGATATTTTTAAGCCATTTCTTCTTCAAATCCAAGTTAAATGTTGATAAATGTGGTGATGCCCGATTGTCATGCATGTATCAGGGTGTCTAAAATAATCTACACCACCAAATTCTTAATGCTGAGGGAACTCATCTATCTCTCTATTGAAATATATATCTATGCTTTTATTAACTCAGAAGAAGGTGATAAGAGGCAGGATTATAAAATTCTTAGCTGCTGATCTCCTCATGGCACTAATTTGCTCATAAACTTTGTACAGGTAAAATTGGGACAAATGTATAAGTTAGGATTAATATACCCACAAGGAATACAATGTATCAAAAATACATTCTGGGAAGAAGATGGCAAGAGTCTGAGTTGTGTAGCTGTCTCATCCAGGACACATATTTTAGACCTCCATATTATGTACTTGGTGAAGTCTATTTTGTTAGGACCATTGAAAATGGCTAATAAACTTCGCTAGGTTTATTATAGTAAATTGATATTTTGCAGTAATATTGTTCATTGTACATTTTTAACCTTTAATTGAAACTTGATACTTTTCTTTACTTTTCTTCATACGAAATGCAAGAGAAAGTTGTTGAAAATTGAACAGTGCAATTTTCAGAAAAGTAATTCTATGTGTGAAATAGTGATTAAGAAATTGTTTTTTATTTTACGACCTCAGAGTACCTTTCATCTCTTGCAGAATATGTAAGAGGATTTTTATAATCTATTTCCATGTGTGGTTTGCTATAATTACTGCTACAAATACTGACATCATGTTTACTGGGTTTGCTAACAGTACTGGAAATATGCTAAAAACAACCAGCATAGAAAAAATACTGATCTTGGACATTAATGATCTAAAAAACAGTACATGTTTTGTCCTGCTCTCAAAAAAAGTCTGTTCCTCAGAGTATGTTCTTAACATAGGACCAATAACCTGTCTACAGAATAAAGATGTAATGTGGATGGGGTTCTTGGCCTGTATTACCAGTGAGAACATGCCTGATTAATGTACAAAATGCACAGTAAAGATAATCATAATTGAGACAGCAAGTGGAATAACTGCATCACTGTAATAACGTAAACAAGTATGTCCAAATAGGTGATATGTTTCTCTTTCTATGTCAGTTTAGTCTAAGTATGTATAAGAATCAGGGTTATTTTCTGGCCATGTCAGTAAAGACATAATTTTCTGTTCCTGAAGTTGAAAGGAAATATGTCCTGTAAATAATATTCAGTGTTTATATATATCCCACCCTAAAACCTAAGGGAAGATTAGCAAAAAAAAAAAAAAGGTTGCTCTGTCTTGGTCATCTGCATCTTTTTGTTTGTAATCAACTTCTTTCCAGCAATCTTTTACTCATCTGTGAAGGACGTAGGAGTTCACACAAATATTACCCTTTATTTTAATCTAGTATTCTATGAATTTGTCATTCCATGACTGTGGGACACATTGCATTTAGTGGGCACTGTGTCTTTTTTGCAAGTCATGCACTTTCAATTCTTAAACTTTCAGGTTTTGTAATCCGTAATAAAGTTTAATTAACTAATACCTGTAGTTAAATGTTTTGTACTTAGAGAAAAACAAAAAAAGAGATTTCTTAGGATTTTCTCCTAGAAATGACAGTGAGGAAGTAGATGATGAAGAAATAATCTTTTCTAGACTCATTATAGATATCTGAGTGAACCTTATATTCTTAGTAGAATAAAATTTGAGATTAGTCATTCTTTCTCTGGGATACAGTTTCTGTAATCTTCATGGTAGATTTTGCTTGTTTGTTTCTTTCATATTCCTCTATTTGTGTTTTATGTCTCCAGCTTCCTAGTGTAGTCATGCAAAAGAAAAAATAGTCCATATGAGATTTTCATCTTCTAGGCTAGTTCAACTTGCAGTGCAGCTTTTCACTTTAGTGTTAGTAGTTTTTCCTGTCATTATGCAGAAAATTAACAAAATGTGCCTTCCTGCTTTTTAATATTGAGATTTCCCCAATTCAAGGGTTAAGTCGTCAACATTATTTGCATGGTCCAAAATAAAAGTGCAAGATGTCTGTCATTATTTACATTTATTTTCTTTGTAATATGTTCTGATTTCAAAATTTTTAACTGTAGGTTATTAATGTTCTCACAGCAGGTTATGACTTTTGCACAGTGAACAGCACTGATGATTGCTTCTTGTGTGTAATTTGAGTTGTTAGGTTCTTTTCCATTGCCTGTAGCCAAGCTATAACAATCTTTATGTATTAGATAGCATTCCCTAGTGTAAAAGAAGATCCCAGCCCTGTTTCATTCAGGGGAAAAGTATTCTCAGTCAGTGTAGTGTGTTCAGCCAAGAGTAGATACGTGTTTTCATAACTTATCCTGACCTTGTGTTTATTTAAAATCTTCACTTCTGGAACAGTTCCTTTCTTTGTCAGCAGTCATACCTGCTGCACAGAAGTGCTGACGCAGGCAGCCTTGAAGCGTGTATTGTTGTTGTTCCTACTGAGCATCAGCTGCTGCTTGTTCATTTCAAGTACATGCTTTAGATAATGGAATTTAGTGGCAAAGAAAAAGGCTGAAGCAGATATTAAGGATTATATCAATATTGAGAAGTGTAGCTATTCCTCAAGTATACTTCTTAAACAAAAAAAGGAATAACTTGATGGTCTGTATTGATCATATGCTTGAATAATACTTGGAAGTTTTTTATCCCTAGAACACAATTTAAGAGATCACTCTTTGTTGTTAGGCTATTCTCTTAACTTAAGTATCCAGAATATTTTGGTATAGTACTACAAACTCAGCAGTGTGACATGAGGAGAAGCTGTAAAATGTCCTTTCTTGCTCAGAATTGTTTAGGAAAGTTTGCAGAAGCGAACTATATGTCTTTTTTTTTTTCCTCACACTGTGCTGACATTTTAAGTAAGGTAAATAAGAATAAGCCTTGAAGAAGATACTGCACGTTTCTCAGGTCGGAGGGAAGAAAATATAGCTTTTTCCAGTGAAGAACTCCTGGGTTCCTTTTGTTTCTAATTTGAGTAAGACCTACACACGATTGGAATGTAGTACAAAAAGCTCCAAAAATACTCTTTCTAGTTAGTTGTCAGACCAAAAAGCCAGAAATACATAGGCAAGACAAAAGTGCCTTGCATCAATGTACAATCTGTGATGCCTGCTGACACCTTTAGGAGATTAAAGCAGTTTAGAGGAAATTAATAGTAAATAATGTGAAAATAATTTACTATTTTATTTGCATTAGAGTAGCCTGTAAGCAACTGAGCTTTAGGTCTGAGCTGGAAATTGAGTGGGCCAGCCACTTCTTCCATGCAGATTTATATAATTGACTGAAGTGAGTAGGTACCCTCCTTAGGTTAGTAAATTATTTTTGTATGTTTATTGCTCTGGGCCTATCTCTGTCTATATCCATTCACACCTTCAAAAACTTGAATCCCAGGCTGTTCAGAAATAAGTGAAACATATTCATGATCCAAAATACTTACATCATGTAAAGTATACTTTCTGTGCTTTTAATCTGACCATAGTATTTATGGCTTCTTTATTTTTTATAGAAAGCTGAGGAAAATGCAGAAGGAGTGGCATCTGGTCTTGGTCCCGATGGAGAGGTATGAATTTTTACAAGGTTTTTTTTTTTTCTTGTTACTTTTTGTTTTTTAAAAAAGGCAACTTTCCAGTAATTATTCTGGATTGTGTGTCATGGCTATAACTTCAAAAAGAGTTATGATGACAGCTGCTCTAGGAGCTGTTTTTTATAAACAGAAATAATAATTACGTGGGTTAACATGTATGCTAGCCTTTCGCTATTCCTAAATCAAAGACTAAAATCAAAACTATATTCAATCTATCACTGAGCGTGATGAAGTCTGCCTCTCAGTTTTGTAATGTGCTTACAAGAAATTTTTTTTTGCAGTCTGTATATAGACAACTTTCTAGTTTGAGCGCATGAACACAATATAGTCAATCTTCTCATCTTTATAAAAAAATACATTGTTGACATTGCATGTAATTATCTTGCAGTCACAGGACTGAGTACAGTGCTGTGATGGATTAAGACATCTGAAAATTCTTTCCTCCTCAGAAGCAAATGGAAATTAGTAATTTTTCTGTGTCATTCTTCAGATAATATTGTTCATTCAGTAGCACAGCATATGCTGCCTCATTCAGAGCTCTTCTGTTAATGCAATTTTTCTATTCCACTTCATTTTTACATAAAGACTTTAGAATTGTATTTGTTTTACTTGTGCTCTCTTTTTATACTTGAAAGTGATAGTTCTACTAGTGTAGTTAGAGTTATAGCAAAAATACTTCCATATATTTGTATTTGCACAAGGAAAATGCACATAATATTCCTGTAAGTTCAGTATTAATGGAAACTGGGTGTGTTTTGCGCTCTTAGAACTGTTCAGAATTAGTTTTTCTTGCTCATATGTATTTATCTGGAAAATATTCTAGGGTAAAAACAGTATTAGAAGGCAAAAAGGTTTTGAAGTAAAATCTGTGATTAAACAGGGCAAAGAAATAACGTAAAGAGTGATTATACGATTCTAGTTGTGTTACAACACAGATAAGAGATTTTGTTCTTACAGGTGCTTCATCAGCTTAGCTGAAGAAGTTAGGACAGTGAATCTTTAAACCAGGCCTTTACTTAGAAAGTTAACTGAATTGTTTGATTCTTGTTTCTAAAAAAAAACCTGAAAACATAAGGTCACTGTATGTTTTTTGTTACAGATATCTGTTGGTATAAACAACAGGGTTAAAGGGCTATAAAGTACATGACTTTTGTCTTGGTCCACAAAAACCAATAGCCTGTTCTTTTCCATGTTGTTCTTGTTAATTTACTTGAGATACTGGGATATATTTGTGGATGTCACATAGAGTATGTTATACACAGAAATACTGTGACTTAGTGTTTGCTTAGTGGGAAAGTGTGGCATCTAGTAACAAAACTTCACTGGTTCTACAGAACTGCAATTTTGATAGTGCTATTAGTTCTTTTTATTGTGTAAGAAAAGTATGAAGTTCAGTTGCCTTATAGCGTAAAATGTCACTTGAATTTTTAGCCCATAGATGAGAGCAGTCAGATGAGTGACCTTCCAGTCAAAGTGACTCACACTGAAACAGGCAAAGTTCTTCTTGGACCAGAAGCACCCAAAGCAAGTCAGCTGGATGCTTGGCTGGAAATGAACCCTGGGTAAGTAGCTAGTATACAAAGTAGACTGTTTTTTTCTGTTTGCATTGATGTTTTTTTCAAGTTATAACTTTCTTGTTTACCAATTCTATTCTTCTTTCAATTTATTGTATGTAAGCTGAGTATTGAACCTATTAGCTTCCCCCTTTTAACTGTAATTCACGATCTTTCTGTCATTTTTGTATAGCTACGAAGTTGCTCCCAGATCAGACAGTGAAGATGAAAGTGGCTCTGAATATGAGGAGGAGGTATGTATTTTCAAAAATAAATACTGTGACAATACAGTAAAAAAAAGTACTTATTTCATATTTCATTTTCCCCTTCTTCATAATGAAGAGAGGGGAGGTGATAGCAGATGTGCAGGTGCTTTAAGACTGTTACAAACAGGAAAATTAATTGATTCTGTAGTTCTTGATTTTTGGCATTTGTTCTTTATATACTCTGTAAAGGTCTAACTGGTAATTTTTGTTAGGAAGAGTAAATATTTTACTCTGATTATAAATGGTAATGAACCGAAAGATTTAGCAGGTTCCTGTTCTAAAATACATCTCAGAAAATGCTGCATTGTGGCTTTGTGCTAAATGCAATTAACATCTTCAGAGTTTATGCATTGAAGGTTTTATAGGCAATAAAAATCATGGTTACTACTTAATGTGTATTAAAATGTTAGGGATTATGACAGGGATTTATATTCAGACTTTTCAGGGTAGGTTTATTTGATTCAGTATTTGGATGGTGATTTAAATACTGTTATTATAAAAATTCTAAAAAGAATCTTGCCATTAACCCATACAAAGATCCCAGTCTTGCAGGGTCATCATATTACATACTATGAATAATGAATAGTGATAATTGCATAGCACTTTCAGATCAGTACTTTCTAAAGGAGAACAGAAATGAGGAATAGAGAAGGACCATGTTCAATCAACGGTCTGGTAGCAGAACTAGGTATAGTATCAGATCTCAGTTTAGCAGTCTTTACACTACTAGACCAAACAACCACTGAAATTGACTGGACTGTATGATGTTACCGTGTGTCTTTGTAGGAGTAATTTCTGGTTATGTAATTCTACACGTCTGTTAGTTGTGTAGGTAGGAGAGAAGGGCCTGATATCTGTCAGATTTTAGAATCTCACTTAGTGAAATTTTAAGTTAATGCTATCTGCTGCAACAGTAGTCAAAAGATGAGTTATTTCAAAAGGAGTAAAAATAACTGGTTTTAAAAAATTAGGAAACTAGAGGCCTAAATCAGTAGTACATGACAGTATTTTAAGCCTTATTAATTTTTCAGACATCTAGAATACAACATAAAAAAATACACAATGTATTGGAATGCTCTCCATGAATATGGTAGTCTGAGAAAGCCTTTGTTAAGGAAGATCATTACAGGGGAAAATAATTTTTATTTCAAGGTATTATTGACTTCCTGTTTGTTAGTGTATGTCAGAAATTAATAATTTTGTTATCCTGCAGTGCAATTTTATTGCAGAATAGGTGTAAATTGAACCTTATCATTCAGATATCTGTCACAAAACACTGACCAGTGAAAGCTACCAGTATGAGAATGCCATTTGAAAGTATGACTGAGGTACACATTACACTTCCCAGCACTTCAGTTCTTTTTCTGTATTTCTGTAGGATGAGGAAGAAGAAACAAACAAATTAGAAACAGATGAGAAGATACTCCTGGATCCTAACAGTGAGGAAGTTTCTGAGAAAGATGCAAAGCAAATCATTGAGTGAGTTTTTCTTAAGTACTGCTTATTAGGAGCTGTGATGTTTCACAAGAGTGGCTTTCTGTAGATTACAGTGAATTGCTGCTTTACTTTTCTGGTATGAATATCTGCAGGAGAAGGAACATGATCATTTAACTGTATACTCTTTATAATCTTGCACCCTTTGGTGTACTCACCTCACTCACAACTGTTGACTTGAACTGTTTCTTTAGACATGTAAGCCATGGTCAAAAAATACTTGTTTGTAGGAATTCACTTGAGTTCTTTTTCTGCTTTCCAGGACAGCGAAACAAGATGTGGATGATGAATATAGCATGCAATATAGTGCTAGAGGGTCTCAGTCCTACTACACTGTTGCTCATGCTATCACTGAAAGGGTGGAAAAGCAGTCTTCCCTTCTTATTAATGGCACATTAAAACATTATCAGGTGAGAAATCGTTAAAAAAATAAAATACCTAAAACTTGGGATTATGCCGAACATTTCAGTGTGATCTTTCAAATGGCAAACTCAAAATTTGTTAAGAAATACAAAGGCTCTAGTAGGTTAGGATTTGGAAGTATGGACAAAGCAATGATACTTGTCACAGATAATCTTACATACATACTCCTTGAATAAAACTTTTTACAGCTACCTTTACCTTTTCTTCATTGCAGGTGAATAATATTTTGATTTTGGTATCCTTCTCACTGACTTGTGCTTTCATTTCTTACTCTTTTAATTTGTGGTGGATTAACAGTATGTTCCTCCTTCCAATATTTACAAGTTTAGAATTTTATTTTTAATTAAGGTCCTAATATTTTGGGGCAGTGATAGGTACAACTTGAAAATAAGATAAATATTTTGCTATGGAGGTTGGTGTCACATGTTCTTCACAGACTTTCACTGGATTTAGTAACCAAGACCCTTGCTATTTTGATGTCAGCTAGATTCACATGTGATTGAAAATGTCCTTGATGCATATTTTCTACGCTTCTGCTATCACACAACTTTCTAGTGAACTCCAACAACCTGCATCTTATCTCTATTCAGAACATTGCTTGTATATACAAAAGAATAATTCTGTAGACAAAAGAGCTTTCCTCAGTTCTGAAGTGACTTTGTAGGTGGGCCATAGAGTGACACTACAGATTCCGGTCAGCTCTTCATGACCTGATAGTAAATATGAATCAGTCCACATGTATGTAAGGCCAGTAAATTGGCAATTTTATTTTGGATACTGTCTTGCAGGAAGAAGAGACAATTACTTCAAGAGTGTATTGTAGAATTTTCTCTCTGAACTTTCTCAGGCCACCTAATTTTCTGCTCTCTCCATGCATGGGACACACCAAAACTCTGGATATGAGGAGCAGAAAGTTCACGCATCCATCAGTAGTGTGATACACACATGTGAAAATCTGTCTGAGAAGGGAATAGTGCTTTCTAGCAGTATTCCTTGGAGTGTGAAATTCTGTTATGTAGATACTGCTAAGCTACAGAACTCTGGCTTCCTTCCAGCTCTGGAATTCTATACACAAGGCATATTTGGACAAAGGTGGCCTACTCTGATGTGGAGTTTTGCATGGCAGATACTAAGTGGACATGTGCTACAAGAGCTTTAACATACCAGTGATACAATTGGCAAGTGTGTTTTGTGCTGTTTTGATGAGTTTGGTTTTGAAAGGTTTTAATTGACACGCACAAATGTCATGAAATACAAAAGTTTCAGCATTTGAGAGTGTTGAAACTGAGGAGCAAATACCTGCTGTGGTGTTTATCAGCCTTACTATAAGTGCCTCTGTTTCTTTCTGTGCAGTAGTAAAACCTTTATACATGAAATCTGACTTCATCTTACAGTGTTTTAAACAGAACATGTTTTCAGTGTAAAGATAGGCAGGGATGTCCATGCGTATAGTATTGCTAAAGGAAATACAACTTGTAAGTAGACAGGGACATCAGAACATTAGTTCTGTGCTGCTGATTTATTGTTAATTATTTTTGTGGGTTTTAAATAAGTGAAACTCTTACTTTTCATTTCAGCTCCAGGGACTCGAATGGATGGTTTCTCTCTATAATAACAATCTGAATGGAATTTTAGCAGATGAAATGGGCCTAGGAAAGACAATACAAACTATTGCTCTGATCACTTACCTGATGGAGCACAAAAGACTCAATGGCCCCTATCTCATCATTGTTCCCTTGTCGTAAGTAATGGGTCTCATTCTGGCATTATTGTCCTAAGCATTGCAGATTGGTTTATTTGGAGCACAACATGCTAGCAAAACCAGAAAGCTGGTAAAACACTTGATTCTATTAATTTTGGCAAACTGTATTGAATTTATTGTAATTCACTCTTAAGCCAAATGAGGGGGATGTTTTTTCTTTCCTATTGCATGCAAGCACTTCACCTTTCAGCTTTTAACTGGTAATAAAAATCTCTTGCTGAATTCTTTAAGCAGCTGGTGCCTCATCTGATACCATGTAAGCATACTTTAACGAGGTTGATCTTTTAAGTACTGTATAGGTATCCCTGGATATATGTAGCCTTGATTGATATACACACTTTCGTCAGGTGTGCAGATTATGCTTGCTTATTGTGCTACCTCCCTTTTGCTTTTCCTTAGCTTTTCAAAATGCTGCTTGTTTTATAAATTTCTTTTAGCGCATTTTATTTTCTCCAAAGGTCAGGTGTGGGTTTTAGTGATTTAAATAAAAAATGTCAGTCATTTTAGAAATCTTGTGTTGAGGAGTCATTATCTTACTTTTATGTGTAATTGACTTGATTGATGTTGAGAGTTTTCCTGGTAATTTCATTAGATAATTTGTCCACCAGTTGTGCTGAGCATGCATATTTGTTCTAGAATTAGGATAGATTTGATTTGTAGTCATCTCTTGACTTCTTTTGAGGTGTCCTCTCTTCTGGCTGTGCTGTAGTAGTAACTGATTAACTAAGATAAATGCCACAGGTGTGCTTAATTGTATGAACACGAATGATAAGCTTAGTTTGAAAAGAAACACCTGGGAGAAGATCTATAAAACAAAAATTTTGGAAGTGTTATTAATGTCAATTTTCATGTGGGCACAGTAAAAAATACGATTTCTTTTATGTACTTCAGTGTTTTTTAAAAAAAGTCAGAAGAGCTGAAAGTTCTTTCTTTTACACATTTTAAAAGCTGCCTTTCTCTGCCTTTTCTACCTTGCTAGTATTGCTGCCATCATTGGTCCACTAAGAAGAGGGAAAAAAAAAAGCAAGCAGCTGAAAAACCTCAAGAGTTTTTTTTTGCTGTTGTCTCATAATAGCAATTAGCTTCACTATATAGCAACTTTTTTGTTGGGGTAAAACAGCAGAAACAGTGCAAGAATGGATCCTCAAAGTAGTGGTTGGTGGCACTAGAGTAGTTCTGCTTGAGTAGAGAACAGATAGTTCTGCTTGAGTAGAGCACAGTAGATAAAGTCTATTTTCAGTTTCATTGGGCTGTATTTGAAAAGCTGTAGTGTCCATTTTTGGATGATATATCTAGTATAGAGGAACTTGCAAATCTATTTTTTGTCCAGAGACACTGTTCTTATTCTTACTATGTTCCAAAGTATAAAGGTGCTTGTAAAACACTACTTTTACTGGTTTCAGAAACGGCCCTGAATACAAGCTGAATGAGTGTTTCACACATTTTTTTTCTGGTTGTTTCCCTCTGAGATGCTTGTATTTTATTGCAGTGTATATAGAGCGCATTTTTAAAATAAGTTGTTATTTATGTGAGTTGATTACATAAAATGTGTTGAAAAGCTGGCAACCAGTTGGAAACACTTAAAAAGTTTGATCTGCACATGATGAAACATGTTACTTTTTCTCTATAATCTCTATAGGACTTTATCCAATTGGACATATGAATTTGACAAATGGGCTCCTTCAGTGGTGAAGATATCTTACAAGGTTTGATTTGCTTTTTATATGACTGTAGAATTGAAGGAATGAGAACTAGAGACAGTTTTTCCTCTGCCTCTGCAAGCTTTTAAACGATCCACTCATCAGGTTTTGTCATGTAGTAAGCAGTGTGAGTTAGCCATACTAAGAGGACTATAATAAACTGTGAAAGATTGTAGAAGTAAAACAGCTGTAAATCACTGTACAAAATGCAGAACCAAGTATTTAATTATCACATTTGCAAGGCTTCTGCTGAGAGTTAAGAATGGTAACTACCTAACATTTTATTCCTAGCTAAATACTTTCTTGTTTGGCTCCTGTAGTAGTGATATAGCCAAGCAATTTTTATGGAGGCCAGACCACTGGCTTTATATTTCCATGAGCCCCGTCTGCAGCTTTACAATCTAGCAGAGGTTTAGGGAAGGCACTCTGACAAGGTCTGGAATTTTGTCAATGTATTATTCACAGTATGGTAGGATTGCAGGTTCATCTGATTGCTTATTATCTGGTAATTCATAAAAACAATGGTTTTTCTTCATCAAAGTAAAGAATAACAACTCACGTGTCTCTCTCTTTTAGGGTACGCCTGCAATGCGCCGCTCACTTGTTCCTCAGCTTCGAAGTGGAAAATTTAATGTTCTTTTAACTACTTATGAGTACATAATAAAGGACAAACATATCCTTGCTAAGGTAATTTTGACTATTATGTCTCTACAGCAAGACACAGACAACTTCAAATGGTACATACCATAAAACACATTTTTGTTTTATGGGGAAGTTCCTGGTTGTTCTGTCCTTCAATAAAAATTATCCCTTTCTTTTACATTTCTGTTTCTCAGTTTATGATTGAACTTGTCAGTCACAGCTGTCCCTTCTGTAAACACTAGGATTTTCCCAATGTGTCCAGGGGACTAATTTCTTTGTGCAGTTCTGTCGGTACTATATACCTGACTGTCCTTGGAAGAACATGACTTTTCTCACCTCTGCATAATATTCAGCCTAATCTGCATCAGTGACTTTTCACTTTTTCTGCTATTCTGTCCTGAAGCTGACTCATATTAGGGCCCTTCCAGCTCTGTGGTCACTTTCCCCCACATCGCTAAATAGTCACCTATATCATAAATTTGGTGTCCAGGGTAAAGAGTCTACACCTTGCACTTCTTAGGGGCTCACTGTCTCTCTGCAGGTAGGTATCAAATGTAATTAATATAAAAAGCCTACTATACTGTAAGACTGTTTCATGTGTGCACAAAGCAGAGGTATTCTGCTATACAAAGAAACCATATTGGTTTTCCTGTAGTTTTATTGTTCATTTTCACTTCATTTTCATCTGTTGCATTCTGCATATTTACTGCCTATCACTTGTTTGTCCTTTCTAATATAATACAAAGGCAGTGCATTTTCTTAGTATCATTCTGAATGCTTGAGGACAGCTTGAGACTACGTAATGTTCCTTTTCCTTTTTTTTCCCCCACTCTTTATGAAAGATAGAAGGACAGCACTATACCACTCATCTTCTCCTGGGAAATGAAATTAGGTAGCACTTGTAAAAGTACAAACTGAGGCCTTCCTAGTCATATGGTCAGTATGTTGTAGTACAGGTGATAACAGAGAGCTTGAACAACAGCTTTCAACATCTGATGTGATTGCATTTAAGATTGCATAATAAAAAATAGGAACTTTAGTTGAAAATGCTGTAACTGAGATGTTTTTAATTATGCTGCTTTCTTTTAAAGTAAAGACATAGTATTAGCTGAAACAAAATAAAGTTCAGGGTTGCTGTTGTTTATGAGCATACTCACCTTTATCTGAAAAGGCTTTTGTCTCCTGTCAAGGTTCTTGTTACAGACAGATTTGTTTGCAGTTTACATGGTTTCTTTTTTCCACTGTGAACCATATTCTGGCCTCGAAGATCCAGTCATTCTAATCTCTTTCCCAAAAACAGAAGGAATTTGCTTGATGTTAACTTTAAATTCCAGTCAGAATTCACCATCAGATTGAGTGTACCTAGTGTTTGTCTTTCTGTGTGTTGCTAGCAAGGACACTGATAGTTGCATAATGCTTGATTTTGCTTTCCTCAAGGTTGAGACTGATTGATGTCTCAGGCTTTAAGTATTTTTGTTTTATACTTGTTGTGAGGACCTTGACAAAGTCTGGCCTGTTCTAATTTTCCAGCTTTTCTTCTTTTTCTTTCAGATTCGGTGGAAGTACATGATCGTAGATGAGGGCCATCGAATGAAGAACCATCACTGCAAGCTGACTCAGGTCTTGAATACTCACTATGTGGCCCCTCGGCGAATCCTGCTGACTGGGACTCCTTTGCAGAACAAATTGCCTGAACTTTGGGCTCTCCTCAATTTCCTTCTTCCAACCATTTTCAAGAGCTGCAGCACCTTTGAGCAGTGGTTCAATGCTCCATTTGCCATGACTGGAGAAAGGGTACTGTGGCAGTGTTTTTTTTATAAGATCAGAAATAAACTGCTTTGATGAAAACAAAAGAGCTTACTCAGACAGATTAGTGTTTGGACTTGTGCTGGTTACTTAAGGATTTAACATAACTAAAAGATTACTTTTTTATAATATGAAAATTTTAATGTTTAAAGTGCGTTTTTTGACTCAGTGTCAGTTTGGTTGTAAGATGCAAATAATCATTGCACATTCTTAGCAGTCCATGTGAGAGAAGACATTAACTAATATATTTGAGTGGTCTTGTAGTGACTTTTGTAAACTTTTCTAGGTGGACTTAAATGAGGAAGAGACTATTCTGATCATCCGTCGTCTGCATAAAGTGCTTCGGCCCTTCTTGCTGAGAAGACTGAAGAAGGAGGTTGAGTCTCAGCTCCCAGAAAAGGTTTGCAATGAGAGGAATTTTGGAAAGGGTTTAATAATCTTTCTAAGCACTAAGTTTTGAGATTTATTTTGCAGAACAGGACTTCTTTAGTATTTGTTTGTTTATACCTCTTCAGAGAAAGCTGAGGAAGCTTGAGTACCTGAAGTGTCTGCATTCTCAGGATTCCTCTCCAACCTTATATGTGTTTGTTGTGACCAGTGTAAGATATGCACCTTCTATGCATTATAGTCTGGTTTCAATATATGAGCCAGCTGTACATTGAGGATAAAATTCTGTCCTATACCATCCTACTTGCACGGGGCTGAAGCTAGTTCACTGAAATTTCTGAGGGACTACTGCACTTTATAAAGCAGGCACAATCTGGTTTATTATCATTCAGGAGTTGTGTGAAGTGTCTTGTTGAAATTGCACAATTATTTTTTAACTAGTGGCATTTTAATTCAGAACATAAAATTATTTTCTGATTTCAAAGGAAATGGTTTTTATTTCTGGATAACTCATTTTGTCCCATTGTGGCCTCCTCTGTAATTCTGCATCCCTCTTCACAGAATAACAGCTACTAAAATAAAAAAAAAAGTAAATTTGAAGACGTGATAAGGAAAAGTTGGTTTTAAGGTAAACTGGATTAAAACCAAACAAGACTGAAATATTTATAAGGTGTGTTATGAGCTCATTGGCTAAATGAATGGAGAACTGTGTACAGATACTTAGAGACAATATAAAGAAGGGCATTTTAAAATTATTTTTCATCTTTGTAATCATGTAAATACTACTTCTGTTGCAAATTTCTGTTCCTTCAAATGTCAAATTCTCAATATCCTCAGAAAAATTTGTTTGAGAATAAAATATGTTTGCATTTGAAAATAATACTTAAATCAAACCACTGACATATCCAGTAATAGGCACTGGAGAGGCAAAATTTTCAAGTTACGTACACAACGCATACTCAGAAGATCATGTTTCTCTATGTTGCCATTATCTGAAAAAAGGAGTTTATCCAGCCATGAGGACTGAACCTGAGGGCAGAAGCCTGATCAGGTTCATTTGCTCTTGCAAATGTTGGTAAACAGTGAAGAAAGTCACTTCTCTTTAAGAAGTATACTCTTGTCTTTCTGAGAAGAAAATAACCTGATCGTTTTCTTCCTGTTTATTTATTAAACATGAGGAATCTTACTCATTGTCTTTCTTTCATAGCTTGAAAGATTTCTAGCCATTAGTGTGGTTTTGTTATGTTACAGTTTTTATTTGACATAACTTAATAAAACTATAGTGATTATAATCTGGACATTGGGCAATAGACAAACTTACATAAAATTGGTGTGTGAAGTCTTTCTGTTACTGTTTTTAAATCTAGTATGCAGTTAAGAACTAAATATAGTTTTGCAAAGCTGAGCAAGTCAGGCTGAATGTAGCAATCATACAGTACTGTATTAATCCCTAGCGTTTTAGTGGATGTTGAGAAAATGGTGACAGTCTAGATGAACATTATGCCAATTAGACTCTATAATTACTAGATATATAGTGATGATATTTTTATGATGCTTTGCTTGATATTTTTATAATACTTAACAGACAAAATAAATTCAATTGGTTATTAAACATAAAATAGTTTTTTAGTTGCATGTTAATTTCAAAATTAGTTTTAAGTTATTTTTTTAGATTTTAAAAATTAGAGAGTGAGAAATAAAATATGTTTGGTAATCTTGCAGTTGCATCTTTAGGATCCAGCTGTCTCACTGCAGCTGTGACTCACAAATACTCATTTCTGTGCTTGCCGTTGTATTGCTGGTCATTGAAATTTTATGTGGTGATCTGGTAGATAAAAGATTAGTAGGGTTTTTTTGTTTAGTTGTAGAATGACAAGAACCTGCAGTTAGTTCTGACTGACATTATTATGCCAGCATGTTCATGGTTTTGGGTTTTTTTTTAATACCAGGTGGAATATGTGATCAAATGTGATATGTCAGCTCTTCAAAAGATCCTATACCGTCACATGCAAGCCAAGGGGATCCTTCTCACAGATGGTTCTGAAAAAGACAAGAAGGTATAAAAGAAAAACTAAAATATGAAGGAAATAATGTATTATGACTGAACATGTTAATAACATGACTTCTGTTTTATAAAATTAGTATATAGGTCCTTACTGCAGGTATCTCCCATGGGAAGAGAAATTTCAGGCATGCCTTTCAGGTACCATACAGCAGCTATACACAAAGAGAAGTGTAGCTGCACTCAGTTGTATTCAGTGTAGTTGCACTACCTTTCTGCAAACAGGCAGTGTTTGAGAAAAAACTGCATTTTCATTGACTGAGCTTAATTCAGTAATATATCTGAATAATTGTGATTGTGGGAGTGATGGCTAGAGAAGGTCATTTATGTTGATTTTCAGATCTATTAGTTAAGTCTTGTTTCAGTTAGCTAGGACTATATGGTTGCATTCATCCTTACAAGGTCTGTTGGTGACAAAATTCTTTAAGAGATCAGTAAGATTCAAGGTCGTACAGTCAGATTTAGACTTTGTAGTAGTAAATGTTGGTTATGCTGTCATGGGTTTTGATCCGGTCACTACTGAGTAAAGAAATTGCTATTCATCAACTTTTCACATGGTAACAAATTTGAAATATAGTAAATGTGAAATACTTTCATCAGACACTACAGAATATCTAGAATATAAAGGTTTCAGTTTGTATGAAATGTACACCCTCTAGTGTGTATATTGCTGATGCAGTGCACATATAGTCTTTCCAATATCGTTTTTCATGTTCATATTTCAAAGAAATATTTTGGTGATTTTTCTCTTCAGTATGTTACTTTACCTTCCTAGTTCTTTGCAGTCAGATTGTTTTCTTTACTGGTGCTTAATTAAACTCCAGAAAAAGGGCTCTTTTTCACAGGATATTGAAACGCATCTTCATAGTTTGAACACTTTTTAGACATTAATTCATATTCCTCACTTGTATTTTTAATGCATTTTTTCAGTTTGGTGTCTTTATATTTGTCCTAAAAAATAACATTTTGTATCACAGTCTTCCACTTCCTTTTCTGGTCTCTTTCTTTCATCTGCTCAGACACTTCCATGTATTTTCCCTGCCTGTTTCTCTACCTGGCTTTGTGATTAACCAGTTAAAATTGCCTTTGCTGTCATCTGAACACTTCCCTTGCCATCCTCTCTCCCCAGGGGGCTAAAATTTTTCCTTTCTTGCAACTCCCTCTTAATTGATTTTTTTTTAAATGTTAAATCAAACTCTGTTATCACTGCTACCTGTTGTCAGCAAAGGGAGGTGGTTGTTAAGATGGCTTAGCTTCAATGATCAAGGAACTGTTGTGTTAGGAAAAAAATCATGTCCTTCTGCAGCTCTGGCCTGGACCCAGCTGAGGTTAGAGACAATTCACTCAGATGGAAAGCTGTAGGGAATTATTTTTATAACAAATATGAACTGCATTTTTGGAGCAAATTAGACATGATCTTAGAAATAACAAAACCAAGTTTTAAATATATGGAGTGCCCCCTTCAAATGGATTATCTCTAGATGAAAGTTATGATTTCAGTGTACTTCCCAGAAAAGACTAGAATATTGCTAGTATGTATTATAATTAAGTACTGAATTTTCCCCTAGTTTACAACTCAAAATTGGTCAATTGTTTTGGCTAAGATTTTTAAAATAAATCTGAATTAGTCATACAGTAAACTTGGAATACTGATGCCACTCTGATCACGTTTTTATAAAGTGGCAACAAACCAAAATGGCATTAGAAAGCAACAGGTTTTTGGCAATGTTAATGTGATGCAATGGTCTCAAACATAGGCTGACCAGCTGCAGTTGGTTTTTAACTGTATAGTGCTACGCCTGAGTGTCTGATGAGTGTCCTGGTTCTACAAGATTGCCTGTAGTGTATGTTTTGAGAGTATACTTCCTTAAATAATACTACTCATGAAGTTGTTGAGCTTTAGCATTTTAGTATCTCTGGCCTGATGTTTTCCTTGGCCTGATGTTTGCTTCGAGTGAGAAACCCATATATTGAGTTACAGACTGGAGAAGCTACTGTGGAATTGAAAATAATCCAGCTAGAATTACTTCTGTTAGAGGGTTCAGACACTATGAAGTTTGTATGGTTTCGTAGTAAACAGTATAAATAATCAGGATAGTAGATGCTTTGCTTCCCATCAAGAATACTGCCAGTAGAAATGTAGTGCACTTTGTCAATTACTTCCAGGTCTTCCTTTTTCATTACAGAGCATCCTTATGACAGATGAATTTATAAAGCAAGACAGTAGTTTTTTTGATTTTTGTTGTTTTGATTTGTCCTGGTTATTTTCTTATTGTAGAGCTTTGTTGTGTTTTGATTTTCTTTTGTGTTTTTTTTTTTTTTTTTAATTGGTGATGTAGTGTTTGGATTTGGGATAAAAGTATGTTGAAAGGGTATATTCATAAGCTAAGAACTTAATTATTTGGTTTGCATTGTTTATACCCATAGGGAAAAGGTGGAGCAAAAACTCTTATGAACACTATCATGCAATTGAGAAAGATATGCAATCACCCATACATGTTTCAACACATTGAGGTAAGACTGATTGGTCTGATTTTGAGAGTTATTTTTTATTCAATAAAATAGGATATGATAGTAGAAAACTGCTGCTAAAGCTTATGTGTGTGGGAGGGGACATCTCTGTCCACATAATTTATACTGGAAGGGACTATTCTGAAAAAATATGTATTATAGTCAACAAGTGCCATCTTCTTATTGATTATCCAAAGTCTGTTTTTAAAATAGTTAATTTTATGGAGCAGTGTCTTTAAAAAGAGAAGAATTTTTTGTTAATTTAAGACAACTCAGAGCTAATTTTTACATTTGCATACTCTAAATTTATTATGTATAGACACTGGTTCAAATATCATCTAGAATCTCTGTAGTTAGCAGACTGCTAATCTTCTGCAGTGTCAACTGCAATTGCTCTATTCTATCCATCTTGTTTTTCAGCAAAAATGTACTCTATATATACCATCTCTCAATAGGATCTAAGTATATCAATGTAATATATCTGAAAAGATAAAAAGTGTCATAGATATCTGGAATATAGCCAAATTTATGAAAATATAATTAAGTGCCTACTGTGATAAAGTATTTTTATTATTATTATTATTATTATTATTATTATTATTGCAGTAGTTTTCTCTCTTCGTGATCTTGTATGCTGAGTAATTAAATTGAGTAATTTGCAGATGGATCTTCTACTGATCAGTATAAATTAATAATTGGTATTCTACTGTGTTTGTAATCTGGTAAAATGTATGCTGCAGAAGTCAGTTCTGCAAATCATGAATTTCAAATAATTGCACAGGAAAACATTAAGCAGAGCACTGTTGCCACAAGGTGGTTTCCAAGAGTATGAACATCATTGAACTAAGACCACAATACTCATATATTTAATTTGATTTCTGTAAGAACGTGTAGTTTTTGGATGCTGTGTATTTTGTAATATGTTTATTGCTTATAACTTTGCAGGAGTCCTTCGCCGAACATCTGGGCTACTCAAATGGGGTCATTAATGGGTAACTCTCTGTTTTTCCTGCTGTCCATAGTGTTTATTGGAATTAATGATCACTTTATTTTTCTGGAAGCTATGTGTTAGGGAATTCAAGCATTTCATACAGGGGCAGAGAAAGTATGGGGCACATATGTAAAGCAAAACCTAATAGTACTAGAAGTTCATTGGGATGACTCTTCAGAGATATCTGTTAGGATTTTCTTCTCTTTACTGTTACTTTTGCCTTCTGCTTTTCCTTTTTTACTATCTCTTTTCCAAACTAAAGTAACATTTCTTCCATTATCTGAAATGAAAAATATTTGTTTTATATTTCTTGGCACTCTGTGCAGTTGTCACGTTAATGGATGCTTTCTAAACCAAAAGTGTGTATCATCCACCTGATTTTCTTCCTGTTTAGGTACTAATTATAATTTTTTTTCTTTATCTAGTATACCAGATTCTTTGTGTCCTTAGCTAGTATACCAAAATACTTGTCTCCTAAATAGTTTAGGCTGATTACAGATGAGTGCATATCAGAAGGCTATGTATCATGTGGATTTTGTGCCATTATTAATGATAAATTGTATTTTGAGAGTGCAGACTCAAGGTTAGAGAAGCATTGCATGAAGTTTATTCCTGTAAAGTGCATCACTGTGGTGTTGATTTAGATGTTCTGTTTACTTGTATTCATTTTCTGGGTTGTGGATTGCATTTCTGTGCTAGGAGTTGGTTTTGGAATTCTTGCATAGAAGAAAAAAGAGCAGCTAATCAAAGCAGCTAAATCCTGTTCGGGATGACCAAGTTGTATGGCTAAAGAGTATATGTCAGACTCCTGCCACTATCTCCATATATTAGTTCCATTTGCAATACTTCACTTCTACTTGTGTGATAGTTGAGTGGAAAAGGGGATAATTTCCAGCAAATGCTTGATGAATACAATTTAAAACTGTAGTTGCAATTGAAAGTTGTTTTTAATGCCAGTTGAAAACAAAGCAACAGGTGAATGTCTTAGCTTATAGAATGTTTATCTAGCTGAGAAATAGTGTTTGTTTTAATAAATAATGAAAAAGAATTGAGTGATTGAAAGTCAGCACAATTTCTGTAATTGAAAAAAATACAGGATAACGGGACTTTGCATGTGTTTATTTTCATCAACATGTGCAATTTTAAAGAAAGAAAAGTGCTATTAGTCTTGTTTAGGTTAAGTAAATTAGTCTTTTTGTTATAGACATGATAATGACTACAGACTTTTAAATGTGGGGTTATTCTGGTATTTACTTTGCTGCTTCTCTCCAACAGAGCTGAACTGTATCGGGCCTCAGGGAAGTTTGAGCTACTCGATCGTATTCTACCAAAGTTACGAGCTACTAACCATCGTGTGCTTCTCTTCTGTCAAATGACATCACTCATGACCATTATGGAAGACTACTTTGCATTTCGAAATTTCCTTTACCTGCGCCTCGATGGTAAGCTAAATGGAAAAAAAGGATGAATACTAAGATAAGAGGTAGTATCCTTCATTAGTTTGGGCATGGGAGCCCTGGGTTCTCCTCCCGGTATTTTCATAACAGTGCTGTGCTGTGACTAAACAAGAGTGAAAACAGGTTCAAAATACTGTTTTGTAATCTTGCAAGTGTATTTACCATGAAGTTATGCCAGTAGACCCTTCGGTGGCAGTTTAGTAGACTTTCCCATATTCTTCCAGACAAGGAAAGTACTGAGAAAGACATACTTCTACTTCTGTGGGTAGAAGTATTTGTCTATGTCTCTTTCAGTGTTTTGTTTTATCTGTTTAATCTGCAGACATTTGGTCAATGGATTCTTTTGATAAACATTTAGGTCTATACCAGGAATGCAGTTTATGTATAAATTTGCTGCTTGGAGGCTCATCACTTTTTCACATAGGGTTTAAAATCTAAGGTTCCCAATTAGTCATCACTATCTAAGTTGCCTGAAAATCTTCTCATGATAAGAGATGCCAGTGTTAGGCCTGTATTCCAGTGGAATAAATTTAGTTTTGTCTGTTTAAAATTCAACTGCTAACCTTCACAAGATAGCTGAATTTCAGCATGATGCCTGAATTTCACAGGAAGATCAAAAGCCTCAATTTCCTCATGTGTAGATTTGTTTTATTACTTCAAACAAAAAGATGGTTTAGAAACATTTTAGATACTAATATCTTTGTTCTCTTCAGTGTCTCTGTTGAGTGTTCAATATATTTGTGGATGGTCTGGATGAGGGGATTGAATGTACCCTCAGTAGATTCACAGACTGCCCTTGGGTTACAGCAGCCCCAGGCAGTGCCACAGGCTGGGGCAGAGTGGCTGCAAAGCTGCCACAGGAAAAGGAGCTGGGGGTGCTGGTGACAGCAGCTGAACATGAGCCAGCAGTGCCCAGGTGGCCAAGAAGGCCAATGGCACCCTGGCCTGTGCCAGCAATGGTGTGGCCAGCAGGAGCAGGGCAGGGATTGTCCCTCTGTACTTGGTGAGTACCCACTGGAGAGGCCATACTCTCAGTTCTGTGTTCAGTTCTGGGGCCCTCACTCCAAGAAGGACATTGAGGTTGCTGGAGTGTGTCTAGAGAAGGGCAGCAGGGCTGGGGAAGGGTCTGGGGCACGTGTCCTGCAAGAGGCAACTGAGGGAGCTGGGGTTGTTTAGCCTGGAGAAGAAGAGGGTCAGGGATGACCTTATCACACTCCACAACTCCCTGAAAGGAGGCTGTAGCCAGGTGGAGGTCAGTCTCTGCTCACAGGCAGCCAGTGACAGGACAAGAGGACACAGTCTCAAGCTGCACCAGGGGAAGTTCACGTTGGTCACTAGGAGGAATTTTTTCACAGAAAGGGTGATTGGGCATTGGAATGGCCTGCCCAGGAACATGGGAAAGTCACCATCCATTAAAAGTGTTTGAGGAAAGATTAGCTGTAGCACTTAGTGCTGTGATTGAGTACACAAGGTAGTGTTTGATCAAAGGTTGGACTCGATGATCTCAGAGGTCTTTTTCAATCTATTTGATTTGCTAATTGAGTCCTGCAATTCCATGAAAGAAAAATTAAAAATAATGTATCCCACCTGAGTTTTAAACCAGTGTGAAAGAAGTTTCCATTTTGGTCTTCTTCCACGATGATGATCTCTACCGCATACTGAGCTTCTTAAATAGTGATCATTTTTGCTTAATGTTTTATCTCATACATGGTATTACATAGGACCAGCAGCATTTATCAGAATGCTTTTTAGTAGAGAAGCAATGATTTAAGTTAAATACAGAGAAGAGTGTGAGTGAGACTTGAAGTTCCTTCTGAATATTTTCAAGTGTTTTAAATTGACTCTTAAAGCTTCATGCTTTAATCAGAAGAAAAAGTAGTACCAAGAAATATTCTCATCTTTCATTAATATTAATGAACATGAAGTTGAACCAACAATATCCTTGAATATAAAATGGGATTATGAAATGGACACACAAATGAGCTATCTCACTGTGCCATAGAATGCCAAAACTGTCTGAAGAACAGAGGGCATGCTAACAAAGCCCTCTTCATACCTCTGGCTTGCATGTGCTTTAATACTTCTATTCAAGACAAATAAATTACATTACATTTTAAATGTTTTAGATTATTTTATATCATGTATTTTAAATGGATTCCTTTTCATGCTAGAATATTTATGGCAAGACACAATATGGTAAGTACACCTCATTGTCTTTTTCAGGTAGTTCATTAAATTAGATGAACCCTTTTTCTTCCTTTCCAGTTTCATTATGACAGATACTTTCATACTGGGATATAATCTATCCAGGTTCTCCCCAGCTGTCTTCTTACATGGAGTGTTTCCTACCCAGTTCACTTGCTTATTGGGTCCACTGGGTCAGCAGTGGGCTGGCAGCTTGGCTGTGTGATTGTGGTGGCTATGGACGGAGCTAATTTTCCTCCTAGCAGCCAATGTAATGCTGTGCTTTGCACTTGTAATGCCGCCAGTGACATCAGCCCGGTGTTAGGCCATTGCTGAGCAGCACTTGCAGTGTCAAGGCTTTCTCTCCAAACAGGCCTCTCCCCCAAGGGGTAAGGCTGCATTGAACTGGCACCCAGATAAGACAGCTGACCCAGGCTGACTAAAGGGTTGTGAACAGCCATAAAACCTGAGGGAAAAGAGGAGGATGCAGAGACATCACTTGCTATGGCATTTGTCTTCCCAATTAGTCATTACAGGTGCTGAGGCCCTGCTTCCCAGGAAGCAGCTGGACATCTGTTTGCTGCTGAGAAACGTAAATAAATTCCTCTTCTTGTGCTTGCACACACACCTTTCACTTCTAATAAGCTGTCTTTTTCTCAGTACAGGAGCTTTTCTGTTTTATTTCCTCCCCATGTACTGCTGAGTGTGGGGAGTCAGGGGTCTGTATGTGGAAGCCAGTTGGGGAACAACCCACCTAGTAATAAAAAAAATTTGTAATGTCATCTTCTATACATATATCACCCTCAAAATGGGACATTTTAAAAATTTGCAGTCTTTTGGTATTAACTATGACTCCCAAGGCAAATAGTGACATTTTGATAGATCTCTATATAAGTAGCTTTTGAAAATATTTAATGCTGCTCTAGCCAGAAGGCATTAATCAAAGCTAGAGCTCTCTTCTGTTTGTATATAGTAGTTTCAATTGAAATTTATATGAGTTATAAAAAAGTATAACAATGTTAGCCAACATTTTAACATCTACTTTAGAAATGTCAAAACAAATGCATTTAAAGAGACCTTTAGAAGTCCATCTCCTAGGTGTGATAGACAGTTGACCTAAACAGTCATGGACAGTGTTATGGAAAATGCAGCAGAGATGTCAAAAAGCAGTGCACTAAATAACCCTTTCACATGTAGTTTTAGCAACAGACATTATATTATTTCCATTCACAACTTTATTATATGATATTTTTAATATTTTTTTTCAGGCACAACAAAATCAGAGGATCGAGCTGCTCTGTTAAAGAAGTTCAATGAGCCTGGATCACAATACTTTATCTTCTTGCTGAGTACAAGGGCTGGAGGGCTAGGCTTAAATCTCCAGGCTGCAGACACTGTTATAATCTTTGACAGTGACTGGAATCCTCATCAGGTTATATTTATTTTCTTATCTTCATAAAATGTGTAAAGAATCCATGATGTTTTTTTGAGTTGCTTCTTTAAATAGATGATGTAGCCTAGGACGAAAGGAAAAAATCCAAGGAAGAGATAAAATGCTGCTTTGAGAGGAATTAGTGAGGCAAACTGCCACAATCAGGAAATGTTTTTGTTTGAATAGGTGAACTAATTCTGTGCCTACATATATATTTTTTCTGAGTCTTGAAGTATCCTCAGTACTAGGAGTGTTATAAACCTGCTTCATTACTATAACTGTACTTATTCTTTAACCCTTAGGATATAATAACCAGCTCACTAGCATTTGGTAGCTAGTTTGTAATACTTCAGTAAAGGCTATGCTGAATGCTACCTGTCTCATGAAATTAGGTGACCATGTGAGTGCAGTAGTCTTGGCCTGAGGACAGCTTACTCTGTGGTGATTAGTAGTAACTGCAAATACCAGAAAAAGACGGTATCACACCCACTTTGGCTTGTTTTAAAACGCCAGAAGGGGTAACTTGAATTATGCCTTTGCCACCCTAGAAGTGCATAGTTGTATGTGTTTTCAGTTATTGTGCAAATGTATGCAATTCACATAATACTCAATGACCACATGTAAAAATGTAAGGGAGGCAAGACTAAAAAGAGTTTAACTATCTGTGTTTACACTCTCTGTAAATTACTCTCTGTGTTCTTTGCCTAATAGGACTTGCAGGCCCAGGATAGAGCTCACCGAATTGGTCAGCAGAATGAAGTTAGAGTCCTGAGACTGTGCACTGTGAACAGTGTGGAAGAGAAGATACTTGCTGCAGCAAAGTATAAGTTGAATGTAGATCAAAAAGTTATTCAGGCAGGAATGTTTGATCAGAAGTCTTCAAGCCATGAAAGGAGAGCTTTCCTTCAAGCTATATTGGAGCATGAAGAAGAAAATGAGGTAAGATAGTTAGAAATAATTACTCAGGAAGTACTGACTCTTCTTTTATTCATCATTTACAAAGATTGTCATAACTCTTGAAATTGAAAATTTCATTACAATTTCTTACCATCCATTTAGAGAAATAACTTAATTTTTATCTTTTTTTATGGTCACAGTAATAGGTTGTAATCTACTGGTTATGATGTAATGGTTATGGTTAAATCTTACTGTAGAATTATGCATTGCAACTTAAAACCCTGTCTACCCTTTATAATTTTGGCAAATAATTGCATTCATACAATGATTTTTTTCCAGAACACATTATAAACCATTTCCTAAGTCCAATATATATGTTCAGCGAGGCACTTTGATTTTCAGATGTGCTGAGCAGCTAGTACTACCTGTAGGGGCCGTGGAATTATATTATATATTGTATAGCTGGCCTTAGAGCCATGAGTAAATATATATATATATTGCATAAGTGGCCCATGAGTCTCAGTAAAAGATGTGTGTATTGTGTAAGTGACCCTGCCCCGTTTCTAGTTGTTGTAAATGGGCTGCAGCTGTGATGTCCTTAATTGGGCGGCAGCTGTAGCCCGTGAAGGTAGCTGGGATAAACGGGAGTGGGGCAGCCAGGGAGAGCTGGAGAGGAGCCCTGGCTGAGAGGTATGGGACTCTAGAAGTAGGAGAACAACAATATGATAACTACAACTAACTAGGTTCAGTTTTGAAGGACCCTGCTTATTGTACTTTGTTTGGAAACTATTTAAGAATTAAGATCTGCTTTGATATGCCTTGAGCTTAGGACAAGCCCAAAAGTAACTGTTTCTTTCTGATGCTGTGTCCAGCCCAGACTTCTCATCACCACTTTCTCTTTGAGAAATAATTAGCTGTTTAAAAAGAGCTGTCAATTCTTTTCTTTTAAAAGTGGGAAGTGAGGTTCTTTTAATAGTGGGAAGTGAAGGACACTGAGTGTCCTTCTGTTTTCATTGTGTTCTTTTATGGAGCTCTGAGTATGGAATGATACCCCTATTCTTTCACCTGTCATTGCAGATTCTTCTCTTAATTTGAACAAAATTCAGTACTTGGACTAAAGCTGTATTTGGGAGAAATTAAATAAATTTGTCAGTTATACTGATGACACACACAGAGAAATTTTTGATCAGCACTGACTTTTTCCCAACTTTAAAATACCCTGAACTGGTTGAAGATGGAGTTTTTGAGACCGATCTTGCCTCTGAGTGGAGCTTGTGTGTGTGAATAAGGTGCACACTGACAGGAGATTCTACAGCCTGTGTTTCACTAGCATCCTTCGTTATATGGAGTAAAGTTTCAAAGATCAAGGAGTTTACTTCTGTAGTCATTAATCCTCTTGTGTAAACTCTGCATTGAGCATTTAGAAAAGCATGATTAAGATGAAATTTAAGTTTAAATTTAAATACTAAAACTATTGTTTTAGTATTTTTCATAGAAATTAAAGAAGAGTGACAAAACTTTTTTATCAGTAATTGTCTTTTATTTGTGGTGTTAATGCAGAAATTTGGTGATATACATATGTACCATTTTTGATTAAGTAAACCTGTAGTTCTAAAGCAGACCACACTTCCTATATGAGTAGGAAACCAGCAGATATTTTCATAATACCGTGAATTTTTAAAAAAATTTGGAGTACGTTTGTTTCTGAAGCATTTATCTGACAGTGTTTCAGAAGTCAGGGCTGCTGCTAAGCCTGTGTGACATGCCTTATTTTGTAGATGACTTCAGAACAATTTGTTTCTTGTGTGTTATATACTTAATCTGCTGTCCTGAAGCAAGCAGATTTAAAAACTGTTTATTTGCCATAGCCCACCATCAGTCTTTAAAGCACTGATGTTGCAGTCTGACTCCTAGCTGAAGCTTTCAATTAATACTTCTTTATGAACAGAGACTATACAAAACTTTGCCCAAACACTCAACCTCTTGAGGACTAGGAGGAATTGAATTTGCACCATCCTGCAATGGTCAGCCATTGCTCCTTCATTGCAGCAACACCGAGTGTCAAGTGGGAGATTGATGGGAAAAAAGCAAATCTCTCAATTAAAGTTAAATTATCAACAATATTGACACAGCTTTGACTTACGGATGCAGACTGGCACATCTAACAAACATATTGTTTACTGATAATCTAGTTAAATAAACCCATGCTAAACAAGCTTTAAACTTTCCACGTTTGTATGTAGACTACTCTGTTCTGTTCATCCTTTTTCAGTAGTTTTTTTTTAAGTTCAGCATCAACTCTCCCCTTATTTTTCTTTCTTCTTTCTTTTTTTGATCCATTTTTTCTTTTAACAGTACTTGATAAAGCAGAGAGGTAATTTCTGTGTATTTAGAAAGATTCATTAGAATAATACCAATGTATGACAACTTAGCAATTACTTGTTCATAGTGTAATTTTTTGTTGGCAGTTAAGTTTGTTTATAATTTTTTCTTCTGCAAAGCCTACCTGTTTGGCAACAGGATTATTCAGCCTAACTGCTGATAATGTGGACACTGTTGTTACAGCTTCTACTGTAAGATCACTCATTTTTTTCAGGTCAGAAGTTACTCTGAGATAATAAGGAAGTATGTGGCCCTTTCATGATGGTCACATTTATAAAAGAATCTTTCTTTCTCTGTGTGAGTAACCATGTGACTTCTTTTCATGAAGAGTGAAGGAGCAATGCCTAGAAGTGAGAAGAACTAGCTCTCTTAATCACTTTCCCAGTTGCCTGGTTCATCTAAATTATATGTTCATTAAGGTTAAAATCTAAATTATATGTTCATTAAGGTAGAAAGGTGTTCCTTGAGAATTACATTAATAAGAACTGGTTTGGGGTTTTTTCTGAGGTGTAGAAATCCAGACACTGGAGGGGAGATGTGAGGAAATATAAATGACTTACTATTTCAGAAAAATAAGCTACAGGATATTAGCTTTTTGGATGCTACATGCAGCATTCTATACTCTCATTAAACTGGGCTCAAAACATGAGTTTTTAGGAAGAATTATAGGTCTGTAGCATAGTGTAATATTTGTTCAGAAAGCCCTGTGTAGAGTGACCTGTTGTCTGTGGTTTTAGAATAATTCAGGGAGGAAGACTGAATATTTTGGGCTTTGTTTTACAAAGTGGGTATCGTAATGGTTTCAGCTTTAATATTTTCAGTTGAACACTACAGTTCTAAATTGTTTTTCTAGTGTCTGTTTCTGTTTTTATTAAATAATCCATTTTGTCTGCAGTAAAACTTTCACATCTCAATTTGTAAGCAGAAAATGGTCAAGAGAAAGTGATTCAGCAAGGTTATTTTCCAGGATAAAAACATATTTTGTTATTTTCATTTAATCACGAATTTTTCAGTCATCTTGCTTTGATGGGAAAAAAACCTCAAAATCTGGAATGGTATTTCTGAAGGAATGTTGTAGAATAGCAGAACAGAAATAGATCCATTTTAACCAAAGCACTAACTGTGCTTCTGACCTGGGAAAAGCACAAGCCAGAATTTCCTGGTTTTGTATTTGGTCATTTCCTCATTCTCAAACTTTGAAGGGAATAATAAGTGTCGTTTGTCATTCTTACCATCTTAGTTTGTTACTTCTGAATAGCTGAACACTTTAAAAGGTTTCATTTCAGTTTAAGTGCTCCCACATGTTGTCAGAGTATGAGGCTCAGTGGAGCTCTGAACTGAGGAAGGCTGTTAGTTCAAGGTGCATGTCAGTACTTCCTAATAATTTTATCCATCTTTCTAATCAGGAAGAAGATGAAGTTCCTGATGATGAGACACTGAATCAGATGATTGCTCGACGTGAGGAGGAATTTGACCTCTTTATGGTGAGGATGGGTAATCATAAAAAAATCATCTTATCTAGTGTTTTTAATAAAGGCATTAACCTTTTTATCACTCAAGTTTGTCAAAACTTTACTAGAGAAGTAGGTTTTATTTACTTGTGTTGTATTTACTTGTGTTGAGGAAAAAAGTGTAGTCTGCTTAAATACAGAGTTCCTCAAATGACAGAGAGTCTTCAGCGATTGCTTGCTGTTAGTGAAATATTGACAATCTAGAGGAAGAGTTTAACACAACAGAGAAATTTATAGTTCAAAAGTGTCAGTCACAGTTTGGCTTGTTAATTCTACAGCATACTATAACTATTCAACATTCTGTCTTACTTACGGACTTGGATATTGGCAAGGACAGCTACAGGAACTTTACAGGGTAGTAAATTAGTAGACTAACAGTGCTGTTTTCTTGGTGAGTTAACTGAGGTATTGTTGATGGTTTTATGAGGAATTCAATTAGCTGCATCTCTACTGCTACACTGTTGGAACAGCTACCAAAATAGAGCTAGTGGTTCAAATGTGAGCCACTTCGTTTTTATTAGTACTTCCCTTTTTGTTTATGCTTCTTCAGCACTGATGGAATAATTACTGAAATGCCTTTGTAGGCATAGCTCTTGCCTTTTAGTGTTTGTACAGTCTGAGGATTGCTAGAGGATGTCTGGGCTCCACTGACACTAGTACAGGGCAATACTTAAATACTGAAGGTAAAGCACTATGCTCTCTAATTCTACAGAGGTGGCTTTCTTCTGCAAGGTGAGACAAGACAGACACCTCTGTGCATAAATGGATGTGTATCTGGTGGTATCCGCAGAAACAACTGCTGTTAGGAGCAACACAAAACCTGTGTACACAGTACAGGTTTTATTTCCTCATTGTCTTCTGCTTACAAATTCATGTGTAAAAAATTGTGCATGAGTTACACAAGCATGCAGGGGCCCTTTTTGTGTAAGTTACAGTTGTTCATGTACACTGTTGGAAAAGGCATATTCCCCCATATGACTCTTCTTTTGCTCTTGCTGATTTGCCAGTTTAGTGTTCCTGTGCTGCGCTTCATTAAGTGTTACTCAGAACTGAAATCACTAAAGCCAGGTTGGATAGAAAAGGAGTGCTTACAGACACCTGTCTTTTTAAACTTTTCCATCAGTGATTTGAGTGTAAGGAGATTTACATGACACAAACCAAGAGATGGCCATTTGATCCAAAACTCAAAAGAAATAATTTCATCTGAATTATTGACTGAACATACCCTGAGTTTTGTGAAGGTGGATTTGCTGCTAGAAAAGAGCTTCTGATTTTTCCTTCAGACCCAGAAGAAAAGAACTAATCCATGATTGAAAGTAGCTGATGAATTTGTATCTGTTTTCTTCAACTTGTAGTATTAAATTTGAAGGCTGTTTAATGTAAAAAAAGTTGAGGAGCCAAAAGTAAAGACAATTTTGACAAAATCATAGAACATACTGAGCTGGTAGGGACCCACAATAGTCGTTTCCAGTTCCTGGGCCTGCACAGGACATGCCAAGAATCACACCATGTGTCTAAGAGCATTGTCCAAACATTTACTGAATTCTGTCTGGCTTTGTGCTGTTACAGCTTCTCTGGGGAGCCTGTTTCAGTGCTCCACGACTCTCTGGGTAAAGAACCTTTTCCTGATATCCAGCCTAAACAATCTCTGACACAACTTCAGGCCATTCCCTCAGGTCCTGTCACTGGTCACCACAGAAGAGATCAGTGCCTGCCTCTCCTGTTTTCCTCAGAAGGAGCTTGACTGCAACGAGGTGTCCCCCCACTCTTCTCCAGACTGAAGAAAACAGGAGAACTCAGCTGCTCTTCATAAGGGTTCCTCTCAAGGCTCTTTACCATCTTGTGGCCCTCCTTTGGACACTCCCCAGTTGTTTTGTATCACTCTTACACTGTGGCACCCAGAACCCAGCACTTGAGGTGAGGCTGCCCCAGTGCAGAGCAGAGCAGGACGATCCCCTCCCTCGCCCAGCTGACCATGCTGGGCCTGATGCCCCCAGGACATGGGTGGCCCTCCTGGCTGCCAGGGCACTGCTGGCCATGTTCCACTTGCCATCAGCCAGGAGCCACTGGTCCCTCTCTGTGGCACTGCTTACCAGCATCTCAAGTCCCCAGTCTGTCAGTACATCCCAGGCTACCCCATCCCAGAAGCAGAATCTGGCTCTCAGCCTTTTTGAATGTCATATGGTTGGTAATTTCCCAGTCCTCTCATTTGTCAAGGTCTCTGCAGTCCCTCCCTGCTTTTGAGGGACTCACTAGCTTCTCCCAGTTTTTTAATTGTCTGTAAACTTGTTTAGTATCCCTTCAAGTCCTGCATCCAAGTCGTTTGTGAAGCTGTGTGGGCTGAGTGTATGTTTTTCATATTAATTTATGTGGAAGTTTTTAAGGGAAAGTAAGGAATTGGTAGTAAAAATTTTAAGAGGCAAAACTACACGCTTTGAAAGCCAGGGTTTGAAAATAGTAAGACAGTAAGATTGTAGTTAAATATTAATAGCTAAGAAATAATTTAAATTGTTAATACAAAAAATGGTTTTAATTTTTTGTAAACTGTTTCTCTGTAAAAGAAAAATGTGAAAAGCAAGTTTGACCGTCAGAGCTATTTGTCTTTTTATCAATATTTCAAGTCTTGCATAGTCAGATAAAAAACAAAAGGTAGTCTGTATTTTCCTTGCTGTAGTTATACCTGTGCCACTTCATTCCCTTTTAAAGTTGTGCATGTGTAATCAAAATTCAGGAGTCTGCAATACCCAACAAAAGTGTGCTTAGGTGTCTTAGTGTCTTAGGAGTGTAAAAGCATGTATTTTACTTATTTGAAGTGAGTAACAAGAAAGATCAGTTCCATGAGCATCTTTTCTTTAGTCACTCTGCAGTTTAGAAGTGTTGTTTGACACAAGACCTGAAATCTGGCTGTGGAGGTAAATGCACTGTTCAGGGAGAAGGTGTTTGCAAGTGGACTTTGTTCCTGTGGCTTTTAGAGGCTTTACATCATAAAAAAAATTGGAAAATACTCAGAGAAAAATTAGGGGGTTTATGTGACCTGTACAGCTCTGGTCATTTTGTAAGAATGCTTCAATAAGCTACTTCTCTGGAAAAGAAATTGTTCCCTTTACTGTTAAAACCGCTTAAATAAAGTAGAGAAAACATTAAAAGAACATGATTTTTGATGTAAAAGTGCCTTTCAAGTGGAAGGCCAAATGGGTACCAAAACTCCAGTTGTGCTAATACAGTTAATCTCCTTGAAGTGAAAATGGCAATCTACTAGAACTGGATGTATAAATTACAGATTTTACACAGAGTGGTTTGAATGCTTTTTTTCAAGGACTATCTTAGTTATAATTTCAAAACTTTTACATGGAATGGCTTTGATGTTTCTTCCAAGGACTCTTCTAGTTATAATTTGGAAAGTTTAAGATAACCATCCACGGTTCAGAGGACAGTAGTGTTCTGTGGCTTTTCTAAACTGGAAATTTTAGGGCTTGAGTGTGCCAACGTTCAAGTTCTTTGCTTAAGTTTAAGTAGTAGTAGCATATTATTTTTAGTATTTAGGCCTTATTGATGACAGAAAGCATATAATTATTAGTTATATAAAAATAATTTAGATGTCTCTTGGAAGCACAGGTCTGTCTCCATGTCTGAGCTATTGTTCACCACACGTGAAATGAATGATTATTTAAATTTCAGCTGAAAGTCTTAACATCACCTTCTTATGTTTTAATACTTTACCTAAGCTTATCTGATATTTTTGCGTTTTGATTTTTGTGTGGTACAACAATAAAATCGGAAAAAAATTCAGGGGTTCAAGTGTTTCTGTCTCTGTGTAAACAAGCCTTTCTCTGAATTTATTAGTTCTCCTTTGAGTCTTCGTTTCTTATACCAGCTTTTAAATTTTCTTCTAATATTCAGGGTAACAAAACGAGTGTATTATTAGTTACTCCTTTTAGTTACATAGTAGTAAAACCTTATAGGGGCAGCAGTGTTCTTGTGATCTGCTTTGTGTCGCTTGGCAGTGTATTGTCTTAGTTCCTTCAGTGAAAGCTAGTTATGAAGTAGTGAATATGACTGGAAATTAACAACTGAGTGTAGCTTCTTTTTATAGACGCATTTTAGAAGTATTTAGGAATATTATGGAAGGGAGATATCTGGGAAGGACTTTGTTTAAAGCTTCAAGAGTTATTAGAGAGGTGGGCATTGACATAGTTCACTTAATAATTGCCTTTAAAACTTTCTTACCCTTTGCCAATTGTCGTTGCAGCGCATGGACATGGATCGTCGCAGGGAAGATGCCAGAAACCCTAAACGTAAACCTCGCTTAATGGAGGAGGATGAATTACCATCCTGGATTATTAAGGATGATGCTGAAGTTGAAAGGCTCACATGTGAAGAAGAAGAAGAGAAAATATTTGGAAGAGGATCCCGTCAGCGCAGGGATGTGGACTACAGTGATGCTCTCACAGAGAAACAGTGGCTGCGGGTAGGTTGTTGGCTGGTTGGCTGTTTTATACACTTGAAATTTACACATTTGTGGTAGGTTTTTCTTCTCATTTTGGAGACTGCACTGGGAGAGCACAATTTTAGGCCTAAAGTATCCTCATTATCCAGCTTCTGCTGCTATGTTGAAGATATAAGCATGTTTCGAACTGCTCTCCACAAACTTAAATCAGTGTTCCTAAGTGCTTGGTCAGGACTATGTTAGCATTCTGTTGCAACTGTTCTTACTTGCATGGATCTTACATTTTCAGGTACTTTTGTGTGTGTCGTCTTTCAGATGCATGAAGAATTGTTCAATATTCATGAAAATCATTACTCAGTATATATTTAAACTTTCTGTGCCACACAAGCCTATTATATTTTATAATGCCTATATTTAATCCTGTTAAGAATTCAGAAATTTTCACTTAAATTTTCTTTCTCTCAGGCTATTTAATTTCCAGGTATTGAGCATTTATTAACTCCACTGAGATCAAAACATTTGGTAAATGATTTAAGAATTTTAAGACCTGAAAGCAAAGATTCTACGCTAAACTAACACCAAATCTGGGATTTTGTCTCTTGCTGTTCTTTGAAATCTACATTCCATGAATCATAATGCATGTGTCTTTTCAATGTGGTAGCAAGAGCATGATAAAAAGGTGATTGTTGGAAAGGCTTTTCAAAAATTTTGTTATAGTATGATTTCCAAAATGTATAGATTATATAATATAAATGCAAAACTAATTTAAATGGTTTGATTACAGACAATAGCAACAAGAGTATACAGTGTAGATTTTGTGTAATTCCCTAAAGATAGGTAAAAATCTTACCTAGTTAGTTAAATACGGGATGTTTGGGAGACTGCGTGGTGCAATACTGTACTAAGAGCTAATCTAGACCTGTTGCTTAGGGGAGAAAAGGCCTGAATTATTCACCAGCTGTAAGTTTAGGCAAGTCTCTGAAACTGCAGAGGTTTGATACCTGACATGTTCAAGTGGAGAAGAAAGATCTAAAAAAATGAACTCCTCTTTGAATTCTTGAAGATTTACCTTATCCTGCAGTGGAAGTGCATGCAGTATGGTGAACATCTACTCAGGGTCATTTTAAGCTACTTCTTTTCATGAACACTCTGGCTATGGCAGCATAGAAGTTAGCTTTGGCTTTTGTTTTTCGTGGCTTCAGTTGGCTGTAATATTTGTTTTGAGGGCTTTATTGTCAAAAATAGCAGGCCTGAAAGAAATCCTGTGATCCCTGTCATACTGCAGGCAGAATCATATAGTCCTATGTCATTTATAATAGAAGTTCAGGATCTTACCTCTTCTAGACATTTCTGAGCAATGAATTTAGAAGTCTGCAGTGGATTGTTTCTGACTGTTTGGCTTTTTATTATATTTTATTTTAACTTTCCTGTTGGATTTTCATCTAATTACATGGTCTTAATAACTCTGCTCATGCAGAGTAGCCTGATAGCACTTTTTTTTAACATTTCTTTGTGTCATAGGAGAGTTGTCTCCCAACTGAGTAAATTCAATAAACTAACCATGATTATATAGTCTTTTCCCATAGTTCCTGTTTTCTGAATCTCCTGACTGTTTTCAGTGTCTTCCCATAGTTGTTTTCTATAGGTGGCCTTTAAGTCTTAGTATTTATTGTGTAGGTGGCCTGTGAGCCACAGTAAAATATATGTATTGTATAAGGTTGCATAAGTGACCTTGCCCTGATAAGTCCTGGTTGCTCTAAATGGGCTGCAGCTGTGACATCCTTAATTGGGCAGCAGCTGTGGCTAATGAAGATAACTGAGATAAAAAGGGACAGGTTGGCCGGTCAGGGAGAGCCTTGGAGGAGCCCTGATGAAGAAGCAGGAACAACACCCCTGTGAAGAGCTGTGTGTGAGAAAACCACCCAGAAGGTATGAGACTTGAGAACTATGAGAACAATTATGATAACAGCAGTTTTCCATGTGACTGACATCATTCTACAAGTTTGATCAAAAGACATCAGAATTCCAGATGCATCGTCATATGAACAAGGAGGAGTTCTTTTGCATAACTTCTGTGATACAAGCTCATAGTTCAATAGTTCATTTTCTAACATGGAAGGTATTGTCTCATGTTAAATTTTTGATCCAGTGTAAGACCTTAATCCTTTTCTGTGGCTCTACTTCCTTGCCAGCTTTTCAAAACCATGTTTCATACAGTCAGTCTTTCCTTCCTAAGAGGATTGAGCATATGCCCTTGTTGAAAAATTTTCAAGTTTTCTTCACCAAAATTACTTGCAAATTTAAGCCTGTCCTTGGGTGAATTTCTGGTCAACTTGGTGTTCTCTTGAGATTCAGTAGGCATACCTTCTATTCTGTCTTTCTAAAGACAATAAGAACACTGAAGTGATGGACCATTTGATAAAAAGGTATAAAGGACTACTCTGAAAATAATTTCTTAGCAGGTGTCCATATGCTTGGTATAATTGTTTTTATCGTTTGCTTCTGAGACTGTATTGTGAAGCCAAGTTAGAAACCTTGCTAGGCAAGATGGTACATATACTACCCTTTTTTCACCATGGCTTGTTCTTCTGTTGAGAGAAATTATTCTCGCTTCTCTCTGTTGAGTAATTAAGCAAGTTTTCAAATTCACTAAGTTGCCTTAGGACAGACTGCTTCATAGTGCATTGTAATTACTAATTCTGTTGTATACCTAGTTTAACATGCTTTCAGGTGCATTTGAGGGTGTGATGAAATAAATGGAAGTATAAGAACTGCTAATAAGAACTCCTGGCTCATTGGTGAGGTTCCAGATGCCAATGTGACACCCATTCACAAAAAGGGTAGAAAGGAGGATCCTAGAATTATAGACCAGTCAGCCTGGCCTCAGGACCAGGTAAGATAATGGAGCAATTTATATTAAGTGCCATTATGCAGCACTTGCAGGATGGCCAGGGTATCGGACCCAGGCACTATGGGTTTAGGAGGGGAAGGTCGCATTTGAGCAAGCTGGTCTCTTTTTCTGACCATGTGACCCACCTGGTGGATGCAGGAAAGGCTGTGGATGTTGTCTGTTTGGACTTCAGCAAGGCTTTTGACACTGTCTCCCACAGCACACTCCTGGAAAAGCTGGCAGCCCACGGCTTGGACAGGAGCACTCTGTGCTGGGTTCAGAACTGGCTGGATGGCTGGGCCCAGAGAGTGGAGGTGAACGGTGCCACATCCAGCTGGGGGCTGCTCACCAGTGGTGTCCCTCAAGGGTCTGTGCTGGGGCCTGTTTTGTTCAGTGTCTTCATTGATGACATGGATTGAGTCCTTCATTACTAAGTTTGCGGGTGACACCAAGCTGAGATCGTGTGTTGATCTGTTGGAGGGTAGAAGGGCTCTGCAGGGAGACCTGGAATGGTTGGATGGATGGGCAGAGTCCAGTGGGATGGAGTTTAATAAATCCAAGTGTTGAGTCCTTCATTTTGGCCACAATAACCCCCTGCAGCATTACAGGCTGGAAAGGGACCTGGGGGTGCTGGTGACAACTGACTGGACATGAGCCAGCAGTGTGCCTGGTGGCCAAGAAGGCCAAAGGCATCCTGGCCTGTGTCAGGAACAGTGTGGCCAGCAGGAGCAGGGAGGTCATTCTCCGCCTGTACTCAGCACTGGTGAGGCCACACCTCGAGTGCTGTGTCCAGTTCTGGGCCCTCAGTTTGGGAAGGACCTTGAGACGCTTGAGCACATCCAGAGGAGGCAGCGAGGCTGGAGAGGGGCTGGGAACACAAACCCTGTGAGGAATGACTGAGGGAGCTGGGGGTGTTTAGCCTGGAGAAAAGGAGACCCAGGGGTGACCTTATCACTCTCTGGAACTCCCTGAAAGGTGGCTGTAGTCAGGTGAGGTTGGTCTCTTTCTCCAGGGAACAACTGACAGAACCAGAGGTCACAGTTTCAAGGTGCACCAAGGGAAATACAGTTTGGATATTAGAGAAGTTTTTCACAGAGAGGGTGATAAAATATTGGAATGGCCTGCCTGGAGAGGTGGTTGAGTCACCATTCTTGGATGTGTTAAAAAAAATACCTGGATATGACACTCAATGCCATGGTTTAGTTGAGGTGTTAGGGCATGGGACTTGATGATCTTGCAGGTCTCTTCCAACCTAGGGATTCTGTGATTCTATAATACTTTTTGGTCTCTTCAGTGGCATTACATTTATAATGTATCATTGCTTGTGCACATTCAGAATAAAACTACCTCACTGGATAGATAACGAAATAAACTAATGTAAGTTTTCCGGATTTTTAAAAATTATCTTATTTTTCACGTGTGTGAAACAGAGTTCTTTGTCATACCCATTGCACTCTCAGCAGAAGTCACTTTCATGTCTTTGAGAATATGTTTGATTTTTCTGTAATGGCATCTCAAGAAGATGTCATAATAATAGTGTTGCACAGCATATTCAAGGGAATGCTTAACTATGTCAACAAAAAAAAAGGTGGTAGATGCCATTTTCCAAAGGTAACCATGGGCCTATTTTTTTTGCAGTATTACAAAATAAGGAGATTTATTTACCAGCAGTGAGGGATGCCCCTCACTTCTCTTTCTGTCGCTGCTTTATAACTATCTTCTTACAGAGTTTTCTGAACAAAACCTTCTGTTTCTGATCAATAGGTTGGTTTCATAATACTGGTGTGTAGTACTGAGCTGTCTCTTTTATGTCTTGGGGAGCTGACTAGATCTTTTTTAAGGTGTTTTGCCTCATTCAGCAACCACAGCTCTTGATTGTGGAATAGGTGCTGGCTCTTTTTAAGTTAGATCCTGAACTCTGTGTTGATACATGCCAGCACTGGACAGTGTAGTTCTGGCACATCCCAACAGGACCTCAAGGACAGTGTACCTTGAGGTCTGTATGCATGTCTGTACACTGACCAAGTATGCCAAGCTCCCTTCTTGCTAGGAGATCAAGTAAATGATTGTAGAAGCAAGGGACAAAACAATAACAGAAGCCAAACCTGTGATCATAGGCAGTATTTAGTGAGATAGGCTGCCCTGGGCAGCAGCACAGTCATTCACTGACAGTCTCCCAAGAAGACTCCTAAGACAGTTAAAGGCTTCATCACTAGCTGTCGCTGCAGCTCGCAGTTCTGTAACTGTTGGCATGACAACCATATTTCCTTTAAAAAAAAAATCTGGAAGGAGGAGTTTGCTTCCCAATCCACAAAGCATTTATATTCTGGACGTATTTCATGCTTTAGCAGATTCTGTCCCTGCACCACTTATACAGAACTGCAGAATACTTTGCTGGTTCCCATGGCATACTATTTTTGAGAAGGGTCATCTGCTAAGAATTTGATTGCCTGAGACAGACTTGAAGAAACAGAGGATTTATTTGAGTTGGTAAAAGACCCTTAAGACTCTTGCATCTGGTTTCATCTTCTCATGCAATTAATTGCTGGCTAGGTGACATAAATAAAGTCGTAGTCTTTAGTTGTCCTTGTTAATTTGAAATAGCTTTATATGCTGGCCAGGGAAGCATACCTGATTACAAAATTAACAGCATCTCATTTATGTCAGGCAGACATGTAAAAGTCATGCTTGTTTTGCTGATCTAAAAATTGTAAGTGAAATTCATGCATTTGGTTTGTAATTAGTCAGTCTTACTTAAAGAAGAACAGTGCTGGCTTTCACTCATACAAAATATCTGATGATGCTGTTTAACATAGATATAAATTTTGTTTATGTTTACTAAAGTTACATAGTATAATAAACTACCTAGCAGGAAGAATTTTTGGTGTGGTTTTAACTGTTTCCTTATCAACTGGAACTTGAAATTTTTGATTTTACACACTTTACAATAGTCTGTTAACAGGTTTGATAGCAGAGATAGTAAATTTGGTTCGATTTGTTGGTATAACTTGGTATAAATTATTAAAAGTTTTCAAGTAGGTTTGTGTTTTCTTAGAGAGCTTCAGTTCTATATATATATAACTTCAGAATCAATAGTAGGAGGATATTTTAAGACATATTTTTGTAAACTGGGGTAGTGGAATTTGATTTTACAGTAGTCTTTTGCTGATGGTTAGGGTCAGAGACAGACATGAACTTAGGTGATAGTGTAGTTTTCTATAATGCAAAACTGCAAAGAATCACAAAAGGATAAGCTAAGCAATGCATCTAATCATTACTACAAAAAATGCCTATAGTGATTAAGAAATGTTACAGTTACCCTGCTTTACCCTTCATCCAGACCTACATATCAACCCAGGGAAGGTGTCACAGTGAAGGACTGGAAAGCCATGTCCAGCAGCTGGGAAATCCTGTGGTGCATCCACCTTGCGGGCAATGAGGCTTCTGACTTTGCTGTGAGAGTAGCCCTGCTTTTATAATAAGCAAGCTACCATTACTTCTAATACAGAAACATCAGATTTTATCCTCCTACTGAGTTTCTCCCAAAGCCTGGCCAGGGCTCAAGGAGGAGCCAGGGGAGTTGTCTTTGATCCTTTGCCCACAAACAAGGCCAGATGTGGCCTTGTCCTGTTTCTAAATGCAGAAAGGTAAATATGTGTTTCACCAGTGAGCAGGTACCTATATCATATTGCTAATAATGCTTCACCGATTAATGGATACACATAACTTTTGGTTGGAGAGTTCATCTAGAGGTCAGCTTTGGCACAGGGCCTGTTGTTTAGGCCTTCCTACATTAAATACTGAAATACCTGTGTGTAGAATTATTATTGCAGTCTGTAGTGGTTTTAATCAGTATTGGAGGCTGAAATTCATAGAAGGAGGGAAAACAAAAAGTTTTTACCCATTGGATAGTTTATCTGAGTAGTTTATGCGCATAATACCCCTGCACCCTTGGTTTTCTTTCTTTGTTTCTACTCTATAACGTTTCTGGTTGCAATTGCAAAGTTTCCTCAGTTGCTGCTAAACCTGTTTCACAATCAAGTGAGTATTTGTGCAGGACATTTGAAGAAAATTGCATTTTGACCTAAACCGTGCTCTGTAGTATTGAATTGCCGATCCAATTTAATTTGTTAAGCTGTACGGGAAAAAAAATCACATGTAAAAGACTGTTACTGGGAGATTTAAAAGTTCATCATCCTAGGGTGTTATCTATTTTGTGACCAGTGATCATCAGAAGGCTCCAGGTACTGTTTTCTAATATTCAGTGTGAATATTAGATAAGTTTTATGCATGTGGAAGCTGCTTTTTGAAAGGTTATAAAATTGGATATGACTTCAAGGCCTCATTTAACCATTTTTGTATTTGGTATACTTGCTATCTTTCATGTCCTTTCCATTAAATTCAATTCAGAATCTACTTAAGAAAAGGGAAAAAGGGTACTTTCGCACTGTAGTGAAATTAAAACTAGTGAAGCAGAAAGGATATTTTCTTGGTTTTTCATGGATGAAAGGAAATTTAAAGGCATCTACCTGATAGCTTTGGTTCGCTATTTTGGCAGGCTAGCTTTGTTAGTTTCTAAGGGAAAGAGCCTGATCACGCTGTGTGACTTTGTCAGAAATTCTCTCGGTGGGTGGTATGGTAGCTAACCTTCTGTCACATATGAGTTTTTTAAATAAAGACATTGCATTTTCATATGTTGATTTGCATTTGTGACATGGGTAAGTTACCCATACCTTCAAAGTGTATATTTTGGCCAAAGTATTTATTCACTCTGTGAAAAGGGAGCCATTTAATATTTTGTCTTGTCATCAGAGTAAAATTGTGAGACCTTTATTGTAAAAGGCTGTCTTCTGAAGGTAGACTTGAGCAGGTGATGGAAGGCTTTATGCTGATGTTTTTTATGCAGTATGCATATAGGCAGAATAATTCTTCTGATAGATTGGTGTATGTATGCAGAGCTCTGCTTCTTCTATAGAAACTACTTCTATAGCAACTTAACTGATAGCAATTTGTCTTTTCTTGTAAGTAAACAAGTATGGAAGTAATAGCTTAACAGATATGGAAGAACACAGAGGTTTCAGTCTGAATTTCTCAAAAACTATTCAGCCAATGCTTAGGCATGTCATGACTGTCAGCTTCCTGAGTTATCCTGAAGTACCCTGCTTGATGAGTACAATAGTGTACTTGCTTATTCTAGTGGTAAAATTTTAACCTTAAAAAAAATCCTACAAAAACTTGCAAGTAACCACAACCATGTAATTTTGTCCCATACTCTGAAATTTGCATGTTTAGCAAGTTACAGATCATAGTTCCATAGCTATTCGTCATGTATTCTTTTCAGAGGCATCTGACATTTTTAGCTGGGTTTCAAACACAAGATCAAGGACTTTATTGTTGCTTACAGCCTTTCTTTAGTTTTTTTGTATATGCTCTATACTATCCTATACATCATTTTGTTGAGAAAGTTCATCTGCTCTTAAGTCATTGGCTTTTCAAGAATTTTTTGTATTGCTTGTAGGTAACAGTTTGCACTCATCAGACTGTGATTTGCAATGCAGCTAATCCCAGAAGAACAAAAAAGTGTTCTAGACAGATACTGGTCACGTTAGATTTTTACTTCTAGGTTGTAATATGCATCTTAAAGGGTCAGGATTTACTGTGAGTCCTGGCATGGTCATATAACTGTGCCTTCAGAAGCAGCCTGAAGACATGGAACTCACTTCATCAGTGCTCAAAGGTAGCATCACAACATACTGGTTTGATATAAAATACCTAAAAGATACATATAATTTAGCTTTTTTTCAGCAAGTTTTCCAAAGTTTTACTTAGTTTCATTCCAAGCAGTCTTCCTCCAAATTTTTCTCAGTTGTTAAAAAACTATTCTGGAATTGTCATAAAGGGATACCTCCTTGTATTTGTTATTTAAGTACACTCTATTTCTATAAATATTTTCCTCTTTTGGCACAGGAAATAGGTATTCTAATCTCTTACAATATGTTTTTGTCATATCATGCTCTCGTAACACTGTGTGCTTCCCATTCTTAATTGCCTCGCAGTACTTAAATTAATAATGATAGATGTTTAAATCAAATTTCCCATGTTATTGCAAAAATTTTTAAGCTGTTTTCTGTGAATAAGTAGATACAAGAGATCTGTGAACATCCACTGAAAAATAATTAAGTTACAATGGTTTCTAAAAGCTGTTACCTTTTTTTTCCCTCATGTATTTATTTTTTTCAAGATATTTTATCTGTTTTGTTTTGAGTTTTTCTCAATTTTGCTCCCATTTACTTATGTTCTACATTTTAAGCTTGGAATAAAAGATTACATTTGAGAATATGTAAATATACTTAAATATAAGAAAGAACATGTGAATGAAAGTATTTGATTGTTTGACTGTTGGCAGTAGCTGAGTTTGTTTCGACATACATAAAAATGCCAGTTTAATCTTTGTACTATAGACTTCTCTTGTTACATCATTAAGGGCCATGGGTTTCATGGCACAGAAAATTTATCCTTATCTTTCAATTAGAAGGCTTGTGTTAGTCTATTATTCTGTTAATCAAAAAGAGAGAAAACTTCTACTGTTTTTCTGAGCAGTTTAGAAGGCACCCCTGAATATCTGTTTACATGAGAGATAAATAGTTCACTTATTGTAACACTACTGGTTTATCTCAAAATTAGCGATTTCATGCTGGAAATCTGCTAATTATCCCTTTGTGTTTTAGTCCTCACCTGTGTTGTTTCCATAATAGAAGAAAAGGCATCCTGTTCTTCATAGGAAACACTCTACTAAGATACAGTATCCTGCTGTTGAGTATGTTGCAGAACAAGAGTTTGTAATAGCTTCTTAACCTTTTTCCAGTGCTTAGAATTGTCAATTTTATCTTTACCATAGAGCAGATGCCTGTTGCTGCAAATATTTGCAACGATCAGTGGAAGCAAATGTCCTGGAAAGAGCCAAGACTGCAGTTTCTTTGCTAAGAGCTGGTCTGATGAGGGTATAAACCCTGTCTTTATACCAGGTATTTTTCTGATTTAATTAGTAGGGTCTTAGAAGATAAAGGAGACTATTTTTTTTGAATGAAGACGGGCTAAACACCTGGACATTTTTTTCAAAAATAATTTTTAAAAATCCATTAATTCCCATTCTCAAATTGAATTTTAAAAATCTTTTTCATTAGGAATAAAATCAAACAGAAGGAATCTTTAGTTGTTAGCATTATGAGCTGCAAAACATCATCCACACTGCTAGTCTGCCAGTAGACATCGCAATGTAAAGATTTCCTACTTTTTCCACAACATAAGGATGTCATAATTTATAAAAAGGTAAATGTCAAGGGAAAAAAGACAAATTAACATTGCTTGGAATTACTCAGAAATCTGCAACAGTAACAGTATTTTGCGAAATGTGAGATAAAACACAACTCTAATTGCTTGCCTCAGAACTTGGAAAAGAAGCCATCCTGAATAACTATTTATTTATAAGTAGTCAGATATAAGTGTGTTTCTGCTAGGTTTTGTACGAATGATCTCCCTTGTAAAGCGAACAATGTCTTAACCTTAGTAGGAGATGGTAAATCCTTGGAATGCTGAATTCCTCTTTGTTCTTGAATGTGGTTATTATTGATGAGTATTTCCATAACTTCATTGCAGCGTATTTCCTCCTCTTCTCTGACATTTGTCTGTGAGCCTGAATAGAGTGTAAGTGCTAACAGAAATACTGCTAAATTAAACTTTATTCAAGAGTTCTGAACTAATTAGTGAACTATTTTAGCAAATCATTAAAAATTACCTCAGAAGAACAACAGGGCAATAAATCCCTTCAGTAAAAGATTTATTTTAGACCAAAGAAGGAAGGAAGTTCTGGAAGCAAAACCCTCAGTAAAAGCTAAGCTATTACAAGCTATTACCATTTTCTTTCTAAACTTTTGAGATGCCAGGGAAATAACATCTGTTCTCAGACAGAAACATGTTTAATGCTGACTAAATTCCAAGCTTATTATTTTAAAGGAATTTAGGAAAAAATTAGAAAAGTAATCACCACCACCTCCTGGCACCCACCTTCAGAAAAGGTGATTTTTCTCATGCAATTAGCTTTCCTTGCCCCTTGTATAGGAAAGATAATGTACTCGTTTAAGGAAAAGCATTACTCTAGTACCAATTACCTTACAATGCCTTTGTCAGTATAGATTCTCTACACTCCTGTAGTAGGCTTTTCTGAATCAAAATTCTTAATAAGACTGATAAAATTAAAAAAGGCGGGAACCTTCCGTATTTTCACTTCCTCACTGAGTAGCACCAGTCACTAATTGCTCCAGAATCTTTTCTATGCAACAAGCATCTGTGTCTCTGACATGGTGAGCAAAATAAAGGGGGGAAAAATGCGGCATCTCTATCATGGCTTAGATTTTACTTCAAGATGGATTGCTTGTAAATCCAAAGCTGGGAAACATGCCTGCAGTATTTTCATTTCATTACATTTCATTTCTTCCAGTGTCTTTTAAAGTTACTTATTTGTCACTCAGTCTGTCAATTTTACTTCCAGTCATACTTCCAAAGATACCTGCAACTATTTCCAGTACCAGTCTGCTAACGATATTTAGTCTTTGAGTTATCGATTTGCTCTAAGGCTCTGAACTATATGAAGGCAATCTGAAATACTCAGGATACCTTGTACTTGAGAAATGCTATTGTAAGATCCCTTTTGGAATATGTTTGTTTATCTGGAAATTTTCCTGCTGAATATTTCACAAGTCTATTATAAATTGTCTTCCAGTCATGAAGGAGAGAATTTTTACCCCTGTGTTCAGAAGTGGGTTTATTACTATTACTGTAAGTGACAAGAATTCTTCAGCAGGTTATCTGGCTTTCTAAAATGATGGGAAGAAGGTTTGGGAAGCACAAACAAAAAACTCCACCGCAACAAAACAGTTCAGTGATAAAGAGTAAGAGGATGATATCAATATTTCTGGCATAGAGTTATTTTAGATTCCTCTCTCATCTTTCTGTTTTCCTAGATAAGGTTGGCTTGGTCAAGAGGTTTTTAAAATTAAGTTTTTTTAGCAAGACATTTTGAAAACTGTAGAAGACAATTGGTAGATCTTTAGATCTTCTCTGAGTGTGGCTAAGTAAATGTAGACCACAGAATAGTGATGATTTTTGGGTAGTTTCACATTCAGGGTCTTGACACAGTGAGTATGTATTTTCTTAGTGCTCTGATTGGTTGAATAAAGTATCTTGATAGTCAGCATGATACAGTTGTTTCTTTCTATAACCCAATTCCTTCCCTCTACTGGAGTACTTCTACTGCTCAGTGAGCAGACCAGCAGTCGGGTCCTGGTGTCATGAGTAGTTAATTGTGCTCTTCAATTTCTCTGTCCCCAAAGTTTTTGAAAATCTCATTGGTGCAAAATCAGCTTGAGAAGTTCCATTTAACATCCCTGTTTGCCTTTTGGGACAGGGACAAATGAGACTAACAACAGATTTTTTAAATTTCTTTTTAACAAGATTCATTTTTGAACAGAAGAAAATTTTATGCACTTGTCAGTGGGTTACGTCATAACTTGAGAGAGAGAGTTTATCAGTGCTGGCTCTGCATGATGTTTTACTTAATAATTATCATATTAAAGATGAAGCTTCTGCATTAAGATATCTTATATCAAGATTAAATATTAGGATATTTGACCTGAAAAAATATTCTCAGACCCAAAAGAAAACACTGATGATAAAAGCTTTGATCCTATTAATATTTTAGGTCATCACCTTTTTTTTAATATTATGCTTTATTGCTTTGGTTGAGGACATTTCTCTTTAAAGATAACTCATATTTTTGCATGGTTATGTCAGAGCATTTTGTCATCAGTCTTTGAATCAAAATGTAGGAAAAACTATAATTTACATTATTGTTCTCCTTAATGTCTAATTAAATATAGGCAGCTGGAGTTTCAGTGGAAATAATTGGGCAACTATTAATAATTTTCAAATCCAAAACAGAAAACAGTCTATTTTCTCCCACTTCTTAAAAAGATGCTAGTTTCAGACTCTTGCTTGGTGAACATATGGCTGAAGAATGCATTTACCATGTTTGGTGGAATTTCAGCCTGTCTGAGAAGACTATGTATTACAAGTTGATACGTTTTTTCAATAACTGCTTTTTGAGCTTTTAGAAAAAACAATACTTTGATGAAAGCAAGTTAAAACTGGATGTAATCACAAATTCTTTGCCTTTGACAGATTGTGGTCGGTATTCTGTTTTAGTTTAATCTCAGAAAAACTAGACTGGTGAGTCTGTTGTGCAGTAATACTCAACAAGGAGACGAAATTGAATTAAAATAACTCTTCACCAACCTTTAAACTTATTTTCATGTATTTATTGATTGCACTATTGATAGAATATCTTAAGCCATTTAATCTAATTGCCGAGTGTTAAAGTCGTTTTTCCTCACATTTTTCCTCACAGTCTTTATCTAGTATACTGACCTCTATGTTGCTGCATAGCAAGATAGAATTATGATGTAAGGAAACTTGCTGTACAGAGCCTAGAAACAATTCTAATGTGAAAATTAGAAGCAGTCCCAGATGTCAGGAATGTTATTGGTAAAAAAAATAAGCAAGAGAAGTGGATTTTGAAGAGATCTATTTAAAAATGTGAACTGCAGAGTGAAAAGTTGAAATCTTCATTGTTTGCCAGATTTAATCTGAGAACAAATGTAAAATAAAGAATGGTAGGATTTCAGACAGAGCAAGACAGAAAAAACAAAAACAAAACAAAACAAAAAAAAACCAAAAAAAAAACCAAGCAACAAAAAAAAAAAAAAAAAAAAACAAAAAAGGCAAAACAGGAAAACTTTTCTTGGAATACCAATACAATATTCCAAGAAGGATCATGTTGAAGAGAGAGATTGGTACGGCTAGGTAGATGTCATTTTAGGGTTTTTGGTGTTTATTGTCAGCTGTCCCTGGGTTTCTTTTCTTCCGTTCTTCTCTTCTAATGTGGTAAATGTGAACCATTTTGCAAAGCAGTCATCTGCATTGATTACTGCACTAGTGCCATGATTTTTGATTTTAAATGCTTAACAGCCCTAAACCTTAGCACCTTTTGGCCAATAGTAAAATACCCTGTTAAGTTACTTGTTGTTCCCAAAAAAGCTCATTCTTTTGGAGATTATGTATGATGGGGTTAGTGTTTATGTTCAGGGATTTGGTAAGATGGTGTGGGCTTTTTCTGTTCACCTATGTTTAAGTAATTTCTCTTGAAATGCTAAGTTTAATTAGCATGCTAGGGTATTTCTTCACATGTTAGTATAACTGTCTTTCAACTTTGCAAGCTGGAGAGGCACAGGGCATTGATGTTGAGGGATGTGGCAAGTTTTCTCAATGTTCATCTCGTTAAGGTAAAATTGGAGAGGGACGCAGGAAGAGTTTGCATGTCCTGTACTCGTGTCCTGTTTCATCTGAACAGCTTCAAGCAGACTTAATATATGGCTCTGTGCCACTTCTGCTCTGTGTGTCCAGTTTTTAGACTATATCTAGTACTGATAGCTGTCACTATGTCTCAGTTTTCTAGTTACCTAGTTATCTCCAGTCAAAGGAAAAACAATTATGTACTGCAGTGTTTCACCATCTAAATGAAACAGGCCTTAGACACCAAAGCTGATTTTATATGAACACTTCCATTGATTCACTCTGTGACCACACTTGAGTTACCTGATTCCTGTAAAATTATTTTAAAACATTTTAGTTGTATAAGGCCTACATAGTTATTGACTTGCAGAACACAGTTGTGAAACAAAACTGAGCTGTTAGTACTAAATCATTATTTGTAGCTGTAATTCTGAATTGAAAAGGTGTTGAGTCACAGTGCTGTATTATCATCAACAGAAGAATACATATGTAGTATCCTGTCTTTCAAATGGAGAAAATAAACAGTTTGCATTTTATCCTTACTTTTTTCTGTTTGGAGCTCAGGTATCAATGTTGTAACGATGTTCCCTAACAATGCTTCCACCTCAAAACAACTCTTCTTTAGGAAAGATGAAAACCTAATTGCAAGCAGCAGTAGGGGGTCAGAGTGTCTCAGAAGTAACTTCTGCTTGTCTCCTGAAAAATATATATTTGCTCTTGGGAGGTGGAAGTTTCTTTTGGAAGAAGACAGTTTGATTTCTTTAATCCATGATAAGTGTGCTCTTGCCTCTTTAGAAATGAAATTGGTTTGTGTACATGGACTAAGTTACAGCAATATGCGTCAGAAAAGCAGGAACATTTTGTCAGTACAGAACTTAACACAGGGTCCTCATATTTCACTTGCATATTTGCCTTTCATGAGATGCCTGACAACTTAGAAAATTCGACATTAAATTTTTACAGCTGTCTTTGAAAAAAATGAGGTGTACAGACTACTTCTGGTACTGTTCTGTCCAGTTTCCTTAATGGAAGGAAAGTGTTAAATTTTTATTTGTGTACTGTTTTCCTTGACTCCCTTGCTGTTCACCTCACTAATCCAGAGGCATTTGAACATGGGAGATGTCTGTCTTATTTTGCACTCTGACACAACCCGTCATCTGTCAGGAACTGGAGATTTCTGCCTGAGATTTGTATCATAATTATACTGGTAAAGGTTTGGAAGGGCATTCTCTTCAGTGTGGCACTTAGGGCCTGGAATAGTAAGCTTTTTTAACAAAGAGCTCAGTCAGATGAATTCGCTTAACAAATATGTTGCTGCTGATACCCACATGCTTGGATCATATGTGTAGATGTATGCACAGAGCATTAGCGTATCTGCTGATAATTGATTCATAGGATACAGTTTTAAGACAAAATAAAGCATATAGGTTTAGTTTTAAATGTCTCTTGAGACAAAATAAAGCATATAGGTTTAGTTTTAAGTGTCATTGTTTATGTACAAAATACAAATTTGTCTCTTGAGAACAAATGTTAAGAGTTGTAATAACAACATTTTTGTACTGCTTGTATCGTCAAAATGATTTTCGAGTGGGGTCACTAAGATTTAAAGCTGTCTGAGTTGCATTGTTGCATAGAAGTTTTGAAAACTTAATATAGTAATTGATTGGTTTATTACTGGCTAAATAGAAAGTTTAATGTTTGATGATTGATTTGTTATTTGGTGAGAGTTCCTTTGCTACCTGCTAGCTACTAATTTTAAGAATGCAAGAGTATATGTTAGTTTACTTGGGTTTTATCTTTATCATTTGTCTTTACTAACTTGCTATATATAATATTTTAAAAAATCCCAACTTTTCACTTTTATCTTTTCTTTTCACTAATATTTATTTCCAAAAATACTGCCTACTCTAACTAAAAATTCTATGCAGAATTCTAAGTGAGATGTTATAAATTCTGTGATGACAAAACCACTGTGGTTGTCTTTTTAGTGGTAGAAAATCTGTTAAGCAAGCAAAAATATAAATATATTGTCCTTAAGTGAAGTTTCCTGAAGGACAGAAAAATGTTAACAGAAAAACTTAAAGTTAACACAATGATTACTTGGTTGGTTTTATTTTTTTTAATTTCTTTTAAATCAGAATATTATTGTATCAGTTTCAGTAACCAGAATTTGATCTGTTCTCTGTAGAGCAGTAGGAATATATTTTCTGTAATGAAAGAATCTTTAAAATGCATACAAGCAATTTCAGTTTTAAAATCATACATGAAATTGCCTAATTGTGCTATTATTATTAAAGTAATAACAAGAATCAGCTAAAAATCTAATTTGAATGCTTAGAATTATAAGGGGAGAAATATGATAAGTAGTTGTCAATATTAAAACCAGCTGAAGGAGGAAGGCTTCAGGCCTTGTAGTAGGTAGAATGAAACAGCAGATTTCAGTATCCACAATCCTTTCAGTATTAAATTTTCAGTAAAATAAAATTACTTGTATATGAAAACATAGCCTTTCCCCAGCTCTCTTTTTTTTCCTGATCAGCTGATGAAGAGACTAGCAGCTCGCTGCTTTGCTGGCTTGTTAATTTTATCCCCACTAACTGTGATTTCCGATAGCCGGCCTGCTGATAGTGGTAAGGTAAATATCCTTTTTCATTGCCGTCTTGAAGATTCAGTAGAACTACATCACAGGCATGTGTAGGTGTGTAACACATCAAAAGTCGGTGTTCTTCGTATTTCAGTGTACAACTGAGTGCTTGAGGAGAGCAATGACATTAACTGTTGACAGCCTTGCATGCTGTATTTATTGTTAGCTTTTCTAGCTTCCAAGATATGCAGAGAAATTTCCTTTTCTTAATCTTCATTAGCCTCAGTGGTTTATAGCGCGTGTCCTGCTTTAGCCAGATGAATATTAATGAATTTGTGTGCAGATTTTTTTTTCCCCCTTCTTCTTTCTTCCTAACTCATCAGATCTCGAGCTTCCTTCATAGTGAATATCTGAATGCTAGAAGCATGATGTAAATTGTCTTTTGATTATTAAGGCCTAGTTTCAGGCTGTCTCACAGGATTCTGCTTTTGTGTTTGCCTGTGGATTTGCACATCGGAGGATGCATAGGAAACAGATTTCAAAATCCCACCGTTTTTTTAAACATGCCAGGTTATGTTGTGCTGTGCATCAGGTTTTGTTCACAAAACGTTTTTGAGGAGACATTGTACACAATTGAGAAAAATTATGTCTAGGCTGTAATCACTTTTTTATATTGTTTGTTATGCTCACATGTTCATAAATATTAGCCATGTTTGGTGCTGTGGAGAAATGAAGGTAATTGCCTTAGGATTAGAGCTCTTTCAGCTACGAGAAAGGATTGATTAGCATTTGCATGTACTCAAGGCAATACTGAGAAGCAAAAGCGACAAATATCAACATTAGCTATGTTCTGAGAAAGCATTAATCAGAGCCTTAGTTTTAAGATTTTTTTCATTTTAATTTACTTGTTATTTTTAATTTCAGTTGTCTTATGACCTGGTATTTTTATTTCTTTTCTTTTGTTTGCTTTCTCAAATCACAAAAAGTTCAGCTTCTTGCTTTATGATGTGGATCTGATAGTGTGTGTGAACAGGTTCCCTCTATTCCTAGTTTGGTTTTCTGTAGCAATTTTTTCTTCCCTCTGTGTAGAGCTGCTGGGTCTGGTTAAAATCATACATCCAGGTAATTGAAACAGTTGAAGTTAGTGTTAATTGTCTGTGACTGTGTGTATGGTTTAGTTTGTGGGATGGGTTTTATGTATCCCATGTTAATGAGTCCTGTTTACAGCAAACCACTGTCCTGTCAGTGCTTCTGCCTACCTCGTGGTTCCTATTCCAGAAGACAATTATACATTTTGAGATTATTTTAACACTTAGGTGATTTAAAAGTTGCTTTGAAGGCTTGGAAGAGGAGTTGTTAATACATAAAGTATCTCTCTTTTGTGCATATGCACAAAGGCCTGCGTGTGAACTGGCTTTAGGAGCTGAGCACAATTTAGACTGTCCTGTTTGAAAACAAGTGGCATCAAAGTCTGTTTTGCATGGAGCTGTGTAACCCAGAAGCGACATGTGTGTGAGAAAATGAATGTTTTCTGTGCATTTACTGAGACAATACCCCAGGTCAGTATGTGTGAAATGTGATTTGGTGCAGAATTCAAGGTTCAGATAAAGGAACATATTTCGATGATAGTGGGATCCTTAGGAAAAGTTCATGTTTGGTGTCTCTTTGATTGCTAAAGAGACAGTTTCTTGTATTCTTCTTTGTAAATAAACAGAACATTTAAGAGTCAAATTATCTGCATTCTGTGGAATTGCAGAGGGTTTTTATTGTTGTTTTTAAATATAGTTTGTTATTTCCCTTTGAAGTATCTCTTTTGTTTAAAAATCATACTTTTTGAATTCATGGTTGTCAGGCAATTGAAGACGGCAATTTGGAAGAAATGGAGGAGGAAGTCCGGCTTAAAAAGCGAAAGAGACGAAGAAACGTGGATAAGGACTCTGGGAAGGAAGATGGAGAGAAAGCAAAGAAAAGAAGAGGCAGACCTCCTGCAGAGAAGTTGTCGCCCAATCCACCCAAACTGACAAAACAGATGAATGCCATCATTGATACTGTGATAAACTACAAGGACAGGTGAGCTTGGAGACAGTCTATCTCTATTACATGTACTCTCTCCCTCCCTGCTGATACCGTTCTCTGCCTTTTATAACGACTTCGTATTTTTCAGTCTTTAGAAAGGCATGTTGACACTGTTTTCTGAAGAGTAATTCCTCTTAGGGTCTGATCCTGAAAGTCTCAAGCTTTGTAGAGTTTTTTTTAAGACCCATCTGATAGATAGTTGTTGAAACACAATTTTAAAAAGTAAGAAAAAAGTAAGTGTAGAGCTTCTGCTTAGGAATGAAGTCATTCTGCTCAAGGTGTGTACTTAAGAACATTCAGCTTGAGCAGGGTTTTCCTTCCATTTAGTGAGCATGTGTTGAAATTAATCTTTTCAAAGACATGGCTACAGGTTTATTAATTCAAGTTTACATGGATCTTACAATGATAGACTGAATGACTGCCCAAAATATGTAGGGCTCATATCATAGCATCAGAGCTACCAAAGAAAAAATACAGAAATACTGAAACATCAGCGATGGGAGACTGTATGTCAAGAAATCCCCATTTTCAGCATAAAAATATGCAAAATAGTTGGACTTAAGGGAAAAATACTCTTTCTAATCTGAAATGTCATTTGAAGACTTACGTTTTGCAGATTTTCAAACTCAAATCAACTATGCTTCATGAGCAAAAAATTAAGAATTAGTTCATAATGTCTTTGAATCAGACTTACTTGCAAAAGTTGTATTTAAACTCAGTTTGTATCTGCCAAAAATCAGTAAAGCCTTCTTGTGTGCTTATCCCTTCTTGGCTGTACATTGAATTATGTAGTTCATATAGCACCTCTTACAAGCTAAGTTAATACTAAATACATTGAGAGAAAATCAAGAAATATTTGCATTAGCTGACCTGCATCTAGCTGTAGCAATGTATTTGTTGCCTGTAAACAACTTTCAGTTGCTTACTTTAAATGGCAACTTCACTCTGCCCTTTTTTGCAGCTACTGTTCTAGGTCTGCATCTGTTCTGCTCATGGGTAGTTCAGGTGGTACTTGCTGAAGCACACACTGCTGTGATCTCTGAGTTTTTTTGGACATAACTGTTAAAAATGAACCATTCTGTGATCTGTGGGCTCTTTATAGAGTACATCAGAAAGTATCTTACTGTATTGCAACAGCATTCATATCAACAAACATGAGCAAGAAGCTGACTACAATGTCAGTGTATTTAGCTTGCTGTGACTCTCAGTTAACAGAATAGCTGAGAAGAGAGAAGTGTTTAAGTTTAGGTATTCCAGTTAGGACTGGAAGGAGGCATCTCTGAATTTTGGATCCTTGGCCTTGAACCTTCTTTTGAAACACAAAGCACTTCTGATCAGGATATCTGCTTCTCACTTTTGAAAGAGCAAGTAAAGTTGCTTCCACTAGCCTTCAGTAGGGAATAGCTACTGATAGTAACTGATGGCTTCTGGGGAGGTTAAAGATTTTTACCTGATGTTTGTGCCCCCAGGAAGTTCCTGTCTGATTTAAGTCAAAAAAAGTTAACAGCTGAGCTTTTGTATAGTGACAAGGCCTACTATTTCCTCTCCCTGGAGCCCACATTTATGCAAGACAGAATTACTTCCAACTGAAAAAGTGTATGGGCCTCTATTCTGTAAGGAATTAAAAATACGTCTTAAGCTGTTCAGTGCTGTAAGTTATAAGGAGGAGTTCCAAGTTTCTGCATTCTGATTTTTTTGTGAGAAAACATCAAACCAATTAATACTATGAAAAAATAGTATTACAAATTTAGGCATCAGGGAACTTTAAGTATCTTAAAATATTTGGGGTTAACTTGCTCTAGAGTTCAATAATGTTTTCAGAATTTTCAGCTGTAGAATTAAGTGGGTTTTAGGCATTGGAACCCTTCAATTTTGTTGGGGGTTCAGTGTTTGTTCAGCTCTGGGCTTTTGTGAGTGTGAAGGCAATTGGGGCAAGTATAGAGGGACAGGTTAATTGGAAGAAAAGTAGGCCATGAGTTTCATCTGGGGGAAAAAAACGGGTTTCATGTATTTAGTATGTGAATGTTTGAAATCATCTTTGTCTTCAGCTTAAATCAGGGCTAAAAGATGTTCATCTTTTCTTTACGATAATTCCAGAGGACTCATCTGACCTACGGAGAACTGATTGTGTCCCAAAAGGTGATGCAAAATCTTACTGACTTAGGGCTGAGTAACTTTGTAAAAGCCAATTCTACAGTCTTTAGTAAGTTTTGTGCAGATTAAAGTCCAGTACAAAAAAAAGTTAAAAGAATACATTACTAAGCTATTAAGTCTCTCCATGCTTTATCTCATGTTTTCCCTTGCTTTTGAGAAGAGTTACTTTTAAATACAGAACCACATTTCTGTTCTTATTAAAGCCTTTTTTAAAAAAAAAAGGTAAAATCCATGGTGCTCACAAAAATCTGAAATTCTAGTTGGCTGCTTTTCTGTGGTGACGCTGTCTAATGTTGATGCAGGGAAGGATTCTTCAAGTGCTTTCGTAACTGTCTAGAATGTGACTTCAGTCGTAAATTCTGGGGATAAGTACCAGCCTTTCCTCCCTTACTTAAAAAACATCCAAAAAAATTGTCTATGTCAAGGAAAGCTAAAGATTACAGTAATACATACAATGAGCTCTAGTAAATAGTAAATGCTCGGTCAAACTTAAATGTGAAGATCAAAACTAGTTTAAACAGACATACTAGCAATATTTTAGGTAAATTTTTAGTGTGAATAAATGCAGCATATGATTCTCAAAAAAAGGAATGCAGAGGTCATTATCCCAGTACCTGTAAACCTCAGATAAAGAACTCGATGCAAGAAAGTGAAGTCAGTGTTGAGGTCAATTTGCTCTTCCTCCATGTCCTCAGTGCAATTTCAACCATTTAATTTATATTTTTCTCTTTCATGCAGTACAGTTTAGCAATCCTCCAATATTCTTTTATTCCCATTGTGAATCCCGATGTGATGTTGATTTTAATGAAACATTCCATTGGCAATGAGTTTAATAGTTCTTTGAGAGCAATTTGCAAGTAAAAGCTGATTTTCTTTGGCTATTTCTAGAGAGCTAGAGACACACTGAAGGAGAAAAAACTGCAGTGAGATTTGATTTGACTGACGGCCAGCATTCATGTCCTGAAATTATGGTGTCTAGGATGTGTCCCATATAATAAGGAAAATAGTTTAAAAAGGAGAAAAAGGACAAAGATGGAGGACACTGAGAATGTTGAGCTAGCACTGCTTCAGTGCCTTTGGTGTGAGAGTTGTTGAGGTCTTTGACAAATTGACCGTACTTGATTTATGCAGTCTCTTTTGCATTGGATTTCAGTATGGAGTGATGTGCTTCAAGATTTTCTTCATGATGATAGGCATTTCTTTATTTTATCTTCATATTTATCTTTGTTAAACTGGAAACAGATAGCTGATACTTCAGTCTGAAGAACTGTGGGGTACATGCTCTAAATCATTAAATAGAAATTACTATTGAAGTCACTGCTACCTTTTTAAACTGCACCTGTGATCACATTACTCAGCTTTCAGTATCAAACCATAAAACATGTAGTGGTTTTCAGATCCTTTTTCAGATTCAGATCCTTTTTTATTCTTCTACACTGCTTTGCCATAATAGGCAAAGCTGAATTAATGTAGGTTTCACCTATTCTCATTTAAAATAGAGAATAGATCTGTAATGAAGCAAAAGTAGGAAAGAAAAGATGGTCAGGATCTTTTGACTTCTGGTCATCTGATCTAGTGAAAGATGTCTCTGCTCACCCACAGCAGAGAAGTTCAACTAGTTTATCTTCAAAGGTCTTTTCTGACCCAAACCATTCTATGATTCTACAATTTTGTTAAAGCATTTTTAGGGTACCATAGGAACATTACAAGCCTAGTATGAAAGAAAGATACAATGAGTAAGCTCATTTATCTGAGTGAAAATAAGTAAAAATACTTAGCTGAAGGCACTGTTTAAAAAGAAGGAAAGAAGGTCTTGGAGAATTGGTGTTGGCCTAGATCACAATATATTTCTGATATGTATTAAAAATGAGGAATGTCCTGGCCAGAAGTAAAACATCATAGTGGTCTGTTAATCACAGCAGACTAGACACAGTTATGTCTGGAGTAAAAGAAATGGCATGAAGTACAGTATCTCAGAGTGCATTGTATGGTACCAAAAAATAAGAAATTCAGAAACATTTCTTCTGATTCAAGCACCAGTTCAGGTGGAACTGACAGAAGAAGAATTACCTGAGAAATTATTGGTCAAAGCCAACTATGATCCGTAAGTATTGTCCAGACAGAAGAAAACAGGAGCCTTACTGTGGTGCTATTGCATATGTGGATATGGAAATACTCATTATGGGTGTATGTCATTATATGTGATGCTGTTAAAACTTGTATATGGTACCTGAATACTTTTCCATTCAAGAAAGATTAATTTACACCAAGAAAAGTGTAAATAATTAATTTGGTGATAAGTAGCATGGGAGAGCTTCAAAAGAGGAAACAGCTTGGTTTGTTTATCCAGTCTTGAGAGGGGAAGATGATTGCTCTCACTTTCCCACACTTGGGAAAGAAGGGAAGCATAAATACAGGAAGTGTAGAATACGTAAAAATATAAGATGGTGGTCACAAGGTTATATGACTGGAAGCATTTATTAATTCATACAAGTTGTTAATTAAGGGTTCTGTAATCTTTCCATATGGAATAGTGGGACAGAAATAACTAGATAGATTGACCTTTGTTCCTTGATTTAAAAAAGTTCTGTATGATTATGTACAAAAACAAGACCCTAGATTCAGGGACTTGGACACATGATTACAGTTACACATTGATCCTGATTTTCCCACTTAAAGCTTCACCTTGCACACTCCATTTGCAATACATATTAATCTAAGATTTTGTTGCAATTACTTCTTAAACTAAGATTTAACTGCTGTTACACCCTTGTACCTTATTCTAACCTTGCAGTGTAAAACAACTGTTTAGAAGAGAGCAGGTTGCACTGCATCAGTCCAACATTATTGTCATGTTTTTCCCATGCTTTTAATTTGTCTTTCTTACCCTCCAAAATTGGGAATGTTCAATATCATGGAATCATATGTTATGTATATTATGTTTTCACAACACAAAATCAAAGAACCACAGAATGGATCAGTTTGGGTGGGACTACAGCAGGTCCTCTGGTCCAGCCTCCCTGCTCAGACAGGGTCATCCCAGGGCACATGACACAGGGTTGCTCCAGACATTTCTCGAATGTCTCCACTGAGAGAAACACCAGTCTCTGGGCCATCTGTTTCAGTGCATGGTCACCCACACAGTAAAGTCGTTCTTCCTCATGTTAAAGTGAAACTTTTCTGTGCATTGGTGTCTACACATTCCCTCCCATCCTATTGCCTGGCACCACCAAATCAGTTTGGCACACAAAACGTAGTTTGTATGTCTACTTAAAATGCTGTAACCTTTTGAAAGAAGGGCGGGTTTTACTGCTGATAGCTTTTCTTTCATAATAAGGAAATTTTATGCCTCATTTGAGCCTCTGCTGCTGATCTGCATCATACACATGCCGACTTAGTCTCCTAAACTATATTTTTTCTCTTGTGGTAGTTTTCCTCCTTAAGGTTTATTTCAGAGGAAGACAAGCTGTAAGTGTAGCTTTCTTTTCATGATTAAATAAATAAAAGTAAAGTAGAGAAAATGAATTATACTTCATCCTTGCAGGATTTAGGGAAATGCTTGTCTCTCTGTAATTGGCACTAGTGAGGCCACACCAAAAATCCTGTGTTTTGGGCCACTCACTTTTAGAAGGAGACTGACGTGATGGAGCGTGTCCAGAGAAGGGCAACAAAGCTGGTGAAGAGTCTGGAGCACAAGTCCTGTGAGGAGCAGCTGAGGAAGTAGGGGGGGTTTAGCCTGGAGAAAGGAGGCCTAGGGAACATGTTACTGCTTTCTTTCTACAGCTGCTACCTGAGACAGATTCAGCCTCTTCTACATGGTGGCAAGTAACAGAACAAGAGGAGATGGCCTCAAGTTGCCCTAGGGGAGATTTCAACTGGATATTGGGAGAAACTTCATTGAAACAGTGCTCAGTCATTGGACCCAGCTGCCTAGAGTAGTGGTAGAATCACTATCCTCAAAGTTTTGAGAAGGTGTGAGGATGTGGCACTTAGTGGTAGACTGGGTGCTGGCTTAATTGTTGGACTGGATGATATTCTAGGTCTTCTGCAACATAAGTAATTCTGTGATTCTGTCATTGATATCTTGCAATCTTTCAACTTCCTTACAAACCCACTGTTTTCTTCTGCCTTTCATCAGAATGTGATGTTTCCTGGGTACCAATTTGATATTACCACTAGTTTGCATTAACTTTGCATAAATATCAGCACCTGAATTCGAGTTCCAGGATGCTGATTGCTCTATTCCTTACAGTGATTTCATTTGTCCCCTACCTGCCATCTGATCTATTCATAGATTAAAAGTAAGGACTTGAGTGGTGTAGCAATTAACTTCACCAGATCTTCTCCTGGTATCATGTAGCTGTTGACCATATTCAAATAAGGATCAAAAAAAATTGAAGGGTGGAGGTTTTGTGCCTTTTGCCTGCTTGGCAAGAGACTACCCCTGTCTGTAGTGCTCACCATTTTGATGACACAGCTCAGGGAGGAGGGTGTTTTCTCTGTATGTGGAATGGATTTTATTCGTAGTCTTTTCAGCTGTTTTCTTAAGTTGCCAGTTTATAACTGTTTTAAAATGGAGAGTAACACAGCCATTACTGATCTAACTAGTAAATAATTATGCCAACTGGTACTCTTGGATATTCAAACACACAAATAATTTTTACTTGCATCCAAGCTCAAGTTATGAAATACATAGCCATATGTCAAACCCATGGATTACATACTTAACTATTTTTACTCACTTCTATTTCAATGGTGAGGACAGGTTTACCATGTATTGCTGTAGTCAGTTCCAAAAAGACACCTTAAACACTAATGAAAATTAATCATGTCCCTACATAGCTGGGTTACTGTTGGAAGTCTATGTCAACTCTTGTAATTTTCCTCCCCCACACTTTTCTTTTAAATAGCATCTTTGTGAGTTGCATTTGATTTTAAAGTTATAGTTTTCAAGCCTTGGTTCTGTTTGTGAGCACTCTGACTTGGACAAGCATGCAGGACTTTTCATTCTTGAAATTGAATTGAAATTGAATTTCATTATCTGTTAAAAGTTCGAAATTTACCAGAAATACAAGAACATATTGCAGTTTCAGCTTTATAGTTATCTCTCCTTTTAATGCCAAAGGAGAAAGAGTGTTGATAGTAGTATACTTCTAACAGGCCTGTGGCAGCTTGTTTCTGGCCAAATACTGCCAGGGAAAACAAATATAAAAAGGAGCCTCATACAAATTGATTCCTGCATTTCATTTCACCAAAGACGATACTGACTAAAAGGGTGGAATTACATGCTTGTATGCATCTTGTAAGCGATTTGACAGAAATGAGAGACAATTGAAAACATTGCACACAAATATTTTTCTAGGCAAAAAACATTTTTTAAATAAGCAGTATTTCTTAATGCTGTTTTAACTTGTGCAGTATGCAAGTGTTTTTAATGTGAGCACACATGGGAATAGCATGTTGAGCTGATGCAGTAGCAAGGAACTGTTACAGTTCTTTCACAGTCAGGTCTTTTAATTTATTCTGGTCCTTCTTCTTTGCAGCACGTAGCCTGCTAGTTGCTAGGCAACCATAAGTGATTTTTTTTTTACTGCACATGATTTCTGTGTGCTAGTTGTTGTGGTTATTATTTTGTGGTTATTATTTCCTAATTACATAAGTAAGCAAAAGGATTAAAATCAGAGTTGCATTAATAATTATTGATTTTGGTCTACTGTATCCACAACACAGCAATTTGAGATTGTTAGAAAAGATCCCATTTGTTTATAGTATGGATGCACGTATACAATGGGAGTGCAAGATAGTATTTCTTTGTGAGAGTAGGTTCCATAAAAATGATGGAACAAAATAAGCTGTTATTGATCTGAGTAGACAAAAATCAGGCTGTAGTCTTCTGTCATGCCCTTAATGCTTTTTCTTTCATGGCCATAAGTGATTTTCAGTAATTAATTATATCAAACAAAAGCTTGAGGGTTTTCTATGGCATTCTTAGTTTAATACAATGTGTGAACAAATCATAGTTGGCTGGGTTTGCACTTGAAAAATAGAGTATTGCTGTTTAATAATTTATGTGTTGTATTTTTAATATAAAATACCATATGAGGGTGGGTGTGTAAGAGAATGTGGATGTAAAAAGAGAAAAAATACAGCCATGAGATTAAAAGCTATAATCATCAGAAACTACTTCAGTAGGACAAATAGGCTAAACATGTTTTAAAATTCGATCAGAATTAGTTTATTAGTGGCTGTTTCATTTTTACTGAAGTAATTCTGTTCAGTATTAGACTCTGAAGCACAATTGAAGAAACCCAGCATCAGTGGTTTAGTAATTTTACTCAAATAGGAATTTCTGTTAAGGCCGCTGAAATAAAACACAGCAGTGATAGTCCTTCTGTATAGCTAATCCACACTCATAGTGTACCCCAGTGCAGGCAGGTAAATTACAGTGCGCTGTGTAATGGTGCAAGAGGATACTGCTTTGTTTTGTTTTGCTTTCCTCACAATCAGTGCCTTGCATGTATAAGGTGGGCACTGATCACTTAGTAATAGCTGAATTCTCCCTACGCTTCTGTATAATGCTCCTAAGGAGTCTGAATGTTTTGCAGATACAATACGTCTTTCAGAGTATTTTATGTTCATTTAATAAACTGGAAATAGAAACTTAAATTTTTAAGATACTGTTAGGGCACCAGAGATCCAGTTGCTGGTTTTCATAGTGTTTATATGTTCAGAAGAAATTCCACTGATCTCAGTTGCAGCTGTTACTGCCCAACACTTCCCTGTGAACCAAAAAAAAAAAAAACAAAACTGCAGTCCTCAAATTTCAAATGAATAGAAACACACGTTTATTCAGTCAGTTGTGTAGAATGTATATGTAATGGATTGCTTTTTCCTTGTATTGCTTCCATTTTCACTGTGAGGGCAGTCTGTGATGAAGACAGGTTCTGTCATGTAGCATGACACAGACACACAGGTCAAGAACAGGGCTGGTACCTTTAAATCCGTTCTATAAACATTTGGACAGGGGAAGTAAAAAGTAATGAACATGAGTCCATACCAAAGGAGATGGCAGGTGCAGTGGCTGAAATTCAGTTATTTGCTGGCAGGAGAGAAATAAGTAAGACTTGGCTGTGACAGTTACCTGGCCATTGTATGCTTTTGTCTATTTCAGTAACAGGGTTCTTCCCAAATAAATTAGATCTGTTGGGTGAAGTTGCTAGTAGCAGCTGCTGAGCCGCCAGCGGTCTCTGTGGGTATCTGTCCCAGTGGCTGCAAGTTATAGGAGGAATAGCTAAACTTCACTGTCCTCTCCTGGAACAGGCATGCACCATATGCTCACTGCCTTGTCTCACCTGCAGCAACCACACCCAGGAGCACACTCAGGTGTGTGCCAGAACCTTGCTGAGACCCAGGAGGCAGCTTGGCAGTTACTGCTGAGCAGGCAAGGGCCACTGCTGCCGCCGCTGCTGGGAGTTCTGATGCAACTGTACAGGATAAGACAGAGGCTTTTGGTTTCTAGGTCTCTGTAGACTAGAACAAAAAAAATTGTCTACCTGCTTGTTGGTGTCAAAATTTGGTAGAGTAGTGCTGATTAGCAGTCTGCAATTAGAGTAATTATTTTCCTCTGTGATGGAATGAGCAGCATTGTCTCAGGACCAAACTGAGAAGAATAAAAATTTGTGGATTAGGTGAGCACCAGATAAAAAATGAGGAAAATCTGTTTATTCCTTCTTATTAATTAATCTATCAGGTATATAAGAAAAATAGTACCTTCTCAAATTCTGATGTTACCTCAGGCATTAAGAAATGCATTCTGGTTAGTAAGCATTCATTACTTCCATAAAGGGGAGAGCTGTTGCCAGCTTTATGCTGTTTATCATCCTTATTTTCCATTGCAGAATTGCTTCAGTAAACCTTCAGTTCAGTTTTAGTTTAATATCTGATAAGATCCTACACCACTCTGAAGGGTGGTGCAAGAGAAAGCCCAGGGGGAGAACCTGTACTTGGTAGCCTTCTTGCCCAACTCCTGTGGAGTTTGATGTTCCTGAGATACTATCTGAAAATTCAGCTGAGAAAATAGGGCCTTTCTGGAGTAGCTGGGAGAGAAGGAAGCATGTGAATGTGAACTGGGAAATGCTTGTGAATGCTGTGTGTAGCTCTTAACAGGACTGCGTTTTTCTGCTACTCTGTGAAAGTTACATGCACATGGGGGGAAAAACCCAGCCACAAACGACACAAAACCAACTAAACCTGTCAGTGTCATCAGCCATGTGTTATTTGGAAAATGACAAATAAGATTAAAAAAAAAGATCCTCAATACAAAAGTGTTATAATAGCAATTAAAAGAGGATGAACAGACACATCTAAGTTACAGGCAATGTTCCCATAGTATAAAAGTTTTGTAGAAAATCTGTGGCTTTATTTCAAATGAATGAGGAAGTACAAATGGCAGTAGCGATTTTCTATATAGTTGGAATGATCTTCCCAGAAACCAAACAGTCATTAATGGAAGTTCCTCTTTGTTTTGATTGTAACATCGAGTTAGTATAATAGAAATCAGCATATAGTATAATGGAAATCAGTATGGCTTGCTATAATGAAGAATTACAAGACTAACTATATAGTGATCAAGAAGACAAACTTAAAGAGTGACAAAAGGGAGAATTGCTAAAAATTACTGAACAAAGAAACAATAAGAGTGTACTCAGCAAAAGACTGTCAATTTAGATGCAGATCCTAATTCTTCTTTCATAAGGCCTCTTCTACATATTCATCTCTAGTGATGATAGATGTCAGTGACATCTTAATGATATGTTAAGACAACAGTTTCAAGTTTCAAATTGTAAGTTAATGATCTGTACCAAATTTAAAAATCAGGGTTCAGTTTCTAATTCTTGGAAAGACAAACCATGATTTTATTCCATTATTTTAATTTTTTTTCTCACTATTAGATAGTGTGTGCGTGTGTGTTTTGTGAGAAAGTTGTAATAATTCTTTTCCGTATGGCTTTATTTTTCTCAACAGTTCAGGACGACAGCTAAGTGAAGTCTTCATTCAGCTCCCATCTAGGAAAGAACTACCAGAGTATTATGAATTGATTAGGAAACCAGTGGACTTCAAAAAGATAAAGGTAAGGAACAGAGGAATTTTGGAAGTGCAGGTTCCTCCATTTCTTTTTTTTTTACAGAAGTGTGACCATAACATTGTTTTTAAAATAACAATCTTAATATTTCATGCCACCTGTATTGGTGGGTTAGGTTTTGAACATTGTCACACAATTTGTTAGTAATTTTATTTGGTGTATATTGCAGTGTATCACTGTAATTTCATGGCCAAATCAAACTATAGTAATGTGACAGGGATGACATCTCAGTGCCTTTTTTTGCAAAGACCTAATTATGAATCTGTCAACAGATTTGCTAAAAAACACACTGTTGACAAAGATTGCATAGTTCTAGGGGAATATACCTATACTTACGTTTAAAATCATAGAAACATAAAAATCCTGAATTAGAAGGGGTGGACACATATCTTCATGTCCAACTCCTGGCCCTGCACAGGACACCCCAGGAATCACACCATGTGCCTGAGAACATTGTCCAAACAGTTCTTGAGCTCTGTCAGGCTTGGTGCTGTGGCTGCTTCCCTGGGGAGCCTCTACCAGTGCCCAGCCACTCTCTGAGTGAAGAACCTTTACCTGATATCCAGTCTATACCTTCCCTGGCACAACTTCAGGCCTTTCCCTCAGATCTTATCATTGGTCACCGCAGAAAAGAGTTCACTGCCTGCCCCTGCACTTCCCCTCATAAGGAAGTGGTAGACCACAATCAGGTCTCCCCTAAGTCCCCTCCTCTCAAGGCTGAACAGACCAAATGGTCTCAGCTGGCTCCTCCTAGGGCTTCCCTTCTAGACCCTAGCCTCATACCTTGGAAGAGCCAGGTCAGATCCAAACAGAGTTTGGTAGATGGGGTCTAGGCGGCAGGTTACATCTTGGGTGATGTCATAATTCTGTATCTTTCACTTGTGTTACAGTTACTGGGTTTCTTTCCTAGAAAGACAAAACTGGAATTCTTTTACCAAAAGAGCTCCATTTCTCTTGATTTTAACCCTTACAGTTCACAAAGAAATTGCTTAATTTTTGCTCTTTTACATTGATGCATTTCTTGAATAATATGCTAACAACGTAGTTGAAGACATTCTATGTTGTAAACAGATACTTATCTTGATGCCAAGGTAAATTTTTTTAAAAGAAAGCTTTTAGTGTGTTGAATCAAATATTAATTCATTTTCTCTCTGCTGTTCTTCTTTCTTCACTGCCTGTCAATACTTGTCTTCATTTCCTCAACAAATTCAACAGGAAAGAATTCGCAACCATAAATATCGGAGTCTTGGGGATTTGGAAAAAGATGTCATGTTGCTGTGTCACAATGCACAGACATTCAACTTGGAGGGATCTCAGGTCTGAACGAGTTAATTTCTGTTAAACATACGGGTTTTCCCTGTCTAACATTTGTAGTGCTTATTATTATTTTTGTATATAAACTCTCTGTTTCAGTTCTTTCTATGAGTAGAGAAAAATGTCCACATTTTAGTGTACAGAATTCACTGGACACTGCTGCAGTGTGAATTTTCAGAAAATTTGTTTTTAGCACTAAATCTGAGATCAGTTTTTCTGATCTGTGTGTACTTTAAAGCTGCAGTAAGACTGTTTGAATCTGTGGTGAAAAGCAGTGTGTGGAGTGATACATCAGTTTAGGTTTTCCACAGTGGATCACAGAAGTAGTAGATGTAACAGTACAGCTCTAGGACAGGATGTTGAGGAAATACATCATAGAAGGCTCTTCAGTTCTGCTAATGGAACGTAAAAATTCAGGATTGTCCATCAGTAAAGATCTATGTAGCCTCTAAAGCATCTCTTTTTAAAATTTCTTTTATTATTGAAAGATGAGTCTCAGGTTTAGAAGGCAAACTCTAACAGATGTTTAGCACACATGAATGGGCTCAAAATTTGGAGAAGCGTGCTGATGCAAAAGGAAGGACTATGAAATTTGGATGGCAGATATGGAGTATAAGATAGATAAGAAAGTTGTCTCACAATACAGTGAAACACAGTCTTGGATTATTTTTTAAAGATGAGATACAGAAGTGTGATGCAAACACAATATTCAGTTGACCTCCCCCTGAGGACAGCTTCCCTAACATGAAAGAGATGAAAAAAGATCCTATTTGAAGGCAAAATAAAAGTAAGGTGAATGATGATGCTGCCAATAATTTCCTTAAAATTTCTAAACATTAATGATAACATTTAGCTAAATTGGGGAGTTTACATAAGATTTTGAGAATTAAAAATTAGTATGGAATTTATTATGAAGAATTGTTGGAATCAGTTCATCATTTAGTGATTTATTTTGATATCAAGAGACAGAAAAAAATTATTTCTCTAATATGTACATGGGATTTTTTTTGCTATCTTCAGTTACATGAGAGCGACTACAAATCAGCTGAAAATATTTTTTAAAGTAAATCAATTATGGTAGAATTCTTGGGAGAAAATTTTGCTACATGTTCAGATGTAGATTTTCAGTTTACTGCTTATTCATATAGCAGTAAAATGGCTCTAAGTATCTAATTATAACAAGAGAGGGGGGAAAAAGTGAAGGAAAGTTAATAACAAAAAGTATAAATGAGACTTCAGAAAATAGTAAAGGTCGGTAGAGGAGATAAAAAGAGGTAAAAAAACCCCAGAAGGGAAATGGGGAAAATAATGAAATTATCCGAATCAGAATGACTCAACCTGCTTATGGAAAACTGGTGTCTTGTTAGGCAGAAATGGTAGAATTGAGAAGAGTAATACTGAGTGGATAGAAGTGTGTTGGTGGATAGACGTGTTAGTGGATAGAAGTTTTTGCTACTCTGTTTGGAAATAACTTAACATGTATCAGTGTTATAGTATTATCTTCTGTTCCAATGAACCAACATTAATATTACTTTTTATATCATGAAGGCCAAATTATGTGTATCTAGAGGGTTTTTTCTTTTTTTTTTTTTCTGTAAAGTTCTCAGTGCATTAATGTTGATTTCCCCTGAGTTGCAGGACACTTCTGCAGTAGTCCTCCAGTTTTCCAGGCTTCCATGATACCTTGTGTTCTTTGTTGTAGTTCTGCTCTACATTTGTTCTGACATTACAATTCACTTCAGTAAATTAGATTATTTGTGTGTGCACTCAAAACAAAAGGGCTAATTCAGGTAGTTGTTTAAGCACTCAGTGAACTTCAAGTGTTCTCTTAGTGTGGTGCCTGCTGTTTTTCCTTGGTGTAAAGCAGTTTCATCTGAGATGGAACCATATTCAGGGTTTTCATGGATAGAATGACTTTGTGTTTAGGCTTTTGTCCTCAATGAAACCTCAGTGTTTTAAAAAGCTTTTCAAGTTATAGTAGTCAAATGACACACAGATGCGTACAGGGTTAAGGATGTTTATATGTCTCTTGTAACAGAAGATTTCTCATGAATGTTGTGATTTGTTGTGAAGTTCTTTTGTTGTTGCTTCTCGCTTTTTGAAGGAAGTTCTAGTGTCATTGTTGTTTGATTTTTTGAAACCTGTTGAAATTGGGTTTCTGTCAAAATAATAAAATTTCAATTTCCACGGCTATTCGTGAAGCAGCCACAGTGGGGTTTTGTGTATCAAAGTAGATAGGAATATTGCAAGTAATTCCACATAAAGAAGGTTAAAATAATTTCTGAAACCTCTGTATTTCATTAGAAAACTGTTTGAAAGTCTGGGTCACATTGATGCATTAAATATTTAGTGGCCAACATTAAAAAAATAAAATGTTGTAATGGTCTTTAATTCTTTTCCTCTTAGAAAAGTGTTTTTGTGAGAAAGAGCAGAAGGTTAGTTGAAAGAGCCATTCCTAAGAACAATTCATATGCTAGGTTTATGTATATGAAAATAAATAACTCTCAAGAGGAACTTGTAGGTTCTGTCAATAGCTGATTTGAAAAGAAGTAGGTATAAGAAAAAGCCAGTTATTATTTGACTTTAAGGAAGGAAGTTCTGGAGTCTCATAGCTCACTAATGTCATAAGATAGGAGAGCAGACTTCTCAAAACATTCAGGATTACTTTTTGTAGATAACAGATATATAAAGATTTTACCATGATTAAGAGCAGTCAAATATCTCAAAAAGCACAGAGGAACTCAGAGAATGGGGAGCAATCCACAGTGAAAGGCAGTTTTTAGAAAAACTACTTAGTCGTCAAGTGAAAAGAGTAGGAATTGGATATTTCATGTTAAGTATTCTGAACGAACTTTTTTTATAATTCAGCTTGTTGAACCCACAGAGTATTAGAGCACTTGTATCACATTTAGGATACAGGCTGCATAACTGCAGCCAAAAATCCTTCCATTAGTTTTGTCACAAATACCTTGTGTTGCTTTATACAAGGAAGTGTGTCATTCAGCCATAGGAGTAGAATGACAGACAGCCAAGGTAGATGATGATGATATTAAAATCAAATGCAGTTTGTGACTCTATACTCTTGTAGGAATGATTTTTATTTTTTTTAAGCTGAATTGTGCAGCAGTTGTCTTGTGACATTTTACCAAAAAAAACACACAAGGTCATTTGTTCAGGTGGTGACAAAAGAATCTTATACTCAGCAACACAGCAAGATTTTTACTTTGTTAAATCTAGGAAATGTGTTACAAGCCAAAAGTAGTCACTCTTGAGAGTCCCCTGCTGCTGGAGGTTAAAGAGAAAATCTAATGTACCCAAGATACTCTGGATACTAGAGAATGTTTGAGAGCACATGTTCAGTTCAGAGGAAGCCTCATTTTTTTTTCAGTCTTCTTAAATCTGAGAGGAAGGAAGGGATGAGCTGCTTGGGATAAATTATTTTCCTTGTAACCTCTTTGAAATTCAGAAAAAAACTAAAGATAATTAAATGAGGGTTAGCCATTTGTCATTATTAACTATATTGTCAGATGATAACTTGTGTTTTAATTATCTGCTTACTGCTGAAGTCTGTTCCTTTGGCAGGTTTTCAAGGGTGTTACGATCTGATGAAAATGCACAATAGTTCCTATGGTAGTAGAAATAATAAGAAAAACATTAACTGGACATTTTAGATGTAATACCTTGTAAGAGTTTTTTTTTTGCCGCTCAGTACTGACAAATTTCTTCATTTAGAGCGTGAAGAGTGAATGCTGGCATTTCTTATACAATTCATGCAGCAGACATTATTGCTTGCTATTTGAAAAGGCCTGTACTTTGTACTCTATAGTCTTGCACTGGAAATTTAGGTCTATGCTGTGAATTTCTGATTCTGATTGACTTCATAGTTCTGACAGAGGTTTGTACCTGTACTGTAGATCTATGAGGATTCCATTGTTCTTCAGTCTGTTTTCAAAAGTGCACGACAGAAGATAGCCAAAGAAGAAGAAAGTGAGGATGAAAGCAATGATGATGAAGAAGAAGATGAGGAAGAAGAATCGGAATCAGAATGTGAGTCCCCAGCTAGATACTGACAAGGAAATGTATCAGGGGATGGAAGAGCAGATTTTGCTGCTTTTGCATGGAGACTGACTATAAGGTTCTATTTTCTATTGGTAGAAGTAGTTTCTTACTAAGGTTGCTTAGGTGTAACATTGTTTTGGTCTTTCAACTGGGTGTTCTGGCTTACTTCTATTTAAACTACTCCTAAGCAAAAAACAATTTGTAGAAGTGCTTTGTGGGCAACCATAATTGTTTATAAGCCCTCCAGTGCCTGTTCATGCTGTTTGTAAATGGAAGTACCTAGAAAGGCTGGAGACGATCTTTATCGGCAAGTGGTCAACCTTCAGGCATGATGTGATATACAAAGTTCATTGTATGGTTAAGAACCAGATGATGTTGAAAATACTCTTCAGTGTGACAAGGACTAAGTGAAACTCTGATTGTTTCAGAACACTCATTAAGTCACTGTAGGTTTGGAAACATGATGAAGTAGAGAAGGATGAATTCCTTCATTGCACTTCGTGCCATCCAGTGCATCTGTCCAAATTCCAGCTACCCCTTTTCTCTGGTTACAGAAGCTGTAGTGCTTGGCCCTGAGTTACCCTTCCAAGTGTGTCACGCATGTGTGCTAAGCATGCAGCTTCAGTAGATCATTTGGAAATGAGTGGATATTCTGGAATCAGAATAACATTTGCTTTAGAAACCTGTTAACTCAAAATTCACCAGTAACAGAATTTCGGTACTTTAAAATACCAAAAAAAGTCTGTTTATACAAAGGCTAAATATTTCTATGGTAAGGAAGAAAATACTTTTAAATGTATATCTTTTTAAAGGACCATATACTACCTATGTATGCCATACATTCTGAGAATCAAAAGAAAATGGATATGGCCAGATAAAAGTTAGTCTTTATAGTTTAATATATTAGTGTTATAACTATTAAAAACAAGAGAAATAAAAGCAAGTACCTCTTGCATTTTGTTCCACAGTCCATGTAAAGTCAGAGGGGAATGCCTTTTCAGGCTGCTACTAGAGGTGAATTTCTGTGAACAAGAGACAGCATTTAAAGTTGATAAGGGAATGTTATAATAATGTACGCTGTTGAACATTTTGCAGCAAAATCAGTGAAAGTCAAAATCAAGTTGAGTAAGAAGGATGAAAAAAGTCGGGAGAAAGGAAAAGGCAAGAAGAGGCAAAGCAGAGCAAAAGCCAAGCCTGTCGTGAGTGATGATGATAGTGATGAGGATCAAGATGAAAATGTAAGTTTTGTTCAGTGAGACTGTGGAAGTGGTTGCAGTGATTGCGTCTCTGCCCTGTCCTGCTTGCTGTCAGAATTCTCAACTATTCATGCTTAAGCACATATTTAACTTGTAATGATCATCCTGAGAGAATTGGGTGGGGGTGTTAACTGTACGCTGAATGTGTTTATGAGATCTGATCCCAGTGCTGGAAGACAAGAAGTCTAAGAAGTTTGGATCTTATTTCTTCAAGCTGTTCCTACATTCATTGAACCTTTAAGTCTCATGGTCTGTTTGCTTTTGTCCACAGATGAAAAACTTACAGCTTGATTATTTTTTACCTTTGTTTTAGTGGGTGCTTTTATTATTGCAACAAATGAAAATAGATGTCTTCCCAGTTGTGTTTAAATGTCTGGATAGAAAGAAAGAGCTGGTGTTTCCTGACTCTCTGTCTTTCCTCTCTAAAGAAGTCTACAGCAATTAGATGAAATTTCATGAAAGAGAAATACTAGGATAACACAGTACCTTTCTTCAGGCTGTCTTGATTTGTCACTTTAATTGTTGTATTTCTTCCTCATACTTCCTTTTATTTTTCCTTCTTTAACAAATTCCACAGAATAGCTGGAAAGAATTTCTGACTTGTCTTGTGTCTCTTACCTCTAGGACCAGTCGGAAGCAAGCGGAAGTGATGATGAGTGATCCATAGGGTTTATTTTCTTGGCAGAACTGACCCCTTCCCCTTCTCTTCTCTTTTCTCCTATTTTACACCCAGTGAATTCTTTTTGTCAAATAGACATCGGGTTGTTTCTGTATTCTCATTCTCTATAAATTAGCTTTAGGATAGTGCCAGACAAACATATGATATCATGGTGTAAAAAAGGCAAAAAAATGTAACATATTGTGACCAAATGGGCCTCAAAAAACAACAAAGAAACCTTTTGAGGGAAAATGTGGGTTGATAGTATATTTCTATGGCCTGGTTTTGACTTGGTAATGGTTCGATTGTGCCTGGCTTTATCATTTGATAAGGTTTTTTTCAGTGGCATCAGAAAGGCAACAAAAAAAGAGTCTTTTGTAGCATTGATAACCAGGAGAAGTCATTAAAAGCCACTGGTTATTTTATTTTTCATCAGGCCGTTTTCAAATTTTTTATTTGTCCTGTATTGGTTTTTTACACTGTGGTACATATATGCGACTTTGTTTAATAGCTTATAAATGTTCAGTAGTTAGCTTTCATACACCTTACCCCATATACATTTTTCCACTTTATGCTTGATGATCTTCAGAAAAAGCCTTTTTGAATTGTATCAAATTTATGTCTACTGTAAACTTTGCTTAACTTTTTTTTCTCTATTAAAGAAGTTGGTTTAAAAATGCTATTGAATATTGCAATCTATATAGTGTAACGTATGGCTTCTTTCATCAGACTGATCTTCTATGTTACCAATGTGGATTATCACCTTTTCCCTAAAGTGTACTTAATCTTTGCTTTCTTTGCACAATGTCTTTGGTTGCAAGTCATAAGCCTGAGGCAAATAAAATTCCAGTAATTTTGAAAAATGTGGTGTTGGTGTTTTCCTAATAAAGAGATGCGGCCTTGTGTTACAAGTTCCACCAAAGTATTTTTATAATAGCAATGAGAGAGCAGAAGTATCTCCTGTAGAGAAGTCCACTTTGGTCCTTCCTCAGTGTAAAATTCAAATATCATAAAAGTATCATCTGAGATGGAGAGAAGATATGCAATACATGTTCAAGAATAATAAAATTGAAGTAGAAGACTGGTACCCTAAAATAAAAGCATAATTCATTACTTATTTACAATTGAAGTGAAAAAGCAATATTTTTTTTTTTCCCTTCAGGAAATATATATCCATATGCCTTAGTGGGCATGAATACAATTAGTTATGCAGGCAGTCAGACCACCCAGAAGTCAGTTTATTTAAAGTCTTATCTTGAGGTATCACCGTGGTGATGCAACATGATGCAGTAATCTAAACGTTTGAACTATATATTTGCAGTTAACATTGCTACTCTGCAATCAAAACTTAGATTTGAGCCTATCTTGTGTAAAAAATGTACAAACTTAGAAACCTCTTTGTAAACAGAACATTTCTTTGTTATATGAACTTCTGAGTGTGTCTCCAATAAATCTCTTCATGCTGCCTTGCAGTATGTTAACTGTTTCAGATTTCTGTAGCTCATTTGAAGGGTAAGTAGGTTGGACTAGTGCCATTTGATTATATTAGCCCTACACTGAGAGAAGTCAACTTTGCTTAGCTTCAACAATTTCAAACATCTTACTCCCAGTGTGAATTGAAGACCCAGTATTTCACAGAGAGGTATCATTGATCTCAGAGGCTCACATTGATGCTACCAGTGTCTGAAGCAGCATTGAAAAGAACAAAGTCCTGGTGGATACCAAGTGAGCCAACAATGAACGTGAGCCAACGGTGTGTTATTTTTGCAAAGAAGGTATCCTGGACTGTATTAGGGGGAGTGTTGCCAGCAGGTCCAGAGAGGAGATCCTTGCCTTCACCTCAGCACTGTTCAGATGTATGTGGAGTGCTTTGTCCTGTAGTGGACTGCATCTGAAGAGAAGACATGGACATACTGGAGACTCAAGTCTAGGAAAGGGCCACTGACATAGTTAAAGGACTGGAGCACGTGACATACACAGGGAGTCTGAGAAAGCTGGCACTGTTCAACTCGAAGAAGAGTGGGCTCAAAGGCATCTTGTTGATGTGAATCAGTATTGGGAAAGGGAAGGTGCATGGAAGGCAAAACCAGGATCTTTTCAGGGCAGGACCAAGAGGCAGTGGGCACACACTGAAATCATGGGCAGTGCCTATGAATATTGTGAAACTTCTACTTTGAAGGTGACTGAGCCCTGGAGCAAATTCCCCATAGAGCTTTAGTGTTCCTTGGAGATAGTTAAAAGCCACCTCCAGGTGGCCCTACTTGAGCAGAGGGACTGGACCAGATGACCTCCAGAGGTGCCTGCCTCTAGTCCTGTGATTCTATGATGCAGGATAATTTAGTTTTCAGTGACAGTTTCATAAGAGCATACATTCCATAGAGAGATGTTATTTTTTCCCTGCAAAATGAACCAAATCTAGTAACCTGTTACGCATGACAAAAAGCATGTGATAGTAGGCTCCATCACTGCTGGCCTAGACTGGATTTAAAACTGACAACTTGGATATAAAAGGCACAGTTATCACATTACCCATCCCCATAGTCACTGATGACTTTGCAGTGACCCAGTTTCATTTATTTTTCAAGAACTCATTATTTGCAGATGAGCATTTAGCTGGATAATAAAAATTAACTAAGAAGATGCAACATTTCTGTTGAAATTGAAAGTAGCTTTGGGTTTGGTCAATAACTGTAAGTCATATGATGATACCAGTTTGCATGAAGAAATACAGTTGAATTCTTACAGCAGTTTCTTTTATCAGCTTTTAGTCACTTCAAAATACTTTCAATTTCCTCTCTGAGTTTCAGAAAACCCCCAGAAGACCTAGAAATATTTTTTAGCATTAAAATAAAGTAGATTTAGGATGTAAGACATGCTTATGCCTCCACTGCAGTTGGTCCTGTTATTTTACTTAGGATTTTAATTCATTTCTACCAGAGTAGAATTTTAATTGCTATCTGGCTGTTTCTCTGTATGAATTTACTGTATTTTTCAAGATGAGTTGTTTTCCTGGCAATCATAGTACATTACTATACAAAAAAAAGAAAAAAAGGTACTGGGAAAATTGTTGCCGTGTGTAATTTTCCTAATTGTTTACCAAAAAAAGGAGAAAGTCTTTACTTAAGTTACAATCTGTGTTTAAGGTGGAAATATTTTCTCCTTTACAGAATTCCCTCTCTAGTACAAAGTGACAGGCAAAACACTTGAAATACCTTTTGGACTGTACCCAAAAAAGCGCAATGCTACAGTCCATACTGAGGAAATCTAGCTCTTTTCCTGCTGCAGTTTCAAAAATAGTGTAATAAAATTGGAAATGGTGTAGCTTGAGCTCTGATGAAGACAAAAAAAGTGAAGTAAATACAAGATATTTTCTTGATGCATCGGTTTCTCCTGGGAAATAGGCAGCAGTTTAAGTGGGCCAGATGAAAAACATTTAACATCTTTTATACATTTCAGATGCTATTAATAATATTTCTTTTCCCCTCACGTCTTCTTAAAGAAACAAAAAAAATAGAGATTCTTCTCATCGTTGATATAAATGGCTTCCTCCTTAAATATGTCTGGTCCTCAGTGCAAAGTATTTCTCACTCCCTCAGCTCACGAATGAAGCTGACGACTCAATGATTGTGGAGGCATGGAGACACAGCAAATGCTGCCACAGCCTCTGTGCACACTGAGACAAAGGCAGAGCTGATGCAGTGGTTAAGTCTCAGAGTTGGGTGCAGTTACTGAGCTGTTGATACATGCTCAGTCCTGCCAACTATCTGAGCATTAATACCTCTGTTAATAATGCCCAAGCTAATGTCACCTTTTCATGAATGCTTGGATGATCAGGTTTACCAAACATAGTCTAGCCTGGAAAACAGAATACTAAAAACAGGACACAGAATATTTTTTTAAGAATTATTTTTTTATAAAGGGATTTTTAGGCTGGTGTCTTGCTTTCCCCTCTGTTCATCTCCTGGAAAAACCTCTGAAATATTTTAAAGTTCCTGCAGTTTTTGAGTAGGGACTTCAACTGTATGCTGAAACATAGGTTCACAAAAGGAGCTAGCAAAAGTATTTTACATGGTTGTTTTGATCTTAAAGAAGAAGAGGAAGCAGGTTCAGAATAGGCAAAGAGGTGATACAATTTTGACTCCTTTGCGTTTGGCTTGTATATTATTTGAGGAGTCACTCATCCCTAATCTTTCTGTGCTGAAAAAAGGTGTAGAGGTAGGTGAGAAAAAAGCAATAAGCAAAAAGTGTAAAACATTAGCATTTACCTTATTCGGTTTTGATGGAACTGGACATTTCATTCAGCAGGGACAGAACTTTAGGACTGTGCAGCCATATGAGTGTTTAAACAGCAAGGACCATGTTTGCACAGGGGGTAACTTTGTTAAATATGTTGAAATGAAAATGCCAGGAAGGATTATCCAGAGGCAGCCTGCCTATTCTCTGTGAGGAAAGTCAGAAATTATTTTATTCAACAGTTATTTAAACATGACACGCAACAAAAGTTCACTGGAAGTTGGTGCCTCATTCTCTCTTATTTCCCCTTAACAGCCAAGAGCTCAAGTGAGAGTAGGTTGGTGCAGACACAACAGTACTTTCTCATGTAGAAGTCATATCTGCTCTCCATGTGCTAGTCCTTGTCTCTCCATTAGCTTGATGAGAAAGCTACAGTGTGTCAGTGTTTACCATATTTTTGACTTTATGTTCACACGGAGATGGGTATGTTGAAGAACATACTGAAGTCTGCGCCTTCATCAGACGCTGTTATGTATTCTTCTGTCTATTCTAAAGAGCTTTTATTTCAATCTTTGTGGTGTTTTTCCTTCCTTGTTATATTTGTGACCAAAGCAGACACAGTAAGAACAAAAATTTTATCCAATTAGATGGTGACAGCTTCTGTTTTCTCCCCCTGTATGCCAAGTTTCTGTCAAAGAGGTTGAATCACAACAAATTGCTGCAACATGAAGTTGCTATATTTTCAGAGGGACAAGAAAACTTGTAGATTTATGCACACAACAAGGACCATTTTCGTAATTTCCAATTTATGTAGCTGTTTTGCTAGGTTTGTTCTTGGTATTCAGTGTCATGTTTTCATGCACAATCCATTGTTGCAGTGACATATACTGGTGTTTCATTGCATTTGTCGCTTTTGGTGACATAAAGGGTTTAAGTTATGTATTGCATCGTCTGCCACCTGCAAATACAAACTTAACATCACCTATTCTCATGCCAGGAGGTGGAGATATAATCAAGAGAGGACCCTAATACTAAGACATTAATTCATTGCAAGTGAAAGATTACTTATATGCCAGATGTACTTTTTTTTTTTTTTGTCTCTGAAACAGACATGGCTTCTGGTAGAGGTGAATTAATATCCACTTGTATTATTTGTATTATGGTTTATACTTCATTTTGCAGTACTAGTATCTATTATGTGCATTCTCCCCTTGGGCTTCCAGCATAGCTTCTCTTCTCTCCATCACACTCGATTGGAATAAATTTTGTATGAACTTGAGTGCCTTACAGACTTAAAGAAGCCAGTGCTTAATTGTGGAGCATTACTTCCCATCTCCTTTGTCATTCTAACTTGAAATGAGAAGGAGGAGAAAAAAGGCATTGCCTGATGATTCACTTAGAATTTTGCTTTTTCTGAGACCAGAACGCCTTGTTTCTATTAATGCAGTTGTCTGGTGGCATAATCCTGGGGACATGTCAGTGCTCATGCACATTTAGAAGTTTCTCTGGGTTATTCTTGTGGTCAAAGAAGAAAGCAGTGAAACTGAGCATATCAGACATTCTGCAGATGCACAAAAGACGGTAAGTGTTCCATGTCAGTGCACTTAAGCACTCAGAAGTAGTAAATAGGTACTTAAAACTGTGCAGTTAATTTCAACTACATAAGGGGCAGTCTGACCAAAACAACATTTTACTTCTGCTTTAGAAAATTTTACTAGACCAGTGTCCACTGCTGTATCGCTTCACTGAATGTAACTTTTTGTTCAATGACTTCATGCCATCTTCTACGGTTTCTGTTTGATAGTAAAGATTTAAATCATAGATATTTTGAGTAATTACAGGAAAATGATTCATCCTGGAGGGTGGCAATGTGATGCCCATCTTCAAGAAGGGTCAAAGAAAGGCTGGGGGAGCTACAAGCCTGCCAGTCTGACCTCAGTGCTGTGGAGGGTTATGGAGCAGATTGTTTTGAGTGCCATCATACAGCACGTACAGGACAACCAGGGGATCAGGCTCCATCAGCAGAGGTTTGTGATAGGCATGTCCTGCTTGTACAACTTGATCTCCTTCTTTGACAGGGTTACCCAGGGAGTGGATAAGGGAAAGGCTGGGGACGTCATCTGCCTGGACTTCAAAGACTTTGACAGTGACTCCCACAACATTCTCTGGGAGAAGCTGTCAGGCCATGGCTTGGACAGGTGTGTTCTGTGCTGGGTAAAAACCTGGCTGTATGGGACCAGAGATTAGTGGGGTATGGAGGTACAACCAGCTGGTGGCCAGTGACCAGTGGTGTTCCTCAGGGCTCTGTACTTGGGCCAATTCTGTTTTATGTTCTTTATGGATGATCTGGATGAGGGGATTGAGTGACCCTCAGTTTGCAGGTGACACCAAGCTGTGTGGGAGTGCTGATCTGCTGGAGGGCAGGAAGGCTCTGCAGAGGGATCTGGACAGGCTGGATCATGGGCTGAGCCCAGGGGTGTGAGGTTCAACAAGGCCCAGTGCTGGGTCCTGCCCTTGGCTCACAGCAACCCCAGGCAGTGCCACAGGCTGGGGCAGAGTGGCTGCAAAGCTGCCACAGGAAAAGGAGCTGGGGGTGCTGGTGACAGCAGCTGAACACGAGCCAGCAGTGCCCAGGTGGCCAAGAAGGAACTGGATGTGGCACTTGGTGCCATGGTCTAGTTGATAAGGATGTGTTTGGTCAAGATTGGACTCTGTGATTTTAGAAGTCTCTTTTCCAACCTTAAAGATTCTATGATTCTGTTAATTTTTTCACTATTTCTAGGGAATCTGGAGGATACGTAGATGCTGTTAGCAGGGCTCATACCTCCATAACAGAATCAAAGTACATTGCACTAGTGATTTCTCTGAGATGCAAAGGTTAAACAAAACAAAACAATACAAAACAACAACAACAACAAAAAAAAAAACAAAAAAAAAAAAAAAAAAAACAAAAAAAAAAAAAAAAAACAAAACAAAAAGCAAAAACCAGAGAAAGAAAAATTAAGAGGCAGCTTGTCCTAAATCTGGTGAGTTGATTATTTCTACTTAGGGCCAAAAAAAAATGGCTATTACTGTCTGTTTTTCCAGACTCAATTCAATGCATCCTCCCTGTTTCCAGAACATAAATGCCTAGTTCAGCTGACTTGAGACTCTGACACCAAGCTGTAGGTTACGGGGAGAAGCGTGAATATATTACAACCATTCAAGAGATGGATTTTTTCTTTCTGCCATGCAGTGATTCTGTCATTCTGACTACTTCTAGGGCGCGTGCTCTTCGCCTTTTCCAACTGTGCCATCTTGAAAGTTATCACCTGAGACGCATTGCTGGAATGATAAGCATGAAACTCTAGTGCACTGTTTTTAACCTTAGTAATATGGAGAGCTACAGAAACTCTGTAACCCTTCTGCAAAGGCGGCATCCACCACAGACATAAACATTTTCAGGAAGGTCACACATGTATTATCTTTCTGCTCACAGAAAGGCTGTAGTGTACGGAGCTCACACTTATCAGTGCCACAGTTGTGGGCTTCTGGCTAAGGATCTGCAAACAATGCAGATGTCATTATGGGAGGCTGCTATAGACCATCCAGCCAGGATGATGGTGCTGATTAATTACTCTTTGAGGAGCTAAGAGAAACCTCTTAATCAATTGTCCTTGTTCTTATGGGGGATTTCGACTTGGCAAGCATTAGCTGGGAATACCACATAGCGGACACAAACAGGTCCAGAAGATGGGTAGAACTCCTGGATGAAAACATTATGATACAAGTACTAAGAGGAAAGAGCTAGGAAAGGTGCTCTCCTTGATTAGTTGTTTGCTAAACAAAGAGGGTTGTGTTAGTTGAGATTGGTGGCTGTCCTTACCACAGCAACCACGAAGCAATCTGGCTTAAAATCTGTTGACAGAAGGAAAAGCACCAGCAAAACCTCAACTCTGGACGTGAGGAGAGCAGACTTCAGGCTGCTCAGGGAATCAGTCAGTAAGGTACCCTGGGAAAATGCTCTGCAGGTGCTGGTCATGTTTTAACAACCATCCTCTAAGGGCATAGGAAGAGGCAATTCCCAAATGTTTAAGTTATGTATTGCATCAAGCAGGGGAGGCAGAAGATGGCTTGGCTGAGCAGGAATCCTCTTTGGGAGGTAGAGGCAAGAAAAGAAGGTGTAGGCTCAGCAGAAGCAAGGTCAGATAACATGGGAGGATTACAGAGATGCTGCTCACCACTGCAGGGAGAAAATTTGTCATGCTGAAGCTAAAGTGGAGATGAAGCTGGCCACAATTGAGGGGAACAATAAAAACAGGGATTTTAAATGCATTAATAGCATAAGATAGTGGAGAAATAACATTGTCCTCTTAGAGGATGAGAACAGCCACCTCCCAAACAAGGACACGACAGAGATGTTTAATGCTTCCTTTACCTCTGTCCTCAATGCCAATGATGGATTAATGGGTCCCAGGGCCATGAATTGGAGGACAGCGGCTGTGAGAACAATCAACTCCCAGCTCCCTATAAATCTATAGGGCCCAATGGAATTCATCTGAGAAGACTCAAAAGAGCTGGCTGATTTCATTGTGATGTCTCTTTCCTTTTTGGACAGTCTTGGGAATCCAGATAGGTCCCAGCTGCCTGGAAGCTGGCTGATGTCCCAGTTTTCCAGAAGAGCAAGAAGGATGAGCCTGGAAACTCCAGGCTTGGCAGTCTCACTTCAGTGACAGCAAAATTATGGAGAATACTGTTCTGGGAGGTACTGAAAAGCACCTGAAGGACAATGCAGCCATCGGTCACAGCCAACATAGGTTCATGATGGGAAAGTCCTGCTTGTCAGAATTAAACTAATTTTATGACAGACTAACCCACTTACTTGATCAAGGGAAGCCAGTTGATGCAATCCTTTTTGATTTCAGTGAAGGTTTCAATACTGCCTCTCACAGGATCCTTCTGGACAAAATGTCCAGCACACAGCTGGGTACACATCAAGTACTGGGTGAGCAGGTGGCTGATGGGTCAGGCACAAGGGGTTACAGTGAATGGGGTGGCATCAGGCTGGTGACCTGTCACTAGTGGGGTTCCACAGGCCTCCTCCTTACAACGAGTTCATAAATTACTTGAATGCAGGACTTGAAGGGACATTATCTTAGTTTCCAATGACACAAAATTGTGAGGAGCTGTTGAATCCCTTGAAGGCAGGGTGGCCCTGCAGGTAGACCTCAATGAATTAGAGGGCTGAGAGATTACCAACCATACAAAGTTCAGCAAGGGAAAGTGCTGGATTCTGCATCTGGGATGGGACAGCCCTAGATGTGCTGACAGACTGGGGAATGAGATGCTGGTAAGCAGTGCCACAGAGAGGGACCAGCGGGTCCTGGTCAATGGCAAGCTGAACATGGCCAGCAGTGCCCTGGCAGCCAGGAGGGCCACCTGTGTCCTGGGGGCATCAGGGACAGCATGGCCAGCCAGGCAAGGGAAGGGATTGTCCTGCTCTGCTCTGCACTGGGGCAGCCTCACCTTGAGTGCTGGGGTCAGCTCTGGGTGCCAAAGTATAAGAGAAATACAAAACTACTGGGGAGTGTCCAAAGGAGGGCCACAAAGATGATGAAGGGCCTTGAGGGGAAGCCCTATGGAGCAGCTGAGATAATTTGGCTTGTTCAGCCTGGAGGAGACTGAGGTGAGACCTTACTGTGCTTAAAACTTTTTTGTGAGGAGGAGAGGCAGGCACTGGTCTCTTCTCTGTGGTGACCAGTGACAGGACCTGAGGGAATGGCCTGAAGCTGTGTCAAGGGAGGAACAGGCTCCCCAGGAAAGGGGTCACCAAGCCTGACAAAATTCAAGCAGCAACTGCATAATGCTCTCAGACATATGGTGTTATTCTTGGGCTGAGTTGGACTTGATGATCTTTGTGGGTCTCTTCCAACCTAGCATATTCTGGGATATAGTCTTTGGAGTGAAAACTAATTCAAAGCAGCGCCTCTAGGTGAACATGCTTCCCTGTCTGAGGCATGAGGATTAATAAAGGGTAAACTTACCTTTGGGTAAGCCCAGCTCTGTGAACGGGCAGCTCATCCTCTTTCAGAGCTCAGGTGAGTGCAACCATCTCATCCCCGCCTATCACATCCCTGCTGAATTCAGCAATAGCCTCACTGGCTGTTCTGCCTGTGTCACAATTCCTCAGATGAGAGTGCTGCCTCTTTGTTCCAGACTAGTTTTTTAATAGCTTGATGTCTGTACAAAAGAGATTCCTGGCCCTTGGAAGCAGTCATAACCTCAGTGAGTAACAGACAGTCACAAATGCCTTCCTCAGTGCTTTCCAAGAGTTCCAGGAGAAGCCTATGTCATGATTTCCCTTTCTATTGCTTGCTGCGGTAGATCCTTTAATGTAACTATGTGATCAATCAGAGTTACATCAGGTGAAATCACGGACACTATCCTACAAAATAACAGAGGCACCATCTACGCTGGTGGTAATGGTGTCTCTCATCTCTAGCCACCTCATCTTTGTGAAGTCCATCAAGTATTCAAATAGGGGTTGTTCAGCCTTTGGAGTCACTGAGCAAAAAGAAATCTTGAGTTATTTTTAAACTTTTTAAATGAACTTGTACAGTAAAATGTTTTTAACTCATCCCAGAATTGCTTCTGTCCAGACACAGGATGAACAAATACTGTGCCCGATAGTGACAGCTTCATGAAAAGATAACTTTAAACTCAGAAAAATACCTACCATACAGAATTCACAGTTATCTTTTCAAAAATAAGAGATTACTCATATGACACCACTTCACACTTTGCTGCTCAAAAAGAGAGCAAACAGTGCTCTGTAAACTTGCTAAGAGAGTGTCCCCAGCACATCCATGCACCATAATCTCCTATCATTCCTCTCAAACATGAGCCCCCACCTCAGTCTTAGGGTATACTTTGGTGTAAAGCACGGGGATCCATCACACAAAAGGTCTGTTTTGACTCTAACAAGGTCTAACAGCATATCATGTGATATGACTACAGCAGTCAGTCTCAAAAAATGCTGCACAGATAAACATGAACATTTTAAACCTTAGTGTTACAGAAATGTACAGAAATAGTCTTCTGTGAAAAGGGTAAACATTTCCAGGAAGGTCACACATACATTACCTTTTTGTGTGTTTGCTGGTGGGGCTATTTTTCCTCCTAATTTTGCCTGAAAATACACTCTGTCTCACATAAATGTACCAATTGCCTTCAGACTTCTTGAACGCCCAAGTCACAGTGCCAAGGTTTGCACTGGGCTCAGTTGTATCACAGAATCAGAGTATTCTGAGTTGGAAGGGGCCCACAAGGATCATGAGTCTGACTCTGAAGTGCATGGCCTGTACAGGGATCAAACCTGTGACCTTGGCATTGTCAGCACCATGCTCTACCAACTGGCAGCAACCCATCAACTGTGTCCTAAATTATCCTTCTGTGCACAGGATTGAATTTTTCCTTTGAGATGTTAGATAACAAGGACAAATTAACTTTCCTAAGGGCAAATCTGGGGAGACTTCTAAAGGAAAATGAAACTCAGCAGGTGAAGAATAAGTAGAAAGTTTCAAAACTACCTATTTTCACAACCAACAAAGTAATTTTTGAGGTCTCTACTGAAGCATTCTGTGTCATAGAGCATCTCTTGCTCTATGACACAGAGATTAATTTCAGCCTCATGGCAGGCCTTACAAGCACACTGTTGGGTGGCTATGGGGAGCCATGTTATTCTGCATAGCCTCTGAAAGCCACCTCTGGTCAACATGGTCCTTCCATTCTAGCAAGGAGCTTCTTCATCACTGAAGACAGCACAGGGAAATTTGCTTTCTCAAGCAACTGCATTCAACCATGTTAAGCAACCTTTGCCAGGAGGTTGCTCCAGCCTGGGAGACAGGCAGGTGGAATTAATGCTAAATTAAAACCCTGATCCTATTTATGTAAGTCTTAATGCTTGCACAAATTATTGCAAATTGCAAACAGAATGTTTTTTGTGGGAGGTACAGAGCTGAACTTTCATCTTTTGCTTGTAAGTGATTGGGTACGCATGAAAATATTTTGAAATCTGAGTGGGAAAAAACACAGTTCCAAGCTGTAGGAATATATCACTCTTTATGCACTTCAGTCATGGATCTTTTTAGTGCATCTCAATCACTGACAGATTTGCACTGAGGTGCAGAAATTCAATAGGAATTTGAGTTATGCTGTCAATACCTAATGTAAACACCAAGCAGATGAAAAAATAGTAGTAAGATTTGTCTACATAAATCCAGGTTTAACTTCTATTTCCTCCAGTTTGAGCTGAAGCTATCATTAAGCTACCAGGTTCAGATCTTATTATTGTTACTTGGAATCTTGTAGTCACCTGTTTTTATTTGTATTGAACAGTACTTCCTTCTAATTCGCATGTACATGACTGCTTCTTCTTTCATATGAATGTTATATATATGGTCCTTCACATTGCCTTTCTTCTGTGTCCTTTGCAGACTCATGCAACAGCTTTGGAAGTCAACTGTCTGTGGCAAGGATTAAAGTTTGGTTTGGGTTTGGGACTTAATGCTGTCCCAAGATGAGTGCTGTGCTCTTGCCAGCTCACATGCTTCAACAGAGTTTTTCTGGATCCCAAAAGTCCTGTCCAAAGTACTCCAAGGTTTAAAAACTAATATTTCAAAGATATAGGAGAACTGAGAAAAATAATAGTCAATTAAAAAAAATTAGAAAAACCACTCTCTCAGAATACTTACTGAAAGGCATTAAAAATCTATTAAAATTGAAAATTGGGAGAGGCCTTTATACAGTCAACATGAATATGCAAACTATGACACCGGTGGAATCATTAAATAGAAAAGATAACTACCTTTTGCTTTAGAAAAACTTAATTGAAAGCTTTAAACAGTGGTCTAGAAGTCTTCTTGCCCGATTGTTAGCTTTGATGTTTTGCTTATATTTCACTGCTTTCCATAGAATAGAATAGAATAGAATATTTCAGTTGTGAGGGACCTACAATGCTCATGTCGCCCAACTACCTAAGCATTTAGGGCTGATGAAAAATTAAAGCATAATGTTAAGGATGTCATCCAAATGCTTCTTAAACAATTACAGGGTCAGTGCATCAACTGCACCTTCTAGGAAAGCCATTCCAGGGTATCATTGTGGTAAAAAAAATGCATCTCTTCTGTGAGCTCTGAAAGACCAAGGGAGAGTACACCTCCCAAGAATCCTTGTACAGCACGAGTATATCTCAAGCCTAATGGGAATGTCTGAATTATATCAGATGCAAATATTACCAAAGAATATTGATTTAAGCAACAAACAAACAAACAATATCTTTAGGCATGTAAGTACTTTGCTTTTTTGGGGTTTCAATAGGCAAAATATGCTTTGCAATAATATTTCCTTAGACAATCCATCAGTTTTTTGGTTTTATGACAGGGGTGATCCTGAGTCCAAACACATACATAGCAAAGGAACACATTTATGCCATTTCAGGACATTAGAAAAATAACCCAGATTTTGGTTATTAGAAAAATAACCCAGACATTAAGAAAGCATTTAAAAACTTAAAATGAGGTTGTATAAAACAAGGACTACTGCACAAGGATAGTATTTGATTAACAGCCATGAACTTCAGACACTTTGGGGTTTTTTCTCCTTGTAAATTAATGCAATTGGAACATATTACAGGCAGACGTTAAGTCATAATTTGAAGTCTCTGAGACACTCTTTGTTCCTAGAGCAAAGGAATGAACCTTGAAAGAAGGGAAAATGAAGATCAGATGAAAGGTCAGGGAAGCTGGGAGCTGCAGGTGGCAGAAGAGCAGTCTCTTGACAGGACTTGGTCATGGGACATGGCCAAGGTCAGGCTTTGATACTGGCCCACAGGCCATGGAGGATCAGTGGGTGCCGTGGCCAGGCAGGGCTCGCTGGTGACACAGCTCAAGCAAAGACCAAAACCAAGAGCCCCACTTAAGAGCAGCTTCGAGGGCAAGTGGAGATGATCTCTGTTGCTGAGAGGCTTCAACACCTCAGGGTCTGGTTTACCAAAACTTTGGGTTTTGGTTTTTTGGTTTTGGTTTTGTTTTTCCTTTGAAAATAGAAACAAATTGTTCATATTCTTTTATCTTGTCCAGCAGACCTGAGAAGATGCCAGAATGGCTTCTCTGTGTGAAGAACAAACCAAGAGCAACCCCTGGTGGATGCCCTCCCTCCCCACACTGTTCTGGCGCAGGGTGGGGCAGTCTGAGGATGCATGCAGTTCTTGAGCTCCTGGCTGCTGTGAGACAATGAGGGAGGCACTGGCTTCCCAGAGCTCAGGGAGAACCCCACCTGCAATCAAATATTCATTATTTGGTTCTAGCACCAGGTAGCAAAAAGGAAAAGTCAACTCCAAGGTTGCCTTCTCGGTTTACACCTTCTATGCTTTGTTGCTAACAAAATATTTTGCTGGTACAGAATCTTTCATAATGTCTATTTGAACCCTCTCACACACAGTGCCACCCTGGCTTTCTTAGGATGTTTATAATTAGAAGCCTAAAGTGAAGTGAGACAACAAAGCATAGTAAACTAATCTGTACTACTGAATCTGGGTGCAAAAATTCTGTACCACTGAATTTCTGGAGAGCTCTATCCTGCACAATCAAGTGCAGGCCAGTGAATGTGCATAATTTGTACAGATGAAGTAGTAAAGTGAGACATGATCATGCATTCTATGAACAAACCTCCACTATCAACAACCCACTATTCTGAGGTACACAAGTACCAGGTCCTTAAAAGCCAAGCTAGAAGGGCTATTTTAAAACACCTCCTCCTCTGGAAGGCAGCTGTGAGTATCAGAAGGCTGATTACTTCAATCCAAAGTTTTACATCTCTGTGTGCAGATAAACAGTATGGATGAAAATTGCTGTTCAACAGGTAGGAAGAGAGATTTCTTTAACCATCAGTTTTTAGAATCTGCTTCCTTATTTGCATGAATATAGTGTCTGTTTCCAGGGAAATGAATCTTTAGCAGAAGCAAAAGCCAAGTTTCAACACTGGGAAGCAAGGAAGTGCTGAAATCCCCAAGATGGGTGTATGGACAGAAATCACATTTAGGGGCTCTTAATTGGAATTTTTTCAGCTTTTATTAGTCCTGGGTTGTTCCTGATTACTTTCTCTCTTCTCTCTGTTGCTTGTCCTTGAGTCCAGAAGGAAAAGGTTTTCCCATTACTGTCATCTTTTTCACTGGCAAGGCAGCAACAGCTGCCATAATGCAAAAGCCAACCTATGAAATATATTTAATTCTTAACTCAATCAGTAACTTCAGATGATCATGACTTCTTATTGATTCAGTCTTCTTGCTTTTAACATAAAAAAGCTTCTTGTGTTCTTGTAGCATACAAAACACAAACCTTTACTTAATTTCCAAGAAACTCAAAGCCACTTTACTGTGTCAATACAAGAACTAAAAAAAACATTTCTTTCCTTACTTGCAGGTCAAAACAAGGTGAAATATTCCATCTATGACAGAATTCCAGCTGGTGTTTGACCAAGGAATAGTGCAGCAAAACTGACCATTGTAACCTACAGAGTTTTTGAATCTTGTAATGATACAGAAATTTGAAATCTCAGACAAGAAAGAGAAACACAACCTTTTTCTGCTTCTTCTGTTTTTTCAGCTCATAGTCTCTAATGACTGTAAAAAGATAAAATCCCTGCAGACATCCCTGCCCAAGAACCAGCAGCCTGCGCATGGATGTGGGTCACCACCAGCCCTGGAGTCTCACCCCATGTGACTTGGTACAGTCTGCTGAATCCTGTGATGGGATCCCGCTGTGTTCAGCACGATCTTCATTCTGCCTGTGTCTTAATTAGCTGGCATAATACAGTTAGCTGACATTCAGATCTTGGAAGAGCCTGTTCAGGCTGAAAGAAGTTTCTTCCTGTCCAATTGACCTGGAGTCTGGAAAGAAGTAGATCAGCTGTTTTCTTTTCTGGCTACAGCAAGTCATTCAAATAAAGTTCTTTGTTTGTGTCAGTGTTTTTGTCCTTAGTGCCAACTAAAGCCTTTCCGGGAGGTCTGCAAGTTTTCTCCTGTATAAAGTTGGCTTTCTTGAATATTTATGCTTAGAGCTGTATACATAAACTAATTCAGAAAACAAATTAGGTCCATAAAAACTTGTTCTGTTAAGAGCCACAAAATTCCTGATTTTTCACTATGCATTTCTGCCCAAGCTTGGTCAGAGGGTTTGGTTTTCTATTTTTGTATGAGTTCAGCTGAATTGTTTTATATGCAGGTGTCTTTTTCTCTCTCTGTCTCTCTCTCCTTTTTTTTCCTCTTAGGCTTTCTTGCAGCCTACCATTTCTTCTGCTCTGTCCTCTTCTCACAGTTTCCCATGAAGTAAGTGGCTTTGGGAACTAACTAATTCAGTTTGGCATCTTTGGTCAGCATGGCAGCCTGGGGCCCAGCAGGCTTAGTGCTGAGTCTCTGGAGCATACACTGAACATCACCACCAGACTGTGACTCATTGAAAGTCACTGTTGTGTACAGGCCCCATTGTTGATCCTGCAAAGGGGAATTATACCTCAGATAGCCTTGCTTTTGCCATATCCCTATGTTTAGGCATTTTCATTCTTAGCACAGGTCTTAAAATTTTCTGTCTTTTCTTTATAGTGGAACTGGCAGTGTCTGAAAGAGTGGAGTTTTAGCAGTTAAGGAATTAAATGGCAGGAATATCCAGTCCATACTTCCTTCCTGGTACTTCAGCCAACTTTTCTGTACCTATTCAATTCAGTTTAATAAAGAATTGCATTCCCACTGGGATTGAATATGGTGGTTCAGTAACCTACATCATCATGTTGAACTCCTGGTTTTTGTGCCCCATGTGGCTTTCTCTAAGGAAGCTGCAGCTCTTTTCTGATGATGAAGGTATGAAAGCTAGAGGAAGGAATTAAAGGAATTTTATCCTTAAGTAGTTTTTTTGGTCAGTGGAATAAAGTGAAACTAAGATTTAGTCCCTGGATCAGTGTCCAACTGATTGGATGTCGTACCCTGTATGCAGAGGTGCCTCTTTCCTCGAGTCCAGTCCACATGCTTTATGGATGCCTTAACTGTTCTAACTGCTCTGTATCTGTAGTCCATCTTTGTATGAGATCTATTGTTCTTTCTAGTCTGCAGTCAACCAGATTTAATAAAACTTCTGAGTTTCTTGTAGAATATGATCTCAGGAGAACCCTACAATGTCTCTATGGCAAAGTTAAGCCAAATAAATCCTAGAGTTGTTTGCAACACAGGTGACAAAGAGGTTCAGAAATGTAGCTGTTGCGAAGTTTACAAGACTGGCATAAAAAGATAGAGATTCCTAGACTTTCCTTAGAGATCTCTAAGGAAAATGGATGACTGAATGTCGTTCTGCAAGCCAGTGAAGACCTTGGATGGTAATAAATGCAACAGAGAGAGTCAACAGGGAGCAGTGGTTTGTGTAGAAGTACACAAGATGGTCCAAGAGCCTTTTCAAGAGCAGCATAACTGTTACTACAACAGCAAGTCAGAGCCTGACATGAGCCTGTGTCTGTAATGTAACAGACTATTCTCTCCTAGAGGAAGTGTTTTACCTACTGTGCTGTTGCAGCAGTAAACATCATTTTCAAGACATTTACAATGCAAGAATAAACAACACTGATCTCCCCTACACGGATCAACAAGACATGGAGCAGAGGTGTTTGGCTGGACCTGATACTTACAAACCAGGAGGAACTGATCAGCAATATGAAGATCAGAGAAAAGCCTGGTTGCAGGAACCATGAGATGATGGAGACTAGAACCCTTAGAAGAGGGAATAAAGCAAACAGCAAGACCACCTTGGACTTCTTGAGAGCAAAATTTGTCCACAGGTCTGCCTGGAAGAATTCCATGGGATATGGCCTTGGAGAGAGGAGGAGTCCAGGAAAGCTAGTGGATGTTTAAGGGTTATCTCCTCCGAGCTCAAAAATGGCCCATGCCAACAAGCAGAAACCAAGCCAAGAGGTCAGAGGATGAGCAAGGAGCTCCCCACTAGGCACAGACATAAAAAGGAAGTGTACTGGAGGTGGAAGCAGGGACAGGTGTCAGGAGGACTGCAGAGGTGCTGTCTGGTTGTAGAAATTGTCAGGAAGGCCAAAGCTTATCTGGAAGTGAATATGGCAACACATGTGAACACCGACATGGAGGGTTTCCACAAGGACAGCAGCCACAAAAGGAAGACCAGAGAAAACGTGGCCCCAAGCTCAAGTGGGCAGGCAGCCCTGTGACAAAGGACACAGGAGTAGTCAATGACTTCTTCACCTTTCTGATTACTGAGCTTGCTCTCAGTCATCTCAGGGAAGAGTGGGAAAATCCAGAGCAAAGTACATTTGGTCCCAATGGAGGATGGTCAGGTCAGAGAAGATATATATATATAGGTAAACTCTACCTACAGACTCCATGGCCCCGATGCAATGGACCCACAATGCTGGGGGTGCTGGCCTGTGTCCTTACAGGCTGCAATGGACCCACAATGCTGGGGGTGCTGGCCTGTGTCCTTACAGGCTGCTTGCAACCAAAAGAGGGTAAGGAGATAGCTGTGAGGACTGGCAGGAAGCAAGGGTCTCTCCTGTCTTCAAGAAGGGGAAAGGGAATCTGAGGAACTAGAGCCTATGAAGTCTCACCTCAGACCCTGGAAAGGTGGTGAAGCAGCTAATCCTGGAAACCATTTCAGGGACATCTGGTAGAAAGCATCTGCAAATAGCTGGCATGGACTTACAAAGTGGAAAATCTGCCCAACCAAGCTAATGGCCTTGCACAGCAAGGTGACTGGCTAGGAGTATGTACCATAGGACAGAAAGACTGGGAAATAGTTACTCAGAACAATGGCCAGGAGAAAACTAGGTTCCTGCTGTGTGTAATAGATTCAAGAAATGTTTACTTAGCATAAATTTGGATGCCTGCTGGATAATTTCTACATTAACACTGACAGCTGCTTGCTATAGCAGATGAAAGTACAGTGCTGCTGCCCTCTTTGTGTTTCTTTCTTATTCTGGTACTGAGCCTCCATTAGCATTTCTGGAGGAGTAAATATGTTGATTGGGAAAATATGACTTTCTTTTAAATATTTGACATGGGTGTGTTATCAAGACATCAAGAGAAAAATGTGAAGATAAAGGAGATGCTGTTTGTCACTGTCTGCATCTTCAGACACCCACCACTACAAAAAATGTACTTTATTTTTAGGATGAACCATAATAGAGCTGACTGCCACCAAGTGACATCTCTTTTATGAGTGGACTATGCTCAGCAACTAACATGAATTTTGCTGTTAGAGTTGAGGAAATGTTCCTCACCTTTGGCCACCTCCTTTTCTGCTTGGGTCACTCTCCCTGCCAAACAAAGGAAGGCAAAAACATGATTAAAAACCGCTAAACTAGTCACAGATACCCAGAATGGGATCTGTCCTGCCTCTGTCTCTTAACAGAAGGCAGTATTAGGTATATTAGAAGAACATGCAAGAAAGGCTGTCACTAACAACTCAGCACAAAAGAGAAACCTTTTTTTAGCATTATCATGGAAATGGCACAGTGATGTTTTTGACAGTAATTAGTCTTTGACAGCTTTTTGTAGCAGGATGCCATGCTGCCACTATCTGTTATCCAGTCCTTCCATAATCCTCCGAGCCTACTGACAATAGATTCCATATGGGCTTATCTGCATGAAACTATTTCCTAATATTAATATTAAATGCTCTTTCTTTACGTTTGTTCTGTTCTACTATTATAAAGGCCAAATAAAGAAGGCATTTTCCACAGACCTATCACTAATATTTTACCTTTGTATGGATCCCTCTTTTTCATCATACATGAAATCCTGCCCAAAGAGAACTACCACAGTGACTTCTTTGAGCCAAAACCATGTATCTTTTCCCCTTGATTCTTGAGCTATTGACTTTCTCCTTTGAAAGAAACTTTGCTTAACACCCCAGTGCTCTGTCATTACTTTTGTTCTTCTGTTACTGTTACATCTGTCTTGAGCTACAGTGAGCAAAATCAAATGTTTTTTATAGACTATACCATCACCATGGTTATCTGTATTATTTGCTTGGAATAGAAAAAGATGAGTGTGCCTCAGTGGGAGGTAAAAAAAGACTATCAGGTGAGATATATTAGGAAGTATCTAAAAAGACTAATATTGCCAAGTTAAATTTTTGATTTTTAGTGGATTTCTGTGTATTAAATTTATATGCCCCCAAGTATGTGGAGGAACATTTTCTGTGATTTCTTTCAAAAGTTTGATCTGCGTAAAAGCTGAGCAAGATTGGTGTTTCTGACAAGTTTCATTGGGTACAGAAATTCAGTACTGATGCCCAAGTAATACTGGCATTTCTGGCTTAGTGATGGGCAACACCAAAGGTGTGAATGTTTCTCTGGAGCTGCAGGTGCCTCTCACTTTGGGAAGTTGTACCTCAGCTGCTGCAGGACTCATCATAGAAACAGGAATCAGCAAACCAGCAGCCTTTACCTGGAACTGACATGTTCAATGATGTTTTCAAGAGCTGCTTGGGGTTTTTTGCATGATGTTGCCTTTGTGTAGAAACACGTTCCTTGTAGGTATACCAAACTCCCAGGTGACTGGCACTTACCTTTCTCTCACCTGTGCTTTCATGATGAAGGACACCTTCCACAGGGAGAAGACGATAACTTGAAAAGTTTTGTCTTTGTAGGTGGTTTCAGTCCAATTAACAAAGTAGGCTAATTCTGGTGAATGTGCTTATCTTTGTGACACATCCAGGCAATCTAAGTAGGACAAGGAAACTGATGTGCTTCTCAGTTGCTTATTCTGAAGTGATACTTTAGGCATTACATACTTACCTACCGCTGTCTATGCAAACAGTAACTATATCCTTGCCCTTGGCTGACACCAAAAAACCCACTATTTGTGCTGTGACTAGCTTTAAGTCTTCAAAACAGACACGAAATTCATAGGAAGACCTAGGAAAATTTTTCTGCAATTTTTCCATGCAGCCCCTTCTCCCCTCTTAGACAGAGAACCACAGCCGCAAAAGAAGCGAAGTTCAGGAAACATATGAGAGCATGACCATGTTACACAGTTTGGAGGACAGCCGTGTTCTATGAGGCAGGGTTTTACTATGATACATTGTGTTCCTTAAGCTAGAAGTTTAAAAAAAAGGCAGTAGGAAGTATCTCCGTGTGTGCTACTTGAGATAGCACACGGAGATGTGTGTGCTATCTCCTGTCCTGTCTGATGTGCATGATGGTCTCTTTGCTCTCATAATGACAATCTAACAAGGAGGGGTCAGGAGCACAGTGTTCTAGGGTTAGAAGGCTATGTGTTGTAGCAGGGACATTGGTAGGAAGGCTGTACAGTTGTCATTTTAAGTGTATGAAGGATACAGACCAGTAAAAGAGCAAACAGGCAGTGCAGGTTATGCAGTATTTTGGTAAAAACTAGATTAACTTCTGGTTGTAATATTGTCATACAAGTAGTGGAGTAAAAGTCTGAATAAAACAAAAAGAAAGTGATTGCCCAACATGTATTTTTATTTACAGCCTTGTTTCCTAGACTACTTCCTTTCTTGGGAATTTATCTCATGCACTGCAATTTAGTCGTGGTCATCTTAGACACAGATTCCTCTTGGAATCTTTTGTTTTGTTTATCAGATACAAAACAGTAATAGGTTGAAGTTTGCTGGTTGGTTTTTTGCTTGTTTGTTTGGTTGTTGTTGTTTTAGATTTAAGGGAAATGCCATTTCAAAGGGATTTCATCCTGTGCCGTGTAATACAGCTGTGGTTTTGTTACCTGCTTCTATTAAATCCTAAGTTCAAAATGCTCTGCTATGTGACTTGCAGGGAGTTCTTGCTTGATGCACTCCCTACAGTTCTGCCCAGCTACTCTGTGTGGAGTCTTGCAATTTTGAAGGCAATGAAAGCATTGCCTTCAGAAAAAAGAAAATTCATTATTGAGCAGGAGATAGCAAGAAATAAAGAACCCACCATTTTTAATAGCTGATTTTGGAATTTAACCTTACCACTAATTGCAGCAGTTATAAGCAAAAAGGAATCCCATGTCAGTGAGCTTATAAATTCCATTTTGAATGAAGCTTCAAGCAGCACCGTTCCAGGGTAAAGGTGTATGATCTGAAATCATTAGATTGGATTCACTCTTGGAGTACAGTTCTGCTGAACCCTGCTGAGCAATGCTGGTATATGTAATAGCCTCACAAATACACAGTGCCTCATCTCTTGTCAGAGCAAGTTACACCCCAGAATTTAATTCACACTAACGCAGCTGAAGTTTGGCACAGCTGTGCAACAGTCCTTGGCTGTTTCCCAGTCAATCAGACTGTCATTTACTTTGTTTCTGCAGCACAACATCGTTGATTAAAACCCCAGTTTGTGGGGTAAACATCTAGTGATTTTGCCTTTAGAAAAATTGATCTGCTGATACATCTCCACCAGTTGAAATCTTTCCCTTCTGATGAGTGGAGGAGAGAAGGGAAATAAAGTGTAATAGGACTAACATTCCTCAGAAAAAACCTATTAATATGTACTAAGACCATTGTGAAGAAATAAAGTTCAAAAAACCACAGCATTATCATAAACCTCAAGTTTTGTGCATTGCAAATAATTATATCTTTCCTTTTGCGCTAATCTAACAGCAGATCATTATTATTCTGTGCTAACAGGCAGTTGTATTAACATTCTCCCCAGTTATGTCCACAGACATTCATAACAACATGCTGGGTACGGAAAAGATCTGCAAATGTTCTGACTTAATTTTATCTCTTTAGTGTTGGAATAGCTTTTCAAATTCAGACAGGTAGACAGACCAGTCCTGCTCTTATCAAGCTTAATGATAATTTGAACATTGATTTCAAAGGAAGCAGCACTGGACTCCCATTGAACATGAAATTTAAGATAAAAGTGGTGGTGAAGGAAGGCTCTCATTCTAACCTGCCAGTCTGCGTGGCGTGTATATGAATAGAAGGTAGGTTACATAATATGCTTGTCACTCAGGAGATACATACCCATTTTCTGGTTTGATTTCACACCCATCCTTTACAGCATTGTTTGATAATACATGAAAAATTCCTGGACCACATCCTCTGCTTATATAAGAGATGTAAAACCTGTGACTTCCTAAGAACTGGTCTGGCATTTCCTAAGAAATGGTGCTCTCTAGGTGAGGACACAGACTGTGATGTGTGCTGCACTACAGACAAATAAGCACTGTTGTCCTTACAAGTAACTTGCTGTATGACTTTTTAAATGCAGGATTAATTTTGTTGAACGCAATACCACTTATCATAGAGTGACAGAATGGCTGAGGCTGGAAGGGACCTCTAGAGGTCTCCTGGTCCAGCCCCTACTCAGGCAGGGCTACCTGGAACTGGCTGCCCCAGCCTTTGTTCAGATGCTCTGCTGTCTTTAGGTGTTTATACACACTGACAAGATGAAACCTTTAAGTGTGTGTTCTTCTCTGAACAGCTTCCTGTGGGGATCATGTATAATCCCTTTGCTGTTTTACATTTCTCAGCAAGAGAGTTCTAATACGTACTGATATGGACCAAACAGATTAGAAAAAAAAAATTGAAATGCTGTGGATTTGAACTTTGAACGTTTCACATGCAGATGTTGTGGTACTGCAGTGTAAGTAAAAAGATTTACGGGATGTCTTTCACAGACAAATTCTGAAGTGCAACCATCTTTTATGAAGAATTAGCTCTCAGTTTTGATTCTCTTACTGTAAGCTCAAAATAATCAAACTGATCAGTTCCTTACTTTTGCCATAGCAATTCAGTTTAAGAAGCAAAACACTCATATAAGAGCCAAGACCTGATTTATGTGCTAATTGCTATTAGGACAAAGAAACAGGCACTATTTGAGAGTCCTGTCCTACCTTCAAACACACGAATGACATTTTTGTTTGCTGTCAAAATGCTGCTTCTTGGACACCTGTCTATGAGTGGGCTCAGAGATACTGTCCTTTCCAAGGGACTCTGCTGAAGAAAAGACACTGCAAATGACATGGGGACTCTAGAGCAGTTTTCCAGAATGTTTAAGACAGATTGCTGTAGCTCCATCCCACTCCTGGGATCCTAGGCATTGTGAACTTGCCTTGTACTTCGTTCTCACAGCAGAGTGAATCAAGGCCAAGTGGTGTAAAGTGTTCCCATGATGTCTTTCCTGGCCTCTATCACTTCTGTCAGTCCCATTAGGCTCAATTGCCTGAAATGTTTAAGTGATGCAATCCTGGCAACACACCCACCTTGGCAAGCCACATCTCCAGTTGCTGCGGGAGCTCTCAGAGGTCCCTTTTTCAGGAAAAGGTGTGCAGTTAATTAGCTGGAGAGATTTAAATACAGGATCAGACTTCATGAAAGGGGAAAGACCACAGGAGAATCCCCAGGGTGGGTACAGCTTGCAAACAAAGCACAGGTGATTCAGCCCTTCAGGGCAACCAGTGCTGGAGTTTAACCCCTGGTGAGTGTGGATGGGCAGAGAACTGTTCCCAATGTTTTACTGTGCAGTTAGCTAATGCAAAGCAAAACTAAACTGGACAGATAAACCCTTCATTCTCAAACCAAGCAGCTGTTGCTTTAATCCAGCACTTGTTCCATCCTCCTGTCACACTCCTTCTCCCAGCTCTCCCAGTCCATCTGTCCACCACTCACTCCAGTGTCACCAAAGACTTAGCGGTTCTCAGGACCAAAGAGAGCACCAAAGGACACAGCATTTGGATGGCTCCCAGGCCTGCTCACCCAGGCCTGTAACATAAATGGTATTTCAGCAGAAAAGTGAAATGGGTGGGTTACTGTTCAAAGTTACTGTTATGGGTGGGTGGTGTTCAAAGCATAGGCACAGGGACTCAAAAAGAGAAAACAAAACCCCGAATTGCTAAAGCATGCAGGTAGTGTATCTTCAACACCAGACAGCAAGGTTTGTAAGGAGCCTTTGAAACCCATGGGTCTATCCATGGAAACAGCTATTTATCATAAGAAGAAAGGAAGGGAGGCTTTTCCTGAAACAATAGTGGGACAGGGGACACATAAGCAGATAGCAAGTGCCACCTCTAGATGAGAGTGAAAGGTGGATCCTGGAATCATTGCTTCTAATTTTCAGCACTTAGCAGTATTTCTTGTTTGTTGTCCCAGTTTCCTGTCCAGCTTGTTTTGTTGTGTGGTTCGTGGCAGGATGCTGTCTGAAGCTCTCCTGCAGTTATTGTACATAAACATGGTATATTTCTGTCAACTGCTGTCATGCTTTGTTCCCTGAGGTGGTGGAATTGTGTTGTGAAATATGATATAAAAGTCTAATTTTTGCCCCAACTCTGTCATAAGGTACTATTTTTGCTGGCTAACCAGTGTCAATGTATGATGTAATGCCCTTGGCATGGTAACATCTTTTGCTACCAGAGTTGAAAACTGCCGGATGGCCTTATTATATTACAAATCCTGTGGAGACTACAATAACCATAATCTAAATTAAAATACAATACTTTCCTTCCTAAATTATTAGACCCAGAGGGATTGAGTGAAGGACATTGGCGAGTACCTTAGGTAGTCAACTAATATGTTTCAATAACTGCTGTTTTGCAAGTGATATTCTATGTGTTTTCATCAATCTATTCCCATTTGTGGCATAAGCTCCTGTGTTTGTCTCCAAGCTCTCTAATGATATTATTGTGATAGGCAAGAAAGAAATTGCAGTCATGTAGAGAATGTTGAAAATGTTGAAGACCACAAATGGAAGGCAAAATCTAAAAATTTTCGATAAATCAACACAATTCAGTATCACTAAGATTTCTTCAGAATAACTTGCATCAAAGGCTAGAATCAATCCTATGCGTAGGTACAAAATATTGTAAACACCTATGTGGAAAAAAGGTTCTTTTTTCTTGTCAAATGTCGTTTATATTCCAGGTGTACTGTGCTCTTGTGCTACTGCTAACTAGCAGGTCTTTTTGCATTTCAGTTTAAATCAAATGAAAAATAAATTACGTGGCCTCTAACACACATCAAAGAAGGAAGCAGAGTTGCTTCAGTGGATATTCTATTCAAAAAGAAGAATGGATCCAGTTTCTAGAACTTATCCTAGGCGTGGGGCTGACACCTAGGGAAGCTTTCTCTTTGCTGTCACAAGAACCTGCAAACATCCTAATCAAAACAAAACCAAATCACATAAATTTCCCCTGCTCTCGTTAGCAGGGTTGCTTTGTTTTGTTGTGAAAACAAAAAGGAGCAGCAAAAACGTGTTACTGCTTTATTTTTCTGGTGTGAGGACACTGACAGGTCTGTCTGAGACCTGGCAGTGTGGCTGTAACACAAATTGCCACTGCTAGGTTTTGAAATCTCTCTGGGAAACACTCTATCATCACCCTCCACTGGCAGCTTGTTTCTCACTGACGCTGGAGAAGTGAGCCAAGGCTGAGCTCCTGCAGCGACTCAGGTGTGACTGCAGACCCCCAGGCAGCGAGCAGGGAACGTGTCCCCATCCCTGGCTACCTTCCTGCCAGAGCAGCTCTGCTGCCAGCACTGCCCCTTCCATCTCTGTGTCTGCCTGTGGCACCCCCGGCCTGGCACACCTACTGCCTCACACACCAGGCAGAAAAATGTTAATTATTTTTATCCAGGAAACCTCCTGGGGCATAAAATGATGCTTTGACATTGTGAAGATGAGGAAGCTATTTAACATTCAGGCTGTAATCCCACAGTCCTCCCCTACCCACAGAAATCCTTGGGTTTGAACGCACACAGTGTGTTGCATGGATTTAGTGTCCTGCCTCATAGACAACTCAGCTTATGTTTAAACAGGATGAGTATGGAATATGTTTGATCTCCCCTGTTTACTCTCACTAGCCTCTGAAGTCAAAGACCTGCTTATGCAAGCAATCTGCAGGGAGCAAGAGGATGCTGAGGTACAGGCAGCTCCTGTAGCCCACTCAGTTTTTTGACAATAGGGTAGTTTCTATAACCCCTCGGATGCAGAGTTTTTATATCCATCTCATGAATTCTGGTGTTGTGACAGCCATGGTTTCTGGGGAAAGCTAAAGTACAGCCAAGTCTGATCTTGCTGTCTCTGCATCTAGACACGACTGACCTAATTATTCCAGGCATTTGTGCATCTTGAAGCTCTGCTGGTCACAAGTGGTTAGTAACAGTGTGCAAAAGAAACTGGCTCCCTACCCCCATTCTGGTTTTGCAGGCAGCTCTTACCAGGGCACCTCTGCTGTCTCACTCTCTTCCTGAGCATGCACCCTGGTCTGTGGTTTTGATACCCACTGTCATTCTGTATTTTGGTGCTTTCTTATTGCATGGCTGCTTTTAGACTGCTTAGAAACACAGCATATCTTCTCCTCCATTTTAGTTTCACAGCCTTCTCCACTGTCTGCAGCTGTAGCTGTTAAAAGAACTGTGCTATGAAAGCTATTCCCCTGAGCTGTGGGATTTGAGAAAATGGTTTCTTCATTGAATAATGTATTTTTGCACATGGCAATACTGTTCGCATAAGGAACTCAGATGGAGGATGGTGGGCAACAGGCAGATCACCAGTAAAACACATTTTGTTACCAGGGAGTATGAGATCAAAGTTCAGTGTCTTCTTCTGATCCAGGAGATGGCTACAGAAATTCTGTGGTAAAATCACTGAGATATTGGTGGAGCTGGGACATGGACCCTCATACTCTCTCTGTGACTAGTGTCCTAACTATTTATGTGCTGCTGCTTGATGTGGAACTAAAGCTGCCACACAAAGTGGGTGGACTCATTGTGGAGAACACCCCTGCAAGAGCCCTACCTCAAAACCAGAAAAGTAGACAAAGGTGTATGGAGCATGAGTCCCTTGTCCTCTGTGGTCAGAAAGAAGGAAGACCTTCCCACTCTGGTGCTCTTCTCGCCCTTGAGCTTTTTGCTGTTTCCTCTACTTTTGCTACACAGGCTGCAAAATCAAACATTTTTGATCGTTTCAAATGCTAAATTTAACTGGTACAAAAGGGAAATGTTCAGGTTTCCACTTAACTGGTAAATGTAAATGATCAAGTGAAGAGTGGAATAGTGGGACTTACTACCAAGGTAAGGATGAGCAATTGTAGTGCCCATCCAGCAGTCTGACTACTCAGACTCCCTCTTTCCTGAACTCCACTGCTGAGCCACTCATCAGATTGCAGTGGCCAACTGCCCCCGTTCATCTTCCTTGCTGTTCTAGCCTGTGGAAATGTGCTAGCATCAGCTGCCCTTCCACAACATGCCCCTCCTCTAATCCTGTCTGGCTCTCATCTCTCAGTTTGCTGTGCTATTTCTTTCAAAGCACTTTCACATCTCATTTTTCTTCCTAGAAATGTTTATTGCTGGACTTCCTTACAGGTGAGCAAAATGAGGGATACAAGACAAGTCTGTCACCTGTTCACTCACTTTTAGAGTGAACCTTGAGAAACAAGTGTGAGGCAGCTATGCACCAAAGCTGGGAACCACATTTTTGCTTTCTGATCTTTTTTTATGATTGCTTTGAGATCAGCAATTGCTTTATGATTTTATTTTTTGTTTTGTTGGTGTCACTTCCTAACACCAACAGTTTCCTCACCTTTATATGACTGACAGGATAAACATTCTTCTGGGAAAAAAATAAAAGCACCCACAGAAGCATTTAGCTACCTGTTTTGTGGATTTCACTCCTCTTTTTTTTTCCTCCAGTTTGTTTTACTGTTTTTACTATCACTTCTTTCTCTCCCAACACACAGCACTTGTGACCACCCTCCCACACATCGCAGGTGCCAGCTTATCACCATGCCATGCCTGCAATCTTTTGAATCCTAAAGTGGCAATGCCCAAAACTGAGCAATTACAGGAGAATCTCAGGGGGTTGTTTATCTATGCAAATACTATGTTTCTGGCACACATGCTGCAGGGAAAGTACTCATTTCTCACCCAGGCTATGGTTCAAAACAAAACAAAAAACCACAGAAGTTTAAAATAACAGAATGTCGCCATCTGTACTTTATTTTTTTAATCTGCTGAAAAATGTGTTTGTCTAGGTCCTGACGTAAGTTTTGTCCCTGGACCCACTAGTATTATAGAAAACAAGCAGATACTTTTTTCTTCCCAATCAGTATATTGTCCTTTTCTTTGTTTAGGCATTTTGAACTGAAACTGAAACTAAAATAATCTGAATATTGTCCTAGGAGATCATTAATAAATGACATGGAGTCACTCTACATATGTCCCCTTCATTGTCCCCTACATATGTCCGCTTCATTGTCCCCTCTCTCTCTTCATTTCTTGTGTCCAAGAGGCAGATAACTGCAAATGGAGATTTGCAAAGCAGTGAAGAGGATTGATTTTAATGGCAGATGCATGCCTAATCCCATGCAATGCTTTCAGATTTCAACCCCCACTTCATAGTCAGCGGCTGGAAAAGGCTGCAGAGTTTATCTGTGAGCTAATGCACGTCTGCCAAGCATTCCTTTTCAGCACAGTCATGTGGGCACTGTGCATGGTGGCCCAGGAGGGCTGGGCGTATCAGAGGGGCTGCAGCAGCAGCTGCAGCATCACTGCAATCCTCTTCAAAGTGGTTTGGCTTGGCCTGGGGAAAGCCCCCATCTCTGGGCTCCCAGGCTTTAGGGCTGGGATGGTGTGCACTCCTAGACTATGTGTGTCCATCAGTGCAGTAGTGCTGCCTGAACTAAACCATGGGTGCTATTAAAGAAGGGTTCTGGTGCACCCCAGCGGTGTCCCAAGCCCCTACATCAATATGAGTCCTCAAAGAACTGCTCTTTTGCCCCCTACAGAGCTCTGCACTTGTGCTCCTTCCCAGCATAGGCTGCAGCAAGCCTCCTATGCAGCAGTCCATGCACACATTCAGCTTGTGGCCCCTCTGCTGCCACAGTTTTGGCAGCAGTGCCTCTAACTGGCACATGTGGGTCCCACTGTAACCTGCCCCTATTACACTCCCCGTGTTGGTCAGAGCCCCTCTTAAAATGAGCTTTTGGTGCATTTTTCTTGGAGGATATTAGCTGGCTGATGGGGAGGCCTCACTTAGCTGCATGTCCTGATAAAAAGCTGCAAGGTAAAGTCACTGTTAATGGCAGAGCAGCAGGAGGGCAGTCTTGTGATGAAATAAGAGTTAGGTTTTCAAGTATGGTATTTAATTGTCACTAATAATGCCACTATTATGTCTATTGTATGGAGGGATTTTTTCTGATATAAGAAAGCAACAAATGGTATTAGCCTTTTTGTGTACCATGATATCCCCATAAGCTGTGGGGATATTACTGTGTGCAGAAATCTTGCCTTTGCAGTCTGGCTGGTGTACTGGTGATGATGGATGCAAGCAGAGACTGGAGCTCCAGGGAGGGTGCCCAGATCCTAAGGAAAGGGTCAGAAGGGACCAAATGGCTGGGGAGGGTGGTCCCTTGTGCTGTCAAGGGACAGCCCTGCCTGCTTGCCTCTTCAGCAGCTGTGTCTCTCAGTTCCCAGAGCAGGCCTGAGAGCAGAGTGCTGTGGGGGCTGCTGAGATGGTGGCACTGCAGGCAGTGGGTGGGAACACAAACCTGTTTCTAGGTTAGAATTCCCAGGAACTCACAGCCTGCGAGAAGAGTCAGGTGAAATGAAATGCTTCCAAGGGCAACTGCAACAGCAGCTGGATCCCTGCCCCCAGGGTGGTGTCTCACCTCTTGCCAAGGGCAGAAGACCCTAGACTTGAACTTGTGGGCCTTCCTGCGGGGCCAAGAGTCCCAGGGTCCTCAGGAGCAAGTTGGGCTCACCACCTGGTAACCTTCTGGGATGCACAGAGTCATCTGACAGAGCTCAAGCAGAAGAGAAACAGGAAAACCTGACATCTGCTTCCCACCCAGCTTCCAATGCTCAGATGCTTCTAACAGCATCAGTGCCCTTGAGGTTTCCATGTCCTCACTCAGATTTGTTTGAGCTCTCCAGAAGGCTCAAAGTTACTGCAGAAGAGGGATTATTCACAATCAGAAACAGCTGGCTCCCCCTTAGGACTTGTTTCCTTTGGATCTATGCTTAAATTATGCAATTTTTAGCATCTGCACCTTGTTTCCAGATGAAAGGAAGTAGCTACAAAGCTCTGATGGGTAGAGCACAGTTGAATCGGCTTCCCTGTGAAATGAAGTTCCACACACCTCAGAGATGATCTTGAAGGATTTTCCATGTCTTTTTTGCACATTTTTTCACAGGTGAGGGATGGTACACTGCACAGACAAGCCCAGCTGCTATCACATCTTTATTTTTTAAGTAGATTTTGGTTGTCTTGCTGTTTTTGGGTTTGTGTTTGATGTTCAGGTTTTTTGGCAGATTATTTTAGTTGTATGGATGTGTAAGAGACATTTCCCTTCCCTCAAATGCCCAGGTGATGGGAGGTTTTGTATGGATGAGGCACAAGATCTATGAGGTGCTACAGGCAAAATTACACAGACTGATTATCTGAAAAAAGGATAAATTGCAAATAGCCATTATCACTTTAAAATATGTTTAAGAGTAGGGAAATGACCGTGTCAGTGATTCCCAAAGTGCTCAACAAAAGCCTCAGTATAATTTTGGAACGTTTTTTCCTGATTGTTGTCAGATGCTAATTAGGGAAACAAACGGGCATTCACCGAAGATGCCTGTATTTATTTCAGACTTGATTATGCTAACCTAGAAACAGGATCAGACAATAATCCAGAGGTTACTCTTTAGCTTGTTGTTCAGTCGGCAGTTGATAACCATGTTGCATCACGTATTTTAAGATATAGTGATTCAGAACAATCAAGTCAGGCTTGCTCTTTAGCCATTTCTGCTCTTCTCTGTGGAGAGATTTTGCCTCTGAGTTCGGAGAAGATATATAATCACTCACTGCGAGACAAGAAATTATTTTACAAGAACAAATGCTGGTTGCCATGGTTTCCAAGAGGGAGAAAATCCAAGGTCATTCGCTGAAAATACTCCACAACAGTCAGGAGCGAGGATACTCCCTCACCCCGCCGAGTAACCCTCCCTTGTTTGTGTATACATTCCTCCCATCTCCTTTGGTATGCAGCTTCCTGTTTAAACCACAATAACACTGATAAGAACATGATGTGAAAAGCCTTTCAGTATGTCTGGAAATAAATAGTCAAACCTGGATTTACAAGCCTGTGGGATTTCACAGTTGGCTGCTTTCTGGCTCCTTTGTGCATCTCCTGGAAAACCTGACCTACCTGCTGTGTTTGCCAACCAGAGACTTGCAGGTGCAACTAAGTCGCTCTCACCTGAAGGAAGGGCCAAGAGTAGCCCCACATGGATGGCCTGGCATGTGGACAAGCAAATGGAAAAACCACCAGAGATAGAACCCAGCATTTACAGTTATGCTAGAAAAAAATGTGAAAAGCTACATTTCCTGGGCTGCTCCTCTGGATCTGAAGTAAAAGAAAAAATGTGTTTCTTCCAGTAACTGTGGTTTGAGGCACCATAACTGCTCCTGAGTGTCACAACTATGTGCTGGTGACAGTAACAAAGATGGCTTCAAACAAGCAAAATCCAGCTCTGTGACCCTTCAGCATCCCAACCAAGATGTCAGAAGTTTCTCCTTAAATTGGAAGTGCCAGGACAAGTTAATTAATAGATAATACTACTCAGCTGTTTGTTTGAAACAAATTTTCATTCTATAATGGATTTACAGGGGCAGACAAAACTGAGCCTTTTGCTCATGTTTTTACAAATGCAAAATCTCTGTGCATTATGCCATGACAAACCACAGTTCACTAAACTTGACTCATGAAAAGTAAATGCAACCATCTAAGGTGCATCCAGAGCCTTATTAGTGTAGCAAGCATATTTCTTGCATGATGCAGGAGTGGGTATGTGGTGCCTTAGTTAGCAGTGCCATAAAATCAGTGACTCTTGAGTACTTGCTAATTTCCATTTCTGTCAATTTAAAAACAACAACAATGTGTTTGATTAGAAGTGACAAGAGAAATCGCTACATTTGAGTGATAGAAATAACATTTTGAAATGGACCATTGGCTGCACTTTGTGCACAAATGCAATTCAAATGGCCAAGGCACCATCTCAGCAACTGAACGACTTGTGCAGGGGGAAATGTCTTTGTTATAAGAGATTGGAGAATGTATAGATGCCAATGCAACCAACTTTTGCAGTGAGGTTTCTGGATCCAGATAGGCAAGAATTCTAGGAGTGGGACTAGAGCTTCTGCTGCTAGCTTGTTATTCAAATCAGAAGAGATTAATGTACAAATTAATTATAAAGAATGAGAAGCAGGGATGGAGATGCAAGGGCTGAATTTTACAAAGGGTTTAAGGACCTAAGCATTGTTCAAGTCCTGTTTTTAGCATCTGAATTTCCAGCTATGTCCATAACCCTTCAGCACAGCTGTCACCTCTATGGAAAGCTTGTTACTCTCACAGCACCACAGTTTTGCCATTAAACTTCCCAAATGCACGGAGCTGCTTCTGTACTTTTGTAGTCTTTCCCCAGAGTAAACAGTTCTTTAATTCACTAACACTTTACTCCCCTTTGGTATTGAGATGTCTGAGCCTGACTCCTAGTTTTCAGAGGCTTTTATCAGAAGTACAAATAGAAATTCCACAACTGGTAAATAGTTAGAAATATTCCTCACCTGGTACTGGCAAGCAAGTCCAGGCACCCAATAGTGGTGATCCTGGCCTGGAAATCTGAACAACACCTCTCTTGTTGGTCTACTTCTGACTCATTATCTATCCTTGAAGGAATCATGGTGACCTCTCCGTGTCCTGATTTTCCCAGCTTTTAGATAACAATAATATGTTCCCACACTGAAGCTATCAGGTTAGAAAGTGCTTACAATTGTTTCTCTGTGATCCCTTTGTGAAAGACAGAGGGATCTCTCCTGTAAGAGTTCAGATGCTGACCCCTCTTAATTTCCTCGTGTAAGTGTCTTTAGATCGGTCTTGTCTATGTTTTCAGCCTCAGGTGAAAAATTTTTGATTGAGTCAGATATATGGGTTTTGACCTGTCATATCCCCAAATGTGCCACTTGGTCACAAAATCTGCTTTATATTTATATATAAAAAATATATATATATATATTTATATATTTATATAAAATCTGCTTTCAATTGAGTGTATGTATTCAAAATATTTGTACAGGACTTATTTTTAAAAAATAAAAAAGGAAAAAAATTTAAAAAAGGTAGGAAAAAGAAAAAACAGAAAAGGGAAAAGAAAAAGAAAAGGAAAAGGAAAAAATAAAAAAGAAAAAAGAAAAAAGTGAAACCATAAATATATTTAAAATATTTTGCCAATGTATTTTTTGTTTTAATTACATTTCCTATGCCTGTAGATGTGAAATACTTAAAAATATGCCCCTCTGTTTAAAACCTAACTATTCAATATAGAAGACTACTGTTCAGCAGTACCAGAGCATTCACATGACTTAGAAATCCTTAGAAACAAAGAACACAGTTTCAGGCTGTCTGTGTAATAAAACAACAAACTATTTTGTTCATATATATAGAAATTACTATTTCAGCATAAATGTTCCTTTCCAAACTTTAAAAAAAAACAAGTTTCATTTCTTCAAGGAGTTTGCAGGGAATCTCTGTTAGGCATTGTACTGATACCTACTATGCCAGCAGGGCTGGTAATTTCCTTCCCTCTCCTAGTACACATATCTAAGATGAAATTCCTGCAGTTTTCCCTTGCTACATTTCAGGTTTCTATCTGTTTTCTGCTTACTAAATCATAGCTTTTTCTATGTCAGGCTGTATCACAGTCTGACACAACTGAGCTGAGGAGGGGAGGGGCACTGTAGAGACCATCATCACAATGTAATGTTCTTACTTAATGTTTAAAATACCGTTTAGGTTGTCTCTGTCTTTTGCTGCCATATAGTTCCTATAGAAGTTCTGATTTCCAAAGTCTTGATTTTCTGGTTTTATTTAATATTTGTCTTTTTCACATATTTTGTTTTGATTGGGCTTTTTAAAATCCTTTTTAAAAGCTTTCAATCTCAGAACTTAACTTTCCTCTTGATTCAGTCTCTCTGGTGGAATTTTCTCATTTCAAAATTCCCCTTTCTCAGCATGTACATGTGCACAATCCATTGCACTTCCCATGCCTTTCTCTCTGCATATTTTCTCATTTTATCTACAGCTTTTCGCTCTCCTTGTCCCCAAGGCCACTCTGTTCTCCCCTGCCTGCCCAGCAGCATCTCTCATCTCTCCTCCAAACCCCAGCCCCCCACCCACAACAAGAAGAAGGCCTGTAAGAAAAAAAAAAAAGGGCAAATTTTCTGAAGAGATACATAGGTGTATAAATACTTTTGGTGTTTTCCATCTTCTGACTAATCATCATTTGCTTACTATCTATACATTGTAATCTTCTTGTACAGGCTACAGCTGTTTGCCAGAATTGCTCTACTACCAAGAAAACAACCTTCAATATGGCAGTTAAGTGATTAAAACAAAATTTCTCCCACAACTTTGCAGTAAAATAACAGAATACATCTCCCAGTACAGCTTATGGGCATGAAACAAATTCATTCTTTCCAGCCACCGTCTCATTATGAACTACAGAAACAAAAGTGCTTTACTTCATCCCACTAACTTACTGTTGTTCTCCATGATGGATTTGATGCTGTCATTTTTGTCCTTTAGATTTTTGTCATTGGACACCAGTGTAATTTATGCCTCCTCTGATCTTACTTTTTTCCCCTGGTGATGGCTTGGGAGAGGAGTTTGCCCATGCATGTACACAATGCATGTGTGTGGAAGATGGTTTTTCAATTTATCTATGTTCCATCTAAGAGTAAAATAAAAAGACAGGAGAGACCAGCTGGATCTGACAATTTTATTGTACTGATTGTTCACTTATTCTTGTAGGGGAAGGCTGGCACAGTGCCATGAAACAGTTTTGAACTAAAAAATATCCTCGGATGTAATAAAAAGGGAAATGTGTTTTCAGTTCCTGCTTCCTGCATCAGAAAGACACATCATGTGGATCAAATCTAATTACATATAAAAATAAGGAAGGAGAAAAGAGCCAGGTATATCTGCTTTATGTCATCTTTATGTCCATAAAGGAAAAATTTCCCCATTTCTAATCAACAAGTCAATTCAGAGGAGGATATCATATTAATAAAAACATAAATACCCAATATTAGTGTAACCTTTTCACATTTGTTTCTCAACCAGAGTTTTGTTCTAATGAGCTTCAGCTGATTTTAGAGCCAGAAAACAAAATCCTTTTGTACTTCATACAGAAACATTTAGGGAGTACCAAAAGGGGAAAATGATTAAACTACCTGGATATAAAGCATGACCAAAAGGAGAAGCCATCTGTAACTGTCTTCTGTCACATCTCATGTGAATTGTGGCCTGATGAAGAAGGGCTGTTTCTGTGATCCAGGCCCTGAGAACTCCTGTAGAGGGATGGAAACATCATCTCTTTAGCTGACTTGATGATCTCATATCAGATCTCAAAATCTTATTCTATAAATTTATGGCAAATTTCTGGGTTGTTTTCAAGATTCACTCTTTCTCTGTTGTTTCAATCAACCACGGTTGTTTCCTCTAGCAGCTGGTCTTTAAAAACTGTCGTTCTTGCCCTGGTGGCCAAGAATATATGTGTTTCTGGGTGCAGAATCAAGGGGGACTGTGGAAAGATAAGGCAATGAATTCTAATCACTGCTGCCTGGAAATGTCTCATGTGGGAACTTGGCTGTGCTTCCCAGGACTGAGTAAATTACTGTGAGGTGTAAAGAGCATCTGTAAAAGGCTAGAAGGTCAAGATGCTGTGAGAGAACATTGGCAGAAACAATAGGAGGAAGCTGTGGAGTGGTTAAGAGCCCTGGAAGACAAGAAAGGGTATGGAAAAAATGTGGCTTAAGCCTACATTAAAACACTATTTAAAACAGTGTTTTTATACTGTTTTTATACCTACACATATGTGAAGCCTTCTGCAGGTGGTGCAGATCAGCAAAACCCAGGAAGTCACTAGGACTTCCCAAGCAGGAGGGTTTAACCCTGTTGTGGGTGGATGCTGTGCCATTGGCAATAAGTGAAAGAAAGGGTCAGGAGGCTGCCTAGGAGCTGTTTGGGAGCAGCTCTTTGGGTGATGCGAGGGTTTGGGTCACAGACTCATCAGGGTTTTAGTGGGCTAGAGCTAGCAGTGGTGGAGGTAGTAACCAGCACTCATCATCTGCCCAGCGTGGGCATTGCCTGAAGGGTGAGGCCCCCAGGGCTCCTGGGCTGCTCCTCTGAGATGGGCAGCTGGGGGGGCTGCAGCAGGGTCTCTGCAGAAGCCAGGGGAAGAGGCCTGCTCTCTTGGTTCCCCTTTTTCCTGGTGTATCCTTTATGCTAAATATGCAAAGAAAGGCTGCTAAGAGCAGCCCTCTGGGTGCCTCGCAGGAATCCCACCCCACCGCCACATTTCACTGCCCTGTGGCCCTGTTGCCTATGGGTACAAAGCAGAACTCATGGCCAGACAATCTCCTTTTGTCTCATCCTTCTACAGGCAGCTGTTTTTCTCTTGGCTTGCAAAGGACTTAAGCTGGAATTTATCCTCTGTAATAAAACAAGAAATGTGTCCACCTTGGCCTCTGTCCAGCATTTTGTCCAGGGGCAGTGAAGAGATCTGTGGTGGGTACAGCTGGAGGTCAGGCAGTGGGGATGGGGAGAAAGGCTGCTTATAAGACATTCATTGCACTCTATGCAACCCTCTCATGTCTTTCCTCTCTCTTTCATGCCCATATTTCTGGAAGGCCAATAACCACCTTATTGTTTCCATCTCTACAGCAATTCCATTATTTCTGTTGCTCTTTCTTTAGTACATAACTGATCTACAAGCAAGAAGATATTTGGCCTTCTGTGCTCTCTTGGAAGTTTTATTTGGTTAATGCTTCATCAGAAATAAAGACATTTGTCCTTGATATTATACAGTTTAAGATTTTTTCTCTGTCTGACCTGCTTTCTTCTGGAACAAAGCCTCAGCCTGAAATGCCAAACTGGAAGGACACAAAGACCTGATGCAAATGGAGATAGCATAAGTCTGATGAAGCTGAAAACTAAACACAGACCCTGGTTGTCTGGGTGGCTACCCCTTTCTTCTTCTTGCAAATAATTAATGTGCCTCCTGCAATTTTTCTGTTTTCCAGCTGTCTTTATTCTGGTCAGTTCATAAGACAGTTGCCTGTCACTGGGGGAAGCAATGATATGTACTCCTTGTTGACACTGTATGAAACTTCCTGTTTCAGAGAGAAATCAGGGAGTAGGGTTATGTGACATCAATCTCACTTCTACCTTTTTGCTGTCCATACTTTCTCTGCTCTGTCTGCAGCCTGCCACTCCTCTCCACTAAACTGGATTACGTGGAGCTGACTAAGTGACTGTTCACCACCTATCTTCCCTCAGACCACCAAGGTTTGAAATTACAATAGGTTCCATTAAGAGGGTGTATGATTCTTCAAGATGCTCCATCTTTGCTTGAAACCAAAAGCAAAGGGTGTTGAATGATTAGTGTTGGCCTGTATATCCCTGTGAGGCTAGAGAGACGGGGCTGAATATGGAAAATCACGTCACTCTGTATAAACATTAACAGCCTCCTCATATCTGTTGGAACGAGTTCACTGGGGTCATGGATTATCTCACAACATTTTCCTATTCCATACTGAAATTCTATTTAACAAAATATTAAATAAACATACATACAAGCATGTTTCCAAGCCAAAAAATACATGATCTCCAAGTTTGAGAAACTGGAGACCTGGGAAGGGAGACCCTTTGTTCTTGGACCTTTCTTAGTGTATCAAACAGATGATTTCTTCTACTCCCACTTGACACGCCTTCTTGTGAGATCTTTACTTATCTACATTTAAATGCTTTGTCTGTACTTCTTACTCTCACTGCTGTCTAGAAAATGAGAAAAATTTTCAGGAAATCTATGTGTAATATCATTAACATCCTTGGCAAATAAGCCAGAAACTGACACTTGCTGGGTTGAATGTTTCTCTGAGACTGAGTGAAAATGCCAAACACTCCTGTACATTTTTCATGGCTCATGTAAACAAAGTTAGCACTTGCATCCATATTATCCAAAGTTAGCACTCACACCTGCCATTCCAGGTAAGCTTTCAATTAATATGGATGCCCTTTTACATTAAAATCTCAAAGGCAACTCTCCAGGAAAGGGTCTGTTCCTACATTCAGGCTCCCTCCCAGTTACTGTAATGACTCTAGATTAAGATGTTATCAACCTGAAATGCCAACAATGTTGGCAAGCAGCCAATTTGGGCTACATGAGTGAATTCGGATATGAATAAAACTGTTTAACTTAAAATCCCCCATGCTGGGAAGAGAGGGAAAACAAATAGCAAGCCTGCTGTGCAATAAATCCATTCCACTGAGTTACTGCACAGAGAGAACTGGGTGCATATTTATCATTTATCCTCTGTGTATTAGGTCTGGTTTATTCAATTTTTTTTTCCTATGGCCTAATCTTCTCTTAGAAGCCCCCATTTTGTTCCACTTTATTACTATTAATGAAATTTGATACTTGCAGTGATTTGGAACAAAGCACAAAGCTACCAACATGACTGAAGGACAGGGACATGGTATCAGTGGCTGGAATTATCGACTGGTTCCCACAGAGAGTCTGCAAAAGAGAAGCTCTGTCACTGCCCTCCAAGGTGGACGGGAGGGTTTGTCCATCAAAAGGCCCTATCGCTGTGCCCTGTGAATTCATACTGGCCTGTGTATCTACAATTGCAACACTGAAGTGAACTGTGGTGAAATATCTCAGCACTGATTGTGCAAGACAGATCCTATTGCCCCTAGGGACACCAACTCAGCACTCAAAGTGTAACTCAGTTCCCCACACCAAACTGCCTTTGCTCCAGCACTATGTAGTAGTTGTCCTTGGGAAGTGGACTACTTTTTTCAGGGATTGATCTCAGTGAGTCTTTACCTTTAGCCAGGTCTAAAAATCAGATGTTGTTCAAAAAAACACTTAAGGATGAAAATGCAGCTAATCCTGTAATGAGCTTAACAAGCTGTTCTTGCATCTTTGCAGTTAGCAGCAAGCAAGAGGGCTTGTGATGTATAAATTATAATTTAATCGTTGCTTCAACAAAGAGCAGGTAATTTACTTTGTATGAAATATATATGCTTTTATGTCACCTTTCTTGTTTTACAATAAAGGCTGCATGGTAAGGTCTGAGTTGGGCACTCAGACTTCAGCATCAAATCCATCACTGACATCAGCATGCCACTCCATGATTCTAGGGGGCTGCTGGCTTTGTGTGTAGTCTGACACATGTCTGGTTCCAAACAGAGGTGGCGCAGCCTTCCCTGCTGCTGAACTCCTGGAAGCTGAGTGGACACTATTGAGTGTGCATGGGTTTGGTGCAAGTCTTGCTAGACCCGTGCCTGAGAACAGCTTTATCTGCATTAGGAGTAGAGGAGGAGGCAAAAACACAGCCTGCCAATTTGATGCAGCTGTGTTGTGTAGGCGTCTGATTTGCCTTTGTGCAGATGAATTATACAGCCAAGGAATTTCCAGCTCTTGGCACAAGCTGCTGAAGCATGGATAAGCTTAGTATTTCTTTGCTTCCAGCAAGGACTATCCTTATGAACTGGAAAAATGCAATCTAGAGGGGAGTCCAAATACTGCCTCTAAGTCTGACTCACAGACTGGAACTGATTCTCCCTGAAAAAGAGGTAGAGAAGTCCTTTCAACACCAAACAATTAGCTCTCCTCCCAGAACAGCACCCATTGCAGTTGACTAGTCTTTATGCCTTGGGCAGAAGAGGTGAAGTCTGCTTCACACTGATTTTCTGGTTCACCTGTGACTTGAATTGTCACAAATCCTTTCAAGCACTTTCAGTAAACTTGTGTTTTGCTAAATACTTGAGGGCAATGACTATCTCAAAGTAGAAGCTTCATTAAAATCTACCTGTCAAAGACTACTTGTTTTGGATGAAGTCTGTGTTTCCTTTAGAATATACTGGCTCTCTGAAGCCTTCACAAAGTAAGACAGTGAAGTCTTCACATTCCGGGTCTCATATAGTGGAGGGAAAAGGCAGCTCAGTCTCACTTGTCATGATGTGTTCTGCCTAGCCTGGGCCATACTTCAGACAAAGGAAATATTAGAGTCAACTAAAACTGTAAAGGTTGTGGAAAAATAGCTGTGGACAAATACAGAAGAATTCAGCCAGTCTTGGAACCTATTATTCTCAACTGAATCTATCTGCTTCACAGATTTGAGGATTATGTGTGAGGTTAAGTATGTGTTACCTGTGCTAATCTCTAGTTTACAAAGAAAAAATTAATTGCAGCATACTTAGAGAACAAAATTTCTCTGGCACTATGATGTCAGCAGCAACTTGCACCTTGCTTGCTTTTTACCTTTTTTCTTTCCTTTCTTAGAGAGGCCTCATGTTGAATAGCATCTTCTGATGATGATGCAGATAAGGAAAGATCCTTGTAGCTTAAGTCAGAGACTGAATTCCCAGGAAGTATTTATATCTTGGATGACTAGGATGTTTTGTTGAACACATTACACTAACACACTAATGCATGCTAATAATCCATTGAGTTCATACAGTTTGAAAAGGCACCAACAAAGGACAGATGACACAAGACAGGAAAAAAGGGAGTAATTTGTTTTCTCAATACAGTTGATAGGGTCTTGGAAATTAAACATGACATACTTGCTGGAAGCCAAAATCTTCCATTGTCCTGCTGATCTCCCTCTCCGTTTGCTTTCTTTTCCCTATTACAACTGAAATGTTGGAGCAACTGGTATATTTAATACCTTACTGTTGTGTCAGTGTTCTACTGAAATCCTACAAGAGTTTCAATTTTTTTCTTTGCCTGCTTAGGATCAGGCAACGAATTCATGTGGAAGCTGGGATATAAGGGAAGCAGAAAAAAATGCACTTATTAGAACCACTCAATAAGGACAGAAGCAATGCCCAAGTCCTTCTCTTCCACACCAGTCTACTGAAGCCTTCATGGGAGCATCCTTTGGGAAGGGCATCAGGAAGGGATTGGTTCTGTACTACATAGCTTTAGTCCATATCAGGATGAAAATTAATTTAGCAATGGTGCTTAGGACAGCTGATTGGCTTACAGATGCCTTCTCCCTTCTATTCTGTTACTTAAGGCTGCAACTCTTACCCAATGGAGACATAAATTGTTAGAGAATCATTAGGTGGAGTTTTCCAAGCAAATTCGTCTCTTCTAATGGAAGTGTTGACTGTGAAGCAATTGTAGAGTCAGTTTTTGTTTTGTTGTTTGTTTGTTAGTTTTTGAGTGTGTGGTTGTTTTCACCAGAAATGGGAAAGAGTTCAAATTAAACAGATTCAGAATTAAGAATTTGCTTAAGTAGATGGAGATAATGACTGAGTTAGAAATGTTACCCTAAAACAACTCAGTTATTTTTATTCAAAAATCTAGCTGCATTGTGAAATAGAGCAAGTTGTCCCATTGTATCTGAAGAAATAAAACATACATAGACTTAGACTATTTTAGGCCCTCAGCTTGTTCTGAGAGTGTTTAGTGATAAACAGTTTTATTGAAAACTACTTTGTACTTAGCAAGTACAAAGGTTGCAAGCCACTTTTTTATGTCATGTGCATTTAACCATTGCTCCATGACTCCACATTGGTGAATAGAAGTCCATCCTGCTCTTTCCCAAACTTTTGTCTTTCATGCCTTCGTGTAAAACCTCTGAAAAAGGCTGCATGCTTCAGAGGCAGGACCCACAGCTGCCTGATTTTGGGACAGCATTTTAGGAGACAGCACTTTGCAGGTGACCTTCAAAGGTGTAATATTTGCAAATATTTGCTGATCTACATTCCCTTCTTTAAGGCAGCTGGCTGTGGCATCCTACCCTTAAGGGGAAGGAACGCAAGGAACAACAAAAATCAGAGGGTCCACCAAAGCCCAAAAACTTCCTTAATAAATTACACACTGGGCATGGAAATGGGTATGTTAGTTTCTGACCTGTATAAGCATAGGCCAGTGAGGGGATGGAGGGAGGGAAGGAAGGAAGGCAGGCAGGCAGGAAGGCAGGCAGGAAGGATTCAGCAGTCCTGGTGGCTCCAGCATTGATCCAGCTGGTGGCTTATCCAGGCTCCTGGAGGCATCACCTAGGCTTGTTGGAGGTACCTTTTTACAGACAGGTTTTCCCCACCCTGGAGCTAAGTTTCTTACTCTATGCAAATAAGTCATCATGCACAGTTCATTCTTTCAGACCTTTCTGAAATTCTTGATTCCCCCCTTTCCCAATTCTCTGTCTCATTCCTGCGCTTGAGTTGTACCTGTACCTGTGCTTATCTGTAGGAGCCATAACAAGGATGTTTGTTCCAGAAATGTGCTGCCCTACCTCCACGTGGCCCCTTCTCCAGCCACATACTGTTCTTTCTTGAAGTTTGTTATTAACAACAGTTCTTGGCTGGCTCCACAGTCTATCAGTGTTTTGGACAGACACATCGGTATCCTTATCTTCTAGGCTTCTGCTGGAACCAAACCTCTGCTTTATTTCTTTCTTATTGATTATTTAAGACCATAGACAGAACAGTAATAAGTGAAGAGCTAAACTAGGCACCTAGTTGAACTGCAGTCTAATCCTATCTGCTCTGCTGGAGGCTTCCAGTGCATCTGGGTGAGATCAGGGAAGAGGATTCAACAGAATTGCATCCCAGTCCTATGGCTGTACAATGCAGTCCTTCCTTTCTACTGTCTAGACCTCCCCTGGTTACCCACTTGGGTCTGAGAGCTTTGACTTAAACATTCTTAGAATATTAGCAAGGGAACACTCTGGTTGTTTGAATGGCTGTTCACAAAACTTGGCAGCAGACTTTCTCTATGACACAGTATACAAACCAGTGAATCAAGACCTTTGCATCCCTTATCCTTTCCACGAATCATCCCGTGTCCCCTCTTCCCTTTGCACCCTTGGTAAGCTTAATTCCTTGTCATAATTCAAGTGGTTACTTGTTAGTAGGTTATAAATCCCTGCTAAGTATCCCTGCTCAAATATATTAATAATCATGTTGATGTACACAGGCAGCAGATGCTTGACTTCTATTTTCACTTCATGAACCTCTGTCTGGAAATACAATGCAAAACATTCAGGGCAATAAAACCATACCTCCAGTGTGCAGAAACCACAAATCTGGTAAATTCAAACTAGATGGAACTGCTCTTCTTCTGATGCTATTTTAGTATGCTGTTTTCTTCAGCTACTGAACTGTGTACAGGAGTAGATTATTTCTTTTAATGATGACCATTAACACAGAAGACAATTTGTCCTTTTCTGAGAAGGGACTCAGTGTTCATGATCAGGTTTTCCACTTTCCCCTGCAATTACCAATAATAGTGATAAAATAGCACAGTTCTCTATCTATGACTCTAGTTATTGAGTGAATGATGAAGGGCATACACAGTACATCTGGCTTAAAGGGATGCTCAGATTACCATGTTATATGGGAATTGGTAGAAGACATGGATGCCAACTGAAGTTCATGAAGTTATTGCATAGTGACTAAACTATGGAGCTGAAAACTATGGCAATAAGGGAATGACTCTATCTTTAGAAGGGAGTAACATGCAACATAAATCTCACGCGTGCCACCAGTCAAATATTTAGAGTCCCTACAGAGAGAGGACCAGCATATCATGTTCTTTCTTTTTCTGGCAGAAAGTACTGAGTCCATGCAAAATAACACCTGTGCCAGTGAAATAAGCACCAGCATTTCACATAAATCTATGCTTGAGATCTTCCTTTTGTTCACTGAGCTAGTGGGGGTGTCAAAGAGTACAGAGAAGCACAGTTAAAAGGTCAGTACACAACAGAAACTGCTGTAGGGGCTGAACCTGTCAAGGTCTGTGCAAACAGCCACAGAGCTTTGGAGAAGGAGCTATCATGAGAAAGGTCTCCCAAGACTTTTGGGTGCCCTTTCTGTTTTCTGTGGATTTGCTTCTCAATATCACTTGGAGAAAGTATGTTTTAATCACTTACAAAGCCATGGATCTGATGCTTCTTAGACAAGGCATAGAAACATGTTTTCTGCTACCACTCACATACTTCAACTCATATAATTCTCACTGAATTCTTCAGGTGTAAATTGCATAAGTTGTACAGCAGTTTCTGTGCATGTTGTTTGATTCATTCCATGGTCTACCACTTCAATCATTTATTCAGACCTTCTGAATGCTTCCTAAGATTATCTTTCAGTAACAAGACCAGTATCTATAGCCATGTTTAGAGGATATAAATTCTCCATTGAGAGTTAAAGACATTGTGAAAATGGGATTCAGACCCGTACAGATAGATATATATGCTAAGAACCCCAAAATAGTTTTTAAAGGTGTACTTGCTTCTTTTTTTCTAAGGATTTCATTAAACCATGTGTTTTCCCATGCTAGTCTAATGCTCTATACTCTGGATTTTTTCACAAAACAGAAAAAGAATTTATACAAATTTTATTGTTAATATCTTTGCAACTTTATCCAAAATGTCAAGACTGAACTTTTCTGTGGGACAAAACTGGAAAAATCCGAAGTATAATTATGGATTAATATTAAATTTGACTGGGTTTAAATATCCTTGAACTATTAAATAACTTGGCAAGTTGATGTCATATTTCAAAGTAGTTAGGAAGGCTAGAAAAAACCCCAGGATCCCTGATTTCTGCAAAAAGTTGAAAGGAGGTTGCTGGGGTAGATAATCCTCTTATTAAATTGCCAAAATTATTTCGGGGATTGTTATATTGAAAAGTTTGGCCTAGATTATTCACATGAGAGGTCTTCTGTAGCTGTCCAGCTCTATCCAATTGCAGGTAGTGAGATATCAAAGATGGAGAAAAGAACAAAGTCTTTAACAAGTTTGCAACTAAACTGCAATCACCCACTCTGCAAGCTATCGATAATATAGACTGAATGCATAATAACTTTGTCACTTCCTCTGGAAAGGTTAATGTGCAAAAAATTCAAGAAACTTGAACATTTAACAGGAAAGGAAAATGTTCTAGGATGTGTTAAACAATAATTTACAATTAACCTGGTCCTGATAACTTTATGGGAAGTTGCAGCACAGCCACAAGGTCTCTATCAAGCAAATAAAGTGTCTGGTCACTTGAAGTAAGGTTACAGTGAATAGAATATTGAATACTATCTTCTGTCTTTACCAAGGTGGCACAATACTGCTAAGCAACAAAAATTTGGCCTTACGGACTTCAAATAAAGGCTGACTAAGAATGAACATGTAGCTTTCTCTCCACAATTTACCATTGTATATTTGTTGCTCTAAAGAAAACCTCCTTTCTTTTCCTAGTGCTGATGATTTTCTACTTAAAATGAAGTTGATAGATCTCACTTCTTCTGAGTCCTGGTTTTACACTTCATAAGTCAAGGCAAATTAAACTACCCTGCATGATTTTTGCTTGCACTAATACTAGTCTGAAAGGCATTCTTTACTTCTTTACATTACACAATTATCACAGATTTCTTTCTTTTTTGTAGTTTAAGCCTTTACTTTTTAGAGATTGTCAGAACATATTTTGCAGAACCTACCTTGCTCTGCAGAGCTGGTTTGGTTTAGGTTTTTATTCTTGCCAGTAATTCAGCACCTCTGTGTAGTACTGAGCTGCAAACAGCCTTCAGTGAACAGATAATACAGAATGGTTTACTTTAGTTATTTTCCATCTTTAATGCAATTTGTGTTACAGGGATGTGCTCAGGTTCTGTCTCAATAGGATATATATTTTTTGTCCATGTCCTTATGATCACAACGAACATTAACTTTCCTATGTTTGGAGGCAGAAAGTACTCAAACAAAATTCCAACATACTTCTGCTCAAGTGAAAAACATTTATAGCACAAAGCCAGACCAAGCAGCCTTTTCATAATGCATGCAACAGAAAACCTAAAAAGGCACTGCTGTCTATGTTCAGAAGCAGTAACTAACAATCAGAAAATCTCCATCCATAGATATTGTGTTCTGACAGTTTTCTTCTATGTCAGAGATATGTCTGGAAGGCACTTAGGGGCCTTCTAAGGTAAGGTATGACTTTCTTGTTGAAGCACCAGGCAGGTCAGATGTGGATTTGGTAGGTCTGGAAAATGTCCAAATGTGGAGGAGAGCAAAGGGATCCCTTGCAAAAATTTTGCACAGCCTATAGAAACAGTGGACAGACTGATTGTGATGAGAGAAGTGCAAATGTAATTGCAGCAGCACTTTGGTAGCAAAAGCATCACCATTTTTCTTTAATGTTTGCCTCACAGATGTATTTAATAATGATAAATCATAACTGCTGTACTACCTCTAACAATTCAGTCACACCTAAATTAAACCAGTATAATTTTGTCCTGAAGTGCTTGGAGCCTAGTAGCAAAAGCAGGGAAAGATCAGCCTATTCCAATTTGGTGTGGATGTCCAACCTGAAACTGTATGGTGATGCTTAATATGGGCTATATCTAATATAGCAAAACCAGAAGACTAATTGGACTCTAAGATGTTAAAAATTGGAGGACTAATGAGTGACAAGACAAAGTCTGCACAAGCTTTGTTAAAATCTGGGTAAGTTGCTAAAATGGTCTGGTAATATGCAGACCTATGCAGTGTGTGCTTGTGATCAGACAAGCAAGGTTACAGAAAAATCTTAATGTATTCTAACTTTTCTTTTATCTTGAAAATATTTCATCAATATTTTATTGCTACATCTGAAAAGACTAGAACCAAAATGATTGAGGGACCTCATGCTTCATTGGGAACACAAATATGAATGTCAAATGATTGAAGTAGGATGATTACTTGGGATGAAGAGCACTTTCAGTACTAGGGCTACATATATTATACTTATATTTTTTGGGTTTCATATTATCTATTGATGGAAAAAAACCTGAAATATACCTTCAGACTCTATGACTCTCTTTTTCAAGGCAGAATAACTGTACTTTTCTTCTCTGAAATACTGACGTGCTGGAGGTTATAATTAAAGAATAACCAGCAGAAAAGCTCCATCTAAGCTGGCTTTCACAATCCACCCAGCTCACCTTGGCAGAAAGTACAGAGACCCTCTGCACTCATGGAGGACAGCATAAGATGTGCAATGTGGTCAGAGAATTGTGTTGGAAAATTTTAACCCAGAAAGCATCTGCATTTGATTACATTTCATAAAAACATGTTTAATTCACAAAAGTACTTTGGTTAAGACAAAAAATAAGGTCGTCTGTTCAAGTTGATGTATCCTTGGTGGAAACACCTGATTTTGCAAAACTGAACTGAACACCCTCAAACATCCCCTACACTCATGTTAAGTTCAAGCTAAGAATTCTGGAACTTCCATTCCTCTTCCATTTAGTCACTTGGTTTGAAATTAATCAGAAGACTACAAACCCAAAATGCAAATTCTTGTGTGCTGGCTTCCAGATCCAATGTATTTCAAGAAGAAATTCCATGTTCTAGGAAAATGTTTTTCAAAGGCTTGGATCAGAAGTTATCTAGAAACAAATGCAGAGCTGTTTAAAGTACAAACCAAGGAAAACAGCACCAGAAAACAATCTCTGTGCTGTGCTTCATTTCCTGAATGCAATTGTTCTACAATGAAATTTCCTTCGCTTTGTATTTAGAATCATGGAACATCTCAAGTTGAAAGAGACCCATAAGGATCCTCAAGTCCATACTGAGACCAACTCCATCGAGTCCAACTTCAGTTTCCAAAAACTAATGTTATCTGGGAACAAATGGACTTGATCTGGCATCAAATGGATCTGTTAGATGTCTATCAGTTCTTAGACAGTTCTGCCTGCTGTAAAAATCGAGTGCAAGGCAAAAAAATACTAAAAGTCATGAAATATTTCTGTTTGACTTTTATAGAAAAATAAGATGCTTCTCCAGCGCAGAACTTGGTACTAAAACTGTCCTTTTAAAAAACAGTTTTAAAAAGGCTTTTTTAAAATGGTAGCTATTAAACTTCACCTCTGTCTAGAAATTTCTTCTAGAAACTGGCACATTTGTCCATATTCACAGCAGGGCTAATTGTGTGCTTCTTGTTTTACAAGATATAAACATGTTTTCATATGGTGCTCATCCATGCCTGCTGCTTTCCCTGACCTTTAAACTCCTCTTGCTGAAACTTGTTCAGCACTAAGGTCATATTAAATGTCAGTAGATGGGGATACTCGCATTGAGGCATTGAAGTTACCCATCTCTCAGAAAAAGAGGTGGAAAGTATTTTATTGAACACTGTCATTCTCCATGGCAGTGAGTCCCACTGCTATGTAAATGGTACCAGTTAGGAGGGGTGGAGGACAGAGTTCTGTCAGAACATGGGGAATTATTTTGGTTAGTGACTGCAGCTGCCTGGCTGTTTTCAGTTGCATTCTTGGCTATAGAATTTAGTATGTCAGAGGAGAAAGCTAAGCCTGGATGAACCTTGAACTTGAATAATGTGTTAACAGCATGTATTAAATGCACCTTCTTCTCAGCTCTGACACCACTGATGAATCTGTGGATCTGTGAAAACCAGTGAAGAGACACTCTTAAGAGCTTTACCATGGGATATCTCTGTTGTACAGAGAAAGACTGCAGATTTTAGCCTTTACACAGAAGAGCTTAGCCAGTGACAAGAAACATCAGTTTCTCATCTCTACACGTTGTAGCCCATACATAGCTTTAATTTCCAGGAGTCCTGAAGAAAATGACTGTATGCTTGTATTTCTATGCATTTCCCATCTCCACACAAATTTTGTAATGCATACCAAGAGTTGGATGGAAGCACAACAAACAGGGAAAGAAGAGACACACTTCAGCATGGTGGTGGCTGAATTATATTCCCATGAGACCTTTTGTGTAAAACCAACTTCTGAAGTGTTTCCTATAGCTGATAGCCTCAACACTGCAGCAGGCAACTGGTTAATGCAGGTAAATAAGCAATTCCCTGACATCATAAGTTTATCCAGGAATAGTGTCATTTTGTTTTATTTTCTTACCAGCCTTGAATAGTAAAGACTTCATATGCAAGTCATCCTTACAGTCCATCTGTTCTTTACTCACTGCCTTCCACTTACTTTCTTCTGCATGAAAACGCTAAAACATTATTTAAATCACAAAATCACCAAGGCTGGAAGAGACTTACAAGATCATCCAGTCATCCACCCAGTACTATCCCTGTTACCCCTAAACCAGATCACAAGATTCAGATGGCTGTTAAATACCTGCAGGGATGGTTTCTCTACCACCTCCCTGAGCAACTTATAAAAGTGAAAGAAAAAAAATTCTAATATTAGAATTTCCCCTATCTCAGCTTCAGGTAACTTCCTCTCATCCTCTCACTGCAAGCACAGCAGAAGAGATCAACCCTTACCTCCCTTCTGGCAGTTGTAGAGAGCAATGAAGTCCACCCTGAGCCTCCTTTTTTCTAAAGACTAAAGAAAAGCAGCTCCTCCAGAGGTTCCTCTGTGACATGGTTTAAAGCTTTCATAAGCTATGTTGCCATTCTCTGGACATGTTCTGGGAATTCAGTGTCTGTTTTAAAGTGAGGGGCCCAAAACTGAGCACAGGATTTGAGGTGTGGCCTCACCAGTGCTGAGTACAGGGACAATCCCTGCCCTGCTCCTGCTGGCCACACCATTGCTGGCACAGGCCAGGATGCCATTGGCCTTCTTGGCCACCTGGGCACTGCTGGCTCATGTTCAGCTGCTGTCACCAGCACCCCCAGCTCCTTTTCCTGTGGCAGCTTTGCAGCCACTCTGCCCCAGCCTGTGGCACTGCCTGGGGTTGCTGTGAGCCAAGGGCAGGACCCAGCACTGGGCCTTGTTGAACCTCACACCACTGGGCTCAGCCCATGATCCAGCCTGTCCAGATCCCTCTGCAGAGCCTTCCTGCCCTCCAGCAGATCAGCACTCCCACCCAGCCTGGTCTCATCTGCAAACTGACTGAGGAGACACTCAATTGCAACACCCAGACAATTAATAAAGATGTTAAACATGACATCCCCAAAAAGAGCCCTGGGGAACACCATTGGTGACTGGCCACCAACTTGATTTAGTTCCATTCACCACCAAACTGAGCCCAGTCACCCTGGTAGTTTTTTAACCATTGAAGAGTCCACTCATCCAAGCCACAAGCAGTTTTTCTAGGAGGATCCTGTGGAAGATAGGGTCAAATGTTTTACTGAAATCAACACAGACAACGTACACAAGTCAAGATACTAATTCTAGATTTTTACCTTATTAACCAACCATTTACTAATAAAGTTTTTTGCTAACATACTTTAAGATGTCAAGCTATTTCACAAGTTGAATGTCAATTTCAATGGGCTTATCAATGCAAGTTTTAATACAATGGACAAAACTGTGGTCAAGAAAATGGAAAGTGTGATTAATTTTTCTATAATAAATAATATGCTCGGAAAAGGGCTTAGATTTTGGACTCTTGTTGCACATGTGTGGTAATACAAAAGCACTTGGAAGTTATGTAGTTCTTTAAACTCAGCAAGTGACACCTTCTTGGCAAGAACAAGTACAGTATTCATTGTACTTTTAGCAGAAGCTGGCAACATGCCAAAGGAGCAAGAAGACTGGAAAATTGGTAAAATGAAAAACAAAACACTTCTTGAAGTCTTATTCAGCAGTAAAAGCTGCTTGTCCCCTGCAGCCCCCATTCAGGACATTTCAGCCAGTAAGATGAAAGATTTTTTATAAGAACATCACACTTGCAAGGACTGTTCCCTGAGCAACTGTTCCTAGAGTTACATGACTTAATCTATTTTGCAGCATTAAAACCACTCTCGAAGTCCATGTCATCGCTATCTCCCCTTTTTCAGCCATGCTCCTTTCTCCATTTCCTTCTCCAGCCAGGGACTTGGAAGAGACCCTAGGGAACCTTACAGTCAATCAAGAATGCAGAGCTAAAAGTGGTAAAAGGGTAATTGGTAACTCCCTATCCCACTTGGTGATTTTGCATTCACTGAAATAAAAAGGCCTCATCTCCTCTTCCAGATAAACTGAAGTTATTAAATAAATATTGGCAGAAAAATCATTCCCCCATTTTGGTTTACATACAAAACAGCCACATAAATCCTCCCACCTCTCTCAAAAAGTCACAAACCAAACCCTAGCAAATCTCTCAAACTACTACTGCACGTTTAATATTAAGTAGGGGAGTAGAGCAAAAATGAGTTCTATTTTAGAGAATATCACTGCATAATAACACCTTCATGGGTGCACCATAAAAGTCTTCCTCACAGCAAAGCTACTAGCATAAAAAGCAAATAAACCTAGCGCAAACAGTGAATTAACTGTAGTATAATGAGATGGCAAATTAATATAGTAAAAATATCAGTTTAAAATCAATGTAATTTGGTACATATTCACAAATCTGTGCAGCAGAAATCTTTCAGAAATTCAAAACTATGTTTCTGTTTTTCTGTAAGCCACAATGCAGCAGAATATATGTCTTGCTCCTAAAATAGAGAACTTGCTGACAATCTGAACTGTCATTCCACTGCTTGATGAGGTGGAAAACCTGATATCTGTGCCAATTTCATTTGAGGAACAAGTCACTGTAATCCTCAGTCCTGCATCCAAGTCTATAGATTCCTGATTTGTGCATTAAGCAAATACTACAGATGAGTGTTTTGGGTTGAGGCCAGCATTTCTTCAGTTGGGAAAAAACCTACATCTATGAAGCTATGTGATATTATCTCCAAAAAGAAGTGTGGTTTACTTATTTTTGTTACCAACAGACCTGATATACAAGACATTTCCAATAAAATTGTGAACAATAGCTTCCTGACACAGGTGATTGAGGAGCCAAGAAAAAAGATGCTCAGCTGAACCAGATACTTATAAACCAGATGGAACCAGTTGGGGATATGTGGTTTGGTGGCATCCTTGATTGCAGTGACCATGAGATGGCAGATGTCAGGATCCTGAGAGAGAGTAGCGGAGCAAATCAAAAAATCACAGCCTTGGACTTCTGAAGGGCAAAATTAATTTTTTTTTCTTGTTTTAGAGATCTGCTTGCCAAAATCCCATAGGAGACAGCACTGGAGAGAGGAGGAGTCCAAGAAAGTTTCTGAGCTCCAAGCTCAACAACAGTCCCTGCCAACAAGCAGGGAGATACCTGAGAGGGTAGGAGGCTGCGTGCTTTCTACAAAGGGATTACTTTCTTGATGAACATAGGAAGAGAAGTGAATAGTATTCTTTTGCACTTCAGCAAGATGTCCAACTCTCCATCTCCTAACATCCATGTTAAGACTGGGATGATGGGTAGAGAATAAAGATAAATGGTGCTAAACTCCTCTTGGTCACATTCCTTGAAGGAGCAAGAGACAAAAATTAAAGTACATGAAACTTCACTGAAACATGAGAAAAACCTTTGAGGGTTTTTCCATAAGTGTGGTCAAACACTGGAAAGGTTGTCCAGAGAGGTTGTGGAGTCTCCAGCCTTGGAGATATTCAGTGTTACTTGGCACACCTCTCAGTAATCTGCCATGGCTGATCTACTTCACACAGGGGCTTGGGCAGGGCAATCTTCACCAATACCTCCCAACCTCAACAGTTCTGCGTTTCTTTAGTCAGGGTAACATGTTTAGAAACTTGTAATTAGATCTGAACTCAGTGAAGGTTACTCTTTCAGACCTTGCTTCAAGCAATAAAATGTAAGCAGTACCTACTTCCCTAGAGGCTTTCTCTTTGTCTCACAGAAAAGTGACCGTGGCAACATTTTAAGAAACCCAGCAGGGGACAGTGGGTTGGGACAGAGGTCCCAAATTCAGATGCTTCTACTGTTCCCAATGACTTATCGACTAAAATCTTCCAAGCATGCATTTGAGTATTTAATGAAAAGCCATGTGAGCAGCTGCTACTAATCACAGTGAATAAAGTAAAAAAATCTAAGTCTTGCAGAATCAGGGCAATCCAATATTACTTGAGCCTGTAATACAGCTATTTGTCTCCTTGAAACCTGGAAATTATTTCTGACCTGGCAAGGATAGCCTGTACTCCACAAATGAAAACTGTCATGAGTACAAAGCAATGATGTGCTCTGGCATGTTTCCTGGGGTTTTTTTGAAGTGCTGTGGATATAATGTCAACAGAATTTCATACGGGGGTCACTTTCTGGTTTATCAAAAGGTCTTCCATCCTCCTTAACTGCAATATTTAACTTTATTTTGTCTAAGCCTTAGATTAAAAAGGCCTGAGTTGTTTTTGCAGTCTGTAGCTTAGAGGACAAAGGATTTGTTGGTCAAGATACACACAGTCTTCATTTTATTTTGTCTATCAGTCTGCTGTGTGGCCTTGGGCAAGTTATTTCAGCAACTGAACTGCCTTTGTAAAATAGGGACAGTGATACTAGAATGCTTTTAAAAGAGCTTTCAGATGTTCTCCACGTAGAACCCAGCAAGTAAGAACTGAACATACTGTGCATTTGTGACAAAATGCAGCTCCTCTGTGCCTGGGAAGATCAAAACCACTCTGTCTGATGCATTAATCAATTCCAGTAGAGATAAAAACATATTAATGTCATTATACAAGGCATTGGCAACATTTCCTCAGCACACTGTGCAAAGAAAGATTCAAAATGAGAAAGGTGTAAGACTGGAAAAATTATTAGGAAGAGGCAACATAAATTACTTCAACTTGTTTAGTATAGTAAAACCTTTGTTGTCTTAGAAGGTTCTGACTTCTCAAGAGACATACACAAGAAGTGAGGAGATCTGAACAAAAAAAAAAAAATTGAGAGAACAAATCAATTAACCAATGTTGGCATGGGAACAAATGGCCCGTGCTCACAGAACTAAATCAGAAATGAAAGGTTTCTCCTTTCCAGACAATTGAGGTTATGTGTGCTTAGGCTAATAGCATAACGAGATCAGAGAGAAGCGCCTGGTTGCTCTATAAACAATATTGCATGCTGTGGTTACTGGTGATGCCTGGTGCAGGCCTGAGTTACAGGAGAATATGTGTTATGGATCTGTGCTTTCTGTCCCCTTGTGTCTCCTGTTTGCTATCCCTTCTCACTCCCCAGATCCACTCCAGTCTCCTACCTTTACCTGAGAGCAGTAGCAACGCTGACCTGAGCAGAGATAAATCAGGAGCACCCATACCCATGCTGTATTTCAAACCATGGTGTGGTAATATTTTTTAATAACCTGTTGCAAAAATGGCAGCCAAGAGAGACCTGAATGAGGGTTGTAGGCACTGAATAATGTCCTGAAATAGATGGTGAAAGCTTTTAACGGTAATTAAATCCCCTGGAAATTTAATTTTTAAATGTGTTGTCAAGAAGGAAAAACTTTTATACATATGTTTTGTCATTGCCAAACTATTTGCACTAATCCGTATAAAACAGGGTTTTGTGATGACTAGGATTTACTTTCCAAGTTGATAAAATAAAAAGCAGATGGGACAAATGTAGCTGACACAGATGTGTCTTCTATTTCTTCATAATCTGCCTGCCTTTGAGCAAACTGTAACATAGATGGTGAGATGCTGGATCCTGTCCAATAATGAAAAACTCTCCTCAAAGCTACAGTATGCTTTCAAGCTGAAAGCAAGTCTGTGCTCTGAAAAACCTGCTTTCACAGTCTTGGTTAACCCTGTCATTGCTGGCTTTACAGTAGCCAAGGCCACTAGGACTTCCATGGAAAGAAGCATGCATTCCCCTCTCCTCTCGCCCCAAGCAGCTGGGGCATTGCCTATCACAGCAGATGTGGGAGGCAGTGTCCCAGGAGCCAGCTCATGTAACCCACGTGCTATGGGACACCCAGAAGTGCACAATTCCATCCCCACACAAATGAAACAGTGGGGAGAAAATGAGAGGCTGGAGAGCAAAATTACAGAGGACATCTAGTCCAGCCTCCCTACTCACAGAAGGGTCAGCTCAAGCAGGCTGCTGAGAGTAGTGTCTAGTAGAATTTTGCATTCCTTCACTGCTGGAGGCTCCAGAGACAGCAATATTAGGCAACTCTCTCAGCACTTGGTGCCTCCCATCAGAATCCATGGATTTCACAGTCACAGAATATTCTCAGTTGGAAGGGACCTACCAGGATCATCAAGTCCAAATCTTATGTTAGCAGCCCATACCCCTTGGCATTATCAACGCCATTATTTTTGTAAGACTAGTTTGCTTATGTTTTCTAACTTGACTGTCCTCCATCAGGGGCGAGTCTTCATTGCCCTGGCTTTCCCCTCTGTCTCAGGGACTGGAGTCCTGAAGGCTGAGGCAGAGAAAGCACACAGAAACTCTGCCTTTTCTGTATTCTTTTCAATCAAATCCCTGGCCCATACACTCATAGATCCACATTTGGAATATGATGCCCTTTACTCCTGGGGACCCATTTTAGAAATCTTTTTTTTTTTACATTCATATCCTCTGTTTCCATATTCAACCCCAGATGAGCTTTGGCTTTCCCTGAGCCCATCTTTCTGCGGTCACACAGAATTTATGTAGTTCTCCTGGGCCTTCTGCCCCTCCTTCCACCTCCTGTACACCTTCTCTGTATGGCTATGTCAAGTTAGGAGCTCCTTGCTCAACCACACAGCCTCCTGCCCTCTCTGGTTCTGCTGGTTGGCAGGGACCATTGTTGAGCTTGGAGCCCAGTAGCTCTCCCGGACATCCCCTCTCTCCAGGACTGCCTCCCATTGGATTTTTCCAAGCATATCTCTAAAGGGCTTATATTCTGCCCTTGAGGAGTCCAAGGCTGTGATTCTGTGATTTGCTCTGCTACTCTCTCACAGGATCCTGACATCTGCCATTTCAGTATCTCCCAGAGAATATGTAATAAGAGATATCTAGATGATAGATTTAAATTATTTTATAATAATATATTATTATTTTATAATAATATATAATATATATATAGTCCTATACAATGAGGACTTTTGAATGACTGTAAAACTAAACAAGCTCTTAAACATGCATCAACACAACATGAGACACCAAATGAATGAGTTCTGCTTACAGTAGTACCTTCAATGCCTGTGTGACTGCACCCTGAAAGCAAACGCAGAAAATCCCCAAATGCTTTGCTTGCCACATTTGTATTTCTTCTTCTTGTCCCTTCTTTACATAGACATTTCTAAGCCACATACCCAGACCTTCTCATCTGTAAGTTGCTGCACCAGGGTTTTTAATAACGTGTAAAGTGAAGGCACCTTTCTCACTTGTGATTCACTGCATTGCTTTGCTGAAGAGGACAAATGCTTGTTGCAAGGGTCTTCGTTCTCCATGACTTGGTCTTTTGCTGAGCTAACATCCAGTCCTTTGAAAGGCCTGAAATAAGTGCATAACTGCCTGGTTTCTTGCCACAAGCCATGTCATCGCGTGGCTTTGCAGCTGGTCAGGTGAGGTAGGAGAAGACACACAGCTACAAAACACTGTGTAATTCATCCCACTGCACTACTTCTTTTCTCTGTCCATCTAGGATGTGGATTAACAGCCATTGCAATTGAATTTCTTTTGAAAAGTCTTCTTCATACCAGAAGACTTTAAAAAAATCACATCAATTTTTGTACTCTTGCAGAATGAGGGGACCGGAAGGAGTTCTCCCTAATGTGCCAGCACTATTCATCCTAATGTCATTGCTTTTTAACACATTTTCATCTCCTCTTTCAGAGGTGTCTTTGGAGTTAGTGCATTTTGGCAATTAATATGCTGGATATAATGAGGAAACTTCCAGTCTCAGCCATATTTCTGGATGCCATTATCTCATGTCACTGACTTTGTATGCTTAACTTTGGATTACATCTTGCCAGCCATGGGCTTTCCCCTTCTCCCAGCCATGCTCTGAAGGCATGGTACAAGCCAGAGGTTAGGATCTGGTTTAGTCCCACCTGCCACCCTGCAGCAGCACCAATGATAGGCTTTCTATCCAGAAGTATTTCAGGTTGTTGTAGATGAGTGTGTCACCAGCACTTACTTACAATCCTGTAGTTCAACAGCAGAAATAACCTGAAGACAGACCTCATTTAATTTATCTCTGATATTTTAAAGCTTAATCCCCAAATCCTTTTTTTTTTCCTCTCAATCTCAAAGTCCCTGTAGATCTACAGACAAAGTAGTTCAGAATGGAAATGGTGGAACCAAATTCACAAAAGCTTTTTTTTTTCCACAGATAGTTGCTACTATTCAGTCACTGTCAAAGTCAGAGACACTGCCACCTTTGCACTCAGACCCAAGCAAGACTACAGAGATAACCAAAGCACAGAAAAGCCTAGGGGGTAGGGATGGATTGCTAGGTCCACAAATTCACTGGTGAAAATCAATTCTATGTATAATGGTTGGTATTCAATGCTATTCACTGGCTTTAAAAAAAAAGTGTCTTTAAGGAGTTTAAGAGTCTGCTGAAGGCATAATAATCTCTCTACTAGCACATCTGTAGGAATAAAAGGAAAGAAGGACAATTTTGACATCTTTCTCTTGTAAAGGAGTTGCAGCTAAAGGATAGTATTTAGAAATACACTTCATCAGCAGCCAACTGACAGTAGCTCGAAGACCAAGATGTTTGATTCTATGTCTTGTAGTCACTGCACAGTGCAGTGTATTTCCAGTCACACATGGGAATCAGTGTGGCTGATTTGCAGGCAGCTCTGGGGATAATACATGGGTTCTGCAACAACCAGCATGTTGTTGGCTCAGGCTGATGTCTCTTACAAAGTCAAAGGCCTGCCCCAAGCTGCATCACTATTTGGTGAAAGATGTTCCAATGAAAGCTTTCAGAACTACTAGTCTGGACCTTTTTTAAATTAAAATGGTTTTTGGTCTGCTGGGGATGTTAATACAAGACAAAACCAGGACCCAAATTAATCCCAGATAAGGTTGGTTTAACATACCAGAGAAGTGATGAAAGCAAAGGGTTCTCTCTTCCTTCCTCAACTGGGATCCCACAGAGCCAGGCTATACACATAAAATATCATCTGCTGGATTACCTGAGGAGTCAGCCCTCTTTACTTAGAATGAAAACAGAGAGATGTTAGTGTTTGTATAATGGTAAAGCACTGTGTGCACTTAAATAACTGAGACTTTCTATTTCTGCTGATCTGACATTTCTTTTGCTCCCGGGATGAGGAGAGGGGAAGGTGTGTTAGTTTTCACCTGGTTTTGCTCAGTGCTACTCAAAAGACTCCAACACAGATGGGGTGAGAAAACGAGTGTGAGAAGGCCACTCTTCTCTTCATAGAGACAGCTTTTATCAACATGGATGTACCCTTAAAAGCCTCACAGGGCAGACAAGTAAGGCCAAAATTAAATCTTCTGGAAAGTCAGTTTAAATTTACTCTTCCTCATGAAGTCCAGTATTTTCAAAGCTTTTCTTCCATACAACAACTATTTCCCACAAGTTTAGGACCCATATCCTTCCATTAATGTAAAATTTAGAACCCCTCTCAAATTTCTGCAAGGGGAATGCTTCTTTCCTTTACAGCAGATCCAGCTCTGCAAGGTTCAAAGCCATCTTCAGCTTTGCTTCTGGCTTTGCTTTGGAGCAGGGTTAAACTCAGTGTTCTGGAAAATCTGAGCTGGGAAGCTGTGTGGAGTTATAACCATGAACAGAGGGTCTCATTAACTCCTCTGAAAACTGTGGGTGGTCTGTCCTGGTCCCAGCAGTGTGGGGGTGGTAGGGGCTGCCAGAGCCTCCCCTGGGTGGGAGATGGGACCGCAGCCACCAGTGGGAAGCTGAACGTAGCAAAAAAACCAAAGCTGCAGAGAGCAGCATGTCAGTAGGAAGTCCAAAGCAAGTATTACAGAAAGAAATCTGAAGGAAATGGCAGAGCTGCCCCAGATTTCTGAGAATGGAGTCCTGGCTCGGGGGTTGCTCTTCACTGGAGGCTGGTGACCAAGGCACTCCTTACAGCTAGGACTGCAGGGAGATGCTGAGAAGATTAAGGAGATTCAGCCGCAATGGGAGCCTGGTTTTCAGCCTGCAACATGAGGGAAGGGCTCAGTATCAAATGGGGCTGCCATAAATTATTAGAAAGAAAATTTTGCAGAGGTCACAGGAGTGGCGTTTCCTTAACCACAACCCAGCTCATTTATGAAATACTACCTGCAGCATTCAGACAGGCACTTTATTGCAGGAGACATTTCTTTTGCCAGGAGCATCTTCTGGGAACATACTGACCTCCTCTGACACAGGGGCACTTTCTAGAACTTCAGATTTCAGAGTAAGATGAATTTGCCCTTTCACTAACTACCAGGCCACCACATCCAGAAAAAGTTTTTTTCAGGGAAGAATAAATTCAACACGATTAGTTGTTTAGATTAAAGTTGCAAATATCTCACAGAACAAAAAGCACAATGCATCTTAAATATTTGGAAATTACAGACATCAGGGGGCTTTATTGGAAGAGTCATGATTAGAATATTTGTTTCTAGACTTTCAAATTTTACAAGACTTTTACAAGAGGAAGTAAAGCAGATCTAAAGTCCTAAAGATGTAAGATATACCTTATGCTTATTTCATCTCAACAAGCAGCAGTACTCTGTCATTTCTGGTGTTAGCAGTCTTTTGGGTGTGTTAATGTAACAGGGATTAAGAAAGTTTATATGAACATAAAATATATAATGCAGATATATTGACATCAGCAGAACATAAATGTATTCAGCTATGCTAGGTAATTTAAAATGAGGGAAGCATCCCAGTGTTTGCTAAGAAAAGAAAGAAAACTGTGTACAATTCCTGCCTATGGCTAAAGGAAAATTTCCTATTTTTTCCTCAGTTCTCCAGTGAAATGTTCAGAAGAACTTGCAACAGCTAACAGGAAATGGTAAAAAAAAAGGAAAGAGAAAAATGAAACCTTCCCAGGGCTCCAGAAGTATGTTTCTATGGTTTTAGTATCTTTTCTGCACACATTTGATGCAAAAGTTGCTTAATACCTAATGTGTGATACACAATACCTGACTTCAGGCCTGGAGGTTTGCTTCTCTTCATTTAAGTCATCTCTCTCTTTTTCCCTCATTCCCAAGACAGTTAAACATTCACTAAACAATTTTAGAAGTTGCTGTCTGCACTTTCAGTCATAGTATCCTCCCTCACTTTGTGCTCCAAATGGAAAGGTGGTGCTATAGAATACACTTAAAATTGCATCAGGCACTCATGTGCCCAACGATATAATGAGGGGAAAGCCAGGTTACCAGGTATGCCATGGAGCAGGATCTTGCTGGAGACATCCTGCTGCGGCTTGGGGAAGCAGTCTTCAAACTTGTCTGATTTACAGTTTTTGTAAGAATACTGCCTTGTCTTGAAGACTTGTCTTGCATACTAAATATTTATATATACACCTACCTAACATTTGCATACCACTTGGAATTGTGTAGGATGAGTGTGCAGGATGAGCCATCCTGGACACTTACTTGTAAGACAGTTAATACCTTCAGCTGCATCCTGTTTGCTGGCATATCTTCCTACCCATGAGGGTCAAGCATAATCACATCCCTCACAGTGGATGATGTTTTAAAACTGGAAGAGTATGCATGGTACAATAAATCCACTTTATTCTCTTACTCGTCTAACTGGTCTTCTAGAGCAGCTCCTTCAGAACATAAAGAATTTCAGCCTACTAGTCTCAAAAAGTTTCCATGGAACATATAGCCTATCTACTGGGAGTAAAAGCTCTTTCCCTAGTCCCACCCTTCATGGGAAGGGAGTACACAACATTCATAGATGTTTGTGGTTCAAAGAAATTACAAAAGTTAGAGGATCATACCAAGAGGTGTTTGCAATCCTGTTGAAGTGAATAGTTGCAGTCTTGGCAAAAGCAGTGGTCCTGCAGAACTTCTGGTCCTCCTCCTGACCCATTGAATGGTGGTGTCCCAAATCCCCAGACCCAAAGATTATATATGCAGAGGATCAGGTGTGAATGCTCAGCTGCCACCCATAGGGTGAGGAGATTTTGCAATGGATGATGTAACACTGCCACATATTTGGAATATTTGAAAGTCCTTGATGACCTAAATCATTGCAGCTGCCTATTCTGCTGGTGTGATTAAGTCCCCTAGCAGAGATGACCCCCCTCAGAATGGATGTGACTGTGTTGGTGCCTTCCCCCACCCCCAGAGGAGTTATCACAGCTGAGTCATTTGTGAAGACAAAGAAACACTACCTCCCCTCACAGGGTTTGCCTTTTCTCCCTTACCTCGTTTAACAGTCGGTATAACAATGAAAAAAGAAAGAACCCGGACCTCTAAAATCTTAATGCAAATCATGAATCAGGCTCATCCTTTGTTTCTGTTCACAACAGACAACTGGTGCAATACTCTGGATTGTCACTGCATGACAATGAAAAGAAAAGGTAAATCTCTTAAGAGATGGAGGTCACAGGATCTTTACTGATAAAGAAATGTAGACTCAGTGAAGCATTAATGAATTAGGCATCCAGTCTACCTTCATAATTTTCCTACCACTACTGGGCATCACATTAAAAATTTGCTGGCACGCATTTTCTCTGTCATACATAAATTTTCTGCAACTAGTAGGTGTTAAAAGTGTAATATTTTCCTACACGCTGCCTGCCAAAGCTGGGAGCCATACCAGACAGTCACTCCACTAGAGAAAGCAGTGTCAGCCCTATGTTTACTAGGATACAGAGACAGCTCAATCTGCAATGGCTACACAGTGTGTTGTGGTTTGCTGGATAAACAGACCACTCAGCACAGCCGACAATACAAAACCAACCTGTACATCGCCATGCCAGCTGCAGCCCCACCTCTGTCTGCAGCATGCATGGACTTCACCTCTAACAGACTGCAGACTGCAACCAATTTAAGGTTTGCTGTGTCAGCAATCCCTTCCAGCTAGCAAATTTGTTCACTAGAATGATTTATCAGAAAGGTAAACAAAGAGAAAAATACTGTTGACAATAATCCATGTAAAAATGTGAATAAATATTGCAGAACAGTTTGCTCCTCTGTTTACCCTGTGCTGATCAGGACCATCAAATTAATTTGGAGATTAAACGTTCTGGAAAGCTTTGCCAGTCAGGCATAATCCTTAATGTAGCTGCAGGGAATGGACCAGTTTCAGTGTTTTCCAGCTTCTCTAAGAAATACACACATATGTTTCATGGTCTACCTAAGTAATTTCGGACAGCAAAACACCATCTTTAAGGCTCTGATTCAAAAGCTATTCAAAGCGATTGGGAACCTCTCCATTGACCTCAATGAGTTTTGGATCACAGCCTGAATTGTTTCAATGCAACCCAGTCTGGCCTGAAGCATCCCAAGCTGTAGATTTGTGTTATTCCAGGATGATAAAGTATGACAGTGAAGATCCTGAGATATTTCTTGCTCTGGACTGATCACATCCTCCCTGAAAAGTTGCTGTAGAGAAAGCTGTTTGATTCGTCTCTTCATAAGAGATCTTAAAACATTCAGCTGCCTTCTAGTCTCCAGACACATTAAGCACATCTCAAAAGTAGATCACTAAGATACATGCCCTAAAGCTGATAAATTCACAATGCAAGGACTTTTTGGAGAAGGAGATCTACATGGGAAATCTATGGTTACTTCTTGATTTGTCCTCAACCATCGTAAAGGATTTGCTGTCTTGCCAACATAAAAAGTCATGATGACAAACACTGACCTAAACTAAGAACCTGTGCATCCCTTTCTTTCCAAATATTTCCAGGTAACTTCATAACTACAAGTTTCTCCTCTATAAATTTTACTTTATTTCTACTTTTCCTAATTGTTGTAATGTACAAGACATATTAACACATGAAAGAATTAGTCAAAATACTTTTCAGAAAAAATGTTTAGCTGCAAATCTTTCTGAAAACTTGTAGATCTTTTACCAAAAGCAATTAGCCTTATCTTAATATCTCTGACAGAATATGGATTCAATGCCTTCACAGCAAACATTTTCCCTTATCTTACCACTTCAGCTTTGCTTTATACAGTGAGAAGATCCATTCACTCTAAATGGCTGTATCAAGACTGTCACTTTCTACTCACCTCACAGCACATATTGTTTGAGGAAGTTGTGTACCATAAATTCAGCAAGAGCGAGGAAACAGGCAGATCCAGAAAAACTCATTTGTAAATATTACATAACGTCCTTTCACTGAATCACCCTATCTCATCACTCATTGAAAATTCTTTCATGCCACCACTTCATTAAGCAGAAAGTGTTGCTGTCTGTCCTAAATTCTTAGCAGCTTGTATGTAGTTTTAGAATAATTATAATTATTTCTTTTAAAATATAATGTTATTTTAGAATATAAGCTATTGGCACATAACAGAGTCTGAAAAGAAATTGAATCACGGTCTGAAAGGTTTCCTTGTGGACTAAATAGTAATGGCAAATAAATACAAAGAGCATATGTCGGATTGCAGATTTTTGTATCACACATCCAAAACAATGAAAAGATCAGGAAGAATGCAAAGAGACAGCTCTGCGTAGACTAGGGAAAAGCCAAGTGAAGTTTTTAACTGAAGGCTGGATGAGAGATTTTTATGGATGGAAACAAGAACATGGTCCCCTGTAATTTCATTATTGTGGCTCCAAAGTGGTGAATGACATACAGTTTTCACTTCAGTAAACTTTTCACTAAAGTGCCATGAAGAACACTGAACTTTAAAATCAATTCAAAAATGGTTTGGAGAAAAGGAAACTGGTTTCCTTCTGAGTTCCACAAAAATATGGTCCATGCCTCCCATTTTCCATACCTGTGTTTAGCACCGACATATTTTCAGTGTCTGGAAGTGTCATTCAAACCAGGCTCGGACCATCTTCAAAACTGATTTGAATAGTTCACAAAGCATGAGGGGTTTTGTTTTTTATTATCTAATAAACTTACAGACATACTTTTTACATGTTATTTCATATATCCTCAGAAATACATAAATACTAAGACAACTGAGATACATAGTGTTATCTGCTTCTAGAAAGATCAACTCTTTAGCTGAATGATGGATTTATTTTTCAAGGAAGAAATAGGGAAAATTAAGTCATTAAATATTCAAGTCTAGGAAAACAACTTAAAGGTAACATACATTTTGACAGCATCCTTTTAAGTAATTGTTGTGCTTTTCCTTGAACTACTTCATCAGTTATTTATAAGCCATATCACAAAAATCATAAACCGTATGAAAGAACAATTTACAAGCAACGAAATCTGTATTAACATCTGAAAAAAGTATGTTTTCTAAAATATCAAGATAAAATAATATGTACTGCATTCTTTTCAGACTTCCTGCTCTTCCTTTGCCTTCCCCACTACCCTCACTGATACAAGAAAAGAAACATTCCTAGAAATTTTTCATTACAAGTCTAGGTCTTCAAAGTGCTGATTGTCATCTGATTTCTAAACTGATTCTCTCTGTTGTCCCTTACCACACAAAAGACCAGATGTTTCTTATGCATACAAAGAGAAAATCCATTTTCTTGTGGGTTTTTTTAGGTTTAAGGGTCCTGCAATCTCTTGCACCTGCCGAAGTCAGTGCAGCCCCACAGATGGGGCCACACATCTGCCTGCAGAATCAGAGAGAAAACTTTCTGCAGTAAGAGACACATATGAGAACAACTATGAACCCTCCACAGAATTAATCTGTGATAACATGGAACAATTGTGTTTGGAGCTTGGAGGATTCTTCCTCAGCTTTAACTACTCATTTACTACTGCTGTTCAGCCAGAAGACACAACACTACGTTTCAATGCATATTCGCACCCTGCTTAAAGATGCTGATTATTGCTGATTATTGATACTTTATTGGGCCAGAATATTTATATGCTAAAGTGAAACTTGCTTCCTTTGTCTTCCCAGATGTTAAAACAAACAAACAAACACCAACAAACAAACAAACAAACAAACAAAACCAAGAAAAATAGGAAGGAACTCATTATTTGTCTTTTAGTGAGACTGGCATTGAAAAACCCTCAGTCTTGTTCGGGCTGCTTGGACAGTTCTATGCCAGAAGACTGGCGCCTAGCTCTGTTGTAGGCCTGTGAATCTCATGATCAAGCACAAAGCTGACAATGTGAGTTAGAAGATAAAGCCAGTTGCTTGGCTGGTTGAAGAAAGTGTTTGAAGCAGAGCAGTGCCTTGTAGCAGAGCAGTGCCTTGGCAGGCTGTAAGACATGTAGTAACACCCTTCTACACAGCTAACAGAGTCACAAAAGCTGTAGGGAAGTAGGTCCCTAGTTTAGAAACACAAATTATTCTGCATCATGTCTCTGCTGAGCTACTGCTAATACCAAGTTTGCAGGATAATGTTGTTTTATGCATCAAGAAAATCCCTAAAGGATTTCCCTACCCTCCCATTTTAGGAGAACAAAATACTTACATAGATTTCCCCATGCAGAAAGCATTTGTAGTATTGCAGTATATGGCTATCTACTGTGAAGACATGAAATAGAAATGGCCTTTATCTTTCTGGATTACAGTAGGTAGTATTTTTTCATTTGACACTGAAGAATCGCTGTCATATTTCTAATTATCCAAGACATAATTGCACCTGACAAATTTATTTTTCTAGACTTGTTCCCCTTAATTCTTAAAGGGGTGCTGTAGGATGAGGAGCGTCTGCTGTGCTAAGAGCTTTTGCTCCAACTCTGACCAGCACAGTGATCCAGAGGAGAAGGAAAGCACCCAGCTATTCTACCCTCCACCCAAGGGTACTGAGGGAACTGTGGAAACACTCACTGAACCACTTTCCACCATAATTCTGGCTAAACGGGGAGGTCCCAGTTTACTGGTGGTTGGCAAATGTGTCACTCATCTACAAGAAGAGCTAAAAAGAGGATCTAAAGCCACAAAGATAATTAGAGAATTGGAGGACAGGCTTATGAGGACAGGTTGAAAGAATGGAGGTCGTTTAGCCTGGAGAAGAGGAGGGTCTGGGGAAGACTTATTGCAGCCTTTCAGCCCAAAGGGAGCCTATACAAGAGAGCTGGAAAGAGACTTTTCACAGGAGCATGTAGTGACAGGACAAGGTGGAATGGATTCAAACTGAAAGATTGTAGGTTTAGATTAGAAGAAATTCTTTACTGTGAGGGTGGTGAGACATTGCAATTGGTTCACCGGAGAAGCTGTGGATACCCCAGCTGCGGCAGTGTTTAAGGCCAGGCTGGATGGGGCTCTGAGCAATCTGGTCTAGTGAGAGCTTTCATAGAAGCAATAGATTGTCTCTGTGGACAATCTATTGTCCCTGTCCATAGCAGAGGGGTTGGGCTAGACAATCTTTAGTGTCCCTTCCAGTTCAAACCATTCTATGATTCTATGACTCTGTGATCTGGGAACTACAGAGGTCTGTCAACCTGACCTTGATGCCAGGGAAGGTCATAGAGCAACTCATCCTGAGTGCCATCACACGGCACATGCAGGATTAACCAAGTAATCAGGCCCAGCCAGCAGGAATTTGTTAAAGGCAGATCCTGCTTGACCAACAGGATCTCTTTCTATGGGAGAATGGTTAGCCTAGTGGATGAAGAAAAGGCTAAGAATGTTTCTACCTGGACTTTAGTAATGCATATGACACTGTTTTGCACAGCATTTTCCTGACTGGCTGCTCATGGTTTTGACAGATGGCCTGTTCACTGAGTAAAAAAACATCTGTATAGCTGGGCTCACAGATTACTGGTGCATGGAGTTACATCCAGCTGGTGGCCAGTCACCAACGGTGCTCCCCAGGGCTCAGTACTGGGCCTGATCCTGTTTAATATCATCATCAGTGACATGGATGAGGGGATTGAGTGACCCTCAGTCAGTTTGCAGATGACACCAGGCTGGGTTGGAGTGCTGATCTGCTGGAGGGCAGGAAGGCTCTGCAGAGGGATCTGGACAGGCTGGATCATGGGCTGAGCCCAGGGGTGTGAGGTTCAACAAGGCCCAGTGCTGGGTCCTGCCCTTGGCTCACAGCAACCCCAGGCAGTGCCACAGGCTGGGGCAGAGTGGCTGCAAAGCTGCCACAGGAAAAGGAGCTGGGGGTGCTGGTGACAGCAGCTGAACATGAGCCAGCAGTGCCCAGGTGGCCAAGAAGGCCAATGGCATCCTGGCCTGTGCCAGCAATGGTGTGGCCAGCAGGAGCAGGGCAGGGATTGACCCCCTGTACTCAGCACTGGTGAGGCCACACCTCAAATCTTGTGCTCAGTTTTGGGCCTCTCCCTCACAGCAGGATATGAAGCTGCTGAACATGGTGAAGGGTCTGGACCACAAGTTTTATGAGGAGTACCTGAGAGAGTTTTTAACCTGGAGAAAAGGAGGTTTATGGGGGATATCACTAATCCGTGAAAGGATGTTATAGCAAGGTGGGTGTCAGTCTCTTCCCCAAAGGAAAAAGCAATAGGACAAGAGGAAACAGCCTCATGTGGTAGGGGTGGCTTAGATAAGATATTATGAAAATTTCTTCACTGCAAGTGTTGATGAGCACTAGATTAGACTTTCCAAAGAAGTCATCATCCACTGAAATGTTTAAAAGATGTGGATATGGTTTAGTGGTGCAGGGTTAATAGCTGAACTCAATGATCTTGAGGGTCTTTTCTGACTTAAGTTATTCCATGAATTTATGATTCTAATATTCTATCTATTAAAATACAAAAGACAAAGCTATATCGAGGGAAAGCTGGTGTGAAACTAAAACTACTTTTCTAGGAAAGTCAAAAGGCAAAGTTAGGTCAACACTAGAAAACATTTAACTCCTTTTTCCCTGTGTCTACTACTTTATATAACTATATCTGTGGATACACCATGCTGAACAATCCATAGTGTGTATAAAACTTATTTATTTTTTATTGTGTTTCTGATAGGTGTGAAAACAACATCTGACATCAAAAGCATCAGCCTTTGGGGGTACAATGATACAAAAAATTCATATTTGCAACTTATTTCCCTATCCTATTATATTTCAAGCAGTCAGCTGTATTTAAAAGATGAATTTTCCACTTGGCTGAATACAGCAATATGTTCTCAAAACTTTCATTATATCTCCCATCTAATGTGCATGGAAGCACAGCTGTATTGCAGCAATTCTTCCTGTGGAACTATTCATGAATTCATGTAGCTTTAATATGATAGTTTAGTTGCCATTAGGCAAAACATTGGGATAGAAGTGGAGTGACAGCATTACCCTTCACAGACACCTTTGGGCTGTGCAGTTGAGCACTACTGAAGCATTTCCAGTTCAAAGATCTGACAGATCCAGACAAAATTCCAGCTCTTGACAGCCTAAAATATTTTGGGAGAAGATCTCTTCTCAGGGATTAGGAGTTGTCTGGCTTCATACTACTCTGCAGTTCTAATAAATAGTGGGAAAGTGAGGATAATGCTACAGAAATTTGGTTTGACTCACATCTGACATAAAGTCCTGCAAGACAAGGCCATAACAGTAGTACCTGCAAAATATGCTCAAAATATGCTTATGTCCACACTAGCAAGAGCAAGTTCTTCTGTCAAGCCACAGCTGTGCCTTGTTTCTTTCATGTTCCTTTTGCTTTTCTGTTTGTCTCAAATTCAGAAATTGTGCTTCAAAGTACATCAACAGTACATACTAGCTTTCATAAATAGCCTCTTCTTCCCATGGCACTCTATATTACAATCCCTTCTCTCCTCTCTGCTCGCACAGCAAATCTCAGCAAAAATCAACTGGGTGTGTCGCAGGTATAACAATACACTTCAGTGCACCTTTAGGGTACTGAAACTAAACTAATCTAAGTATGAAAGAAGAAACAATCCCACTTATATTTCAAGCAGATGTTTAACAAGGGATAAGAAAGAAGGATAAACTTATGACCTCATCCTTGAACTTGTCTTCAAATGTTCTTGTTCCTCTAGCTTGTTCATATGCAAGATAGTCACTTGGGGATGATGTAGCAAACTCAGACATGATTACTGCAATTCCAGAGTGAGTCAGATAGACAGTTTATATTAGCAACTACTATATAGCTTGAAGAAAAAGTGATAACCCCTCACCCTGCCTCAAATCATCCAGAAAACCTAAATTTAGCAGGAGCTCCAAGCAAACAGAAAGAAACTATGTAAAACAAATATTTTAAATCATCAGTGTTCTGGGAAACATGTTGTTCTCTGATAGGAATATATCTTATTAAAATAAACTGTATTGTTGTAATATCAAGCATTGGTCCTCCAAGCCAGGTTCAGCAGGAGTGCTAGCAGGTTCTTCACATCATCTTGGACAGACTGGTAACTTTTGAATAGAGGATAATATGAAATCACTATTCTGAATGTCAGAGTTGATGCATGGGCAGAAATTCTTCTGTGCTTTGCGGAGAAACCAAAGGACCTCAGCTTACTGTAAAATTAGCATTTGATTGTAGGCTTTTAGCATAGGAAAATTTAATACCAAATCCCATCCTTCATTCATGGGTTTCAAGGAGTTTAACTGAAAGAAGGGGAACAACCATTCATCACCATATGTTAATAATAACTTTCAGTTAGACTCTACCCACCACCACTACCAAGAGCACTTCCAGTTCCATATTTCACAGAGCAAAAAGAAAGATCTTCTGAAGTCATGCTGCTGTAAAGGGTTGTTCTCTGCTTCCATTTAAGCTGACAACAGGACTTCCACTCTTATTGTGAGTAGGTTAAGATACTACACAGGAAACCTCCCTGACCAAAGGGAGTAACTGGTGGGTGCTGAGCAGCTCCTTTTCCTCACACCAGGACTGCACTGCATATCTTTTCATAAACCAAAAGTTCAAAACAATTCAGTGGCTTATGTAGTTTCCAAACATAGAACTATTTTAAAATATGGCATGTACCTCTGCCAGAATTCAACTCATTAATTCAAACATCATGCTCACTTTCAGAGTACTAGCAGCGTCAGATAAAAGTTATGTATAAGTTTCAAAATCAGACATTCCTGGGTACCTCAAAGTTTCAACTTGTTGCTTAGCTTGTTCTCAAGCTTGTTCACCAGTTCCTGGTACAAGCTCACTTGATCTCAAAACCAAACCTGTTATTCTTCATACATAACCTGAAAAAGGAATGTTTGAAGTTCTTAGCTTGTAACACCTTTTTTTAGAAAGAGTGTGCTCAATATTTGAAGACTGTTAGTAAATGTAGCTTGATTGCTAGGAAACCACATTGCATTAAAATGCTAAACAACATCCCCAGGCTGCTTTTAGTGTCTAATTTGCAATTTCTATTATTTAATGTCTGTGTTAGCATACCCATCAGGCACTGATCTCATCCATTGTCAAAAACAGAGCAAACTTAGTTTGTTCTTGGGTGAGTGGTTCTCCAGAAGAACAAAATACAGAACTTCACAAGACAGCAATCTCGCAGGAGACAGCATTCTACTATGAAATGTTATTCTATTATCAAATGTAGTAAGTCTATGGCTACTGAACTCCATGACATGAGAAAATAGGAAAGCATCCAGTTTATGAACAAGATAGCCTGATAATGATAATTAAATTACATATTTAAGAATTACATAGCCACCTTAAGAACAAAAACTGAGTAAGGATCATAGAATGGAACCTGATATGGTTCTAATAACTGGACATTTAATATCTAAAGAAGAAATCTTCAAGGTTTGAGCTATGCAGTAATATTCTGCAGGAGAATGAAGGCAGATGCACAGAAAGCAGAAGCATTCTGCTGAACAGAATTTCTTCTGCCTCATTATCACCCTCTTATTTCAGGTTAGCTGAACTACAGCTAATCTAAGACAGTCTTCATCAGAGACCGAGATGTTAAAGAGAAAACATCTTAACTAGGTCAGAGACTTAACACCAAAAAACTCTGTTGCTTCTCTTGCTCTGTTTCCAGGCGTCATGACACAACCTTAGATCCAATCACTACTTGCTGTAGCTCGCCCTAAAGCCAGGCCATTTATGTATGCTACAACAAAATGAAGCTCAGATGATTAAAAAGTGTAAATTTATTTATGTTGGTGGTTTAAATTTTGTATTTTATAAGGTATTAGCCTTTTAATATGAGAATTCACAATCTATGTGGAATGGTACAAGTCCTGGTAAAGAAGTTGTGATAAGATAGGGTCACAATGTTTAAGGTAAGATCAGGACTGTTATTAGCATTTCAAACACAGTTGAAGTTCAAAGTTTCTTACAAACTTGAATCCTACTATATCCATCTTTTTCACTGTCTCAGGTCTGATTACCTCTTTCCCTTCAAACAGTTCTCTCCAAAGCAGATATGGATCCAAATATTAGCTTTGCTTTGCATTGCATGTGCAGAGTGCATCCTTCTGTGCTTCGTATACTAAGAGAATTATTTATGCAAACCTGAAGCAAAAAGCAGCAGAGCACTGATTTAGTTCTGTGCTGAGCTTCTCAGCAGCACTCAGGGTCTGCGTCATGTACTTTCTTTTCAATCTGACTTTATTAAACCTTTACAAAGTATTAAGAAATCAGTTAGGTTTTAACTCAACGAAAGTCAGCTTTGTCCCAGGATTTGGCACTTTAAAACAGCACACAATACTCTAAGTGAAAAACATAAGGTTTCAAAATGAAGCCTGTGGCATGAATATTAACATCAGGTTCATGACTGGCCCTTACTATATTTATAAAAAACATTATCACGCCCTTGAGATGTTCTAGGAGCACAAGACAAGGGCTCCACTGCCCACATTCCTCTTCAAAAGCAGAAAGATTACAAGGTTTAGATTCAATGTGTAACACCAGCTTTTATTCTGTAAGAAGCCAACAGCAGGGCCAGAAGCTGTACACAGCAGTCAGCCCACTGTTCCTGTTGCTACAGAAAATTCCCTATCAAGCAGCCTAACCCAAAAAGAGATGGAGTAACAAGAAGGTCCTGCTTTCTGTGTGCAAGGCAGAGACATGGCAGTTTGTCAAAATTCAAAATCAGACAGTGTCAAAGCTGGCTGCACACTCAGGATGGCCTAGCCCAGTACATAGCCACAGGATTTCTTCTTTGTATGAAAGGAAGAGTAACCAGGAAAATGCCTTCCTTCGGGTTAGGGTGTGTAGTAGGGAAGCCTTCACTGAAACATTATCTCTGCATTTACAGGCTATGTGCTTCAAAGGCAGTCCAAAGAGCCCCACAGAATTCGAAAAGCAATTTGCCCACCTGCCTTGAAATACTGATTTTTTAAATTGCTTTTATTTGAATGCTTAGAGCCTTTTAGCCAGTAACCTCCTCCACAGCTACTATTTGGGCAGCAAGTGAACATGACATTGCTTATCTGCCAAGTGTTCTTGTAGTGAAGATCATTCTACAGACAGGAATAATGTGCAAAGAAGGGCTAAAACATTCATCCTCCTGCTTCCCTCTATGTAGAAAATTTTATGGAGATATAAAGCAATCATCTAAGATAGCAGTTGCTTGCAACAGGGCAGACAAAGGTATAACTTTTCTTGAACAATTGTTATTAAAAAAATCAGTTGTTATCAAAGTTTATCAGAGCTAACTTAATCTGATTCCCAGTTGCCAATCAAAGCACAGAATGACACATTTCAAAATCCATTATTAAATCAAAGTCAGTTGCTTGCCATGTCCCATACTTTGTTAGTTCAAGACTTTGTAGTATTTCTGCTCTTCAGCTCACCACCCTGAGAGTCATCTCTACCCTGGATGTAAAAAGATCAGTGAAACTAGCAATCAGCTGCCTGTTTAATGCCTGAGTTATCAAACAGCACAGATGAGTTTAGACCATGGAGACCTGAGTTGTGACGCAATTCTTTCAGTGCAGTAGAATGGCAGGTTAAGCGTTTGAGGAGAAAGGGCTAAGATGCTGAATTTTACAGGTTGCTGACATACCTAATGGTTAGGATTGCATGTAACACAAGATTAAATCAATTTACCTCAGATGTTTGTAAAATCACTAAGGTGTACTATGCTGGCAGATAACATTTATACTTCCCATGACTTTCAACATGTTCAGGAAACTGCATTGATCTGGACCATTATAGTTCCCTGTAATTGACATTTACAAAACAGTTGCTGTTGGAGCTGTTGCATAGACTACACTTGAATGGTGGTTAGAACAATAGCTTTTCCAGATAAAGTACATTACAAGTCTCATTGTTTATTTCTAGTCTTGTTCTAAGCATTTGAAATTGCTTGGTTACATTTAAGAATTGTGTGTAGGTATCATGTTAAAGTAAATACCTATTCTATTCCTGCTGAGAATCCAGATATATCTGGATATATAAAATATCACTGGACATTTCCCTTCATTTAAGAGTAACATAAATGTTTCTTGGGCTGACTATAGGTCCATAAAAGATGAGCAATTTTTGTAGAGTTTTTTGGTTATGCCACCTTTGAGTTTTCCCTTTCTGATACCTTTCTCCTTTCAGGCCTGTAAGTTATTGTATGTATTGCTATACATCTGACAAAATATGTGTCAAGGAGAATGCAGGATCTTATCATATCTTTTCACTGCATCAGGGTTGTGACAGGAAGATTTTAAGCCTACCTCCTTTCACTACATCTGTGTTGAGTCCCTTCCAAAAGAAAGAGTCCATATAGTCTCTGCACACTTTTGCTTGTTATTTGTTCTTTTGGCTGTCAGACTAATGACTGTGAACTATCTTTTAACTCTTGTCATAGAGAGCTGGCCAGAGGACAAATCCCTAAGAGGAATCCTGGGGTTTGCCAAGCACAGGAAAGTTTAGTGTTCAGAACCCACAATGCTATTTTAAAAGTAACAGAAGTGCCACAAGACAAGCAAGGCATTTGTATGCAGCAAAGTATCTTCCTTTTATCAGAAAAAAGAACTCTTACCCAAACTTTTGTGTGCTTTGCATCAAAGCATGCAAGATTCTCTCTTACTATGGACATGTATAATCTTACGGATAGATCTGAAAAACTGTGGCAATACTGATTTAATACAACAAGCTAAAATGAGAACAGGGGAGAATACCCATAGCAATGAAGAGTAGTGAATTTTAGTGCGATTTCTGAACAAGGGGAATATGTTGACAATGCTATCTGGCTCTGAAGGACAGTGGTTGATATTTGTAGAAATAAAGACTGTTTAGACTACAGGACTTTTATTCTGGGCACCAGAAGAAAGTATTAAAAACTATCTTCTACAAAAACAACAAAAAAAACCCCAGACCAATAATTCTATAATCTTTTAAAAAGCCTGCAAAGCAGTGTGTTCACAATGCTAGAAATTATCCTGAGCCCAGCATTAACCTGATGGTTATAAAGACAGGCAAGAGAGGGCATCTGCTTTTCCCCCAGCATAGGTATTTCCAGGCCAGAGCTGTATAAGCACCACAGTTTTTCACAACAAGGTTAGACAAGTTGGACCTTGACAGAAGTGCACAGTATGGAGTCTAAGGATGTGCTGAGTTTTTCTCTGCACAAAGGCTTTCAAATGGCCAGGCTGAGAGGAAAATCCTTGTGCACTGTACAACATTTCAGCTGAGGCAGAGGAAAAACCTGAGACCTGATTTGGAGACCTCACTCTCACTTTCAAAAAGAAAACATACAAATTGTTGAGGAGAACCAAAATCAGCCAAAGCCTTTTAAAGCTGGAGCTGAACCTACGTCATTTCACATCTGCAACAGTATTCTGAATGTGGGAAAAGCATGTGGGTACCTGTTTTTCCACAGACTATCTGCTTTACTGCATAAATGGCATGGGTCAGTGAACTTACAGGTCAGTTCAGCATGATCATGTCTCCTTGCCCACCCAAGGGCCTTTGTCAAAGCTGAAACAACCAGGCTGAACATAAAAGGATGCAATATATATGTGTGAGGAGTGGGTAGTATAGATGAGAACAAAAGACATTTATCTAGAAGTCTTTTTACAGATAAATTGCTGTTTCTTGGAATGACTATTTTTGTATTACAATTTACCTACCACAGCAGACTCCCAAAAATACCACTGGAGTAATATCTACAGATTAAATGTTCTCTACATTGTTGTTGTTGTTGTTGTTGTTACTGGATTTATCTTGGAAAAGGTTATTACAGCAAAGATTGCTTTTGGCCCAGATGCTGGGAAACATTATTCTTTCCCCTGCAAATTATACAGCATTTAATTTGTCTGTAGGACAAAGCAAACACAGCACTACCAACCCATACAAGGCGGATTCTGCCACTGAAGATATGACCAGTTTTAAGAACACAGTATTTCCCCAGACAAATTTAAAATCAGCCATCCTTAACAAGCAGCTGCCTAGAAGTTAGGGTGCCAAATATCCTGATGAATTATTTTGTCTTTAAAGTACCATTCGAAGGCATGAAGAGAGGAATAAATTTCAGCCCTTTTGGTACTGAAACCTTGTCAAATGAATAGTCAATTCCTTTGGAAGAAAACAACTCAGACTGGATAAGATGCTTTTGTATCAAAGATCACTCCCCAGATTTGTCTCTGATAGTTTCAGGTATAACAGAATTTCAAATACTTCACACTTAGAAAATGGTCTGCCTTTCTAGAGTTGCTGGAAAACATACAGAGCCAAGTCTTGCAGTCATCTACCGATCCCTGGCCAGAAAAAACAGTTTTTACTTTGACCTCTGACAGAAGCAGACTTTTTGCAAAATAACACGTGCCTGCACACACTGAACAGTCAAAATTAAGGTCTTGCAGGCAACAAATGGTGTTACAATACTGCAACAACCAAGTAGCAAATCCTAACAAGAGATCGTAAAGAAGATAGGCATGAAACAAAACTTAAACAGAAGTGACTTTACTCTCTTGTATCCACTTGCTTTCCATCAGCAAGACATTCATATCAGGGTGGCCTGCCCAGCAGTCAAGCCCTGAAGAGCTTGTATCTTGTAGCTCAGTGTCTGCCAAAAATTTCTTAAGAGGACATGAAATATGAGGGATGTGCACTATTGAGTTTTCCTCCTGTGCCCTGGATTCCTCTGAGTTTGGAAGCAATATTAGTCTTTGGTCTGATCTTTTGTACTTATTTCAAGCTAATAGTCCACGTCTCTAAAAATTCCAGCTCTGTGGATACTTAGGATTTGCTTACCATACTTCATGTTTATCTCTTATGGTTTGTACTCTGCTTTTCTGCTGCTTGCTATGCTCTTTAAGTAGTTTGGGTCTTCCTTCTTCTAGGCTGCCATTCCCACACTGTGTTTCCTGAAAAACTGTACATACTGATGATGGGGTCACAGTGACATGGTAATAGAGGCACCATGGGACAAGATATGGCATTAATATGGACCTTCTCCAGCTGTTCCTTCCTACTGCTGCTCCCAGAACCACATATACCCACTCACTTCAGTCCTAGCATTTCTATCACAATAAATATGTCAATATCTGTATATCAATAAATTTGTCTCAGAACAGCTACCAACATTAAAGTGACTGGAAGGGGAGAAAAAGACTTTTTACTTGCTAAAGGATTTTGAAAGCCTGGTTTTGGTACTCTCCTAAATTTTTAAGCTTGGCTGAAGCCGGTGCCTTGGTTGCCTGCTGTGTAAATAAAGATAATTACCCATTTATCATCTATCTCTATGCACTGTAAATGCCTGGGAATACAGATTGTCTTCGTTGTGTGTGATAGGGTGCTGAGTGCAAGGTGGCACCAATTTTAGCAGATATATCTCAGTGTCACAGACATAATGAGTCCTTGCAGGGAGGTAGGGACACTTTTATACTGGTGATGAACAAACCACAGAGATACTACAGATCTGTTTCAAGGGACTATTTCTACCACAAATATTTTTGTATGTTGATGTGATTACAGTTCTTGTGCAAATAGGCTTGCTATCCTAGTATTTTTTTCTTAAATACAGAAGCAGCAAACATCATTTAATGCAGTTCCTTGCTTTCTTGTGCTATTTCTCACTGTATGTACAAACTGGGATATCTGAAGCAGGACAGGGGTTTTTCTTCCTTTCCCCCTTTAACTGAATATAGTGTTAACTGTTTGAAACAAGTAAAGGGATGGGTCTTCTATATTCTCCTCACTACACACTTCATTCTTGACCTCAATGAGCAGCTCTCAGAGCATCAAGGCAGGATTGGTGTTCTCTGCACTCAGGCCTTGAATTCTGCCCATGGTTAACCTCCATAGTGGTCATCTTACTCACAAGCCGTTTAGTCACAAGGAATAAGCTAACAGTACTTAATAATTTCTCTCTGGCTACTGAAAATCTGTCATCAGGAATGACATTCTACCACTCTCAAAAAAGGCTGGGGATGAACCACTGGATGGTGAGGCTATGCCAGGTTCAATCCCATTACTCGCTAACTCCCTTTAAGTACACATCAGAGCTCACCAAGATGTACGATCATCTGTACCTCACTGGCCTTCACCCACAGTTCAGGTGCAGAGGGAACAGAGGAAGCAGAGAGAAGCAGAGAGAAGAATAGGAAACAAACACAGAAAAAGGTAAAAAATCTGGGTTTTTTTTGCCGGACGCCTAATGCATTAAAACTTCCAATACTGTTTTGAATTCCTGAATTTTTACTGCATTAGAGCATTTTTCTTCACTTGAGCCCATCCCCCTGCAACATTCAGCTCTAATTTCATGGTTTGGATATATGAAGTGGCACCATTTAAACCATGTTTTATCCATAAGATTCGTGTGGATACAGTAACTGTGAGCCATTCCAAGACATTAGTTTAAAGGGCTACAAAAGCCATTTTGAGCTCCTGATCTGTGATGTTGACTCAGGTGGTTATTCCAGGGTAAGTATCCCAAGGAAGCTCTCAACTGGTAAACTCAGTTTCATAAAATTATATTGAGTTATGCTGTCAAAATATCACCATACCACTGAAAAATGTAGAAGAATCATGGTGCTTAAGCTTCAGAGGATAACTGGGAACTTGAATGGGAAATTGAGTATTTGCTAACCCATCGTGTTGTTGAATGTCTCTGTCTTAATGTGAATTATATTTACTACTACAGTGCACCAACACAAGAACACTACTTTTATGCAGCCAGAAGTAAATGCTGAGGATCTTCCTCTTGCCTTGTTCTACTTAGCATTGTTCACGAATGTTCAGACTTTGATTAGCATTTGCATGTAGGAGACTCTGTAGGTTTGTTGAAGTTCCATGGCTCCTATTCAACCTTCTAAGAAGGAGGTCTAGCTTGTATCTGCATGAGCAAGTAGGTACAAAAACAGATGTGAAGACACAGAGATGAATATTGCACAAAAGCATTGACATGGTTTGTTTATACTTTTTTCAATTTCTGGGAGCATATCCTACTTGAGGCTATGACAATTAACTCTCAGAAGATCTGAACAAAAGCTATTGAAGTGCCCTTATATGAATATGCACACAAAGCATATTCAGTGTATCAGTATAAGGTATGGAAATTCTGTATAGCTTATTTATAGATATTCTAAACTGCAGAATCCTCATTACAAATTTGTAAAGGTGCATGCATTCCACTTAACATGAGAATTTAATTTGTTTCCAGAGTTATCAAAATGTATTTTCACATGCAAAGATGACTTCACATATAACCTTCTGTACAGAGACACCCCAATTCCTCTCTATTTATGTAATTGTTATCATAATGTTGATGTGTTGACAATATTTGCATAAAAGAATGCACAAAAAGGAAGAAAACTCACTCATGCCATCCTATATTCAGAGTAGCTTCCATAATGTTTTGCCATAAATATTTGTTTCATTTTGTCTATATTTCATTATATAATTCACATTATTTTACAGAAAACTGCCTGGGCTAGTAAAGATTTTCTCATTTTAGCTCACAAAACCCATTTTTTTTATCAAATTAAACCATTGTATAGCGCTGTCATTGGTCCATTTATTTAAGATGTAAGTAAAGTAAAAACAATACTTTATACGATCGTTTTTAAGAAATAACCTTGTGTTATTTAATACCTAATGAAAACATGGTGTTTTCTCAGGTATTCTAAGGTTATTCTAAGGTCAATTCCCCATGAAAGCTAAAATGTCCTTACACTGCTTGGTACAACTCAAGAATCCTGCAAAGACTCTGGAATTAGATCCATGTAGTTTTATTTTTTCCAGCTACACCAGTACAGAATTGTCAGTCTAGTATATCTGTGTGTTTCTATGGTGGAGTGATCAGGCAGTGCAGCTGAACACAGCAGATCCTTCCACATATTTGCTACACACTTGACAAGCCTATTGAAAACTGAGAACCAATTGGTTTTGAGTGATCATTTTCATAACTGTCTACTCTGCCCATATCTTTGGATACCTGTTAGCAGCAAGAGCCCATCTCAGCCCATTTTATAGCAATCATCTACAGAATCTGACAACGCGCTCGTACAATGGAAGTTGCCAGTGATGCATTTTTCTGTTCTTGCCCCATTTGATTGAATTAAACTCAACCTTTCCTTGCAAGAATCAATAGAGTATTTTACTTAATTGATCTTTCTTGATAAATATGCACACAAGGGGTACACTGCACTTTTAATAGCTCTGGTTCCACTTCCAAATTGTGCCAGAAATGCATCCATCTCCTATAAACTATTTTTACAGTTCAGAACACAAAGAAATTGGAAGATAAACAACGGAATCAATGCCAGTCTCTGCCAAGCTGCTCATAGGCAGCATAACTTCAATAATAAAATATCTCCCAGCGTGGTTTCAAATTATAAAATTCACATCCTATGCTGTTCAGTGCTAGGCTGTCTCAACTTTCCCTACCTAAGCACTTGAATAAAATAGTTTCACTGTGTTTTCATGAGGGGCTGTACTTACACCTGTCCTCTGGTGTAAAGAGAAAAGCAACACCACACAGCATAAGCACAATACTCCTAAATTGTTCCTTCTTTAGCTTCAGTTTTCACCCAGGGCAATTGTCAAGGTCCTGTTTTTATCTCACTAATGCTTTTGACACTGTTAAAAGTCATGGCCAGTTTTTTTTTAAAGGAATATTATTGAAAGGGATTAGTCCTAATATATTTATAGCCAAGAGCTAGTCTATCAGATCCACTTTTCTTTTTTGGAGGAATCTCCTCTGGAATGCTTTAGAGGATCTTTGGGTAGGGATAGTAATGGGCATCAGATAGAAAAATCTAACACCATCTTATTATCCAATATTTTTGTACTGATTTTATAATCCACTTTATGGCAATGTTAGAGTAAGTGAAAAAAAGAAACTAAGCCTTCTCATTATATTTTGCCTTCCTAAAGATGACTTAATAAGCATACCCTTTCTATTAATTTGCAGGAACATAAGTGACATCCATTTACTTGATACTTAACCTGCATCATTCTAAATTTGGAGGCTGTATTAACTTCCTGAGAAGAGAGGCATCCTTGTCTTGCTACAGGAATGATCTCATTAAGTAAGCAAAGACCTGGCCAAAACGATAAACTCTGCACAAGTACTCATAGGCAGCTCCAGCTTCTTAGCAACCCTGATGACTTAGATCATGAGAGAGAACACACCCTTGTGCCAAAACCCAGCTTTAAAATTCATGCTTCACTCCAACGCAACTTACACCTTAAGGCTAAATTTTACCTGTGTGCACAGATCAAGCACAAGGTTCACAAACCATTTACATCTTCAAAGCAACTTGAGAAGAGCACTGGCCCTGTGGAGTCTGTCTCTGCAGAGGCGACTATGGGAAACACTGAATAGTGCTTCCCAAATGATAGTCTGAAAGTCACTTGAACAATTTGCCTTCACATTCCCATGAGATTTTCCTAAAAATTCTATCTCCCTTCAACAAACTACTTTGGGATCACTAAAAATTGTGCTGCTACAAAGGAAGCATACTTAACTGGACAATTGCATGCAAAAATCATATTTCATCATCACAGCAGCAGGATGTAGTGAGGAACTAACAGAACACTTCTTGTTTAAAGAGTAGTTTCACATAACTTAACAGTAATACTTTTTGGCTGGTGTTCCTAGACTTGAAGAGCTCCTGTCATCTGACAGTGCAAATATATTAGTGCATTCCTCTATTCTTCACCATGCCAAAATTAATTCACTCTTCCCAAACCATCTCCTCCAAATATTAGAATTCCCTTTTCTATGAATTTTCTTGCTTCTCTTCACTCATTCTCTTCCTTCCCATCCAGATTTCTACTCCAAACTAACCCTATAGACACTCAGCTGAGCACAATCCCCTTTCAGTTTCTCATCTTTCAAAGTTACGTGTTGTTCTCTCCACACACACTCCAGTGTCAACCCTAATCTCTTCTTCTATCAGCAAATCAACTTGTTTCACTCCATCTTTCTGCTACTCCATCATGACAGCAGCTGGTGCCCAGACCAAGGACTCCATTTACCATTTACAAAGGTTTCCTTTGCCCTTCTGTAACATACTCTGAGGGCATGCATGCAGTAAAAAAAAAAAAAAAAAAGAAAACCAAAACCAAACAAAAAAAACACCAAAAAAAAAAAAAAACCAACCCCAAAACAACAACAACGAAAAAAAAAACCAAAAACCCACGCTCCTTTGGAACAAATCACATACTGTGACAAAAGGCCTCATTCTTAGGGGAGATACAGTAGAGAAGACAAACAAGACATCAGGAATATTCAGAACAAGATATGGAGAACATTCAGACTGTTTCAGAGACCGTCCTATTGGGAACCAGGAGGGATCTCCAGTTAAACCTGTCGAGAGTTCAAGAGAAGGTTTTAATCAAGGGGTATATGAGAAATTGTGTGCAGTAGAGTTGTAGATGTGCTAGATACCATTAAAACAGGAAAATAAATAATCCCACTAAACCTATAGTTTCAAATTTCTTTTGGCTGGTATTCCATTACTTCAAAAGCCAATAAATCATGCTCAAGACCAGTGCTCTCGTCAAACACCAGCTCACAAGTACACATGTGTAAAAGGTTGAGCATAAAGATTTATTTGAACTTCAAAAGAATTTGCTGACTGTCAGTCACTGATTACAAATTTCTCTTCTGTGTGAAGGACAGTGCACTTCTGCAGGTTTCCCTAGAATGCAGATTTAGACATTTCTCAGATTCTGATGTCTGATTTATAAAATCAGGAAATGGCCCGTTCACTCCTCTGGTGTGGGTTCCAATGCCTTATCAGTTTCTGCAGGGGAACCTGCAAGGTCATGTGAGAAGGTGCTAATCTACCAAAACACCCAGAGTCGTTAAAACCAAGTAACTGCTACCCTGCACCCTGTCTGCTATCTAGGACAGACTCCCACTGGCCATAAAAGAGCTCATTTAGATTTTCATTCTTCCTGTGTCAGAAATTACAAAGAGCTCTAAACAGACACAGGTTTGGAAGTGAGTATTGTCAAATGGATTGCATTGGAAAAAGAAGTGCAAGCCCAAGATAATGACCTGTGTAGGTGCATTTGTCTCATGAGAACCTGCTCAGACAGCTGTAGCAGGAAGCATTGTGAGACCCCAAACTTGGTGGCATGTTTGTGTATAGGCTGAAAGAGAAGAAAGACCATGCACAGGTGATACTAGTGGTCATCACTTCCATCAATTCATTCCAGGGAACGAAATAGAAAACAACAAAAGAAAAGCAGAAAATACAGTAAGATCTTGTTTGAATAACATGCATACTCAGAAACAGATTGTAAAGGAAGTAGCTCAAAATCTTTCCACAAAACACCTTGAGGGTGGCCATGGTGCCCTAAAAACATGCATACTGCCAGATAGAACAAAAAAAAATACTACATAATTTGGCGACCTAATGCCTTCTACCACAGCACTTCCACAGGGCTAAGAGCTCAGCTCTTCTCGACACCAGTTGATGGCCACATCTTCCTGCTGCCAGGAGAGAGCGCCGACAGGTTTGGTCTGGGACGAGAGAGGGAGAACGTGCCCTTGGCCTTTCCTGTTGTAAATAACTGTGCTACTCGCATGCTATGAAAAGAAAATTATGACACTTGGAAAAGATTCTAGAGCAAATGCACTGGTCCTCCGTTTGCTGTGCAGGCTGTTGGGCCATCTAGTAAAGCTGGGTCCAGCAGAGATGGATAGGATTTCAAATACCCATCCATACTGTGTCCTACTTGCTGTCTCCCTGCAGCTCCAAGCTGAGTAAGCGCCACTGTTCATCTACATCCTTTGCAGCCTTTGCAGGGTGGAGAGCACAGACACCTCTCTCGTGGTCCCACACTGCAGGGTCTCAGATCAGTGCCAAGGGCTCTGGGACCCCAGCAAAAGGCTTTAGATCTGGTTGCCTCAATCACAGAGATGTTCAGAGCCTCACTGGCCTCCGCTCTGGGATGAGATGAAGACGCCTCATCTTTTGACTTCTTTAAGTATGAGCCAGGGAAAGAAAGAACTGACAAATAAAAAGACGTAAAAGGAAACAATCCTGCATAATTTAACTGAAAGTGGTATCCATTTTTAATCCACTAGGTAGCATATAATTGCAGACCTTTCCTTCTTCCATGGCAGGAGACACACTCCTTTGGAACAAAGTGAAAAAGTAGGATGTTTTTTTGTTTCAGAAAAGCCCACTTACATTCCTGTAAGCCTTCCCTGAGTACCTTGAGAGCCCTCAAGATTACTCTAACTGGAGGAATGAAAGGAACATTCAAGGCTTACAATAATCCTTTTCCTCAAGAGTGAAGAAAACATCAGATGTGGCTGCAGCTTTCAATGCATTATTAATACCAAGCACTTGGCAGCATTTGTTTCAGTGAGATAAATTTGATCTGTGAACACAAAAGAAAGGGAAGGAAGATAGTTGGTCAGACTGGTCACAGGAATATCTGCTGAGCCCAGTCAAAATCCAATATTTTACACAAGGGCTCGTGAAATGTGGTCATAAAATGAAGCATAAGGAGTAATAATACTTCAAGAAAATTTATTCAGTTACCAATCGCAAAGAATAATAGAAATGCAAACTACATCAGCAGTTAAGCAACAATGCAGACTAATTAGAGATATTAAACCATGTAAACAAACCTTTTATCAAAAAAAAGCAGGCACTAAAGGACATCCTGAGGTATTTATGATGGCACTGGGTTTACTGCAGGGGTTTTGAATTTGTGAATGTATCAACGTTTCCCAGGAAAGCTGCATATCTTGCACAGTAATACTGATGTTTCCGCCAGCAGGCTCTCTTTATTTAACTACCTTATGTGGACTATGTGGGTCTGATTTCTAGTCTTACAGGACTGGGATCCAGAAAGAAAAAAAGAAACAAAAAAACAACAACAATGAACCCCCACTCCCTGGAAAAAAAATGAAAAGAAAAAATAAAACAAAAACAACAATAATAACAACAAAAAGCATCAAATGAGAAATTTCTGTTTTGGTGGCTCAAGTAAGCAGAATAGAGAATAATCACTCACACAAAAAAAAGGTGCAATTGCATGTCTTTGATCTGCACACTGCCATAGTTCCATTAGTGTGCTGGGGGCTTGAGTCAAGTGAACAGTCAATTTATGACCATGATATGTAACAGCAGCTGGGTAGAACAGTAAAATGACCCAGACGAGGTCATACAAAGCTCTTCATTCAAAATGTGTGCTTTCATGTAAAAAAAGTCCTGTGCCAGCTTAGAACTTACTTATTTCCAGACTCCTGATGAATGATTTGAAATGGGAAGAGGGATTAAAGGTGAAAACTGAGATGTAGCTAAGTGTCTGCCACAGGCACCTAAACTAAGCAGGTGACACAAGGGTTCTTATCTGTCTTTTAAAAATGCATCACTATCAATAGTAATAATCAAAGAACTCAAGCCATCTTCTTTGTGGCATTTTGTGGGGGTTTGACACACAAGGATTGGAGTAGTACATCAATTCAGGGTATAAATTATGTTTATTAACCCTTCAGCCTCTATAAGGGTTCCCATTCACTCCCACACAGTTGTTCTTCAATCACAGTAAATTAATCTCCCATGGAGTAGGGGAAAGCTGCTCCAATCTAATAATGTTACACCTGGATGGGAGCTTTCTGGGTAGTATAACATGGTTCAACTCAACACTACATCTTCACAACCTTGGCTGATTGTCTCAATTTTCTTGAAAAGCAATTGCTTTAGGGAGAGAATTGGTCAGTGTAGTAGTCTTCTTTACCAGATAAAATAGGCAATGCCTATATCTGTAGAAGGAATAACGATGGTGTCTAGGAAAAGAAGTGGATCACAGTGTGGAAGCAGGTGTGCAGCTTTCCTCCAGCCTCATGGAGAGGCCCTGTGAAATGATATGAGTGCCTTGGGCTCTGCTATCTCATGGCAGAGCATGCTGTCCGTCCCAAGGCAGCTCGGGGGGCAGCGCTGCTGGTGCAGTGATAGGGGATTCTGTTTGGCTCACTAGGTCAGGGTGAACTTCATGGGGGTAACAGGAGTATCTTCAAAGACTGAGGAGAACTGGCATTTTGCAGTGTACTTTTCAAAAACAAACTCCATAGCTTCACAGGGCAGTAGGGAGGGTGGAAATTTCCCTAAAAAATTCTGCACACAAGGACTTATTCTGTATTTTCCTTTCCCTTACAGAAGGATAATCGATACTGAGCACCTTTTTAGTAGCTGCAGCTAAACTTATGTCACTCAGCTTGGTCATTCAACCAAAATTCTTCATGAAAAGTCATTTATGTTATGCAGCTGACATCTCCCTTTACTTTTCCTCCTCTCCCACCTCAGATTTCTGGGAAAATGTGTCAGTCTGATATACCATGCTAAACACAGAAAACTTCTGCGAGCAGCCTTTACATAATAACCAAGTGACCTATTCATCCCTGATAAACCCAAGTCTTTCTTTAATCAAATCTGTAGTCCCTCCATCATGTCATCTTGTGAAGTAGGCCACACTTATCTTGAGATGTCAAGAGCCATTGTGACTAATTAATTATTTTACGTTATCAGTCTTTTTAAAAGTACTTTAAAAATCACTGAAGATCCCACTTCAAAACTATATTGTCAACTAAGAAAGCACACAAAAGAATTGAAATAAGAAAAATTTTTATTCAGTGCAGAAAGTTCACTCAGCCCAAGAAATGGCATTGACTACCATACCACCAGCTTCCCAAACTTTAAAGGGCATTGCTCACAAAAAATCTTGATTTGTTTTTTGTGGTTTGCCATGTCCTACCTTGCCAAGCATAAATGCACACTTAAATAAACGCTCTGAACAGAGAACAAGCTTCAAGAACAGCTGGCAGAGTTTCTTTCTCTGTGAAAAGTGGCATCCTTTTCTACATCTTACAAAATCTTTCTCAGACCCATACAGGTTTTTTTGCATCTTCCTTTTTCCAGCTTAGGAAAGATGTCACGATGCCAATGTGCTTTGATCATCATTACAAAAACCTCTTTATAAACTCAGTGTTATTAAGACAATCAGACTCTGAGTGGGATAAAAATAATCAACACAACAGGTTTGGGGTTTTTTAAACTAGTGTAATCCACTAACAAATGCAAAAAGATGCATTCATTCAACTGTAATAGAGGAAGACAACCCATTCCTTGAACTGTAAAAAAGTGCCCACTTATGGCATCTCTGTCTCAAGGACTGATCAAATGCAGACTGTCCCAAATTAGGGTTTATGCTTACTAATATCTATCAAATATTTCCAACCAGAGAGTATTTTACATAAGAATCAGTTGAAGAAAAGAAACTGTCTCCTAACTGATTTCCACATCAGTCCAGCCAGACCATATCTTGGGTTAGCATGCATGTCCTACCAAACATACTCAGAGACATTCAAGATGCTTTAAAAAATGCTTTTAACAGATGTTAGAGTATCTGCATTAACTTTTACATTTCTTAATTACCCACACAATATAATCTTAGTGTGAAATACCTTCTGTTGACTGGGAGGAGCACTGCTATAGTGGAGAATTAAAAATAACTCATCTTCTCTACAAAATACAGCAAGTGGAAATAAAGGCAGAATGTCAAAAACCCAACTGTTTGCTTGTCATATGAACCCCTCTGTCATTCCAATTGTTTTATACTGAGATTATTTTCCTTTGTATACAAAATAAATCTTACAGAGCATGCATTGTCTTCCGTACAGGAAGATTCCATTTAGTTTTAGTGGAACTCAACTGAAAAAATACTACCTTAAGTATACATTTACAGCTAATGGTAACATCAAATGGAAAACATTCTGTCTGATTTCCTCCTTTTCTCCTCCCACCAATTTTAAGGTGAGAATTTGCCCTTGTTATTTTTTCCACACCTGCAAAATGCAAAAGCCTGATTTTAGAACCCTGGGAGATTTTCCTGCTGGAAAATCTCACTATGCTGTTAGGATGTTTCTGCTGCCTGCTGTAGGAAATGTCTACATGCAGAATTAAAAATGCCCCTTTCCCAAGCATATTCCAACTGCACAAATCTGTACACTTTGTTAATAGAATCAGATTTGTTTCATATCTTCAGTTCACTATTAGCACCTAGAGGAGGATGAACAATCCTGTGCTCTCAGAAAAAACAGAGAGTGTTTCTTCAAAATAAACTGATTGGTTTGTTAAATGTATTTAAATTTGAGGTATTAAATTGAAAAGGTAGTTCCCTTGATATGTTGGTTAGCTGCATGACATGAAAAAATTTTTTTGGTGCAAACCTTCAGTAACTCAATTTTTTTTACAGAAAGAGCTTAATTCCTGCAAGCAAGACTCTTCTCTTTGTCCAGCAGCAAAGGGTGGCTAATAAAGTTCCTACTGCTTAGAGATAAGGTAAGGTACTCTGTCTGTATCCTCCCAAATCCTCTATGAGAAAAGGGGAACTAGTTGATAACAGAGCTGACTATTTTCTTTCCCAAGGCTTCAATTAAGGACAGAGAATTGCTCCTCTCAAAGCAGAGGAAATGGTTGTCCAGTAAATACACACTGAAAAACAACGGAAATTGTTGTCCAGTAAATACACTGAAAAACAGCATACAGTGATAGAGACTGATAACAGGGGACATCATACACACTGCAACAACAGCAGTGTAGCAGTGGTCTGAATAAACACAGGACTCCCCCTGGACCTCCACAACTTGACCGAGGAGAGAAGTTATATAGAGACTGAAAAGGAATGATGAGTGACAAGCACTTCTGGGAGAAGATGCCTTAGAGGAGTTGTGAGGGAGCCCGCACACTCCTGACAGCCTGGAAATTTCTCTTACAGCCTGCAATAGTGGATTTACTAGTGCTTTTTCACAATCTGTGTCAGCATGGGAACAGAGATGCTCATCCCCTGGAGGAGCCACAACAGGAGTGAGTCAGGCCTTAATAGCCTTAGTTCTCCTCCTTTCCTCAGGGGAACATCAATTTGCTGCTGGCTGTGACTATCTTCTCAGCTCCGTGAAGATGACCAACAGCTTGCCGGGGAACATAACCCAGATTTCAACATTGTAGCTGTCATGTAGGTAGATACTGTCCTTGCACACAAAAACCAAAAGATGGGTCCCAGAGGAAGCACAGTCAGGATTGCTTCAGGCTTTTCAATAATGGAGTTCAACAGGACCCATGGCTACTGCCAGCAAATACTAAAAGCCTGTTCATGACCAGTGATGTCCCTCAGGGCATCAGCAGGCCTCCAAGGAGGATCTCGAGAGGAGCCAGCATGGCTGAGTTAGTGCTGATTAGGGGGTTGAAATCCTTTGAAGAACTAGCTGAACAACTGGCCTTATCCTCCCCACAGTATCTCACAGAGTGGATCTAGTTAAACCCTCAGGATATTTGTAATAAGCCTGGAAGAAGGCTTTTTATCACCTCCAGCTGAGCAGGAGTCATGCCTTCTCTCTAGATAAGCAATGGTCACAATGACCCAGGCATGATCACTTCTGAGCTGGATTACTCTAATTCTCTCTCTCAAAGGCTGGATGCAGACTGCACCAAACTTGTTTCTCAGGCTGTGACAAGAGTTAGTGAAGGCTCTGCTCAGTTTTATCCACTGAACTCCAGTAATTTTCAGAAAATAGATTATAGCTTTGGTGCTTGTACTCCACACACATAATGTGTGGGCCAAACAATCTGTCAACAGTCAATATGCCTAAAAAGCCAGTTTTCAGCCCACCATCTACCTTGAGACTTCCCTGGAGCAATGAGCAAGGCAACTTCATGCAGGAACATGACAGTCAAAAACCAAGAGCATCTCAAGTGAGAGGATCCAGGTCTAGAATGAGGAACTACAAAAATATGAGTGTGAATTGGCTTCATACACACTGAAGTATGTGGCTTTCACTGAGTGAAAGAACCATATTTGTGGTCACAAGCTGAGAAAGTAATTTTTAAAGGTGTTGTGGATGATTTCCAAGTAGATAACCTATATCTCTTCAGATCCTGAAAGGTAGTTTGATTTCAAAACACATTTTGTTCTTCAGAAGAAATTAAGAAGTTGCAAAAGCCCCTCTTAAGTCTCATTCTTGCTTTTCAAAGACTGAAGTTAACACTTCCAGCAACACAGTGTCTGTTACCCATATATATATTCTTCTCTTCCTCCTCTTTTTTTTTCTTTTTTTTTTTTAATTTACCAGAGTACTTTCTCCTCTTGCCTTCAAAACTCCCATTTACGTAAATAACCTCTGGTCTTTTCTGCTTTTTCTCTTCTTTCTCTCTTGCTATTTCAATCGTTTTAGATGTCTGTCCTTTGAATGTTCTTTGCTCATTTCAGAAGCAAGATAAAACCCTGCGGCAAGTCAACAGTAGATACTACTAAATGGAGATACTTGTTCCCCACTATGACATACCACAAGTGAGCAGCAAAGCCTTTCCCTGTATCCAGCCTCCTATTTGGTCTATGTGGAGGATTTCAGGGGCCTGAAGCTCCTGAAAGGGGTGCAATGCCATATTTTGTGAAGACGAAGTTGTGCTGATCTGAGGGGAAAGAGATTGGAGCAGGCAGTGGTTATGGGAGGTTTTTAGTTAAAGGGTACTACAAGAAGACATGATGTGCTCTTGGGATTCAACAAGAATCATGAAATGCACTGAATCTACTGTTTCTTCCACCACTTTGGAGTTCAGTATGAACAATTTTAATCCTTCAATTTAATTAAAGAGAAAGTAGACTTTAAGGTATATGTCCTCTTGTGTAATCACAAATACCCAACAAACAAAAACAATTTGACAAATTGTCTGACTAACAAATTAATTTAGCTAAACAAGAGGCGAAGCAGAACCTGCTGGATGTAGCTGAGTAGTAGTCCCTCCACAAGGACATTAAAATCTCAGATATGCTGTTATCTGATTCTCAAAGGAAATTAAGAACATTTAGAGCTAACTAGTGCTATTGCTTACACAGTTAGCAAGCAACTCAGTGGGCTACAGCTTGATGGGAATGCACAGCCCAGTTCCCTGAACAGCTGAAGTACAAGCTGCTGGCTCTCAGGAGAGTGTGAGCCACTGGGTGTGCTTTGCTTTCTTTTCTATCTATGCTATCTTAAACTATCTGGCACAGATAACCAGCAGAACGCTGTAGCAGCACCTTCTTTTAGCTGTGGGGAGACACCCTTCACTAAGTGATAAGCACCACCTCTCTGCCTTTACATAAGTAAAAAGCTAAGTAATAACAGAGGCTATTCCTACACTTCTGTTTATTTCGTCACTCTTTTTGTCTGTATTCCTTTTTGTTACTGAAATCAGAAAGGTTCTTTCCTAAGCAGAATCAAATCCCTCTATGCAGGCTACAATTTTTGTCAACGAAGCAGTTGTGACTACCATTGTCACTTCTCTTAAGCAAACAAGCCTCACCAGTCAGCTGTACCTTAAATTCGAAGTGGCTGGAGAGGTCTCAGCAATATTATAAACTAGTGGGCTTAGTATCCTGACTGCTTCAAGAGCTTGAAACAACTCTTCTGTTTACAGCAGTGCAGGAAGGAAAATTAAGTCTGAAGACAGAAGTTCACTGAGTAGCTTCTCCTAAAAATATGGGCCTTGAAGCCTGTCTGACTCAGATCCAGAAAATCTGCTGTCTCCAAAATTCTTTGAATCCCTAAGGTCTGTAGCTAGAGAATTGAACACAAAAGTCCCTAAAAGTGCAAGAATCTAGTAAGGTTCATCAGTCACACTTGACCGCATTCTCAGCAGGTTTTTGGATACCCACTGAAGATAGCTATCAGGAGAAGCTGTATAGTGTGGGCACTGAGCCATGCCCTGATTGATTGGAAGCTCCAGTACATGAGGTAAATGCAGACACTATGACTTGATCAGCACTAATTTGTATCATATGTTTTGGGAATAGCCAAAAGCCCATTTGTTCCAGAGATGTGCTTAATTAATTACTGATTTAATTTTTCCTATCAGTTAGAATTATATTGCATGCTACCTAGGTAATGTAAACCTTACAAAACGGAAAACAAGTAACTACATTTGGCTCACACTAGCACTAATCATTGTCAGTGACTGCTTTAACAGACTGGCCCATCACAAAATAGATTGTATATCACATCAAAAGTGCCCCAGATGAAGATTTGAAGATAGAAGGTGTCTTTTCAAAGTATTTTAACGAATTTAATTGCTGTCTTACTCTCCTCTCAAGTACACTTCTCTGTTAATCTGTAGCTCAGCTTTGGTACACTTAAGCAGAAAAGACCAATATGAGGCTGTGATTTCCTTGGCACACCCAGGAGGACAGGAAAAGTAGGATAAATGCCCCCTTGTTTCACCCCACCACCTAGTATGGTGGAGTTATCCTTAATTCTTGGCAAGGTTTAGAGAAGCCCTAAAATGTTTTTTCACTCTCAGGAGCATCATCTGCCAGCTCTGTATCATTCAGGTGAATTCATGCATCCTGTCCTGGTAATGTTACGTCACAGCCTTTGGCTGCAGGCCTGTTCAGTTTCTGTCTTCACAGTGTCCCTTTCCACACACTTTAAATAATCTTCCCCAAAGTTAATAACTTGTAGCTCCTAACACTGAAGGCTTGAAGTTCATCATCTTAGAAGATGAAAATTTTACAGTCAAAAGAGAAAGATATTTTTCTAGTCAGTTCCTGGCCAATTCCAAAGCACTGTGAATTGAGAAGCTGAGAACTGAGGAATATATTTTAGTTTTAGTTAATTAAGTACAGTGCAAGAGACAGACTCTGTAATCCATATTTCAAACACTTTGTGAAGATTATAATAAAGCCTAAGATGTTTGTTTTACACTGTTGTTAGCTGTCTGCTTTTCTTTGAGAGCTGTTTGAATAGAGTGTCCTCACCGCTCATTATGAGCTGTTAAGCAGGACAGCAGTGGTTGCTTTCCTGGTTTTGGAGTTTCCTCTCATTTCAGGTAAGTTCAGGATCTGGTCTGAGAATATAGAGGTGAATAGTTTGGAACTGTTTGAAGACAATATTATTTCACAGCTTATCCCACTCAGAAACACACAGGCTGTATCTCATGTCACACTTTTCTTCAGTGCTGAAAGTGATGTGTGTTATTAGCACCATTTCCTTACAGGCTTGCACTTGGCTACTGCTTTTCAGAGTCTCCAGTGCCTATCCTGATACCCCTCCTATAAAACACAGAGGTAGTCTTTGACTTTTGTTCTACTACCATTGGCATCCTTAGTAAGTGGTCCACAAAAAAGGATATTTGATACAGCAATTTGAGACAAAGTCCGCAGCACGTTGCACGTAACATCTGTCACAAAGTCCTCATGAAAACAGCCATAAATAGCTCATTGACATGATGGAGTTTTGTTTGCTAGTGATGATGATGATGGTGGTAGTAATAATAATAGCAACAATGGTTGATGGGAGATAGGCAAGGTTTGAGCCAAGAGAAAGGGATTTGTTGGAAGTTCTGCCTTGGAAAAAGAGGTGGAGAAGTCAACTCCTCTCTTTTTAAGCTGAGACTGGCAATATTAGACATAGAGTTAGACACACTGTAATGATGAATAACTTGACACTATTGATTAAATAATATGTTCTTACACGTGACTTATGGCTCCCACTGAGACATTACTGGCTACTAAAGTACATTACAGTCATCTGACGAATTTTATAATCCTTCATACACTGTTTTCTGGAATTGTATGATACAATACTCAAGCAATGGATAAACAAAGAGTGTGTTCACTTGTGCCTTCTCTTTTGAACAAGAGCTCTTCCACAAAAAAACCTATAGAAAACACCTTCAAGAGTACATATATAGTTACATAATTAGTCTAATCTGGTGGTCCCAAGATGCTGTGTTCTCTAAGGGTTGTCTGTAAAGGGTCTTTAATATCTCAGTAATGGATGTTTGAACTAGAACATATTCTGCTTGGCATGTCCTGCTCAGTTCCTGCAGGCACTTCTCAATTCATTCAAAACAGCCCAAGGAAAGTATCTCTGAGTTTAGATCAAACCAAACTTATTTTGAGAGACATCTTATTTTCTAGCTCTTAATTCTTTCCGTATATGAAAGAGAAGATTTTAGTACTTACAAGAGTAAAACAATAAAAGTATCCCAATATAAATAAATATACTAAGGTACGTAGAAACAGTACTCTGACAATTTTTGCCACAATTAATTACAGTGAAGCATGTAATTCCTCATGTTTCTTATTATTATCACCACACAGTCGACTTATCCTTCTGCAAAACCCAGTACAGCAAAATTTTTGAAGTCCAGTAGTGCAAAACTCTTTACCAGGGCATGCTGACTGACAAAAGCAAATGGTGGAGTTACTTCATCTCTGGAAAGAGTGTCTGTACAATCCTGTTATATGCAGTAGAATCAGCTAGAAATGGAAGATATAGACAGAGTAGGAATTTAAAAAGCTCCATGTTAGGAAAAAAAAGAGCCAATATGCAGAGAATGAACATGGAGAAGAAGGACACTTGGGAAATGGTGTTAGGAAACACACAAATCACTGGCAACTCAATCAATGGAGAAAGTGTTAGAAACAGAGAAGGAGCAGAGAGTAACAGTATGCCCTAATAACCTAAGGCCATTTATGTACCTTTCTGACTGACTTACTTTTGGCTGGTTGTCCTTTCCCATGCAGAACAAGGATGAAAGAGACTGTAAATATGAGCTTCCAGTACTGACACTTCTTTTTTTCCTCACCATCCCACCAGTTGTGGGTTCACAGTCAGTATAACCAAAGCAATGTGGAATGCTCACTTATGTTGCATAACATTTATCCCACTAAAAAAAGAAAAGCTTCATTTCACAACACAGCCAGGGTAGCTGCTAATGCCAGCACAAAAGAGGCAGCAGGAGTGTATGGTCTGGTAGCTGAGACCATTGTGAGCTTGCACACTGCTTAAGGACAGGGCTATTGTACTGTCACTCCAGGAATACTCTGTAAACAGAGAAATGCATGACTGGCTTTTGAGAAGCCATGGTTTATCATTTGCCAAACACTGCTTTGTTCTGATGCAATGCTCCTCCTTGCTCCTCCAAGAACACATCAAAGTGGTGTAAATTGTCAGAAGTGCAAAAGGGGTACATATATGTGTAAATCACTGTTGGTTACAAAAATCTCTTCACCGATATGACAGAACCTGGAGGCAATTACAGCTTCTGAGCATTTTATGGTTCTTTTCTTTTATGGTTCTTCTACTCAGTTCTTTTCAACTGAATGAATAAGAAGATTCAAGTCTTTGAAGAAGACATGTCAGAAGTTTCCTATAAAAGTATTTAATTTAGCAGATAGTCTAGGAAAAGCTGATTTTAAGTCTCCTGCTGTGTCAATGTCAGAGATTAGTTATTAAATGAATCATATTGTGAGGAAAAAAACTTTATGTCACTTAAATGCTGTGGCAAAAAATCATTAATTGGCCAGATGCAAAAATGGACTTTTTCAGGTGATGTTTAACTTACTTTCACTAAGATGTTCCAAAAGTATCAGGAAGCTTTGATAAACAAGGCTTAGGGTTGAGAAATTTTGAGCCTCACCTCATTCAGCAATCTGGTTAACCACAGATTTTTGATGTGGAAATCATAAGCAAAGACTGCAATAGGAGCTGGTTTAAAATTTAACTTAAGTATATATATATATATCTATATCTATATATATATATGTATGTGTATCAATACATATATATGCCTATATAGACTATATATAGAGATAGAGAAATAAATCCAATGCTCAAGTCAGTGGTGATTACATTGAAGTAATTATCTTAGGCTAAGACCAGAAATGAGACAGCAGGAGTAAGAACCTGCATTAAGTCCTGTTGCTAAAATATCTTTAATGACCATGCAAACAGCTGATGAAAGTGTCATGTGCCATCTGTTCATGCTACATAATAAATCAGATAGATAAGATAGCACATTTCCCTAATTTTTGTCACCTCTATGTGACAAATTTCTTTTGACCACCAGAGCTGAAGCAACACCACAACTAAGAAACTCTGGAGAGTTGTCTCAGCATTCTTAAGGGAGAATAAGTGGAAAAAAATCCCACAGCTTCATGGGCAGCCCCCCTGCCTGAAAGTAGGAAGGTACAATCATTCACAAGCTGTACTTACACACAGAGTAACCCTAGACAAAGTCAAAAATAGCTCCATTTGTGGATAAACTCTCAGATTGAAGGCCTTTGTTTAGTGTTCATGTTTTGGAGGTCTGGATTAAGATGTGGGCTGTGTGCCATACTTAGAATTCTATTTGAAAAACTGGTCTCCTTGAGTCTCAGTATAGCAAGGCAGTATGATACACCTGGATATGGAGATGGTTACAGGCTGTGGCAGAAAGCATCTGTTGGGCCATGCTTTAAGGCAGAGCTTTCTATCCCTTCACATTTACAGCCTCAGGGGAAACAAATACTAACAACTGCTCCCTATACTGTGTGAACTTCCAGTGCAAATAAAAACTGGGGAAAAGAAAATAAACTTTTGAAACTGCATCTTAGACTTCAGTTTTCCATTTTAAAAAATATATGAATTTGAAAAATATTTTAATCAGATCCAGAACTTGTCCATTTTAAAGCATTGTTTGTCAGGAAATGTCTCACTGACCAAAAATCTGAAAGAGCACCTCGTGATCTGATTTCATAAAAAGGAGCTCTGATAGAATGAATGTGCGTGATTATTTCAGATTTTTCTAAAACAGTGATTTAGAGCTGTTGTGTTGTTTGCTGCTAAACTATTGTGGAAGATAGCTCACAAGATCAAGTCTTTGTGCATAGAAACAAACCAGCTGTTTCCTTGTCTTTTCTATTAAGGGTTTTTAAAATTATTTTTGACAACAGAAATAATGTTATTGCTGAGAGGAAAATTTGCCTTGTAATAAAAGCAACTTCTCACCCATTCCACCTATAAAATTTTTCATTCTTACAATAAATTCTTCTCAGGGAGCTAATTAGAAAGTTCTTTAATTGATGAGCATCCTGACCATTAGGGCATTTTCAATTTCTCAGAGCTTCCCAGATGACACTGTTACAGAGAGGCGGAACTGAAAAGAGACTAATTGGAACAATTAATTGAAACAACATACAGTTAATTTCAATTATAAGAATCATCCTGACTGCTCCCTTGTCCCTTGTTGTGTGGCCTGCTGCACTGCAGTGATGTTCCTACAGACTCCTCAGCAAAAGCCGTGTGAAAATCCCATGTGCTGCTGATTATTCCTGTATTTACTATTTGTATTATCATAACACACATCAGCTCTATTGCTGCACACAGTACCCAGTATAAGGTGTTCTATAAAACCAGAACAGGAAGATTTGTGACTGTAGACAGGAGCATGGCTTTGCATGCTTGAATTACCATTCAGTCAGGAAAAAAGTTAAGACACTCGCTTGAATGCTTTGACTTTTAAATGTTCTCATCACAAATTTCCTCAAGAAATGTCAAAGAATGCTTCTAAGCAAGAAGTCAGTTTCCAGCTAAAAATCCAGCTCTGATACTTAATAAGCTCTGGGAAAATGTTCCAAAATGTGCTTTTTACAGTCAAAGGTTTCATGCTCCAATTTGGAGGCTCACAAACATTGAGCTACAAAGTCTTACCACCTGTTCATCCTAAAGCAGGAGGCTTCTTGCTGTCATTTTTATAAGAAACAGCTGTGTATCACTGTCTGTGGCACCCTGCTAAAGGGTGTGCACTCATACCCAGTTGGCTGCTCTCAAAGCCATCACACTCCCTTGCTCCACCGGTTTCTGCTAGCCATAGTGATTAATAAAGTTATGATTCTGTCAAATGCATGCCAAGGCTTCCACTGCTTTCTGTGGGGTTAGGATTTCCTGCTGCGTCATGTAGTGGATGCAACTGCTTTTGTGCAGTGTGCACAAATACCATATTCACCTGCAGAAGTTCTCCAGGCTGTAGCTTGAAACAGCAAATGACTCTTTCATCTTTATACAGCTGGTTTTGACCCCAAGACTTAAGCAGTGCTACAACTTCTTATGGGAAAATCTGTTTGATTTTTTTTATACAAGCATTCATTTCCTATGCCATGACTCCTAAGTCTGCTACAGGGATCTTATATAAACAGCCTATTCAGCAAGCTGTGCTGAGTTTGGGACATGACTAATTATAATTTTATATGGTTGAGAGAATCAGGGCTGTTCTGTCAAACAAAGGGCTGTCTGGAGAGTTACATTTATTCATAACATTCACTGATATTTTACCTTACTTTCTCATGTATTGTCCTCCCTTCAACAAACTAGAGAAGCCATTCTTACTCACACCAAATTAATTTTTCCTTCTGTATGATTCCCCATGCCCTTCTCATGGACTTTCACAGCTCCCTATAGGAAATACAATAATTTCACAGTTCCCTTTGCAGGAAATATCATCTGAAGCTGCATTTCACACTGACATAATCTCTTCTGCTGGAAGTGAGGTGAGCAACCATCCTGATTATCAATTGAACTAACAATTCCTGAGCCTTTGAATCACTCTGAAGACACAATCTATGGAAAGTCTGAACGATGGTACAGCCTTAAATGTATGTCAAATCCCTAATTTTTTTTTTTTTTTGCAAACCACTCTGTTGAAAAAGTAACACTTCTTTGTCAATGCAGGCTATGCAGATGGGCTTTACATTGAAACAAACCTAGTCTTGTAATGACTTTCTGAATGAATAAAAGTAACCCTAATGTCTGAGAACCTACATCAGGAATATGACGTATAATGAAGTGTGCCAAACCTGTTTATTGAGATTTGTCATGTTGGTCTCATTTTAAAGTACAGTCTTAGGTAAGACAATGGCACACTGACAAAAGCTGGCTGCCAGACATCCACCCAATTGCTCTCTCAGTCCCCCTCCTCTGCAGCAGAGGACAAAAAGAAGTTGAAAAAGCACCAGGATTGAGACAAAGTCTGTCAAGTAAGAAAAGCAAAAGCTGCATCTGGAAGCAAGGCAAGAAAAGGAATTTACTCACTATTTCCCATCGCCAGGCACATGTCTAGGGCCTTGGTACCTATAAGGATTGTTTGGGACAGCAAATGCCATGAGTGGAAGTGTCCCTGCATCCTTCTGTTTTCCCTCAGTTTTTATTGCTAACAATGATGCCATACAGTACGATGAAACATCCCTGAGATCAGTTTGTTGTCCCTCCCAACCTCTTGCCCATTCCCAGCCCACTGGCCTCAGGAGGTGGAGGGCTGGTTTAGAGGGAAGGCCTTGACACTGCAAGGCAATACACTCAGATAGTCTCCTAGATCAACAGAAGTCGTGTAACTGCCATGGGAACACAACCTAGATCCTCTGTGGCAAAGAGAAAACCTACATTGCAGCGAACTCTGCAAAATGCCACTTGTCAGAGCTTGGCAAAATTATAAATTACAGGGAATTGAAAAATGGCATACAAGAGATTTCAGAGTTTAATTAAGCTAAGCCATCAAATAACAGGCTACACACTGCCAAGCAGGTGTAGCATCTTCATGGCATCTTCAAACACAAAGATCTTCATTTAACTTGCTTCCATCATTACTTTTCTGTGTTTTCACCTATCCTACCACATTTCTATGGTTAGAGAAACCAACTGGAATGTCTCGTACAACTGGCCTGCGAATGAGCTTTTCTAAAATATCCACAACTTCTGAATCATTAAAAATCACCAGGAAACTGATTGCAGCAAAGGAAACACGTTGTGAACTGAAAAATCTGAATGAGGGAATATTTCATATTTTTGTGTTCATGAATATTTTCAAGGGTTGATGAGAGGGTCAGTGTTCTGTAAGACTCTTGGCTCCTCTGTTGAATATAGCCTAAAACTCAGGATCTGGGTGGGAGATTTCACAAAATTTCCAAATTCCTTTCCTTAAATTCTGCCAGTGGCATCAGGTATGACTGAAATAGACTCCATATATTTGTCATATATTTGTGTTCATATCTAGATACAACAGCACTCAGGACAGGTTGTTTTATTTATTTTTCTCCTACCAATGTATTTCATGTCAGTATGTCTCTGCTATTCAGTAGAGATAAAAGAAAATTGAGAACTTCCATTTGTTCACACAAGAAACAAGATAGGGACAATAAAATCTCATTTACTGGCATAAATGAACTGATCACTCATAGAAGGAATTTGTTCTGTGATGTAGTCCTGTTGCACAGTTGGTTAGATGCAGACAAGAACAGCTGATTTAAAAAATATAATAACTATTATAACTGATGATGATGACTGGAATCAATGATCTGATATGCCACACCAAGCCATATGGTTTTACACTTTCATGGCAGTATGTAATGTTGCTCTTGTCTTTAGGTTTACAATACTATAACCTGGGCAATATTTGAGAAATACTTATTTTTCTTTTGAGGCCTTTTGACAATCTGAAATTTTAGGCATATATTACTTTGATTATAAATAGCACTTTTCAACTAAGCTACCACAGCAGTCGCATCTGTATGTAATCACCAGTACTGTGTAAATTTTAAAAATTCTATAGAAGCTAGAGTATTTTCAGATTTTATAACAGGCTTTCATGACTTCTAATAGTCTTAACCAAAATGCAACATTCTTAAATAGGGGAGAATACATCACTGTTTCAGCCCTTGATCCATTTTAGCTTGCTTGTGGTCTGTATGTACAAGAAATAGAATCCCTGCATCTGGTTGCAACACAAAATACTTATAGATGATTCATTGATCCAGATGTAATGATAAATGTCACCTAAGTGAGCAGCAAAACCAGACTGTACAAAATTGGACATCAAGCCTTGCTTTGTAAAAGATGTCTGTAACAGACTGTAACCCACGAAAAATGCTGGAAATCTGGTATTGGTGTGTGCCAACATCTGGCTCTTTATTTATTCAGTACCTTGGTTATTTTGGTCAGCTGTTAATCCCATTCCCCCTCCACTGATGTAGGTGTAGGCACAAATCCTCCATCTCTCCTTGGCATGCCTACACTGCACTGGCAACATAAAGAATCTTGGTAATTCAAAAGTTGTAAGCATAATGTGACAGAACTAAAGTGTGTCTCTCTCACTATGCCACAGTGATATAATGCAACCTTCTTGTCAGTGAGGTTGGTTACTATGCAACTTCTGTGCTTCTGGGTAAGACATAAATATATGAGCTGAAAAATGTTACCCCCAGAGACAAGCCAATACTCAGAACACAAGGCTAATCATACCTTTTTGTTGAAACACATTATAAATATGAACACTAGTGGATCAAGAGTCACTGCAGGAACTCAAATCTATGTGGAAAAAGAGAGGTACAAAACCTGACAAAGAATCTGGGGCATGGTGCAGGCACTTCCATGCATAACATTTCATTACTTTTTTGAGTTTCTATGCAGACCTATGACCCACTTCAGTTCCCACTGAAATCCATGGCAGTTTTAATAGGTGCTCTATTTTTTCATTTTAATAGGCATTCTATTTATAGAAAAATGTGTAACTTAAAACAATGTGAATTCTAGTCTTGCTTCACCTCTCTTCCTCAAGGGATACTTCTTACTGAAGAACTAAATACTATTCCACAGCATAACTGTGACAGTAACCATACACAGTGCCTAAAATGCCTGTCGTAGTATGTTCAGCATATTATCTTACACTGGAGAATAAACTTTATTTCCAAACAACAAAGATACCACGATCACAGTTTGTCATTAAGGCTGTGCCTACTTTTGACAGATCATCCATCAAAATAAAATCAAATTATTTTATACTTCCTCATCTTCAACTTTCACCAATCAGTATTTGTCAAAGCACAGGGCATTCAGAAAAGGCACTGATGACGCATGAAAGCAGCAAAATGTGGAGCTGCTTCCCATTAGGCAGTCTTCTACTCCTGCAAAAACATGTCTTAAAAAAAGGTTTTGATTCTCTGATGTGGTCCACTTTCTAATTTTTTAAGATGATCTGAAAAAAGTCCAAACTGTCCCTGCTACCACATCTGGGAATTATCAAGGTCATTTCCTTATGAAAGATTTCATTCTCAATACCATGTACTCAAAGTTCAGTTCCTATGATGGGTCTAATACAGCTTTCAGGACTTCAGAAAAAGTAACATCAGGCAAAAAAAAACCCAACGCATCTGTTTCATAAAACTAAGTATATATACAAAGGGAAGGGAAACAAAGGGAAGGGAAACATGAAGAAAACCCCAAAAACAAAACAAAAAACCACCACACAGATATTGTCAGGAAAAACTGTAGTGACACTTAAGCTTAGATTCCACTGCAAGCCAGATTGGAACTCAGAAGCAGTGCCCACAACACCTGGGCTATGACGTGCCTCAGGAGAAGTGTAACTTGATGTTGAGCCATACAGGCATACTCCAAGAGAGGTAGGCAGCATGCAGGGACAGCTGTACAGGCAGTGAAAATCGGGCCTGCAGCAGAATGAGCGGTTTCACCCCCTTCTCCCAGCCCACAGCCACTTTCACCCTCACACCTGTGCCATCACTCTGGTGGCCACACAGAGGGGCTGGGACTCGGAAGCTGGTCAGCTGAATGCCAGCTACAGAGAAATAAAAGATTTTAGGGTTTGGCCAGGTGGTCCAGCAGCGCAGTTCTCCATGGGGCTGCAGAGATCTCCTGCTTGCAGCAGGAGGCCACGGGGAGGAGCAGCCAGGCACAGTGATATCTGTAAGGGCAGCCCACACTGCAGCTGAGTGAGCACCCAGAGAGCTGTGAGTGGGTAAAGCCGACCTGCAGGTCAGGTGTGCTTTCAAGCCCTGCACAGGACAAGGCTGGCATAGCAGCATTTTCAGTGCGTGTTAGCCTGCCTTAAATTAAAAGCCTTTAACCTCCCTTTCCATGGCCTTTAAAATATGAATGACACAGCCTACATGCAATATACAAGCTTGGTTAATAAAACTAGTTATGTTCAAAAGAGCCCCATAGCATTCTGTTCATTTTTCCTAACTTCTGTGTAACTGCTTATCCTCATAAGCTCTTATGGGATGTGGCTAAAGGAGCTACAGAAAGTACACAGGAGCTCCCTTTGCCTGCACACCAATCTAATGGGCCTCTAGCCAGCACTGAACTGAAAACCCTTGTGACCTTGCTGGGGTGACACTGTGCCCAAGCTAATACGCTATATGCCAAGGCTGAATGATCTGGGCTGGGCTTCACAAACATGCTTTTGAACTGGAGCTGGCTAGTCTCCAGGAAGCTGAGCACCCATGCAGAGGGCATTTGTGCACGAGCTCAACCAACCACAGACACATATTTACGGTGTCATCAGACTGCAGGCTTCTGCTTCTCTCCTCAAGATCTCAGTCTCTGCAAAGCCTCTGCTCTAGATTTCAACATACCTGCCATGTATTTCATCTAACGTTCCATTCTGAGACAATGGGAACTTTCTGCATAATCCAGTCATCTTCTGGATTTGTTAACTCCCAATAAATCATAGGATAGACTTGGCTGTTCCTTGCTGCAGGGACCACTCATTTCCATGTGGTTTGGGGAATAGTCCTGTAATTGCCATTGTTTTGCAACACATACAAGGCACCATGATGTGTCTTCCAGTTTGTAACTGCTATGTCTCACAAACCTAAAATTTGGCCATATTTTTTATTCAAGAAACCACGCATTATGAAAATCCTCTTCAGCTAAGCTTTTTTTTAAGAGATCAACAAACCTATACAAATGATGACCATGTAACACAGTTAATGTGTGTTTTAGTTCATATTACTTCAATCACAACATAAATAAAGGCTAACACGTTTTCTAACTTGGCCATCATCGGTTTTAGCCAGTTCCCACTGCACGCTTCAGGAGGGATATTGGAATTATTTACCACACTACCACTGGCAGAAAAACAAGTATTTTTACTACTTGCATTATTTTATTAATACAACTGGAACTTAACTCAGTTCTTTCCTTCCCCCCTCCCAGTGTTTCTCTACTCTCGAAGACCAGCTGACAAAGCTGGATCCCTTCATACATCTGAAAACATGTAAGGTTTTGCAAACAGAACACAAAATAAGTGTAAAAAAAGAAACTGGAAAGCAAGATTATTCTCTGTCTATGCATAAGAAAAATAGACTGTTTAAAGTATTGAGCAGAAAATGGCAGCTACAATTAAATGTTAGAGAGTACTTCCAGCAGGAACAAGTAATCTAAAAATCAGAACAGGAATGGGAGGGAGAAATAGGCCTACTATTGTGCAAGTCAGGCAGAAATCAAAATGTGGTATTTCAAGTGGGGAACAGGCACACCATGTATGTTAGGCAGCTATTCTGACAACTGAGGCGTGTCTGGCAAATATCTGCATCCTAGATGAATGTTGAAATTTCCTTTGAGAAGTACGCCTGTACAACTAACACATGTAATATCTCAAAAAGGAATTCAGATATTTTTTCTGACTAAGTTATTATTTAATTCTGTGCCTTTATTGTGTAACAGCTATCTAATGTTAAGAAAAGCCAATTAGGTCTTATTTAATTTCCCACATTGGTCACAAGCAGTTGGTTCACTTATTTAGAAATTGTCTGTATTATTTGCCATTGTGTGTCTTGCAGCCATCTCGGTATTCATAATACCTTATTTAAACTGGAACTAAGAATTGTGATTCACAAGCTTGACACTGTGAAATCAAACTTCTATTAAAAATGGTACCATTAATTATGTGTTAATATACAGGTGGAAAAATTTTATTGGCACCAAAAAATATGTATTTAAGCATACCAACTAGCATAATGAAAGCAGAAACTTTCAAATTATTTAATTAAGCTACTGTAGTTAATGGCTGAATACAGTTTGCCTGCACTGAAGGAAACAGCTCAGTATCCTGGATTTCCAAAATCCAATAGCAAAAAATACACAATCGATATTTTTCCCCTCTGGGAATGGGAGCAGGTACCAGCTGCCACACTGTATACATAACAGAGATTTGGCTCGAGGACCAGTATTCAGATTTGCATAAGAATGAGCAAGGAGTGTTTTCAAACTGCCTACGTGACTCAGGAACGCGTAAGTGCTCCAAGTGTTCGTAGTGAGACTTAAAGCAAGCAAGTTAAACTTGATACTTTAAACTCCCTTTAGGTATCTTTACCCTGACTCACTTAAATATGCCTCTAGGAGATGTCTTTGACAGGAACAGAGGGAAATGTGAGCACAGTAAGAACGTACTATATAAATGGAGGGATGTCCATCAACTCCAAGGTGGGCAAGAGATGGGCTTACATGTAAACAGAAGCATTCTCACAAGATTTGCAGTTTGGTTGCATTTGATGGTAAGAAATCCCTGCTAATGTAACTTTGTTACACCAGTGCAGCATACTGCAGCAGAAAAAATATAGCTTGTGGCCACGTTCTCAATATGCGATGCAGCTAATCTCATATATATGGGAACATGCACCAGCTCTTACAGGGCTCTAGCTGTACCACTCAGAGAGAAAGGATCTTCACAGCTGCTGCCCAAACTCTTTGCTCTGTCACAGAGGTCCTGCCACAGTACTGGGAAGGTTATTGAATCTCTTGAGTTCTCAGTTCCCTCAGCCTGTAAAGCTAAGGTAACAGAGCATCCCAACTCCCATCCCTGCCCTGATGGGAAATACATTAGAGCCTATGAGCTTCTGAGCTTCTGATATAGGACATGAATCGCTGCAGTTACAACATTATCGTTAATCTAGGCCATTATGAGAAAATTAAGGCTCCTTTGTGTCCTCAGTGTTTTGAGACACAAATTTTGTTCCAAATAAGGAATTACTCCTTAGTTAGCAAAGTCTTTCCAGCATCGTGATTTTCAAACATTTAAAAATTCAAATAACAAAACCAACCAAAACAAACAAATAAAAACGAAATAAAATAAAGACAATATAAGGGGACCAATATTAATTCAACTGAAATATTGTACCAGTTAAAAATGGCAAAGCAAATAACACTGAAACATAAATACCTGAAATACAAATGCTCTGACCTTCTGTCAAAGGTCATTATTTCTGTATTATAAAATTGCATGCAGCTATCCTACTGTGCTGGATTTTAATATGTAGGTCTTTCTTTAAACTCAAATTAGATTACAATGTTAGTAGGTCATAATGGAGGTATTGTTCTCATAACATGTGCCCTCCTGTGCAATTCTGCTGCTGATAACTATTCAAATCAAGGAATCTAGGTGGAAGTAGAATGTTATGCCTTTTGTCAAGCCATCTAACAAATGTGAGTGTAAAGAAACAATAAATTCTATACCAACAAGTGCTCAAATAAGTTTTTATTTCTGTCAATACCAGTGAAGACAACATCTTTCTAGTGAGGCCAGCTCTATAAAAACTTACCTAGTCTGACCTTTCAAATAAGAAGATCTCTTCAAATGAGAGCAGGGGAGAAGTGAATTTGGCCATGAATGTTGTTTTACCACATTGCCCCTGCAAACACAGTTTTGAGATGTTGAGGTTTCAATGACAGAAAATTCAGCTTTCTGCATAAACATGTTAAAGCTACTGAATGCAAAAGGTGGGACTGAGAGGGAAGTGGGATGTTTATATACTGTGCCAGCACTCTGCCCTGTGGCCTGGCTCAGAGAGGAATTGCAGCACAGAACTCCAACTGCTACCACATGAATCTACCACTTCAAAATAATTGTTTAGAGCTTGCAGAGGCCTCTAGTACAGGGGCAGATGTCACCTGACTTTGTTCCTGCTTTGCAATCCACAAGTGCAAAAGTACCATGTGATGGAAAACTTTGCCTTGGAAACAGCAGAGGGCTGGGACAGGAGCCCGGGAGGGGCCTGGCTCATTCCCTTTCACCAGAGTCGGAGCTGAAGGGGAACAAGATGCACACGGGAAAGGGAGCAAGCTGCTGGCTGCCATCCTGCTCTCTGCTTCCTGCCCTCTGGCTAGCAGAGGGTAGATTTCATCACCCACCTGCGTCATGACTATTACGAGTAAGGAGCCCAGTTGGCAGTGTGTACGCTCAGCATTTTATTCACAGAATCCAGATCCTTTTGACTTCTGGTGTGAGCTTTCACCAAATCACATTCAGATCAATTCATCAGGTGAATCTGTGCATAATCCTAGGACTGTTTCTGGCACACAAAACAGCTGTAACTGAAGTTTTCACCTCTGCTAAAATCGCGTTGAAAATTTCTTCATACATTAGACAGGCATGCTGTTAGCACCTGGCTTGTTAAACCAGGAATAAAACTATGCCATTTAAATTTGCAAAGATACCCTCACAGCCTCTCAGTCTTGTCCAAAACATAACACAAACACTGCATCCTTAGTTAACTTCCTCTCTGTAAGACTCTGTGCATCTTAAATGTCAAGTGGAAAACTGTAGATAACAAGCTACAGAGCCAGTAATGTCCTGCTGTTGCAGAAAAAGACCTGGGGTCTCCATTGTTGAAAGGTTTCTAAAACACGTTAAGACGTGCTTTTTCCCACATCAAGAGCAACCTAGGAGTATCAGCCTTTTCTAGAGGCAGGAGTTGGATCAGATGATTTTGGAAAAGCAGCTCTAGCCCAGTTTTTCCATAGGTCTGTCTTGTACCACTTACAACCAACCTGCACTTTAGCCAGATGTAAGTTTACAAAGGCAAATACTAGCATCAGCCTTTGCTCACCCTCAAGTCTGAAAAAACTCACTGGAAGGCTTAAAAAATTCAGTGAAGACGTTAACATTTTATTTACTATGTGATTAGTATTAATTTTTAATAAAAATTAATAACGATGAAAACAGCTATAAAATAATAGTATATATGACTTAATTCTATCATAATGGTAAGACAACTCTCTGATGATTCACATCACTATACTTCAGGTTTCTAAGGAACAACTACACTTTACCTTTACAAATATTTATTTTTGGAAGTTTTTTCTTCCCTTGGGATGATCTGTCTCCAGCTTACACACAGAATGTTATATATTACCTTCATGCAGGGAGATATGCAGCTGCTTACCAACATGTTTGCAACACTGACATTTCAATTCATGGATGTTACAAATGCTTTTTGTTAAAGTAATTGACTGTACTATTAGTATACCCTTAAAAAATAAGAGTGAAACTAATTAGTTAAGCTACCATATAAGCACTTCCCCAGCTGCTAATGCAAAGCTTAATAATACAACATCCTTAGCCAAAATTGAAGCCTGGGAAGAAAGTTTGTTGCTTCATTTATAGCCGTAGTAAAATCAGAAGCACAGTAGCTAGCTATAGCCAGGCAGCTGCCAGGTGTGCCTTTGGCAAGATGCTGCTCTGAGAATTCTTTTGGCCTACAGTTACATAGGGGTGAAAAGCAGAAAACCAGACAGATTGACTGAACCAGAGGCCTGCAGTTCGACTACATAAAAAGTCTTTAACTTCCAGAGTGAGTAGCAAAATGCTTCTATTTAAGGTCCAAATATAGTATTTGTACCCCAATATAAAGCATGTATATGTTGACCTTATTGAAGAATCTGGATTCGAATGGAACCAATGGAGAAAAGCACATCTAAAACTGCATTAAAAAATACTCATATCAACATTTCCTTTAAAAAGTTGAGACAGGATCTCACTTAGAAAGTGTCATCCATTTGGCACAGAAGAAATTTAACACTTCACCATCCAGGGAGGGTTGGCCCTGAAACATAGAGATGCCCCTGCTTGACAAGCCTAAGGATGTCTGGGAAGATTTAGGTGCTTGTGCTTTTTCAAACCCAAAGCTTTCTCCCTCAGATTCACTGCTCCTGGGGATCACTAGTCCAGAACCCACTTCTGAGGCAGTAACTGCACTGAGAAGTGAAAACAAATAAAGCAGGGCTAAAGACTCCATGGCACAGTGAGGCAGCAAGAATTGGATAAACAAGCAGGGCAGCTTAACATGGCAATTGCCTTCCTGCTGAACCAGTCCTGTGGCTGTCCCTCAGGCTCACACGCACGAGTTCCTTCACAGAACTGTCGCAAAACTTAAATTATTGATATCTGTGGAGCACAGCCTGTCAGGAGGTACCAAAGAACGCTCTCCCTGCAAAATAAATATGAAAGAGAGTAGATCCTGCAGCCACTTAAAGCCTGCTGACAAAGGGCTGAATCTTGCTCTGATCTTGACCCTGCAGATGGGCCTTCCAGCTCCAACTGAAAAGCAGCATGTGGCACCAAGCCTGGTCAGATTCCCATTTTGCAGCTAAACAGTCATGTTCCCAGGATGTAGTTTCTTGCTGGGGTTGTTTATTTGGAGCCTAACACCATTTCTGAGCTAACTTTCAGGTTAAAAGCAGGAAGTCTCATTGCTTGTTACTTGCTCAGAGCAGTGTAACAACCATGAACAAGGGCAAACTATCAAGTAAAAGTTGTTGAAACCAGTGGACAGCCTGGAGATCAGTGCATAACATTTCCTGCGTTTTCCCATCACAGGAATGACTACCTAACAAAACCACGAATGATAAAACAAGGATGTTTTTTCTTGGCAATTTGCACTAATGAGGACCTAGAAATTCTAATTCATAACAGGAGAGGAACTTTCAGGGATCAGGAACTTTCCCAAGATTTCTTCTGTGTTTTTCTCTGGAATGTGTTGACACCACAAGGACTTCTGCTATATCCAAGCCAAATGTAAGTAGACCTTGACTCTTTTTTTTTTTTTTTCTCCAAATAACCCAAGTAAAGCCTAGATAAAGCACTGATATATTCACCTGCTGGAATTAGTCAGAAATAGATGGTGTCACTAGCACAGCAACAAATAGAGTAAGATACACAGGAAGGAGGAACAGATTAGGGTCACACTGGACCTTTTTTGCATGCTTTTGCTGATGCTTACACAATAGATAAGCACTACAGTGCACTTGAACATGACAATGAAGATGACAATGAGAACTTAGTGAGTAAGCAACAGTGAGAGAAAGATGAGGCTTGCTGGGAAAACCAGAGCAGAAGACACACCTAATTTCAATAGAAAATAAGACAAAGTAGACCCTTATCTCACTGAAGCTACTGGGGTTCATGATCCTGACTGCAAAGAGGAATTTCAGTATGATAGCCCATTGGCCCAACGTGACTGCCAGCTGTAGGAGGATTTATGAAGATGATGCAGAGAAACAGATTGACTTTTGTAAGCTCTTGAAATAACTAGCAGCTGGAGAGGCTCATCTACGTCACCTAATCTGACCAGCTCTACTCTGCAGGAATGCTCATGGCCTCAGTAACTCATCTGCAGTGCCACTGCACTGCCCTCTAGTTCGCTGCACAACTACTCTCATTGAAAGAAACATTCTCTTATGACTTGAGATTTTCTTGTTTCAGCTTCAGGCCATTGCACCTTGTCTTTCCTTCTTCTGAGAATGTGGGTAATTCCCTTCTTTCATTTATACTATTATCTCTGCAATTATTTATAGTCTGTAACTGTAAATCTCCCGAGTCCTTCATTTAACACAGCTCTTTCAGTGTCTTTTTCTGCAGTCTTACTTTTCTGTCATTATCCATTACTGGATTTGTATCATCTCTGTTTTTAATAATTGTTATGATATGGGGTCTTGGGTGAATTCACCATTCTAACTGTAAGAAAATCACAGCTATATGAACCAGAGATTCATTATTTTAATACTATTACTTGAGAAAATGTAGTGTGTTTTATGTGACAATGAGACTCAAAAAGCACAGGCAACCTCATTTTCAAATGGCAAATCACATGTCCCAGAATTGGAGTGTAGAAGCAGAGCTCTGAGAATTCTCAGAATGAATGCCCAAAACATAGCAGTTTCCTTCAACTATATGGTAAGAAGTACAAGAAAAAGCAATAAAATAAACAGTGATGAGAACTAATAAACAATTATGAGAATATCACTCTGAAAGCAGGATCTCAGAAATTATTAACAAAACCTTTTCTCTAGGTGACAGTTATTTTCTTTTACATATATCAATATAAATTTAAAATTTGAATAGTGGTGTGTATTTACCTTAAAATAAGCCAAGAGCTCCAATAATAATAATAATAGTAATAATAATAATAGTAATAATAATAATAATAATAATAATAATAATAATAATAATAATAACAACTATTGGAAAAGGTATGGATAGCATTTATTCTACTAAATGATTGTTGCATTTTGAAATTTTTCTAAGCTTTTGTTTTCAAAAAAAAAAATACAAATCTGGCAGTGTATTAACTGCTGTTCCACAGACTGAACCATCCAGTCACTATTTCTGCTGTATTTACTACTAAATTACTTGAGCCCTGGCCAGGCACTGATAAATATACCCCCTGGAAGTGCCTTCTGACACACGGGGACATTTTTTCCTTCATTTTACTGGGCAAGGAGACATCAAAAAAATGATCTGCACAAGAACATTTGAAAAAGATTTCTATAAAGCCAAGTCATAAACTGAATCTAGATAGCCTGGGCTGCTGTTCAGTATCTTCACAGCAATATTCTTAGAAAAAAATAGGAAGATAACTGCAGTTGAAAAGCCTAAAGAATCACCTGTTATATGCAAATAAGATTTATGTTCTTGTAACAGGAGATGCTACGCTGTATGGACTGAAACTAACTGCAGAGATCATAATAAAATGTATCTCCAAGGAATAACAGAGACATGATAAAATTGCAACTATGACAAAAACACAGCTTTGAAAAGATACTTGCCTCTATTTTAAAGACTTTGGGTAAAATGAAATAAGGTTACGGCAGTGTAGTAGTTTTGCATACTAATGATGTGACGGACTTCGGGGAAAAAAGATCCAAATCAGTCTGGAACAGACAGATTCTAAGGGGATACAGCTGGAGTCTTATATGGGCTACCAGACAGGATGGCACGCACAGCTCTACACTGCTAGACGGCAGAAAGATATGTCAGAATTTTGTATTTTTACTTGAACTTTCCATATGCAGAAAAACATACTACTGATTGCTGTCAGTTCTGGCTACTTCAGCACATGAATGATGGTGTACTTTCATCAGGTAGACAACAAACCAGCACTACTGTAGTTGAGGAGTTTTTTTCTATTAAGTTTTCCGCAGCAGAGCTGGTAAAATATCATTTGAATGATCACCAGCCAACTTACTTTAAATCAAATTAACTGTTTATTGTAAAAGATCAAATTTTAAAAACCTGAGAGAACTAGAGAGTTCAAGAATTTGCAATTCCTTAAAATGATCATTAAATGTATTAATAAATTTTAAAAAGTAAGTCCATTGCACAGGTATTGAATATGATATTAAGATCAAAGATCCTCTAAGTATAGATCTGTAACTAAATTAATACTTGATTCACTTTTCAACAGAGCAATGATAATGCTGTCAAGTGTAGGATGGCTAAAGGAAAAAAAGGAAACAGTACAAGTGGAGCAGAGTTGAAACTCCAAAGATCTTGTGGTGGCAAAGACAGTCTCTATCCTAAGACATGCTTTGGAAGAACAAAATGAACATGATTTATATTTAAGGAAGACAATGGAAAGAGTTTCTCCAACTGCTGAGCCAGGCACCTACAGTCTCAACTTCAATAATGTACTAAGTTTCAGAACAAATACAGAATAGAAAACTTCATAACTTCATGTGTGCTTGGAAAACAGGATAAAGCAATTGGGATTTACTGGAATTTGACTGTACCCAGCTAACTTCACTCTTTTTTTCAACAAGCCACGTGAATTTTTCAACTAATTAGCTAGATCAAGTCCACATGTAGCTCAGTAAAGAATCTAAATGAAATGAATATGGGAAACTATTAGTTAAGCAGCAAATGCTGGCAATTTGTACAAGAGTTGCCAGATGGGGTAAGGTATATAGCTTGAAGGGTATATAAGGAGTAATGGTGAAAAGAAAATTTAAGGAGTTTACTAAGAGGTGATCAACCATGGGACCTATCAAATAGTATCACCATAAATCTTAAATATCATCACTAATAATCTAGAAATTAAAAAGGAGGTTAACAAAATTAAGGACATGAAGTTGGACAGCACACTTTAACAGACAGCCAATAGATAAACTAAATAATAGAAGTTGTATCAATGTCTCTGAATGACCATGCAGAAATGTCCATTTCTCCCTTTTATAATCAAAGGTACACTTGCTCCTCAAGATAAATACTTAGGGTAGGTGGATATGTACACCAGAGACCATGACACCATCTGATGCAGCCAGAGGGAGAGCACAGATTATCAATCAAGGTACTTCCAGCTAGGAAAATTATCAGTATCAGCTTAATGTCAGCATACAAGACCTGAAAAAGTCCTCCTGTGGAGCTCTCTGAGCACTGGAGCAACACCTACCTTTCTGTTCAGTCAAACTCAGGAAAGGTGGATTCCAGCTGAGAGAGGACCTGATGATCCCAGTCACAATGGTTAGATGAATGGTCTCTCAACAGTGAAGAGCTTAAAAGAGTTCAGCTAGTTTAGCTTGGAAAAGAGAGAGCAAGAGGGGACAAGGAAGAATGTCAGGCACAGTCACTGAACACAAATCTCAGTCCCAGAAGCAACAGGAACAAAGCTAACAGAATAAAGCAATTCTGTGTGTAAATTAAAAGGAAACTGAGTAATGCAGAAACAAGACATCAGGGTACTCTTCATAAGGTTTACAGTAAATGTCTCACTGTAAGCAAAAAATCATCAAGAAACCCTCATTTTCCCTTTGAAATCAGTCATAAGAAGGAAACAACTGACCTTAAAAGGATAGAATATATCCATACTATCTGGGTATGCCCTAAGATGGCCCATGCCTAAGAAAGTAGATTTGCAGCTTTCTAAGGCCTGGGCCTAAGGAATTGAGAGGCCCGAGCCTGCAGAATTGAAGTTGGAGTCTATGTACAGCTATAGGCAGACACATTTTCTTATACACATTATGCTACTCAAATAGATTCAGAAATTGTATTTCATGGCATCACACACAAGCAATTTCCTTGTAAGCAAAGTCTAACAATATTTCAACGTGCAGAACAACAGTATCTTGAAGATAGATGCAAAGGCATCAGAACTGATCAATGTAATATAAGTTAAAATGTAAGGGAGTGCTGTTATATTGCATTTCCTTTAGTTTAATAAATCTGTCTACCACTTCTTGCCAAACACCACCTGCGGCAGAGACAAGCTTGACCACTTGCCTGTCAAATATTACACCTCTTCCCTAACAAGAGTATCCAAAAAAAGACTGTGAAATTTAAACATATGGGGAAGAGGAAGGGCTAATGAATGAAAATGGCAAGAGTTTACAACACCCTTAGTGATGAAAAATTATATCTGCATTTAAAATGTGAGTAGGCAATGCAGAGTGTAACAACAAATAATTTTTGCAAGAATTATGGGACATGGAAAACACAATACACTGTTAAGTCCAAATAACTGATGAGTCCAGGGCAGTTCTCTCACCATGTCCTTAGTTTGTACTTTCATTGATCAGCAAGTCTATCTGAACAGAACAGTGAGAATTTCCCCAGTGAGCATGGTCCTCTGCTGCTTATTCTTACACAGAGGTAAACACCCACCTGTTACCTTTTGTGTGAAGCAAGAACGTGCTTCAGGATTTCTGTATTACACTTTATAAGGATAATACACTTTATTCTGTTTCCACATTATCCTCCAAATGTAAATGCACCCAAAATAGTGCAAGAACATCATAGCCCACTCCAAACTCGCCAGTAACATCCTTGCTCTGCCTTCTACTTCCTAGGCTCTACAGACACAACACCACAATCAGAACTTATAAGCCACTTAATTAATCGCATTTCTTATTTCTAACACACACCACATCATTTTTTTCCCTAGTAGAGAAGAAAACAAGTATTAATGTCCTTCTTCACTATGGAGTGTTTTGGAACACAAATGTCAGATTTATCATGTGAATGCATGTGTACGTCCACAAATGTGAACATATTAAGAAAAACATTAAAGAAGAACAAACTTCAAATTCCTCATTTTCCAGTGCAAAACTTTACAAACATGCACTTCCAGTTGAATTTTAAAATGTCTTTATCCTAGCAGGTTTTCTCACTGGAAAATCTGAGCAGAATATACTCCAATTTATGTATAATAAATCTTGCAGTATCAGTAAGATCAATTTTTATTTGGTTTATTACTAAGCATACAGAATTGGTGTCACATCAGGGCATGATATTCTAAAGTGTTTCTCATTTCTAAAGATACAAAATGCACAGCTGAGAAATTGGTAAGGGTATATTCTGAAGCCACATCCTATGGCACATCTGACAGAAACTGAAGCTCTTTTTTCAAAACTAAAGTTTTATCACACATTACTGAAACAAACAAACAAGCAAACAAACTAAAAGGATAATGGAAATTTTGGTTCCAAAGCCTGACTTACATTCTCTCATTTTCAGGCTTACACACTGCACAGTACCACCAATGAAATGCAAACTTGTGTTTTGAAAACAAATTAAATGCTTCCAAGGTTCCATTCCTAACATGACATAGCTATTATGAAGTCTTCTAGTACTGTAGCACAAAGAAAAATGCATTTGTGTTCATATCAGACATGCTCACAAACAGGGGAGCCCCATTAATAAGTGACTATACAAAGAAAACTGACCAGTTTGTAGCACAGAGAAGGAAATCCTGTCCTCACAGAAATCAGAAGCAAATTCCAATTGTTGATATTGGGAATTGTATTATTTTTTTTTTTTTTGCCATTGTGAAGAATACAACCAAAAGAAGTAACTATTTTCTAGGCTTCTTCAGAGATGAACTATACATTTCTTGTACCACAAATGATCGGAAAAAAAAATTAAAAAGTGGATTTAAATCACCAGTGAAACTTAAGTTCTGCCTTCTTTTTACAGCTCAGATAATGATGGTGGGTAAACAGGACTTTTCTGTTAGTCCTGATTCACTCCTAGATATCTTGAAGAACACAGGAATGGTGCATTTTTACTGCAAAGTTGTGTACATGTTTCTTTGTTTCCCTTCTTTTTGTGTAAAGCTGCAGACAGAACACAGAACATGGACACAAGCAGGACTTTTTAACCAGGGTATAAACCTTTACACAGTTTGTAGAGAAGCCTTTAAAAAAGAAGAAATAGGCCAATTTATCCCTCAGATACAGACACGCAATCACATGAATCAGGATTCATGCACATACCTATTTTAAATTATTCCCAAAGGACGCATTCTCTCTGTCTCATCCTCTGTACAACTCCTCAGTCAGTAATAAGATCCTGGCTCTGCACGTCCAAAATACAGCCATGAACACATCTCCTTCATTTACTGTAAGTTCAGGCATGCAATCTCAAAAGCAGTTAATGTCTTTAATGCCAGCACACAATGATGAAAGTATTTCTGCAACTGATCCTAAGGCAGGGTGTTGTCCCATCATACATAGCTGCTGCTTTTTCTACCCATAAGGCTTTCCTTTTCTTTATTAGATTAGGCTGAATATTGTAGACACATCCTCACTTCATGTCCTTCACCAAAGGAGCCGAAGGCAAAAGTCCCACTGATTTAAGACCTGAGGCTGAATTAATAATCCCAGTGCCTCAGGAATTCATTTAAAAATGGAGGCTATATGGTGTTTATATATATATCGCCTATATTAAGGCAATAAGAGAAAGGAACAAAACACACTGAGTTCATGTTACATGTACTCCAGAAGGTCCTTTTTGTTCTTTATTTTTTCTTGTAAGCTGAGTTTACACTCTATAAGCAACGAGCAAATTAATTATCCCAAAGGATCCAAACAAAAGGATGGGACCACTTATCCATTTTTTGTAAGTCCAAATACCAAAGGATGGGACCACTTATCCATTTTTTGTAGGTCCAAATGCATTAACCAGTGAATTGACGTTGTAAAGTCTCAGGGAGCCCATATCTGCCGCAATTCCCAAAAGGACAGGTAATATGATGCCTTTTCTTGTTGCGTCATATTTTAAGGTGAACGAAATGCCTAAGTGGTTCACTTGGCTTCTTGGCAGTACTTTACAGCTTTTTCAAGGGAACATCTCCTATTCAAGAATATTCACCGGTTACAGCCAGAAAAGAGGGTGGAGACTTGGACACTTTACTAAAAACAATCAGCAGTAATAAAACAATTATGCATAATATTCAATACCATATATCACTTGACTATGATTGCTTAACTGAGGTGGCAATGCCAGGTTTCTCTACATACTCCCTCTCTGTACTGAGGTTGTGCACTTTCTTATCCACATGCTGTCTGCAGCTGCCTGACTTCCCCAGGGCTGAAGAAGTTTAATTCAAACACGTATTGCAAAAAACAAAGACTGCAGGTCACTACTGGAAACAAACCAATGTTAATGCATTTTCCCCAACAAAATGAATAATTAAAATGAATTCCTTACAAAGTTCAGCACGCTTCCTAAACCTTAGACTATCCTGGGTGCTTTGCTCCTACATTATCACTAGCACAGTAGGACTGTTATTCTTCCATGTGGGTATTTTTAACAGACAGAAACCCACAATTTTATTCTATTCTCCTGAACAGATATATTCTGGCTTGTATCCTTATATGAACAAATGACTCTGTATTCATTATACACACTGCAGACCTCCTCAATATACCTTCCACTCCCACATGAAGCAAGCCTTTGAAAGAATATAGTTGCTGCAAAAGCATGAAACCTCAGTGCAGATGGCACCCATCTCGCAGACCATCTCATAGCATCCTGATTCCTGCCCCTTCCCTGAACAGAGTTCCTGTAAGGATGGTGTTAAGGATGGAGAAAATTTTTCTGTCTGGAATCCCTTTGTGGAGATGCCACCAAAACCTGTGGATTGTAAGATTCACACACTAACTTACTCAAGCACTTTAATATAGCTGAAATCATAAACATTACTTTATACCAAGGTCTGCTTTGGAGTTCAAACCCTGAGGTGTGCGAAGAGCTAGGTAAATCCCAGAAAGAAAGCTGGACCTCCATCACAAAGCCAGGTGCAGATGATTATGGAGCAGCCATAGTGCAGGGCACAAAGAAAGATTTTTCTCCCTCCAGTGAACCTGTATCTCCTACAGACAAACAAGGAAGGCCATCAGCTACCAGGATACAATAAGGTATGTCCAGCTTTTCATTTCTCCATGACTAGAGTCTTCTTGCGCATTGTATATCAGGATATGGCTTATAAAATATTTCTGTAATGACAGCAGGACCTTTATGAAAATGCTGTTCAGCTAAAAGCACAGCAGATCATGCAGCAGTGAGCACTGAAGGCAGTAGTTGTGTCGTAGATCTGCAAGGGGAATTATATTTTCAACATACTACTGACACTAAGCCGCCTTCTTGAGGACCCCAGTCAACCCCTGTGTACACAAAAGATTTTTCTTGCTTGAAGCAGCATATGTTTGCAAGAAGGCTGTAGCATCAAATGCCACACACCAGGCAGGCTGGGAAAGCAGTCTTTGCCCCTGAGGCCATGAAGTGGAAGAGCTGTTGGAAGGCAAAGCACTAGGAACTGCTCTCTTCATATTTGCACATACATATGAGAAATATAATCCCCAGATGTATTTCAGTTACACTAAAGCAAACCTTGACTTTTAAAAATCTTTTAAAGTCTCTGGTACACCAGCTATTTGCCCATTTGGATGGCATGTGCAGTCATTCATTACATGAACTGCAAGAGATAATCCACTCCAAAGTTATTCAGGCAGTAGTATGGTTTGTCTTTAGTGTAGTCATGATACAACCAGATGTGAATCAAAAAGAGCTTCACTCTGCAAATAACATAAAAAGAAATATGTTATGACATTGAGGAAACATGGGAAATCAAAGATGCTCGCCTCACTGGAGGAATCATTCATGTTACTGGAGAAAACCTAAAGTATTAGGCTAATAAATCAAGACTTCATTTCCAAGGGAAGAAACAGCAATCAGCTTTTTCATCATTTTTCGATGGAGCTGTTTGCTGAGGTTTGTATCTGCACAACAGTACTAAAAGCACAGCACACAGTACCACCATGAACTAGCAGGTCTACAGAAATACCTTTTTAAAAAATCAGAGTATTTTAGAAAGCACAATTTCAAATTCTAAGGGTGCAGTGTACAAACGCAACTTTGTATTTTACCAGCCCTTCATTTCTATGTATGAATAGAATACAGAGACGTAATTGGATGTATAAAACGCCACAAACGTGGCATAAAACTACCAATTCTCCTCCTTAAATAAAAGGTTAAGCTTGTAATTACACGATTTTGACATATCGTTTTGTAAAATTACTGATTAACTACGATCCTTCGATCGGATTAAGCAAAAGTAGTGCTTTTCCTCCTCTACAGCCGCGCCTGCTTCGTTGTAAATCAAGTTCCGCTACAGAGGGAGGGGAAAACCGCACAAACACGCGAGCATGTGAGCATGGGGCGGTGAGCACCGCGTGGAAGAAAACCTTCTTCGGAGGCAGCCCGGGCTCAGCGCGGGTTTCGGCACGCCCGGACCGGGGGAGCCGCATCCCCCCTCCCCGCGGCCGGCGGCAGCGGCGCTGGGGAGACGCCGGGGAAACAAAGCCGCCGCTGCCGCCGCGCCTCCCGACCCTCTCCCGCCGGGACTGCCGCGCTCCGCCGCCCCGGCGCAGGGTCTGGCAGCAGGGTCGCACCGAGCCCGTCCCCGCCCTGCGGAAGGAGGGCCGGGCGGGGGGGCGCGGGGGCTCAGCCCGCAGCACCTCACCGCTCCGCGCCGCCGCAGCGCCACTCACCGCGCCGCCCGTGCCCCGCCGAGCCGCGCCGAGCGGTGTGCGGGCGCGCCGCGGCGGCAGCAGGTGCCGCGGAGGAGGCAGCGGGGGCGGGCGGTGCTGGCGAGCCAACCGGGGCCCGGCGCGGCGCCGTGAGTCACTAGCGGGCGCGCAGGGCGGCCGGGCGGCTGCTATAAGAGCGCCGCGGGGACGGCCTCCCCCCGTGCATGTCTCCGGCTGCCGCCTCAACTCCTCGGCTCCCCGCCCGCAGCGCCCGCCTGCCCGCGCACCCCGTCCCCGGCGCGGCGATGCGGCTGGACCGGCAGCGCGGAGAGCCGAGCGACTCGGCCGGCAGGCGCGGCGCGGAGCGGAGGGGGGTCCCGTGCTGCTGGGTGCTGCTGCTGCTGCTCGCCCTTGGCTGTCTGCGCGCCGCTGCCGACGGTGAGTGCGGGGCCGGGGGAGTGAGCTGGGGCCCGCACCGCCGGGGCGGCTCCCGCCACTGCCCCCGCGGCGATGCCGTCTCCCACCGCCCTTTACTTTTGCCTTCCTCTCGTTATTTTCTCCCGCTCTTTCGGACTGCCTGCCCGCTGCCTCTGGGGGGAGCGGGGCGGGCCTGGGTGAACAGGGGGGCGCTGCCGCCGCGTCGGCCCCGCCGCCCCCCGTGCCGGGCGAGGCGCCGCCTTCCCCCCGGGGCCCCGGGCGGCGGGAGCGGTGAGGGGGGACCGAGCCCCGGGAGCCCCCCGCCCGCTGCAGGAGGGGCCCGCCTTCCTGAACGATACTAAGGAGGAGGGTCTGAGGGGCTGAGGCTAACGCGAGAGGGTCGGGGAGGATTTGGGCTCTATTGTGGAGGGCGAAAGAGGAGCGCTTGGGAAGCGCGCGGCGTTAAAGGTGCTGTCAAACTGCGGTGCAACTTAGGCTTTGTGTTATCCAGCGGTGTTGGCATGGCTGTAGTTCAGGGTCCGGGGGTAACCACCGTGAGGGGTCTCCACCTGGTGGCAAGGCTGGGTGCTGCCGGCGCCGGGTCCCTGCTCTCGGGGCTGGGCGTTCGCCAGTAGCGCTGCTCGTGGCCAGCTCCTGGGCTGCCTCCCGGCGTAGAAGCTGTTGCCCGTATTGGCAGGGGTCCTGCACAATGAGCCAGTTGGATGGTCGTTTAAAAATATTTTACTCTTAAGTGGAAGTAGTAATCATTTGGCTGACTCCTTTCTTCCCTGAGGAGCTGAGCTTCAGCCTGTGCTCCTCCTAGGTCGGAGGTGGGCAGTTGGAAGTCTGCATCGTCATATTGCTCTTAAATCTCCAGACTGTTGTGCTAAAGTAGGCCTAAGTGTCTGATCTTGGTAGTGTTTCCTGTAACAGCGTGCGGTAGTTCAGACACCAGGTATGTTGGGTAGAGCCATGCCAGCATGTTGTTGTATCCAGTATTCATACAAAGAGAGGGAGGAGAAATGTCGACCTAGTCACCTCTTGTCTCCTAGTCCTGTAGGTTGCTCACATGCTTGGTCACAACAGACACGGTTAAATAGTTGTAAAATGAAAGACCAAGCTGGCACTGAAAGCGCTACTTCACTGTGCTCGGCAGTCATCACAAGAGATACACAGTGATGGTAATTAGTAGGCTAGCTAACCAAGTTATTCTGATTGTTCTTTCAGTTTGAGTTAGTGGCCCCATCAGCTCTCTTCTGCTGCTAGTTGTAATTGCCGGGGTTTGGGAAAAATCTAAGCTAGTTCCTATATGAGCTCTCACAAGGTTTCCCAATCACGGTTGGAAGCTTTTCTGGGACTTGGTGTCAGATGACAGTACACAAGTGTCACATGTTTGAAGCTGCCCAGACAAGTAATCTGGCAACTTGCTTAAGGGGCTGAGACTAACAGTGATAGCAGAGATATGGAGAAAGAAGTTGGGTAGCCAGTGTAACTGTGCTCCTTCACCCTACACACATTGCTGCTTCCAGTAAGTAGTTATCTGGGGAACAGTAAAGTAGTATGTGTTAGCAATCACAGGCTCTGATGTTACTGTTCTCAACATTTTTCAGCCTATGATGTATTCCAATAAAGAGAAAATGTGTGAAGGTGCTTCTACTGTAAGAAGAGCACATAAAGAGAAGCTTTACATTAGTGGGTAATTGATGCTGATCCAAAAATCATTAGGTGTCTAGTGACTGAAGCTGCAGCTGAGGTATGACTCCATTGCTTCAAATAACAGTGGATTAGACTGGTCGTATCTAACTAAATTGGTTACCTGGCATTGTAGAATGGTGCTTGTTGTAGGACAGGGGTCAGAGTTACTGGCTGTAACTAACCATCTTACCTGGAGCTCATTTCAAGTGGCTGTTAGAGTCTGACAGACCTCTTCAGAAGCAGTAGCAGATGCTGACCTCTACCTTTGTGCACCTGTGTAGGTGTCAGGTCTTGTCGATTTTTTTTACTTGTTTGTGGGCTAAAAGTAGTTGCTCTGACATTTCACTTGGTATCAGCTGCAGAAGCAATGATATATTCTTGGAACGGTTTGTTGTTAGGATTGTAATTGTAAAGTTACAGCTGTTGCTCCAAGCTCAGCTCTGGTTTCTGTTAGCCTTGTGTGTAGCTTCCCTGTAGCATTTGGTCAAAATGGTCTTACATTTGTAAGTCACAATGTACTAGGCAGCCTTAGCAATCCTTTTCTGGTTGAAACAGAGTAACTAAGGGCCATGGAGTTATTTTGGGATCTCCTTAGTGGCAGGCTTAGTCTAATATCTCTGTATGCTATTTTGGGAAAGGTTGACTGTTCTCACTCTGAACGCCTGGATGAGGAAGTCCTGAAACTAGCAGGAATCAGTTGTTGCATATTTTATTTCATGCAGTAGCACAGTAAAACCTGAAATATGTCGCCAGGGCCCCCAACTCTAACCTTCTTTTAGAGGTTGCTGGACAACAAGGTATCAGGCTTACAACAAGCTTCTAATTGTGGCATCTACTCCCACTCTTAGGTGACTGTGTGTGCCGTCTACCACAAGGCAAGCTAATTGACTGGCAACTCATGACCAAGTAGTAGTAGTAGTAGCTTTACAAAGCCACGCTATTAGAAAGCACATGCTGGTGTAATTCCCAACCAGAAAAGGAAACAAGGGAATGGAAACAGTATATACAATAACTGATGTTCTGATTTTTGGTACTTTTTAAACACAGTTCCCATAAAAAAAGGTGTTAACTTTGTTCTTACAACTGGGTTGCTGCTCTACTCCCCCAGTAAGACTACTAAAACATTAGCAGAACTCAATGAGGTGCTTTTTCACATCCTTGCTCATGGATTTACATGAGACATTCAGCAGATAGAATTGCTCATGTTCTTGCTTGTACTGTCCAGCATTTGAGTACCTCATGCCTGATGGCTAGCCAATATAATGTAAAATGGCTGAGTACCTTCCTTCTGCTTGGAAACTGTCTTGCATTTGCCATGTCATACTGAGAGGACATAAAAATAGCAAATAATACTCTACTAAAATTTGATGCCCTTTGAATGCCAGAACAAAGCACTCTCACTAAATGATGCAATAAACCAAGAAGGATCAGAAGTCTTGCATCATGCTCTGGGCATGTGCAGCCAATACTGATGCACAATCTTACACACTTGCCTGCGTGCATTAAGTGGAACAGCTCTGGCTTAGCTGCTCAAGATGCAGGCTGCTGCTTTTAGTGACAGTTATAGCAGGGCTTCCAAGACAAAGCACTCTCCCTTAAGGGATGGGGTCATACAGTTGTAGAGCTGAAAATACACTGGAAAATGCATTCTAAGGATCTTGCAGAAAGCAGTACCTTACTCAAACATACTAGCAAACCAGGACTTACCAGTTGTGAGACAATGGGCTTCATTCCAGAAGGAAGTGATGAATTACCTTGCTCTTTTAGCATTACACTTCTTTTGATGCATACCAAGGAATGTCTCTGGATGCCGCTTTTTGAGGGGTAACATAAAGCATGAAAACTTGCTCAGCTACAAAGCCTTTATCTAAGCTACCTTTACAGATGTCTTGGGGATTCTGCTGTAATGTGTTAGCAGCAGAGCATTGAAATGCTAATCTGGCTTGACATTAATCAAATTTAAACCCGATTTGCTTAAAGTTTGAAGAGTTTTGAGAATGTGATGCTAGGTGCGAGGCAGCAAAAGTCGTTGTGGGCACACATTTTTGTAAGCTTGACCCTGCCTTGAAGAGGAAAACTGAGTGAGAGTAACACTGAGACAGTTTGCCGCAGTTTGGCAGGTGAATGGCTATGGTGCTTAAACTCTGCTCTTGTACTGTGAAGGAAAGCTTTTGGCTTTACTTTCATGATTTCATGATTGAATAAGGTGATTGCAGAAATTTGGAGCTCAGATCTGGTTTTCTGTTGAAGTTATGCTCTTGATTAGGCTGGGTAGCTTCTTGATCAGTGGGGAAAGCAAGAAAGTATTGCTTAACAGTATTGAGGTGTAGCTTCCTTTTTTCATTGAAGGTGCAAGAGCAAAATGTGAAGAATCCCAGTTTGCATGTGGTAATGGACGCTGTATTCCTCAAATCTGGAAATGTGATGGTGATGAAGACTGTTCAGATGGCAGTGATGAGAGTGCTTGTGGTAAGCAATCAAAATAATACTTCTGTAGTGGTACTTGCTAGTTGGAAGTGGGGACTTAACAGTAGATAGCTGGAGAGATACTTTCCTGCCCAGCACTTCAGGCAGTCAGAACACAAGGACAAATTTCTTAGAATAACCACTATTGATTCCTTGTACCCATCTGAGGCAATTGAATTTTCCTGAGTGTTATCTAACTCTCCTGAAATTGGCAACTGAGACAAAGCTTGTGACCAAAATTCTTCACTTGTGAGAGTGATGACTGACAGGAACAGAATATAAGCCTGTTCTCACTTGTTTCTTGAATACATAATAGAAAATGTTTGCTATTAGCACTCTGCTGTTGGCTATTCCATGGCTAAAAGCCCTGTTTTGTATGTGGAAGTGATTCTGCTGTGTCTCCTATAAACATTAAGTCTAGCTTTGGCTGCCAACCCTTGCTTTAAGCAGGCATAGAAGCCAAGATAGATGACTAGATTTACTTGGAGACCAGGCAAAGCATACTCTATATCCATCGCTGGTGTGGTTGAACTGCCAGTCTCCTCAGGCAGACCTAACCTATTACCCTAGAGTTACATAGTACCATGCTTCTGTAATGACAAATCAAATGCCTTGACCATAAACTCAGAGTTCAAAACCTAAATATTAATATCAGCAGACCTTATTTTAACTTAGGTCTGTTCAAAGCAGCAGCTGATATAAACTAACCTGCTTAGTCTCCTTAGCCATAGTGGTCCTTCAGTGCCTGATTAGATGAATATAAATGTTTCTCTGTACACTGTTTACTAGGTTGGTGGGGGGCAACACCAGGCATCCACAAACTAAGGACATTGAATAACTTTCTAGGGCAGCAAAGCTGATCCCTGTTAGCAATAAATAAGCTAAACTCTGGTACCTAAACAAGTGTCTTTTTCTCCCTTGCAGTGAAGAAGACGTGTGCCGAATCTGACTTTGTGTGCCTCAGTGGTCAATGTGTGCCTAACAGATGGCAGTGTGATGGGGATCCCGACTGTGAGGATGGGTCTGATGAGAGTTCTGAACTGTGCCGTAAGTGAACCTGGCATGGTGGTGTAGCCAGGCCTCTGGGGAGGAGCATTTTGACTTCCTGCCTGCTTGCAGTCTGGCTCTCCTCCTGAAGCAGGGATGAACTTGTCCTGGGGAGCACCTTCCTAAGTGCTTGGCCTTGTCAGGGTCTTGAGGAGACTTTTCACTGCTTAAAAAGATGCAGAACTGAGTGGGCACTCTTGCACTTGCACTGTTAAGAGATAGCAAGTGACAGGTTTTCCCCACAGTCAGAAGCAGCAAGGAGAACATGATAGGCCTGTCACTGTGGCTTGTCCACCAAGTGATTGCTGTTCTCCAAGGCAGCTGCTTTGCAAGTGCAGCCCCAGTACTACAGAGCTAATGTAGGGACTGGGTATCTGACTACCTGTTGGGTGTGGGAAGCCGTAGTGCAGAGACTTGACTGTGAAGTCTCAGGATTAACGCTCTGGTCTGAAGTATCATAACTCATCTAGCAGTATAGATCTGTAGTATAGAAAGTGTCATTTTCCTGTATCAGTAGGATCCACAGTGGGGAATATTTCAGCCCAAGTCCTAGTGCACTTTGGCATTACTCCTCCTTACTACTACTTGTAACTCAAGCTGCTACAGTGTAATCAGCATGCAGTCACAAAGCTACCGCTGCAAAGGTACCCTTAAAATATTAATCTCTTAGGAATTAGAAACATCTTTTTTAACTGAACATTACAGAATAGTATAGCCTTTTCCATCAATTTATACAGATCTTGGCATCTAAATAATTGCAACTTTGTCCAGACCTGAAGCCTTTCAGTCTCAATTTTCAGCACAAATGCTGATACCCAAGATCAGTGGCTCCTAGATTGAAGTAAAACTTCTTTTCAATAGACACAAGAACATGCCGGGTAAATGAAATCAGCTGTGGTCCTCAGTCAACTCAGTGTATCCCAGTGTCCTGGAAATGTGATGGTGAAAAAGACTGTGACAGTGAAGAAGATGAACAGAATTGTGGTAAGGAGAGAAATGGCAGTTGCATAACTCTGTTTGAAATTGACTTGTCTGGAAAGGAGCTACCTGGGCAATACATCTGGGAAGATAAATTTTTGATAGTATCAATATCTCTCCTACATTAATCTTGTTTTGCAGCTACTTAAAGCAAACTTTTTGTAACAATCCTCTATCCTGCTAAATTAAGAGCTACAATAATGTTAGCTTTTTAATGTGGGTCTTTTTTTCTCTGCTAATTTTGGCAGTAGCCATAGGTATGTTTAGTCACTTGGCAAGCCAACTGTCAGAACTTGTTTTCTGGAGAGTTCCTGAAATTACTGCTTACATTGACAAATTGTCTCCTAAAAGTGTAGTAGCAACTTTTAGTAAAGAGCATAGCTAATCTACCTTATAGTCCTATCCTGAAATATTTGTGGAGCTGGATTTCTGATGTTTGGGTGGCTGGGGCGGTGGGGAGGGAACTTCAGGCTGGTATGCAAGTAAAGCTGCCATTGCAGCATTAGAGCCAGCATTCCTGGCTTATTCAAAAGAATTTGCATACATATGAGTTTTCTGAGGTGTCTTGAGACATACTTGCTGTAACCAAAGCCACAGGACTGGCTTCCATCACAACCACCTTACGTGATGGCCTAATGAGACACAGATCTCCAGAATTTGCTATGTGTCTGTGGAGTTGCCATCTTACTCTACAAACTAATGCCTTAATCTACAAGTATATCTACAGACAGTGTTTCTAATGAAGCTGATAAAACTATGAGCCTAGGCACCCTGAGCTATTAGCTACAGTGCTATTAAACCAGCATAATTTGTACTGACATAAATTGCATGGATGTGCCTAACCACAGGATCAACTCAGGCAAGATCTTGGTCTGTTATCCCTACTGGTCCAAGCAAATGGGGCACTGCTGTCCTGGGGACCAGCACAAAACACCTTAATTTCAAATTACAGTACATGCTGACCATCAGACTACCTTAATCTTAGTCTGTACTCTTGAGTTAGCATTTCTTTTATCTTCTGTCTTTGGTTCACAGGGTTAGACCCTGTTTTCTGAAAGACTTGCAATCTGAGGTGCAGGACAGCCTAGCTACTTCAGAAGGTTATTTTCACTCAGTAGTTCAAATCTGATGCCTATCACTTACAATGTCCAAAGGCAATGAGGATGGTCTGTGGAACTCAAATGTCCTGTAGGTGGTCATTTAGGCTTCCCTATTGCCTTATACAGGATGCTGATATTGTGTCAGCTAGCAGCTGAAAAACAAAATATCTTCACACAAAAGTCAGCCTTCTTGTGACAATGTACTAATCTCTCTTACTCCCATTACCCCAGGCAATGTGACTTGTAGTCCAGCAGACTTCACGTGCAGCAGTGGGCAATGTATTTCCAAGAGCTTTGTCTGCAATGGTCAAGATGACTGCAGTGATGGTAGTGATGAGCTGGAGTGTGCACCTCCTACCTGTGGAGTTCATGAGTTCCAGTGCAAGAGCTCAACTTGCATTCCCCTCAGCTGGGTGTGTGATGATGATGCTGACTGCTCTGACCACTCAGATGAGTCTCTAGAGCAATGTGGCCGCCAGCCTGCACCTTCTGTGAAGTGCTCTGCCAGTGAGGTGCAGTGTGGCTCAGGTGAATGTATCCACAAAAAGTGGCGCTGTGATGGAGATCCTGACTGCAAGGATGGAAGTGATGAAATCAACTGCCGTAAGTTCACTTGGTCCTTCTCTAGGAGGTACTGCTTGACTCCTCTTTTATTTCCTTTGCTTCAGTAAACCTCAGGAGTAAAAGTCTGTAATGACTGTGTCCTCAGCTTCTCGGACCTGCAGACCAGACCAGTTCAGATGTGAAGATGGGAACTGCATCCATGGGACTAGGCAGTGCAATGGTGTGAGAGATTGTCTGGATGGCACAGATGAAGCAAATTGTAACAATGGTAAGTGTGGAACTGAGCAAGAATAAAGTCTTTGCAGAATATCTGTTGAAGTTGGGAGTCACCCTCACAATCTTCTTTATGTCAGTTATTCAGTGCTCTGGACCTGGCAAATTCAAGTGCAGAAGTGGAGAATGCATAGATATCAATAAAGTGTGTAACCAGCAGAGAGACTGCAAGGACTGGAGTGATGAGCCCCTCAAGGAGTGTAGTAAGTGAATGAACTCTTTGCACAATGCTGATTACTAGATTTGCTTAGATATAGCCTCTGAGTTGTCACATGTCAGCTGGAATGCCGATTGGCACTTCTTGGTGGCAAATTTACAGCTGGGACCAACCTCGTTAATAGGCTAGTTTTATCATAGCCAAACTGGCTGATAGGATGATTTCTTTGTAGTCAGGAAAGCACTTGAATGCATTAGAAACACTGAAACTTCAGGAACCTCAATCTTTCTTGCTGCCTGCTTGTAACTCGAGAAAGTGCTGGTAGCTGAGTGAACGTGAATTTGAGGGGGGTCTCTTGTATATGACTTTGAGTGCCAGAACAGTTGAGGGGGTTCTCTTGTATATGACTTTGAGTGCCAGAACAGTTTATCACGTGTGACAGGCATTGTTAGAAAGTGGATGTGTACCTGGAAAAGTGCTCCATGGCTAAGACTATAAAGTTAAACAAGAATGCCTTCTCAGAAGTGGCCAATTTTCTCTTGTAGACATCAATGAATGTCTGGTGAACAATGGCGGATGCTCTCATATCTGCAGAGATCTCATTATTGGCTATGAATGTGACTGTCCTGCTGGGTTTGAGCTTCTGGACAGGAGAACCTGTGGAGGTACATATCTAGTAGTTTAACATGGACTCTGCTGGTGATATTGGAAGTGAGCATAAATTAAATTTTTGTTTTTACAGATATTGATGAATGTCAGAACCCCGGTATATGTAGTCAGATCTGTATCAACCTGAAAGGGGGCTACAAATGTGAATGTAGCCGTGGCTATCAGATGGATCTTGCTACTGGGGTGTGCAAGGCAGTTGGTGAGTGTTGACATGACTTTCATATTCCCACTTTAAAATGAGTCAGCAAATGATGCACTGTTTATACTACTGTGGATTTTACACTAGCTGTTCTGGTGTTACTGATCACTACTAACACTTCAAATGATGCCATGATACAGTACTTAAAGCTGCCTGACATAAACTGCTTGTGTCTGCTCCCTGGGCAGGAGGATCCTCCCCATCAAGTTGTGGAGGGAGAAAAAGATGAGGTATGGTACAACCAAGACCTCTGTCAGTATCTGCTAGCAAGTGTGGAATGGCAAATACTAAATATGATGACTCTTAAAACTTTTTGTAAAAGAAAAGTATGTGACTGAATATCCAGAAGTGCAGATAACAAACTCTTTTCACAGGGAAAGAACCAAGTCTAATTTTCACCAACCGCCGGGACATAAGGAAGATTGGCCTTGAGAGAAAAGAATACATTCAGCTTGTAGAGCAGCTAAGAAACTCTATAGCTCTAGATGCTGATATTGCTGAGCAAAAGCTTTACTGGGCAGACTTCAGCCAGAAAGCAATCTTCAGGTAAATGGGCTTAGCTTCTGAACTAGTGTACTTCCCTAAACCATCCCATGGTTTTACCCAAGCTATTTCTCTAGTCTCTGGTTATGAAAACTAGATTCCTGGTGTCCTGAAGACAAAGTACAGTTGATGCAAGTTCCCACAGCTACCAATGTGTATGCCTGTTGCACTTCCTAGTAACTGCTACTGCATTTGTACAAAAGGCGCTCTGTGGAAAGTCCCACATGCATCTTTTGCCTGAAATTTGCTGAGGTGTGCCCAAGGGATAGTATCTGCAGTGGAAGATACTATCCCTTGGGCACACCTCAGCAAATTTCTGGTTGAAAGCAAGTAATTCTTGTCTTCCAGTGCCTCTGTTGATACCCGTGATAAAGTTGGAACACACATCAGAATCCTGGACAACATACACAGCCCTGCAGGAATTGCTGTTGACTGGATTTATAAGAACATCTACTGGTCAGACTCAACTGCAAAGACCATTTCAGTGGCTAGCCTAGATGGCACAAAAAGAAAGGTTTTGTTTCTCTCTGAGCTGAGAGAGCCAGCTTCTATTGCTGTAGATCCTATTTCTGGGTGAGTATTTGTCCAGGTTCTTTTAAAAGAGTGCACCTACCAACTACATGTTCTGATAACTGACTTAGGTAGCCTTTGTTAGTTATTGGTCATAATAAAGAGTGATACTACACAGTACTATAGTGCATCATACAACATAAATTCTGCTTCACAGCTTTATGTACTGGTCAGACTGGGGTGAGCCAGCAAAAATTGAAAAAGCAGGAATGAATGGATTTGACAGACAGCAGCTTGTGACAACAGAAATCCAATGGCCTAATGGAATTGCTCTAGGTATGTTGAACTTGTCTCTGCCAGAGGTATTCTGGAGCTTAAGCAATTTTTTTGCTACAAAAGCCAAGGTCATTCTTCAGAGAAGTATTTTCAGCTTCTAAGAAAGAGAAGCTTCTGTATGCCTGAAGACACTGCAACAGGCATCAACACTTCTCAGATACTGAAATAATAACTTTTCCTGAACTGCTGTATATTATAGTTGAGGCACAGGCCACATAGGCATCACTGCAGCAGCCCTCTCTATGCTGGAATGGTAAGAAACTAGGGCAACACTGCCACCATTCTCAAACCTGTGCGTGTTTCAATTCTTGCAGCGAGCTTTGGAGGTTTTCTCCATGTGGACACTAAATGTATTGGTGTTTTCCCCCTCCTAGATCTTGTAAAAAGCCGCCTGTACTGGCTTGATTCCAAACTACACATGCTGTCAAGTGTGGACTTGAATGGCCAGGATCGTAGAATTGTGCTGAAGTCACATATGTTCCTTCCTCATCCCCTTGCTCTAACCATTTTTGAGGTAAGAATGACTTCCTATAGTCATTGTCAAAGATCCTCTTCTTGCTGGTATGGTATGGGACTGATAGCATCATGGAGGTAATGGGATGCAATGACATTGTCTTCTAGGACCGTGTGTACTGGATTGATGGAGAGAATGAGGCAGTCTATGGTGCCAACAAATTTACTGGAACTGATTTGGTTACCCTTGTGAACAACCTCAATGATGCACAGGACATCATTGTGTATCATGAACTTGTTCAGCCTTCAGGTAATTTCAATACAGTTTATAGTTAAGTGAGTGCATACTTGTAAGAAGCCTGCCCTGCCTGGACGGTGGCAAATGGTATTCCTTCCTTGTACAGCTGTCCATTCCTACTCCTGCTCTTGGAGCTTCTAATATAGGCAGCCCCATGGGGGTTGAGAGGTCTAGTTGCAATTGCTCTTTCTTGGGCAGAGCAGATATAAATCTATAACCAGCTGAGACATGTAACTTTACTAAAACAATTACTGAGAAAATACTTCTGCTGCACACCTGGAGCATGAAGGCTCACTCTTGTTCACTCCTGAATTGCTGTACCAACAGGTAGGAACTGGTGTGAAGAGCACATGGCAAATGGAGGCTGTAGCTACCTGTGCCTGCCTGCTCCTCAGATAAATGAACATTCTCCAAAGTACACCTGTGCATGTCCTGCTGGGTACTTCTTGCAGGAGGATGGTCTGAGATGTACAGGTACTGTAACACAACTGAGATCATTCCCAGGATGAATGGGGAAGGAGTATGAGAGTATTGAACCATTAGGGGGAAGGAAATACAGCGCTATAGGCTACAGCTTTGCTAAAATTAATCTGATGTAATTAATCCTGGAGGGGAGGTCCTTATGCATTAATATGGCCCTTAGAGTCTGTAGGTGCTGTTCAAAGTCCATGCTTTGCTTCTGCGTCATCATCATCATTTGCAACAAGATCTTGTACCTCCATGGCTTTCTGCAGACAGCAAGCACAAGGACAAAACATAGTCAACCTCCTACAAAACAGGGGTATAAACTAACATGGCTGTACCTATTAATACACAGATCAAAAGGTGATATGCTAATGTTGCTGCCCGAAGAAGCTTGTACCTCCCTTTCGGTCCAGATGAGCATGCTGCTGTACTAGAGTTGTCACTACTGACTATGCAGCAGGCTTGCTTTGTCCTGTGGAGTGGAACTAGAAACTCCAAGGTGCCACAGACTGTATTGCATATTGATTCTGACTACCAGAGTGCTAAATGCAAGGATGCTGGCCTCCCTTGGCTGCTCTAAAAGGTTGCTATGGGTATCAAAGGCTATACCTAACCAGTAACTTGTAAAACTGAAATCTTATTCAGAAAAACTTATGGGAGGGGTGGGATGGCTTGTGACTGTTGTGACTTTAAATGCCTGTAATTCATTCCTAATTAACTGCCTGGCCTTGTTCTTGGAACCACTTTTCATCAAGAACTCTCTGCTGAGGGTGTGCTAGTGAAATAGTTAAAAGTCAGTGTTCCCAGTGAAGCTAACAACCTGCATGATCATTTTTGCCATCTGCTGAACCTTCACTACCATGGCTCTCATAGCAAAGCCATTGCAGAACTTCAGGATTAACTGATCTATAATTAGCTCTTGATCTATAATTAGTTTCAGGTACTGGAACAACTGTGGCTTACACTGAGGCTAAAGATACCAGCACAACAGAAAAATCTCCAACTGTTGGACTAGTTCCTGGAGGTACTGGTCCCAATAACTCACACTGCTAAACATTAGAGAAATTAAGTGCAAACTGACCAACTAGCCCACGTGGAAGCTTTTTCCTTTGCATGCAAGTAGAGAACACAGGCCAGATCACTTGTGTAGTGTAGCAGCTCGAGCATGTATTAAACAGATTTAGTTCACATAGGACAGTGTGGAATCTGTAGGTTCCATGAAATCCCAGGAGTGCTCAGAAAAGGCAAGCAATAAAGAAAGCTTCCAACTAATACAGGATGAAGCATGTTAGGCTGTTCTAGCAGAGAAGCTAATCAAATAGGAGCTGCTGGGTTTGGGAAATGCTTGCATATGACAATCTGCCAGCCTGTCAGTGCGCAAGCTCACTGCGTCAAATTCTCATGCAGCGTTCAACACTAGTGGTACAACCTCTGAAGTAACTGCAGCTGGAAGAACATCAGCAGCTTGGATCATTCTTCCTGCTGGTGAGTAGAGCATTTACTAGCCTTTTGGACCCCATATCATGGGACAAGCCACTCTTTGGAGCTTGACCTGACTCTACTCCATGTTTGCAATCTCTTTATCTCCTTGCAGTATTGCTAATGATGGCTGCAGCAACTGGCTACTTCATGTGGCGTAACTGGCAGCACAAGAACATGAAAAGCATGAATTTTGATAATCCAGTTTACCTAAAAACCACAGAAGAGGACCTCACAATTGATATTGGAAGACACAGTGGTTCAGTAGGACACACCTACCCTGCAGTAAGTAAACCTATTATGTCTGAGACTCCAGGTTAATAATTGGAGTAGAAAGGCTGCCAAATGATCCCTGAATTGAATTTAGGAGAGGTCTCTGCTTTTGAAACCTGCTGGCTGCAGGCACTACTGGGCTAAATCAACTGACAACTTTACCCTACAATTAAGGTTAAAGTTCTGGTAGGCAGCTAGTGTCTGTACCTAGGATGGAGTAATCTGTGCTGAATGTGGTCACTAGCCTGCAGAATTAGCAATGGTGTGTGTTGCTTTGTCTTTTATTGGTGCAACTGTAGCTAACTTGTACTTACTTTTTTACAGATATCCGTTGTCAGCACAGATGATGATATGGCGTGAGCACTGGATCAGCAATCACTTTCAGTTTACTTGTGTCTTACACTCTTTGGGGATAGTAACCAGGTTTGTGGCTGAAGGACTTCCTCCATTCTTGGAAGAAAGAAGATACTTTCTGTACTTATGGAACACTTGTGTAAATAGTTATTTTCTACAGCTTAACAACTCTGTAAATACCTGTCCACAACAATTCAGCTGTTAGTGGTTACAGTTTTATCAGTAACCCTTGGGTTGGTTAGTCAGTAACATCACTGACCAAATATAAAGCACTTTCCATAGAAAGCCATATTCCAGCCACAACTTGTAACACCTGTACATATGTCTATAGGCCACTTGTAAATAATTATTGGAAAATCACTATCAAGCACTTTGAAATACTTCAGATGTAAATTATTGTACACTCTCTTTTTCAATGATTGGGGCAATGGCAATAGGATAAAACGGGTTATTATGATTGCCAAAAATTTGTAAACATAAGTAATTTTATATGTACAATTGCTTCAGTCTTGTCTGTTACCTCCTAGAGGTCTACAAGAATGAATGATCTTTAAGAAACCACTGTAAAACTCAAATGCAGCCAAGGGGATAAAAATAAAATGAGTCAAGCAGTTAAAGTATTGTTCTTGATTATTATGTTAGCACTGAAGTAAAATGATGCATCTATCTCCTATGTTGAAAGGTTTAGTAGGCTGCACTACCACTGCCAGCCAGATAATGAAGTATTTCTTCAATTATTTCAGCAGCATTCTAGGCAGCTAAGACACTTGTCAGATAATGTTTGTTCTTAAGAGTAATAGTCTGCACAGAGTAATGGACAGTGTGGGTCTCCTGTCGGAGAAGCCCAGCTGATCTCCTAAATTAAGACTGACACAGGCTAAAATGACACAACTACTGCTGCAATATTTTGAGAGGCAGCACTGGCAGACATGCAAGATGGAGACAGGTCAGAGCTCACTTCTGCCAGGTGAGTGTGAGGTCCTTGCAGTGTCAGACTATTGGCAGTTACTCCCCATAACTATTGTAGTATGAGGTGCTTCTTGACTGTTGCTAACCCTTCCCCCTTCAAGGTAAGAAAAAAATTGCTTATGCTGGGAGGGATGCAATTTCAAGGCTAAAACATAATTTGGAAGAAGCAATAATCTCTTGGTTATGCTTTAGTGATGACATGTTAAATCATTCTCAATCAATCCTGTCTCTAAAATAGTAACAAAAAATTCTTTGAGTCAGAACTTGGATCAGTTCCTAGGCTTGCTTCTAGTGCCTGTTCTCATTGCAGTTACAGCTGGGGTCTATTCTCTTAATGGTCTTCTTGTATTGTGGACTCCTTTATTAACAGAGGAGGACAGCTGCCAACTTATGCAGATTTAAAGTAAGTTGTTTCTAGCAAGTTCACAACTCTTCGGGGAGTTGAAGCTTCTAACCAGCTATCTCTGGCAGGCAGTTAAGATATCTGGAACTCATGTGGACAAAATTGTCTTGCGAAGATTAGGATGTAAGGGGGCCTCTATAATTTCTGGCTAGCAATACTGTATCTATTTTACCAAGTACCTTCTGGGATAAAGTGCCTTTCATAGCTGCCTAATATGTGAGGTTCATTAGTTATGGGGTAGAATTCAGCTTGTTCAGTTAAACTCCTAACTCTGGATACTCTGAAGTTATAAAATAAAACATAATTCTCAGTCAGATGGTTAATTATAAATTCACATGGCAGCTACTTACAGGCAAAATGCTCTGCTTTCCCAGTCTTTGTACAGAACAGCTCTACTTTTTTTGATTAAGTTCATTGCTCTTACCAGTAACATACCAAATGGTATAAGGAGAGACCAGTAAGACCAATAAAGACATTTCTTCCTGAGGTTAATAGTTATTTGATGTAGCAACTCAAGCCTATTTTGGGAACCTGAGGTAGTTTTTACAGACACTGTGGAATCTAGGAATTTGTTTTCTGACTTTACTCCAATGTGCTGAACAAAGAATAGTGCCTTGAGAAACAAAGTTTATTCCTATAGTCTAGAGGGGACTTAACACTTTACCAGATAAAATTTAGATGGCTTCATATAGCAGGAGAGAGGAATGGGGAGTATAAGGCAGTAGGAGATGATACAAGATGGCTTGTACTTATTTTCAAATGTCGCTTGGTTGGTAGTCTCACTAGGTTTATTCTCTCCTGCCCTTCTTCATTTTTGTATTATGAAATCATTGTTTACTTCCACAGCAGGCTTGGATAGTGGTCAGAGAGTCCTTCTGTAAAAAGAGATCCAACTTGCATTGACAAATACCTTCCTCTCTTTTTTAAAAGTTTTTTTCCCCTGCCATCTCCAAATGTTTGACTCTGTTTTACTGCTTGTCTTATGACTCCTTTGGCATCTAGTGAAGGTGATATAGCCATACTGAGCACTCCTACAGCAGCACCCTGTGGCTGTGCTGGTGTTCACTGAAGGAATTCTCAGTCATCATCCCAGTCTCAGCTCCTCTGCTGCAGTCTTGTGGCATCCCAGAGCAATGGGACATTAATAACCTCTTTGGTCAGATTTCATTGTTACATTGGTTTTATATTCCTCCTGAAGAATTTTCTACTTATAGATACAAAAATATGACTGTAGGTGATTATTGAGGTAGTATCAAGGTAATGGTATAGTATTTGCTTCCCAGAAAAATAAATAAGCCCTCTGGTTCTAAATACTGCTTATTTCTGTTCAGTGTCTGCTGGCCAGTGTGACTGCAAAGCTAAATTTAAATCTTGTAAACATGAAAATTTCTCTTAATACACTTCCTCTGCCCCCACATTATTTTCTGCCTCCTATTTCATCTGCCTTTGTTTTTATAGCGCTGTAAATATTTTACATTATTCCTCAAAGGGAAAATAACATAAAGGGAATTGATGCTGTGCATGTGATTTTCTTCCTCTTCTGCACCTTGTTCCTCTACAGCTAGCCTTTTCCAACCCAACTTGTATTTGCCTACATTTTTAATGGACATACCTTTTTTCTAATCAGATCTTTCCTGAAACAGCAAAGATGCATTTATCTGTTTTTATGTAAGCGCTGAACCTTGCTGTATAAGAGAAGTACAAAAACAAAAAGTTAGGCTGGAAGAAATAGTGTGAGAGTCCTCAGATAAAGGAAAAAAGCATACAGCTGCAGAAGCTTGCTTCATTTCACAACCTGGATATAAGTGGAGCTCTGCCAGTACTGTCTGTAGGTTTGGCACAGCATGTCTGGGAAGAAATGTTCTCGAATCCCTTCTTTGAGCTGCCTCACAACAGTGGTTGGTATTGTCACTTACTGGAAGAAGGTGTTTGGAGAGGTTGGTCTGCTCTGTTGAAGCCAGCTTAGTACATTCCTTACTTCCTGGTGTTTGCTTTTCCTTTCCTAAAAGACCTTTGAAATTTGCCCATATTGATGAAAAATTCTTCAAAGCAGGGGAGGGACAGACAGGCTGTGCAATCAGGCTGCTGAATATCCAGGCTGTTAAACATCTAAAATAAAGACTGCCTGTGGAAAGAATGATTGTCTTAATTCTCCTTGCACAACCCTGGTTGGGACACTTCCACACCACTGTCAAGCTGGGGAAAATGCTTCATATCGTATATGAAACTTCTCCCCACTCAAAAACCTAAACATGTAACTGAAAGCTAACTTCACTAACATACTCTTTGCTATGTAATAAATTGCTTGAAGATAGGAAACATTAAGCATTAAATCAAAACAAATGATTGTGCAAAACAAATTTCACAGAAATGGATTTCTGCTGTGCAATGTCCTTTGTAGAAAAACTAGACATTTTTAAGGTAATTTTTTCCCTCCTTCCTAAGAAGATCCTTTCCTAGAGTCAAACTTCGAAATACATGGAAATGTTTTTTCATAATGTCAGTGCATATACTTGAAGCTGATAGGTGGATAGCAATGTAAAAAGATTAACTTAACATTCAAAACACTTGTTTCTTTCCAGTGAAAGTATTTTTGAAAGGCTGATCATTGAATACAGTCAATGCCACAACAATCTAGAAACAGTGCTGCATGTTCTAATGTCCCCTTTGTGGATGTGTGCAGCTGAGAAGTGTGGTTTGGTTTAGATAACTTATTCTTTTTTTCAACCCTTAAATATGAGAGGTCATATGTACATTTAAATGAAGACTTTCTTAAAAGTTAGATTATAATTCCATATTGTGTTATGGCTGCTACTGTCTAAGTTAGAAATGCTGTTAGTTTCTAACTTTTTGGCTGGTGCCTGTAGTGGTAGAAAAAATTCATCCTATTAACTTTCTACAAATAATGATCCTTAATGAAGCCTCAGTACAAAATTCAAGTTACATGTGCTATATTCATATAGGAGCAATGTGGTCATTCTGGTTTTACTAGAAGGTTTTACTGATTACTCTTTAGTTAGACAGCATTCAACTCACTGCCCCTCTTCCCCCCAATTTTTGGTGGAGGAATAAGTGGAAGTCATTTAGGGGCAGAGGGTGGATGGCATCTGTTGAATTTATGTGTAAGTTTTTGGTTATGATCCACACACATTATCAAATTTCTGGTGCCAGGTAAAACCTGGTGATTTTGTAATTGTAGCATACCTATATCTTGTCTCAGAAATAGAGTTTGAAGAATTGCTTGGACAGAACTGGGTAGCTGGCAGATTGTAGCATATAAAGAGCTATTTCTTCGTAGCCCTTTGTCTTTCTGGCAGCCTCCACTGCTAGTTTAATTTATGTAAGTGAATGAGGAGAAAGAAAAGTTGTAAAACTGCTTGCTTACAGAGAGCATAATTCAAATGGTGTCATGAGAACTGCATTTCAGTATCTGATGTAGTGCATCCATCTGAGAGAAAAACCACTCAGAAAAGCCATTTTTCACCATCTTATTTTTCAGATGCAAATATCCCCTGACTGCTGAGGACTAATGTTTTGTTAGCTGTCTTTGTAATTTGAATGTCACAGGCAAGCAGTGGATGGTCCCGATTACATGATATCGCATAAGGGTCTCTTGCTGACCATCAAGAATCTCTATCAGAAGGCTGTTTAGTGCTCTCTGTATTAGCATAACAGACATGACTTTCACTAGGAGCTGCCCCAATGCTTTCTTTCTGTGCTCAGCAGTTAAAAGGATCCACTCCAGAGTATGCCTCTACAAATGGCTGTGACGTATAGCTTTAATAATTAGACCTGACATTCATTTTGTTCTTCTCATCTGACACTTCAGTAGCAGTTAGTTAATTTAACACTAAGTAGCAGTTTTTTTACATGGTACTGTAGGGGCAACTGAGAAAATGAAACTGCCTTTAAATTAGAATAGAAGGAAGTCACACAGCCAGCCTGGTCATTAGGAGCCTAACAATCACATTAATGAATTAGTGAAGAATTGAAATAACCACAACTTATGTAAATCAGTTATCTCCAGAGCCTGTTGGGCTGTAGAGAAGAAGTGAAGCTTCACTATCTGCCTCAAGACACAGGGCTGAGCTAGGGGTCTGCTGTGAGAAGCTTGATCCTCATCAGAGACTGTTCCAGTACCTCTGGTGTGCTTAAATATGTGGCAGCTTCCACTTTGCCTGCACTTCCTCTTTCAATTGTTTTTGAGAAGACTCTTGATGCTATAAAATGAGGTCTTTAGTGATAGCCATAGTTCACAGGAAGGCATCTGGCCCAAATTCATAACAATCAGAAGCAATCGCATGGGTAAATCCAGGAACAAAAGCAAGATCTGCAAAAGCCCCACTGCTCACGTTGCAAAATGTAGGGCAACCGAAATAGCAGACAAAGTCTGGGAGGCCTCCATTAGGCCTGCAGCAACATCCCTAGGCGCTCCTTGAAGGAGTCCCTGTCAGCAAGTCTGGGTCTTACGGAAAGTCTCCAGTCCTCTTCTGAGGGCAGCGTGCAATGCCTCATCCATCTGTTGAAACAAAGGATCAAGGACTGATAATCAGGCAGAAGGACATCCTATGATATTTAAGATTTTCAGAAATTAATATTAAAAGTGGAGCAATACATTGAAGATGAGAGCATAAAATCAGTTTAAGTCAAAGGAGAAGCTGCCATATTAATTTTTCTTGCAGGGAATCATTCTCAGTACAAGCTGTTAATGTATGAGCTGCATTAAATACCATTTTCAAATTTGACTATATATGAAAGTCCACAAGACCAGCTAGGTACAGATCAGCTCTTAAAATGATAAAGATTAAAAGGGCCATTACCAGGCAGTAGCAGAGTATATACATTACCAATGATTTAATTTTGTTTCTTTGTATTTGTTACAAATAGGGAGGAAATCGAATCAATGTCTTTTCATCTTGCCAAATTTGTAGCTTAATTTGCTTGGAACTTACTGTTCGCTTTTACAAGCAGTGCACAGAGAAGTGTACTGAGAAAGAACCCAGTTCAATGGAGAGGGGAAACAAAACTCAGAGAAATCCTCAGCCTGGCACAGAAGAAAATGCCTTGTTCAGCAATTTATCTTAAGTGCACAAGCTGACACATTTAGCTATTTATTTAGCTAAGAGGAATTGCACGGGATTCCCAGGCACTCTGGAGTTTCCGTGTGTGGGTCCATCATGTTTGATTGTTTAAGCTTCATGAACCTTAGAAGTATAGACAATACAGTCCTGTGCTTTGTAAGGAGTCGCAGCTGCCTTCAGATTAGGTATGTATGAAAGGCTATTAAACAGCTCACGTGTTAAGTAAGTGTGTTGAACTCATTCTGCAATTTGTTTCCTCATCTAAGGCAAATCTCTTCTATGCCTCAGCTTTCCCTCTTGTACCAAGTCATAGGGCTATTACAAATATAAACCAGAGCTTGTAAAGCTCTAGTGGAATGATGGGTGCATGTGCTTAGTGGTACTCATATGCAGAAGCACGCTTGTATGAGCAGATTTCACTCAAAGATGCCCAATGCCATGATTTAACCAAATTTTAGCAGAGACCTGAGGTGAGTTGTTCTGGTGTTCTGCCTCTTGTTTTTTTCTGGTGGGCAGTGTAGGTGATTGTCCTGGTTTTGGCCAAGGACAGGGTAAATCTTTGGCAACAGCCAAGAGCGGGGGTGGCCAGACCCTGATGTTACACCATATCACCTCAGATCACTGCCAGGGACAGGCTAAGGGAGTCTCTCTTCCAAGAAGACTGAGATTTCTGGATGGGAGAAAGCATGGTGGGGAAGAGCTGGTTGGGATTCCTTGTGGGCTTTCCATGCAAATTATTTCTATGTCTTACACTTCTTGTTGTTAATATGGTTTTTGTTACTGTTAATTTTCTTATCGCTTTGCTGTTTCCAGTAAATTGTTCTTACCTCAACCTGATTTTAACCTTTTGTGGCTCTGATTCTCCTCCCCATCCTGCTGGAGTGGGAAGCATTAGGGGAAGGGAGGCAGTGATGACAATTTGGTTTGGGAGAGTCTTGGTGGGGGCATTGAACTGGGGAGTACCATTCTTAAACCACAGATGAGTACCATAAGGATGTTTACTTCTCTGTTCGTTGTAAGATTTTGCATTAAACATGCAGTTCTAAAGGAGAGAGAAAACAGAAATTACATATATATGAAGTTAAATCCAACCACATAAATTGTGTATATGATCATTCTACTAGACTTACTGCATTAGTAAGATGCATGTTCGAAAGAAATAGAAAGAGTAAGCACAGAATATTATGTCATTAACTGGATTTCAAATAGCCATGGAAAAATCCTTGGAGGTAATTTTGTACAGCCTACTGCTCAGAGCAGGGCTGCTTTCAAAGCTAAATCAGGCTGCTTGGCTGGGCAAGTTTTGAGTTTGCAACTTAGAGCAGACTTTATTACTCAGATTTGATGAACATATCTTTATTATGCTAGTTTCTTCTAGCAATGAGTTGACAACACTTTCTGGTACAAGGACACAAAACAAGGTATTGTTCTTTGAAAAGAGAAATGGACTCAAATGCAGATGTCAGCCATCAGAGTAGTAAGAATGAGTTCTTTGGCACAATTAGCGTAATGCTTTCAATGAAAAGAAATATATTTCAGGACCTGACTCCTGAAACAAGTTTATATGTTAACATGCTTAAGACTGATTTTTTTTGTTAACTCTCAACCTCAGTCAGTAGCTCAAGACTCATATTGTCCATATATTCAAGTTACATGGAAAGTTCAATAATAATCTGGATTTACTTTATGTTGTTTGGAAGTCTCATACACATGCCTACTGTACTGGTCATACATTAAAAGCATAAAAACATTTTCAAAAGCTTCAAGCTAATAGTATAAGAAAAGACCTTAAGGACATAGTGTTGCCGACTTTCAAATGTTTCTATTCAGTTTTATAGGACTATGCCACTAAGAATATTTTTTAAATCAAGATTTCTCTTAAACTTAACAAAATTATGATACATTGCTGTGATTGTGACATTTACATGGTGATAGTGCTAAACCATCTATGTCCCAAAGTGGAGAATTTATCAAAATTGTAAGTAAAAGGAGAGACAAAGGAAAGTGTTTGGGGCTGATTAGTTTCTTCATCCCAAAGACAAAAATCAACAAAGCTTTTATCAGTATGCCATTTTGTCTTTAGGACAGTGGACTGGCATAGAAGCTGAATGTACTGTACCAATCTGCTCATCTTTTGCTGTGTTAAAGGAAGGCAGTGAATAAAATGTGGTATTAGAAAACTTCTTGGTGGCATTAAAAAAAAATCAGTAATTTTTTAGCTCTTTGATAAAGCTGGAGTACTGAACATGTAAATGGTTCCCTGACTTTGCCTGTTTTGGTTCCAATCCTGCACTGCCTTCTCCCTGCAATTAGGCATTTTTCCGCTGTAATTTGGCTTTTTTGTAACAGTCATTTTGGGTCAATTTTGCCACGTGATGCTTTCATTTTTAGTTTCTACAGTGCTGATCTTTCCTCTCAACAGACTCCTGAAGTCATTAGCAAACATGAGCAGTCCGGGATAATCAGTTACATAGGAAGCAAGACATCAGAGTCAGTATTATAGGAAGAGACATCTTTCTGCTGGAAGCTATGTCACCCCTGTATTGTTGATGACATCAAAACAATCAAAGGGGTTTTTTTTTTATCTGCTGAGTTCTCAAGTTTGTGCTTGAAGTGCTGAGCATTCAAGTTCGCGTGCTGAAGAAATAAATTTCACTGCTAAGTTGGCAGACCACTCCCCCACCTGGCTTCTCTCCCCTTACCCTTCTGCAGTAACACAAATGGAGCAGAGAGATGTGCCTGCAGGAGAACTGAACAATTTGGAGTGTGGTGTGGCAGGAGTATGGCGTGGCACATTTAACTGGAGCACTGCTGCAGCCTGGCAGACCCTTTGCAGAGTGGTCCCCTGTGGGACTGATCCTGCTGGTGCTGGGGCACGGGGACAGCCCTGAAGAAGCCAAGGAACACAAAGGTTGTACGGTTGCTCAGTTCCTTCCCTTTCAGCTGGGACCTGTGCCAGGCGCAGGGAGCCCTGAGGATGTGTGCTGTCTCTCCCCCTCCTCCCTGCAGCAGCTGTGCACTCCAGCACCCAAATAAGTCTTAATCACACTGTGATGGTCCTTTTGTTCAACTGTTTTTAAACTTGGAGACCCCTTTATGCAGTGAAGTTAACACAAGATTCGGGGCTTGAATCTGCATTGTTGTCTGCTTTGTGCAGTAATTTAATGGGCATGCCAAATGGTAGCTGAACAGCACTAAACCCTTGACCAGCATTTTTTTTATCTTTTGTGTACAGACAATCGATTGTACAAGAGGCAAAATAGAATAGCTTGTTTGGTGTAAAACAAGCTGCAAATTTTGTCGTATTGTCATTCCCATCCTTACTACAATTAATTAAAATTCACTTCGTGTAACTAAAGAAGGAGAGGCCCATACTGAGATACATTCATGACCCGTACCCAGGCATAACAATTGACATTAGGTGTAGCATTGGGCACACTTAAGATGGAACAATTTTTTTTCCTGTATGTTTATGAGTGTTTGCCCTGTTTTCAACAAAATCAAACCAAAATTATTAGCTTTAGATAAAGGGGGAGAAAGAATGGCGCAGATTACAAAAAGTATCATGTATTACGAAGGCTTAATTGGTTACTGCTTCAGTGTTAGGTATAATTTCCTTTTTCACAGTAAAAGAATATAATTTCCTGTGTCTGAGATATGATCATGTGGAGTCTGGAGAACAGTGCTTCCTCAAACATCCATACAAAACTGGAATCCTGGAACTGAAACCTGGTTTCTTCAAAGTAGCAGCTTCACAGCCAAAGCAATAGTGTGAAAGTAACAGTCAACTAAGTTTAGCTGGACACATTTTACAGAAGAAAAATCTCCAGGATCAGAATAGCCTAAATGGTACTGGTAATGAAGATATTACTGAGATTAATTGTTAAATTTACAGCAAAACTTTTCTATCTCAATTTTCAGGTATCTTGTTGACTGCTCTGTGCAGGAAACAGCAGTCTTTGTGCAAGGGAAAAATGTCTGTGATGCTGTAAAAGTCTGGAGTGTATATTTATTGCAAAGCAATTTAATCTTCTTGAGTTGATAGGGTTTGCCACAATTATACCAGCTTAAGAAACCAATGAAGATTTAAGGACGCACTCTGAGTTTAGAATATCCCCTCTCTTCTAGGATAATTTTGATCTGCCTTTAAAAAACAAAAGAGAGTTTTCTTCAATTTTTTGGGTTGAGAAATCTATTTTTACCACATGGTTAAATGCCAGAAGGAATTCTCTTACTTGAAATTATGCAAAGAAAACATATATGACATATTTCAATAGTGACATTCTAAAATTCAAACTGCCTTGGCTGATAAAGGACATCTTCATAGGTTTAAATATTTAAATTGGTAGAATTATCTGTGTTACTTTAAAAAAGAAAAAAAAAAAACCGAAAAAAATCATTAGAAGCAAAATTTTATCTTCTGATGTACTCAAATGCACATGTAAATCCAGCACTATTGTGAGAAATGAACCGATTTGGGTGATATATCTATTTAACAAGCAGAAAGAGCCATGTTATTTCAGGGCTTATGGAAAAAAAACACCTGTACTTGAATATGAAGACCTATGAAACAGAGCAAATGGTTGTTTTTAAGGAAAGAATATTTTTTAATTTTTTGGTATGTAATAGTGTCATGTGTTTTAATAGAAGAAAATTAATAAATATAACAATGTCAGCCACCAGCAGGAGCAAGAGAATTTGCACAGAGAAATAGCCTTTTCTAAAATAGCTGTTTTATAGCCTTTATTTTTTGTGCTATTTTGTGTGTACATCCACCAGAGGCTATAACTATGATGTCATGGATACTTTCCTCATGACACGTTGTTGTGTCCACCACGGAGGGCAGCATGATAAATTTTCATCAGGCAGTCTGTCACCCAGCTGGCAGACAGTGAAATACAATACTGTCAGAGGGCAAGCCAATAAAGAAAGGAAGACAGAGACACAATGTTTTTCTGTCCTATGACGACCATTTTAGTTATGCTAATCAAACAAATTAAATGCAAGAAAATCTACTTAAAAGGCAATGTTACGCTCCAGCTGCTAAAAAAAATTGAGAAATTGCAGTGTGATGCTGCTTCTAAAATGTGCCCTCTCCACGTGCACATGCACACGTACACACTCACACACACAGAGCGTTGGCTGTGTCATGCTCAAAAGTAATGCTGAATGTTCCCTTTAAAGGGAGCCAAGCAGACAAGTGAGTAGATTAGGGTTGTTAGAACAGCTGGAGATGGGGTTTTCTGTCTGGCCCTTTTAAATTTGTTCTCATATATTGCATTAATAGTCTGTTTTCTGCTGTAAGAAAGAGGGGAAAGAAAAGCAGCAGATAATAAATTCCTAGTTTAGCATTTCCATTGTCTTTCATGTTAATGGGTTTTCCCAGGCTCAGGGCTGTACCTTACACTATGGGGCAGTCTGTGATAATTCCTCTGAACAACTGGCTGTTATGCTTGAGTATTAATCTGTAGGCTTAATTCTGCATCAGAGGATAGTTCCTTATTAGACCATTTTCTATCCCTTTTCACCAGAGACTATGTGTTCTAACATATTTTCTTTCCTGTGATTTAAACAAACATTTGTTTCTATGGCATGGGATTCACCAAGAGTTACCTGTAATAAGGAGACAATCTTATTTTTGTTTCTACTCTTTTAATTTTAGAATATGTTTTAAAGATAATAAGTAGTTGTTTTATTGAATTAAAATAGGACCATTGTTCCTGTATTTGTAGATTCTTTCCCAAGAGCTTCTTCTGTACCAGCTCAATTCTCTTGTGATTATATGTCTTAGACAAGCTGAAAGGGGTCATGTTACTAAACTGAGATTTTACTTTTTAAACAAAAGGGGTTTGGGTCCTGTAACTGGTAGCTGAAGCTAAACATTGTACTATGAAGCTGAATAAAAACCAGGCTCTCCAGGCAGTTTCCTGCTCAAGGAATTCAAAGATGGTTAATTGGACCTTGAAGCAGAAAACCTATGAGCTGTTTTGCTACTGCAAATCTGAATTTTTCAGGAAGACGGTGTGCTTTCCTCCTCAGAGGGCAGAGTGGGTATCCCCTGACTGTTGGGAAAGAGTGTGAAGGGTTTCCGGATACAAAACTATTTATCCACCCAATTACAGACAGAAAGAACCAAATAGACAGAAAGAATCTAGTAAACCATCATGAGAGAAAGATTATAGAGAACACATAGATTTTTGGCTCATCACAGTATGATTACACACAATTTGTTTTGGGGCTTGAGTGGCCCTCAGCCATTCAACAGCAGCCTGGGAAAAGTCTGAAAAGGTATTGCAACTGTTATCGAACTCATGAGCCATAAATCTTCCAGAATTAATATTTCTTAATTGCAAAGACATCTGGTGAAAAATTGCAGCTCCAGAACAACGGTCCAAGCATGCATTAAAGACACAAGCATGATGACAGCATTGGCTGTGTTAGCATCACACTCTGCAACTTAGTGCCCAAGAAGGTGTGAAACACAGATCCCCATGGCTGACTCCACACAGAAAGTGCAATTTCAAGTGATTTTTTAGGTTCCCTTAAACCAACCCTGTAATATCAGGTAGGTGCAGTAAGAGCTTGGAGCTTGGTACACTTCGAGGAAGAGGCAGGAGAATGCTCCATCATGGGACTACCCCACAGGGCTTAGGGCTCTCTATGCTGCTTCCCAGCAGAGGGCCTGGGAATGGCACTTTGGTTTCTCACTTCTGCTTGGTGAAAAGCAGCAGTCCCCAGAGGTTACCTGAGAAAGCACAGTACGAGTAGAAGATTTAAAACTTCTGCCATGGCTCTTTCAGTGAGACCCTGGGAATGCTACTGTTAGCAGGAGGATGTAACACATCTGCTTTTGGTGTCTTTCTATCTGGCAGACAGATAGAACAGGGGAAAATTGCACACTTGTACACTCAGGATAGCTTTAAGTAGTTCATGTCTTAATGAATTAAAATCCCTTGGGTTGCTAAGAATGAAGAACCTCCAAATTTTTTGGCCTATTTATACACCATGGCTTGTTCCAGACCTGTAAATCCAGACCTGTCAGAAACCTTTACTACCATCAATTATATCGACCATCTATTATATCGCCCAACCTTTCAGCCATGCTTTCTGTATTCTCTCATTTCCAGTCTGACTGACACAACAGTTGCTTTAAGGGAATGTAATCTTTAATTAATCAACTTACTAGCAGATGTTTTCTGCAGGCTATAATTTCTCATCTAAAAAGACATTTTTCTATGAAGAAAATATAAGGCTGGTAAAAAAAACCCCCAAATTGTAGCTGTAAAAAGTAGGCATTTCCTCTGCTGTAAACTTCATCTCATCACCCCAGTGATGAGATTTGGCAGCCGAATCTTCAGGGTCCTTGCTGTCAATGCCCATTATTGCACCTTCTGGTGAATGCTGGAGTGTTGAAGCACTATCACAAAAAAAAGAAATTATGATGCTTGTTTTTCCACAGTGATGGCTGAACCACAATAGTAGCAATAATAACCAATTTTATTTTACAATTGACTGTAGTGAAAACTGGAGAAAAAAATAGGAGAAGAGGTTCCAAATCTTATATCAAGTAATCTAAATTGCTCATCCTCCTCTGCAAATCTTCGTTTTACAGCAATTTACATATAGAACTAAAAAGTGTTGACGCACCCCTAACCAAATCTTAATAAATGTTAAGAAAGAACAGTGAGCCTCTATTCCTTAGCTGAGTTTCCTGTAGCTGGTATCACAGAAGGAAAACTGATCATTAACAATTTTTCCAGCCTTGAAACTTAATTTTATGGATGCATCACATGCAAGAATATCTAGGGTCCCAGAGAATGTTATGACCTTGACTTTCAATCTGTCACAGCCTGTGGCTGTCAAAGAAAACAAAGAAAGACTATACACCATGCATGCAGATCTATTATTGGAGTTATTGAGCCATTTTGTGTACTACATATTCATATAGCTAAAGTCAATATCTATCTTTCTTACAAAACTCAATCCAATTTATCTATATAGCTATTGAAGTTTCTTGTGTAGCATTGTGAGTTTAGCCTTTTGTTTCCTTGTAAATACAATAATAAATTATATTTGGTAATCTGTGCCACATCTCCAGCACCTGTAGCCTCGGACAGGGAAGGCCTGGTGCCTTCACACACTCTTGTCTGTCTGCAAAGGGCAGCAGAATTTGGCAGCAGGAATGGGGCTTGAACTACATGCTTCAAACTGTGGAAACAGCAGCCAGCATCTGAGCACCAGTGGTTGCATGAAATTGTAGGTCCTAATGTCATGAGTCAGCATAGATCTGCTTTAGTGATGCAACCTAAAACAGAACTTGTGGGCTGTGAAGTCTCTCTGTTTGAGGTACTCTCAAATCACTGAACAGCCAGGGCCCATTTGCATTCCTACTAGCAGCTAACAGAGAACTGGAAAACACAGGATGTACATTTTCCTCTCATTAATTTCCCTGTCTTTCCAGTCCTTTTATGCTCTAATTAGACTCAATAACATGTCCAAACAGCTCCTGAATGGGAGATCTCACATGAGAAATTCACATATGACAAAGTTATGCAGAGGGCAAGCCCTCAGGGAGCTCCTGTTGCAGTGACCAGAGTCAGAGTACTTTTACTCCCACAGGAAATGTAGAAAGTCTCAGTCTGAGCTGAGAAATCACACTGGAATTCCTCTTAACAAAATGAAGCTATATCACTGAGAATTTTGTAGCAGGACACAGCTGCTTTTCCTATCTAATTCAGCATTAATAATTACAATCCACCTCAATAAAAATGAGTGGTGTTTTGTCACATCCTAGCAGTTTAATGTTGCTATGTGGCTACTGTGTGGCCATATTTTTATTTGGGGCACATCTGAAGTCTGAAATTTGAAAAAGCTTGCTCTAGAGCCGGAGAGCAGCCATTAGGTAGTTAGGACATGTTGAAATCTGAGTGTGCAGCTCATTGCACAATAGCAGGGAAAATTAATATAAGATTATCATCTTTATTTTAATGTTATTGACATTTCAGCATAACCCAAATCCGCTATAAAAGTAGTGGCTGCAATGTACTCAATAATGAACAGAAACAGGAAAAGTGATCCTACCCTAAAGGATTTCCACTCCATTGGGAACAGAGTGTAATATAAAAAATAACATTCAGGCAAAATATACAATCATAACATTCCTGAAAAAAATAGTTTTTTTTCGTTGTCATTATAATAATGTTTTCCATACTCAGGACTAGATCTGTTAACTGAGCTGCCTATCACAATCCTCTGAGCCGCAAAGTGAAGCCTTCAGGCATCATTCCAAACACCAGAGCCCTGCAAAATATTAAAATACTTCCTCCCAAAACAGGAGGGGGAGGGGGACCTGGGCATTCATATTAGGATTTCCCTAAGCTTCTTTCCCCCAAAAAAGAACATGACAATAGTTCTCTTGAAGTTTTGCGGATTTCTTGTAATTTTTAAAGAGTCCACAGGTTAGCATAGTTTTGGTAAACATGCAACAGGCAAAATGGGAGCCAAAGCAGCCACAGAATTGAAGGAAGCATCAGAAGCTAAAGCTGGAAAAACATTTTTCAGCACCAGGCCAAAAGAGTCCACAGCACAATCCAATAAAAGATTTTCTATATTTGTATTGATGCAGCTGTACTTCAATGAACAGAACTGGTGATGAGTTAACGACTAAAGAATGTGTCTTGCAATCATCTGCTGTTCAAGTAGGGAATCTGCCTGCAGGTGCAGCAAGATCATCTCTCCTTTTGTAATGGAACCTCTGGAGCTTAGAATAGATTTGCCTCTTGAGGACAGTCTACCTACTGGTGTTAGACTTAAGAACCTAAGATTTGCTGTTAATCTCCCTGGGGACACACAGAGGTCACCGATGCTCTATGCCACGTAGTATTTTCTTAATGGATTATTTTTATTGCATTATTCTTTGCAGATTTTCTGTCTTCCCTGCTGCCTTCATCTCTAAAGTTCTTTTAGCCCCTCTGTCGAAAACCTTGGTTTTGTACATACAAACCACTTCACTTCTCATAGTTTGAACAAAGAGCTGCCTAGGAGGACTTCCACACATAGATTTGTCTTATACCCCTCCCCACTCCTTTGTCAGGATTCACCTTTTCATCCACTCACAAATCTCAGCCTTCAAAACTTCAAAAATTAGATAGTTTTTTGTTGTTGTTCCCTTAAAAAAAAAAAAAAAAAAAAAAAGAGGGAAAGAAGTAGTTCTTTCCTCCTCACAGCCTGAACCTTTCTTCATTCTCTTAACTAACTTCCCAATAGTTGGGACATATGTATTCCTTGTAACCAATGCAAGGGCATGACAGAAGAGGCTCAGTTTGTTCATTTTTTTACTTGCTTAGGGTGCCTACTGCCCAGGTAGTATCCCTCTACTGTCACAGATGAGCAAAGCAGCAGACACCAGTCCTTCTGAAAAGGTGAGATTTGGTACAGAAGTACCAACAGCTCAGGTTTCAGCAGAGCAGAAGAAAACCACAAATTTTTGATTGGCCAATATGCACATTTGTATTCTTTCACAGATGTTTAAATGGTCTACACAAAGATTTCTAAATTCCATTAAGGCTTTCTCCTTCAGGGTAGTGCTACTGATCTTTAAAAGCAGGAACCCCACTAAAGGGTAGAAAGTAGAAAAATTTACTATCTAAGGTAGAAATGCCCTAATTCAGTAGAAAAAATTGTTATTTATATAAATTTTGAATTATTCCTTGTTTCTCTTCTGAGCTCAACTAAATTACTCCGAAAAAGCTTCAGGAGAACAAAGAGCGCAATGAAAAATGCTTTCTCATTCAACTGCAGTTTTAATATGATCCTTTGTTTCAGGTTTACAACAGCCAGAAATGTTGCAGTATTGCATTTTAAAATCTTTTAAAGGTTATACTAAACTTCTGACAGATTTCAAATACTGCACAAATGGACTAGCATGGGATCTACACTGTCCTATAATTATGTTAGATATAACATTACATTATATATAATTTACAGTCCTGCAGAGATTTCAATCTCTTTTATCCTATCCCCAAGCACAGTGGCTGAATCATGAGCACTGTTACCAAAGTCCATATGATGTTCAGAAAATATACATGCACCATACAGCCCCAAAAGGGCTTCATGTTCTTATCCATTTCCTACTTTACTGTGCTTTATTTTGCAGTGTTAAGGATCTGAATAGGTGATGTCTGCCAGCTGGAGATAGCTCTGATTCTGTGATGAATGAAGCAACCCATACATTGCAGGAGCCTAAGTTTACAGCAAAATGCCCTCAGTTGGTGTAAATTAGCTGGAGCCCTTTAAACCTAATGGAGTAGTGCTGATTTACTGCTTGGGAAAATGGAGATGTTACTTACTGTGGAGTGTGGCTCTCAGCAGCTCATTAATGAGATCTAATGGCATCATATTTTTATACCTCACAGAAACCAGATTGAACAGCTCTCAGCCTTAGCTGTCCTGAGAGAAAAAGGCTGTAAAGTGTGTTGTTATTCCTGTACTCACCTCTTGTCTATGGAACTGGTGATTCAAATTTGCATGCTGCAGGATAAAAAAAGCCTGATAATGTCAAATTCTACATATCCATTCAGTTCTCAAGGGTGTTAGAAAAATGTACACACTTCCAAGAACTTTTGATCTGCTTTTCCAATTGAAGGTGATGATCAGTCAAAGGTTAGATGTGACCTTAGAGGTCTTTCCAACTTAATGATTCTGTGACTCACAGCCAAAAAATCCTTTCTCAAATGACAGGTTATTTGAGATGTCAGCTAAACTCCTCTGACTGATGCATCAACATTTACTGGAATCCTTGTTCTCTTCAACCTGTTTATCATTCATCTTTGATGATTTGCTCAGCGCTATCCCAGCCATAAGGATTCTTCAGGTTATGTTGTGCCCTGCAGGCCCCTCATCATCCACTCTCCTGATTCCAAATTACATTGGGAACATCACGTTTTGGCCAAAGCAAATGAATTGTTCATGACACATTTTACCTCAAGAATTACTGCATTTGAAATCCTGTGCCAAACAGATAATTGTAGAAGGGTATTCTGAGTACACTGCTAGGATGAGTGGTGTATTGTTCTCTTCTCCAAATCCTTTATTAATGCAAATCCAAAATCTGACATATTTCCAGCGTCACAGTTAGAGTCCCTGAACAGATTGTTACTCTCAGAAGTGAAATCAAATACAGTAAATTGAAAGCACTTCTGACTCCCTCTTACCCTGAGGCGCACAAATGACAAGTGTGCACCTGCAGTGGGAGGCACTGATCACTCTACTTTTTTCAGTTTTACTTTTTGAAATGCCTTCTGTCTTTTCTCCTATATCTCATCAGCTGAAAAATCTGAACCTTATTTTGATCTTTAATAGCATTCAGTGGATAAAGATGACCTTATGGCAGGTGGGAAGGCTGATAAACTGTCTCTTTCCAAAAATGAAAATTTCTTTCCTGAAGAGTAGTCTGTTATTTTTAAGGAGTAGTATGATAAAGGCACACCCTCCTGTGAATTACGCATTTCATACCACGAGACAAGCTGAAATAAGATCTTTTTTTTTGTTGTTTTTTTGAGAGAGAGAGAGAGCCTGGAATTCAGAGGGGAACATTATGCAAAAGTCCCCAAATTGCCTTTTGTTTCCACAGCAATTGTGTCACTCTAGTAACAAAGATTCTCAGTGTGATGCTGAATGAATTGTTACATATTTAGGTTATGGGCTGCAAGAAGGAGGAAGGGCCATATGGAGTCCTGAGATAGCCAGCTCCTATGAGGGTACTTCAGCTGTTGAATTGATGGTACACATAGCAACTGACAGAATGGCACAGTAGCATAATGCAAGACATTGGGCTTCATTTTTCTGGACTGCTGCATGGTTTAGATTTTACATACCTGGAGATGTTTTACCTAGTCACTTAAGTGTTTTAAACCATTTGGGAGAGCTGTGTTCTCAATGCAACAAGTAAAAAATTCCGTAAGAAGGACGAGTTGCATTATCACAATTACATTCAGTAGTTCTGATTCCAGATGTGCCTGCAAAACATCCCCTCTGAGCCAGGGAGCAGCCCTTGTGTGGAACAACCCTTGTGCAGACCAACCATATAAATCAGCTTTATCTGGCAAAGGCAAAGGTTTTCCTTTACCATTTCTCAGCCAGTAGCAGCTGCAGATTACCAGCTCTAGGAAAAAATTATATTGTGCAGGCTTAGAAGAGGAATACACACTGCTTTCTGTTTAAACCAACCCTTTAAAACACTTCATGCAACACCTTTGCTGAATATGGCACCACAGCCTACTGTACATCTGAAAGTCATTTAGGCAGAAATGGAACTGGCACCACTCTACAAGCACCAACTACAGAGGAATGTGCTGCAACACTGAGATACTTATCATTTCTCTCAACATTGTTATTTGTATTTTCTCATGGCTAGGAATACAAAATATTTAATCAAATTCCCTTGATTTTATAAATACAGAATACCAAGGCTGTGCTGCCCTCATAACTTCCTGTCAGTGGGCACATTACAGACAACAGTTACAGCAGATGGACAAGGTCATCACATGAGGAGAAAATACCAGTTGTGCCAGGGCATTTCAGAGGTCTATCTCACCCACTGTCTGCTCCCTGGCAGTAGCCATCTGTGGGTGCCTAGGGAGAATTTAAGGACACCATACAATGATACTTTGACAGAATACTTTGACAGAATGCTTTGTCACTTAAATGCAGTTGTCTTACTTCAAAACTGTCCTTCATGTTCTATTCTAAGAATTCATCTAGTCTCATTTGTGAGCTAGGAAAACTTTAGCACACACAGTGTCTTTGAGGGTGAGGGTCTTCACAGATGATCTGGTTTTGGCTGGAGTGGAGTTGATTTTCTTAGTAGGCAGTATGGGCCTGTGCTTTGGATTTTTGCTGAAAACAGTGTTGATAACATGGAGATGTTCTCATTATTGGTGAGCAGCACTTACACACTATCACAGTCTTTTCTGCCCCTCTCCCCATGCCCTCAGAGAGCAGGCTGGGCATGCAGGAGGACAGCTGACCCCAGCTGAGCACAGGGATACCCTGTACCATATGGTGGCATGCTCAGCACACAGGGCCAGAGAAGGTTAGCCAGGGAGGGCCACAGCTTTGGGCCATGCATTTCTCCACAGAAGCTGACAGGAGGGGATTGGTAGCAGAGCAACTTGAATTTCTGACCTCAGTGTACTAGGACACCTTTAGTCTTGCACCTGGTGACCTAACTCAGCCTTTGCTCATCTGCATCACTGACACACAGACCTGTCCACCACTGAATCCTGCCAAGTCATGCCCAAAGCTCTCTGTTTCCTGTCTATCCACACCTACAGCTGCACTTTCACACACTGCTCCCAGCTGGGGAGACTGCAAGGTCTTGCATTTTAATCATATTGCTGAATTCACTAAGGCAGGGAGAAAGGCTGTGTCTGGTCTCATCAGCTCATCAGCATACTGAATATTACACTTCACGCAGAGAGCAACAATAACTCCAGGGTAATTAATTACTTAAGGTACTCCAGCTCTCACAAACACAGTAAACAATTAGTATAATTTAACTTTACACCTAACACAACAAATTAAAACAGAGAAAGAAATAAATTCCTTTTTTTCTGGGGGGGGAGCGAGGTTCATTAGACAGGACATAAACTTTTATGTGAACAGGCCTGATAAATGAAATTTGCCTTTAGGGCATTACTGATGAAAAATGACAAGTGTAATATTTTTATCTAGCACTTTGCTGAGATTCTGTCAGAAAATCCCCAAACCTTGCAGTTCCAAACTACTCTAAGGAAGATTTTATCCCCTAAGTCTCTTAGAAGATCTTTCCTTCCCAAAATATGTTGGTGTTCTGACATTATGGTGTTTTCCCGGGAAATGCTTTAAAACCCCAAAATATTTCTTCTCCCAAGAGATAAAGACCGGTTCCTAAAACATAATTTTTTGATCTCGTGGGTTGATAAATGTGCTGTGCAAACATTAGGCTGAAGTGCAGAGAATTTTTCAGCTAAACTGGTATTGTATGCCATAAAGAACCAATGTTTCTATCCATCTAAACCATCTGCCTATTTTTACTTCCAATCACCATGGCATCCAGTCACAACAAATGGAAAAAAACTCACAAAAACCCCTTTTCATTTGTTAGTCATCATTATCAGCACGTACAAGCCATCAGATCCTGTTTTCATTGCTCATGCAAGTACCCTCTGCAGCTCTCAGGGTGCTGCATCTGCAGTCTGAACGTGCAGTACTCACTTCAAGCTAGAGACAACATGCAATGCTGAATGCTTAAATGCTTTCTCCACCAGAATGTTTTTTGATCACTGGCTTTTGAGGTGGAACACTACTGGAAGCTTGTAAAGCCTTAAAAAAAGGCTAAAAAGGGATTCTCTATCAGTGACCTATTAAGGTCTATTAATACATGTCTTAGTATGCATGTCTTAAGTCTTACTCTGTCTTGAGTTTGGAGGCATCAATTTATCTCAAATGGACTAAAAATCCATCATCCCATCACTTGTTAGAACTGCAGCTAAAGCAGTATTCCCTTCTGGCACAATATCATGATGACTTAAATTGATTTCTTCAGACAGAGGATCAAGCTTGCAGAAGATTTGCTTCTTCTACCACTGCTGAGCATGTGTGGGTGCAGATTTAGCTTGCCTATCAAGTCACTCTATACTCTTGAAATTCAGCTGAGTTTCAAGGGCCAGTTTAACCTGCCTGCTTTCCATTATGACCTAACAGACCAACTAAATTATTTAGCTCATTCCACCATTCTAACCAGACTCATGCTTCTATGGTCCTGTCTGGCACCAAGTTAGGGAGTAATATATCCCTGCCATCCCAAGAGATACCTGAGGGTACAGGCTCCCAGAGAAACCTGAGAACAACATTCCAGGCAGGATATGGGTTGGATTTACCATGGTGCTGCTCCCTGGGAAGCAGAAGGTTGCAGTCCAGTGCTGCTGCTGCTGGAGGGAGATAGTGGTGGTAGTGTGAGGCAGGTTCCCCTCTGTTCATGCCACAGGCCCTAGCACTCCAAACTCCCCCCTTAGTGCCCTGTAACTTGGACATTTAAATTAAATTGACTGATTTATGCCATCTGTAGTTAAATGTACTATGTGTCTATGTTTCTTCAATTTATAAATAAGACTGCAGTCAAGTTAATTATATTCCTTGTGTACTGCTTCACTTACCAAATGGGCTATATTATCTTTTCTGTGCTCATTACACTTTAGTCCCATCAGCCTAGGATAGGTATACAATTGCTCACATTTGAGAAGAAAAAGAAAATCAGAAAAAAATAATAAAAAGAGAAATCCAGGAGCCAAAGATATATTGCTGAGTCAATTTAAGATCAGGATTTAGCTTAAAGCATAGTTCATGCCAAAACAAAACTAACTGCAGTTCATAATTCTGAGCACCAGGAAAGCAACCTAGGACATTGTAATATACGCCAGGTCCCTCCTATTCTCAGGTAACTAATATTCCCCCAAAATGTATGCAAATCACTGTTTGCAATGGAGCACCATAGGCTTCAAGACAGGCTGTGGTCACCAGCAGCAGACAGGAGCAAGAAGACTGAAGTGAGGAACAACAGTGGGAACATCTGAGCTGCCAGTGCCTCAGCTTACAGTTCTAAATGGTGATCTAATTCTAAGAAAAATACTTTACACAAAGTCCCATGCATATATGGCAAGTTCAGAGCTGCCCTGTGATGCTTCATGACTACCATGCATTGTCTTGCCTCCAGCAGACTCTGTGTGAACATGTTGGCTCATCTCAATGGGGAGACATGGAGGAAGAGCCAGGAAAAATAGAAATAGCTCTGGCAGCCACCTCTGTGAAGGTTCAGAAAAGCAAATGCTAGGAAAACAGTACAGAGAGAAACTTTGTCTTTATACATCTCTCATCTTTTAAAAATTAGGCTTTCTCCTCGAGGTCTGCAAAACCCACCACAGACTTAGAAAAGGTGAAGTAACTGATGAGCTGTGGCTACCAGTTATCGCAGGGTCACACCGGTTTCACTCCCACTGTAATGTAGGTGGCCTGTGAGTCACAGTAAAGCATACGTGTTGTATAGGTGGCCTTGCCCCGGTAGGTGCTGGTTGCTCTTGATGGGCTGCAGCTGCAATGTCCTTCAGTGGGCTGCAGCTGTGGCTAGTAAAGATAACCAGGATAAAAGGGGGTGGGCTGGCTGGCCAGGGAGAGCCTTGAAGGAGCCCTGATGAAGAAGGAACAATCTATGATGTTGTGAAGAGCTGCCTACAAGAAAATTGTCAGGAAGGTATGGGACTCTAGAAATATGACAACAACAATGATGACAACAGTAAACCTTCTCCTACATGTGTGTTACTTACTTTACCTCTTGCTGTAGTCTTTGGTCTTAATTAATTTTGGATGAACCACATTGCTTTTGGTATTTCCAGGGGTTCTTCAGTGAGGATGGGTTTTGGTGCTTCTTCATCCTTGTTATTCAATGTTCAGTACCTCAGTATCCCTTAGCCATAAATTATTATTCCTGATGCCCTCCACTACTGTGCCCCTGGTATACAGAGATAAAGCAGCTTCTTGTTACTAGGTGTAGGCTTCCTTGCTGTTTCCAACCAGAAAAGAGAGCAGACCAAGATTTCTTCCTAGTCTTGTCCTCCACTAAAGATGCCACTGATGGTGATGTGCTTGTGGTAGTGGTGGTAGGCTTGCTTACACGGCTCCCAGCAGTAGCTAAAATCCTGAGTGCAACTTGTTGCCTTTACACCATAGAGCAGTAAAGTATCACAAGGTGGATGATCTATTTTTTCATTGCAGAAGGGAAAGTAAGGAAAATAATGCCCCCTTTAAGCACCCTCTTTATCACTCTATGGAATCTGTGAGCAATTTGGTATGATGTCTCCCTGTCTCCTTGCCTGCCTGACTTCTTGTTACATCTTTAAACAGGAATACCTCTGCATGTGTTATTTTACATCAAGTCTCCTTCTTTCCTTGCTTCCTCTGGTCCTTCTGATCTGCAATCACTGCTCCCTACCGTTCCACTCTCACCCTTATCTCCCTCTACAATGGCACCCCACACTTTTCATAGCTAAATTATGTCTGGCAATTTATTGAACCCCTTGACCCCATACAGACAAGTTTTGCTGTGAAGATACATGTAAAAAGTACAGTGATGAGCCAGTGGAGAATTAAACTGATAACAAAGTAAAACATTGGATGGCGGACAGTTAATGAAGTAAGACATAACCTAATGCAGCTAGTAAAGCAGAATGGTGACAGAGAATTGTCCTTCAGAACCCACTTGTCCTAGCAGGGGATTTTAGCAAGTTACTGAGAAAGAAATCTGTATAGAACATATTAAGGAAATCACTGAGTGACAGGATATGAAAATGACTATTGGACCATATGGTCTCTGAGGCAGGAAAACATCACACAGGCATGTGTGCCTGACCATCACAAATGACTGACTAATCATAAGGCAAGGATCATGCTGGAGGGGACCTCCTGGCCATTAACTCCATACCCTTGGTCCCATAAATGGTACAAAAACCCATATTAAAAAATTTAACGTGGAGCATAATTACACTTGTACTGTGCTTTCCAGCTCCTCAAATGGATTTCAAACAGAGGTGCTGACAATTTAGGCGAATCTCTGTTTGCTACACTGCCAAGAACCTACATTAGATATTATTAATTAGTTATGTATGGATTGTTTCTCCCCAAACCCCTCAGTTGTGAATGAACTGTATACTGCCCTGACTGCATTTCTTCTTCTTCTTTTTACTGCCTCAGAACACTCAGTGCCAACTTAGGAAATGTTTTCCTTCCTTCCCCTCTTCCTCTTTGCCTTCTGGCCTGCCTTCCTGCCAATAGCTTACTGCTAAGCCATCCTCACAGAGGGTGAATAAGATGTTCTCACACTTTGGACATTAGCTTCAGCATGCCCAGTTTGAGCTGCAATGACCCCACATAACTCCAGCAACCATGTCTCACCACTTGCACCACTCACTTGAGCTTGCATGTGGGAAAAGTTCACCTATAGCTGACTTTTTATTCTGATTACTTGAGGTCACTCATGATCAAATTAATGAGAATCACCTTTCATTATATCTTTTACCTTCCTAAGGCTACTTAGAGAGGTAAAATGCAAGTCTGCTGATGCTGTTTTTTAAACTATCTAGGGCCTTTATTTGTGCAATGGTTATTTACAATAGCAATGACATCATGTTTTTGCAGAGTATTTTCTAAATACTCTCTTCCAAGAAAATTTCAAGAGACCATCTTTTGTACAGAGGTCTGCAACTCCAGCTTGGCAGAAAACATCTTGCAATTAACCTGTCATTACAGCAAAATTAACATTCATAATTACAAAATAAGGATTTATGGCCTTTTTTTAAAACAGCAAAACACAGTGTATTTTCTAAAAGGACAAATTTTCAGGACCATTTTTTAAACAGTATTTGACAAAGGTAGTGATCAGCTTAAACAGGCGTTTGTTATTCTGTCACATTTGAAAGCCTTCTGCAGTTTTGCAGCTCTACCTATTTTTTTTCTCTTGCCAGACTTTGAGGGTAGGGTAAGGAATTACTTGTTTTTTACCAGAAGTCACTATCAAAGGAATACATTCAAGGGCATAGTCATTATATCTTCAGAGACAATGGCAGCTAAAGATCTTTTCTTGATCTTGTTCACTCTCCAAACAATGGCAATTTCTGAGAACAACAAAGAAAAAAAGTTTGGGGTATTGCATTGCATTGAGCAAGAGAAGTACAGAGTTGAGAATTGAAATCTTCTCTAGAAATGTTTAGCCTGCAGATCAAGCCAGTGCAGTGTATGGCCACAGCAAGAAAATAAAGGTAACCTGTTCAAATCACTAAACTATATTTTCATGAATGCCCAAAATTTTCACTGCATTAAACTGGTTTGCAAATGGCACATGGTTAGGATAAGGATAGCAATCTTGCTGACAGATTTGCATACATATGCATAAAATGTGTGTATGCAAACATCCATACACAAAAACTGGCTAAAATCCAGGCTTGCAAACGCTTTTCTTGCCCCTGAACTGATTTGTTCTTTTGTGTGCAGCTTTATAGATAGTGAGCTTTATTATAAATCTGTTAGTGTTTGGAAAATATCCCCCAGAACTTAAAATCACAATTAGTTCTGAATTAATCTCAGTAATGACTGAAATCTTTTCTTCCACTGCACAAAGTTATCTAATTTCCTCTGAAAAGTTCAAGGGGCAGCTAGTTTATTTTTATCTAATCTTTCTTGTGTGTAAGGAAATTCTAATAATTTTGCAGCATTGGTAAAAGAATTCTTTGTATTCTTTGAGCTTCATCATGATAGAGCACACTACACACTCATAAAGAAGCTGAGAGATGAGCCCTCAAGCATGATGTGGATAGAGAAGTCTTCAAGAGGAATACAAACACCTGACTTGGAGGAATGCTGGTGTCACTGATTCTGTAGGGAGAGATGCTGCTGTAGAACAGGCAGAGAGGTGGGACCAAGGCAGTATAGAACAGATACAACAGGAGAGGACAAGGAAGCAAGAAATAAATGTCAGAAAAGACGAGGCCAGGCAGCTGCAGCCCTAAACTCAGAGGGAGAGGTGTGGCATGCATATACATGAAGCAAACAAAATTTCACAACAGCACAGCCTTAAAAAACTCACTTTGGGTTATGGACTTAAAAGTCTAGGGTCAGAAAATTCACTTCAGGGAGTGTGGCCCCCTTTTCCCCTCCTTAAAGGTAATGCTGGGGTGAAGCTGGACACGTCTCTGAGTGGAAGATCTGGCAGATGCCAAGCTGTTCTTTCAGATTTCTGGTGTAGCACAGCATTAGATCTGCACATGAAGGTATTTCAGCCACAAAGCAGCAAGTAAATATTAAGGAGACAGGTAAGCTGTGCTAATTTACAATCACTGCTAGTCCTGGTATAAGAAAGGCTCGGGAGGGCCAGTTATACCCAAGGAAACAAGAAGGAACAATGGAAGAAGTTATTACCATAGATACGTTTGTTAAAGGACAGAACCTGGAAAAGACTATTCCTGGATATGCGCCTTGCATTAAGTCCTTTCTAATTCTGTGTGATCCTGTTACAAGGAACATGCATGAATGAATTGGGTTTTTTCCCTGTTGCTAGTTGGTTTTTAGTAAAGCCTAAGAAAAGAACAAGCAGTTTTCAGAACGGTGTATGACAGAATGCATAAATCAAAACAAAATTCTATCCAGAGACCGTGACACACATATCTATCATATTGTTCTGTAACCACGTCCAACACAGCTCACCTTTATGCCACCAAGAGGAATCCAAGGTTAATGTATCTCTTTATTTTGCACCTCTTTTTTTTTCTTTTTCTTTTTTCTGGGCAAGGTGGCATGGGGCAGAGGGGAATTGGTTGATTGGTTGGCTGACTGGCTGGAGCTTTTTGTTTGACGTTGTTTGAGCTCTTGATTTTTGCATCACCATAAACTATGTCAAATTGAGATTTGTGTTCCTGGTGGCTGGTTCTTGCTAGGGGTGGAATGTGAACAGGGTCAAAAAAGAGGAAGTGGTGACTGGAACAGTACCAGAATGACACAGTTTAAAAGCTCAGTAGGTTCTTTGTAATTCATAGGACAGATTGATGTCTAGCCCACCAGTGATCCAGACATCTGAAAAAAAAATGCATGTCATGCTGCTTACTGTGCCAGGAAGGGCTGTTTGGTGCTGTTCCACACCTTCATCTGTGGCTTCTGTTTTGTGACTTTATTGCTGTTGATTTTTTTACTGTTTTTTTCTTTATATAGCAGCATGATTGTTTTGCAGGGGCCTCTCACATTAAAAACACATTTAAAAAAAAGCACTGTCTTACTACATGCTGCCTGTCAAAAGTGCCTCTATCATACATAAGGAAACAGCAAAACAAATAAAAAACCCCAAAATATAAATTCCTGGCGGAGAGAGGAAGTGGACACACTGCATAAACACATCAGTACTTCCTCCCTTTCAGCAATATGAAAAAGATTTCAAAGCAAAACTGGCAACTCTGTCAGCAAGAGGACTGTCTATTCCCATAAATCTGTAATGCTCAGAAAATGTAAAGCCGTTGATTGTACAAATCATCCTCCCGTAGTTTTAGCAATGTGTTACTGCCATGACTCAGTCTCTGCTTCCAGCATATTTCCTGTTTCTTTACATATAGCTTATACTCATTCCCACTCATTCAGTAAATTTTTTTCTTGCTGCTGTTGTTGTGTGTATTTTTCTGTTTGTTTGCGTTCACTGCAGGGCTGCACCAGTTGCCTGTGTCTGAAGAGCTGCTAATGTTTATGAATGAGACACAACATACAGTAAGCAAGGCCTGGTGGAAAGCCCAGCAATATGAAATACAGAACATACTGGTTTATTCTTCTCCTGCTTGTTTCCAGGTTAAATAATTTTGTTCTTCAGCATCCCATCTGTAAAAAAGGATTATGAACTCACTAAGATAGGGAATATTTTACTGTTGCTTTTGTGTGTGTCACATTTTCATGTGTGTTTGCTGCTGTATTGCATTGACTTGCTGTAGCACCTAAACACTGTAGGTTTACCTGTTTAAAAAAATTGCAATTTACAAAACTAAGCAGAAGTTCACTAGGAAAGGAAAGTGATAATGTAGAGTGGCTGAGGTGGAAATAGATACTGACAAGGACACGTTGACACACAGCAGCAGTGGGAGCACACGGCATTTATCCCAGGTGCCTGTGCTCAGGTATGCTGCTGCAGTCAGCTGCTACACCCCTGGGACACACATCACTGCTGCTGCCCTGGATGGCACAGCCTAAATGCTCAGGTGACAAGACCACAGCCCCAGCCTGCCCCTCTGCCTCTTGGTGTCTTAGCTGGCATGCTCTGTGCTTTTCCCTCCCAGATGAAGGCAACACTGATGAGTGAAGGAAAGGCACGTGAGCTATTCCCGGGAAGCAGGAAGAGGTTAACTAGACGATACTGATCATCCCACCCCTCAATTAGCCTCTCTTCCCACTTACTCATCTTCTCCTAGCATTGTTTGGCTGGCTGCAGCTGCAGGGTTGACAAGTGGGGGGAAAAGAAAACCAAACAAGCAGAAATAGAGGAAGCAGCGAGCAGGCAAGCACTTGTTCAGCAACAGCATGGCATTCTGATGGCTGAGAAAGTCTGCCAGGGTGGTAGGGTGCAAAGACACCTGAAATTACAAAGCAAAAGAAATCCTCTTACTTACCTCCTTGCATTTCAATCTAAATAAGTGAACTGAGTGGAGACAAAACATAGAGTGAATGTTACTTCAGCTCTGCATAGATCTGATATTTTGGAAAAGCTCTAGCTCAGGATTTAAAAAAAAATTCCATTTTCTTTTTTTTTTTTTTTTTTTGACAGTCTCTCTTCACAAAGTACTGGTATGTGGACAGGTGGACAGAAAATAATCTTAATTCTCTCACTTGCTGAGTCACCCCTTACGGTTTTAGCATACACTGCAGTCAGTCAGTCAGTCTACCTTCAGTTCTATTACACAGCTTCTTGAGGGCCCTAAAAGGATAAACTGGACATTATTAATTACTACATTGCTAATAATCACCATTTGCAGTATTTTCCACATGTTCAACTTAGCTTCAGAAGTCACTGGATCTTAATGAAAGAGCCTGGGCCGGACCCTTTGAAACATGCAAAATTCTGGAGTCATTGATCAAGTAGGTCAGAACAAATGATCTTATAGGCCTGTCCTGACCTTAAAAAACTACTAATCTATCAAAAATTCCCCATGAGGTAGGAACTAATCAACTGAGCCTTATAGGATCATATAAATTCTTTAAAGCAATTTTAATTTAAAATTTCTCTTTTTTTTAAACCAAGAAAAAGCACATGCACTCAATTCTGAAGCTGATTTGTTCAGTGAAAGAGCATTATAACTACAGTTGTATTACTACAACAGTGCCCTATCCTGGAAAAGTCTGCACTCCTAAAAATGAAGGTTTGCAAAGACCAATCTGCTCACTTCATTTTAATTATAGTTTTCTATTGTTAAAATCCTGTTTTCAGGAAGCTGGTACCCACAGCACTGTCAGGTTGATCACATTGGATAGCATTCTCCAATGTTACTGACTGCTAAGTTTTCACATTTCTTCTTCTATCCATAGAATCAGAGAATCATACAATATCTCAAGTTGGGAAGAACTCATAAGAATCACTGAACCCAAATCCTCACTCCTTGCAGGACTACCTGAAATTGAACCATATGACTAAGAATGCTCTCCAGACAGTCCTTGAATTCTGACAGTCTTGGTGCTGTGACTTCTTCCCTGGGGAGCATGATTCAATCACTGACTATCATCTCCATGAAGAACCTTTTCCTAATGTCCAGTCTGAACTTCTCCTGATGCAGCTTCATTCCATTTCCCCCTAACCTGTACTGACCGCCAGAGAGAGGAGATTAGCACCTCTCACTTCACTGCCCACCTTCAGGAAGTTGTAGCTTAACCTGAGGTCACCTCAGCCTTTTCTTCTCCAGGCTGAGGAAACCAAGTAGCCTCAGTCGTGCCATTGAGAATTTCCCCCATCTTGGACACTCTAATAGTTCCATGTTCTTTTATTGTGGCACCCAGAGCTGCCCCAGTGCAGAGCAGAGCAGGACAATCCCCTCCCTTGCCTGGCTGGCCATGCTGTCCCTGATGCCCCCAGGACACAGGTGGCCCTCCTGGCTGCCAGGGCACTGCTGGCCATGTTCAGCTTGCCACCAACTCAAACCCCTCAGATACCCCCAAGCCTCTCATTGTCAAATCTACATCCAGGATTACCCTAACCCAAGTGAAGAATCCTGCAACTGATCTTGTCTAGTTCCTAATGGTTGGTAGTTGCCCAAATTTCTAATCTACCCACATCTCTCTGCAGACCCTCTCTGTCTTCAAGGGAGTCCACAACTTTTCCTAGTGTAGTAAAATCACTATGCCTGTTTAATGTGCATTTGATCCCTGCATCCAGATATTTTTAGAAAAACATTATAGACCACGAGTGCTAAAATGGAGCCCTGAGGAACCTCTGGTCCCTGGCTGCCAGCCTGATGTAACATTTACCAAAACCCTTTGAGCCTGACCCAACAGCCAGTTGCTCACACAGTGTATTATGGACTCAACTAGCTGTGTGCCAGGCAGTTTATCCAGTAGGGTACTGTGGCAGACAGAACAAAAATCTCTGTAAAATAAAACCACATATACCGGCTTCTCTTGGTCACCTAGGGTTACTTTGACATAAAAGAAAATTAAATTGGTCAAATAGGACTTTTCCCTTGTGAACCCATGCTCATTGTAATGAGTGCATTTTGTCTCAAACAATATTTTTCAGTAACTCCCAGAAAAACCTTCCCTATGATTGTACCATGTGCTGCAGTGAAAATGCCAGGCCTATAACTTACAGAGTTTTCTTTTTATCCTTTTTGAAAACTGGGGTAAATTTCCAGATTCCAGCTGACTGGGACATCTCCAGACTCACAAGACAAATTCAATATAATGGAGAGAGGTCCTGCCAAGTGCATCAGCCAGTTCTTCCATGGAAAGAATCCTATCCAGCCCCATACACCTGTGTGCATCCAACTGAAACAGCAAGTCTCAAACAATTTCAAGATTGCCTGGGAATCTATCAGTCCCCAAGGGACAGTCTTCCAACAATGGCCTCTGAGGACCCCAGCCCATCATTGGTCTTGAAGAGAGATGGCAAGGGTGGATTATTCTCTCCTGTGTTGGCAATTTTTTTTGGATCTCATCAAGCAATGGACCAATGTTATCTCTGATCCTTTTTTTGCTGCTAACATATAAAAACCAAAAAAGCCCCTTTTGCTTTCCTTCGCAGCTTGTCCTGCACAGCTTGAATTCTATCTGAGTTTTGCTCATACAAATTTTATCTCCACAGAGATGAGCAGCATCTCTGTCATCCCCCTATGTCACCTTGTTTCCAAGGTTCATATGCTCTCCTTCTCCATCTAAGTTCACTGCTCAGCCTAGCCAACCTTCTGCCCCATTGGCTTGGCTTTCAACATGTTGCGTTTGACTGCTCCTGCACTGTTAAAAGAGAGTTCTTGAAAAGAGACAAGCATATCAGTCAGATAACTTTAAAAAAAAGGATTACCAAGAGACTTTGCTAACTACTTCTTTTAACAGGCCATACTCTCCTCTTCCCCTTACAAGAAGATGAGCAATTGCTACTAATAGCATTTATTTAGATAAGGGGGAAAAGTGGGTTCTTTCTAGTCACTTCATTTTCTTATCTGTCTAGACTGAGAATCTAGCACCTCAGAACCAACTCCCACCTGAAAATAAAGAACATATATGAAATAATTTTATTTTAGCTGTTTGGCCAGCTAGAGACAAGTTTGAGCAGAGTGCAGCAGGTGCCCCAGAACTCTGTTCCCAAGAATATTTAGGTCAAAGGGATTAGTCGGAGCAGACTGAAGCTAGTGATCTTCCTTGCTTTTCTTAGTAATGATGTCCAAGATATGAGTCCATGTGCATGAGGAGCTGGTACCTGACAGTCATGAAGTTCACCCTATAGAACCTCCTGCTGCTACAGTATGGCATAAGAAATGATCTCTTGAATAGTGAGCAATAAATGTTACTAGATACTTCTCAGAAATGAGGTCAGGGAGGCTGACAAAAAGCAAAATTAAATGTTACAGCAGAGACTGGCATGAGGAATATGGTTATAGTCTACCTTGGATCTTGATTAAGAAAAATTCCAGCATTTTTGGCACTAAAATGATGATATCATAAACTGCCTTTTTCTTATGTCTGAATCACTTTGCTTAGGAGAAACAGCCTTGAAACTTGGCATTATTTGCATTAAAGTTGCTATACAAAGGACTCACCATGGCATGGTTTAATGCTCAAAGCAAACTGCAAAGCACTTTGGTATCTCTAAAGAGGTGCTGACAATCCCTATTAATAGGGGGCTTGCCTCTCTTGCATCAAGAAAGAGAGCAGGCAGGGGAGACAAATTCACTCTCAAGCAGAGTTAAATATGAATTACAAATAATTCAGGCCTTAAACAGTATGACTCAAAGAAACCTTGAAGATTTCATGCGATCCACACAGTAGAACACAGAGTGAGAACAAAAGTATTGCAAAATGTTCAGCTATGGCATCTTCAATTTTGTCAAGAACTAATAAATATAAATAGAAAAGCTATAACTGGAGGTAAGGAAACAGGAAAAAAGAAGGAGACATTCTCTTAGCAGCAGCAGTTGCTTCACATAGGACACTACCAAACCAACAGTATTGGGGTCTGCAGGACCAAGAACCTGAGACCAGTGCAGAAGAATGGGAGCTTGAGGACAGCCAAGGGAAAGCACTGCTGCAGTGCTCTGGGATACACTGTCCCAGCAGCCTATGTGAAAGGGAGCTGCAAGCAGAAGGCAGAATACAGAATTGCACATGGGAGGCCTTCCAGACCTGCAAGGGTGTTGCCAAAATTAGTAGTTTTCCAGTGCCTTGTCCCTTCCTGCACCAGCCTGGATACAGGTGGAATAATGAGCTGCTGCTTAGGAGTAATAAATGAGGTGCTAAGAGCAGTCACAAGGAACCAGCACTTTGTTGTGTGCATCCCCTGCTTTTCAGGAGCTCTAGCTTAGCTGAAGTGCTCCCAGTGACCAGGGGAAGTAACCTGGGTTTTAGGATGTTCATTGTTACAGCAATTGCTGATGCCAGCTCCAACAGAGCTGAAGATGAAACCTCCATCCAAACACAGGGAAAGCATCTCCCCTGTCCTGCTGCTTACTCACTGCAGCTTTATACGACACTAACACCATCTGCAAGAGAAACAAGTGTGGCTTTATGCTGTTTCTCAGCAGCTTATGAAGAGTTTGAAGCTGGAAACTCTTTCACACCTCTGCCCTTTGCTTCCACTGAGCCCAGCAGAATATTAGACCTGCACTCCCAGAGTACATTCAAAGCTTCAGGCACAGAATCAAATATTCCTCGGCTCTTAACCAAATGGAGGTATTCTAACTGTGAATAAAATGAAATTACTTTTATTTGCTCGCTTTTTGAAAACATTTTAAGAGATACACCAGTGAGTTCCTGCCCTTTATCTGCATATCAATTATTCATTGTTTTCATTAAAGAAAGCCAAGCCATGCTATGCCCATGAGGATGAAAGAAATCTGTACTGCTCTCTTTCTCTCTGTCCCTCATACGTTTTTATTTCAGATTACTTTTAATCCATATATATTTGAAATAGGAAAATGTGTGGGTTTTATTAGCAATAAAACTTTAGGGGATTTCCCCCCCTACTGATTTTTCATAGATTTATGGATCCATAATCATTCACGTCACAGCCTAAGGGAAACGAGGCTCGAACAGGATAAAAGCCCTTAAATCCCCTCCTCTAAGCACTCAGATCTTTGCTGTCAGCAAGATTAAAACGGTCAACAGCAGTCTTCATGTGTCTATATCCCACACAGAGCTTTCACAACAACTGGAGTGGTGGCTGGCAGGGAGAAATATTCAGAGCCACTGCTGCTCATAATACTTCTGAGATAAAGAGGGAAGAAAACCACGTTGCCAGCTTTTGCAGAGTTGAAAAGGACTGGTGTTAACTGCTTGATCAGGTGAATGCAAAGAGGGGAGAAGAGTAAGGAATAATATTATGTTGCAGTTTAACAGTCAGCAGGAGTTTCTTTTCCTAAAACATAAAGACAGAGAGATGGAAGCACCAAACATCCTTCCACGGCCCAGCAAGGGGAAGGAAAAGGAAGTCGTTCATGTAGACAAGCAGAGTGGTACCTCTGCCACCACTGCCTTGAACACCCAGCCCCTACTGCAACTAGGACCCGAGGGGAATTACAACTATTATGTGGATGATGAAGATGAGGAAGATGAAGAGAAAGAAGAAGGAAATTGGCAACATGGAGATGCATTTAAGGGCGAAAGCAAGGCCTCATCGTTTATTCCTTGTTCCCCTGCTCTTTCCTCTAGATCCCCAGCCACATCATCTACTCCATCTGTGCTGAACATCAATGTTGGTGGCCAAAGTTACCGCCTCACCTACCAGGCAGTGGCCATCTACCCCAAGACCCGCCTGGGCCGCCTGGCTACCTCCACTGACCGCCGCTGCCAGCTGGGCCTGTGCGACGACTACGCTGCCCAGGTTGATGAGTACTTCTTTGACCGGGACCCAGCTGTCTTCCAGCTGGTGTACAATTTCTATGCCTCGGGGGTGCTGCGGGTGAGGGACGAGCTGTGTCCCCGCAGCTTCCTGGAGGAGCTGAGCTACTGGGGCGTGCGTCTCAAATACACACCCCGCTGCTGCCGCATCTGTTTCGAGGAGCGCCGGGACGAGCTGAGTGAGCAGCTGAAGGTGCAGCGGGAGCTGCGCTCCCAGGCAGAGGCTGAGGAGAATGAGCAGCTCTTCCGCCACATGCGCTACTATGGGCCGCAGCGCTGGCGCCTCTGGAACCTCATGGAGAAACCCTTCTCCTCTGTCACCGCTAAAGTGATGGCAGTGGCCTCCAGCTTCTTCGTGCTCATCTCCGTGGTGGCCCTGGCACTCAACACAGTAGAGGAGATGCAACAGGTAGACTGGAAGAGTGGGGATAGCCGGCCTGTCTTGGAGCATGTGGAGACCTTGTGCATTGCGTTCTTCACATTGGAGTACCTGCTGCGCTTGGTCTCTACCCCAGACCTGCGCCGCTTTGCCAGCAGTGCCCTCAATGCAGTAGACCTCATTGCCATCCTGCCCCTCTATCTGCAGCTGCTGCTTGAATGCTTTACTGACGATGACCAGCCCCGGGGTCGGGGCTCCCAACATGAGCACGATATTGAGAAGGTGGGACGGGTGAGCAAGGTAGGACAAGTGCTGCGCATCATGCGCCTCATGCGCATCTTCCGCATCCTCAAGCTGGCCCGCCACTCCACAGGGCTGCGTGCCTTTGGCTTTACCTTGCGCCAGTGCTACCAGCAGGTGGGCTGCCTTTTGCTCTTCATTGCTATGGGCATCTTTGCCTTCTCTGCCATGGTCTACACAGTGGAGCACGATGTCTCCAGTACCAACTTCACCAGCATTCCCCATGCTTGGTGGTGGGCTGCCGTAAGTAAACACATCTTACCTTGCTGGGTAGACAGAGACCCTCCCTTTCTTCCCCTCCCCTTCCCCTCCCCTCCCAGCTGGAGTTGCTGACAGTCTTGAAAACAACAGGCTCAGATCAGTGAACATCTGCTCTGAATTCTGAGCTTACAGGACATATGCATGCCTGCGTGCACACACACACACACACACGCACTCATTCACCTCTCTGTAAGCTTAAATCAAGACTTAGGCAGGCAGTCTTGAAATTCCCATATCTCCAAATGCAGACAGTATTTTCACTTTTAAAGAAGAAGTGGTCAAAGACGGGGAAAAAAAGCATTTCCCATTGTCAGTGTTGCCAAAACAATAGGGAAAAAAATGCATGCATTTGGCTATCTAGTTACAGGATTTTTGTTCTTATTCTATGTGTAGGTCTTCTGCAACCCATGAAACTGCAAGATCATGAGACACAGTTTATTAACTACAGTCAGATCACCCACACTTTAAAAGTGAAAGCTGTCCCAGAACTCTGGCTGTTAAAAATCCACTAGGACCAACAGTTGTTTTACACAAGAGATTGTGCTCTGCTGTGCTGCAGAAGATGTCTGTATTTATAGCACCCTAGCTGAAACTAGTGGGTAGCTAGACATTGTCAATGCTGAGGGAAGGCACAGGACCCACATCTTGGCCATCCATTACCCTAAGGCTTCTCCTAGACCATTGTCACATACATTTTGTTTTGCAGCAGCTGATGCCAGCCTGCACAGTCTATTTTTGTGTGGGGCCCCAGGAGCACTTCTGACCCCTGGGCATGGCTATGGGTCTGGCTCTGTCCCAGTCACTTCCCTGGAGAAAGAAGCTCACGCAAATAGACTGGATAGGAGTTGGAACATCTCATGCTGGATGATCAGCACTGACACTGGATGTGCCAAGATGCATATGAGGCCCACCAGACAGTAATCCCAACCCATTCAAGGTCACTTCCCCTGGCCAGCCATCCTGGAGCCCAAGGTATGCGCTTCTGGTTCAGCCATGGACAATGAGATGTGGTGGTTTGCAGTGATTCAGCACATGGCGGAGAAAAAGCCTTAGAGACAAGCATAGATGTACACATTTATATGAGCACATGTGCATGTGTAACTGTACTGAATATCCTTTATTCACTGATTTTTCCATCCTTCCATGGGCCATGTAAGGATGGAAAAATCAGTGAATAAAGGAAAGAAGGTCTCGTAATCTGACCTTCATAGATCATCTGTAAGTGATCAAAGTGATCTGTAAGTGACAAAGGCTATGAAAACACTGGTGATTCATACATTGCTAAAATACTCTGTCTTCTGAACATGCAGGTTATATGCAGAATTTAGATGTTCCTAATAAACTTATGTGGCTAGGTGAAAAAGGTCTATTTAGCTGAGCAAGTGCCTTGAAAACAGGAGCTGTATCATGCACATTGCAATTCCAAAGCATAAAACACTTTTTATAGCCTATTTGTTCTTTAGGACTGTAAATTAATATATCTAGATCATTTGAATTTTATAAAAATCCAACAGCATTCACCAACTCACACATGCAGGAGAAGAAAAATCCCTCCTAAACTGTTACAGGGAATGTATAAGACTATGCCAATGGTACAGAACCTTATCAAAGGATAACGTTTTTGTCCTGGCTGGTGGAGATAAACATCTTGCCTTCAGTATTTATTTTTGGATATATTTATCCTGTATTATCATTCAAATCCAGTGACTTAATTTCCATTAAACCAAATCACTAATCTCTTTTATTCCACAGGAAGCACCAGGTGCATCCTAAAAATGTGCTCACCCACATGACACCCAGTGTCTCATGAACTCTAATGTTTTCTTCATTTAAAATATCATTCTATTTACCATTTTAGAAGATGACAAACTCTACACAGTGACCTTCTGAAGACTTATTTTAGTGTTAAAGCCACAAGGGCGTTACAGTCAAAGTCCTACTGTCTGTGGCTTATTTTTTGTCAGAATTTTAGGTTACTGTTTAGCAGATAAACACAGTGTGTTAAGACACTGTGAAAAAAACTAAATAAAATTCACTGGCTGAAAAAGATCCCTTGCACAGACTAGAAAGTGAGAGGTGACAGCAACATGCAAGTTTTACCTGTCAGGAAAAATGTAAGTTTTATTTACTCAGCGTAAAAAATATAAAACATCAAAATGTGTGCAGTGAAACTAAATAAATTAGGTTGTCTTAATAAGTTGTCTTATGTTGACTGCTTGAGAGTAGATTTTTCAAATGTAGTAGCATCTTCATAATCAAACATCCATTAATTTTAATCTGAATTTTACGACAGAAATATTTCAGTACTTGGTGTAGCACTGGACTCATAAAACAGTTCCCTCATATATCCATAGGCTAGAAAGAGAAAATCATATTGGCTGAGAAGAAAAATGTAAAGGTATGTACACAGTGAGCTGGCAAAGTGTTCAGAATAATATAAAATAAATATACTAAACACCATCACTCTCGAACAAAACTGCCAAAAAAAATTCAACAACAAAAGCTGAAACATTTTTAACAACCCCTAAATCCTTCATCAATAGGAAATTCAGCAAAAATTACACACCTGTGTACTTATTTAACGCTATAACTATACATATTGCAACCATACACTGCAAGCAAAACCTTCCAGGCTACAGTTCCTTGTAGGTATGTAATCATTAAAGGGGATTTTATCTAGTAACTTTGAAGTCCTGGGTAATTTCTTCCTATAAGACAAATAGGAAAATTTATTTCATAATTAATTGAAGGGTTTTGTATGTTTTTCACTAGTTCCTAAAATACATATGAAAAACAAAGGTAAAACTCAAAATACAAACCAGAGAATAAATCCCAAATACTGGGTTATATCAGCACAGTGGATTTAGAAACAGGACATCTGTTCCAAGTGACATGATGAGGGAGCAGAGTTGCAGCTATCAGTGGATTTGCATAGCTAGGGAGCCACATCTATCCTCTCCCTACAACCAAACAAACTCACCTTCTGGACAGTCTGGTATGGAATTTGTCTGGGAATTCCTTCTGCAGGGTAAAAATCTAAAAATCCTCCTGAATGGTGTCAGACCATTGTCTTTCTTTACTCCATGAGAGGGTTTGTTGTTTTTTAAATTAGGAATATTTTGTGTAAGAAAACTAGTAGACACATGCACACACACAGGCACACACACACACACAAAAAAAAGCAGCACAGAATATTTTAGACTTAAAATACAAATTAAAAAAGAGCTAACCTTGTCCCTGATCAGTGAACATACCTGTCTATGTACTTTGCTCAGCTAATAAGCTGCGTGTTGGTTTGCCTGTAGGTCAGCATCTCTACAGTGGGATATGGAGATATGTGTCCAGAAACGCACCTTGGACGCCTGTTTGCTTTCCTCTGCATTGCTTTTGGAATAATCCTGAATGGCATGCCCATCTCCATCCTCTACAATAAGTTCTCAGACTATTACAGCAAGCTGAAGGCCTACGAGTACACAGCTCTCAAGAAAGAAAGAGGGAAGGTCGACTTCACACGGAGAGCCATGAGGAAAATATCTGAGTGCTGCGGAGAAGGTGCACCCCACCCTTTGTCACAACAATGATAGTTTGTTCTTCTTTGGATATTGGGAGGCAACCAAGAAGCTGGAGGAGAAGGAGGAAAAACAAATCAGCCAAAAGATAAACGAAAAGGGCCAAAAGTCACAAAATTAGATGGTGAAATCTGTTTTGAAGGGGTTTTTTTCAAAGTTAAGAAGGCTCAGATTAAAACAACAGAATTTTTTAACTCTGATAGCCTGTGAGCAGCACTTGAATGCTCATCAACTTTCTGAAATTAATTCCTTCAAATTAAACGCTCTGAATAAGTCTCACATTAAGATCTAACCCCCTGCTACTGATGAGATTGACAATAAAGACCCACCATAATTATACAAACAGAAAACAAATTGTTGTCATTAAGGGTCAGCCACCTTACTTCTGTCATGGCAGTGTCAAAAATCAAACTAATAGAATACCCAATATACTGACTGCATCACTTAAATTGGTATTACATCAGCTTTAATCAGAGGAAAATGGCCTAGAGCACTTACTTAAATATTAGCAGCAGCTATAATCCCTAAAATGTGAACCTCTGTTTCCATTGACAGATAGTTATGCTTCATTGTTCTAATTTTATTTTTCAAATGCAGCCCTGCAAATGAGCCCTCCTATTTTCATGCCTAGTCAAACAATGCACTGTTTTTAGCATTTCCCATCACCCCACCTTTATAATCATCTTTCAGTATGACAAGAACTAGTGAAGAGTTCTGGAGTCTGAGTTGATAAATCTCATTGATCAAATCTGAAAACATTTCCAAACCAAATCCTTTTTAGGTATAGGATTAAGGGATAATTTATTTTGCAATATTTAATGTATCTACATATTGGATTGTTAGAATAATAGACCTGTCAAGGAACATAAGTATTAAAGCAGTAATTTTAAAATAATCAAAGGAAATACTTGGGTAGCAACTCTCGAAGACCATTCATACAAAGGATTTTATTGGCACTTCACTGTAACCAATTTTAAATATGATTTAAAATCAAGATAATTTGTCTGCTACATACAGCCATTAGGTACACGATCCTGACACTTTAGCTCACCCCCAGGAGTACCTTATATCCTAAGATTACTGTGTCTTCTTGCACAGCTAGACAGGATTTCTCATGTGTCTAAACTCATCCCAAAATTTATATAACAAATTAAATCAACAATAATTAGATGGAATTGCAGTTTATGTATTACTTCTGAGACTATCAGGAAAAAATTTTTTTACACAAGAGCAGTCATACCAATTTAAAAACAGTAATCTGAATAACAGATCTGAAAGAAAAAACGTGTAATGAAAAGGATCAACAGTAACAGTGCCCTGATATGACCCATGGCTGTTAGTCAGCAGCACTCCTGCAAAGCATCTTGATGACAGAGATGCATTTCAAAACTCTTGAACTCTCACGTTGTGTCTGCGCTGCCCTGATGAATGCAAATGGCTGCATTAAGATCTCAGGGCCACATGGGACACAATGGTGTGAAGCTCACTCTGGGACAGCTGAGGGTGAAAATGTTCATTAATTTTGACACGTCCATGCGAGTTGTGTCAAGCATGGGGACATTTCTCCTTTCAGTGGTGGGAAGGTAATTAGTAACCAACTTGCTCTTCTCATTCTCTACCTCCAGACGAATGTATCATAAGCCCATCTGTCATTTTGTTCTTTAGGAATGACAGTCAGAACACTGTGTGCTGATCAGCTCTGTTAAAAGCTAAACCATGTCTTTAAGGCACAGCTGAGCCCTGGGACTTCAATGTGATAGATGTTTGCTGTTCTGGACTGCACACAATACAGCAGGCACAATCCTGGCACTCACTGAGAAGAATAGCTGCTTTGCTTTGGCTCTAGGGAATTTGCATAGCCCTTCTGCACAGCAACAACAGGACAAGAAGCTTCCAGGAACCACAGGAACCTCTTACTGCAGTTCAGTGAGGTGGCAAGTTACAAGCATGCAAAAACAAAAATATGCTTTATTTTCAATATGCAAATTGATTTAGACCCATTAAAAGTACTTTAAACCTGGTGATTACTGAATTTTACAAAATATAGGATACTGTAAATCAGTTTCTTTGCTGAAGGAATTCATACTTGCATGACCATGCAGATGGGATGCAGATGCTCAGTCTTGCATGGCAGTTTCAGTAGCTTCTTGTCACCTGCAGAAATCCGGAGCCTGAGGACTAACTCTGCTGAGACTGGACTTTGTTACAGCCTCAGACTTGACAAAGATCACTAGTCTCGTTTTCCATCCCATTTGCCTCACCTGCAGGACCTATTCAATTAGATATTTTTGAAGACATGTAATGAAATAGATTTTCCGCACCAAACTCAAGCAGTAGAAAAAGGAGTCTTGTCTCTTAATCAAGAGTCAGAATTGAATGTCCTTGGCAAATGCTTTATCTGTTCAATAAGATTTCAATGCACAAATCAGTACTGCTCTAACTGCTCAAATGCATCTTGAAGAGGGTCTCTTGCACCCCTCCAGTTGAATCTGTTCCACTTTGCACCAGGTAAATAATGGCCCACAAGGTGACAGTAAAAGAAGACCATAGAGCTTGATGCTTCCAGCACTTAGCTGAGTGGAAAGGAGTGTATCACAGGCCCTGCTGCAATAAAGAGCTATGAAAGTACCCTGACCAAGCTGCAAAGCCTTCCCAAACACCCAGCCTCCTCTGGCCCAAGCAATCTTTAGTTTGGAAGGAACCCAGAGTCTCCACACATGAGGGTAAAACAGATACATGAAGGTAAAACTTAGAGCGCCTCACAGCCTAATGGCTATGGGCCAAACCCACAGCCAGATGCAGAGGAGAATAATTTCTGTCCCTTCAGAAGCACAAGACATTGTGACCAGTACCACCAGGTGCCATTTGGGTGCCCTGAGCACCAAGGCCATCACACTTTGGGCAGCTCAGCTCACCTAGCAGCTGCTCCACTCTCTTTTTTCTCAATGCACTTTGCCCCCTCATCTGTCATCTAGCCACACCATCTCACACAGATGGCAGCTTTGGTACTACCCCGACTACTCTGTGCACTGACTCAGCACACAAATTCGACTCTTTGGGGGAGTGGGGATGGATTCTCGCTTGGTTTACGACCAGGTTCAGTGCCAAGAGCTCTTGCTAGCACTAGAGTTGGCACAAGGTACATATAAGAAGTGTGCAGCTCAGAGGACACACCTCTGGCAGTGAAATACTAAGCATAAGACTACAGAAAGTTGCTGCATTTTGTTTTGCAGTAACTGTCACCTCTGGTCTGCTGCAGTGAGGAGGTGTATTGGAGCTTAGTGGAGTAAAGCACTTTGCAGAAAATTAGAAGTTAGTGCTTAGTAGGCTTTTTCCCTTAAGATTTTTCAATTTTTTTCCGGATTATTTTATGCAGTTTTCTGCCTTTGGCTTAACTATTCTTATTTTAGGGGTGACAAGCATTAGTCTGTGCATTTCATTAGGAAAGATTATGCCTAAATTTGAGGTACCATTAAAGGAGCCAGACAGTGCCAGATTGCTCAGGGCTCTGTCAGTGCCACCACTTGTTACACCTCCCATGTAGATGGGAACTAGCAAGATCCTTCCACAAATTCTCTCCTGTTCCTACCATACAAAGGGGACCTCCAGGCAGCAGACTTTCAGGGACCTGCAAAGGCCTATGCAAACCTGTATTAGCTGGTTTTGAAAGAGGATGAAGCATTTTTGCCTTTTGTTTTCTTTTTGACACAATGTTTCCCACAGAAGATTCAGTTAATTTATTGTAGCACATTTATTGTACCACTTTCAGTGGCATCACTATCCCTAAATTACTCAAACAAAAGAGGCAAGTGGTAGACATGATGACATCCAAAAACAACACAGGAAAGTCATGATTGTCTTGGTTACTTGCATTCCTTAGGGCTTGGGCAATCAAAAGGTTTTGAAATAACACATCAAGGGAAAACATGCTTAAACACAACAAGATGGGCAATACTACTAAAGATAAAGTAGACAGCCTTTTCTTATGAGATGCTAATTTGGCATAACTAAGGTTTGGAGAAATGGGGTGGAGAATTCTCAGACTACTGAGAAATTAGAAATCTCTCTAAATATGGCTATGTTAGGGTCTTCAATTTTAACTAACTGCAGATATTAATGAGACCCAGAGGGAGAAGGAAAATATATTCTATCATTATGTTTCACTACAGACATGGCAAACATGGTGTCTCTGTAAGACAAAGAAACAGTCAGTTTATCTGGATGGCCTGGCTTCATTTTAGGAGAACCAAGTATTGTTTCTTCTACTTAATTTAGTTCTGGGAATTACTGGGGGAAAGGGGAATGAAAAAAACCAGAAAAGTAAAAAGGAAAAAAAATGAAAAGAAAGAAAGGAGAGCATTTTTTTTAAATAAGGGTGGGGATAGTAGAAATGTAGAGTCTGTCCCTACATGAGATAGAGGAAAGAATTCCACTTAGAATATGTTCCTGCACAAATCCTGTCTTTGAAGAACATCACTTTTTCAGGGCATTTCAGGAGCTGTTTGCTTTTCTCACTCAGAAAGATAGCACTTAAAGGGGTAGCTACAGTACACCATGGATTAATAGACATCTGGTACTATTCCCAGGTTTCAAAGGCAAATAGCAATATTCAGTCTTTAAATATTGTAAGTAAACTAAGTGAAATTTTTAAAATATCAATTAGGAATACTTCGAAATTTTTGATTAAATATAATTACTATCAATAAGACTAAGAAATAACCTTTCATCACCTTGCTTAAAAAAACCCTTCAACTGTTAAGAACATTCTGGGTTTATGTCATGCAAAAATGTGCTTATCTGCTATTACAAAACTTTTATTAACTTATTTGGTAGTATATAAATTACATGCCTTTTGACTGTAATCCAGTCCTTTATCTAGGACTAAAATAGGGAAAGGTCAGAGGTAGAAGTTTTTTATGTACTTAGTTAATTTAATGGAAATACGCTGAGAAAAATTAAAGCTTTCTACAAGTCCTGAGATAGAGATTATCAATGAACAAAACTTGTCAGAGTTCTAATTCTACTCTAAAAAATTACTCTGTACTGTCATTCAAATTCCTGAAGTGGTGTGAAATACAAAGCTGTGTTTCGTGTCAGGTACAAACAGGCGATGTGTATATTTGTGAATGCGAAATTTGTGGGCCCCGACAATGGGAGAGCTGTGAATTCTAATAATAACTGAGGAAAATAAAGCATGGAAAAAGGCCTTTGAACCCATCTTTAGTTTGCAATTGACCCTGGTTGATTTAGGAGCATTGGAATTAAAGTGTTAAGGATGTTGCTTTTTGCTTGCAGTTAATCCATAAAGAGCTATGCAATAATAAACTTTTGAAGTACAATTTTAGAATATTACTTACATCCTTGAAACTATAGCTTTAGAATACATATAAAGGAAATATGCTTATCTCACACCTTATTGAAGCAGAGAAAAACAGCTTGAGAAAGGAAGATGAACATCACCTCAAGAATTTATGGTTTCAACCAAAGAGAAGCTGGACATCACTGTTATGAGATTTATAGTCTCTGCAATTAAAAGTGTGGACCCACATCTGGGGAACTGGGCCTCACCAGATGGGATTCGTCTCTCTTTTTTCGGAAACTGGACTGTCATCATCTGGGGATACTCCTTTTGAGATACATCCTGAGAATTTAAAATCACAATAGTGTATAGAATTGTGATGTAATAATTTGGAATAAAAATTGCTGATGAGTAAAAAGTTGGAAATAGAAACTGCTGAAAAAAACCTGATGAGTACCCCTATAAATACCTGTAACCATCAATTATCGGCGTGCAGTTGGAGGGAAAACTTCTCCCACTGTACCCAGTGCTGTATTGCTCATACTTTACCATATTAAATAATAAATTGATTGCTGCTTGAATATTGGCCTAGTCAAGCTTCTTATTCATAACAGTAGATTTGCTCGATTTATAAGCAAAATAATTTGACATCATTAATAACAAGACAAGCAAGGGCCATACTTTAAAGCCAGTCTTTTGCCACTACTCAGTAACTGTTCTTCAGGCCCCAACGCTCACTTTTTCCTTCACCAGTTTTGGCAGGGGCTGGGTGGAGGAGGGGAGGGGACAGGGACAACGATAACAACACAACAAAGAAGCAGAAAACCCCCAAAACCAGTATGTTCAGGAAAATTCAGGAAACCACAGGCAGGCAGGTTGTGACAGCACCTTCCGCTGTGCTGGGGGCCCTCTTCAGGGCAGGACAAAGTAGCTGGGTGGGTCTCCCGGTGGGAAGAACCGCTCCTGGCATGGAACATTGTTCACTGCTGCCGCTCAGAGGTTACAGGCTGCCAGATTCCCCCTTTCCTTAATATCTGCTGCCTGCTACCTGCCATGTTAGCCAGCTGTGCTGCATCTTCCTCAGGCAGTCTACCAAAGCCTGAAGTCTTGTCACCAAGGGTGGAGTGTTTACAGTAATATAAAAGTTCAACCATTTTTAATTCATTTGAAGAGAAAGTAATTCAGACATATACCACACATCTTTAATTGATACTGCCTATTTTTTTCCACTATCCACTATAAAAAGATACAGAATTGAAAAGAGGCTCTAAATCTTTTTACCCATTTAGATAAACAGTAGGAAAAAAACCATAAAAATTGAAAATGCCGACAGAGAAAAATGGGTAGTATCAATTTGTAGAACAGCTTCTGAAAGAATTTCAACTGTAAGAACAGTTGCCTTGAACACTGGTGCTATCACCATGCTGTGAAGATGACTTCATGGAAGTGTTGTGGCAGCTGATGCTCTTCATCTCACCAATGCCTGGGAGCAGAGACTTTAACAACCACAACATACTGAACTAATTCTAATAATAATAACTTATTATTCTTCTCCCCAAAAAATGTTTTCTCAGAGATGCTTATAATTTAGTCTATCATTAAAATAACAAACCCTGGTTTGTTTTTTTTTCTTTTTGTTTTTTGTTTTTTTGTTGGTGGTGGTGATGGTTGGCTGTTTTTCTTTTTTCCCCCACAAGTGTCTTATTTGTATCTGTTTTGCAAAGGGACAAAAACTTTTTGATGACTTCTTACTTCAATGCTTATAGCACCTGCTTGTTTATGTCTGTATACCCAGAGGTCCTGTAGGCTCTCTCCTCTATACATTTTATTTTTAGTTTTAATTCCAATAAAAGATGTAATCCATGTAGACACACTCTAGTTCGAGAACAGACTGACAAGATAGCTGAATGGCAGGCAGAACCAGTTGTGGGGAGAACAGTGGAAATCAGTAGGATTTTTGCATTGTGTAAAGCATAAGTGTACTTGTAAGACACATTCTGATTGAAAGATGTATGAATCCAGCAATTAAAACCATCTTCCATGACAGCAGATGACAAGATGGCTCAATCCACTTCAGCCAGTATGGCCCTTGACAAAACTTTAATATGACTACTGCAAGAGGAAAACCACAAAGATTTATGATGTTTAGTCGGGCATATGCAAGGAATTACTGCTGATAACTGAGTTTAACTCACAAATTCTCCAGTTTTCCAGCCATCAGTGACTTTCCCTTCCCTCAATCCCTCCATGCAGTACAGCGTGTAACATCTTACTGGCTGCGTTAATGACAATGCAAAATGGGTTAGACCTTCTGTATACATTTACAGGAAAATAATCATGTTAAGTAAAACTTGAATTGCTGAAATTAAGAGTTGCAGGGATGAGAGAAAAGGTGAAGGACCCACTATGACAGATCAGTGTTTTTTAAACAGCAGTTATTTCCAGGAATACCCATTCCTCTTTTATTAGATGGTTAATGCAAGGTATTTACTATTTACACATCTTGAAAAAGGTTTGCTGTCTTAAAAGTACAGGTCTTAAAACCTGTAGACTCACAAAACCATACAATGGTATTTAAACAACAAAAGCTTACTAAAAGAGAAAAAAAGAGTGCAATTTACATAATGGTGAATGTAAGGGAGCAACTCAATGCAAGAGTTTTAAACCCCATGCAGAAAACAAGGAAACTGATGGAAAAATAATATGGTTAAGGGTAAATGAACTTTGGTGTTTTCACACAGCAGCTGAGCAATGTGATACACACAGAGGCAAAATGGATGGGTTTTAGCAATGATCTTAAACCTGATATGCCAAATGTTAAATGGGCAGTACAGATTTCTTCCAAGAAACCAAAAGAAAATATGCATTGATTAAAGCAATGAAATCTCGCAATGAATCTGTCTTAAACATGTAAGAAATTAAAAAGGTACCACTTTCAATATCAGATTATTACAATTTAATTTTTTAGACATAACGCAGGAATAAAGAAAGAACACAGTATAACTCCATAAGTACCAAGTGGTGTGCATATGTGGGCATGGCCTTGTGTCCATTGTGACAGTCTACAACGCGACTAGACAGGAGATGGACAGGACTAAGAGAGGAAGTCTCAGTTATGGGTCACAATGTCCCCAAACATTCCTCCTGTATTTCCAGCTAAGTCAATCACTCTGCATTTTCTATTGATCCCACCTTTTCCCTCAGTTCTGCATTCAGAAACAAACTCAAAGTCACTGTGTACCTTTCTTTTTGCTTTTGAAGAAACATAGGTTGGTGGAGTCAGTGGGAAAGTGAAACACTGTGTGCTCTTGGCAGATCCTGTTGTCAGCAGCAAAGGCTGATTCTTCTGTACCTTAAACCAAGAGCTACTGAGGTGCAACTGCACCCATCTGCATGCACCTAATTCCAAGGTAATGGAAAATACACTCTTACACTGTAATATATATCAATACCAAGGAAATGGATCTTCTGTCTTCTGAGAACAGAAAATAAAACAATCATTACAACCTCTTCTGTCCTTGTGCTCACAGTGGTGGTTCACCCTCCAACTTCTGTTTAGTAAGGTGAGAGGTGTTAGCTGGTCACAAGGGACAGGCATTTCACCTCAGGAAAATGGCTTTCAAACAAATGCCTCATAATTGCTGGCAGCCTTTCTTCTGAGCAAGTAGCAGGCAAAACAAAATTACTCGCAGCCTGTGCACTTCCATTGTTTTCTTTGCAATAAAAAATTACTACAAGCTATATAAGTTGCTGGCAATAATTTGAGCACTTTGGATAACCTACAGTAGACAAAAAAGTACCTATGAAATAAAACAAAAAGCATACATTTTTTAAAAGCCACGAATCAAGAAAAAAACATTATTATTTCAGAAACTTTCAGAATATTACTTCTCTGCCTCCACACAGCCACAGAGACCCATGGTAGCCTGGGACAGATATGCACTGCCTCCAACCAGTCTCCTCACTGGGAAAAACCACGCCACTCCTTGATGTAGCTTAAGCCATTGAAACTATCTTTCATATTCCACATATCCTGCTTTTTCTGTCCTTCCATTTACGCTATTCTAGAATTTGTTTTCAATTGACATTAAAGACACCTTCACAGTAAAATTTGTGTTGTAGCTCTGGTAGGAAAACAGTGACAACTATAGCATAACCTTAACTGATGCCTGCTTAATGAAGAGAGGCATTTCTCAGCTTGTGCTAAGGAAAACTAACTGCTAGTCACTGAAATTATGTATGCAGACTCAAAAATGCAAATAAACTGCCTGGTACACATCCAGCTAAACCAACCGTAATTAAAGTACACAATCAAAGCATCAGATCAGATTCATGTAAACACACATTCTTACATAGCTTTTTGCTGTTCTGTTTATTAGCATCTGCTCTAGCTATGACTTATTTTCATTGCTCCCTGTAATCCTCTTGGTTGGAAGTATGTTTGTACCAGATTCTAAGCATTAGTTCCCCTTAATAACCCAAAAAAATTGAGAACGGTTGTATCAGACTTTTTTCCTCTCCCTGTTTTTTTTGTACCATTAATTATTCAATCACAAATCTGTTGCATACTTCATTCAGGTTGGGTTTTTTGGCAGTAACTGCGACTTCTTTAGAAACAGTTCACTACAGTTTAAATTCATTATCTGCTGCTAATTAAGCCGATCTGTTTTATTGTCACAAAAGAAAATCCTGTTACAGAAACTAATGAGCTCCAATCTTCAGTAACTGAGAGGACATGTTTACAAGCAGGAACACTTAATGCCTTTGCCAATCAGAGGTTGGAATTAAATACATTTTCTAGATGCGTATGATTAAGTCTAAATAGTTTAAAGCAGTGAAATGCACTGTTTCATCTTTATAAATAATCTCTTGCTTCTCACTGAGGACAGTATTTGTTAGTTCACAAAAAAATTATAAGATACTCAAAAAGGCAAATTCATAAAAACAAATAAATCATAAACCCAACTGTAATTTGCAGTTTACTTAGGCTACTTTGGGCAGTACTTAACGTTATAGTTATGAAAATGGTTTCTAACATTGTTTGTTTATTTGCATCTGTCGATTTACTAATACTTTGCTGACTCTGCTCCCCTCTAATTCCACCTAAGTTTTTGAGTAGGTGTAAATACTTAAAGGTTAATCCCAATTAGACCTGCTTGGCAATGGCATTAAGTGTTCCTGCTTGTAAACACATCCTCTCAGTTACTGAAGATTGCAGCTCACTAGTGTGACACGATTTTCTTTTGTGACAATAAACCAGACTGTTTTAATTAGCAACAGGCAGTAAATTTATATGGTAGTGAACTGTCATTAGGAAGTCTAAGTTACTGCCAAAAAAGCCAACCTGAACAAAATATGCAACAGATTTATGAAGAATAATTACAGAAGTACAGAATCACAGAACGAATCAGTTTGGAAGTGACAACAGTGGGTCACTTGGTCCAACCTTCCAGCTCAAGCAAGGTCATCTACAGCACACAGGACAGGATTGTGTCCAGAGTTCTGGAATATTCCCAGTGAAAGGAAACACCACAACCTCTCTGAGCAATCTGTTCCACTGGACAAAAAACCTCTTCCTCATGTTCTGGTGGAACTTCTATGCATCAGTTTCTGTCTGCTCTTTGCCTCCTGTCCCACTGCTCAGCATCAAGAGCCTGGATCCATCCTCCCGGCACACTCCCTTTGGACACTTACAGGCATTGATGAGGTCCCCACTCTTGTCATTTCAAGGCTGAGCAGGCCCAGTTTCCCCAGCCTTTACCCATTGGAGAGATGCTCCAACTCCTTGATCAACTCTGTAGCTCCAGTTAGTAGTAGTAGAGCAAAGCAGGGAGGGGAAAAAAATCTCCCTCTCAATTTTCAGGTTACTGACGGCAAAAAAAATATAATGTTTAGAACCTGGCACAAACATGGGAGCAATGAAATTTAAGTCATAGCTAGAGAAGGTGATGATAAACTGGATAGCAAACAGCCATATAAGAATGTGTGCTTACATGAATCTGATGATTTGATTGTGCACTTTAACATGAGGGCCATACAGGTGCTCCCTAGAGAACGAGTCTTCTACCTCATGCTATGCATTTAAGTCTGAGTCTAACACTGGGTAATCTCGTTGTGATGTGTGCTGAGCTTCCCAATGGAGTGCAGGACTAGTGGTGGACCATGATGACCTCTGTCAGTAAATGCAGTAGTTTAGGAGACTGATTTCAAGTATGTAAAACATGGCAACTTTAACCAGTTTTCTTAACCATAGCAACCAACCACATGAAGTATTGTATACCTCATGTTGAGGAAGTTGTAATCTTAGGAGAAGCAATGCCTAAGTATCTCCTATTACCAATGGAGCCACATCTTGTCAAGCTAGGCAACAATAAAGAGTGACTCCTACAGCTGGAGATGTAATCAGTATGGTTCTCTGCTTGGACCAGTCTATCAGCACAGCCTTGAGCACCAGCAGGGTGGGTGTACTTTGCCTTATGAAGGACACTTTGGATTTTTTCCTAAATGGACAAAATAAAACATTGGATTCGTTTTTCTAAATCAAAACAAGGTACAGGAAAAACCAATAGAATACCAATTTGGTATCATGTGGAAGTGAATTCACCCCTTCCTCCTCACCAGAAAAAAACCAAAAAACCCTCCAAATCCTTTGGGTTTATGAGGGCTTAAAAGAGTCTAGTTACAAGAACTTGAGTGAAACCAAACTGTGGTCCATTGGAACAGTCAGCTGTTCCTTCAGGACCTTCTCTCAAAAAAGTCAGACACTATTTTCATTCTATTCTTGTTAGGTCCTAGGGAGGATAGCCTCCATCACAGGGTAAGGGTGGGACTTAAGTAGTCTTCCTGGTTGGTCTGGTTTGTTTGGTTTTTTTTAAGGAAACCAGGAGGGAAGGGGAATAAAACAAATACAGTCACCCAAACACAGTATGTCCAGAACAGATGCCTGTGTTTCTATGGTAACCCTAACACCATACATGCAAATTTTAACAACACTTAAAACATTTTTGTGAAAGTTATCAGGAAAGATTGAATGCCCTGATTACATGTTCAGAAGTTTCCATTAGCTCTTAAATCTTGAGATTTTCATCTCTGAGGACAATGTTCTATTGCGCACAACAGAATGAATACAATGACAAGTTGTTTTAGAAATTATTTAATATACAAATGCATACACTGTTTCTTAAAACAACCATGTTACAAAATCTTACCAAATCTGAGTTGACTGTATTGATGTAAATAATTATTTTAGGTTCATTTACACTAGGAAGTCAATTTCTCCAGTAATGCTTCTATTCCTTTTATATTTTTATTCTGCTTCAGCTTTGGGATGAGCTTTTTTAATCCTTTTTTGACTGTGCTTGCCACGTTTTCATCAGTGCTTCGGAGAAGGCTGCAAGACAGGGAAAAAATGAAGGATATCAAAGGTCAGCATGCAGGTTATAGAAAAAGAAGGAGTCCATGACAGGAAACAATAACTAATGACAGTAGTTCAAGCCGGACACTATCATCTGGCTATATATACTATAAAAAAGATGTAAAACATTCCATAAAATATGAAACTTCAAGTCAGAACACAGCCAAGAGAGGATAAATCAGTCTGCGAGAAACTGCTGACCCCTATTCAATGCACTTTCAAATACTGGGTCAGACCAGGTTGTTCTGGGTTTCACCCAGTCTGGGCTTCAAACTGCCAGGCTGGGAACAGCCAGAACTCTCTGGACCCAGCCCCACTGCTGCACCATCCTCATGGGGAAAAGGTTTTTCCTCATCTCCAGCCTAAGCCTCTTCTGTTTAAGCTTGTACCACTGCCTCTTACTCTCTACTCATACATTGCTGTGAAAGGACCAGCTCTCCATCCATCCACTGGTGCCAGACATACTCTCAGGAGCCCACAAGCTGTCCCTTTTCCCAGCTGAAACAGACTTGGACCCATAGCCTCTCCTTCCAAGCCAAGGGATCCAGCCCCAGACTATGCCAGTTGGCCTCCATTGAATTGACTCCAGCTGTTGATGCCTTTCTTGTAATGCAGGTCCTAAAACTGGATGCAGTGAAGTACATCTAATACACATCAAGCACCTTCACTATTTACTTTCACATTGCAGTTAGTGAAGAATGATGAAGACTTACCAGTCCTGTTCTCCTTTCAGATACTACTTTTGGAAACCAAATCAGATTTCCCAGATAAATGCTCTTTCTCAGAAACAAAGAAATTCATCGTAGGTTGTAAAATACTATCAGCTAAGTAGTGCCTGTCCTTTTCTTCAGTTAACATTGAAATGTTCTTGGATTGAAGTACAAGATCTGCCGAGTTAATGACATACCAAATTTGCTATTTCAAAGTTATGAGTGAACACTGGCTAGAAAGTGCGTCCTACAGCCAGTTTGCGTGAACCAGATCAGAACTACAAGTCTGACATACAAATAAACTAAGACTAGAAACACCCATGCACTGGTATGAAGCAGGCTGCAGGATACTGCAAGTCCTTACAATCCCTAGGATTCTTCCAAGTGGCTCCCAAATTTACATCAACCTAAAAGCTTACTTCTTCCTACCTTTTAAGCAATGATTAGACATGGCAAACCGAACTGAGTAAGACATAAAGGAATTAATGTAGCTTAAGATGAGATTTAAATTTTGTCTCCATTAGGGCACCAAATCCTGTGGTGGATGGCAACAATATAGGCAGAAAAGCACTGGATGTTCCATCTGACAACACCACAATTTTCAGCTACTTCATTCCCAGATTTATTTCTATGACTTTACAACAACTTTTAGCAGCAAATTGTGTTACACTTTTAGCTGTAAAGGTACCATTTAATCAAGAGCCCTTGTTTAAAACTGAATTCAGCTGAGAGTGATATTTTCTCATCTCTTCTATGACTCACATGCGCCTGATAAAAGCAAGGAAGTCCAGAATCCTGGAAAAGGACGTCCTGAACACACTGGTAATTAACATGGAAAGGTATGTATGTTTCACTCACCACAAGAGACAAGGACCACACAAAGTAGCAAGCCACTCTGGACTGCATTTTACTTATGTCTAAAAATGAATGCCAGCTTCTGACAGCTATACACGTGATGCTGCTTTCAAACTCATAGCAACCACAGGTATGTCAAGACAAGATTATTAATACAGAACATCTGCATATTTGATAACACAGCCAGAAGACCAACATAGTGACAGAGAGGGATATTTTTAAACTACTATTCTGTAAGTTCTTACAAGGTCTAGAAAGCTGGCACCTATGTGTTTTGTGGATGTAAAAGGTAACTTTCACAGATTACAGAAATAAAGGAAGTCAATAACACATTTGGTGAAGTACATTCTTATCCATGTTCTACTCTGATGCTACATATCATTTACGAATTTAAAAATATACCAAAAAGTCATATATAGAAATTTAAATAGGCAAGCATTTATGACATTCATGTACTTACAACACTTAGTACACATGTGAGCATGCAGAGGGTCCTCTCATTACCTTTGGGATCCTCAAGATAGTACTAAGTCAGAACCAGGTCTCATAGATTTTTATTACAATCAAAAGCAAGTAGGGCAAGGAAAGGAGAAGGTCCAGAGGATATCAGGTTACTGAGAAGCCAAGCACATGCACTACTTATGACTGACAAATAAACTTAAAGGACTAGACAGCAAAAAATATTCAAACGGACTCACTGAGTAATTCTGAGTTTCAGATCTCCACATATGTGACAGATGGCTTCCAAAAGCCAGCAACAAAACAAAAATCAATCATGGCTTTAGAAGGAACTAGCATTGTCTGAAAATTACCTCTGTCTGAACATTTGAGATTCTTTGTGACAAAAGAAGTGTGTTGGTTTCATATGGCCCAGTTTTGGTAGCTGGGGGGGCCACAAAAGTGGCTCCTGTGACAAGCTGCCAGAAGCTTCAACCATGTCTGGGAGAGCAATCCCTGATGGCTATGAGGATGGACATGGTGCTGGCCAAAACTGGGCCAATGAGAGATGTTGGTAATGCCTCTGAAATGACATTTCTTTCTTAAGAAGAAATTCCAAAAGTAGACACACAGTTTTTTTCTACCCAGAGAAGAAGAGGAGGTAAGAACATGTAAGGGAAACAACATGGCAGCACCAAGGTCAGTGCAGGAAAAGGAGGGAAGGAGGCGTTCTAGGCACTGGAGCCAAGATTCCTCTGCAGGCCATGGTGCAGACCATGGTGAAGCAGCTGTTCCCCTGCAGCCCATGGGGATCCACCTGCAGCCCTTGGGGGATGTGCTCGTTCTGGTGTGGGTGGATGCCTGGAGGAGGCTGTGATCCAGTGGGAGACTTTATGGAGCAGCTTGTCCCTGGAGGACTGCACCCCATGGAAGCGTGACCACAGCACAGCAGTTCTGGGCTGACTGTGTGCCCATGGGAGGGACTCACGCCACAGCAGTTTGGGAGGACGGCTGCTCATGAGAGTGGAACCACACCGGGGAAGTTCACAGAGAACTGTGTCCTGTGGGAGGGACCCCATGGCCTCACAGGGGAAGGACTCCTCTCCCTGAGCAGCAGAAGAAAACCCCAAGTGACAAACTGACCAAACCCCTATGCCCTGTCTCCCTGTACTGCCTGTGGAAAGGAGGGAGGGGTTGGAAGAGAAAAAAGTGGGATTTTTTTCCAAGGGCTTATTTTACTTCTCATTATTCTCGGCTGATTCTGTTAGTAATAAACACACTTTCTACCTTTAAGTTAAATCTGTTTTGCACACGGACTGTTTTTGCCCAGCCCTTATCTTAACTCACGAACCCTTTGATAATTTCTTTTCCTCTCCTCTGCCCAGCTGTGGCAGGGGAGGGTGAGTAAGTGACTTTCATGGGTGCCTGGCATATGGTCAGTGTCAAACCATGACAAGAAGTACCTGGGTTTTTTAAATGAAAAGATTTTTTAAAAATCAGCCATTACTTCATGTTAAAGAATCCCCTGCTGTTACTTTATACCAGACTAAATTAATCACTGCTGTACAATTTAGGTAGTCTCTTGGCTTCAGTGCATGCAGTTAAACAAAAATGCGATTAATTGCTATGTGATAGTGAAGGAAGCCAGTGTGACATGAAATGGAACAAAAGGAGATGGTTATGGTTGTGTGCTCTCAGCTGCCTAAACAAAAGGACATCATGCCTAAAAAGTCATCAAGAGAAGTTTACTCTAGAAAGAATTTAGATTGTGAAATAAGTGTTATTTAAAGTGAAATAAACCAAATACCTATGAAAAAAAAATCATCAACTTAAAAATTCATCAAACATATAAACAGTCCTACAATATACTTTTTTCTCTCATTCCTGTTATTTAAGTTTCATTATGGATGAAATACTGCCAGTCTGGGAGGCAAGATGCCCCGCATGGTAACAAAGGACACTTCCCAAGGCTCTACTTGTAGTAACATGAGTAACAGCAGAGACAGAGAAAGACTGCCATTCCTCACAGACTTTTCCACAAAATACACCACTCCTGTGCCAGTTTCTTTACTGATCAACTAAAACAGTTTCCTGTTTTATCTCTAAGTCTTCAATGTCTATTAAAAGACTATTACTGTCTATCATGAACAGCAATTAAAGTGTTAAATATAGGAAAAAAATTTGACAAATGTATTTGGACAATCCCAACAGCTTAGTACATATACCAGCAACATCACATGTTAAATGAATCTGTTCAGCCTTGACTTAAAGGAAAAATATCCAAGCATTAATATAATGTCAGTGAATAAGCCTTTCTAACAAAACTTCACTGAATACCTGGGCACAGGATCAGATAACTTAAAGGCATTAGGTGCACTTGTTGAATTCCAAAGGCCTGTTATAAGAGGCAAAGAAAGAGCATTATCATTTTGGCAGCTGAACAATCTTAACAGCCACATACATATGACTAGTAAGATGTTGTATGAACTGGTTTTGTATCTGGATTGCAACTACTCTTCTACTACCAGTTCTTCTCACTAGTGATCTGAGTGACAATGACTAAAAAAAGTTAGAATTAAATTCAAATTAGCTAACAGAAGTAAAAATGGCATTTGATTCACCTTGCAAAAGAGCACAAACATTGAAGTAGCCCTACTCTTAAACTGATAAATAGCAGAGATGGAAGGGAAAGAGCAAGAAATCTAAAAGTAACTTTAGAACAGAGAAGAGTGGAGCAGAAAAAAAGAGATCAAGGGACTTAATGTTCAAAATCATGTTGTCTGTTTGAATTGTTTGCTGACTTTGCTTCAGTGCAAGTCTTTATGAGGTGCCAGAAGGGCAAGGCTGATACAGAAGTTCCAGAACACAGACCACATACTTTAGGTTATAGGACAAAACCTTCGGTTTCTATGACCTGATATTGACAAGCAGCTACAAAGTTAAAGCAGCAATGATTAACACTGCAGTTCACTCTTGATAAAATAAAATGTTAATCTTAATCTGATCCCTGTAGGGTGTTTTTGATTTCACTAGTTGCATGATTCACTGCTTCAAATTTGTGAGCCAGTTAGCTCATCACAGGCCTTTGCATATAAGTCTATTCTTATGTATAGTCTCTTCCAAACACTTCTCTGCTTCAGTGTGAGAACTTTTTAGGCTTTGCAATTAAGGCATCAACACAAAACAGTAATTTACCAAAACAAACAAAACAATTTACAGATTTTTGTACGCTGCCACCAGTCCCAGGTATTCTGAAGTCAATTATTTTAATGCAGCTATCTGTGGACAGCTCTTTTGAGAGTTTTTTGCTTGTAAAACAAGACATGGTAGGCACAATTTAAAAAAAAAATTGTTTTAACTCTTCAGATTTTCTGATACTGAGCTGCTTCCTAGTACTACAAAAGATGAAACTCAAGGAATAATCTATGGAAACTCTGATTTGAATTTTTCTAATCCCTGTTTCGTTCAAGACTTGCCAGCTGCATTCAAGATAGCACACACTGAATATCATTTTGTTGGTAGAAATTTCAGTTGATGTTCTCTCAGCTGTTCAAGAAATTAACAATGTTAACTTAATCAGAAGTAGTCATGCGCCACACTTACCAACAAAGAATAATGGCACCTCGATTTACTTCTGCCCAAGTCTTCAGATTCTCAATACCAACATGTTCCACCAGTGTTCTCCCAAAGCAAACTGCAAAATGTGAGAAAGAAGCAGGGAAGTAAAAAAATGAGACAATATCTTTCTACAAAGAAGCCTGTTGAAAGTTCTCTGTATTTTTGATTTAACCAAATAGTTTTTAGTCCCCCAAGTATTCACAAAGTTCTGCCCCCTCAAAATAATTGACTGTTCAATGCATTGCAGACCTTTATAGATATTAAGACTGCTTCCAAGTACTGCATGGAATTTGTTAAACAACAGCAGCACTGTGTGACAGTTTACTATTATACAGTATGCAAACTTGTTTGTTTTTTAAAAAGTAGGTAAAAGGCTATTAACATCTTAGAGCAGGCATCCAGTCCAAAGAGAGAACTCAGCAAGAATCACAGAATCATTCTGGTTGAACAGACCATGGTATGCAATATATTAAATACGTAAACACCTTTGTTGAAAAATGCTACATTTTTAAGCATCTGACTCTACAACTGAAGGAAAAGAATTTGGACAGAAGCTACTTAAAATTTCAGAGCTAATCCTTTATTGATGCAAAAAATTTCTCTTTTTCAGCTATACTGATGCTCCAGAGCTCTATTTCTTCAGTGGCTTCGAAAGCCTAAGTTGACTTCAGACTCATTACATTAACCTAGATTGACTTCAAGGCCCCAACTGAATTTAAAGAACTGAACTGCATGGAAACTGTCCTTTCAACTTAGCCTGCTGAGCAAATTTATCAGTAAACAATGCAAAAAACCCCACTCAACCCCAACAAACACCAGCCTCCAAGCACTGCAGCTATTTTTCACAGCCATTTTAGATCCCAATTCCACCTGAAGGCAGGTTAGATTTTATACAACTCACTCCCCATGTGATAGCAATTTGTTTAGGGTTTAATGACAATTTAATAAACTTAGAGTAGAAATTCTGAATAGTACTTTTTTTGGAGAAAACCAAAGGGAACAGCATGTGATTAAACTGGAAATTGTACAGTTTTTACGGAAATAAATTCAGATTAAGATCATCATTTCAGATAGGCAAGTCTCTGAAAGACACAAAAGTTTTCCTTTGGACATTTTCAATGATCTGCTTGAAAAGTGGGAAAACAGCCTACTTTCAGAAACATTTAATAAAACACAACTAACATTTTTAAAGGAAATAGTGGCCACCTGAATGTAGCAAGAGGAAAAGAAATAAAAGGTTTAACAAGATCTGATAATTCTACATAGACAAAAAAGACTATTACACACAGAGAAGTTCCCTCAGATTACATTTTCCAACCATGTGCTTTCATTTTTTGAGCTTTTTGTATGAGAAAAAGTAATCACTATTAGGATAGAGTGATACACACAGAAGATTTTACAGTTACGTAATAACCTAAGTTTAAAAGCTAAATTAAGATGAGAACATCTGTGCCCAATATCTGCCTTATGGAACATAAACTAGCAAAGATGTCCTATTTTTGTGCACAAAATATTTTAGTAACAGTTACAAAGCATTAACCCAGCAGCACTAATGAACACAGTAAAGATTACAGCCCAGCTTACAAGGACTAATGAAACAAGGGCTCCTGCAAGAAAGACTTCACTGTTTCTATTATTATCCTTAAACTACTATGTAATTTAGCAAAGCTATCAAGACATTTTAAGCATAGAAATGAACTCCGCCCCAAATATACATTAAAGTACTGAGAAAAAAACCCCAACCACTGCTTGCATTGCACAGAAAAAGCAAACATATCCTTGGCATTCTGTCTGTATAGCAGCTCACAACAGCAAAAAGATAGAAACAATAACAACTTTTTTATTGTTTCTATCTAAAAAATAAAAACAATAAAAAAAATTTTTCCATATACTAGTATACTCAAAGAAATAACTGCAACTATCTTATCTGAGGTCAGATAGCAAACTACTCTGAAGTCAGTCTGAGAAAATAAAGCTGTATTTCCAACATACCTTCTTTTCCACTCGCTTTCATTTTTTCATCTTGCTCTATTAACCATTTCAAAACTAGATGGCCTGCCGGATGTTCTGCAATGTGGAGCTTTAATGGGAATAGACAAACAAAAAAAACCCCCAAAATTATTTCGTGATGTTGGTTCAAAATTCAGTTACATGTCTGCCCATAAATATTTCTGCTTGGTTTATTCACTCTGCCGTCACACTGATTTGTTGAGTCATGACCTACGCTAGTATCAACAAGTTTAAAGTAAATTTCTGGTTACTCATTTAAATTGACCATTTTAACTCTTACCATCTTCCCTGCAACATTTAACTTTCAGCAATATAAACTATATCAACCAACATTTCATCCTCCCTTCCAAGGACTTCATTCTTAATAAACAAAAGCTCTGCCAGAACTTCTAGACCTTTCACATTTCCACACCTGAAAATCAACTACAGTATGGTTTACAGAAAGTCACAGAAAACATTTGTAGTTCACATTAAAATTTCATTAAATGTCTATCAAAGAATGTGAAACGCAGAGCTAAAACACCACAACTATGGAAATCTGGAGATATCTACCTCAAATACAGCATGCACTGTATTTTTTTGTTTCCTAGTCTATGGACACATATCTGACTGAGTTTAACAAAATAGGGGAGGGGAACTCTTTGAAGAGAAGGTCATACTTTGAAGACAAACAGCGCTTATCTAAGATCTTTCCTTGCATGGAGATATGCATGCCTGAAAGGTAAGAGATCCTGTCCCTCTCAATGTAAACAGTCCAACGACCTATAAAACTTTGCTAAGGGCTTGACTGCACGTTAGGCTGTGTAACATGCTTGTCAGCAACCTTCCCAGTAAGTGTTTAAAGCCGTTCTGAAGATTGAAGATCATGAAGCACCTTGCCCTACAACTCATATGAAATGCTGGCTCAAGCCATCTCTCCAGATGTGCTAATAAACTATGAATTCAACAAGTCAGAAAACAGGATCACATCTAATGTGCAAGTGCTATCAGCACAGTACACTGATGACTTACATAAAAGAAATTAAGACCAGACTTCATTTTACTAATGCAGAAGATCTGCAAGATCTCAGCACCTTGTCTTCTGTACATTACCTGTCCATCACGGCCCCCTGGAACCAGTTCTTCTGCTGCTAACTTAGCAATTGCATCTAGTGCAGGCTGGATGTCACCAAGAGCTGTTCTTAAAATATCAGCAACCAAGACAAAAGTAGCTTTGTCTATGACTACTTCTTGGGTATGTTCTTGCAAATATTCTAGCAAAGGTGAGGAAATGGCTTCCAGGAGTTCATGACGACGGAGTTCAGTATTCTTCTTACTGATGAAAGAGACAGCACATTACTGCAGAAGATTTGCACTGTATGCACAGCGAGTAACAAGAAATTTCAGAATGTATGTGCTATTTGAGACATTTAAATTATTGCTAGATTCAAATGCTGGCATTATTGTTCCCTCTGTTTCATGTACAATTAAATGCATGTTGGACACAGAATTTTAAGAATGCATGGAGTGAAAATATGTTTAAAGCTAACTGTCTCAAAACCTCTGAGTTTTTTCTTGTAAGTAACATTTACTATTTCTTTTCATTTTGTTATCTCAACTATAGCAATGTATTTTTACTCAGTTTACTAGTCATCTATGCTCCCTCTTCGAAAGCTAGTAAGCATCAATGTCAGTATCAGAGACTGAAATCAAATTAACAATTTCCATTCTTATTGCCAGATTTTGAATATCCTTCTATGCTAGCCAAAGCACCAGTAATGCACATTATAAATTTTCTTCTACACTGAATTTGATACATGAGCAGAAATTACACAAAATATATCACAATATTTGCCCTTTATAAAAGGGGCAAACATGTATTATTTATATATATTTACATCACTTAGATTTATTATGAAGAAAAGTTGAAATTAAATCACGACAAAAAGTCCATGACTTCTTCTGGGCTCTCAAGAAAAACCTTGTTTCATATCTGAGTTACCTATAGGCATTTCCATCTCCCTGTTGCAGAAGTGTGATGATTTCTGGAACAAAATGTGCAGGATCTCTAGGACTTAGCAAGTACAACAAGACCTTCTTTCCATATTTGTTGTTTATTATATCAGGCAAAGAAGCCTTGATTTCCTGTGGAAGTAAACAAACCACATCAAAACATTAATGAAATAATAGTTCTTGGTCACTATCAGTATTAGAACTGTGAAAAAAGTACCAGGAGAAACTCTAAATGACAGAGACGTGCTATCTCTTGTTGATACTGTATCCATCTTTATGGAGTCCTCATGAAAGAGAGGGATTTTCTGCTGAAATCTGCCTGAATCCTTATACCTGCCAGGCACTCAGTGTACAGTTCTAATCACATACAAAAGTTCAAAGCACCACAGACAGACTTTGGTCCAGGATTAAGACCCTGTGGACCTGAGAGATGATGATAAGAAGAGACTTTCCTTCAGAGGATTTCAAGAGCTTAAAGCCCTCCTTTACCTACTAATTCTCAGCCCATGCTGCCAACTCAGACAAATGATGAATTTTGCAATACTACCAAAAAATTCCAAACTAACAAAAACACCCCCAAAACAAAAAAAAAACTACAAAAAAAAACAACATTGCTTTTTCTCTGTCTCAAGTTTTACTCGTTTTTTTATCTTCCTAAAGCTCTATTTTTTTACAGACAGAATGATAATCTCTATAAGGTATCTTTGAAGTCCAACTGCTCTTTGAAATAATTTTAAAGATTGGTTTCCTCTACAGAATATGCCTGAATGTTTGAATTTAAGATGCCCCGACCTCATCATCTGCTACTAGTTTTTACTGACTATCTGAAGAGTGGGTTTTGATCCTAAGATTTTTTCCCCCTCTTCTGCCATCCTTTCCCCATTATTGACCACACATAAGCCCTGATGGCCAACTGTCTATGTGCGAAGGCCACGTCATGTTCTCCATTTTCTGTCCAGATTGATGCTGCAGGATGACCAAGCAATAAACATCCCATTACCTTTGACAATGAATTCATTCTTGATCTCAGATGATTCTGTAATTAAATGACATCTTGGAAGCTCAGCTAAAGACACAGTATCTGAACTAATAAACTCTCCAGAAAGCAGAGTGCCTGTTACACAGTACAGGAATAGGTCAAATATCTCATACTAGGACAGCTCAGATATGTCAGAACTTACTTCCTTAGACCTTTCCCAGAAGTTGTAACACTCCAGGCCTGGCTCTGGGAACCAAACCAGCTGCAATCACAGCTGAAATCCTTGAGGAACAAAAGCCACCTCCACACGAAGATGCTTCATCACCCCAGACCCATTAGAGAGGCACAATCTAAGGGCCAAATCCCTATAGGGATTTGATAGGGTACAAAATCCCAACTGCACCCTACACAAAGTTGCACAAGGGAAAAATTGTTTCTACTTTGCAAAACAAGCCTCATCAGAATCACTTTCTCCTCATATTCCTTCTCCACACACACAAGATTTGCCTCATCTTTATCTCCCTGCCACCTCCCCTAAACCCACCAGCCCTTACAGCTATAGCATGAGTACTACTGCAAGCAGATTACACCACGTATGTCAATGTGGATTTCTCTGCTGAGAGGATGCAAATAGTTTAGCTTGTAAAATCAATAACGTACCATCATCATTCTCAAGTTTCCCACCAATTTCATCTCTAAAAATACTAGTAGAGCTCAACCTTCTATGATAAAAGACATTGACTTTAAAGAGACTCTAGTCACCCCTTATCCAGAATGAATGTGTACTAAAAGAGAAAATTCCAGCAAGCACTGAACCTAGCTTAAAAATTAATTCAAATAAATAATTAAAATTATGTCTGAAAGTGCTATGGTCTGCTAGGAAAAGAAAAAACTAATCATGATACATAAATATAATGAAACAGAAAAGATGGGAAGTATTTAATAGTCTAAAAAAGCAGATAGATTCCTAATTTCATCCTCCTATACACTGACAAACACATTGACACTATTTAATGTACTATTTTAGGAGAAATTCAATTACTTACTGATATAATTAACTGCTTCACAAGTTTAGTGTCATCAATGCAATCAAACGCTGCCAGCAAGACCAGATGAGAAAATTCACCCTGCAAAGATGAGACATCAGAAACCACATGCAATCATTTTTATGAATATACTGACTTATATTCAGGATTTCTGAGGGTTTGTCTCAAACATAACACAACATGAAGCACAAGCAAATTCTGACTACTGTCAAAGAATGAGAGAAGTCCAACATTTAGGTTTCTTCTCAAAAGCAAGGTTTGTTAAAAGAAATATGTTGTTAAAACAAAGAAAAATCTTCCATTTCAAGTGGATATACTGTTTTATCACATGCAAGCTATTAACCTAATCCTACTGTATTATCAACATTTGAAATCATAGCATTTTCCCTACAGCAACATTACATACAGACTTTATTTCTATTGTTGATTTGCTTAGAAGTGAACTAAGTCACATACAATGTTTGTGGAGATCGTATCTCTGCAATGAGCCATACAGTCTTTACTGCATTGCTGGAGATCAAGTCTCCAGTACACCCAAAAGGGCACAAACAAACCAGTTCACTTGTACGTCAGTAAGGCTCTACATCGAAGTGAAACTAGATCTTCCACGCTCCAGTGTTGTGTCAGTTATTATCTACCCACTGTCTCATATTTCCATATAATTTATAAAATTAAATAATTCATTTAATCTAGCGGAAAATTATGGAGAGAAAGATTACCTAGACCAGTGGCCCTCAAAGTGGACTGCACAAGACAATCCACTGTGGTGCAGAAAGAAAATACTTTTGGAACCATTAATAAAAAATAAAAATAGCCTCTGGTTATTTTTATCTCATCCTTTCAAATTTTCTATTTTTATTATAATGCACACTACTATAGTAGTAAAGGCATGTGATTTATACATAAATATATATATTGGGGAAATATGCCCAGGATGTGATCAAAATGCTTGAATGCCACTGATTGAGACCACAACAACTATTAGTAAATAAAAAAACCCACAGCAACGAGGAAGGGAAGTTTAAAAAGCTCTTCTTTACACCTACTGTTTTGCCCGTAGGTGTAGGTGTGAAATCTGGTTTCAACTGTTACTCTGCTGGTACTGCAGACTCTAAACACGTTTTTCATTAAAAAAAAAAAGACTTCTTCCATTGTATGCCAATGTATTTCAAAGCTTCCTGACTTGAAAAAAATATTGAGCATCTTCAAAAAAATACACATGTTAAGAGAGCCTTTTCAGTGACACCTCCAGCATATCTTGATTTTAGTTCCTCCTCTTTATACAGGCTGTTTTACTTCCAGCCAAGGAGAATTAACCAATGAGCCCCATGAAGATGTAGTACAAAGTTGGGATCAACAAAACAAAAAGTAAAAAGAACACTGAGGAATAATAATGAACTCAGCCATAATGAAGCATAGTACTACATGTAGTTCTCACAATGAAGCTTCTTGGCATGTCTTCAAATATTCCATACAGTTCAATTATTTTATATTATCTAATATATCACTGCTATTTTAAGACTGGTTTTATTAAGATCTCAAAATTGTTCCCAGTACCAAAGAACACTCAGGCTAACCTCTATCAAATCACTAGTTTCAGAGACTATGAAATAAATGGTTAATATACACTCACCGTTGCTATTTTTTCAATATACGTCTTCATGGTTTTCACAATGACTTTCCTGTCCTATCCAAAAGGAAAGAGGAAACTCAAATGAGCCTAGAATACCAGTGATTCTGAGTAACTAAACTGCTATTTACACCTTTCAAAAAGATAATCTTCAATTTGCTTTCTAAGGCAAAGGCATCTATCAAAGACTAACACATATTCTATTACTTTACACCCAGAACCAGCATGGAAAGTTTAACCTGAATTGTAACTTGATCCCAGAGAGATCCCGTGGTATATTTACAAGTCCAGATCACCAATGGGACATGTCAAAAAAACTTGGAAAAAAACCACAGCAAACAAAAACCCCCAAACCATCACATATGATCATTCATATTTGGTCCATTAATTAAAGAAGAATGCATTTCATATCTTCATTTGGTAAGAAACATATTCAACAGAACTTGAAACTCTAGCTTGGTTTAAACCCCTATTACTAGCAAGAATATTTTGTCAGAAAGTTCCCTCCCTGTATTTTTATGGCTCTTGGAATCACTGCTCAGTCTTCTTTAGATCCATTACTATGCCTAGATCCTAGGAACTTTTTTTCCTGCATTCTTTAGCAAGTGGACTATTTTAATGAGTAATCTTTTTTTATTTTTTAATTGAGAAAAACATAGGAGGCATTACATTATTTCCAAGATGTGATGAAATGTATTACACCAAAAGAATTTCTGGATACTGTATCAGCTGATGAAACTAAATCACACTTCCTGTAACATTTTGCAAGTCTTGGCATTCTAAAGCCAAACATGGTTTCACACTACGACTGCTTTACTGTTCCCTCCCTACCGTCAATTTCATTTATATTAAGAAACCCATGGGATAAATGAAATGCCAATAACCTTACAGTGGAAAAATTACTCCAGGCGCCACTGCCAAAACCTCTGCTAAAAATAAAAGGAGATGCTTCTCCTATAGAAGTCGTAATGAAAGCATTTCAGTCACAAAAAGCACTGCATAAGTTTGCCAATAGATAAAGAAAAGTCAATTTTTAACCTTGTTCTCAAATTATTAATTGGTTCAAAATGAGCACAAGCAGAAGGACCCATATGGGCAGTCAGAGAGAACTAAGTAGAGGGAAACCAAACATTACCTTGGGAGTGCCATGCCATAAACAGTGCATTGCTACTCGGGCTCCATCGTGAGTGTGGGCCAGGTAGATGACAGCCTCTCTGATAGCTTCTATCATTTCCTGGGGAAGAAATGGTGACAAGCAAAATATCAAAGAAAAGGCCTGAGGAACTCAAGGGAGGTGGGGAAGAAAGAATTATTTTTTCTGCCCACACGATACTGCTCTACACTCCATCTCTGGCTCTACAGAACCACTCTCATTTCCCTGACCTATGAAAAACTGCCATAACAGGAGTCCAAAAGACTGTAAACGACACAAGCTTTCTCTCTTTAAAATTACACTGCTCATCATAATCATGCCATGAAATCACAACTGTACTGAGGCTTGTCAGCTGACCTATTACAAAAAAATCAATAAAGGGTACTCAGAACTCAGACAAAAATTAGAGAAAAAGACATCCATTAATCTAGGAAGAAATCTTTGAAGATGATGCATATTCATCGATACTCATCCGAATATTAGACAGAAAATAAGAAGAACTGAAGCCATTTAAGCACCAGGTTATGTTATAAATCAGGTATTACAAGACATAGCCAGAAGTTTTGTCTTCATATCAAAGGAATGAAGTTTTCTGAAGTTATCTGACGATACCATTGTCAGATAGCTTCAGAAAAGAAAAAAAAAGAAAAAGCCAAAGAAAAAAATCAAATCAAATCAAATGACACCCTCTTGGGTTACTACATACTACTTCTGTTACTATCCAATAGATTTCCTCAAAGCGCAGTTCCCACCTCTGCCTCTTTCTATCCCTAGTTCTTCTTGCTCTTTAGCCAAAGGCTCCAACCATTTTACCAATTATCTACAAACTGCTCAGTCAGTTGGTGTCACTATCTGTAAGCACAGGCAGGAACAGATCTGCAGAAGGGGTTTCCAAACCCTGAAGAGCATGTCCATACACCAGCACATTTGCCCAGAAAGCCAAGCAAGCAGACAGAACCTTATTCCTCTGGTTCATGCAAGCTTGCGAAACCAGAAGCATTCTCAGACATAGCATTACATAAAACCATGCACAGGAATGTTCTGGGCTCTGAAGATTTGGACTCAGAACAGGTCCCACATAGTCCACTTCTCTACCCCTAGCTTTGGGTTTATTAACAGTAACAAAGACGTATTCAGGAGTCCAGTCTGGCAAAAAGAAGCAAGAGACAGCAAGTTTAGAAGGCTCTGCCTGACTTCAAGTGAGATGGCTCTGAGCTGCAGAACCAAGGTGAGGCTGATGGACACACCTTGAAGACACGTGAAGTCAAATAGGATACCAGCTTAAATCATGTCACATCACACAGACAGATTTAGGCCTAAATACAAGAATGTCTGACATAATCTTAAACCTGCAATTTAATATGGATATAGCAAACAAAGTTTTGGTTGCTGACAGAAGGGCCAATTTCACTAAATTTTGGTCAAGAGATTTTTGGACAATCACTGCAAGTTGTTAAGAAACAACACACTGGAAAGCTTAACTACTCCAAGCAATGGTCCTCACGTAAATTACATTCTCCAGCTGCTGAGAAGGGTCATTTAGCAGGAAAAGAGGGAACATCCAAGTCATCTCACTTTTTTTAAAGAATTCAAGTATCACAAACACCTGTGAAAGTTCACTGCAGCTATAAATCTCCATACAACATTACTGTCTCGTCCTCTATCTAGAATCACCAGATGTGTAGAGCTCTATTAATGAAAGATGTGTACTTTTGTCTAATTAATTTACAACATTTTCACAAGAAATGAAAAACCTTCCACAGAAAGGCAAAAGAAGACAAAAAGTAAAATAAAGATACTTACAGATCTTTGTTTTGGAAGAGCGTAAGTGAAGAAGTCCAAAAATACCTTATGTACCAGCGAGTGCTTTATCACCGCCTCTCTGTACATGGATAGTTGAAAATAAGCAACAAGCTCCCCAGAAAAAATAATTTTAAATTACGTTAGCAATACCTCATTTGCATTTTAAAAAGTTAAGCAGCGTGGTGAGCAAAAAACACACGTCATTTTGGATTCAAACGTTGAACATTTACAGTATGTGGAAGATTCTAACAAAACTTACAAATTACAGAACGTATCTTCTTCGCTGGAGAAGCATATCAAATAATGCATTATGAAATACATCATAGTGCAACATTTCCACCAATTGTCTCACTGGGACAGAGGACACTTTAACTCAGAGAAGGGGAGTTCAAAATTCAGGGAAGATACTCATTATGATACCTGGGACAAAACCACAGACTATTCAGCACCACAGCATTACAGCTTAAACGAGTATCAGTATCACTATCATCTGAACTTACAAATATACTAGTTGTATGTCAGAAACAAACTGACTTGTGCTAGATTGTCACACCTTCAGCTGATTTTTGTCCTTACTTTTGTGCCATTGGTGTAAGAATCTGCTTCATTTCATCCAAGATAGCCTCTCTCTTTTCAGGTTGAGCTTCTAGCACTTTATCCAGTGTTGGGACAGCTGGTGTCTGAAACGAATGCACAATCAGAGGTTTAATCATACCAGTAAGAATCAGAGTTCATAGAAAATTACAATGCTTAGAACTTTTTCATTCAAATGTCAGGAATATCAAAAACAAAATTAATTTTCTGCAAAACTAACCATTTTTACAATTTTAAAAATAAAAAGTTACCTCTTCCGAGTATGTCAGAAGCTGTAAACTTCAGTTTCTACAAATTAAATATTCCTCATTAGCAAATAAAACCCACTTCTATAGCCTGAGCTGCTTTTTGCCAATCACAACTGTATTGTGATTGCCAATTACATCAGCTCTTCACGCCAGATAGAAGGCAAAATACATAAAACTGGCACTGTGTTAAGGTGTTCCTGAGCTAAGCAGAAATCCTGCTTAAGGCACACATCAGAGGTCCACACAACCAGTTAATGAACTGAGAAGCTAACAAAGGCCCAGGAAATCCAGCTCAGGAACAGCAGAGAGGGGGAATATATACTATATACCTTACACTCAAAAGTACTTCCTGGTAACTCTTTTAAAATAATCCATTCTAAGAAGAAAAGTCTGACTGGATAGATAATCAGAAAAAATATTTATTAAACCATTTGTGCTACTTTTTAAAGACTACACTGCAATTTTTTATAAACCTACATTGTGCTGAATCTTGGTTTTGCACCACAATGTATGCCTACTTAAAGCACTTATGCCAAACATACCAAAATGATGGAAGCTAACAGTGCCCTTCACTCCATGGGCTGTTCGCCTCTCAGTACAAGTTACAGCCCATAACCACAACAAACATACCTCTCTACTACTCAGTGCTGCAAAATGCCTAACTAAAACTTACAATAATCTGTTAAGAAAATACGGGTTCAGAAATGACATGGTTAATTTCTTAAGACGATTTTAACAGAAATCTTGGGTATAAGGGAACAGGCGAAAAAGTCACTAGAGTGGAGTCAGTAATTGTGTAAAACAGTTTTGTACTTTGTAGCAAAATTCCTAACCCTAATGGATACCAACTTTACAAGTCAGAAAAAAATTAAAAACAGAATTCAAAAGAATGGAGGTTGTAGTTTTTAAGAAGATTCCAACTGCCTGGTGAACATCTACCATAGACCTAGATTTCAGTGGAGTTTGAACTCAAGTCCTACAGTCCCCACGGGAAAAGAAAACAAAGAGAAAAATTAAGCCCAAATGGAACACTGTATGTGGATACTGGCCCATTCTGCCCACACTTAGTTTTCACAAGACACAAGACAGTTCTGACACAAGAGTCATCTACAGCATTAATGAAGAATTATGCCTAAGTCTTAACTTAGCAAGGATGATCTCAGCCTAGACACTATGAGAACTGAAACTATGTAAGAACAAACTGTCTCTGATCATACATGAACATAGCATATTTTACATAGTACAAATTAAAACAACCCACAACAATTTCATCTAAACTAGAAATGTGTAAGTAATCACTACTTTTAAACATGGTAAACTAGACTGCCTTTGGACAGCTGACAGAAAGAAATGTTATCAAAAGAAACAGTAGGTAAGATAGGTAAGGCATTACTAACACAACACCTTATAGGCTGAACTGTCTTAAACCACAAAGTATTGAGATACCACCTTGTAAACCTGGAAAGTGTTCCCATATAGTTCTTCTGTCAGCATATTCCTCTGCTCCAGAATGGCTTTGTCATTATATGCATATTCCACCACAGCAGAAGCTTCAGCATGACGGAGCATTTTTTTCACATGGCCTTTAAAACTTTTTATTATTTCTGCAACTTGTGCTTTTGTCCTGTTTTACAGGGAAATACAAATAGTAAGAGTTAAAACTTCTAGAGATAAGCTTACCTATTGATAGTTCTATTTTTAGAAACACATTTGGGTAGTAAGTTTTATCACAGAAACCATGAAATTTATGAATCTGAATCAGCCTTATGGCACTTGGGAAAATATGTAAAGAAAGCCAGGAATGTGGGAAAATTGTAAGGCATTTTGAGGGAAAGTAAACCATGAATAAATTCTAGGTAATAACAAATGCCATACTGAAATGCTTAGCAAAACCAGTGTTTTATATACAGCAAAGATCAACTCTGACAATAACCACTTTTTTGGTCATGTTTTCCTTGACATGTACAGCACTAGCTTTATTTCTTGCAAAAGGAAAAATACTGTTAGCACCCCACTGCCTTTACTCCATAATATTACAAAGATGTTGCCAGAGACATATTTTTTATTCATGATCGATCCATTACAGATTAAGAAGGAGCATTCACACTAGAAATGAAACAACACTGATGAGTAAATTCACTTGATACTCACCCATACATAAGAAACTTCTTCACAATATTTCTGGAATATTTTGACTTGCTCAACTCTATTAGGCTATCTAGAAGAAGGGAGAAACATTCAGCTGGCTTATTTTTCACTACATTAACTCCATGAAATGATAAGGCATTATTTAAATAAGTATGAAGAGTTCACTAGAAATGATGCAACAGTTCAGAAAAAAAAGGTAAAAATATTCAACAGAAAACAACATGGTTTGTTAAAATCCTTCCTAACCACAACACAAAAGCATATAAGTAAAATGAAAATACCTTTCAATTCTTCAAATGTCTCTTGCCTTTGCTTCTCATTACCATACTGAATAAAGCACTGGATCACCCGGGTTGAATCGTGTGCAAACGCCAGCTAAAGGACAGATATTTTGTTACTCTAGGCCATTCAAAAGGCAGTATGCACCATAACTATTTTAATGTATGTGCTCTCTGGTATAGTTTCATCCCACATGTAATGCCAATTATAAAATCAGAAAAGCAGTTACCTGCTTATAACAAACCAAGACTTAAGGGGTTTTACCCCTTCACAAGTACTCTATCAAAGAAAATACAGACAAAAGCTGCTGACAATTAAGGACAAGCATTAAGGTTTTCCATACTGAAATAAAACCATTAAATGGCATCTCCATTTTGTTTCTCTTCTTCATAATCTCAGAGTAAGTATGATGAAACAGTTCCACTTCAGCATGGAATATGAAAAGCTCAACACACTCCTCACTGCAAATTTATACATTTCAAGAAAAAAGTAGAAAGACTGTTTAGTATGATTAAACATGAGGACACTAACTTCCCTAGAAAATTGCAAAGCAACAGTTGTGACTAATCAAACCTCTGAGCTCCTGAACCCCAGCTAACATCAAATTTCACAGGACTGAAGCTACTTGGCTACTTTTACAACAGCCAGCTGACAGACAAAGTATCCCAAGACTACTGTCCCGAAATGCAGGTGCCAAATGCAGTCTTTCAGCCCTGTTTTTGTTCTTTTTACTCACAGTTTAATCATTCATTAAAGAAGAATTTATGAATTTGTGCACTATGCCATTAGCATTTTCTTACATTTTTAATTTTCCCACGAAGAAGCTTCTGTAGCTCATTCATCAGCTTTTCTCGTTTCTCCTTATTGCATTTCTTCCTACAAGCAAAAAAAATCTAGTAAAACAATTCTAACTGAGGAAGCAGCTTTTCTGCAGTATGATTCACTTATATCTATAAATTAAGAAGCAAGACAATACAAATAAAAACAGGTTGGCTTCTGCCAATCCAAATTTATACTGTCATTCCTTGTTTCAGGTAATGGAAATGAAACCAGAATTCCACACTTTAACTTTATTCTTTTTTTGACTAAATATTTCAAAAATATTTTTTGAAACATAAACTCAAATTTGCAGTCAGAGTTGCTTACAGGTCCAAAAATCTGTAAGCATGCAAAGCACAAACACTTAGAAGAAGCAAAATTAACTTTTCTTGCTGATATGGAGCACCAGTTCTACAATTACACCCTCAGACAGAATAATGAACCTTCACATAAAACTCATGCAGTAATCCCACTGCAGAATCAGACTTAATCAGTGCACGCTCTGTATTTCAGGGCTGAAAAAGCCAAAAAAATACAATTTCTTAAGCAATTACTCACAAATTTATGAATTTTAGCCTAAAATACAAGTTCAGACATTCCTAGGACCACAGGTTACCATACTCTGTTTGATCTACCTACAAAATTGCATGCAATGTTACTGTTCACACAAAGAGATTCAGTTTGGAAATACAGTTTTATATAATTACAAGATAAGAAAGATGGTATTCTGGCAATTTATGACTAGAAATCAACAGAGTGAAAGAAAAAAAGTCATTACCTTCTCATGCTTTCCCATATTTGTTTAGATTTTACAATTATGTCATAATTACTTTTATCATTAATTTGTCTGGTTTGCTTTAACTCTTTCCTTTTCTTTTTGAAGTCATTCCAATTTGGCTTCTTAGAATCTGACCCTTAGGGGAAAAAAAATATATTTTCTACAGTCAATAAATAAAAGAGCAGCAACAACCAGTCTAAACTGTGGCAGTTTTATGACTTGGATTACTAACAATTCAGGGCCTTTGCCTGCAGTTACCCAGCTAGCCATGAATCTTGAATGAGTATGCTAAGCTAGTAATCCAGACTACTGGGAGAACAAGGCAAACAATTTATTCTCCTCAAAACTGTCACAGGATGCATCACAAATCCCTTAATAGCTTGAAAGTTGACTGAAGGTGTACTTAGCAGCTATGGCTGCTCCAATAATTCACCTGTTTTAGTTTACTCGTAATTCATGCACATCCTACCCCTCTCCCAAAAGGAGAACCCTAACTCAAAGATACATATCTGAAAACTCTATAATAAAAAATAAGTTAAACCCTTTTTACATGCCTAATCTTTTTACTCAGTCAAATTCCTTAAGCATTCCTATACAACCCTTGTACACTGCCACACAATGAACTGGGGCAAAATAATGTTATAAAAGGGCCACAATTTATGCATTAAATATGCCACCTAAAATTTGTATAGCTTAAAGCACTGTTCATTGGTATTTAGCAGCATGTACTTAACTATTTTAACCAATCAAAAACCCATATTTCCCTTTTTACAAAGCATATTATTGATTTTTATATCACTCTCCTAAAGCAACAGTGACATGAAAAACTTGTAATGCTTTGAGAACAGTGCAATACACAGAGGCTTTCATTTATTCTTAGGAACAACATTTAAAGGTTTGCTGTGGGTTTTCCTTTTTTTAAAGCAAGCTAATAAAAACATTCTACTGTTATTAGATTTTCAGACATCTAGTGCATATTCCATGTGAAGCCATTCTGCAAACATGCAAGAACAGCAGTAATAAAATACTCGAGACAATCTACTGTCCTTCACGCAAATGACATATTTCTGCAGAACTTCAGAACTCCTCATTTAAGTTCCCACTTCTCATTTTACAGCACTGATTAACTGCCCCAGTAGAGCTTTACTTTAGAGGAGAGGATGGGAAAGGATGAAGATCTCAAACAGAAGGAACTAATTTGAAAAAGAAATCCATTTAACATGATTATACCAGACAACTATTTAGGCTTTCTGTATAAACATCAGAAAGAAAAAAAGCTGTAAAACATGAAAGCAGTGTTAACACCCATTATGCTTTTTTTTCTCTTAGAGGATGTGACCAGATAGTCTGGACCACAGAAAGGAAATAATGTAAAGGATAATCAACTTTGTTTCACGAATTTCTGTTCCAAAGCTTATAGCAAGTACTTTTAGAACAGTCCAAAACACACCATGGAAAGTTCTGTGTTTGCAAATCATGTAACAACTGCCAGTTTCTAGCTGACCACTTAACACTGCCATTAAAATAAACAGCTTTAGGATAGTATGACAATTTCAAAATTTGTTACTGTGTCTTTACTTTTGACTTCCAAGAAAACTCCAAACTGTTGATTTTCATGACTTGACTAAGCTTCAAGCTTAGTCAAGTGAAGCAATTTTTCCCACAGCAAAGATTAAACAGAAAGTTAACCTGGAGTTATTCAGCCAATTTGGAAAGGCAGACAGAAAGAGTAAAATCTAGATGAACAACGTGTTTTCCAAAACCTGGTTTCCCTTGATATCCAGGCTTAAAAATCTGCTCACCTCCCTCTTCACCATCCTCGCGTTTTCTCTTCTTTGTAATCTTTTCTGGTTGCTGTTTATTCTTGAATTGTTTGACAGTAGTTTTTCCAGGTCTTAACTGTCCTTTAACAAATTTCTTGGAAATGAGCTTTGGCTTTTCTTCCTCATCTCCTTTGTTAAAAACTTTCTTTGGTGGACCTGAATCTATTAACCAACACAAAAAAAATTAAAATACTATCACATAGCTACTGTTGGTCTAAAATAAAAAAAGATTAAAAATTAGTGTAACAAGAATTAAACTTCTTTCTAATAACAATTCTGTATTTAACGAAAATTATTATGTGCTTCTCAAAGCTGATGTTTACATTGCAGCCCCTGGGTGTGTATGTTTTCCCTAGGGAAGTTCTGCCCAGGCTTTATCTTCTGGACAGCAGTGTAACAGCTCAGGCATAAAAAGGATTATTCCATATTAACAATTTCACCATCTCCAACATCAAAGTAATCAATCTCCAAATCCCCACTCCTTTCATAGTTCATGATCAGAGCTGTTTCAACATCATCTGTTCCAAGGCAGCATAGAAAGGCATTTTCTCAACCCTAACCATGGCAGGTTCACATCTAGCTTCACCTCTCAGATAATTTTGTCTTAATGTAGAACGCCAAGTCTAGAATCAAAAGGTTATCAACTTCACATTTTTAACTGAGAATATTTCAGGTGAATCAAACAGAGATGAAGGGGTTGCAACGCAACCTGTTTAAAGCATTTCAGCAAATTAGTGGCTAATACAGTCTGTACAGTTTTGAACACAAGACAGAGTTAAAGAATGGCTGTGGCAGGGAGGCACCTCTCAAAGTCATCTCCTCCAACCCTCCTGCTCTCACAAGGCTACTCAAAACCAGCACCATGTCTGGGTGGCTTCTGACTGTCTCCAGTGTGGAAAACTCCACCACCTCCAGGACAACCTGTGCCCGTGTGCAGTCACTCCTGGAGTGTGGAGGTTTTCCTGATACTGAGAAGGAATCTCCTGTGCTTTAGTTTGTGCCCACTGCTCTCTGGTCCTGTCACTGGGCACTACTGGAAAAAGTCTGGCTCTGTCTTTGCACCCTCCCTTCAGACACTGTACACATTGAGCAGATCCCCCTCAGCCTTGTCTTCTCCACGGGACAGGCTGAACTGACCCAGATGTCTCAGCCTTTCCCACCAGAAGAGGTCCCTTCACCATCTTTGCAGCCCTTCACTGGGCTCTCTGCAGCATGTCTTTTTCTCTGTTGCACTGAAAAGCCAGAGCTGGGCCACAGCACTTTAGGTAAAGCCTCACCAGGGCTGAGGAGAGGGCAAGCACACAGCCCTCAATCTGCTGACAGCACTCCTGCTAATACAGCCCAGGATGCAGCTAGCCACCAGAGCATACTGATGGTTCATGTCCAGCTCCGACCACCAGGAGTCTCTGGGCTTTCCCCAGTATTTTCCAGTGCATGATGGAGATCTTCCCTTCAAGATGCAGGACTTTGCCCTTTGTTCCTTGAAGAACTTCACTGGCTTCTGCCATCCCATTCATCCGACCTGCTGACATCCCCCTGAAGGGCAGCACGACCCTCTGGTGCATCTAACACTCCTTGCAGTTCTGTACCACCTGCAAATCTGCTGCACTTTGCCCCATCGTCCAGGTCTTCCATGAAGCTGTTGAACTAAACTCGACCTTGAACCCACTCCTGGGGTCCACTGCTAATCAGTGGTCTCCAAAGAGCACACCAGTCTCTGGACCCAGCCGTTCAGCCGGTTTCAATCCACCTCACCAACTGCTCTTGCAGCACTTAATTCATCAGCACCTCTGTGAGGATTTCAAAGGAGAGAAGACACTGTCAAAGTCTTACTGAAGTCCAGGCAGACAACACCCACTTCTTTTTGCTCATCTGCCAAACTCATCGTTTCAAAACATAAATTTACCAAGAGAGAAGAGATAAAAAACTGCAAGCATTCCAGTACACAACCATAACCATTAAATCAGGGCTCCTACTAACGACCTTCTTACCATTATCTTTTTTAAACCTCCTTTTCCCGTGCGGCGCTTTTCCACGAGGTCCTTTCCCACTCTTTCCCACGAACTTCTTTTTACCCCTGTTCTCCATCGCGGCAACACTGCAAACGGAGCAAGACACAACATTACTGCACCGCCGCGGCTCCCCCGTGAGGGACCGACAGCCTGCGCCTGCTGCTTAACACCCATGGCCAAGTCAAACCCTCACACGGGATGGCGGCGTACCAGAGGCCGCGCACAGGCAGGCAGGCTCGGCCCGGCACACCCGCGCTCCCCGCTGTCCCGGCCCCGGCACACCCGCGCTCCCCGCTGTCCCGGCCCCGGCACACCCGCGCTCCCCGCTGTCCCGGCCCCGGCATACCCGTGGTCCCCGCTGTCCCGGCCCCGGCATACCCGTGGTCCCCGCTGTCCCGGCCCCGGCACACCCGCGCTCCCCACGGGCCCGCCGCTCTCACCGCACACGTGCGGCCCGACCGCGCCTGCCGGCTGCGCGCGCTGCTGCCGCGCGACAGTGTCGCGCTGCCGTGCCGTATAGCGCGCCGGGCCGCTCCTCTGCCGCCACGCGCGCGGCACCTCCCGGCTGCGGGGCGGGGACAGGGCGGGACGGGGCGGGGACAGGGCGGGACGGGGCGGGGACAGGCGTCGGGCTGCGGCCCTGCGGAGCGGGCAGTGCCGGGCAACGAACCTCACTGTGCCAGCAGTGTGCCTTTGTGGCCAGTGGTGTCCTGGGGGCACTAGGAACTGTATTCCCAGCAGGTGCAAGGAGGTGATCCTTTCCATCTGCTCAGCCCTGCTGAGGCCACACCTGCAGTGCTGGGTCCAGTTCTGGGCTCCTCAGGACGCGAGAGACATGGAGCTCCTGGAGCTCCTGGGTCCATCTGAGAGCAAGAGAGGTGACTGAGGGACTGGAGCATCTCTGAGGAGGAAAGGCTGAGAGAGAGATTTCTGCTCACAGAGTCATAGAATGTGTTGAGTTGGATGGGACCCAAAAGTATCATCAAGTCCCATTCCGATGCTGCACAGATACCCCCCAGAATCACAGTATATATCTGAGAACATTGTCCAAATGCCTCCTTAAATGGCTTCATCAAGCTTGGTACTGTCACCACTTCCTTGAGGACTCTATTCCAGTGCCCAGCCACCCTCTTTGTGAAGAATCATCTTCTACTGTCCAACCTAAGCCTCCCCTGACACAACTTCAGGCCATTCCCTCAGGTTCTGTCGCTGGTCACCTCATGTTCCTCCTCTCAAGATGTACTTATTAGCATAGGAATTTTTTTTTCTGTTGGGATTTTGTGTGATAATTATTTATTTTAGAGGAAGTACCATGTTCAGTTCTGTGCTATTTCCTGAACTCAGGTGTATTTCATGCTTTGTGGCAACATCCTCCTTTATTAATGCTGTTATGAGTGTTTGCTTAATGTGCATTTGAGGATCTCCATAGTCAGAGATCACCTCAGCATAGAAAACTATCCATAACTCTGAAAATAAGTCTCTGCTTCCTCTTGCATCAGTGAAGAAATGCTAAATCCCCAGTATCTGTGGGATTTCTTCACAGATACTCACAAATGTTTACTGTAGGAAAAAAAAATCAAATTAAAAATAGCAATTCAAAGCAAAAGCTTAACGCTAACTTTTGTTCAGAGGCCATTAAACATAAGATTTATTATCTTAAGTTCCATTGATCCATTGAGCATTGCTTTGTTGGCAGTAGCTTGAAATCGTGATCCACTGGATATCTGACTACAGACTAACCAGTTACATGGGGAACATCTAAGACCTCCTGCAAAAAAATGCTGAAGTCCCAGCAAAATCGGGCTGAAGTCTCCATTTAGTGTTGTGAGATCACATACCTGAGAAATGGCTAATCTGGGCAGGGGCAGCCACTGAAAGATATTTTTATACTTCCCGCTCCCTTCTCTTTGTTTTCTTGACTTTACTTTTGTTTCTTCTGTAAATATGTCCATCAGAGCATCACTAAAGTCAGTGTGGGTTCAACCTGGGGAGCTGAACCTGAGCAGTTAACAGGTATTTGGTCACCTCTTGGATGCTTACAGCAAGAAAGTAATTTTTCTGCCCGACTCTCCTGTTGAACTCTTGTCCTCTATCCTGCTGACTCTCAGCTACACTGTGACAGTGCATCTTTCCCCAGTTTAACTCCCATCTGATCAATGCACAATTGTAAATATGTGTGGTTTCTAATTATGAAACGTAGAAACATGTATCTCACGTGCCAGGGCTTAAGGAAGAATAAAATGCATGCAGTCTGGAGACTTACTCTTCCAGCCTCTAAATACCTTTTTTCCCCTCCCTCTCTTTCTAGGTTTTTTTAATCTTAAAAAAAAAGAAGCAAGCACAACATGTGGAAACTTAGTTAAGCAAATTAACACCAAGCAAATTAACATCATAGTTATTTCACTGCAGTTAGATCCAGATGCATCAAAGTTGTTTTTTGATATCACAGTCGTCATAATTATTGCAAAGAATTCTTTGGGTCTAGCACATGCAACATGCAGCGAATCACTGGTTCTCTTAAACACATTGATTTCCTATACTGTTCCTAAGGACAGAACAGTCTAATACCACTTCAGATAGACAGACATTCAAAATGAATGCTACTGAAAATACAACTTACAATTAATTGCTATGTATATATCACTGCTTACAAAAATTTTAAAATATCTGTCTGGAGTATTTAACAGACTTCTGTGGTGAGCCACAGGATTATTCTCACACAGGGAACTACCTGGAAAGAGGTGCTGAATTTTTAAAGCATGAATGCTGCATATTGCTCAAAGATCTTCTGACATGGTACATTCACATCATGAACATGATATGGGTTTTGTTCAATAACCTAGAATATTGGTAAGAATATTTTTAAAAGCAAGACCAGTGAACCTATGCGAGCTTACTGTAAAACAGTAAAAACAAATGCAAAGAAATAGTTCTTTCTCTATCAAATTATCTCTCAGGAATAAAACTGAGTCTGGTATAATTCAAGTTTAAATATTAGTGCAAACTAAATTTCAGATTAAAAAAAAGAGCTGGAAGGACAATATTCCCTTCTCATGTGACGCACATACAGTGATGCACAGCTGCAAACTGATTTTATACAACACCTATAGGTCTATTAGGAACCTCTGTTTTCAGATGGTGTATTATGATATATTATATCCATACCTATAAATGGATGAAATAATAAAGTGCTTCTAATAAAAATATACAATTCTATAGCTTTACAGCACTAGCTGAACAAAGTAAACTTAATAAATTGCAATATATTTTTTATTTTACTCTGTAGTAAAAACTATTGTAGTAAAAACTATTGGCAGTTTTTTAGTACTTAATAAAGAGTTTTATGAAATTGAAAATGTAAGCACAACATTCAGCCAATGCGTGTCAGAAAAATATCACTGGAATAAAGTCAGGAAATCAGTTCTCTCTGGTGTTACTGAATTTGTTAAAAAAACCCATGGTTTCAAGTTCAGATTGTAAGTCTTTTCATCTTGATTTGCAGTTGTGCAAGCAAGTGTGAAACACTGCCAAATCCACTGTTGTTTACTTTGCAAAGGCAGAGGCTTTCTTTTGCTCTTAAGTGTAACATCTCAGACCATTGCCTTCAGGGAAGTGAAAGGTTTCACTGTTTGGTGAAGTCCAATATTTTCTTTTTACATTATGCTGTAAAATTAGTAGGGTGTTGTTTTAAATCAGAAAAAAATGTCTAGAACTGCCCCTTCCCTACTATCTATCCATGTGGTACAGAGGTAAATATTTGCATCTGGGAGACTTTGAAGCAGTCAGGCCGTGTATGTTGGCAGAATGTCCCACTATGCACAGGAATTAACATGTCCTAATTTAAAACCTGTAATTTTTTAAAACCTTACAAATGCTCTGTAAGTTATCTCTTGCTATTGAATGTGCCTTTTTTTTTCCTTTTGAGAAGTATTCTTTGCCTTTGCTTTTTCTTTCAGAGCTCTGGTAATTGTTATGGGAAGGCAGGGGATGAATGGAAAAGAATCAATTCAAAAAAGAAACTTAATGAAGCCTCACAAAGAAAGTCTATTAAATATGGTAGTGCTGTGGCAGGATTTCACAACTGAGCACTCTAAGAACTAATGTATATAAGAACAGTAGTCAACATTGTTGAACTCAATATGGTTAATTGGCTAGCAACTATGAAAAAAAAGTTATCCTTTACTTTCAATTTTCAAACCAGAATACCACTTCATATAACTTAGGGTATTTCTAGATGTAACACACAACTTGAACATTTTACTTGATGCTTTCTTACAAACGAGTGATAGCACTCTGAAAGTGATTTCTACTTATTTTGTTGCTTAAAAAAACTTACTAAAACTTACTAAAAATTTATTTTGCTTGTAAATAAATAGACTTGTATAATCTTTAAAGTCACTCATGCAATGGGTGCTGAGAATAAGAACAGAGATTTTATAAAACCAGTAAACTTGCTCATAATTATCCTCACGAAAAGCTTTTAGACTTGAAACCACTATTAGCCAAAGCAAAAACATAAGAAAGCAAGGCACTGTCAATGTCACTGGTCAGATCTAAGGAAACTGATATTTTTTAGTGCTGCACTTTTGATATGCCAATGAACATTAAATAATTTTTATCAGTCTCCATGGGTATTTGTTTTGTAGCATTACTGTGGAATTTTCATATACGTCTGAGTCAAAAATACAAAACAGGAAACAATTAATGTGTTTTCCATGGGTAATTCCAGAAAAAAAATTAGTTCCACCAGCTGTATTTGCATATTTTTGTGCTAAATACAGCACAAGAATGAGAATAGAGCACAGCCTGATTTACTTATAAATCCTCTCTTTTTCTTCTTCTTCTTTTGGAAGAATTGATGGCTCCTTCCTCCTGCTTGTTTTGATCTGTAATTAACAGCTCTTCTTATAAAATATGCTGCTGTAAGCACCTAATTAAGGTCCCTGTTCAATTGGAATGGATTGCAGCAGGTAGATTTTTTTTTCCTCTGTTTGTATTTAAAACAGAAAGGACATGTCCTTCATTTCCAAGGCCACTATACTTACTTAGCATAGTGCATCTTGGCATACTGCTGATTCCTCCAGTCATGCATAACAAAAGGAAACAGCAAGGGATTTAAATACATATTAGTTCAAGTAAATGTCAACTATTTTGTCACAGCACTAAATCATTACCCAAGTTATATAAAGCTTTTGTCTTTTGCTCTTTGTCACACAGCCTAAATAGAATTTTGATTTATATAAGTAACTACTGCTAATACAAAATAACAATGCCTGCACAAATACAATAAACAGTAATTGTAATAATAAAGTCAGAAACCTGTTCTTCTACAGTAGGTGTGCTTTATTTCCTGTCCTACAAGAGCTGACCACCACTGTAAAATACAATGGTGTATTTTAGTGAAAATAATTTCTTACCTAGAAAAATTGAGAGTTCATCTTCTTTTGCAATGATAGGACATAGAATACTAATTTCTCTCTCCTCTTACCACTCAGGAAACTTCAACAAATCAGGAAATCACAGGAAATGAAAATTTGTCTTTAATGTGAAACATAATTCTTTACAATAGAAGTTTCCTCCTTAAATAATACTCACCAAGGTGGTCCTATACTTAGTTTTCTCTTCCAAGAGATATTTCTAGAATACACTGAAAAGGTCTGTAAGTGCAAAAAAGGGATAACTCGGATATTATGGGGAGACAAATTGACTGAGATTTCAAAATGTTAAGATAAAGAACTCCCAGAGTCGTAGACAGATGAAAGAACTGCTGATTAACAATTGCCTAGTCCAAAACGGAGGCCTTCTCAGTAGATAGTTTGTCAGTTCTTAAGTCTGCCATTTTCTTAACTGTTATAACTGATGCAGACTTTCTGGTTCCTTTTTTTAATATTAAAAATGTTACTATCAGCTGTTAAACTAAATGCAAATGCACATATGTAAATTTTCTTTTAATGTATGTACTATTATCAATTTTTGACAGTTCTAATTTCAAAGCCTAACAAAAGGGAATTATCAACACAAATTAACAGAAGTGCATTTCAGAACTTATTGATAAACATCACCCCTCTTGCAGAAACATACCATAGAATCAGCACTCACGTAGGAACATGTTAGTTCCAAGAATCACTGACATATTTGATGCATATTTTACAAATCTATCAAAGACTGTTCTATGCAGGCAAGAAACAATAACTTTTGTCCAGAGATTAATCACTCAGAGAAAATAAACAGTGGGTTTCTTTGACTGAGAGGTTGCTCTGTTTATTATAAGATGAACACATTTTAGTGTCCTCTTCTGCAATGATCATTTGGGTAAGTTGACCTAAGAAGGTATGGAAATACTTGAAAACTAAATGAAGTACAGAAAGCAAAATTACTTAATACAGGTTGTCCCTAGAAAAAAGTTAGGAGTGGTCAGCCAGCAAATGGAATCTTTTCACTTAATTTTCATTTCTTAATCATGTGTCATAATCCTAGTCTATCATTGCTCACAAACTTGCTTTTAAGTAAAGCAAACTCAATGTAAAGTCTTGTATCACATTGCCCCAAGTTAATCCATTAATAATTAATATCTAGCTACAGAAAAAGGGTGAAGCATGGAGATGTGTGATTTTTAAAAGAAGCAACAATTTAATTATATTATAATTGCTTTTATTGAGCAATTCATTCCTGGTCTTAAACAGAAAAAGAATCTTAGCTGAGAAATCAAAACCAAACACGTACTTCATTCAGGATACAAGTGTATGCTGCAGTCCTAGGGATTACTCTATTCTCTAACTGAAAGCCAGGGAGCCAGAGAGCCAGAATGGCTGTGCTACAGTCAAAGATAGACTGAAATTTATTTTTAAAAATTAGAGTTTTCTCTTATGCATTTCTAGTATCAAAAGCAGTAGAGTACAAAAGGTCCTATCAGTAATTTGATGGTCTTGCCAAGTTTCTGGGCAGGTTTTAGGGTCTCCATGCAACAGCAGCCTAAAGATAGCCAATATTGGCTGGTTTTTTCTCCAGAGTGGTAAGAAAGATTTTTTTTCCCACATTCTTCCTAACTAGGTCCCCGCCCCCTAGATTTTACTGATAAGAAAGATGAATACTGGTGGGTGCTAAATCCAAGTGACAAAAAAAGAAAAAAAGATCTTTACATATTAAAAAGGGTTGTTTCATTATACAGAAACCTGCTCATTTGGCTCCTTTCTCTTTTCCTTTCATTTGTAGATGGCAAGAGAAAAATCAAGGTCAAGTCACTTGTTTAACAGACTAGAAACAATGAGGGAAGCTAGTTGCATGTTAGGAAGACTGTTGTTCACTGTGGCACCTTCACCCAGCTCAGAGACAGCACCAAGCTGGCTGAGCCCAGTGGTGTGAGGTTCAACAAGGCCCAGTGCTGGGTCCTGCCCTTGGCTCACAGCAACCCCAGGCAGTGCCACAGGCTGGGGCAGAGTGGCTGCAAAGCTGCCACAGGAAAAGGAGCTGGGGGTGCTGGTGACAGCAGCTGAACATGAGCCAGCAGTGCCCAGGTGGCCAAGAAGGCCAATGGCATCCTGGCCTGTGCCAGCAATGGTGTGGCCAGCAGGAGCAGGGCAGGGATTGTCCGCCTGTACTCAGCACTGGTGAGGCCACACCTCAAATCCTGTGCTCAGTTTTGGGCTCCTCAGTACAAGCAAGGCATTGAGGTTCTGGAGTGTGTCCAGAGAAGAGCAATGGACCTGTCAAGAGTTCTGAATACAAGTCTCATGAGGAGCAGCTGATGGAGCTGTGGGTTTTTAGCCTCCAGAAAGGAAGAGGAGGCTTGGAGGGACCTTATCACTTTCTACAGCTGCCTGAAAGGAGTTGTTCTGAAAGGAGGCTGTAGCCAGGTGGGGTCAGTCTCTTCTCCCAGGTAACAAGTGACTGGATAAGAGAAAATAACCTCAAGTTCTCATGGGGAGGTTTAGATTGGATATTAAGAAAAATTTCTTCACACAAAAAGTGGCCAAGCATTGGAACAGGCTTTCCAGGAGAGTGGTTGATTTACCATTCCTGGAGAGATTTAAAATTCACATGGATGGGATGCTTAGGGACATGGTTTAGTGGTGGACTTGGCTGTGCCTGGTTCATGATTGGACATGATGGTCTTAAAGGTATTTTCCAACCTAAACAAATTGTGATTCTCTAATTCCCAATGTGTTCGTATTTCTAGGCATTTGTTATTAACAGCAAAACCAGAAAGATTACATACAGTAGTTAGCTTTTTCCAGCAGCTCTGTTCACACTTGTGGAGTTAATTCCTGGCTCTTTATTTAACAGTCACTGTGCTCTGTTAAACAAGGAGGGTACTGCAGCTGTAGGATTTGGGGAAAGAGAGGGAAAACCAAGAAATTAGATCCCAGACATACAAACTTACCACAACAGGTTGTCGAAAACACTCACCCACAGCTGCACTGCACAAGCTGCACAGGTTGATCCTATAAAAATATTTCTGGTATCTAGAAAGGCATAAAGCGTTGAGGGAAAATTTGGTTTTTTCTGTGTTCCAACCAAATGCTGGTACCCTAACTGTAAATGGCACCTGTAAATGGCAGGTGAAGTGTGGCTAAACAATTATTTCCCTTTCTTCTGTCTTCCAAAAGGCCAAATTTCAGCCTTCCTAATCTTACTTTACCTTTTCACAGACACACTATACAGCACTGGGGTGTCATTATTGCCCAGAATGGACATATGGAGACGTTTCACACTATGCCTCTGAAAGAACAGACACACCAAGCAGAAAATAGGAAGAAGGGCTGAGGCACTCTTAAACTACTTTTGTAATCTTGAGCTTTTCAGAATTAGGAGTGAACCTTATATAAATCAAAACAGGGATGAGGGTGCCTCTTTTACAGGTCTGTTATTTTTAGTGATATCAAATAAGAAAAGAAAGGTCAACCTATACCAAAAGAATGAGGGAAACCAAAATTTTGGTACTATCAATGTGCAAATGTGCATTTGATCTCTATTCTAAGTACTTCTAGTATCAAATTTGAAATGAAAATATACATGCTTGAAGTAATCTTCTTCCTGCACATTACCCTCTTATAAATGAATTGAAAAGTTTCATAGGTGTCTTTACTTCCAGGTAACATAAGGGGAAACAGAAAGGAAGCTCATCTCCTTGTCCTAGAAGTGTGGTCTAGATACAAAACCATGGTCAAGCCTTCTAACTTTTCAAGAAGCACTTAAAAAGGGCAACTTTGAATGTTTGTCCTCATTGTTACATCATCATACAAATCCTAAACTATAACAACTTTTTTCAACGTGGATAAATTAGTCTAGACCCTTCTGGCAATATTCCTTAATAAATTCTGCATTACTAGTTCTAAGCTAATTGTATTAAGGGAAAATGTCCAGCTGGCTATGGGTCCTAAAGATATCTTAGAAGACATCCTTAAGAAAAAAACTCAAATGAACACCACAGAGAATATCAAGTGACACCAGTAACTGAAAGTGATCTTTTACCACTTTCCATATGTTTGCTATGCTGTACTAGCACTGACCACCACTAAGCCATGTTCCCTAAGCATCATGTATTTTTAAATACGTACAGGGATGGCTACTCAATCCCTTCCCTGGGTAGCCTGTTCCAAAGCTTGACAAGCCTTTTGGTAATTTTCCTAACCTATACCTTACCTGGAGCAACCTGAGGGCTGGCTCCTTTGGTCCTACTGCTTGTTACTTCACTACAGCCTCCTTTCAGGGAGTTGAGTAGAGCAGTAGGGTCTCCCCGGCTTCCTCTTCTCCAGGCTAACCAACACAGTTTGCACCTGCTCAGGACCAATCTGTACTGGGGATCACTCACCCCTCACACACATGGCACTGACAGTTACAGAGTCTGGGGCAGGAATGAGAGAGAGGAAGATGTCTTGTTGATTTGAGGTGCAGATCTTTCTGCAAATAACTTTAAAATTGAAAGATGGGTTCACAAAAGGCATACTCTTATACTTGCCAGTTCAATTCAGTCAAGGCAAATAATGTATATTAAATTTTTAATTTTTTACACTTACTGGAGCTTAATGAATAGACAAACAATATTTTTTAACACAAAACTCATTTTTTTGTCAATTTTAAAATGTTACGGTATACTTCCCCACTCTTCCTTTCAGAATCTGTGATTTTAACAACTTTTGATCTCCATTGATCATTTCCTTACTTCCCTTTGGTATTTTCTTGTAAATTGAAGTACTCACTTCAGTTCACTTCCCTCCTCCCCCCCATCTTTTTACTTTCTCCATGTATTGCTCCACTTTTCTATTTGCTTTCATGTCTTCTTGTCTCTCCTATCGAAATAGGTGCACAAAACATTGTGTGAGTACCATTTACAGGAGAAAAAGATAGGCTCTTCAGAAACATTAAAGAAGCAAACTTTCAACACTTAGAGGAGCAACAGAAGAAAAGTTTCATCCCAAAATGAGATTTTTTTTAAACAATCCTCATGTTTAAATATATTCCATTTAAATATTTTTCCTCCAAAACCTTTCCAAGCAGATCACCACATGAGAACCATGTGGTGCTTGCACAAAGAGCCCAGTTATGGTAGAAGGCTTAGAGAGGGATTACAAAGGGTGGGCTTAGGGTGCTTTGCATCTATGTGATGCCTCAATAGAATTGCATCTCAAACTGGAATCAAAATGGCCTAATTCTGAGTATGGAACTGCCTGGGCAGACTTTCTGTAATAGTCACACCTAGGCCATCAGGACAGCTTTGAAGCAAAATCATAAAGTTGCATTTGTCTAAGCCACCTGCTTTGGAATGATCTCCTGGAGTAGGGCTGTACTTTCCAAAACTCAAGACCACTCGGGAAAATGTAACCCTCTTCTTTAAAGTAAACCAGCGGAAAAGTTATTAACCCAAAAAACGAAGGTGCTCACCAGGGTTCAAATTTATTTGCCCCTGATTTACTTTCACAAGGTGCCTAAAAGTAATTTCACTTACTGGTAAAAAATCAAAACAACAAACCTCATCTTGCCTTCTGTTTGAGCTTGTCTAATATCAGCTAGATCTTGTGAAGTATTTCTTGCCAGGCTGAAGTCTTCTTTAGTACCAAGTTCTGTTCCTGATCCTTCACCTTCTCCCTGAGAAGTTAACCAGACTGGGTTTCTCACCATTAGGCCCTTTTGACCACCTCTCTGTTGCGTTCTCATGGCTTTTCTCTGCAATCTTGCATTGGATTTAAGTGGCAAAGTCTTGTAAAGGGAGACAAGGTAGAACAGCACAGTGGCTTCTGTGAGAAGACACCAGAAGAGAGACACTGTTTCTCCCCTCCAGGGAACTAACTCTGCTCAGCAACTTCAATAATGTGGCTGGCTCCTGCTTTTGTACCATGACTGCCCTACACTCCAGCAGGTGAACAAGGCTGTAGCAGCCAAACTGATGAGATGAGACTGGTATGGGATTTACCAAAGCATGGTAAAGATTAGCATGTGGGGCTGAGAGCCCCACAGGACCATCACTCCCTGTCTACTTCAAATTGAACGTCCTTGGCTACACAGCCCAGATGCCAAAACCATCCTTGTCAGTGTGGGCCCAGAACAGCAATAGAAGCCATAAACAGCAAGGACACGGAGTCTGCCAGATGGCGTGACTGTAGCTGGCATGGCCAGCATGGACTGTGCTGCTTCTGTGTTTCACTGTGCTTTGTGCAGGAAGGCTGACACTGCTTGGGAGCACTTGGTTTATTGGGCTTGCGCTTGGGCTTACACTTTGTTGCTTACCCATCACAGCTGTAACTGGATTGGATCTTCAGCACCCAAACCCATGCATACTGCCCTCTACTGAATGTTTTTTGGGAAGGACCTGTTGGCAAACTGATGCAGAGAGCAAGGTGTCAATGAACTTTCCAAAGAGGCATATCCCATGGGGTATATTTCTGTGAACTTTTAACAGGCAGTGCTGGAAGCCAAATGTTGCTACCTGCCACAAGGCCTGCACACCTTCATCCTACCAGCAGAGAATTCACTGGGGCCTGTCAGGAATGTCCAGTCCCAGCTTCTGCTTCCCTTCCTGCTTGGAACTTTCATGGGTGGTGGTGAGGCTGTCTAAAGAAGCTGATCTATCCCTGGAAGTGTTCAAGGCCAGGTGGGATAGGGGTTTGAGCATCCTGCTCTAGAGTAAGATATTCAGGCAGAGGAGTTGAAACTAGATAATCTTTATAGTCCCTTCCAAGCCAAAGAAGTCTATGATTCTATGACGCTACATTGCCCCTCCACTGTCCACGCCCTAAGGCCACTGTGACCAAAACACTGAACCAGCTGCCCTGTGACATCAGCCCTAGGGCCAAAGGCACTGCATTAGTTGGTGGCTGCATTGAATGAGCCCTCACTCCTTGCAGCACATGCCAAGGCAGTGATGCATTTGCTGTGCCTCCTTGTCCTACTGGCCATGTGTAGGTCTGTGCTCAGCACATGGCACACCTGTGGGTAAGTGGCCTCAGGCTCTTGGAGGTAGTTTAGACAACATTTGAGGGGTGTTCCCTGTCCCCTCTGGCCACATTACAGTTTTGTGAGCTCCATGCAGGAGTTTCAATTTGTTGACAGTGCCCAAGCTGCAGCACAACTTGTCTATGGAAGCTCAAGAAGAAACAGGAGTGGACAGACACATGCCCCATGGGATTCCCTGGCTCTGCTGTCCATGCAAACAATGCCATGTGGGGAGGGAAGCTGGCTGACCTTCAACCTGAGTGGCAGCAAGCCATCAAGCAATGACTTTCTGTTTCCAGAGGGACTTGTGGTCTCTGGCCCATGGCTGCTTCCTATGGCCCCATGGCTTATGACTATGACCGCATGGCTCCAGACAACGGTGAAGTGCCCATCATTGATGGCACAGATGTCCAGCCAGGAGCCTGGGCCGGGATTGTCAGCATCCAGGATCCCTGGGAACCAGGCACAGGGCACATCTGTGGAGGGTCCCTCATCAGCACAGAGTGGGTCCTCACAGCTGCCCATTGCTTCATCAATGCCAGGTATGGAGCAGCGGGGAATGGGTCTATCTCCACTACACCAGCAGCGGAGACTGCACCCTGTTGGCAGCACCATGGGCTACTCCCATCCTGTCTCCCTGCAGTATGCCCAGTGTCTGTGCACTGCAGACCCCAGCTGAGAGACTACTCAAGAGAACACTCTGTGATCAAGCCACAGATTCCTAGAAGCCTCTAGGTCAATGTTCTCAGAGCCTAAGTCATGCTAAGGCAGTCATACACACTGCTTTCCTCTGAAATGTGACTTGCAAAGCAGAGGACAGGGAACTCCTGTGCTGCTGCAGCACATGGCTCTGCTCCCTCGCACCTCCTTCTCCATGTCCTTCTTAGGAACACCAGCACATGGCATGTGGTGGCTGGGGCTACCCGGTTGACTCAGCTGGGCCCTGAGGTGCAAGTGCGCCAGATTAAACAGCTGTGGGTTCATGAACACTATATTCCTGGTGAGGAGAGGAACAACATTGCCTTGCTGAAATTGGACCAGCCTGTCATGTGCAACCGCTATGTACAGCTGGGCTGTGTGCCTGATACCACACTGAAAGTGTCGGAGCTGGAAGCTTGTTACATTGCTGGCTGGGGTACTACTACTACAAGAGGTGGGTTCGCAAAAGGGACACATGCCCTGAGGGCAAACTTGGTACTAAGGGAGATGTGTTGGGCTTCCCAACAGCAGAGCCCAAAGCCAGAGTCAGACTGTAGGATGTCTGCCTCTGGAGCGGTAGTCCTGGACCACTCCCCAAAGCCAGACAGAAGGGGGAAAGCAGAACAACATGGTATTTCCCTAGGGAACCCCAGGGAAGCCCTAGGGACCAGGGATTCATCCCCCAACAAGCGAGGGTAAGGGCCAAAGAACTGCTGTATGCTCACTTCCTTCTGTGCTCACAGCTCAAAGACCAAGTGATGTGCTGCAGGAGGCCAAGGTCCACCTCATTGATGTCCAGCTCTGTAACAGCAGCCTCTGGTATACAGGAGCCATCCACACTCAAAATCTGTGTGCTGGTTACTCAGTGGGTGGCATCGACCCCTGCCAGGTAAGAGCATGAGACAAGCCACTCAGCCTCCAGCAGCACGGGCAGCCTGAGCAGCACTACCCCAACACAGCCCAGGGCCTGTTTTGCAGCCAGTCACTCACAGCCCCAGCTGACCACCACTGTTAGGGCTTCCCTCCCCTTCCCCATTTGCAGGTCCTTGCCCAGTGCCCCCATTGTCTCAGGGACATTACACTCAGAAAGCATATCTAGTGCCCTTGGCTGTCCAGAGGTCTAGATGCTAACCCTGGAACATCCGTGCTCTGCACATCCAGGATTACTGCGCAGAGACAAGAGACAGCTCTACCGTACAAGCCCCTCACCTGCTCCCAGCCAAGGTTCTGGGGGCTCCAGCACCTGGGCTGAGACTTTCTCTACCAGGAAAACAGCTCTGTCAAGGGCTGTGACAGAGAAGGAAACAGCTCTGGTGCTGGCAGCAACTACCCAATATTGCCTGATTCCTCTCTTGCTCCACTGCAGGGTGACAGCGGTGGTCCTCTGGTGTGCAAAGATAACAATGCTGCCTTCTTCTGGCTCGTTGGCGTGGCCAGCTGGGTGAAAGGCTGTGCGGGAGCAAACCAGCCTGGTGTCTACACCTCTGTTCAGCACTTCTATGACTGGATCCTGGTACAGATAGACCCGCAGACAGAGAGAAGGGCATCAAGACATTCTATGACTGCTCTAACCCCCGCTCAGAAGCCAAGACCAACACCAACACCATCGAACAGGTTTAGCTCCTGTCCATTTTCACTCCAGAAGTTGGTAGAATTTTTTACTCAGGCACAGGAGCTCCTTCAGGTCTTAAGAAGAAAACTGGCTAAAGAAGCAGGATGAACAGGATCCAGTGCAGGCTGCAGTGGACCATGACCATTTTTTTTTGGAGCAATGTCTGCTGATCCAAAGAGAGCGTCAGTGTCTAAGGCCTGCCTTATCCTACTCATGCTTTTCCTCTGTGTGCATACAAATCCTGAATCTAACTTAGTCGTGGAAATAAAGTTGTCTGGTTTTACTGTTAACCATGTTTTCAGTTCCATTCTGTCACAGACATTCTTTGTGAAAAATCCTTTCTGTAGGATTTTTCCTGCTAGAGCTGAGAAGTTCAGTAACAAATGTAAACAATTATTATCTGCTGCTGTGGAATGCAACAGGTCCACCCGTGATTGGTTGGATCTACTGTAGATGTTTGGATCTACTGACCACTCACGGTGGAGCTGCTATCACTCTCTGCCGAGACACAGACTTTTGTTATTCATTCTTTCTATCTCCCTTCTTAGCATAGCCAGCTTTTGAAGAAGCTCCCTTTCTTTTCTATCTCTATGTAGAATAGTTATAATGTTATATATATATCATAATATAATAAATCAAGCCTTCTGATAATGGAATCAAGATCCTGTCTCTTCCATCCTCTAAAAACCCCTGTGACCACTGTCAACACCATTCAGTCTCCCACGCCAGGCAAGGATTTCCACACCTGGTACATGCAAAATCAGACTGAGGGCAGACATCAGGCTCAACAGAAAATAATCAGTCCAAAGGACCAAAACTCTGCTTGGTCAGAGAAGAGGGCAAGGGTGCAGTAGAAGAAGGGAATACAGTTCACAGAGCAATGAGATCCTAGAAACAGCACTTGGAAGTCTAAAGTGTCTTAGGCTGCCTACTGGTGGGATAAGTCTGTGTTTGTGCACAGTGCACTGGGGAAAAAGTGGACTCTTTCATGGAGACATGGTTCGTAGAAAGACCCAAGCTTTGCACCAAGGACTGGGTAAGGAACTTGACATCCAGTCACAGATAGTACATGGATAAATTTCAATTAATTTCTGTACTGTTATTTGAGGAACATGCTGTGCTTATGACTATAGCGAGTGAAGGTGTGCTCATGTTTCACTAGAAAACATCCAATCCAGATCACCTGGAAAAACAGAGAAGGACTGGATTGTGCTCATATTCATGGAAGGGGTGGTTATGGATACTTGGGTGCTAGTAAAGGCATTGCTTTGTCTCTGTCAACCTGGTTTGTTGTTCAGAGTAGCTGTATAAGTCTGTGTCTGTTTCTCTGTGAGTGTTCCTTGCTCTCCAGAATGCACACAAGCACAGACACACAGTTTTGTCCTTTCGGAAGCAGAGCTATACCTAACAAATAGTTCAGAGCTATCAGCTACCATGGACACTACTCATCTCTGATGTTACTTCCAAACATGAATTACTGTACCAGCCAGGCAAAGTTTATCCATCTCAAGAAGTCTCATCGTATATAAGCCAAGTTGAGAATTCCTTGTTATTGTTATGAAATGCAGAATGAGTAACAAATTGCCATTATTATATAAGCCAAGTTGAGAATTCCTTGTTATTGTTATGAAATGCAGAATGAGTAACAAATTGCCATTATTATGGTAATGATACCATAACTAGTGTTTCTTAAGTAAAATATTAACTTTGAGTAATAGAAGAACTATAGGGCTGAATAGCGCTGAATTTTCATTGCTATTTTTATCTATGCACTGAGAAAGAAAATTCCTTTAGGAAAACTATGACTAAGACTTTTTCAAGAGCTTGCATTTCTTAGCAGCTCTCACCTTCCTTTCAGTCTCATAAATACATGCAGTGTGAGTTGTGAAAAAACATGATGACAATCAGTTTTCCTAAAGCAGACTGCTATGATTGCTCTAACATTTTTATTGCAGTATAAGGATGGAAAATTTCAAGCAGAAAAAAAATAAATCTAATAATCTATTCAGAGGAACCATAAACCACCATTATCTAGCAGTATCACTGAGATGCCTCTATAATGCAAAATCCATAGCAGTAAGAGTGATGCCAGACTGCATTTTCCTTAAGAAACTGCCTTTGCACTATAAACACTCTGCACATCTTTTTGAGGATATCTTATTACCACAGGAGTTAATGATCAACACTTCATACCTTCTTTTTTGAAATGATACTAAACAGTAAGTTGCAGACTAAAACTACTAAGAAATCATTACTTGCCAGAGATGATTGTTCCTTGCAGCTTGATGATTTTTGTATGTTTCCTACTGTATATTTTCTTATATTATATACTTATATAATGGCATTTCTGATGGACATGAGGAACAATATGTAATTATATGCTCTTCGGTTGTAATTTGAACCCCTGGGCGCTGTGTTAGTAATGATATTTTCTTCATCCACTGTTCTTTTATAGCTTTCTTCAAAATTAATTCTTTCCCCAATTTCTTTAGGGAATTTACTTCAAGTATGGTCTTCACCAAATACTGTTAATTTAAAGAACCAGATCTGAATCATAACAAAGGTTAAAGACAAAGCATGAGTGCAGAAAGATTTATTATTTTTTCTCTTACACTACCTTTGCCTGTGCTCTTGGACAAGTCTCTGAACTGCCTTTCTAGGGTATTTTCTAGGCTATTGTTATATATATACTTAGCAGCAGGATGAAACAGCACTAGCTGCTGAGAATAAAATCCCAGCCAAAACTGGGACAAATGCACTACATGAATTATCTGTCCTTGCAACAGTGAACAGTGGAAATTCAGAACTGGAACTTAAAATAGTATTAATTTTAGGTGCAAAACTACCATGTTTTAAAGAAAAAAACCTGCAAAGAAACAAAACATGCTACATCCTTCAGTAACCCACACTGACAATAAACATGCTCAAAAACCAAGCAGTTTGAACCGGACTATTTTGTGTCATGACATATTTGCAATCTGAGATGCCTATATACTTTCACTGCATAACCAGTATCAAAAGAGGCCTCTAAGTTTTACAGTGCTTTTGGTACAGGCACGTAGCAAATGGCAGGGCCGAGGAGTAATGCGCTCTGTTGATATGTGTTAATGGTGATACAGAGCCAGAAAATAAAGACATAGAGTGAGGAGATAAGAAATTCATAGTAAAACCAAGAATGAGATACTTTTTTAAGAAAAGTGTCTTATTTCTGAAATGACAAACTCTCATTTAGCACAAAACAAGACAATAACGTGAAAAACATCCCTGGTTTAGATGTTTCTAGTACTGAACAATTATTTAGCACTTGTGCACTGACACACATTTTCCTTTCTGAAATGTCCTGCTGTTCATGTTAGCATCTTCTTCTAAACCTACAGTGACCTTGTTTCCTTACTGATGGATCTTTACCAACAGTAGGATCCCATGGGGTATTCTACTGTCCAGTAGTTAATTTGAATGTCTTTGCACAGTATGGCAAAGACACAGGCTCCAGGTATGGTCCCTGATGATTATCTTTTCTACTCCCATCTTCACAGAATCACAGAATCGACTAGGTTGGAAAAGACCTTTGAGATCATTGTGTCCAACCTATGACTGAACACCACTTTGTCCACTACACCATGGCAACAGTGGCACCAGTGCCACATCCAGTCTTTCCTTAACACCTCCATGGATGGTGACTCCCTCACATCCCTGGGCAGCCCGTTCCAATTGCCAATCACCCTTTCTGTGAATAAATGCCTCCTGATGTCCTCCCTCCTGAACCTAAACCTCCCCTGGCACAGTATAAGACTGTCCTCTTACCCTGTCACTGGTTGCCAGGGAAAAGAGCCCAACTCACATCTGGCTACACCCTCCCTTCGAGGAGTTGTAGAGAGGAATGAGGTCCCCCCTGAGCCTCCTAAACAATCACAGCTCTCACAACTGCTTCTCATAGGACCTGTGCTCCAGAACCTTCACCAGCTTCATTGCCCTTCTCTGGACATGCTCCAGCACCTCAACGTCCATCCTAATTTGAGGGGCCAGGGACTGGACACAGGATTTGAGGTGCAGCCTCATCAGTGCTGATGAGTACAGGGGGTCAATCCCTGCCCTGCTCCTGCTGGCCACACCATTGCTGGCACAGGCCAGGATGCCATTGGCCTTCTTGGCCACCTGGGCACTGCTGGCTCAGGTTCAGCTGCTGTCAGTCAGTATCCCCAGGGTCCTTTCTGCCTGACCACTGCCCAGCCACTCTGTCCCCAGCCTGGAGCTCTACCTGGGCTTGTTGTGGCCAAAGTGCAAGACCTGGCACTTGGTCTTGTTGAACCTCATACTGCTGGATTCAGCCTGTTGATCCAACCTGTCCAGGTCCTCCTGCAGAGCCCTGCTATACTCCAGCTGATCAACACTCCTGTCCAACTTGGTGTCATCTGAATTTGCCTGTAGTGGACCCTAGCAACTCAGCAGCTATGATACTGCAGCGTTCCTTATTAGAGGAGATGTGATATCTTGTAATATTATCAAGGGGGGAACATCTTTAAACTAAAATGGGATAGTTCTAGATGAGACATGAGGAAGAAATTCTTTACTGTGAAGTTGGTGAGACACTGGAACAGGTTGCTCAGAGAAGCTGTGGATGTCCCACCCCTGGAAGTATTCAAGGCCAGGATGGATGAGCCTTTGAGCAACCTGGGGTCTAGTAGAGGTGTGGATGGACTAGATGGGTCCCTTCCAACACAAACCATTTTATGACTCTATGAATGTGATTAAAACTTTCCACATTTCACATTTCCTCCTATCCAAATAGCAACAAATATTAAAATGTTTAAAAAAAATGTTGTGCACTTCTAGCAAAAGGGAATGACATTAGGGAAAAAGAAGAAGCATTTTTTGTAATCTCACAATCTAAGCAATTTAATCTTTCCTACTTTTACTAATCCTGTTTCCAGGATGGAAATCCTGGCAAAAAGATAGAGAAGGATGTGGGTGGGCATCGGGGTTTAGGAGGTACAGGGAAAGGAGCAGGTAGGGAGTCAGGTGTTGCAGAGTGATTTCTGCCACTGATAGCTCTTTGGGGACACAAACCAAAGTGCCAGTACTGAAAAACTGGCTATCATTCCCCAGGGAATGGGTCTCTGGAGGGTAGCCAGACAAGCTGCCTCCAGAGAGTCTTGGAATGGCATTGACTCAGCAGGGAGCTGAGGGAGTTGCAGGGAGGACAGGAACACCAAGGATGACTGAAGCAGTTGGCAGTGGGAGAGCACATGCCTGGGACAGAAGGGGGAACCCTCATGCTAAGGACCTGCATCCCTTTCAGGGACAGGGTGACATCTATTGAGGGGACAGGGTTGGCAGGAGTGCTGGGCTCCCATGGCCCTGAGGGTCCCACCAAGCCCTGTTCCCCCAAAACTGGGGGTTGTGGCAGCTCTGGGGCATCTGAAGAGCTCAGGAGCCCCCTCTCTCGTCCCAAAGAGGGGTATCCCAGAGAGAGGGATAAAGTATCACAGACCTGAGGGTCCTGATGAGCCCAGCTATCCCCCTCAAAAGACGTGTCATTACCCTGGTTGTCCCATGGAGAGAGGGTGTCACTGCACCATGGGCTGGGGTAATGGGGGCTGTGTCATTGTCCCTGAGGTCCCACCAAACACAGCATCCACAGGAAGACGGTTCTCATGGAGTGCGATGTCCAGGGCCATGCTGCTGCCATTCCACCACAAAAGGGCAGCAGTCAGTGGGCCAACACTTATCCCTGCCTGAGCCACCATCCCCTGAAGGTCGGAGGGAAGTAATCATTCTAGCCCTCTCCCAGGCCAACTGGTCTCCATTTTCCCAAGCCTTCCAGCCCAGACTGGCATCTACCTTACAGCCCCAGGTTAGGGAGTACCCACCCCACGCAGCCAGCATTGTGGTGTAACGCAGCACTGTGTTGTAGTACAGGTCAGGGTCCAGGCTTGTTCTCTCTCCAGAAGGAGTTATACTGTCCGTGTAAAAAACCAATCATAATAAACAAGACGAAAACAAGATGCATTCCCACACTGAGGAAACACTTCCCACCCTCCAAGCTTCAGGGCTAGGATGAAGTCCCTCCTGTCCCCTGAAATTCAGCCATAGTGGAAGGTGTCTCCCCAAAACCTCAGAAGTCCTTGAGGTGGCTGTAAAAATCCCACCTTCTGAGCTTGCCCTCACAGGTGAAGCCTTTGAAGTAGAACTTGCACAGCCCCCCCCTTGAAGTCCATGTAGTCCGTGGGCCCATAGTCTTGGGGTCTGCAGCGTGGAGACACCCATGGCCCTGTCAGCATCTGCAGCACAGCCCTCAGCCCGAGTCATCCGGGGTACCTGTTGCGTTCTGCTGTAGTGAACTGCGAGGAGTTCTTTTAGTAATGCGTTTTTGGGAATGAAATTAAGCCAAACGAAGCAAACATTGTATCTGTAAAGCTGTTTACGGGAACAAAACCGAAAAGGAGCTGCCCAAATGACAGACGAAATAGATGGAAAAGGAAAAAGGAAAATGGAGAAGGAACGGCAGAGCTGGGAGAGAGAGAAGACACAGAGGAAAAGAGGGGGCTGTCCCGGGCGAGCCAGGGAAGTGCCGTCGGCGTCCAGGCGGCGGGGCTGGGCTGTGCCTGCCTGTGCAGGGGCCGCGTCGGAACTGGCGGGCGCGGCTCTCGGGGGGCGCAGCTCCGGCGGCACCAGGCGGCAGAGATGGAGCTGGTCAGACACAGGGAGGCAGGGCAAACGCGGCGGCAAGCAAGAGCCGGCGAGGGCAGGGAGAGCCAATAGGCAGGCTTGGAGCCAGGGCAAAAAGCGTAAGACTCAAAAAGCCCCCACTCCAAAGCAAGTTTCTAAAAGTCTCAAAAAACCGAGCCTCAAATACAAAACCACAGTCTCAAAAAAGCCCCAAGCTAAAACCACGAAGAGCAAGTTTCGAAAAGCCCCGGGCGCTTGTTACGCAGTTACTTTTTATGCCCCTGCCTCCTCCTCATGCCTGCCTGCCGGCAGGAGATTGCTGGTCCAGTCCAGCCTTTCGCCACTCGAGGGAAGCAGCCCGTCTGGGAAGGTCAGTTCCCCTCTGCCTGTCCATGTGAGGTGTTGCCAGGCAGAGTCCTTCCCGAGACAGGGCTTTTCCTACTCGCCTCCCGCACGTGCACACGTGCAAGCCCTCCCCATCTGCCTCTGACATCCATTGTTGAAGCGTAACGGAACTGAATGGGCTCCTCACAGCACCCATGATGTCGGACTCTGTCTTCTGTCTTTTGATTAAAAGGCAACAGCTCTCAATATGTGTATTTCCATCTGTTCATTCAGAGCCTTTGTGACCTTTGTTCTGGGTTAGGACTCCACTAGTGTTACTGCGCAACTAACAGCTTCAGCAGTCAATGGAGTAAATTTACACTATAGTTTGCACTCCAGGACTTAAATTTTAGTTGCTTTAAAAATATTAAACTTTTTGTTCTGGAAAGTTCTTTGTTATGTGTTCTCAGTATGTGTACACAGACTGGGGATTCCCAATGCTCTCTATTCTTGTCAGAAATGTCTTTAAACCCCACTGATAAGACGTGCCTTTCCACTCAAATTATACCTCACTACGGTATGGTGATGGCCTACTGCCCTCCAATTAGTATCCAGTTCTGGCAATGGTGACCATGAGCTGTTTTTCTTACTGTGATTTCTTTAGGCTAAGCAGTGAGATGGTTTTTTCTTCCAGTGCTTTTCTTGGATGCAAACTTTCAATGCACAAATTTCAACATGCCTTCAAATTCTCAGAAGCTGACTTTGCAATTTGTAATAATACTGTTTAATGTAGGGGCTGGACATAATTAAATGTTTACGGTAAAACAGATAGAATGTCGAAAGAGTTTACATTATGGCTTGTTTCATATGTCATCCTTAAACTTTACTTGCTGTACTGTTTTATCCCCTTACAGGGTCATTAAGAAGTGTGGTTAAAAATGGTTTTCTGTCCTGCTCTGTTAGATGTAAGTGAATATTTATCCATTATTTTTCTAATCATAATGCTGATAAACAAATGTAATAACAGATTTATAAATAAAGACAATAGTTAACTAAATTACAGTAAGATATCACAGGTGCAGTTACAGAAAATTCACATAACTGAAGCAAAAGCATAAACACAAATAAGACCTAAGCAGTCCAATGGCTAATACTAATGAATAAAGAAAAAAAAAAGCCAACTATTTCAACAGAATTATTTAAAATATTGATCAAGATGCTAAACAGCATTTATTTAAAGCTAATGAACATTTGGAATTCCAGTTTGGAATTCCAATTTGGCATTCCAAATGTGTTCTTCAGAAACAAAACCTGCTGTTATGATTTTTGCATTTCAGAAAAAAAAAAGACAGTGCAATTATCCTTCATTCAAGTGGGACAGTCAAATCTTAGGGAAAGCCTGTACTCCTTTTGTCATCAGGAACACTATAACATAGTTATATTCCTTCCACCTGCTGGATTCCATGGCACTTTCATTGATGTCATGCACACATGGCAGTGAAAACGCTAAGCAGTCCAACAATTTAAAGAGTTATATTTAATAAATGATTTATAAATGGTTTACAGGTTGAAGGTGAGAATTAACCTTTTTGAGTCTTGTAGCATTTTAGCCACTGACCTTAAGTAGAGCCAAAATGTCACTGAGTCCATTCAAAAACACTGTTCTCTGCTCTAAGTCTGCCCATGACGAGTGGACCTGCAGCAGCCAGGTCAGCAACAGACTGTTCAATTAGAGTACATACCAGCTTTTCTCTGGCACTTAAGGATGTTTCTTCATGCTGCTCTTATCCCTGCTGGCAATTTGTCTAAACTAAGAAGCCTTGTCTGTTACAGACGTCCAGGTGTGAGTTTTGCTTCTGCTCCTTCATAGTGTGGTGTGCAGGTATGTCCCTGCTTCTTCCTTTGCAGGCCTGACAAACTCCTCCTGACCTGCCTTGTCTTTCTGTCTTGTTGTTTATCCAGTTTATGTCTCTCTTTTCCAGGGGGAACACATGACCACACATCAGCTCGGCCACTGGAAATGTCCTGCACAAAGATTACCAAAGAGTCAGGTCCATTATCTACAAGCATTTACTGCCTACCTTTTGATTCTTGCTCCTGGGAGATAGAAAACCTGAAACAGGATATATTGCATGCTAGCCAGTTTGGAGGTTGTAAATGTCTTAATTCAAATACAGAATGCACATTAAATGATGTTTCCAGGGCAACACTGTGACTGCTCCATCAAAAAAAAAAAAAAAAAAAAAAAAAAGAAAAACCTGAATGTTTTATGTTCTTAGGTATTTGGATTTTCTAAACTTGGCAAGTTTGGCAACAGTTTTCTGGCCACACCAATTGGTTTTTTTTTAATCTTTCACTAGTTTTTTCACTTTTAAACTAGATTTTCAGCTTTTTGTAAATAAATCAATGGAACTGCAACAGTTAATGGAGCCAAAGAACAATCCCTTTCTTTAGGGAATATAGACTAATGTCTCACAGTTTTTCAGCCTTCTCTCTGCATTTTGGCAGAAGTCTCTTCAGATGGCACAGTATGCTTTTACAGGACTTCAGTGCGCTGGAATGAGGCTGTTAGGAATGGAGAAAACATTCTATTTGTTCTCCTATCTATCCATCCATCCATCCATCCATCCATCCATCCATCCATCGGGTCATTCACCTATTAGCCTGCTTTAACATGTCCAGTTACAAGTTTGAGCATACACTATTACTCAGAAGTGGCTGACCTTTAAGAAGCTGAAAGAAAAATAATTTAAATCAGCCAACAAAACTTGAATTTGGCACTGAATGAACCATTGTGCTTCTGCTTCTCAGTAAATTCATAGCTCAGTGGCAAATAGAGCTTGTTTGCCACAGAGATGCCATGCTGGTGCCTTAACAGCAGTATAAAGACATCACAATATGCAGTGATAAGTACTATGTGGGATCTCATTAGGCAGAACAAGAGACAGGGACACTGCATCATCCCTAAGCAATCTGGACCCACAGGGGGTCACAGGTCGAAGTGAACTCTGCTCACTCTGCTGTTTTACAGGGACTTGGGTGAATGGAAGACAGTAATGCCACAGCATTGACAGTGACATCAGCTTCAGAAGAGGCACACCATGCTTGGCAGGCAGTGAAGCAGAGCAGAAGTTTTGCTGGACGGCTGCAGTCCTAGACACAGTATAGGGCCACCACTCTCTGAATTTATTTCAATTCAGATAAGCATTTCTTCTTGTATGTGTCTGATTTGCTTTGATTTTTAGAAGATGCTTTCCTTCCCAGGCTTCTGGGGTTTCTGGAGTCTGGGCACTGTCTTCTCTTCTAGCACTGGCTGTGCTCCCTCCCTTGTGGCTGTTGTCCTGTCATGATGCTTCTAGACCCTGAGCAGACAACTAGGATGTCTTCTGGTTGTGGTGCCCTGCACAGTGAGTTTCCAAGATTCTTTAATGATATTACACTTAAAATCTTCTAGTAGACTGGTGGTTTTTATTTTTAAACACACTTCAACTGTACTTGCCAGTTGCTGTTCCCACTCGCAGCACAAAGTAAGATGATATGTATTTGATGAGATGACGGTATGCAGCATTTGTCATTTTGCATTTTCCTTTAGACATCTCTCTTCTGTGTGCTTTTAAAAAGATTGAGAAACCCTCCCATTCTTTCCCTTTCTCTCTGCCTTAAAAAATATATTTGCATTAAGAACAATTAAGGTCTGACTGACTCCCCCAAAAGAGGAACATGTCTTTAGGAATGTAGTTTAAATGCTTTCACTTGTCAGAGGCACATTAACTGTGGTTTATGATCATTTAATGGAATTCATCTTCTTCATGCAGGGGTTTACCATGGCCACTTCAAGTAAAATATAGAAAGACAGCGTTGGTCAGAATTCACAGAATCACAGTATCACTAGGTTAGAAGAGACCTTAAAGATCATTGAGTCCAACCCATGCCCTAACAGCTCAACTAAACCATGGCACTGAGTGCCACATCCAGTCTTTTCTTAAACACATCCAGGGATGGTGACTCCACCACGTCCCCGGGCAGGCCATTCCAGAACTTTATCACTCTTTCTGTAAAAAACTTTTTCCTAATATCCAACCTGTATTTCCCTTGGTGCAACTTGAGACTATGACCTCTGGTTCTATCAGCTGCTGCCTGGAGAAAGAGACCAGCCCCCCCTGACTACAGCCACCTTTCAGGGAAATGTAGAGAGTGATAAGGTCACACCTCAGTCTCCTTTTCTCCAGGCTAAACACTCCCAGCTCCCTCAGTCATTCCTCACAGGGCTTGTGTTCCAAGCCCCTCACCAGCCTCGTTGCCTCTTCTAGACAATTTTTTTCTTTACATCCACTATGAGGACATTGGGGGAAAAAACCCCAAAAGATGTCAGTAATTTACAATTGATGAACTGTGTGTTGCAACAATTAGACTTCTAAATGTTTATTTAAAGGAGCTCATACGTGTGGTTTTTGGCTCTGATTCAGGGGAGCTGAGCCCAGAAAGCAGCATTATGATCATCCAATCTGAACCCCAGAATCACAAAAGCTGTAGAACCTTCTCTCATAGGTCCTGAACACATTAAGTTTTACATCAATTGCTCCAGCTTTTTTTTTCCATGTATGGCACAGCAACTGTGACATCTGAAGAACCCATGGTACCCTTAGTACCATGACTCAGTGACTTGCAGTGGTAAACGTGTGGAAGGACACCTGAGCCTGTGAATTAGGTGCCTGTTTGGTTGCTGTACTTAAACCTCTAAAAAAGCCTTGCAAGTTTGAAGTGGTATGTCTTACTTCACTTAGTTTCATTTGCTCCTCACTATTATGAAATGATCTTAAGAGGGGAGAGATGACAACACAGACAAGATTTGGGTAGGAGCTGTCCACCCAGGTGGAGCAGACAGCAATGAAGTAGTGCTGACCATGTGAATCAGACACAGCCTTTTCCACAAGCTTTACAAAACTCTAGGCTTTCTGAGCTCATTCCCACCCCAAAATTAGGAAGATCTTCTGGATTATCTCATCTATTTCCTCTTGTTGTGCTAATGGAGGGCACCAATGTCACATCCTCTCTGCTGGGCTGCATGATGATCACTATCCTGCCTATCCTCAGCCGTCCCAGTAATGGCCCAGGTAACTGTGCTACTGTTTGCCATGCCCGGGGCTGGGGAACTTTTCTTTGGATGAAAGGTGAAAAAGGTCTTTCAGATATCTAATGTAGGCCTCATGTTAGCACATCTTAGTGTTATCAGAAAAGCAACATGACCAAGAGCTATGTAATGTGAGTGATGTGAAATAAGATCAGAAGCTAATTTCAAACAAAATAAACAAAAAAACAGAGACAGAACCTGATTAAATACTATTTGTTGGAAAAGGCAAGGTTTTGAATTTTACGAAAATTATATTTTCAGTTCATGTGGATGAATGTTACTTAACAATTCATATTTTAGAAAAATGGGTATGTGTTGAATAATAGCTCTTAGCATATTGCATCAAGCAACATTTTATTGAGATAACTGACTTTTCTATGAACTTTTTCCTGAATTTGAGAACATTGAAAATTACTCAATTTGTGTGTGTTCCTAAAGTAGATCTCAAAGTCTTCCTTTCTCCTTTCCATTCCTCTCTATGTTGTATATGGTTTCCCACAGCTGAAAATACAAGATGCAAAAAGCAGAACTGCTGCAGTATTTTCTTTTGATTGGCCTCTTCATTTTCAACGCACACTGAACTTGTGTTTTGGGCAACTTTTTTTTTTTTAATTACAAAGATTTTAAACATACGAGCGTATGCATGTTGTGCCTTTTATCTAAGTACAATTTGGTGTGTATATTAGTTTTAGGTCCTTGCTGGCAGTCTACAGGCACACTGAAACACTGTGAACTGTGTCATTCATTGTAGATAATACAAGCAGGACCTGTGAGTTACACAGTGAGAGGTATACAGATATTCATATATATATATTGATATTTGTGTATTTATATATAGGCAACACAGTTGTAGCAATTTGTAATTATATTCCCTGTGTTTACTGGCAGCGAAATCTACCTTCCTAAAGAACAACCCTTTCCTTGTGCTGTGTGAACAGAGCAGTCACCAGCAATGGCAGGTGACTTGCCTTCCCCCAGGGCAGTGCCAATTTTCTAAGCCCATGCCACCCCCCCAGACCGACTGCAGCCACCCATGACCCGCCCGTCTCACCGGTCCTTCCGACCTCGCCGAGGGACGTGGGCCACAGCAGCAAGTCCCCTTCCAGTAATGTACTGCAGGTCGTCAGGCAGGCGGCTGGTCACCTCCAGACCAGCGTCCATCTTCTCCTTGTTGGCCTTGGTCAGTCTCTTGATCTTTACGAGGAGGTCGGGGCGGCCGTAGCGAAAATGCGGGTTCCAGAAGTGGTGCAGGGGCCCATCAGCGTAGCTGGTATCGCCCCCCGCCGTGGCCGGCCTCGGCCTGGACCCGACCGTGCTGCTGGCCGGACTCACCGTCAGCTTGTGGAACCCGTACAGGTTGAGTTGGCGGACGATGCTGCCGAAGTTCTTGGTTTTGAAGAGCTCCTCCTCCCCGGCGGCGCTGAGCCCCACGCCCAGCAGCTCCTGCTCGAAGAGCCCCTGGTCGATGAACAGGCCTTCGCCGCGGGAGTCCCAGCGCACCGAGTCGACGCACGGGCTGTTAACCAGCAGCCACAGCTTCATGGGGAAGGTGCAGGGCCGGGGGATGACAGGGCGGGAGCGGGGCCAGAGGGCGGCGGAGGAGGGGCGGAAACCAGCCGGCAGCGGCGGCTTCGCCATCGCGCCGGGCGGCAACTGTCGCGACACGCGGCAGCGCGCGCCCAACACCCCGCCGCCCGCAACGGCCGCCGCGCGAGGGCGGTGCCGCCCCGTTTGAGCGCTCGCACGCGCCCGACGCACGACGCGCGCTCGGGCCGGCCCCGCGGGGACCCTCAGCCTCGCGAGCCTCGGCCCCGCAGTGCGCCGCGCTGCCCACAGCAGCCCCGGGCCCTGCGAGCCCTCCGGTTCCCTCAGAGCCCCCCAGCCCGGACGCCGCTGCCCTCCGCGTCACAGAAAGAATACAACTCTCTAGCACTGTAATTTCAGTATTAGAAAGCCGGCGTTACTTAATTTCGGCGCTGAGTGCACGGGGAGGGGCGGGACGGACCACTCCTCCTAACACACGCCAGCAGAGTTTTCCAGAATTCTCGTCCCCCTTACTAACATATACAAAGCTGTACACCTTATAGCTTGGGCATGCGTACACAGTTTGGAGAACAGTCTCAAGAAGGCCTTTGGTGGTTATTTGGAGAATGGCCCCCACCTTCCTTTATCCTTTCATGGCCACAAGTTCACCTGAGGACATGACATGAATTGGCTCACAGTCTGCTGTCTTGGTTGAGCAACTTCTTTCCTTGGTAAGAAAACTTTTTTTACAACTTATGAAACTAAACAATGGGTCTCAATTTCTTGTCACAACTGAGATACTGCAAACAATATGCTTTTTGAGCATTTACATCATCAGTTTCCTCATGTCCCCTCAGTGTACCCAGCCCACACTGTAATGTCCTCATCCTCTACCCCTGCCATCCCTCAGCCCTCCAGCCTATGCCATCCCCCTCAGCCACCCCAGACCCCTCATGCCCCCCACCTCCTCTCAGCCCCTCAGCCCCACTTTCCCCTCAGCTGCCCCCAGGCCCCTCAGCCTCCTGTCCCTTTAGTGGCTCCCCAGTTCCTTCAGACCTGACACCCCTGAGGAGGCCAGTGCTTGGTGCCACCAGCAGCTCCATTGTTCCTGTGAGTGACCCAGTTGAGGGGGTAACATAGGGTGGATGGGGGGGGCAGGTGGGAAGGGGTTCATGGGACATGAAACACAACCCTGGTGATGGTGAGAGTGCATCCCTGCCTGGGCCATGGGCATGACAGACTGGCTGTGCTCGCTCCGGGGAGGCACTTGGGCACTGCCTGGATCAGCGGTAGCACAGACTATCAGCCGCTCCTCAGACCCAAAGGTCACCTATGCCACGTGATCAGAGCATCGCCTCTATCTCAGGAACCCATAATGAGCAGTGCCGGTCAGTGACTGCAGATCTTCAGTAGCAGCAGTAAAAAAATAATGAGGAATGTTTCATGGCAGAACAAAGGGAATAGCAGTGATGTAGTCACCCTAAAACGGGGTAAAGGACTTCTGCAAAAGCCTCAGAGACACTTTATGCTCTTGAGTCAGAATGTGAAAGGGAAGTGTTGAAACATAAACCAGAAGCTGGTTGCAATGTTCTGGGCACAGTTACGTTAATAAAATGCAGCACAATGGCTGGAATGCGATATGGATGACTAATTGCCCCTGTTACAATGCGGTATCTACTTTCTAGGCGCCGCATATTTATCAGAAACTACACAGGACCCACAATTAGGAAATGCTGAAGAGAGGCTCATAGACTCACATTTTAATGTAATTGCTGTGTGTTGATAATCAGAACTTTATTTTATGCCTTGATCCTTTAAAAGGTCCTTAAATTATTTTTTTTGTAGTTGTTTTTTGGGGTTTTTGCATGCATGCATGCTGACTAATGCATGCTCCTTCTATAATATGGGGTATGAAGGAGTTGATTTTCAGTCAGCAGTACATCAGGGAGAGACAGTTCAGCCATTATTTGTCAAAAGAGAAACAGTCTTTTGTAATATGGGGCAATCTCTGGCTGAAATTCAATAGAACCAGATTATCTAGCCAAGAAGCTATTGAAGAGCAAAGGGATTAATCCTTTGGTGCTGTATTGTATAGACTTTGGGATCACTGTCATTGCAGATTGCTTTTCCAGCAAAAGAGGCCTATGTGCAAAATAGCAAGAGGGATGGAGACAGCACTCCCTCTGTCACTTGCAAATATTTTGGTTTTCTGCTCCATTTAACCTTGGCTATGGATACTTGTGCTGGCTGTGTGATTAAAGCTTATAGAAAAATACTTACCCAGTAGTCTGCCTGTGCCAGCACTTTTGCTCTTACCCTGAAAAAACAAATTGTTCCTTGGATTCACAGCAGGAAAATCAGCCGAACACGAAAAAATGTTACTGACTGCTGACTTTGGTCAAGGTTGCAGCCAGAGAAAGAGAGACGATTGATGCTGAATAAACTCACAGACCAGTGCTGGACCAACTATATGTGATGGTTTTGCCTGCACATGTGGAGCAGGAAGTAGAGTGGCTCTGCAGCTGGCAGGAGTGAAGTGGAGCAGCAGCCAAGACTAGCTGTGGCAATTCAATTTTATTAGAAATCGTTGTTCTTATGTTACAAAGCAGGTGGCCTGGCACTGGGCCAGCAGAGCTTCAGCTTTGCTGTCCTCCCCCTAAGCCACATCACATAGCCACTTGCAATTCACTGTCCTGCCAGTCCTCTCTGTGAAGTTGATCAGAGAGAAAGGTTCCACTTGTTTTTTAAGAAATGGGCCAAACAAATTGTCAGAGGTCACAAAACACTGTTTTGTCACACTGGAGTTCTCACATATGAGGGCTTTTTATCTTTAGCAAAATACTCAAATAAAATAAATGAACCAAGCAAACTCAGTCTGCTCAGGCACAAGCTCATATTTTCAAAGGCATTGAAGCATCCAGTGCAAGTCTGGAAGCAATGTCTGAGACTTTTTCTAATGGCAAACCAAAAATCCATGATTTGCAAACTGTCTCAAACAAATTGTTGTTTGCTGAGGCAAAAGCTTGAAAACTGATTGCACATTCCTGTGGTAAAGCTATATTCAGATTTACTTGTGGGGGTCATTTATCACCTCAGCTAAAGCTGCAGAATCAGAACAGATGCCTGGAATTCTAAAGTCAGATTAACTTTACTTATACCATCTTTCACAGCCTTTCAGCAGTTCTTTCTTCCCTTGTGCCCTGCTACCCTTTCCTTGTCATTTCACAAGAAAAATCAGTCACTGGTCTAGTGGCAGAAGGGTCCCAAAACCAACCTTCTTATTATAATGAGTAGTAAGTCATAGCTGTGCCATCCCTCAGTTTCTTCTATGAGACAGGGGTGGTGGCATTTTTTTATTTATTAAGGCAGTTGAGCATAGGAAGAGGTGGAAATACTCAGATGTTATGAGACTGCACAAGAATATTTTTTTGCTGCCATACCAGACAGAGACTACATTTCAGGAGTCTGCAAGCTCTGAAAATCCCTTACTTCCATGAAGAACTTCCACTCTGAAAATCTTTGTGTTTAGCCACATCTGCTATAGATGAGATAAAACTCGATAAAGATACGGTCATGTTTAAGAGGTCATGTAAATGCCTGCAGGAATCTAGAGGTTCTGGATAAGGCTTTGATCTATCTAATTTTCATCAAGGATTGCAAGATGTCATTACTCAAAAGCTTTGCAATGAGGTCATCCTTGGCACAGTTAGCCCGAGCCACGCTCAGAGCACATGCAAGAGCTTCATGCCCATCCTGCTGCTCTGCCTGTGCTGCTCACACATCTCTTATGACCCCTGCTCAGCCTTGTCAGATCCAAATTTCCCTAGACCACTGCCTTCTGGAGAGAAAGGGGTAGGTTCATCTGTACTGGAAATGTTGGTATAAAATTGATTATGACAATAGGGGAAGCAAGAGTGGACTCCGTTATCTCTCTTATATCTTTGTCATTCTCTCTTTGTCCCCCATCAGGTGCCTGCAGAAAGGACATCAAAGAACAGTAACAAAGGTGTTACCAGAGGTGTTGTGCAGCATGATGCTCCCAAAACACCTGTGCTGGACTTGCAGGCCTCTGCCAGGCAATGCAAGCTCTGGACATCTAAGAACAAGTGACAGGGATTGCCAAAAGCAAAGGCACCCCTGAAACTTTCAGTGTTACTGAATTAAGTACTTAAGATGAATACACAACAGGTATTTGTGAGTCTAGACTGCTGTTTGCTGTGAGAAATTAAACCCTCCTGAGATGTCAGCACTGATCATTTTTGCATCCTTTAGAAAATTTCTTGTTTTAAGCAATTAAACACCAGTACTTTCATACTGTTCTTAGTATGCTTATGAGTAGGCTCAGTACTCCTCTAAATGTGTGAGCTACTGAGATACCACATTCACTTCTGTTCCAGCACTGACATAGTCCTGCTGCCTGTGATGAATGAGAGGGCAAGAGCCCAGGCAAGTCCTGCCTTTGATGGAGATTTCTGAGAGTGGCTGTTTGAGGCAGCCTGTGCCAGACTGCTCTCACTCACAAGTTCTTAATAATGGTTGATTAGGTCTATTACAAGGCGAATTATTTATTGAATTAACAAAATTAACAGACATAAGACTTTATACAGACTACTTACTGCACAGGAATAAAACAAAAAGAACTACTAGTAGGTAAAATACAGTGCATGATAAAGGTACCTCTATGTTCAGCTAGCAAAGAAATAGTATTGATTAGGATTCAATGTAATTTACCACTGAATTGGTGATGGAGTACACTATAATTCTTTCACTCAATTCCCAGGAAAGTATCCAGCAAATTTGCATCCAAACTCTGCTTGAGAAGTCCCACACGTTTCCAGGGTGTGTGTAGGAGGTTTCTGCCTCCATGAAACTTTGTGTAGCTTTTATAGTTTGTAAAGTAGTGTCTCTCAGTCAGGAATATCCATCTTATCTCCTCTCATGTGTTCTTACACTCAGATGTTTATTGGGAGTTCTGCCCCTGGTGCCACAGAGAGAAATAATTCACTAGCAAGTGACAACTTACAAGTCGGAGAGCTGGCCTGGGTCATCTCATCACGCCGTGTGTGGGGGGAGAATGTCCAGAGCTATTGCACCAGAGCTATTGCACCAGCTGATCAACAGAGCAGAAAAGCTCTTCTGTGGTTGGGGGATGTCCTGCCACAGTGCCATCTCCTTGATTCCTCATAAATTCCCTCTCAAATTGCACATCAGTGCATGCTCTAATCCTCATCAATACTGCCTTTCTTCAGAATCTGCAGGTGTCCACAGTTTTCCACAGGTAGTTAAAAAAAATCTCCAAATAACCAGACTGAAGTTTCATACTAAAGTGGTATTTTCAGGCCCACTTTGACAGCAAAGCAAGCAAACCCTATATATATTCCTGGTAGGTCACAAGGCAAATGTCCATGATAAGGGGTAGTCATTTACCTGAAATACAGTTTTGGAGGAACTGGAAATAGCCCAGAAGACTCAAGTATCTGATGCTTGAATAGAAAAGAAGCAAGCAGAATTCCATCTAGCTGCTTTGGTGAGCAGTATCTGTTCCTAAAAGCCTATTCTTTTCAAGCCACAATAGATAAGACACCAGTTAATGAGTTGATTCCTGGTACTTTTTCCATTGGGAGCATCTGATTCATTGTACAACTAGCAATGCTTCATTGAGCACCAGAAAATATATTTCTGAAGGCGAAGAAATGTCATGTCAAAGATATAATTTCCAGTATCACCTGTTCCAACTACATGCTCTAGAAATGCCTCCTTGGGGTGCTGCAAGAGGGCTTTTATCTTTCACTAATCATTCTAGTGTGATTTAGAGCAGAATTTTTCCTTTTCTTCTATTTTGAGAACTTGTTTGCCATTCAGTAGTATACTTATGTGCCTTGCTTGCTTCTTGGTAAAATTGGAAATGTAGCCCTTTCAGTGAATTTTTAATATTGAGAGATCCCCAAAGCCCAATGTTATCTAAAACTGCTCCAACAACAACCACTAGAAATTATGCACCTCAGCCACTTTATTGTATCCAGTTATAACTCCTGCAAAACCTCATACTGCTATTTGAAATTTGATTTTACGCTGTTCCTGTCTACTCGACATTTAATGAGTCAGTGCACCTCCTTCGTTATACAAAAAAATCTTGGAGGGCATGAGCCTGGTGTAAAGTTACCAGATTTGCAGAGAGAAGGCCACACTCCTTTTCTAATTATGGAGATATTTATTTTTACTTTATTTTTGCTAATTCCATGTCCACACCCTTCTGAGAATATCATTACATTTCAACTATAGTTTTATGTGAATAAAACTTGAAGAGCATGAGCTACCATAAAACAGCGAAGAAAGTTCTGATGATACATGACTTCTGATCCTTTAGATAACAATATAACAAGACTGAAATTAACAGATCATCATAACCTCAGCACAGATGGTTTGCTCTCCAGATATCTGTATTAAAGAGCGGCCATTTGCTTTCGACACAAAATAACATAATCATATAAACACATGCAAGTGTAATGCCATCCATGCACCTTCCAGGTATATGGCAACTGAAGTTAATGGCAATAAATCACAGCAGAAAAATTATTAGTATACATTTTTATAATATGAGGATTTGTGCCTGACTCATTCAAAATTATAAACCTCAGAGAGGCAGGTCCCAAGGAAGATGTGAATGATCATAAAGAAATACAAATAATAATATAAATATGTGATAAGACACAATAGACTTTCCCAGGGGCTTTCACTAATTTACTAACTCTTACAAAATTGATCACCTTCCATAAATGAAGACACCAACAATCTAAAAATAGTCTCTCTTGCATATATAATGCCCAAATTTTACTCCCTGTCTTGACTTGACCTATATTAACACATATATATTAACACATATAAGGACCAAACCACACATTTATTACAGATTTCCTAACCTTTTTTCAACTGTAAATAGATAAAGAGAAACTAATCTGCCACCCTCCCAGTTTTTAGGTTTGTCATTTACAACTAACAAGACTACTGCAGATACTGTTACATGTAAGGTAAGGGGAAAGGAAAAAAAATCAGTATTTCAAAAAAGACTGTTCACTTTTCAAAACAAAACTAAGGACTACTCTTCCAGTTTCTTCTAGACCATCCTATCCATGTCCTTTAAATAAAAAGACAGTTTGCAAAAGCAGCTTACCTAGGCATTGGTGAGTTTGCTCTGTATATAACTAGAGAGAAAAAATGCTTTATATTTTAGGCTGCTGTTGAACTTTGTCAAAATATCTGCTGAATCAGAAAAATACTACTTTCTGCCCCCCCCCCCCCCCCACTTCAAACTACTAGTAACAGCTAATGGCCCTTTCCTAATACCTTTCAAAGGTATCAGGGATTTTGTTTCCTAGTAACCTCAGGCAAAACAAATAATGAGTGTAGAGCTAGTGTAACAGGCTTTTGTCCAGAACTTGCACTTTAATGCAGAAATACATGGGTTCTGCAGCTGTTAGCTGTTAGTTCTTCTTTTCAGCTTCAACAGATCTAAACTTTGTTTCTTATTAAAATTGCCATGACTGAGCACAATGTTATCTACTTCTGCTAGATACAGCAAAGCTGGATGTGTTTTAAGAAGCTTAAATCCCGATGTGTTTATATCCTTGATACTTGTAAGGGACAAAAAAATACTGTAATAAATCAACAGAAGAAACCAAAACCACTACAAGATTCAAGGATTCTATGCTTGTAAGTGTATTCAAGAAAGCTTATTTTGTTAGATAAGGTGGAAAAAAATACCTCAAACCAACTGCACCTAATGTGTCTTTCAGAGCAATTAAGCAGCAGTGTAACTGAATTAGAGCTGTACCATATGCCAAAGTTTGAACCTTTCAGTAACTTCACTGGTCTCAGTTTAAGACCACCAAGGTCAGTTTACGTACCAATTTACACAGGATAGGGAATCCAAGAGGCCTAGCAGCTCTGGAGAAGCCACCACACTACTATATTTGCATCTTAGGACTCTGCTATCTGCTCTTAAGTTTCCTTAGGTCTGGGTGGGTTGCAGCTCTGGATTTTCTCTTGGCCTTCTGGGAACACTCCCTGGACAAGAATTTTCTGCTTTCTTCTGAGAAGTGCTCACTATTTTTACCAGTATATTTACTTTTGCAATTCTGTTATGATCATTCCATAAATCAGTTATAAATTACATTTTTAGTATCACGGCCCAAAGCAATGCACTGTATCAGAGAGCAGGATTTCTTCTGTTCAGCACCCATTAAAATATTAAAATATTAATAAAATATTAAAATATTTTGACTGAAGGTTCAAGTCCTCTTAGCAGCAGCTGCCTACCTTTCAGGCGTTGTTTTGCAGATTACATTTTCATTTCCAAATCAGCAGTGGTGAACTGTCCCAGACAGTAATTCAGGCCAAGTGATCATATGTCTTATTGACAATGCCTCTTCCCTACAAGAGGTCTCAAGAGGCACAAGAGTCTACAGCTCTCCTTGGCTTCACAGCTCACCAGAATCCATGGTTTTCCTGATGGATGCTCCTCCCAAACCAGTGCAGCTGCAGCTCAGAGCCAGTCCCTGTGCGCCACACTCAGAAGTATATTCACCTGCTGCCTGAGGCACCTGTACTTGGTTCTTCTTTCTCCACATATATGAATTCTGCATTGTGACAATTATTGCTGTCTACTGTCCCACACCTGAAACAGGTCCATTGTCTGATAAAGCATAATGACACCTTTTTCTGTGCTTTAATATCTTGTATTTGTCAGTCTTTGCAGGAGCCAGTTATTCCACTTAAGGAAAAATTCTACTGCTTCAGCATTCCTTTCTGGGTAACAGAGTGGTTGTACTTACATCCCTTGACTTTAGACCCTGTATTGCTCCAGCATGCATCCCCATGAAGGGTAAGTGTTTAAGCCTGAGCTGATGGAATTCTTACAAACAGCTACAAGCAAGAAGCACAAAGTTCAGCAGCCACTCACTTGTTAGACTTTAGAATCACTCTGAGTACCACTAATAAACTGTATACCCTGTATTATGCTATGCAATGTAGTCTGCATTCTTAGTTAGCTCTATACTTAGTTATAATTATTAAATTACAGACAATAACACAAAAGAATCAGACAAATGCAGTAGTGATACATGAAGTATAAAAACTATAGATAAACTGAGTGCTGTAATGTAACAAGATCCAGTCCTGATGGATCTGAACTTGGATTAATTTTTGACCAGTTTGACCAGGAGTATTTTATCACTTGAAAACACACGTAAAAAGTGCATGCTTTATTCTCTACAAAAATATTTTCCAGAAAATATTTTCTTATTGGTAAAGAAAGAAGAAGGTTTTGAAAGGTAGAATTTTTTTTCATTTTGTTGTTTGTTTTTGTTACTTAAATGACAAAATCATTTAGGTTGGAAAAGAGCTCTAAGATCATTGAGTCCAACTATTAATTTTTTTACAAACTTAATCCAATACATAGTTTGGGGACATATATTTAGGTAGGAAGTTTGAAAGTAAAGTAATTTTCATCACTTCAATTTGAAGCAGGGAGGGGGAGAAAAGTCAAGATTTCAAATTATTTCAATTCTTTTTATTGCTTAAATAACATATATCTAACATATGTAATGTGTTTTTCTAGTACTAGTATCTGCTTATTAGACTGATCTTACTAATGTTTTTATTTTTTCACCTACTAGTACATTAGCAGTATTAATAATAGGCTGCACCATCTAGCTATTTGCAGACTTCTTCTCTTACCTCACACACAAAGTATTCAAGCATCAAGTTGCTGAACTACCAGATACCATTAAAAAATTTTGTATTACCCATAGCGTCTGATAGGGCATAACTTGAACATCTTCTTATGAAAGGAAAAGAAAAAAGAAGACAGCCTGTACCTCAAAACAGGTTTGCAATTTTCCTCTCTTTTTGCAACAATGACACACCCATACACCCTCACCCAAAACTTACAAATGTGGTTTTATTAAACTAAAGCCCAGTGTTGGTGGACACAAAAAACTCAATGTACACACACTATAGCATCGAAGTTTTCAGTTGTGTTCTATGTGAGCCCTTACGTTAATATAAAAAAATTCCCCAAAGCAAGAAATTATTAACTTTGAATTTCTCTCTGCTTCCAGCAAGTCTTTCACATGCAAGAATGTGTATAAAAGGAAACACCAAGAGAACAGTAACTACAGATCAGTCTTCTGAGTAATACAATGCAAGACAGAAGCCTGTATCAGCTGTGATTAGTGGTCAGTTAATGTCACTCATGCCTTCTTAAGTGACATGTTAGATGACTGAAAACCGAAGTCCATATGCCAGTACTAATACTGATTCATTTACATTGCTGACCAAAAACCGAGCACAACTCAGCACAAGTAAAATATCTATTCCATCAATCCGTTCAGAAGTTACTGAGATCCATTTTGAAAAACCAAAGACACAACAAGCACTGCATGTCTAGAACAGTTCCAGATTGGTCTCATTCGTCCACCTCATTAACTACTTTCTGTACATACACCAATTTCAGGTGGGGTTTTTTTTCACCATCTTCCCCCCAACTAGATTCAAGCAGTTGGTTTTATTTTAAAATTTCAGCTGTGCTATTACCCTGTAGAGACACAAATTGGAAAGATTGCTTTCAAGAAAGTCAGTAAAGATGTCCATGCAGACATTGCTTCTGCATCTGAAGCCAGCCTACCTACAAATAGCAGAGCCAGAGAGAATTACCTCAGGGGTAAGCAGTACCCTTCTGTGGACCAATTTGGACTTTCCCAGCAGCAACAGTGCATCCCAACACACTGCTGTGCTCTGCTGCCGTCTCCGCGCAGCAGTCCAACTAGCAGCAGCAGCAGAAAAACAAACGTAGTTATGTTCATACAACTACAGACTGGGTTCCATTACTTCCTACCCTTTCCAGCTGGTTATTTTCTCTCTCCCATTTGGCTTCATAGCAAGAGAAGACCCTGTCCTTCAGGTAAGGGGGAAAGACCTCTTCTGGCCATCCCTGCCTTAAGTTACAAATTCAAGAGGAGGGAGAAGAAACGACCGTGACACACCAGTCTGTACCTTTCCCCGACGGAGCAGCTCCCTACAGCCGAGAAGCGCTGCCCCGCTGCCGCTAGCCGGGACAGCCGTGCCGGGGCAGCGCCCCGCGGGGTCGCGCTCCCAGCGGCTGCCGGCCGAGTGCCAGCTGGATCCTCGCCAGCAGCACCAACGCCGCACCCGAGGAAAGCCGCTAGCACAGACACGGGCTCCAAGGGCTGAAGTGATCCCGGCCCGGCCAGGCCTGCCGCTGCCGAGCCCGGCGTCCCCCGGTTCAGGGGCCGAGCCCCAGCCACCGCACACCGCGGGAGACGCGGCCCCGCGCCCCCCGGCCCCGCTTAGAGGCCACCGCCGGCACTTGGGGAAGGCGAGGGAAGACGGCGGGAGCCTCTGCACCGCACCGGGGCTGCGCGCAGTGCTGACAGCCCGTGAGCCACAGCACCTCTTCCCGCCGAGCCGTCAGCCAGAAGTGCCCGCGGCGCTTAGGGACCAGCTGCTTCCCGGCCGGGCGGGATGCGGAGCCCGCCCTGGGCGGCGACGCGCGGCAGGGAAAGTCGGGGAGCTTCGGTACCTACCCGAGTGTCACAGTCACCTTCGCGCACCCCTCTCTCCAGCTGCAGGACGTTCTGGCCGGGGCTGGCGAACAGCAGTCCCGCCGGCAGCTCCTCACTAGCGTGGAGCATCCTCACGCGTCAACGCTGCGGGCGCGGAGAGAGTACGGCCGTGATCCCGTGCCCCCCGCTCGTCCCCCGGTCTGTGTCGCTGGGCCCAGGGGAGGCAGCGGGACACGCGAGGCGAGGAGGTAATGACACCAGTGACACCCTTCCTCTCTCTGTCCGTGTCTCCCTGCTGGGTGACCACGGCCCTTGAGGGCAGCCCTGTGTTGAGACCGCAACCTGAGGTTCGTGGCAGCGATGCAAGGGAGAAGGTTCGCGAGCCTCTTGGGAGTTCATCTTTCCCCTCCCTGGCTTTTTCACCTTCGCTTTATTTTCGAGGAGCATAAAGGTGCAGCTGTGATGTCCAGCAGTGGGCGTCGCTGTTTTGCTATAAAAGTTTTTCCTGGATTGTTCGGTTTTTCTTGGGAGTTGGGTATTGCCAGCCCCGCCCCATCGTGGTAAAAGGGGAAAAAAACCCCCAAACCCCTGTTAATTAATTCAGCATGTACGCCTCTGTGCCGAAAATACACTACGAAGGTTAATTAATCAATCTTTGAGATGTGCTCTTGGATTTAATTACCGTGTGGATTTTAAGTTGGCCTCAGCTGTGTTTCCAGACATTTTGTAGTATGTCAGTCAGTAATCTGTGGACTCAATGGTTACTTCGGCTGTCCTGTATGGAAAGGAAGCAGATGTATGCACCCTGAATGCATTCAAAGGATTGTGTGGTTGTCACTTTGTACAATCTCCTGCTACATAGCGAATAGTTCATCTGAGAATTGTTCCTTTGAGCTTCTTTAGCCACACAATGTAGAGATGTGGCACACTTTGCTGAACCTCTGTTTGCACTGATGACTGAGAGGGTTCATCTATAACAATAACTTTTTGATTATTCCTGTGAGGGAATTTGATGTTACCCCTGTATGAAGGAGGAACAGGGATGTGCATGTGCCATTGGGGGTGCACAGTGCACTGCACACAGTCAGTATTTCGGCACTCAGCAGAATTACTTAAACCCAAACCCAATTCCACAGCCTCTTAATTAACAGTCTAAATAACAGAGATTTCTGGGCTGTCAAATTCATTCTTGCAATGAAAGGTTGAATAAATAGGTAAGGCAACACGGCATTTGTTTAGCACAGAAGAAGGTATCTACAGGTAGCTGAAATACAGGGAAAATGCCAGCTAAGAGTTGTAGAAATCTAGTGGATAAGCAGGAAAGTGACATGCAGATAGATTTTACCTCTCCTAGATGTGAGAACCTGATGACACCAGTAATAAAATGGAGCAACAGGCAGGATGTTGATCACAATGCTCTGAAAAAGATGGTGGCAAGGCTAGTTTGGAGGGATAAGTTTTTTCAATGTACAAGGAGACAGAGGAGTATAATTTTTTTACCAGGATCTTTACTGGATGACTACCTCACCTCAGCAGAAGTATAACATTGACCACCTAGTCCTTGGCAGCTTCTCATGAGCATAAAACACAGTGTCCCACAGAAGGGGCCAACTTCAGGCAATGACTGTTGCTGCTTTTACTGCCTCAGCTTCAACTTGCAGCCTTGGTTCCAACTTCAGGCCCCACAATTAAACCACTAAACAGCTATATGCCTGTGGCTCCAGTGCACTAGTTTTTAGCTGCAACTGTGAGTCTAAGGTAGCAAGCTTGCTTCCTGAAACAAATATAAGTGGTTTTGAGGAATGAAGGGGGGAACATGGACATGCGGGGAAGAGTTCTGAGATAATTTCTGTGTTGCAGCCCTTTATCAAACATACACTGGCCAAATATGTTTTCTGAAGGCATAAATTAGTTTTAATTATCAAATCAAATAAGAGGACAATGTGTCTGAAAAAACTCACCTGTATTCCTGAAAGTTTGAACAACAACAGGTAATATGAACTTGAAGTACTGAGGACAGGAAATTTTGATCCTTCCTTTTAGTTTTTAATGCACATGTTAAATTGTTAGGTGAATCAGCAAAAAAAAAACCCTCAAAAAGACCAAAACTCAAGTAATGATCAATTTATATTCTGCCTTTGTAATTTTCGATGATTTTCCTATCCAGATTTCCATCAGTCTCTTTAAACTATGGTGTTATTCAAGAATGTGAGGAAATAACTGCAAGGGTTATTGCTCAAACAAGTCACTACCATATCCCTCATGTGGTGAATTCCATCAAAATTTGACTGTAAACACTCTGCAAGATGTTGCTCACCTGAGACTGCTACCTGGTTGTGAGTGCCTTTTTGTGTGTGCACCATTGTGGTTTCAAAACTCATCTGTGGAAGTAATAGGAAACCAGTTTTTAATTCAGTTTTGTCTTTTATTGGCCATCAATAAAGTTAGCAGTATCTGCAGTATCGAGTTAATGCTACCAATGAGCTCCTCACTAATCCTATAAACACTAGATTTTCAGTATCTCTTGGTAAATCAAATATTTTATACTTAAAACCAAATTTAAGTCTAGAGGTGCAACAATATGCTCTATCAAACATTATTGTTGAGCTGCTGCTTTGACACTGAAGGCTAAAACAGATCAACCAATACTTGTTCCACAGGCATACCTGCGGCTGCAGCTCTCTTCACAGAGAGCAGCAGGCACAACGTTCCCAGGATTCCAGGATTTTCCCTGGGGAAGGCAGTGAGAAGCTCAGAGAAAGAAAACAATTCTTATCTCTATTTGCTGCTCCTGTTATTTGGCACATGTGGAATGTGTTATGGATTGTTTACCAAGTTCTTAACTGGACACTGGTGATGGTTGTTTGGATTGATTGACCAGTTAGGTCAAAGCTATGGTGTGACTGTAAGAGGTGATGGGTTTTTCTTTAGTTTCAGATAGAGTAGTAGAATATAGTTTTGGGATAGTATAATATAATACAGTATAGCTTACCAAAGCAATTATTCAGCCTTCTGAATCATGGATTTCCCATTCTGGGATTTGCCTGCTACTATACATACCCTGTGCTGTAACACAGAATTGGGCTTGAATGTCACAGTCTTTCCCAGCTGGACTGTTGTCTCTGCAGAGCCCCATTGCCTTTAAAGTCAAGAGGAACAGCAGGTACAATCCTGCTTAGTGGGTTTAAAGGTATCAGATCTGGTGGTGTTAAATGGGACCATCAGACATCACAACAGGATTTGTCTACAATGGATTTGACCACTTTTTTATTTTTAACAAAATGTCCACCCACACTTTAAAGAAATCTAAATCAATTAAATTCTCTTTAATAGGAAAAAGACAAAAAAGCTTTATTGGGGTGCATTATTCAACATAGATATTGTTAGTTATTCTGGCCAGTTTGTCAGCAGAAACATCCAAAGCCAAGTTTTTCTTGTCTACCTGTTGGTGTAATAGAGCATGGATTTGAATTTGCCATAATAAGTGGATGGAGGTAAAGTGTACAGGTAGAAGAATTATGCTTCCCAAAGACACACAAAACAGTCCACCAAGAAGTTCACAGGAAGGTAATGTGGTCATTTATGTGGTGATGATTCGGGCTGTCCCATTTTCTTGCAATTTTAATCATTGCAGCTTTTGATTTTGGCTGGTTGACTTTCTTGGGTGAAACCTGGAGGAAGAAGGGAAGTCTAAATTTTTCTTGGGCATTGAAAAGCATTGCCGACCAGGGAAATTGATTAAATGATTGCTGCTGTTCTGAGTAACAGTCACTTTGTTACTCACATGGACCAGTAAATTCAATGCCTGTGTTGCAATGACACAATCCGTGATTCTTACTTCAACATGTCACTATTGCAGCTTTTTCAGCTCTTTCTGACTCCCTCTGCCAGGACATCACTTATTGTGGGGAAAGGTAACATCCAGCTGCAGAGCATTGAGACAGCAGTTTTTTAATACCTCTTCCATCTAGAGCTCTGAAAATGTGTCTGTTTGACTAATAAGTAGGTTACTAGATAAGTACTGACCAACCACATCTGCCATGAACTCTGATCATAAAAGCAGCAGCAGATCTTGTGTACAGTGTGCTCATGGCAAATGCCTATACACAGAGTCACTCTTTACTAGAACAGTTCTGCTTATAAAACATTTAGAATAAAATGTCAGCAGTAGCATATTTCAGTCAATAAGGGGTTGTTTTGGTTAGTCCAACATGTTAGTTAATGTACTGGGGAAGTACATGTACAATGGGATTTAGCAAAATTTTGAATGAGAATGGCAGAGCAAAGTCAGAATAAAAACTCTCTCTAGCATACTGTTAACACTGACAAAAATAGATCAAGGTTTTTTTCTTCTTACTTGCCTTGGTCAGATGCTTTTGTGGAAAAATAACTGGCTTATATTTCATGTGGTTTTTGGCATAGACCTTGACACAGAATTAAACAAATGATGCACACTGGATTGCTGCAGGCTCTATGTGATCTTACATAATTAAAGTGAATGCTTTGGGTAACTCAAATTAAAAAGACTTAAAATAACTAGATGTAGAATGTATCTTACTTATTTGACATTAACATTGTGCAGAAAATTACCTTATAGAAGTAATAGAAATAATTTATTACCTTTCTTACACTTCCTTTTTCTTACAATACCCAGTATTTTCAAGTTTCTCCCACATTTTACCTGTACTTCACACTTAGAGGTCTGAGTCTGTGGATCTGTGTTACTGTGAATGAAACTTTCATAATAAGATCAGTTCAAATATGAACAGCAACAGGGGTTGAATTTTGAAGGGTCCTCCTGGTAGTACTGTCAGTAGAAAAGAGCGGAGCAGTATAGGCTGTTGGCTCTTTCAGGAGTTGGTTGGTGTGTGGTCCCTCTAGGGATGATGTCCTCTACACATTGCTTTCCCATGTATGTGTCAGAGAAAAGCCTATTTAATCTCAGCAAGACAAATGCTAGAAAACGAAGCCTCGACTCAATTAGCAAACCAATTAGGAGTATTCTGTAAACACAGAATAGCACTCTTAGGGAGTGATTTGATTGTAGTGAAATTGATGATTATGATGAAGATGACAAGGCTGAGTGCCTATAGTAAGACAGGGGGAAGATGAGCAGGGCAGATGTCATGGTGGGAGTCTGTTACAGACCACCCAACCAGGATGAACAGGCACATGAGGCATTCTTCAAGCGGCTGCCAGAAGTCTCGTGGTTGCCCTTTTATCTGTGTATGACTTCAGCTTGCCAAAGGTCTGCTAGAAATAGGACACAGTAGAGACAAAGCAGACCAGGGGTTCTTGGACTGTGTGGAAGGGAACTTCTTGAGCAGCTGGTGAAAAAGCCTACCAGAGGAGATGCCCTGCTTGACCTGTGGGGGTTTTTTTTGTTTGTTTGTTTTGTTGTTTTGGTTTTTTTTTGGTGCATGTGCTCATTTTGGCAGGGGTGGAGTTAACTTTTTTCATAATGGCTGCTTTGGGACTGTGTTTTGGATTTGTGCTGAACACAGAGTTGATAATACAGAGATGTTTTTGTTACTGCTGAGCAGGGCTTGCACAGAGCCAAGGCTGTTTCTGCTTTCAGTACAGCCACACTGGAGAGGAGAGTGGGAGATGCTCAGGAGGTCAGGAGGAGACTCAGCCAGGACAGGTGACTCAAACTGACCAAAGGGATATTCCAGACCATGTGACATCATGCTTAGAATCTAAGTGGGTCTGCTTGGATTGTGCATGGCTTTTGCTTTCCCTATTAAACTGTCTTTATCTCAGCCTACAAGTTTCCTGGCATTTATCCTTCCGATTCTCTCCTGACCCCACTGGTGTGGGAGTGAGCAAGTGGCTGCCTGGGGCTTGGCAGCTGGCTGGGCTTAAACCATGACAACGAGCAAAGAAGGACTAGTGGGTGATGTGGTGGTTGGTGGCTGTCTTGGGCAGAGAGACCATGAAATATTAGAGTTTTCAGTACTGGGTGGAGTAAGGAGGGGCACCAGCAGAACTTCCACCTTGGACTTCCATCTAGCAGACTTTGGCCTGTTTAGGACATTGATTGACAAAGAGTCTTTTTGGAGTCAGTCCTGAAGGACAAACGAGTCCAGGAAGGCTGGATGGAAGTGCTTTAAAAAGGAATTATTAAATATTCAGGATCAGGCTGTCCCCTTGTCTAGAAAAACAAGTCATCAGGAAAAAAGACTGGTTAAAGAGAACTTGGGGGGAAAAAAGAGAATCTATCATCTTTGGAAGGAGGGTCAAATAACTTGGAAGGACTGTAAGGATGTTGCAAGATCATATAGGGAGAAGATTAGAGGGGTCAAAGTCCTACTAGAACCTGATTTGGCCACAGCAGCTAAAGACAGCAAAAAAGGCTTGTATAAATACAGCGATAGCAAAAGGAGGGTCATGGAGTGTCTTCAGCATTTGTGGAATGCAGAGGGCAGTGTAGTGAGTGACAGGGCATGAGGAAAAGGCAGAGGTATTTAATGCCTTCTTTGCCCTGGTCTTAATTTCATTCCCACTTGTCCTTGGGATACCCAGTTTGAGAAATTACCAGAGCTGGAAATTGGTGATGGGCAGATGAGTGAAGCCCCCATAATGCAGGAGGAAATGGTTAGTGACCTGCTTTGCCAATTAGACACTCACTAGTCTATGGGTGCTGGTGAGATCTGCCCAGAGTAATGAGGGACCTGGTAAAACATCTTGCCAAACCACTGTCAATCATCTACCAACAGTCCTGGTTACTGTAAAAGTTCCAGAAGAATGGAAATCAGCAAATGTAGTGCCTGTCTGCAAGAACAGCTGGAAGGATGATCCTGCAGAGCTGTAGTTACCTCAGTTCTGGGCAAGGCTGTGGAAGAGATGCACGAGGCCCATTACATGGCATATGCAGGGCAACTTGGGGATCAAGCTCAGCAAACACAGATTTACAAAAGGCAGGTCCTGCTTGACCAACCTGATCTCCTTCTATGACAAAGCAACCTGCTCAGTAGATGAGGGGAAGGCTGTGGGTGTTGTCTGTCTCAACTTGAGTAAATGCATTTGCCTCCATCTCCCACAGGATCCTCCTAGGAAAACTGCTTGTGGCTTGGATGAGTGGACTCTTTGGTGGGTAAAAAAACTACCAGGATGGTTGGGCCCAGAGACTGGTGGTGAATGGAACTAAATCAAGTTGGTGGCCAGTCACCAATGGTGTTCCTCTTTTTGTTGTGTTTAACATCTTTATTAATTGTCTGGGTGTTGCAATTGAGTGTCTCCTCAGTCAGTTTGCAGATAACACCAAGCTGTGTGGGAGTGCTGATCTGCTGGAGGGCAGGAAGGCTCTGCAGAGGGATCTGGACAGGCTGGATCATGGGCTGAGCCCAGTGGTGTGAGGTTCAACAAGGCCCAGTGCTGGGTCCTGCCCTTGGCTCACAGCAACCCCAGGCAGTGCCACAGGCTGGGGCAGAGTGGCTGCAAAGCTGCCACAGGAAAAGGAGCTGGGGGTGCTGGTGACAGCAGCTGAACATGAGCCAGCAGTGCCCAGGTGGCCAAGAAGGCCAATGGCATCCTGGCCTGTGCCAGCAATGGTGTGGCCAGCAGGAGCAGGGCAGGGATTGTCCGCCTGTACTCAGCACTGGTGAGGCCACACTCAAATCCTGTGCTCAGTTCTGAGCCCCTCACTTTAAAACAGACACTGAATTCCTGGAACATGTCCAGAGAATGGCAACATAGCTTATGAAAGCTTTAAACCATGTCACAGAGGAATACCTGTGAGAATTTGGTTTATTTAGTCTTGAGGAGGCTCAGGGTAGACCTCATTGCTCTCAACAGCTGCCTGAAGGGAGGCTGCAGTGAGGTAAGGGTTGATCTCCTGCTGTGCTTGCAGTGAGAAGACAAGAGGAAATGACCTTAAGCTAAGACAGGGGAGATTCAGGTATTAGAAATTTTTTTCACTGTTAGGGTGGTCAGAGATTGGAACAGTTTGCCCACAGGGGTAGTAGAGTGACTATCCCTGGAGGTGTTGAAGAGGCATCTGGGTCTGGTGATGTGGTTTGGTGGGTTATGGGTGACAAGGGTAGTGCTGAGCAGACAGTTGGACTGGGTGACCATGAAGGTCTGTTCCAACCTTGCCAATTTTCCAACTCTTGAGCTGCAGCGTGTCACTGGTGTAGTTGTAGTCTTGTACTATGAAATGCAGGCAGCGATACTGTACTAAGTTTTTGGTCTTCATTTGAAATTAAAGAATGGATAATGAATGGACCATAATTTATGGCTGAACTACCTGAGAAAAGCAAGCTTTAGGGTGCAACTCTTCTGCCTTTACCACAGTTCTGTGTGAAATACCTGTTTTAATCTTGGTATCCAATAGTTATTCGATATGTTCTAGCATCTACTACTTGGTGGGTCCTCCACATTAAAATAAAATTAATTTCTTTATATGAAATGTAATATGAAATATATATGGTGCCTGCAACACATACTTGAGACCCACAGAATATATGAACAGGTAAGATTAGCCTTTCAACTATGTTTTGTGAAATTGTCAAAACATCTAACACATTACCATATTGCAGAATTTTTACAGCAAAAATTACAGAAGTAGGTTCTGCTGGTAGCAAACAGACACCACTAATTCCTGGAGGCCAGAGTCTGCATGCCTCTCACTGTTAGCTGTTAACTACGTAAATCTGTAATGGGAAATTACTGTGAACATTGAAATGAATAAGTACATCACAGTCTCTATTTACTGGGAGTATGACAGCAACTCAGTTGAACCGACACTTCCTAGGTGATCCTGCCTTGGCAGGGTGGGCTGGATTAGATGATCTGCAGAAATTATCTCCTTCCAACCCTAGCAATTCTGTGATTCTGTGATTCAAAATACTTGGGGTTTTTGCCATCTGAGACACACTCGTAACTTAGTTCTGTTGTTGTTAAATTAAAAAAAAAAAGTTGTCTTATTTCAGAAGTGTAAGTACAGTAATTTTTTTCTCAAAATCAACCATACAACAGTCTAAAACAGCTATACAAGAACTGAAGCCATTCAAGTATGTTTGTAACAAGAAAACAAATTTATTGATTTTAAAAGACAAGACACAATTTTGTTTTGAAAAACACAAGAAAGCTAGCCTGAGTTCAAGTCTGAAATATTCAGAAAAATCCTACTGTCTTTAGTATGTTCCAGTCATTTTTTTATACAACACACTAAAAGTTAATATATATTTTTATAATTATAAAAGGTCCCCAGTTATTGTACAGTACACAATACAAATTGCCAACAAACTATTATTTAGCTCCTGCCAGTTTTGAGAGGACATTATATACTAAAAGATTTAGCATTTGTCACAAAAATCACATCAGGAAATACGTATTTACAAAATCAAATACATTATACAAAAAAAACCATCACGTTATTCTGTAAAGATGTCTTCTTTAAATAATTAAAAAGTATATTCAACTGTAGCCCAAAAACTGGAAAAGAACATTACATTATCTCACACATACAATCTACAAAAAGTTGCTTACCTCATTTACATAATATATTCAGTCAACTGGAAAATAAGAATTTGAATATGTCCTAGTGTTATGATGTTTCTGTGCTGTGGGACTGGATAATGTAATCTGCCACTTACTAAGTGAAATTTAAATGATGGCACTTAAAAAAAATACAGTATAAAATAAATGCAACAAGGGAAGTTTCCTAGACGGTAAGAAAGCCCTGAGTGATGATAAAATTACTGATTGGTAGCTCTAGAATTAACCTAATTAAAGTTTACCACCTCAGGCACAATTTTCCAAGTTTTTGAAAGGCACTCGAAGTTTCTTTAACAGCCTCATTGGTTTTTAACTGTAAATCCAAATTTTCAGTGGGTATGAGTGGAAATGGGCAACTTGCTTTGGTACAAAAGTGATATTTTCCCAACATAATTTAAGTTGCTTAACTGGGTTACTTTAAAATGAGTATTTAATGTTTAAATACAAGGCAGTCACTTTAATATTGTATGGAAGGAAACTTTACTTGGGAAACGCATTAAATATTCTTTGTGTAAAAAGCTTTTGCTGGCATCAGTGAGTCAAAAAGAATTGAACTGAGTTCCTGTTAAAACCCAATCCATTCAAGGTTGCTCCTCTGAAGTCTAAATTCCTCCTAAAAAGACATTTATTTTTTCAGAGTAAAATTAATCTAGAACTGAAAATTCCTGTAAGATGTTTGCACCATAACCAAGAAAGTGCTTAAGAACATACAAAGAACATCTTCCTGAATTAGTGTTAAGTGAGGCTCATTTGATGCCCATAGGCTTTTTCTGGGCCTTGTTTTCTACAGTGAATTTCAGCCTTAATGAGCAATCTCCAAGAATAATTCTTACCAAATATTTAACTACTCAGGGCTTCCAATCCCAAAATTCAATTTGTTTTTTCAACAGGAAAAGGAGAAGAAAATCAGAATAAAACAAGAGTTAAAATGATAGTTTTCAAACTAAGGCATATTTTACTCCAAACAAACACTAGGCAGTCACTTTGTAAGTGGCTTTTACTATTTCTTAGTTAAACTGGTAAATTAAACTCAGGTCTACTGGCACATAAAATCACTAGCAGCAATGATCAAGGCATGCAAACTCAGAAGCATTTACAGTAAATTATGAATAAAAAAAGTTGTTAAATTAAAACCCTTTGAGTATTGCATTTATGTTAATTAATTATGCATTAATTTGCATTAACTGACTAAAAATGTTTACAACTTACTTGCACTATACTACTGACGTAATTCCCTTAAATAACTTTAAATGATACCCTTTTTCTTTGCCCTCAGCTAGACTTAAATAAGTATAGCTGCTTTAGTGTTTGCTGACTGATATTGCAAGGAACAGTAGAAAATGTACTGTATTCTCACTTAGTAAGGTGGCATCAGTATCTCCAAGTTAAAAGAATCTTTACTTGCTGCTACACTTGTTCCCTTGTTCCTGTAAGCAGTAATTTGAAGAACAAAGGGGCTTTTAAACTTATTTGCTCGTGCAATTTCTAGTTGCTTTTAGAATTCTGACATTCAAGAAGGGCCATCCAAACTGTACCCTTTATGTGAAATTTAATAAAATACCTTCATCTTCTAGCTAGTCATTATTGCAGTGACTGAGTTTTAAAAGGAATATTAACATAATTGTGCACTTTTTGTTCCTGTTTCTCACAAACACTGCCAAAAATTTCAATGCAAACACCTCAAATATTCTGCAAAGTTTATTATTACTAAACCTTCTTTTAATCCTAAAGATTTCTCTTTTACAGTATTGGAGTATTCCAATACTAATCTATCTCAGGAAATTTTTAAAATAGCTGAATATATTTTCTAAACCTTTATCTTCTAAAGGAATCTTAAAGTAGACAACTTCCTATCTGTAGAATCATGTTTGATTTTCTTTGTATATATATATATGCAGTTATGAAAACCAGGGAGCTGAAGTACTGTTCTATATTACACAGTACATATAAATGGCAATGAATATTTTGCCTACATCTACTGAGGCCCCTATTAATAAAAAACATCCCCATATTGTATGCAAGTATTCACTTTAGACATAAGTAAAAAAAGATTTACAACACTATAAGCTATTTCAAAGTATATGCTCAGTGAACTAGTTAAATTATCTAAAAATCTTTGTTCCCATCATGTTACTTACAATGCTCAAAGGGTTAATGCAAGGCATCATATCAAATTAATTTCCTAGTACTAGAACTAAGCACTGTGTGTTTATGCTTCTATTCCAGTTTTTATTGTCAGTGTTAAATCACCAAGCAAATTAGCAGAGATACTAGAATTCCATGTATCAATTTGCTTTAAATCGTATACAAAGAGCATGTCCTGTTAGTGTGACAAGGGCCCAATTTTCAGAAATTCATCTTGCTCTCTCAGATTTGTACTTTGAACTCTGAAATTATTTTTGTACACTTACATTACTAAAAAATCTGGGATTTTTGTCATCACATTTATGGCTCTCAGTGGTTGCTTTTGTTTTGTAAAAGCATTCTGAATTAAATTGGATTGCAGTGCATCTCTAACATTGATTTTTTTCTAAACAGTGCAGATGTCAGTTGGTGAGAATGATAGATATCAGATAATTTCTCCTAGGGAAACCAAGACAAAACAAAAAGTGTTTCAGATATTTAAAAATACCTTGCTTTAAATTAAATTTATATATAGACCTATGCATTCCTGAATGACAGAACTTAATTTTCCTATTTTTTTGAACTAAAGGCAGTAATGCCTTTGAAATCATCATTTTCTAGGCAAATAATTTAACATCTATTTTCCAAATTTTTATGGAACTTTTAAAATATGAAGGTGCTTTGAGCATACTACAGTACAAGCAAAAAAAAAACCCTGGAAAAAAAAAAGTTTTAAAACTGATTTACCACAAGAAAGATGAAAATGTAACAAAACACTTTAACATATGTAAAACTTTTGAAAATTGGGCCCTGTGCTTTGAAAAGGTAGTTCAACAAGACCTCTTCCCCCACACTGCTCACTGTGCTATTTTGTGCTAATGGGGGAAATGCCTCTAAAATAATTATTCTGGATTCCATTTCAAGATTAGATAAAACACATAAATCATGTCAACTCTCATAATGTCTACCCTGTGGACACACGCTACACCTCTCCGTAGCACTGACCGAGACGCCAGAGCTGGTGTGGCGATGCAGCCGCACGCTACACATTACAGAATACACACTGAGGTATTCGCATCTCTACTTCAACAGGTACTAAACCCAGCCACAAACAGCAAGGGTGTGCAAAATGTTTTATCTAAGCGTTTGATTGAAATTTCAGTAAGAACAAAACAAAAGACCCCCAAATCTGTAAGTTTACAACACCGTAAGATAGTTGCTCTAAAAAACCTTGGAAAAATCTTTAGAATTTAAGAGTAAGAATACAGACTCCAGTCAGTTTTATGAACCTGTGAAAGTTCCAATTTGTTTTGATAATTCATTGTTTTTAGAAGCTATGAAATACGCTCCATTTTTTGTATTCAGATTTTTGTTCAGTTTTGTTTTTCACTTGATGACATTTAACAACTGAGTGGAGTGGAAAGCTAAACAATGAAAGATACTCAAGTCCCACTATATTCAGCAATCTAGATTTACCTTTTACAATTGTACTCTTTTCTCAGCAACAACAAATTCAACATTAAACCAAGAAAGAATAAAAAAACACAAACAAACACAAAAATCAAAACAACTACTACAGTATTAAAAAAAAGCTGAAAATGAAAAAAAAGTTGAATTATTTCACTTTATTTTACTTGTAAACATCTTATAATGCACAATGAAGGGGAGTAAAAATTTATCACAGCTTAGTTTTAGCATTTTTGGTGAAGGGTACAGATGTGCTGATTTCTAAGGAAAAATCAGGACACACTGAGTGATATATGTGACAACAAAATCTATAATGAGATTCAGTGCATTTATGAGTTTAGAAATAATGAATATAAATGTCACTTTTACTTTTTACTGAGGCAAAAGCCATCTACTGACATTGGTAGAAATTATGCCTACACAGAATGAGCTGGATGGGTTCACAATTCTGCAAAGGAATTAAATTTTTTTTGTGCACCAGTAATGTTAGGACATTTTAGTTTATGTGCAGCTGTATTTGGAGCATATGTAAACTCTAGCAACAAACTTGTTTGCTATAAATAAACTTCCATTTTACATGCTCTTCTCCCATTTGGTATATATGACTTTAAAGTCATTTCCAGACACACTAGATAAACCAGAATAAAAGAATCCTATTTTTGTACACAGTCTTTCCTATAAAGTTGATATTTTTGTGTTCTCATTCACTTTTTGGATTTTTTTTCTTATTTAATTCTTCTACTTTAGTGTACTAAATTTGTGTGTCTGCATAATGAAATGTTTTTGAAGAAAAACTTGAGTTCTTTAATGTCAATTAATATGGTCTCTATAAACTGATATTATTTAACCATTAAAATGTAATATCTGGCTGATACACCACAAAATATAGAAATTGAAAACATGCACTGCATTATGTACCTGCTCATTTATTTCTTTTTAGTTTTTAAAATTAAAAGTAGGCAAGGGTTTAGAAAATATATAATCATGCTTGGGACTATGGTCAATCTATTTTGACATTTGAAGTTGGTATTAAAGCTAGTTTTGCTTTCCAAATTCCCAAGCAAATTTTATTTCTATTAAAGTGAAATCCAGCTAGAAACGAGAAAAAATAGGTCTATTGTCATTCTAAGAGGGATATTAAAATTATTTAATAATAAAAAATCCTTTTATTCTTTTGAAGGCTGTGTAACCTGTCCTTACTTCTTAGGGAATTTGAAAATGACAGGCACACCTTGTTGAATTAATTTAAGAGTTAAGAATAACAAAAAGTACTAAGTCTTAGCTTCAGTTCTGTTTAAGGCACCATGTAATAGCCGAGGTACAATGATCCCTGATGTACATTCTTAAATGGCAATGGTCCATCTAGCCACCTATTCAAATTCTACACAATTGGGAATAGGTACAAGTGAGGTGTGCCAGTTACACTGCCTTGTCTAATTTTTGTAAAAATTTAAATCCACTTTAACAACAAGGAAATGTTTTTGAAAGGAAAATGATGCAGGTTGCTACATTCCTTGCATTCTATAAATCATCTTTTCTAAGAGCAGCAGATTGAACCACTAGTAGGAAAAGACCTGGAATAGAAGAAAGTCATCCAAATGGAATGTTTTCCTGTATGTCCAGTTCAGCATAAGTAGCACATACACATAAAATTAACAATAATCAAGTCACTTCTTTTTTAGCTTCAGTTTCTAACAACTACAGTGCCACTGAACAATCAAAAGCATCAGTTCAGTGGCCTCACGTATAGAATCAGTAGTCTTCAAAACAGAGGAACTGGTATGCAAATAATATCTGAAACTGTTGATTTTAAATGAAGCTTGCATTGTTTACATCATGTTCAGATAATTAGGTACATTTATGCCATACAGATTACCACATTCTGATACAATTCTATCTTTAAACAGCTTCTTCCTCACAGGAAGAAACGAGGAGATCTTCTCAACCCTCCAGCATTATTACAAAAAATCCCCCTGAATACTCACAATTTTATCAAAATAGTGTCTTCTCGTAGTACGATGAAAAGCACCTTTTATAACAAATTTGATACATCTGCTGTCAAATAAGTATGCCTCCAGTGTAAATCAAAGAAAACAGTTCTTTTGATATTTCACAGAAGTGCATCTAATTAAAAACCTATCTATATGAAATCAGCATAATAACTAATAATTAACATTAAAATATTTTTAAAACTATGAAAAAAATTAAATTATTATAAGAGGACAAAACATTAACATTAAACTTTGCAAAAATCTTCCTTGCATTTGATACAAAGAAACCTCTTCATATTGAGTGGCTAAAGTAAAATGATTTTGTTTACAAAAATTTGTTTCTAAACAGACCTGGCAAAATACGTACACCCATTCCATTTAACAATTCCAACAAAATAATGATCAGAACAGTTACATTTGACAATAGTCAACCTTCGGACTTATTTTCTTTTTATTTTCTTTTTCATATTAAACCTAAACAGCTAATGCAATGGGGCGTGTGTCGGAAGCCAGGGGAAGTTTCACATTAGACTGCAGTATATGTATTTCCAGTAGCACTGCATTGTCTGATAGTCTGAGTGGTTGCAACAATGTGCTCATTATGAATTGGGTTCAGGAGGTTCTGCTGTACTCCACTCTCAAGCACTGGCTGCATGCAGCCCACCTGGAATGCCTGGTTTAGCTCAGTTTTCTCCCTCTTAGCTTGTGGCTCTCCACTTTCATCCAGCTCTTCATCTATTTCACTTTCAACTTCGCTGCCCTCATCTGCACAAACAAACCAGCATGTAACTACCACAAAGGAGAAGTTTCTAATACAAGGCTCTTTATTTTCTAAGTAATAGTTGAAATACAGGGGACCAATCTGATAAAGCATAAACTGAAAATTTAAATTTTAATGGAAAAGAAGTCAACTGTTATCTCAAATAGAAAACAGATTCAGGTTTCATCACTTGACCTACACACTTCTAATGTGAAAATAAAGCCTGGAATCTCAAAAGGTCTAACAAATAATGTTAACTTCATATTGGAAAATGTCTCATTTCCCAAACATGATGAACAAGAGTTGTTACTTTTAGGTACACATAGGGAAACTGAGGTGAGGAGAGTTGTGGTCTGACCCCAAATTTGACAAACATTCTTATATTCACTAGTAGAGTTCTGAGGTCAAATCACCCCAAATCACTCAAGTAGTCAGTATAAGAATGCATGTCAAAATAGAGCAGGCAGAGAATTTAAGGAACTATGCAAGTATGTCTACTTGCATACAATTCTGCTTCTTGACTTAGCAAAACATTCACTACAGTTAAATATCCATAAGCTTATTCTTGTCTTTCTTTCCACAGCTGTTACCCTCCTGCATCCTATTAGATATAACAAAATTTGCATAAAAATGTGAGTATTTCTTTGTGACAATAATAAACATCTTCAAAATATTCTTACTGTAAAACAAACCTATGATATTCCAGTCATTCTGACATGTGGCACATTACAGACAAGCTACTGTATTATATCAATGTATCCATACAGCATATACATGCACTTTATAGGATGATACAGCTCTAAATTCTGTTTGACTTGCATTTTTAAAGCACAAGTATTTATTTTGCTCAGAGACACATTAGTTCTAAACAGAATTATACACTGGAGATACTGAAATGCTTACCTTTATCCATATTTCCAGGGGACACAGCATTTAAATCACCAAACTGCAAAATAAACAATTAAAAAATGGACACAGTCTTAAGCAAATGGGGACATAGAATATCTATGATGTAGGAAATCTGTGCTCCACTGGTTTGATGCATTCATTCAAATGTATGATCTTAGCTGCAGCCACAGCCATAGAAGAAAAATTTCTCATTCCATTTCAGTCTTGTGCTTATTAAGACAATTATCACTAAGTAAACCCTCAAAAATTAGAATGGAGAAATACAACCTTTTTAAAGATTGCCTTCTCAGGGCCTTTGTTGTTTGAAGTGAGCTATTTCTGTGTCTTATAAGGCCATAAACTGTAGTGGATATTAATTCTGAACTGCCAATATTACAACAAAAAATCCTCTTTAAAATTTTGCAGGCACCATTTTAATTGTGCTTGAGCAAAATGAAGTATGTCACAGCATTGTTAATCTACCTGGAAGGCAGATGAAAGGCACTGCTGAGAAAGGGTTTATAACCTGTTAACTGATTTACACCAAAATCCAGAGCTTTTAAAAGAAGCTGCATGTGAGTTAGAAACCTTCTTCCCTTTTATTCCTCCATTTCTCTTGTGTGAAATTTGGAAGAGTAAAATGCCACCAGTGGATATCAAATGAAAAGCACATTGTTTACACAGATACATTTCTAGCCATAAATGATGATACTAGTCTTTTCCAGAAGAATTTTGCTAACACCTGTGTCCAAGGTAGGACAGGAGAGGAAGGGAGAAGTATGAGAATGCTTTTCTCAGCTGCAACCAGTTTATACTGTTTTACAGTGCTTGTTGGACTTCCTCGTTTTATTTCAGACATTGAATACACAGAAACATAAGAAGACATGCATTTCATGTTTTACTTCTATTCTGCCCCTCACCTCCAAAAATTTTGCAATACTTACTCCCTCATAGTATTTCCATATTCAGTCTCATAACCTTTTTAGAGGCCCTATGCTACATTTATGTCTTTATTATGTAAAATCTGTTGAGACAAGAAGAATGTAGTAACTGCATACTTGTGTAGTACTTTCTGCAAATATAAGGCAAGAAATGTAAGAGCTTCTATACTGATGGTGGGTCTTTCTACTAAGCAGAAAAATTATTTAATTTTTCTGAAACGTGTAATGACACATGATATAAAATAATTTGACAAAGCAGTCTGAGACACCTTCCAACTTCTCTTGAAAGTATATTATCTCTTTATAATATTTAATAAGCCTATCAATATATCTTGTGGGAAGAATGACAACTCAACTAGCAAAATTACCTGCAATTTATAGGTAACACAGAACATGATAGAGTGACTCGCAAGTGTAAAAATGTAATAAATCCTTCCTATTAACAATTTAAGATATTTTCAAATACATCCATTTTCCAGCACCTTTGAAACATTATTATTTTGGGACAGTTCATGCTTTCCTTACTGTCCCGCTCAAAATAAAAGGTCAGATGAACTACTGAAAAGAAGAGAAACTTTGCCTTGCAAATGCCATAGCTGAGTATAAAAAAATAGTTGTGCTTTGAGACTCTAGATCTTTTATAAGCCAACAGTCTTTGAAACAACTGTATGAAAATCAAAAGTGTTGCAAACCTCTATGTCTGCTCTGGTATGTGGACCGGTCTGTACAAACCAAAATTCTGCATGCAAAACAGCCTTCTTATGCCAAAGAGGGTATACATTTTGTGTGGGAATTATGTGTGGGAATGCATGTAAACAGATCCACAGAAGTAACATTTTCCTATTACTATGCCCTTTTTTATTTTCACATAGAATATTCAGATCTCAGAAAGTGGAAAATGGTTGCAGGTTGATCAACGTTTTTCAAACTACACATATGAATTTGTGTGCAGATTCATGAAAGAATAAGTTCATTTAGAAATAACTGATTTTAAGAATTCAACATTATTTTAATACTCTTACAATGAACCAGTTAAACAAGTTTGAAACCACTGTATATATTTGTAACTCAGTCTACTGTAATACTGCAGAACATCTAACCATTCTACATACATGCCTAAAAATGTGCAAAAACACTTTCTCCAATTCATCACTAAATCTATCAATCTAGTCTCTTACATATTATCTTACCTCTCCCATAACTGCAATAGGTGTCTCTCCTGTTGCCTGAGCAACACGATGTTCTACTAAGTAAAACATGTATTCATCGTAAAGCAAGCGGATCAGATGAAAAGAGCCAAAGCTAGCAGCACTGCGCAAGGTTAAATCCCGAATCACCATTGAGCTATTTGAAAATAAAAAATATATATATGTTTATGTATTGTATGTCACAGCCATTTTAACATTTACCCATGTAGACAGACATTTCACCTCAAAACCAATATTCTCAAAAGTAACATTATCCTCAAATGTCTGATTTAATGGGATGACCAGGAAAGAGCAATCATTTGCTTCTCTCCTTTCTCAGAACACACTGTTGAACACTACATAGGAAATGACCAGACTGGTTTGGCTTTGGTATTGACCTATGCATAACTACCACTAATTGAACAAGTGTAAAACTTAGCTTGAAAGAAACTTTGTTGAAAACATAAACGACTAAAATGGCAAGAAAACAATTTGTTTTTAAAGAAACCGTTGCTTAAATAATATCTGTTGTCAGTCTTTCTAAGGCAATGCTTTTAATTGCCAGAATTTAAAAAGTTTTGAAACTTAAAATTAAAAAAATAAAGACTTATTGTGTGTTCATATTATGTCTTCATATCTTGAGCAAGCAGTCGCTACAGTCAGGTTCAAAGAACAAGGTTTACCCTGATAACTGTTTCAATAAGCAGCTAACATGAAATGCTTGTCTTAATGTTCTTTTCGTATATTAAAAACAGCTTTTGCCTTTCTTATCTAATAAACATTGATGCCACAATGTTTTGGTAAGTAATACTAAAAACAGTGACTTAATAACCGCGTAGTTTTTTAACCAAAACAATTCATAGTATGTTTCTAACTCTGGACAAAATTACACCTGCATTCATTTTCAGATGGCCTTTAAAATAATAAACTAGGGCCATTTAGGTCCCTGTTTATTTGCTGATAGCCCTGAGTTCAAGGTTAATAACAGAAGTCCTCTTAAAAAAACCCCATATTTTTAATGATGTACCAAGCCACTGGTTGATAGCAGATTTAGCAGCTTCATTACAATGCACAATTCAGCAATTAATAGAACAGTTAAAATGTTTTAAAATCTATTAAATGCTACCTGTAGAAAGACCATTTTAACAGAAATTGCCGTGCTGCTTTAGGAAAGCTGGGTCTTCCTTCATATGGTTTCAATGCTTGCATCATTACATTATCAAGCCAGGCAGCCCACTGCTCCAGAGTGCTCTGCTGTTGAAGAGTCATCTTGAAATCTGTTTCGAGTCTCTGAACCATGTTGTCATCACACTGGCACACCCAGGAAGCCTGCTCCTGTTATAGCACATGGCAGCTCTTGAATTGACAATACATAAGCCAAAGCACACAAGGTAACTGTATCTCAAAGGTTGAGCTGTTCAATGGATGAAAGAGACTGGACCCACTTACTAGACAGACTAAGAAGTGTTTTTTATTTTACATCTATTGTAATTTTGTTGAAAGCAAATAGGTGGAAAAAGTATAGCATTAAAGAACAGACATAAAATAAAGAAATTAGAACAAACAAGTAAACAAAAAAGTTTCCTGTTTCCCACATTCATTTGTGAAAAAAGGCTTCCAATTGTGTAATTTTTCTGTTGAAATACTTGTATCTTGTAATTTTTTTCTGGGATTTCAGGCAGGACAAGAAAGAAGAAGAGTCAAATGTAGGGGACTAAAGTAATAAAAGAAGTAGAGAGAAATCAAGTGCAACATTCCTTTTGTTCTGAAGAAGTTAAGCTTAAAGACAAATCCTGTTATAGGGTCTTATAAATGAAACTTTGTATGCAAACAAGGATTGTTTGCTGACTCTACACAGTAAGAGATTACATATCACTTAAAGACAAAATGAGCTGCATACAAGTGGAGAAACACACTAGCAGCAATCAGCAATTTAGTCAGTGTTACCAAGTTTAAATAAAGTTAACTGTTAAATTCAGAAAATGAGAAAAAAATGACAGCTCCCTAACTGCAAGCCATTTCCATTTAAACTTTAATCGTCATGTGCCAAGTTAACATCTCATTCACAGACTCTGTATCCATGTCAACATATTACTGTACTTAATATAATGTCTCTTTGGTCAAGAACTCTTGATTAGATTTCTGTTAAGTGTGTTAACAAGTACATTAAAACACTCTTTCACAACTAAGAGAAACAGAGAACTACCAGGAATCCGAAACCTTTCACTTAGCTGGCTGAAAGGACAAAACTATTTTTCCTCAGACAAGCAGAAACATCTGGAGAAATTAAGCTTAGTAAAAACATGAATTTATACTCTATAGGTTCCAACCACACTAATCTAAACCATTATTCAGGAGATCTTATAAATTTAGGCAGAGGCATGTAGAAAAAAAATACTAATGTATGGGGTTTTAATACTAATGTATGGAGACAGTCTCTACTGAAAATGCTATGCATTTAATAACTTTAGAGACATTCAGAAGATATGCTACTGAGTTCTAATCTTAAAATATAATTTTTGCTATTAATGAGACACGATTCATAGTACCCATTCTAAGAAGGTATTTGCTCTACATTTGCATAGAAGTAGGAAGAATATGTGCATTTCAAGAGAGCAAACTGAAACAAGTAACAGTTCTGAGCTCTTACTTTCCTAAAGCATAAGCTTTAGGACTGAGTCACAATATATATGAATGAGCAAAATATCAGCACTTGTCTTTCTTGATTGAATGATGCCTGACAATAATGTTCAAAATCATAGAAATAATCAAACTTATAAAACCCCTGCTCTTCAAAACTAAATTTTACCTGAACATTGGCAAAATCAACACGGTTGAGATCATTGAGCATCTGGTTGATTTGAGAAGTATTTTGAAGCACAGCACGAGCTGCTTGAGCCAGGTGATTAAGAGATGTGTATCTTCGCAGAGTCTGGGCAAAGGCACTTACAGCGGCAACCTATGAAGAAATTTATTATTTTTAAATATTGTGCTCCAAAGATTAATTCTACAGATTGAGTCTTGACTTTCATTTTAATAGTGTATGAGTCCTCATATTTTAATTATACCATGTAGCAGATCAAATAATATTACTTCCTCTGCCATGACCTGGTCCTTGATGCTGAACATGAAATTTAGCATTGATGTTAAAATGCTTCTCCTTTTAGATGCTATTGCCCACTTGGTTTGCCACTGCAAGAATAGTACTTTAAGTTTCATCTACCTTGGTTTGTATCATCCTCTGTGGAATATTGTTCATGGCATTTGAAAGCCAACCTTCAAGGCTTTTTGCAAAATTGCGAATGGCTTGGGTCAAGGCACCTGCGCATTGGAGAATAAAAACAGAATGAAAAGAAAGCAGTATACCTGTCTTGAAATGTTTTGCATCCCCAGAACTCTTGTACCCAACTTTCAGGTCTGCTGCATTTACTTATTAGACAAATCTAGTCTAGGTTCAAAATGCCTCAATGAGATAAAGTTTACACAATAATGCGTTAATAATATAATGTAATAATTCTTTTTACTTTTGGTTTAATAAACATTCTGACTTCTTCACCAGACAGTCTTCCAAATAAATTTGTGACTTAGCAGTATTGTTGGGGGCACTCCTATACAAGAACAACACTAATTGCAGCATTGTGGTGGAATTTTCCACCACAAATTTTCAGCTTTCCATTTTACCTAGACACCTCCTTCAAAAAGCAAAATTCTGGGGAAAAATCCACTTATAGGAATATAGCAATTTCCTCAAATAAGTCCAAATCAATCTTAAACTATGTCATAGTGCTGCTTAATTGAGTTTTAAAGAATAAATTCCATTCACATGCAGTACTTAAGGATATCATCAGTAAGCAAGCTATAAGAATGTGTTTCACTGACAGAAAGTGAAATTATTCAAGTGACTGTGAAATCTCTGTGCATTTTGTTTCTTTTCTATAGCATCCACAGAAGTGCTGAATGGCTGACAGATTTAGAGAGACACTGAAGAAGCCTCTATAGCACTCTGCATTACTAAAACCAGAAATTTTAATTTTTCAAAAGAGGAGGACAGGAAGTATTGTCCCAAGGAACAGTATCTGGAAAAAATAAAATCGTATCTTCTGAGTGATAGAAACCCAGCTTTCCCATGCCTAAACTTTGCACATTGACATAACAGCACTACTCTCAAACCGTTGCAAAAAGTAGGCAAAAAAAAGAAAAAACTAAAGGTTTCTGAAGACTATTAGAGAATGAAAGCAACTACAAAAGTGAAGAGGAAAAACCTAAGGAAGTAATATCTTTTTTTAATAATACCTTTTTAAAATAAAGCTTTCTACCAGAAATGTAAATTTACTAGAAAAGAAACTATGTTTTTTGTGATATTTTTTTCACATGTCTTCAAACTTGCAGTCAGAAGCAGTAAAATCTATATTGGTAATTCTTATAATTCACCACACCTTTGAATGCTTAGCTGATCACAATTTGATTTTACAAAATATCTGTGTTAGCTGAGCCCTCTTATGGTATCAGGGTTTTTTCTCCTTTAAGGTTTACATGTGAAGAACAAGCTTTTTTCTTCAACCCTGTCAATCCCCTAGTTCACTTGTGTTGCTTTGTAAATTATTTCTGTGCACTTACTAATTGACTATGTATTCATTCACATTTTCTTACCTACCAGACAAGATGGAAGCAATAATGTAAATACTGTACGAATAGTACTTAGACATTTAAGAAAAACATTACCACTTTTTCCCTTTGAGTGCTCTCATGACTCTTTTTTACCCAAGTGTATTTATATATATGTTACAAAATTGTTTGCATCACTGTAATGCTGATCTCCTTTAAAAATAAATACAGAAAAGCAGCTCACGCCTTAAGAAAGGCCTTTAACTAGAAAGAAAAAGGAACAAATAAAAGGAATTCTAAGTTCTGAAGAAATAAAATAGCAAAAGTAACTAATCAGGCATCAGCATTGTATAGAGACATCATGAATTTCTAAAGATCTTTGGAGATACATTAAATACAGAATTTTTCTCATACCCCTAAGTACACACGTAGCCATTACCAAAACCATAAGCACCTATATCCTTTAACTTGTAAGTTCATCTGAACCCTTTCAAAGAATCTTTGCATGATAAGCATGGTACAAAGGGCCTAAACCATTAAGTGTTCCTAGTCACACACTAAAGGATGTGGCAATGGCAGTTACAGAAAGTTTGATTTGCATAAGCACCTAAAAAGCTTGACTTCTGAACCAAAACCCCCCTGACTTGTACAAAACTGAGCCTTACAGTCTTTCCAGTACTTCAATATTTTTTCCGTCTGGAATTGTGTAATATGGCATGGAAATGTATTTTGCATAAGTTCTCCATCTATCATGGAAATTGACTCACAATCAAATTTGTTTCAGTCCATTCTGCTATATGGGAAGATGCAAGATGTCCACTCTAAAACATAACAAGACACTAGATAATTATGGTCTTTATTCCTTACTCCAATGGACAGCATTTCACTTTCTTAGGAAACTGAATTTGTTTTATACCCAGCAATTCTTCACTCACTCTGTGGGTGTGAAATATTTCAGCTGATAAATTTAATACAGAGGTTAAAAATAAAACAATTTTTTCCTCAACAGTCTTTTTTTTCTAGTCCAGTAATATGTATCAACAATAGGACTTGTCTAAAAGAAAAAATACTAAAGATCTAAACAAAAAAAGGGCTTTCTTCAAGCCCTTTTCAAATTAATATTTTTCCTTATTTCGAGCAGCAGCTGCTGCTATCTTCCCATTTATTCAAAAAAAATCATAAACATGCCTTTAATGAAGCATGGATAGTCCCAGCACCTCTACAGAGTCCAAACTTTCCTACAAACTGCTATTTTCCCACAGAGGATGATTCACCCTGCTGCATTTTTGCTCTATTCAATCTTAACCCATTATTTTAGTCTCTTGTAATGACTGGAAATACTTTTATTCAAAAGCAGGAGTTAGAAAAATCATAAGATTTGAACCATTTAACAGTGAAGAAGAAACTTGGATGGCCCACCATTTAAAGGAAAGGTGCTAAAAAAAGCCATTTAGTTAGCTGGTCCTAGAGGATAAAGTAAGATAATGTGTTAGCTGCCTTCTAAAGGTAGCTCAGCGAGTGCAATTCTGAGCAGAAAACCACTGGGCTGTTCACAAAAAGTCTCTTGAGATGAATTTGTCCTGGGATCAGATGAGGTGTTTGAATCCAACAGTTTGATAACCATCCCCAAAACAGGAATGTCAAACACAGTAGGTATCAATTATTCAAATATGACTGGTAATTCTAGAAAGAAAATAATAGCATGAAAAGGACATAATGCATCTAGTTATTGATATTAATTGATTTTGCCCATTTTCCTGAAATCCTGTATTGGCAATGCCCAATGCATCTTACTAAGCAAAGCAGGAAGACAGCATGTTGTCATTTAAACATCTCTCTAGAGACTGCCAGGCTTTACAGGAAAAGCAACTGAAAAGGAGAGGATCAAGTTTAATGAAAAACTGTCTGCACCACCTTTTTATTCAAAAATTAACTTGCTTTTGCAAGTGAGAGTTTTCATTCAACCTATTAAATGTTATAATTAAATTTGTGGGAGTTTTTATTATTAAATAATTGTTGGTGATACACTATATTACAGTAAAATCCTACCTAATGGTATTGTCATTCTAGAAGTAAAACCTTAAATATAAACCAATGCAAAATAATTACCACAAGTAAAAGTTGTCAATAATTGCATGTATTTGCGAAAACATTTTTCCTTTACTCTGCTATATAGATGCACAAATTATGCCAATTGCTACCAAGAACTTAGTTGTTCCTTAAACAAAAGGTAAAATGCGCATTGTAAATGGCAAACCTTCGTATTTTATAAATTTCCAGTTTCAATTTTTTTGGTATTATACATAATTTGCTAAAGCTTGATTTTATTCCACTGGCAAGCAAGAAGACGATGAAGCTTTTTTGCAAGGTACTACCACCAAATATTCTTACTGAGCACTTATTACTGCTGGACTCACTATAACAGAGGAGGTGTTCATAGCATGACAATATAGCTTTGCCACCTGCAAAACTGCTTATAGCCCTAATTAAAAAAAAAATCAACCCAACTTTTTAAAGTAAATACTGTGGTTTTTTTCATTGGAAGAAGATAATACATAGGAATTACAAGGGTTTTAGTGCGTTGCTAACATGATTTCAGTATAACATTTTGGACAGTATATGTGAGACAATAAATACTTCATGAAGTTCAACTTTCTTCACATAAATTTGTCTTCTACCAAAGATAGCCATAAAAATATATTACTAGAGCAATGACAGATTCTAGTAAAATTAAATTTGAAAAGAAAGCTCTACTCCTGGTAATGGTGATATGACTGGACAATCACTCAGTATTTCCTGCAGGATGTATGACAGGAAAACAGTAGATAAGAATAATAAATTAGAGTAGGAACTTTTCATTGCCTTAACAATTATTAGAACTGATTTCAGCAGTTAGGGATAAAAGACCACGTCTCCAAACATGGAATCACAAAGACCACAGTTCTCTTTCACACTAATCAAAGACTAATATGTGTCGTAGGCATTTCCCAGCACAACTCCTTGCAAAACAAAAGTATGGATAAATTATACAGTATTTTGTATAACTTTTTGTATAACTTCCAAAATTTTTTCTTAAGCTGTCTTGGGAGGCACAAGTACACTTCCATCATATATACATGCTTACAGAAAAATCTTTACACAATGTTTCAGATGTTGAACTTACTAGGAATAGGTCTAAGGACGTCAGGAATGAGAATCTCCACCAAAGCCTGGTACATCACATGGTCACAGTTACACATCCATTTCAGAATAGACTCATTCTTGCACAGAGTAATCAGCTTTGCTTTAGGAAGTCGACTTTCTATTTCGCTCAGATTGCTGGTGTTAAAAAAATGTAGTAAATTAATAAATGATAATGCATTTATGGCAACTAGGGGCATGGTTTAGCAGCTAACAGGGCAGTGCTAGGTTAACAGCTGAATTTGACTTTTCTGACCTAAAGTTTCTATGATTCCATGATCTACAGCAGGTAAAAATCTGGGTGTTAAAATGTACTTTTTTATACAGGTGTCACAGATATCTCAGTTGCACCCAATATAACTTATTTACAGGTTGTCTCACATGGAAATGGTTTTTAAAAATGTCTCCATAATTCTCCTAAAGCTCATAAATAGTGCAGACATATGAATGATGTTTCTGGCTTAGAAGTGGTGGATTGAATATTGGGAAAAGACAACTTCACTCTAGCTGTCCATGCAAAATGGACATGGATGACACAACTGTTTCCAACAAGACTGACCTCTGGCATACACCCAGGCTATACAAAACTGCCAGACAGCATAAATTTAATTTGGAAAATAATCATAGGGGAAAAAATTACTATGTTATAACCAATATGATTTTTATAATTTCACATTTACATTATCATGAGACACATTAAACATCGAGAAACATTTACTGACCTTGGTTCATTTACAGGAGTGCCATCAGGTGGAGCAGAAGGAGAATAGCGCCAGAAAGTTTGCCATAATTTTTCTATCAGGCTGAATTGAAGATTAACAACCACATCCAGTATTGCCTGAAAAAATGAAAGATGAGATCATATTGTCTTTTACCCAGAATCCCTCCACTCCCAACTCCAACTAGATCTACAGCTCTTTTCCTTCATCACAAAGTGGAATCAAGGCAAACCGTATATTTCTCAAGTTAAATGGTACCTGTTTTATTATCTTTGATACCCATAAATCATCCAGCACTATAAACTGTGCACACAGACTTGCATAAGGCTTGCATGGAAGCCTCTGGGAACTAGTATGGCCTATGTTTACTATGTAAACATATCAGAGGAGTTTAGGCACAGAAAATATTTACTGCTACTGCAAATAGAAAAGTAAACCTGACATGTTACTCCTTTTCATAACGCCTTTTAAGTTGGAAGCACCTTCAAAAATAATTTTAAAAGACATATTGTTAAGTATCAAATGTGGTTTAAATGTCTTAATGTTTCTTTGATACAAGAAAAATGTTACTGCTTTTAAAAATAAAATAAAATTAGAATCTAACCTGATTTACACTTGCTGTTGACTAAACCAAATATCTCCATACACAATCTAAAGTCTAACATTCTGAAAAACGTACATGTAATAACATTTTATTCTCAGTATTTATTACATATTACTCTTTCCCCTGTAAAGGGAATCATTCAGAAAACCCTTTTTGTTCTCGTTTTCATTGAGATAAGTAAAATATTGTGGGGAAAGTCACATGCCAGTATTATGGCTACAATATATTGGACACTATTTCTCCTGTACTGGCCTTCAGTAAAAGTCGTAAACTTTTGAAAATAAATGGTTTATAGGAAATACCTCACAGTGCTCTCGATAAAGACTCTGTAGTGATTTGATGTCCTCAAAGGTAGTACCATCTGGCAGAGAAGATATTTCAACTTCTCCAAACTCTGGCAGTACTCGAGATGCATCTGTTGTCATGACAACATAATGAAAGAAGTGCCAGTTACAGTATAGTTAAAAAAAAATCTAAGGATTATACAAAGAAATAAATTCCAAAAGGTCATAATATTCAAAGGAGAAATTATTTCATACCTGTTGCATGCCAAAATATTAAATACATTAATAATTTTTAGTAAAAAATAAATACAAAATTATACTAGAATAGATTACAATGCTATCGTGTACACAGTATACATATATGGAGTACCTAACACAGGCTTTTTCAGACTATTACAAAGAAAATATGTAGAGTCAGTGCAGGAGAGACTAATCCTTCAATAATTTTTTTGTTGCTCAGCTGAAGAGCTTCCATGCAGCCAGGTGTGATGGGGCTTAATAAACTCAATATACATTTTTACTTGACATTTACTAGACTTTTAAGTAGAGCCAATGTGTGCTTTTATTATTTGCCACAAATGTTTCTGGGAGACAAGCTGGTAAGATAAAAATACTGGACTGAAAGATACCTGGAAAAGAAGATTCAAAACATTTTAATGCTATCCTTATGCTCCAAATGGTTTTAGTAATAGCAAAATCAAGCCAAAGGATTTGGTGGCTGATAGGCACACTGTATCAGCACAGCCAAGGATTCTTTTTACATAAACAATTAACTAAATTAAGATTTGTTTCTGTGACTGGAATACATGCTTAACTGGTCAACAAATCCACAATTTGGATATTTTTAAATGTGACCTTTGAGTTTTCAGTTGAAACTATTTGTCTTTTTCCACTCACAACACTAGAACATCCCTTCAAAACAGCCAGGAGTGGCTAACCTGCATAGTGGTGCAATGCCATCCCCCTATGCCAACTTTCACGAAATAAAATGCACTGTAATGCACATGAAGAAAACAACTTTCATAGCAGGAATTTCAATATGCACATTTAATATAATTATGCAAAGCAACTTCATATTTATGTAATATGAAGTATACCTCACACTGGTTTTCCTAATTTTCCTCTTATACTGACATTATGCATATTAAATATTACATAAAACTTAAATTACATAAAGTGTAATTTAAGTGCCTTTTGGTTCTGTTGAGAGTAAGGATTTTACAGAGGGCATGATAACTTCAGATGCAACTATTTTACTTGTCTGGCTTGATATTCACTGTGAAAACAAAGTTCATCTTACTTATTTATATAGCAGTATAAAGCCTGCTTTTGTACCTAGAAACTGTTGATGATGTTGACTTTGGGCAATTACAGTTTGTTCAACAGATGTGCCTGTCTGTTGACCACTTCCTGTGAAGCCATCTGCAACTCCATCCACTTTCTGCATAGGCTTATACCTGCAAAATATCAAGTACAAAATTATCCTTTCTGTTTACTTCTTCACAAATGGAACACTGAGTTTGATTTTTCCAGCTCAAAATACAATTTTCAGGAAAAGTGTCAAAAGAATTTGGAGATTCTTACTTTGTAAAAAACAGAAGGAAAAAAACACTAAGGGAAGCCAGAGTGTTAACAATGCATTACAGAATTCACAAAGGTGGTATTCCAGCAGTACTCCCAATTTCTGCTAGAATTTAGCATAGTAACAGCATATTGTAACACTGGCAAATTTATACCAAAAAAAAATAAAATCCTTCCCTTTCCACACAGATTGACATAATTTTGTAAAACAAAGGTAATGTTTCATGACTTTTAAGAAGAAACAACAATACTGTCTCATGATAATGGAGACTTCAAAACAAGCACTTTTTGATACTGAAGTTATGCAAATCCAAAAGCTTCATGGTTCCCAAATTAAGAAAAGGAATGACGAAAAATGAGGCATACATTCAGTCTACAGTCTTTGCTGAAGAGAACTAGAAGTATTTATTCAACTAGATGTGTCTGATAGAGATGGTAGAATTGGTATAACTACCCAGAAAAAAAGTATATTGACTGCAATTTACCACTAATTTAAAAGACAAAAGAACCACTAGAAATATTAATAAGCTGACAAAAGAGAAACATTCCCATAATAATGAAAATTACAATACTCTGTTTTTAAGTTCCCTCTTAATAAATCCTGCTAGAATTTTTCAATACACGTGGATAACAATGATAAGAACACATACTGTTATATATGAAACACTGAAGTTAAATACCAAGCCTTCTACAGCACAGTACTTTTCATGTAACAGCTACCTGTTGTGCATAATGGTACCTTGCAGTTCCCATCCATCATCAACACCTTCACAGATTCTCGCAGCAGAGCTTAGGATTGGTGTGAATTGAGCCTGAGTTGGGTGCATGTTGGTGCAGGTACACGTGTGCAAGTGCAAAACACGGGGCACGGAGGAGTGCACTAACTGCACACAGTGCCATATGTGTGATTTTGTTCAGATATAATCAAGGAACATACTGACTTAAAGTTAAGAAAATTATGCCAAACACATTTAGGTAAGGGAAATAAGGGAACTATGTAAGACATACAGTGGTCTTAAAAAAAATAATCTAGCAAATAATACAAAAAGAAATATCCAGTCCTAACATTTTATATAATGAAATTCCAAAATCACTTTTTCTTTGTGAATCACGAAGAAGATGAGATGTGACAATGTTTAGCTGCTTGGCATCATTTTTCCAGAAATAATTCTAGTTAGACCATATGTTTTGGTGCACATATGTAATTTTGAATGCAAGTGAATGAAATGTCTAAGTGAATGAGACTGAGTGAGTAAAATAAGCTTGCTGGGAGATTTTGTAAATATCTATCATCATTCCTTACTATAAAATCCTGCCATGGTTTTTGTATTAAGCATTTCTACATGATGTTATTATGAGACATCTCATGCTCCTGGTATTATGCTCAGCAAAAGATAGTTAAGACCATATATCTTACCATGAGCTTCCATTTAGTGTTGTAACTAATCTGTACTGTCTGGAAATGACAGTAAAATCATTTCAGATCAAAATGATCTTTTGTTTGAAGTTAAAGTTTGAAAAGTTTGAAGTTGAAAGTTTGTGTTTTCCATATCTCAGTCGTGTACAAGGACACCAAATATGCTTGGTACACTATACCAAACTGTTCATTCAACTGAAGGTTTTTGCAGGAGTCAGTGTTCTAAGATGATTTGCTTGATGTGGTGCTCTTCTATCGATTAATGTCATGAAATTATGCATCTAATGTATTTTACTTTAGGGCAATATGACTGGCTAGTAACACCAGTCAAATCAAAATTAATTTTCAAAGATTATTAATTTTCAAAGATAATTAATTTTCTGTTTAACATAGTTTTTAATATGCATATTCACACATTCTTTCACCACCAGTACAGCCCTGTGCTGCAGTTTTCAACTACTTCAGAGCCTTCACAGGTTCCTCAGGAACAACAGATACTAAGGGAATCTACTTACGTGTACTTGGAGGCAAACCACTGTGGTCATATTAATTTTTCACAGGGACATGAAATAAATTCCAAGCAACTTAATTTAAGTTCTCTGATAAGAAGTGTGAACATAAAATGATACAGCAATGAAAAGAAACAGGAATGTTTGAAATTAAAGCTCTTACTGCTTTTATTCATCTTGTGGGACAAGAATTCAATATAGTTAAGAAGAATCTGTTCATATTAAAGGTAATTTTATCATTATTTATTTTCTGCAAATTTATGACAATTTCTAGGCAAATATTCTTTCACTTTTGACTGGTGCCTGACATCATTGACATCAACTGGGTATTCAACACACTTTTGTTTTCACAGCAAAAAAGCTGAACAGGAATTTAAACTTGTCTATGTAAGGAAAAGACTTGATGAATGAGAAATAGTGTGAATAGTTGTGTTTCACACCTTACCTCTGTTTCTGCTGCATGGGCTGTTGTCTCATTGCCATATATTGCATGTCCTCTTGTAGTCGATTAAGAGGAGAGTCTGGCTTGACCCGAATCCCATAATAATGATATTTGGAGTTCCCCCTTTATGGAAGAGCAAGCATTAAAAGAGCAGTAATACTAGTTTTACGTATTTTCTTTACATTTACTTTAAAATTTACATTGACTGGAAAACAACACACACAAATCAGGTCTGGCTCTCCAGTCATACCTGTTTTACATGAGTGTCATTTTACTACCTTTGGGAAATTAACTCACTCTCTTAAACAAATATTATCAGCAATACTATCTTGCATTCCACTTCAGTAAGAAAAATAAAATGCAAATAAATACAATTTATTAGTATGGGCAAATAGCATTCTTAGTGATTTCCAAATAGAAAGTTATGTTTTTATTTGTAATGATAAAAATCTGAAGTGTAGTTACCAAAATATAAACACATTAACTGTCAAAAGCAGAAGAAATAAAACTATAATAGCATCTTGAAAAAACATAGAACTGTTCAACATGAAGAAACAGAACTGACAGAAAAACACTAATATTTTAATGCAGGTCTTATGTATTCTTTTCCCTAGCAGACTAGTTTCTTATCCATAATTATTACCTTTATTTTTTATTATAATTCAGGATTTCAATTGCACAAACCTAGTTCCAAGTCTTCTGGTCCGTAGTCCCATGAAGATTGACCGTATGAGTTTTCCAAAGGAGGCAGCATTGACTGGATCCAACTTGTGCTCCTGACAGTGTCTTAAGTAATGGTTGTAAAGGGTACTTCTCGGAAGGCTCACTCCTTCTGCAGTTTCATAGTTGTCTAAAAGCCACTGAAGCTATATCACATACAAAACAGAAAGAAAATCACCCGATTATATACTTTATTGAAAATATTGTAGCCATACAGCATTAACTTCTGACAGTTGGAACCATTCTTCAGGTCTATTAAAAATTACTTCCTTCCTCAGAGTGTCTTTAAATGTTAGTTAAACAATAATGCTTTAATATCTTCAGTATTACAAGGGAATAGCAGAATTCATTGCACTTATGACCTCAGGAAAGTGCCCTTTTCTTAAAATATTTTTGATTCAGTACCACACATCAGTATGCAATAAAGGTATCTATGCTTTGGAGACAAATTGTTAGTACCACAAAGAAATAAAGGAATCATGAATGTAATACACATAAATTGCAGAAAACAAACTCCTTGGGCACAATAGATAATTAATGTATTTGTAAAACCGAAAATGATACTGTTTCTCTTTGTTGTTAAAAAACATTAAGATACAGATTAAAAAAAAGCTACTGCATAAAAGTCAGAGAGCTACCTAGGTAACATGGAAAATAATTGGTACGTCTATGAATCATTAGGGATACAAACCCTTTCAGCTGTAGCCTGCTTGCCTTTGACTTCCAAATGGAACAGAATGAGGTTCTTGGAAAAACAGTAAGCTTTTCATGTAATTGTGGTAGATAATTAGAAACATGCAAGAAGAGACATTATGTAACATCACTGCATGTTCTAAGTACAGCACACTCATGAAACACCTCTAGCTGTTGCTAATACACAAAAAAAATGTTAAAAGGACAATTTAATACTCCTAGATTTAGTATTAAAGGAAAACGACAAAATATAGCAAAACCAACATAGTCTGAGAATACATTAAATTTTACTGGTTTTGTTTTTTGATAAGTCAACATTTTCCTTATTTTTCCCAGTACTTGTCACAGATTGCTAGAATTTTCTCACCTCTAGAAAAATACAGAAAGAAGATGCAAATACTTCCAAGACATAAAATTTTTAGCTTGGTTTGCAGGCAATTTTGCATTTCAAATAAAGAAAATGAAGTACATTTAATCGTGATTTATGATTGTTTTATATGTACTAACATTCACAAGTGCTTCCAAACTGAGGATTTGTCATTTTGAAATATAGCTGAAGAAAAGGTATAATTGTTAATATTTGAGTTTTGTGTGAATGTATTAAACTTATTTCACTAGTGATCTGACCTAAGCCTGTCTTGGCTAACAAAGGTAATTATGACTTTCAGTGGTTGCAGTCTATCCATACTGAAAATCTGTTATTACATTTCTATTTGTATTAATACATTTATATAGCGTATGTCATATATTATTACATCTAGAATTGAATCAGAACGATACAGAACTTGAAGTACTTCTGCTTTTCCCAAGGGGAAAAACTCTGTCAATCCCAAAAGACTGACAAACAAAAAATTAATTATTTTGCAATTAAGTTCTGTATGTAGCATTAAAGATATTTTCCTCCAGATGGTTTCTAATCTATTATTAATCACTTTGAGTGCACTTCATTAATTATATGAATTTCTAACAGATGTTATTTCAAACATAACTTGCATTATTCAGCACACAAAAAGCCAAATCAAAAGTTAAGTGCAATACTAGAATTTTTGCTCTTGGAACGAGTTACTTAGTAGCAAGGGCTTGAAATCCTTACTTCATAGATTATAGCCTGGAAGAAAAATTGCAGTTAATTCATGATTTTAAGAGAAAACTGAACCCAAACATTATTGTAAACAACTTTTTAAAGAACCCAAACACTTTTCCACCCAGCTGAAATACAATTCTAAAATTGTTCAGGTTTGAGTCGTGGCTTATGAATTTGTAGTACTGACCATAATGTAATGCTAAGATGGGGAAAGGTATGAAATATTCACAGAACCAGACCTGTTATATTGAGTGTGATTTCAATTAATCTGCAACATTTATAAAACACTCAAGTATCAATAGGCTGAATAAGTTGATCCCATGCAGAAATACATCAAGAAACAAAAGAAAACAGAGGAGAAATGACAAACTCCTTGAAATAAGAACTCATGTATTTAGGAAAACAAATCCTACAAAACCTCATTGAGGTAACAAAGGTTGAAAATTTAAATCCCAAACTAAAATGTTTCCACAAATTAATTTATCACCTTCTAAGTGTATAAGGTAATTAAAAACACAATTTAGATTCTATTTTAAAATCTGTAAAGAAAATTATTTAATAAATGCCAAACCAAACCATTAGAAGGCAAATTCAAGAAAAGTTTTGAGAGACAAAGTGTACATCTACACTTAAACTTCCTTTACACCATCCTTGAGTTTAAAGACAATAAGCATTCCTTTAAAAACAGGCAAAACATCCTGTAAGCTTGATACAGATTTTAAATTTCTTTCAAAATGACCAAAAGCAGGAAAGACTTTTTGCCATAAAAATGTGTACCAGGGTTGTTTTAAATTTTTCTTTCCCCATAGAGTCAAAGATACATCCCCACCACAGTATTTGTCACAAAGAGTTCACAGTCAAGAGTACCATGGTAAGTCTTCACAGCTGGAAAGACTGTGATCTTCTGTACCAATCCTGTTATTGGGAAGACACAGTGAACAGTGCCTAGAACTAGGAATGAGTGAAACACAGCTTACAGAGGCACTGCAGCTTATCTTGTAATCTTTCTTAGTTTTATACAAAGACTTCCTAACAGATTTAAACACAAACTTAGAATAGTTCTAGTGTTTTAAGTCTTTCTAGATAGTTCTAAAACATTCCCGACAAGGTTACAGTCTGTTAAAAATGACATTAAAACAATCATTTTGATATTATTAGTCAAATAATATCTATTATTATTTAAATAATAATTTTGATACCACCTTATCTTCAAAATAATTTTTTGTAAGCACAAAAGGTGGAATTTAAAATTTCTTTCTGTATATAATTTCCTGTAACTTTTTATGATACAGTTTTCCTCTAAATTTTAGGGAAAAAAATTTTAAGGAAAAAAAGTTTGCCTAAATTCCCACAAAACATTTTTAATTTCAAGTTCAACAAAACCAGACCCCTACAGGAAAAAAAAATCCAAATCCAAACCCAAACCTTCTAAAGCATACATTTTAAATTTAATTTCCAAAGGATAATCTCTACTATCATATTCTACATTTCAGACTGCAAATTAAATTTCAATTTCTTCTGCAAAGCAATAATGGTACTTGAATTTATATAATAAGCAAAGCTGAGAAGGAAAAAAAGTAATATGAATACATACCAATCAACATGGCAAAAATACAAAATTCAAAACCATAAGAACCAAAAGAAAAAACCCAACATTTCAGAAAGACTAACAACTTACAAAGTAATAACATTAATTATATAATAAGTTTAAAATTAACTTGGTCTTTTTCCTTTATTTTAAAATTTTATATAATGAACTTATCACTATATTTAGAGATCATGTTTTCCCCAAATATCTTTTAGCTTTGCCTATGAAACGTTAGACTTCCAGTGTAAGAACAAAGTAAAAGGCAGATGAATAACACTTTTCTGTGTACTTCAAATTAAGGCACTGCTTTCAATTTTTACCAGGTCTTCAGAGATCCTTAGGATTCTTAAATAAGTAATTTCAAAATAAACTCACTAGTCAGAATAAACGAAGAAACGCCTAGCAATAACCTAAATATATTATTTAGGTGCGCTTTTTCTTCTCTTCCTCTTCACTTGCCACAAAATTAGTATACGGTACACAGTTCTTATGGTACACAGACAATTGTATTTAAAATGCCAAAAGCCAGCTAATTTAGAATTAATTGAACCTTAGCTTGACATTTACACTGTAACCCGCAAAACAGTCAAATGTGTTAACTCATCCTAACACAGGTGTACAGCATAGGAAACAGGTAACACTCTGCAATATACCATAAAGACATTTAATCTGACAAAATAAAGCCATGGGAGGTGTAGTAGAAGATTACAAGCAACTAAGATGGGAAGATTAAGAGCAAAAAGTAATAATAAAATAAAACAAACATTTAGAGGCAGGCTAAGCATGCAGAACAAGCAAGAGAGAGTGTATGTGAAGAAGAGACAACTTACATGGCTGTTGAGAAGAGAGCTTCTGTGAGTGGACAGACCATCAGACTTTTGCAGTGTCTCAATCGCCATTTCAATCTGATAATAGATGTCATTAAAAAAAGGACTCAAGATGGGATAGTAAAAAAGCCTGATCAGAGAAGTTTTGACAGATTCCTTACAGATCAACAGAAATGCCTGCTTTATTCCTGGCTAGGGCATATATTTTATTAAAAGGCCTCATTCTAGAGTCCCAGTGAACACAAGCCTCCTCAATGAGGTCAGAAAGTCCTTGCACATATCCAATTTTGCTAGCATGTATACTGCAGGATCACAGCCTCAAAGTTCATTTTACCTTCCAAACTGCTCAGAATGAGCTCAAAGAAGTAGAATTATTGGTGAGCTGCACTGAAATAAAAATAACCCTGACTGAACAAAAACATAATCACTAAAGTAAAAAAAAAAACCAACAAAAAAAAATTCCCTAAACGATTTTCTGGAAGGCCTCCATATGTTTTCCCTTCAATATACCAGGAAGAAACATGCAGAGCTTGTAATAAGAATTGAATTAGAAACAAAACTTTAACTATCTGAAATCACAGAATCAAATCCCAAACCAAAGTAATTCAATAGGCTTTACACCATTAGTTTCACTGGGACAGGACATCAATCCTTACTCCTGCCAGTACCCTTTGAAGATCCCCAGCTGACAAAGTAAATGGAAAGTCAGGAGTTACACAGACTGCAGGATATGATTGATTTGAAGCCTTTGGAAAAGCAGATTTGTTCACAATAATTTTGCTTTTAAAAAGGAAAAGAAAACACAGTATAACTAAAATACAAAGTAGATTTTTTTCAAATTCAAATGTATGGTTACTCTCGCGTCCATTTTCTTTCTTTTCCTTTTAATTAACAATGGATATTTTGATTTTGATCTGTTTGGCAACAACATTAAAGAAAAAACCTAAGTGTAATTTATCTGAGGGGCTAGAAGAGCAAAAACCAACAATGAAAATGACAGAGACAATGGAATGCACAGTAAGAAAAGGCACACAATTATTAGCTACAATAAATGGCCAAAATGAAAGCAATGGAACCACCACTTAAACTTTTTAAAAAAATACTTATAATTATCTCTGCAAACATTTTTAACGAGCCCTGTCTATCGTACTTCAAATATCACAGCACTAATTACCATTTTAATGACATAATTTATCAATATTGGCTGAATTTACTCTCTGTATAGCCGAAATGGAAAACTACTATAAATGATATTTGAATTTACCTGTAAAACTAGTTTCTCCTTTTTTTTGAGGGCAGTTGACAGGTATTTTAATATATTAGCTGTCAGGAGTAATTTCTTTTAATTGTGTAATATTAGCTTTGCAAGTCTTCAAAAAAGGTACATTATTAAATATATACGATTGCTATGTAAAAAACCATTCTTGCTTGGCAATAATGTTCTTTCTTTTAACAGTCAGACTTGCTTCAGTGGAAAAAACCTGAGATCAAAGTAAATCACACAGGAAAGATCAAATTTTAAAAGCATGCTTCAAGAAAAAAACTACAAGGTCAAAGGATCATTATAAGGTCAGTTTACTATATATTGCAGCCAGAGAGTTTCCCTTCCTAAAAAATAATACAATCAAAGAATTGAGTGTACAGACATTTAAATCCTAAATATGAATGTTAGGTTACATGTACCACAGTGCTTAATCCACAGCAGTACTGTACACCAGGGTTACACTGCCTGCTGCTCATTTCCACTACTGCCCTATTCTCATTTTGTTGCTGCAACTTGTGGTCTTCTTTGTTCAGGGAACCAACCTGCTAAAAAAATTGGCATCTCTAATAATTTCACTCAAAAAGTGGCACTACACGGACTTCTCACTGCCATACTCATTGCATGGCTTTTGGGGGCAACTGTTGGGCTTTTCATAATTTGGGAAATTTTTGTTGCTGGAGTTTCTTTTAGTAGATTTCATGACCATGGCCACTGAAGGCACACAATTTGTGTTCACTTTTAGTACATCACATAAGCCAAGCAACACTGGTCACCACTAAAACATGTTAATTACTTTATCACGCTCAGAAATGGGATCTATATTAAAAATGAGTCTCCACATATTCTACTAGGAGAAGATTAAAGAGAAATTGTTTTCACTACTATTTTGTTCACCGTTTTTAGATAATATTTGAGAAAATGAACTTTAACCTTTATCTGACAGATGTCTCCACAATCCCAGGAACCCTCTTTGCATATAGGTTGTAAAATTACTTTAACTACTTTTGAGCACAAAATATGATTGATTTGAAGACAAATTTTTTAGACACTAAGTGATTCACTTGCCCTTTCTGAAAACTTATGGCTGCTTCTTGATTTACTCTATTGGTGCCCTACAGGGCTGAGTTCTAGGGCCAGTTCTGTTCATTTTTAACAATGATCTGGATACAGGAGTTGAATCATTGGTAAGTTTGCTGATGTTATCAAACTGGGAAGCACTGTAACTGGGAGGCGCTGCTGACTCTCCAGAGACACAAAAGACCTTGCAGAGAGAGGGGAGGGATCTGGACAGAGTGGAGCACTGGGCAATCACTGGTGACATGAAAATGACAAGTCAAAATGCCAGATTCTGCACCTGGGATAGAGAAATGCCAGAGACAAGTCTAAACTGGGAGAGGGGCAGCTCTGGGGCTGCAGAGAGGGCTCTAGGGGTGCTGGTTGGCAGCAGGCTCTGTGGCAGCCCGCAGTGTACCCTGGCAGCCAGGAGGGCAGCAAACCCCATCTGGGCACAGCAAACCCCATCTGGGCACAGCAAACCCCATCTGGGCACAGCAAACCCCATTCTGAGTGCAGCAAACCCCAGCCTGGCTGCAGCAAACCCCACCTGGGCATAGCAAACCCCATTCTGAGTGCAGCAAATCCCATCTGGGCACAGCAAACCCCAGCCTGGCTGCAGCAAACCCCACCTGGGCATAGCAAACCCCATTCTGAGTGCAGCAAGCCCCATCTGGGCACAGCAAACCCCATTCTGAGTGCAGCAAACCCCAGCCTCAGTGCAGCAAACCCCATCTGGGTGCAGCAAACCCCATCTGGGTGCAACAAACCCCATTCTGAGTGCAGCAAACCCCATCTGGGTGCAGCAAACCCCATCTGGGTGCAGCAAACCCCAGCCTGAGTGCAGCAAACCCCAGCCTGAGTGCAGCAAACCCCACCTGGGCATAGCAAACCCCATCTGGGCGCAGCAAACCCCATCTGGCTGCAGCAAACCCCATCTGGGTGCAGCAAACCCCATCTGGCTGCAGCAAACCCCAGCCTGAGTGCAGCAAACCCCATCTGGGCGCAGCAAACCCCATCTGGGTGCAGCAAACCCCATCTGGGCACAGCAAACCCCATCTGGGTGCAGCAAACCCCAGCCTGAGTGCACCAGCCGTGGCACTCTAGAGGTGACCGTCCCTCTGTGTCCAGCATTAGGGCAGGGCCTCCTGCCCAGTGCTGGGTGCAGCTCTGGGCTCCACCATTTCAGAGCCATGGGAAGGTCCTCAAAGGCACCTGGAGAAGGACAAGAAGGCGTCTGGTAGAAGGACTGGACACCATGGCCTGTGAGGAGCTGCTAAGGGCTTGTCTAGGCTGGAGAAAAGCAGCTGAGGGGCAACCTCCTTGCTCTCTACAGCTTCCTGAGGAGGGAAGTGGGGAGGGAGGTGCTGATCTCTTCTCCCTGGGACCCAGTGACAGGATGTGTGGGAATGGTTCAAAGCTGCACCAGGGGAGGTTCAGACTCGCCATTAGGAAGCATTTCTTTACAGAGAGGGTGGTCAACCTTGATGATGCCCTGAGCCCATCAATGTGTAAGGGGCATTTGAACAGAACCCTTAAGAGCTTGCTTTACCTTTGGGTCGGCCCTGAAGTGAAGCAATTGGGCTAAATGATTCTTGTAGGGCCCCCCCCAGCTGAAATATTTTATTTTCTTCTACTCTGCTATTCCAAGGGTTTGGGTTTTCAGGAGGCTGTATGTGACACTCATGCACAGGAAACAGCAGCTACCCAAGTAATAAGTTCCTTAAATGAAGGATCTGCTCCTTAAGTGAAGGATCTGCTCCTTCAAGCTTTTAGGTTCTAAGTTCTGGCCAGGGACTTTTATTTAGGCTGTAAAAAACTGAACACTATGTCTCTATTCAAATAGCACTTAAGCACAAACATGGAATAACTACACAGGTAATACAGTGTGTATTATTGTAATATTTTGTTTACAGCTGAAAGTAATTTTAACATTTAAAATTATATTCTGTAAAAATGCAAAAAGAAGACTGATACCCTTCCGTTTTTAACAATAAGCTGTGAGAGATTCCAGGCACAACTTCCTACATATTTATCTGATATGTTAAATAGGAAGACTTTCACTTATTTGAATACGTGATCAGCCATACATTCCCCCTTTTCTTGTCTTAATAAACTAAAATAATTTATTTAAAAGTTCTGATAACTGAAATATACACTATCAGTCCCATTGCAATTCCAACCAAACCATGTTAGATGTTACACTACATGTAGGAAGACTAATCAGTTTGTACAGTTACAACATAGGCAGTCACTAAATTAGGAGCATTATAGATTGTGAATTTCTTCAATTTACTTTGTTAGTGAGCTAAAACACTGCCATATACTCAGACACAATCAATAAGGAATAAGGATATTCTCCTGGGGTTAAAAACTTCAGCAGTTTGATCCCAGTATGTGCATCTACAATGTAATCCTTACATGAACCACTGATTTGGAAGTTACTGACTGTTTTTGCTAGGTTATGTCTCAGTATTCATTAACATGTTACTAGATAAACAAATGACACATAATAGTCTAAGATGCATATAGCACAGACATAGCAAACACCTATCCCAAACCCACTTTGCAAACAACTCCCTTCCTGTTAGGAAGAAGAAAGAAATAGTGGTTTTCCACATGATTCAGCTAACAATTTCCACAATCAACTAACAATTTAACAATTAGTACAAAATGTTATCATAAGTTGCTCTGAGGAATTAAAAAAAAAAGAAAACAATGTGCAGAAATTGAAGTCCTGGCATTTAGTGAATAATCTGTGTAGCTTACAATTTTTTTTTTTTTTTTTTTTAAATCTGTTTGCATTTGCAAACCACTGTCCACCAGCAGCAGGGCAGGCAGGTGGTATCTTAGTATTCAATACATTGTTGCAACATCTTGAAAAAAGATAGCTACTGTCTCTTTTTCCACAGGCACCTCTCATTCACGATGCTCTTTATCCACTTCCAAAGGTTCACCCTTTCAGGCTTCAAAGGAAGTGAAATTCTAAAGCAGCCATCATCACAATGCTCCATTATGAAGGAATTACTAATTCATCATATGTATACAAGAAAGAAAGGCTGATTTGGTGGTACAGCTAGCTAAGTTCTGGGTACTTGTGGCAATTGTGCCTACCTAAATAAGGAAGAACTAATCTGAAAATACAGGATAAATGGACACAGGTTTTTTGAAAATGTGACAATTTCAGCCTTTTAGGATGCCACAAACATGCATGGTTCATGCTGGCTTTCAGTACTATTTCAGGACAGAGTATTCATGTATATAATATTGCTTTCTGAAACGTGTGCCAGAGGGTTGTGTTAGGCAGACAAGCTTGTGCACAAGAAACAAGCTTGAAAATGAAATTATATTGACCATGTGAGGAGAACTCCTAGTCTGTACAGCTGGGAGACTTAAATCTAAAAGATTTGCATTCCTGTCAATAGAAAAAGCTGTAGCAATACCTGCAAACAGATTCTGTGAAATTTTGTTCAAAATATTGAAACAATACTATGAAAACAGACAGAAAGATACTTTTTTAAGTCTGTGGAATGAAAGAAATGCAAATATGCAGAAAGAGAAGAAGAAAAAAAAAGATGGAAAATAAGTGCAGTATTTTACATAAAGCTGACCTTCAAAGAATGCTGATAAACCTTAAAGACTTTGAAAAAGAAGGGCTTATTTTATTTCTAAAAACTTCCCTGATTAAATCGTAAATATGAAAATTTAATATACATAACAGATACGGGTCAAAATACCTGCTGCAAATGCACACTACCAGTAGTCTACAGGTACATAAAGCATGCATCCTGACTAATGAATACAGCATGCTCTCTAGTGATTATAAAAGAACACATGGAGTCGTTTGGGAGAAAAAGCACACCTCGCAGTCACAGACTGGAAAAATAAATAATGCTTGGAGTTAAATCCAATTACCTTTTCCGTCCCAAATTTTCAAATGTAATGTTATTACCCAGGTCCCAGGGGACCTTGACACAATTCAGGTGGGCTGATGCAAATCTCATGAAATTCAATAATGTGAAGTGCAAGGTCCTACACTTGGGTCATGGCAATCTGAGGCTACAGGTTGGGTGGAGAAGTGTGAGAGCAGCCCTGCAGAGAAATATTTGGGGGTCATGGTTGAGGAACACCTCAACAACAGCTGGCAATGTGCATTCACAGTCCAGAAGGCCAAACGTGTTCTGGGCTGCATCCAAAGCACTGCTGCCAGCAGGGCAAGGGAGGGGATTCTGTCTAACTCAGACCCCACCTGCAGGGCTGCATCAGCTCTGGGGTCCCAGCACAGGAGGAACATGAACCTGTTGGAACAAGTCCAGAGAAGGGCATGAGGTTGATAAGAGGACTGGAGCATTTCCTCATGAGGACAGACCAAGGAAGTTGTGTCTGTTCTGCCTGGAGAAGAGAAAGATGTGTGGAGACCTCACAGCAACTTCCAGGATCTGAAGGGGGCCTGCAGGGAAGGTGGAGAGGGGGAGAGGGACTCTTAATCAGGAACTCTGTGTGTGATAGGACAGGGAGTAATGGGTACAAACTGAAAGGAGAGAAACAAAGGTTGGATATCAGGAAGAAATTCTTTACTGTCAGGGTGGCAAGAAACTGGAACAGCGTGCCCAGAGAGGCTGTGGAATTGCCATGCCTGGGGCTGCTCAAGGCAAGGCTGGATAAGGTCTTGAGCAACCTCATCTAGAGGGAGGTGTCCCTGTCCATGGCAGAGGACATTGGACTAGGTGATCTTTAATATCCCTTCCAACCCTTAACAATCAATGATTCTATGTTTATCTTCTTTGCTAGAAGTTCTCCAACATAGGGTCAAACTGACTAATTTCCCACCTTTTCATCCAGTTATTTGTATACCTAGTGTCTGTTATATACATCTTTAAACATATTCTAAACCTTTTTCTCTGTGATCATTTTCCCCACATTTGGAAAAGAAACCAAAAAATCCCATATAAAAATCTGTTGTCAAGCTTGTCATAAAGACTTTTAAAACATATACATTCCACCTAACACTGAAAAACACATGTAAATACATCAGAGTTGTTCACACCAGAGAACCAAAATAGAGAAACTAAAAAGAAAATTCAACTCAGATCACTATTAAAATCAAATCTGAAAACATTTATGGCATGACAGCCTTAGACAGAGAGGGTGGCCATATTAGGACAAATGTTTATTTAATCAAAACCAAAGAAAACCTGTAGTCTATCAGAAATGATGCATCGATGCCGACAACCAGACTGTTTTGAGAACATCATCATGTCAAGTCTGCTGGCATCCAGTTTATTATGCATTTTCAAACAAAAAGAATTAACACAAATTCTTCCCATGGATTGACGATACCTATTTTTGATATCTTATGATGAAAAAATTTCATTTCTTAAAATCTTTTCAAATCAGAAACTGGAATATTGCATTGGAATAAACTGAGTTTCCAACAACTCAGTTTTTTGATAAACAAATACCAGAAATAAAAATTAAACTTCTAAAATAAGAAACATTATAATTGCTACAGGGCTTTTATGGGGAAGACACACTAAAAGCCAATGAAGCCAGCCTGTATCAGAGGAGAAGCAAGGAGCATAGACAGATGAAGCCAGAATCTAGTTGGGGTAGGGGCGCCTGACCTTAGCAGCAATCATTCTCCCTTTCTCCCCACATTCCTTGTCTTACGAAGATTGCATAATCTCAATGTAAGACTTTACAGTGTAGCTGCAAGGTACTCAAAGGGACAGAGAAATACAAATTATTTTGGTGACATTGCTACATTGAAACCTCTGGAAGAGATGGGGAGAAGCCATGATGCTCCATAGCCTGAAGCAGAAACCAAAGCAGGAGATTTATCAAGGCATAAGATCCACCTGCTACCATTTTTTTACAAAAGCCACTATACTCAGTTGCAGAAATGGTAAGTAAATATCTTGCCTATTTATGATGTCAGACAAAATGATCTAATAATCCTTTTTGCATAAAAGTCAGTGCACTATTGATTCGATCAGAAATGTTTTATTTTATGTTATAATCTATTTAGCTACCTCAAAATTACCACAAAAGTTAAGAAATTGAGGAGGAAAAAGCTCCTGTACCAAGAAGGAAATTAATACATAAAATCTCACCTCAAACGTAAATCCAAATTATAGCCTTTATGCACTTATGTAAGATGTGCTAGTTTTTTCTGAAATAGTTATAAGACTTCCGCTAGAATGGTATGATCAGGATATGGTATTTGCATTGGGCCTTCTTACTTTTTGTTGTTTTCTCTCCAGTAATTACAACATATTTTCATCAGGTGTTATCCTTCCTTTGAAGTTATTCCTTTGCATGCTGTGTTTTTACTAGCAGAACTAATAGTTTGTGGGGATACATTATATACATATAAATTTTGGTTTTATTTTCATGCAGATTTAGGTTTGCTCTGAAATAGGATGAATGTCTGTAACACCATGAGTGGAGACCTCCTATGGTTGGTGATGACTGCTGAATGACAACTGTAAATTGAGGATCAGCCACAAAGCTTGTTAGCAAACAAGACTAATGGGAGCCTCTCACTGACTGACAAGCATAACAACAAATTTATTACTAGAAACTGTATGAATTTTTTAACCTTGTGATATTATGAAATATGGTGATTATATTACCTTTTTTCATCACAAGAAAAATCCTTAGGTGCTTACATATGGGGGAAAAATGGAAGGTGATTTATATTTCATTAACATGGCCATCAATTCAATTTTTTGGAGAATCCCTTAAATGTAGTGGTTCCTATTTAATGAGACCTGCCAGAAACCAAAGAGATGACTCTTTCATGCAGGTTTCAACATGCAAATTTGTTTCAAAGAGACATCCAGCTAGGCTAAACCATTTCTTCTTCAATGCAATCACACACATTCTTGACCAATCCACAAACATACTCACATGAAAATGATAATTTTGGAAATCTGCTTATCTACTGAGCATCTTATATAGAAGTTCTTATAATATGAATGCCTTTCTGGTTTTATCAAAAAAAAACCCTTTTCAGCAAGTAGAGAAAGTAGTTTCATAGGGTAGCAAAGGATATAATGGAAAGAAGCAGTGAAACCAATGGAAAAGAAAAAAGTAAAGAAAAAGCTAACAAAAGTTATTCATGCATACCAACATATACCTTTACTGTATATATGTTGGAATCGTTTTGAGAGAGATAAGTCTTGATATTTTTGCTATAAAAGCAGTGCTACTGCATGCTGTAGCTTAATAAGGACTGCTTTCTTGTATGAATGTTTGACAGAAAATTAAACAAATTAAATAGTACAACCAAAATATTAGCTCTTTATTGAAATTCTGAAGCAGAACTCAGAATTACATTAAACCATAAAGAAAAAGTGAAAATAAAATTAGGTTTAAAAGTCTACCTTTTATTGAATTCTGCATAAAACAAACATCTTACCTGATGAAGAGTAAATTAGATTTTTAATTTATTTTATCTAAAAGCCAGTTAATAAAATTTACCTATTCCATATATTTGACTTTTAACCTGAAACTCTTGTTTCTTCATTTCTTTTAACTTAATGTATCAGAAAGAGTTAACATCATTCATACAATAATTTGTTTATTAGATAATGTAATGATTTGATCAGTGAGGGTGATAAATGACAAAACAAGTGAAGTTATCAGCTGAAAAGAGTAAATAGAACTAGTACCTCTATGGCAAAATAAAGAGAACTTGGGATGACCACATATATTAATAAATAAATTATTATTAATTTCTATATCCTTCTTCTCTATATGAAAATTCTGCAAACAAATTCAAAACTGGGGAAAAATTTCCTGCATATTATTCTAGCAAAACAGTCTGGATACAGATTAGTTTGATCACTCCAATATATTCTCTACACAAGAATGAAAAAAGTTATGATGGTAAAGATCAAATGAGGATCACAACTGAAACAAGCTCTATCTATCAAAGGTGCAATCCAATTAAAGTATTACATTGCTCTATTTCACTCAGTTTAGTTATGCCACCTAGTAAAATTAAAACAGACACAGTCCTTTCAAGTGAGCTTAAACTGAACCTTTAGTGTTTCAATTAATTCTTGTATGTTTCAGCTGAAACACACCTAGCCTAAAATTATTATCTAAAACCATGTTATGTCCCATTTCCTTAGCAAGAAATGCACTTCCGATGTACTCTAATGTATCATTCTTACAGAAGTATACTATACAGAAGAAATAACACACTAAGAAACAGAGGAAATTATTATAGTGCCAAAATGCAATTTAGTAACTGTTGTTTAACTAGCCGTATTTTCTCCTATTCTTAACAATGAGTTGATATAGCAGTATAGAATTTATTTTGCACAACTAAAACAGGCTATTTTACTGACAGGGAAAGAGAAAAATGCTGCTGAAGCCATGAACTTTAGCTTCTGTTCAAGGTTGGCAAATTCTACTTTTAATTTTTGAAAAAAAAATCAAACAGTTTTTTAATTTGCAAAATATAGTGTGGAGTTCTGACATTCAAATAATTCTAGGATTTTCAGCTTCAAAGTAACTCTACTACTCTTCATTTGTGTTTACTGGATACATTTAAGCCTCAATTGTTTTCACAGTCAGTTAAGCATCTGAAATCTGAAAGAGGAATGACACTTTTTTCAGAAACTCTGTTCTTCTATTAAGTCATGCAAAATACAGGGAAATGTTAATATACACTCTTTTTTATAACTCAAGTATAAAATTCTCTGTTGCTAGGAAACCTCCCCTTATGTCACCTTATCCTTAAGGTGGGATACTTACACTATTCATGAATTATGACTCTTCACAATTTTTGTTTTCTAGAAATAATACTGAATGGGTTTTTTTGATAAAGTAATAATTTCCTGCATAGTACCAAAAATTGTATTTACTCATACCAATCACTTTAAGATTCAAATTGGAGAGAATTTTCAGATCATCTAAATTATCCAATACTTTTACATTCGTTCCTAAAAATTAACTCCCCTTACTTTATTGCCTTTTTGAATATTGATGAATCTGTATTATTACTGATGCTTTATCTTCTTTCTACATCTTTAAACTGCTGCTATCCTATGTTTCACAATTCTCTTCCCCATTACTTTCAAATCTCTATGTGCAGACCAGAATACTCAGAAGCATGAGGTAAAAGTACTCCTTAGGGCAGCAAAGGTAAGAGTAGTATAAATCCGTTTTCCTAACTGAAATATAGGCTGATTGAGTAAGTTCTTAGGTAAAATTCTCCACACTCATGTTTATGTATCCACATTATTCTATACCATAGTTGTAACAGAATGCATCTTCCCATAGCACTGTCAGACATTCCCAAAAGAGCTTTTAATCTGAACACAATTCAAGAGACATACCATAGATCAGTAAGAATGAAGTGTTAAAACAAACATATTACCTTGGTATTCTGAACAATGGGAAAATTTTTGAAATAAGCTACCAAAACTATACTAATATCCGGCAAACAAACTGATTAAATGCAGGGAAGTTAGATATACTGATCTCTAACTTACATTATTTAACATTTACGTCTAACAGTTACACTCAACAACACTGTATTTTTCCTATGTTTTCAGAAAAATTACAAAATGTTTAAATTTAACATATGAAATGTAATTATTCACAAGCTGTCAAGGGAAAGGTATGCCTTCATGATTAAGTTTCCACAGTATTCTTACTCCTGTATCTTATACATACATAGTGCTTCTTTCACAAAAAGTACTATGTAGTCCTTATTCTGACAACATAATACTGAAACGCATTCTGTCACAAAAACCATGTCAGTCTGCAAGAACATCTGAGTGACTAAGAGACTAGTCTCAAAGGTTTTGCATCAGTCTGAAATACTTACTGTCGCTGGGGAGGCCCGCGTTGTGTGAGTCACTGTATGACCAGAATTTTCCATTGAATTGCCAATCAGATAGGTCCCTCCTGAGCTGCTAATGAGTTGTCCTCCTGTTACGCCCATCTGAATCCCTCCAGTGCCCACCATGCTATGAGACGAGACCACTGTTGTCACCTGTGCAGAACTTCCTTGAGTATCAAAATAATTTCCCCCAGTGTTTTGACTGTACATCTGGGTTTCTGTGTAAGGATAAGTTGTTGATCGGCTTCAAGAAAAGAAAATAAAAGAAAAGGAAAATACATTATTTGTATTTCATTTAGCTGAGGGTAATGTTATAACTCTAGAAATTGATTTACAAAAACTAAAATCAAATAAGATTGGCAAACAATCCCTGTCTCCTCAAAGAATAACAGTTAATCAAGTAAAAGATTTACATAACTAATTCAGTGTCAATGGTAAGCCAATTATCCACTGAACATTATAGAAAAAACGTCAGTCTTACATGAAGAGGAAGAGAGAAAGGAACAACAAAAACTGAAGGCAGGCACATAGAGCTAATTGAATTATTAATATATTGTAAAATAATATACAAAGCTCCAACTGCATCAACATTTTTTTTTTAATTTGACAATAGAATTTCAATTTCAAGCTGGATGCTATATGTTTTCCATAATGTGTAGTCTGCAAAGTTACAAACAATTCATACAAATGTCAGCTAACAGAGTCCAATGTTCAAGAATCCTCTGTTGTCTATTGTTTTTAAATTCACTGAAACTCTTGACTGAAGCTTGAAAATCTGACTCTACTGGTATTTTGGGAAATGCAGTTATTTTTACAGGGCAAATTCAAAATTAGACATTAATTAATGTAATGATAAAGAAAGCATTTAAGAAATAAAGCCAAACAGAAGTATAACTTGTAAGAACATTGCAAATATTAGAGAAGTTAAAGGAATGCAACAGTAACATTTTAAAAATAATTATCAAGTATGAATCATCTACATGTCATAAAACATTTCACCCTAATAAACTATTCAGCTACTGAAACCTTCTCATGTCTTTCATGTTCTTATTTACTTATTTTGAATCATTATTCTTCATGTGTTATTATCTACTTATAATTTTTGAATCTGTATACGTTCCCACAAACTAAATTTCATATTTAACTCTATATATTTCAAAATTATAATAAATAGAATTAATTATTTCAAAGACTGGATCTTTGTACGTTCTCAAGCATGATAACAAGTAAAAATCAGTCAGCTGACCCAACCATCAATTTTCATACTTAAGCATAAAAATCTGTAACATTTCTTGTATTCTACACGCATTATCAATTTATATGGCTTGTAACTAAACAAGTTAAAAAAAACACAACAAGCAAACAACAAAACCCCAGACACTTTTGTACAGAAACACAAGAGGTGGATGCAGCACTCATGTTTTATGCAATAAACTGATTATCAAGACACATATGCAAGAACTTGAAGTCAGATTTTTCTTCGCCTTTGTCTATACAATATTTATTTTTAAATTAATATAGAGAAAAAGTCAAGGGAATTTACTGGTTTTTATTTATGAAAACTTATGTAAGATTACCTAATTAGTAAACAACAAATCCAGAAATTATAATTTCTTGTTTACCTTCGGAAAAGCATTACTTCTAAGTGATTGAGGAACATAATAGTACCTCATCAACAACTAAAGTCAGAAATTTTGCTTTGTTAACTATGGCTACAACAGTTTTTCTCTTCCCCTGTCGAGACTTCTAGAATCTCCAGACTTAAGTTTCAAAATCTGAAATGTTTCATAAGCCTCATACTACCTTATTCCCTCTTACCCCTTTTTAAGCTACTTAAACACTTTCCATTTTATTTTGATTATTTCGAAAACCTCAAGATCAGCTGCAAAAAATCTTGAAGCTAATCCAAAAGAAATGCCTTGCAGTCTGCTGAAAACAAAGTAAAATAGTTCTTTGAGGGACTAATGCTCAAACAGACATTTAATCTATTAACCTTTCTTTTGAAAGTTAAAATCAGTTGATCTTTGCATTGCAATAACCCATGTATGTATTGAGATACTGTGCAGGTCCTGCTTAATCTGTTCTCTCAAGCCAAGGTATCATGGTGGTACCTTGTCATACCTTTGGGATACTGTTTATCTTAGAACCATAGGAAAGCTCTACTGAGTTGTTAAGGTGCAAAAACCAAAATGAGTGAACGCTGCCTTCTTCATCCCTCCCCATGTGCCACATCTAGATGTCTTGTGAACAATTCCAGAGATGGTGGCTCCATCACTTCCCCACACTGCCTGTTCCACATCTTGATCACCCTTTGAAGCAAAGAGATTTTTTCTTAATGTCTAATCAAAGTGCCCCTGGGTGCACCTTGAGGTCATTCATCTGGTGATGAACACAATAACCACCAGCAGACTGGATGTTGCCTCTATCTTTACATCTGTGAACAGTGCTATGCAGCAGAGGACGAATGTACGGAAATGTTGTGATGTAGGCTCAGGGGAAACATGGAAATCATGGAAATTATAACCAAGTGACTGACACTGTAATTTCTCTCACAAGAGGAAAGAAAAATCTTGGTATCAGCTGTCATTAAGGAAAGTAATGAAAGGATAAGATCATTGTTCCTGCAATGCTGCAAGTCCTTGCTGCAAGTACTTGCAATACTGCAAAATAGACATGACTAGAGGAAATACACTGTACAAAAGATGCAAGGAGAACAACTCTCACTTGCAAAAGTGGAATTGAATATTGGAAGCAATGCAAATCCTACAGAATGCTTCTGATTTTGAAGAAAATTTAGCCACAGATTTGCTGTGGAGCAGCAGATTAAATATATGTTTGCTTTTACCTTGTTAAGGTATATCATATGTATCATGTGTAGACCACTATATCACACACAGTCTCTAAATAAGGACTGATCGTAACAGAGCACCTATTTCTGCTTATAATAGCACTCTGTATCAGTGTATCAATGGGACACACATCAATGGGTCCACCTCCAAAATGAACACACTCTTCCGTTTGGTCCAACAACCAACCAGGTTTTCTAGAACACCCAATCATTGGAGACGATTTAGGAAACCTTTCAAAACAGAGATCAACAGTGAACTTAAAAGTGAGATGCAACTATTATTATACACAATAATAATTGCAACTTAGCAAAGACACATTTAATTTAATAAAAATTATTCAATCTGAAAAATTAAAAATGCAGCTGAATAAGATGATTTAGAAAGTAGTTTTTAGAAACCATGTTTTTAGAAGGCAGACTTAAATGTTTTAAGGTCATTGCACATGGTAACACAACCCTTTAAAATAAAGTTGCAGCAAAGATGAAAATAAATTCAAATAAGGAAGTGATCTTCTATTTCTTCACAGCACTTGTAGCACAAATACATTATACTTTCTTAAATAGCCTGACACATATCATATTCCTTCCCACTGCAAAGGTTTTAAAAGCATTCTAGCATTCCTAGCTCTTCTCTCCTTTAACAGCAGCATATAAAATCACACAGGGAGTAATCTCAAAGTTTTCTCGCTCTTTATGAGAACACATGGATGATTAACTCTTGCTTGTGATAGCAGGAAGGCAAAAGAACCTGATAGCTCCTACTACTGAAACATTGTGAAGCGCTTTACTAGAATGTGGCGTCAGAAGAAAGCTCACCAGTTACAAGTAAATTTAAAGTCTAAGCAGTTAGGCTACAGTATCCTAATTTCCAGAAGGCTGAGCAAACTAGATCATGTTTACCCTGAGAGCAAGCAACAAAGTCAGGCACCGTGCGAATTCAGATTAAGCAAGCACAGAGCAGGTGCCTGATGTTTAGATGCCGCACTAGAAATTAACAATACCAGCAAGAGTCAGACTAGCATTGCAAGGTACAATAATCCAAGGCATTTCCTATTATGTCTCATTGCTTGCTTTCATACATTTTATGATTTACAAAAAATAATGTTAGAAATAAAAGAGATGGAGTTGTAGTAAAAAGTTGTTTAAAACACTTTTTTTTTTTGCACATGAAACCAGAAAATAATTAATTTCATTAAGTGCCAGCATTACCACACAAATCAATTGCAAAGTCTTACCCTACATTACAGACTCTAATACAATGTTACTGAGCTCAACTTTTACAGACACTTCTATCTCTTCAAAGACACTGACATTCTGAAAAAAAAAAAAAAACAGAACAGTGGCACAGAAAGAGTAAACTTGTTCTCGTCCTTCCCTAGTTTTCAGCACGCACATGCACACACTGGAAATATTTAATAGCCATCTGCACCTATGATCAGATTCTATGTAAATATCCAATCCATCTGACCACTATGTATAAGTGTTCAACCTTAGAAAACCTCCAAACAAAAAATTCTTTCATGTCAGAAAAATATCCTCAAACTCCTTTAAGTTTTTAGGATCATTCTGTGGTCCTTTAGCTAATAGACAGCTTCACAGAAACTAAAGAGAACAGAATCCTTTAACTAATACTGACGGAAAGGCTTACCATAGCCAGATTCTGCAGGTGATGTATCCTAAGCAAAGGGAAGAAAAGGAAGTGCCATACACCTTGAGACTGTCACAAGACAACATGATACAGCCATTTAATTATAATAGAGAGGCATTTATTAGCCATAAAAAAGAACTGAGGTCTTCAACACCCAGTCCAAGACCATTTTCCATGTGGAAACAAAGCAATAAAAGCACACACAATGCACAGCTACAGAAAATCACGCAAGCTGGGGAACACAGTAAATGAAAACAAAGGTGCCATTCTAAAAATTCCATTCTCAGGATCTGTAATTTAGACAGTCAAAGAAACATTAATTACATATTTCTAAAATTCTGATTAAGTACAGTAGACCTATAGTCCAAGAAATACAGTATTGTCACTGTTAGGAACATGTCAAAGGGTACACACTAAATCTGCAAGACCTCAGGAGGTGGGCTTGTCAGGCTCTCTTTGTCTAGGCTTCTCTGTCTTCGTCTATGTTTTGTTCCAGTAGTGATTACTGAACAATTAGATAAATGTTACTTAATCTTTTTCCATTTTATCTAAGCTTTCTATGATTGTGTGGTATGAAACATATAATTAAAATGCTGAGGCATTGCTCTAACAAGATGTTAATATCAAATAGCTATTCTGTACAGAATAAACAATGACCCTAGATCAAAACTGTAGCAAAGAGAACCATGAGGTGGGATAACAGTATTGAAGAAGTATCCATTCTGGCAAAAATAGACCACATAAAACAAATTCAGATAAACTATGGAAATGGAAACCAGTGAATACACTGATATGGATAAGGTATATACTGTGCTAGAACACAAAAATAGCTGCAAGTGGACACACTGTGCCACCCTCACCACCCATCATACATTGTCTCCACATAACACCTGCGTTAGTGGAAAATTGATATAATTCTCTCTAACTCAGACAGGAGCCATTCACCTTAGTATGTATAATGGTAGTAAAAGGAAAAGGATAATGTCAGAGAAAAAGGGATAGATACTAGTAACTAGTAGGAAGATAACAATTTAAACTATATTGACAGTAATTACTTTATTTAGTCATTAAGATTTCAGTTAAGGCAATAGTAAAATCTTGGGTTTGCATAAATGGTGCATTTTGCCCACATAAACACCACAAATTTGGTGAAGAACGTGGTTTGGATCCAACAGCAATATCAATCCTTGCACAATCCCAGCAATTAAAACCCTGTATGCTGCATCAGAACTACTGGGTAAACGGCTACATTTTATTAATCTGTTACAATCTGCAAGAAGAAAGTTCATGTTTAGTATGTGGAACCAACTGACTTCTTAACATAGGTGTAGCAATAATAGTCTTAATACATTCTGAACAGCCAGGTAAGCCTGTACATGCCATTGCAACAACAACGCACTTTTGTTTCAGGATGGAGTGACATACTTGACAAGCAAAACTGTTGCTAACTAGAAACAAATGCAGATAACATAATTCAAATATCCTCATATCATACAATGTATGTGACAATTTGTAGGCTACACCCCTTGTATAAGTATATTGCCTCCAATTATAATACAACAAAATAATTATTAAGTATAGACAAATCACGATATAAAATGTGTAGGAAGATTTGTATTACATTAATACAACAATTACACTTGACAAAGAATGTGAAACCTGACAAACTTCTTAGTTTCATAATGCAAAGAATTAGATAACATTTTCCTGATATATATATTTTAAGTGCATCCTCTGTTGCTACTGTATATGGACTTAAATCAGTGCTAGTTTGCAAGTGCTATATTTTAAAATGAAGGACAATTCTTTCACAGAATTGTAGAATGGCTTGGGTCAGGAGGGACCTTAAGGATCTTCTAGTCCAACTCCCCTCGTCATGGGCAGTGAAACCTTCCATTAGTCCAGGTTACTCAAAGCTCCATCCAATCTGGTCTTCAACGCTGCCAGGGATGTGGTATCCACAACTTCTTAGGACGACCTTCTTTGCCACACTCTGAGCCAAGAATTTCTTCATCATAACTGTCTCATCTAAATCTCTACTCTTTTACTTTAAAACCATTGCCTCTTTGGCCTATCATCATCTACCTGTAAAAGAAGTCCCTCTCCTACCTTTTTTGTAAGCCTTCTTTAAGTAATGGAAGGTTACAATAAAGCTTCTCAATCAGTCCTCATCTGTCCTCATAAGAGAGGTGCCCCAGCCCTCTGGTCATCTTCGTGGCTCTCTTCTGGACCTGCTCTAACAGGTCCATGTCCTTCTAATTGCTGAGGACCCCAGAACTGGACACAGCACTCCAAGTGAGGTCTCATGAGAGCAGAGTGGAAGGCAATCTTTCATCAGTCATGCTGTGACAATTTATTACGGAGATTCCTGTATGAATTAATGTCTTTGGCCTAACTGTGATCTACAGACTTCTTATTCTGTTGCCTGAGCAGTACTGTTGCTTGATAGATCACAGAACAATCCTTTATCTGATTTTGAGCTATAATTAAGATTTTGACTTATCATAAAATATATCAAACACATAATCATAGGAAGACTATCCAAAATCTGGTGTATAAAAGCATATGGGAAATGTGCTTCACTACATAGAATCTTTGAAGAGTCTGAGTAGAAACGCAGACTGGGTCCCTTCTCCATCAATAAAATTACAATCGTTAGAAAGGCAAATCTTCCTGTAAGGATTAACCACAAACTCCTTGTCCACTATATTGCTGCTCACAACAACATAGGTAAGAGAGAAAAACAATGTAGATTTGGCTCATATGCTAAGAAGAGCTTTCTTCTTTTATATCCTATTGACTGATTTTGCAGTAATTGACAGAGGGATTCAGACACAGAAATACAATAAAATAATGGAAACCTGAAGGTTCATACCAAGCAGTCAGTGACATCTGCTTCTGTTTTAACCTTGGACTGTAATAAGTAGTGTAGTACACTTTTTATAACTGCCCAAAGCCTCAACAGCACACATAAGAATTTAAAAGCAACGAAAAGAGAAACTTGAAAAACAGCGTATTTAAGGATGACCTCTTTTGGAGGCTAATAGGTTCTATCATGGTCACAATGACATTATGCTGCTGTACATGTGCACTGACTTTGGCTGGGGTAGAATTACTTTCTTCACAGTAAATAGGATCAATGCCATTTGTAGCACAAGTCCGACACACAGCTGCATACTAGCTACTACGAAGAAAATTAATCTAACCCAGACAAAATCAGTACAACAGAGAAGTCAAATGCATATTTAAAATACATTGTATAGCATTTACAAGTGAGAAGAAAACCACAGAAGACAGTACATGAAAGATTAATAAATCAAAATGTGCTAGTAGATATGACCAAAGAACAGTGTCAGTGTCAGCAACCAAAGTCTCTGAATCCAAATAATACTACTCTTTTAAACTGCTTTTGGATTACCATTAATAAATAAGTATCTTCAGACAATCAATAAGCTTTCTAAATTGTACTTCTTCAAAAAGCCAGTTAGAAAGCAAAAATGGTAAATGAAAAAATAACATTGAGAAGCTCCTTTCCAAGCAACACACTCTACTTTGAAGATTGAGCCAATTTCAAATGTGGTGCTACTCCAAGCCTGTTATTAGACTAGGTAATGTCCACAGGCCAGATCAAATCTAGATTATTTTTTTTAGTCTTTCTTAGCTTGCATATTGAAGAAAGAAGCTTGATGATGAAAAAGGTTGTTCAGGAAAGCAGGAAATGCACAATCATGTGAAAACAAGACGTTAAAGAAGCAGCAAATGAGACTGTTAATTTCCTTCCTCTGCTTTTCCTCATTCCTTTGGAAGAAAAAACCTGATCCCATTTTATGAAACACACAAATGAAATTAAATTACTAGATAGCAATTACAGCTGCTGCATCTCTCTATCTTTGCCACTAGGATTGCAGCCAGGAAGAAAGAAGGCTCTGGCTTTTGACCTGAGGACAGAAGCTATACAATATGTCTTTCAGACAGAACGTATCCATGAACTAGAAAATACTTTTTCAAACAACCCTATGCCATACAGGGGGCAACTCAAACAATTACAAGAATTCTACTTACACAAAACTTCTGCCTTAATAAAAACAAATCGTGTGAATTCACATTTTAATCCAAAAAACTATTTTGAAACTGGAAGAACTGCAATGGAATAATTTTTCTTTCTAATTTAATATACAGTAGTTGACAGAATCTAACCCAAAATATTTAACTGAAAGTATTTAACTTCACATTTTAATGAACATTAAAATTCTGACCATTTTCCAACTTACATAGCTCCATTAGTGTAGACTGTGTCACTTCCCTCCACATACTGAACCTGGGCTGGGTAGACATGCTGTACCTGTTGCACAGTCTGTACTTGCTGTACCTGAAAACAAGAAAACCAAAAGTTTGCGATATCATAAAGAAGTACCAATGCTCCAGTGCACCTAGTGGCTTCTAAACAATTTGGGATTGCTCTGTTCTCAAAATTACTAAAGGTGCATCACAGCACTAGCAAAGAAAATATCTGTTTTTACACAATTTGGTGCTGTAAGTTTAGTGAACAGAGGCCTAACACTGAAGATGGACACTCATACACATCTCCAGTGTCAAAGGCAAACCTGGAGAACACAAAGACAAGATGAAGTGTAACTTTGTTTTGCACCAAGAACTACATTTACTACAGAAGAAAGTGTCATTTCATTACATTTATTCTTTTTCTTATTCTGTTTAAGTAGTAAGCAGTACAAGCCTTAAAATCATAGCTCAAATATATTGCAGTACAAGTTTAGAAATAAATGTTCTCATTAAGATGCTTCAGCACTTGTTTAACTGCAGTTAAATTATAGTGATACAGTATTTTTTTTGTGGTGTACAGTGATGGGCCAAAACCCCCAGTTTGAGTAATCCCTTTCCCAGGATATTATCAGCTATATAAAATTCCAACACAACCTGGTTTTACTTCAATGAATTAAACAACAAGAGGCAGTAAGGCATGGATTATCTTCACATGTATTGCCAAGGACAGTGCCTTATAAACTCCTTTGATTCATATACTATTGTAGCAGTATTTCAGGTCATACAAATTTTCTTTCCAATCCTAATTTTTTGTCTTCTTCCACAGTAAAGATGAAGAACTTCAATTTTTACACCTTCCAGGTTTCAGAGAAGCCACATTTTGGTCCAAGCGTAGTCCAGAATCTCAAACATTCTAAAGGACTTACTTCACAGATTGACACAACTTCACCCAAGGAATTGAATCAAGAAAGGATCAATGTACTTATTTAGCAAATAGATTTAACATTAGGTGACAATAATTTTTCTCATATTTATTGTTATAAGGCTACTTCAATCTAAACCATTTGGTTTCAATGACTGCAAGTAGCTAATCCCAGATCAGTCTGGGTTTCATGCACTTGATGGACCCCCTCCAAGAGATCTTCAAAAATATACTAATCTAATACTTTCACCTCTGTTGTGTTTTAAAAAGTTCTGCAAATAAGCACATTTTCTACTTTTCCCTAATATTGACTCTGACTTGGAAACAAAAATCTATATTTTTACAGAAACCTGCCCTTAGGTTAACAGTAAAACCCCAAGTCTGAAAAGTTTAGAATGCAGCTATACTACCATGATGAAAAATCAGATGCTTCTGTCCATTAACAGAAATAAGACAGAATATGATGGCTAAGGTATCTATTAAAAACTAAACTTTTATGATTTCTCATATGAATCATTACATAAATTGAGAAATACACCTGAAATACAATCTCTCATCTTCAAAAAGTATACTTTGAAGATGTCTCCTTAATTATTAAGGCAAGGTAACTATGCACATTTCTTCTCCTAACAATATTTAGTTATTTAACAGAAAGGTTCCGGTCTCAAAGTAATCACAAAAACTCTAATCAAAATTGTGCACATTACTATGACCTTAGAAAATTCTCTGAATTAAAAAATAGGAATAGTTGTATTGTGCAAATATCTCCCAAAATCAAATTATTTCTATTTCCATCACTTTTGATTTTATAACTTAAATTAATTCAAATCATCATTTCATGGAATGGGCTTGATCCAAATCCATTGTAAGAAAAACCTGTAATCTTGTTATTAATCTGTACTACTCAAAATTTAGATCTTCCAAACTCTGACAAAATGACCCACTCATGCAATAATTGGCCAAAATACATATGTGCTTTATTGTGAAACATATATGCAACTTACTGTTGTGCTATTTTTAAAGTTTAAGTCTAGGCATATTTATTCCTTTTGGGTGAGTCAGTTCTATTCCCTTCAATCAATGGGAGAAGGGGAGTCATTGTTGATCAGTCTATTACAGAACACCAAACTGATCCACTTGACCTATGCTGTGAAAAAACGTCCTGAAAATGGGCTTTGTTCCTAAAACCAGTAGCTTGTCACCTGGCATGTAATGGAGAAGCCCCATTTTCTCTCTCAGTAGCACAGCCGGGGAAACACTGTGGAAATGATGCTGTTGTCAGTATCAATTCCATGTTCTCGCCCAACTACTCCCAAAATGCACTTTGTTACCTATTCACACATACTGAATACGGTTTAGTTCCTATTAAAAATAACCCACACTATTTTGCTGTTAATAAAGGAGACATGGTTTTCTCCCTATAACCTGCATACACTGGTAAAATGGAACTCTACATTGTGTACAAACACAGCATTAAAACAGAGAGGTCACGTTCCCCTTCTATACAAGGCATTATTATATCCTCACATTATTCTTGAACACAAGCTGCTACCCATTTCAAAAGCATCAGATTCAGTACAGCACAAGGCCCTTCTGTCAGAACTGAGACGATACTGCAGGGACAAAGTGGGTACACAGTGCATCCATGTTTGCTGTCTATTGGACAGGAAACTGAAAAATTCCAAAATGTGTTTCTCTTCTAATATGGAGTAAGAACAACAAAAATTTAATTTACCATGATACAAAATACCAATATCTGTTAAAACTAAAACTTTCATTGCTTAATTTCAATTTTCCAGCAGTTTTTATCTAAGTTCTCTAGTAGCCTAACATGTAGTACTAATAGAAACATCAGGACGTCTTATGCATAGAAAGTAACCTGTTTTTGAAACCAACATTTAAGAATGGATATGCTACAGTGGTATTAAAACATTTTACCTACTTTTGAAAATCAAAATGTTTTTCCTTTAACACTGAAGTTCAATACAAAGAGAGCCACTGATTTTTTTTTTCAATACAGTAATTAAAAAAGTTTACCAAAAAACTCACTTTGCATCAGCTTATCTGAAACTCAGTACTGCTACAGTTAAATTCATTATCCTGCCAAAGGAAGCTGCAGTCATTACATGCTACTGCGATGTACTTAGAATTTTAGAGTGAGGAAGGTTAGAGGCAAATATTTTTTCTGTCAAGCTCTCTCAAATAAAATAAGTAAGGAGCCTTTAGGATGGCCTTGTATATGAAACCTCTGCCATAATGAAAGTCTTTGTTATATGATATTTACAATACTAATTTTATTTCCTATTTTATTTAATTTCTAATTTTTAATGAGAATTAAATCTAGTGCCTTTGAATCTTCTTTTTAATATTCAACAGAAAGAAATTAGATGTGTATATTTACTCTCTATGAGTACAAAATCATTTGAGAGAAGTTGGCTATGAGGAAACAAAACACCATGAAAAATTGTGGAAAATATGAAAAACGTAGTTTTTTTCTTCACAACTGTTTTATTTATCATTATCTTTTCACCTTTTATTAAGCTGTTAAAGGAGTGGTATCAGCTAAGTCACGTAGCTTTTGGGGCAGAGCAGAAATTGTTGACTATTCTTGCAGTGCTTTCCAGAGGCCTAAAACTAAATGGCCTTCTTATATTAAAAAATTCTCCAATAATTAATTGAAATGGGCTCAAAATAGAAAACACAATAAAATATTTATGAAACAGCAACAGTATGCATGTTTAAAAATTATCTTCTAGCCATGGTGATCTAGCCATGGTAATTTTCATTATTTTCTGTCTGGAAAACAGAAAATTAACAAAAAACTTTAGCTTTTTTTGACTTAAACAACAACAGATAGTAGAGCTTTCATTCCTCTTGCTTCAGTGACTCTATCCTGAAATAAAAAACTGGAATAGGATTAGAAACAAGCAGCTGAAATGTTGCAGGACAACAAGAGGTGAATGAAAACTTATTTCAATATACATGTATAGTTATATTTATTAGGTGAAGAAGAAAAAAAAGGCAAAAATAAATTGTATTCTTAATTATACTACCTCGGAGGAACAAATAAGTGACCAAGTCATATTTTATCTATGAAAATTTGTCAACAAAATAAAGCATATAAAAGCATACTGAAATGCTGAAATTACACTGAAGCATGAATCAAAATGTAAGACTGAACTTTGATTTCCAATAAAAAGTGCTTCTGTTCAAAGTACTACTAAGCAAAGACTAGAACAACAGAGCAATATATACATATATATATATATATATATATATATATATATATATATATATATAAGGGTTTTAAAATTCCATTTTCAAAAGAACATATAATTATCCACTGTGCCTTTGCAAACAGCTTGTATGTGCTACATTTTCTGTCCTTGGAGATAAAAATAATTTTTTTCTTCATTAGCATGGATTACTTTTGGCAAGTAACATATAAATAGCACATGCTGTAATATTCTAAGCACATTCATATTTATATAATGGCTAATGTCAGCTCATGATTATGTGTTTCATATGCTAAACATGATTTTGCATTAGGAGCAATTTTGATTAGCAGAAGTCTGCATCTCCAGTTAATGAATGACAGAATGCTTTGTGAATGCAATGGCCACCAAATTCAGTGACTGTGAAGAAATGCTTTGCCCAACTTGAATTGCATGGATATATTTTTACAAAATACCTTAATTTTAGTTTTCTTTCCCCAATTCTTCCATATCACATGGCATAAACTCAAAAATGAGTTTAATTTTGAATCCTTAGAAGCTTACTGCACTGAACTGAAGACTGCCTGTTGAAAAAGCAATCATATATTCATGAAAAATTCCACTATTCAAGGAAACAGAAGACGAAGAGAACTTCTTAGGCTACTTAAACAAAATTGAATTACACTCCCACATTTTTGGTCTTACTGTTGTTGCTTTTTGCTTCTTATTCCCCTCTATCCCATCTCAACAGTGACTTCTACTGCGTTGCATGAAACCAGTTGCTACTAGAGCCACTTCTGCAAGAGGAAAAATCCAATTTTCATAAATGGTACCTTTATTGTTCCTATTCTAAGAGCATTACAGCAGACTTTTATAAGCTGCATATTAATACCAGCTATATGGAAATTAGGGATTTGTTTTAGCTGGAAATATTAAAAGTTACTAATTTGTTGATTGTTTTTTCAAAAGACAGGATGCCTGAGTACTAAGACAGCTGAAGAGAAAAGGCTCTTAGTCTGCCCTTCCACTTATTCAGCTTGCTCTTCTTCAGGGCAAAAATATTTCATTTTGAAAAAAATGAAAATTTTTTGCGCATATAAAAAACATAATGTCATGAAATCAACCCAAAATTAATGCATTCAGGTAATGTCATTTAAACATGACATACATACAGAAATAGAAACTTCAGAAACAGAAACCTCCCTAGAAAAATTAAATACTATACATTTAATATTAATTAAAAACAAATTAATCTAAAATTGCAGTATTCACTAGAAAGTACTAATAAATTACTGCAAAACATGGTATGTAAGTTTCAGCTTACACCAAATTGTTCTATATAAATGGAAAACCCATGTTACAGTATCCTTGAATTTAACAAAATCCCAGGAAGTGTCCCACTGCTTTTAGCAATGTATATTCACAAGAAAATATAATCAAAGTTTGAATATTCACACATAATTTGGATACAGTTGAAATCATTAAGCATGTCCATTATAAATCATAGAAAAAAAGAAACCATATTTTATATACTCTTGTCTAAAACCTGCTCTCATGAGCTTTCAGCATTGGTAATTTTGAATGTGCAGAAATAGTAAGTCCTCCCTCTGCCATCAAAAGAATGTCTTAATTAAAATAGTCATTATAATGGCTCTTTCTCCTAATTTTCTTTATGCAAATTGACTTATTCCTACTAAAGGTACATAGAAGCAATATGAATTTTATGCCAATAAAATTTATACACAGGTAATTCCTCAGGACAGATCATACCTGCAATTTCCTCAACACAGTGATTGTTTTTATATTTGCTCTTCCTTTTTTTTTTTTTTCAACCCTGGAATTGAAATCACCTATACCACCTACATTCTTCATCACATTTCCTGTGGCATACCATAGTCACATCTTCACTCTTCCCTTCCTCCTCACTGCTTCCATAATCTAATCATCTCTCTATACACATATCTCCCATACATATGTGTTTCAATCACTGCAATACTGTCTGCACTCAACTTCCAAACATTCTTGTTGGCTCTTCAATCCCTGTTCCTTTATATTTCTTTTCTCAAATTTTATGCTGATTATGTAGTCAGCGTTGAGAGTCAATTGGAAAAATATAATTTACTATGCCCACAGGGAAAAACATTCCAGTATAATGATGGTGCATTCAACACAAGGTGATACTCAGAAGTACCAGTACTAAAGGAGATGTACGTAAAGGTGATGAGAAACAATTTTACACACTCAGATAGGGCAACAGAAATACTGCTTGCTGTTCTTATTAGGGTATAAACAAAGAAGGAAAAACCAAATCTCATCCTTGGCTTCTATATTTTGACACACATGTAACATTATTAATGGACAACCAGCATTACTTTAGAAAAGATGTAGACAGTTGGTGACAAAGATTAATACATTATTTATGTGAGAAAATATGTTAAGGAAAACTTAGTCTTTCCATTCATGAGACTCTCTGGCAGTCACACTCCCACTGCAGAGACTTCAACTGCTGGGCCTGAGGTTCCTTCAGTAGGTGGCTCCACTCAACAAACAAGGAGCCAATTCTATCCTAGAAGTTTTCAAGAAGGTAGAAACTTTGTACGAACAAAGTTTACAAATACCAAAGTCCTGCTCATTTTCCATTTTTTTGTAGGAGTAGAACACAAATTCTTAGAACCTGACCTCACAGTTCAATCAATACAAATACTAGAACTGCTATAAAGTATCCTATATGACACTAACTTTTTTTACCAGTTTTTACTGTTAAAACCTTTTTTTTACCAGTTTACCAGTTTTCAGTCCTTCACACTGACCAGGGCTTCACAAACTCAGTATGTAATATTAGACCATTGTATGTACATCTGATATGCCGAAAACAAGCAACCATCTAACACTACCAAACTGCCATCTTGTATCTGAAAAAGTGAAATACAGAAATAGCAAGGAACAAGTCATATAAATGACATGTATTAACATCTGTCATCATGAAAGAAGATATAAATCAAACAATTATCCTTTGTATTTCACAAAGGAAAACAGTCTTTCACTCAGAAATCTTACAAAAGAGTTACAGACAAATCTCCTACAAAGTGCAGCTAAGATCAATCATCGTACTATAGTAATGGAACGACAAGGTACTACAAACTGAGTCTACACAACAGGAAAAAATATAACTGAAATGCATGAGACTGCGAAACACATATATGAAAATGAACTGGAATTTAAGAACTTAACAAATGCTGAAGAGTTTAATTTAGAGAGAAGCGCTCCGCCAGCACAGAAATGAATAGCACTGTTTAATAAAATATGTCATATTACTGATTTGGAAAATGGAAAGTCAGATTTTAATGAAAAAATCAAATATCATCCAGAATACCCATCACAGGACAGCTAATTTCTGTGTTTTCTGGAAAATTCTTAGACAGTTATCGTGGCTTTCACACTGAATCCCCATTTTCTACTTCCATACTTTTCCTTTTTAGCTCCCAATTTTCTTCTGCTTCCATTTCTTCTAAAGCTCATGGGTGCTACATAGGAGTAACCACCTCATGTAACAGAACAGTGCATTGTGCTGGCTGCCACACAAATCTTCTTCCTTCCCTGGCAAATTTACATTATGAGTTATTGATTGTCATATCACAACAACTTTCATGACGTTGTGCATATAACTGCATGCATTGAAGCCTAGAAGTGCAAAGAACAGTGCTTTCCATATTTACATTTGTATTGTACTTGGACATCCAAACAGATGAAGAAATTATATAGTCAATAATTTCAGAAACATATGCATTATTTAAAGGAAAAAATGTAAATATTCAATAACATAAAGCAAATTTCTGTGAGCTACTGCATGAATTATATAATAAATAACAGCTAGAATCAAGTATGAGTACTATCACATCTTGTCAGATGCTCTAGTTAAGGAACAGATCCTGAAAATAGGTTGCTTTTCTCTGGTTATTTTAATTCCAGCAAACTAAAATTGGTAAAAGCAGAGCAAAAGTTCCTTAGCAGTCTTGCACAAAACCAAGTTCTTCATTATATTGTAAATAATTATTATTAGGATTTTTTTTTCAATCTTAAAATTAACAGCCACATACCTGTTGCTGAACTGGTACTTGCTGTACTACCTGCGTGGGAACTGCTGCCTGGCCAGCCACAGATGTCTGTAAAGTCACAGTTGAACCTGTATCCGCCCCAGTCTCTGATGTCTGCATTGTGATCTCTGAATAAAATTAAAACATAAAATCCAAAAGTTAGTGCATAAATGTTTTTATTTTGCCACTTACACTAGCACACTAATTTGTCCCTTATTTCTATTAATATTTTAAAATTAGCTAATACTAATCTTGTTATGAGCCCAAAGATTTTTTCCCCCTACTAGCACAAGTGTTTGTATAGAGTTTTATGTTATTTTTATCTTACTTATATTTCAAATATCTTTTGCTCACAAATGAAGAAATGTGTCACTTATCTGAGCTTTGTTCCATTAGGAATAACTCAGAAAAATCAGCAGCAGATCTTCTCTCAGCTTGTAAATAACTGGTCAGCGTTAAAATCCATTTTTTCTCTGTCTTACTGAATTACACTAAAATCTCTAGACATTCAAATTCAAAGCTGAACTTGAAGAAGGCCACAGAACAAAGGCCTCTACTTTGGAAAGTAACCTTTGAAGAGCATTTAATGAGTCACAGTGAAAAAGCCACTCAAATAACCTTCTTCAGTAGAAAGCATTAAAGCAATTATTAAGAAATTTTTTTACTCTAAAGCCATTTTGAAAAATATAAATGGTAGAGAAATGCCTGTGATCATGACCCTGATGTTTTAAAGGAAACAACAAAATTTGGGTAGAATAAAGAAATGGTTCAAGAATCAAGGAAAATGCCTGACAAAGAAAACTTATCAGAAAGACAACCAAGAATGACATCTTCATATGAAACATCAATTGTGAGCTGCAGATTCCTCAAATTTATACAGCCAAAATGACAATACAATTTAATGGTGACAAACCAAAATGAATTCAATATTGTGAATCAGTCTTTTATTTCCTTTTCTTTGTAAATTTTTTGAGGCAGTGGATTAACCAGAGAAACTAATAAACAGATGAGGTATGTTCTTCTTCACCTGGTACCTTCAAAACAGAAGACTGTATGTGTCTGTGAGCAATCACGGTGAACAAACACAAATTACTAGTCTGTAATCCAAATGTTCTGTGAAAACTTTTACTGCCCTCAGTCTCTAATAATCTACATTAGCTACAAAATACTTTGGCAATCTGAAAACCACTGTCACTAAAAATTAGTAGCTTTATCACGCATAATAGAAGAGATTTATATGGGAAAAAAATTATAGATACTTAGAATGACCTATACAAATGATTTTTTTCACTTTAACTCATGAAATCCAGATGGCTGACGCTGAAGAAACTTTAATCCCTACCACCACCACCACCAAATAACTAGCTCCTCCAAAAACTCAACCAATTTTTTTTTTAGACAAAACTGTAATAAAAATATTGAGGGACATACCACTAGATAACAGGAGGAATTAATTACTGAATGAAAAAAAAATTAATTGTTCTCCTTGCAGAACCAGGTGTCAACATCAAACTTTGCTCTCAAGGCTGGGTTCCACAGCAGTTTAAGCTGATTTAAGACTAGGTTTCTGCAGTTTGTCCCTCCAACTGTCTCTAGTTCACTTTGCATTCAAATGTAGCCACTGCAAAGCAGGAAACGGGTATATAAATTTGGTATGAGGTCAGGCAATAGGGCAAGGATCTTGAAAGCTGGGACCATTCTTGGTTTAAACTCCAGGAAACTATGCCTATGGAACACCTGATTGATTTAAATTCCTCTTCTTAAATATTCAGAAAGACTGATAAATTCTTGATCAAACTAATTTCAGATTAATCAACAGACTCTCAGAGTCTCATGTTAACTGAACCCTGTACTTTTAAGCAGAGGATGCACTTCAGGACCCAGAACCCCTGACAAAAATCAGCATACAAAAGAATAAAGAAGCAGAACTTCCGATTACATTTATATGTTAAACTCTTAACAATTAAAATGGATGTTCACACAATAAATATGGAGGAGTTGGAAGCCTCCATGCCGCTAAAAGTTACAACCTAGATGTGATTACTCAAAGTTGGTGAGATGAACCCCATGGCTGTAGTGCAGGCTGTTCAGAAAGAACAGGTGAGGAAGGAGAGGTGGGTATATTGTGTTTGTCTGGCAAGGCTTGGGAGCAAGCAAGGGGCACTACATGTGTGGCTTCTCTCAGGAGATGCCAGAAGCTTCCTCTGTGTCTGATGAAGACAGTGCCAGCTGGACCCAAGATGGAACTATTGCTGACCAAAGCTGAGCCCTGAGCCCATCAGTGACAGTAGTAGTGCCTCTGAGATAACATATTGAAGAAGGGGGAAAAAAACTTACTGGGCAGAAGGACATTGCAATCCTAGAACAAAGGAGTGAGAGTATGTGAGAGAAACTGTAGACATGTCTGTGGAAGAGCAGGCTTCAGAAGGTACCTGAGCTGAGATAGAAGTAGGTTTGCAGGCAGGACCTGTGACCCCAGGGGAAAGTAATGCTGGAACAGCCTGGTCCTGAAGGGCTGCACCCCATGTAAGGGACCCGTGCCGGAGCAGTTTGTTAAGAACTGTAGCCCACAGAAATGACTCACAGAGAAATACGTGGAGGACTATCTCTGTGTGAGGGTCCCTACAAAGAAGCTGAGGAAAAGTGTGAGGGAGGAGTTCACCCCCTGAGAAGGAAACAGCCACAGAAACAATGTGTGAAGAACTGATGGTAATCTCCATTCTGAATTCCCCTGCACTGCTGGAAGGGAGGAGGTAGAGAATCAAGAATAAAGTTAAGCCTGGGAGGAAGTGGAGAGTGAGGGGAAGGTTTTTGAAGATTTAGGTTTATTTCTTACTATTCTACACTAATCTGATTGGCAATAAATTCAAATAATTTTCCTCAAGTCGGATCTGTTTTCACTGTCATGGTAAATTGGTGAGTGATCCTTCCCTGTTGTTATCTTCCTCAATGAGCTTTTAGTCACATTTTCTCTCACTTGTCCAGCTGAGGACTGGAGGAGTTACAGAGTGGCTTTGGCAAGCACCTGGCATTCAGCCAGAACTGCTTCCATTGTTCTGGTTTAAGTCTCTATCCTAAACACAAAATTTTATTATAGCTCAGTACGCTGTACACATTTTTCCCTCTAGGTGCCATACGATATGGTCTGACAGTCAACCAATGCATCTTCCTATTTACTAGAAGATTTTCTAGCATCACATCAATGATGCAGTCAGTGTAATTCCTTTACATTGCATCAGTATTGAGAACACACTGCTGGTTTTGGCTAGGGTAAAATTAACCTTCTTCACAGAAGCTGGCACTGGGCCATGCTGAACAGAGGGTTGATAATACAAAGATAATTTTGTTACTGCTGAGCAGGGCTTGCACAGAGCCAAGGCCTTTTCTGCTTTTGGCATTGTCACACTGGGGAGGAGACTGGGGGTGCTCAGGAGGTCAGGAGGAGATACATACAGGACAGGTGACCCAAACTGACCAAAGGGATAATCCAGAATATGTGACATCATGCTCAGTGTATATGTGTGATGGAGCTCTGCTCTCCTGGAGCTGGCTGAACACCTGCTAAACACCTGCCTGTCCATGGGAAGCACTGAATTAATCCCATGTTTTACTTTCTCTTGTGTTTGGCTTCTGCTCTCCCTTTTAAACTGTTTTTATCTCAACCTCTAAGCTCTTCAGCTTTTACCCTTCTAATTCTCTCCCCAACCCCACCAGTAGGAGAGTGAGTGGCTGCAGGGGCTTGGCTGTTGGCTAGGATTAAGGCCAAAGAAATAATCCAAACGCAAACTCTCACATTTTTTCACTGATACTCCATATAAGTAAAGAAAGTCAATATTACAGCAGAAAAGACATCATCCTTGCCTAATTGGACTGTCAGGTGTATGACAAACAACAGATGAATGTTTGGCAAGGTCCCTTTTATTCTGCCTAATTAAGCAGTTGGACACACCCATCTGTTAACGGTATTGCTTTGTATAGCCAGTGCTTGTTGCATGATGTGAATGTAAGCTAAAAAGGCCGCATTCTGAAAGAAGCCTAATTAACCCCTCCAAGTGGGAAAAGATACTGTCAGGACCCAGCTGCTGAATGCAACAAGGTTAGTATTTCCTCAGTATAATGGGCAGAACTTAGGCAAAGCTGAAAATTATTCCTTTCCTATATATTCTGTACCATTTCATGTTGTCTGCTAAATTTCTTAAAGATTTTTTAATATATCCAAATTCTCAGTTGGAATCCTCGTGTTTTTGAGACTTGAAATATGAAGACAGAATTATTTAAGAGTATAACTTGTTCTAATACTTATCAATAGGGATTGTTAAAATGTGTCAGATTACGGTTTATTTTGTTCTTGGACTACTTCACACTGAACTAATTTACTTTTTTAAGCGACCAGAGTTTGCAAAGTTTTGTTCAGCTACATATGCTTCATTGTCTAGATCAAATAATGTAGCAGGCTTTAATTCAATGAAGAAAATGAAAGCCTGTAATTTGCTTTCAAGTGCAGCAGGAAATTTCTTTTTTCTCCTCTCGAAGCCTAAACAAAACATCACAGAAGATAAACTGAACTAGATCTCGTAATCACATGCAGTAATGGTAAGCTTTTAATAGTCAGAATAAACAGCTAATCTTAAAATCTTATCCATTTATAATGATGAATAGCCAATACACTAATTAAGAATTTGCAGCAACATAATGTGTTTCACTATAAAGGAAAACTCAAAACATTGTTTCAACAATTAATAAGGAATGCTTGCCTCCTGAAGAGTATAAATGGAAACAGTTTTCAGCAATATACTAGTTTCACATAAGCATTCCTTTTCAATTTTTGTATAAACAAAAATTTTATGAACAATTGACTTCATAACTGTGTTGTGTTACCCCAGAGCAGAAGACAGATTACACAAGCTATTCACAGAGGATGAACAGAACATTACAACAGTTTCTAGATACTAATGTAATTTCATGTTAGAACCCCAGTGTCTTACTAAACACTATTTGATTGTTTGTCTTCTCTCAAGGTTCTTGAGAATACCAAATTAGGCAGCTGGACTCTACCTGGTATTGGTACTGGTTGCTAAATACTGCAGTTAGTAATACAAATTTCCTTACTCTTTATTCAGCTTGTCACAGATTTAAGGAGGAGTAACAGTTAACTGAATGGCACAGAATGAAGTTTAGAAGCTGCTTCTCTGGACTTACATAACTACTTCTGAGTAGTAAAACCCTGTAAAAGAGTAACAAAGAGAAGGGCGAGATACAGAGATGCACATCGGAAGAGACCTGTGCAAGTAGAAACTCCTGGTAACTCCTTCAAAGAAAGTTTGTAATATAAAAACACATTGTCTTGATGATCAGCTGCTTACTAAGTCCCTAAGAATGGTACAGTAGTAGTCAACAACAGTCATAATGAAATCCCATATTGCCAGGAGATCGCAGCACACGGGTGCTTAGATTGAATGACTACTTCATGACACTCTCACTTTGATCTACTTACCAATTTTACCTTCAAAACCATCAAAATTGTATCTTCTCTTGCTGGAAAATTAATCACTATTACACAGCAGCCTTACCCATTAGTACATACTAGCACCAAGATTACATTTACTTACAGGCTAAAGCTTCTCAAAACTTTTGTTGTGAGAAAACTAGCAAACCATCAAACAATTACATTTATGCTACTCTAAAGCATTAGTTTGTCCAATAGCAAGTCTGTGAGTAGTAAAGTCCAAGAGGTGTTTTCCTTCATCCTGGGTGAAAGGTTGTTTGGAAGAGGGCACTGATACTGTATGTCAACACTTGATTATAGAACCGGCATTAGCAACAAGGTTTTGTTTTTTTTATGACTATAGAGCCTTCTCTGAGGTTAACAACTTGGGAGAGCTGGGATGCGCCTCATTAATTGGGGAAGAGATATTTCTGCCAGCATGATAGCTGACCTGGTAGGAAGGGACTGGAGCAAGGAGAGGTATGGGGAAGAAAATATTTTCCAGCAGCTCAGTGAAGGAGTAGTGGACAAGTCCAACAAGCAAAGTCCTGGGGTGACATGAATGAAAGGTAACGCACAGTCAAATAATGAGGCTTAAGCAGGGTCACCTTCAGCATGTTGTGAGAGTCTGTCTGTCTGAATTTTCCCTTATCTGCCTCGCAACTGTCATTGGGGGACCAGTGAAGAGAAGACCGCCCCCCCCCCCCCCCCGCCCCCCGCCCTGTCTGCTCTGAAGGAGAAAGTCACACGCCAAAGGCCCTGAGACCTGAAAGCACAGTGTTATTTGTTTTCACAAGTGTTTGCTGTATGCTAAGAAGGGGGCACCGTGCCCTTTTTTGCAACAATAGCTTTTGGAAGCTGTCCCACCTCTCGGCCTGGCTGGACTTCTCCTGAGTTTCAGGTGGTCTCCCACAGAAGACCATCACCTGTTTTACAACCACCATGAGAGACAGACTGAGATGGAAGAAGCCTCTCCATCAAGGACTGAGACATGAAACTCCTATGTGAAAAGGTCCCTCTCCTCCTTCCAAGGACTGGGACTGAAAATCCGGGGCAGGTGTGTGGGGGAGGCAAGCAGACCAATGCAAGATGTTTGCCTGCAGGTTGTGACCACTGGACCAAGAAAACAATGGCTCTCATTTACTGCTGAGAACATGGACTACCTGTTACATCTATTCCCTATTGTATCTGTTTCCCCCCCTCTTACAATTTTCAATAATAAAAACCTCTGAGTTAGTCAGAGATTTTGAGATCTCCCCAGCGTAACAGGCAGATCCTCAAGTGGACTGGACCAAAGGACTTTGTCTCTACGTCAGTAGCTATATTCCCCGTCTCTCTTCTCTTTTTCTCTCCTTTAATCCCTCTATCGGATTTTGCTGTGGTCCTTCAATAAAGGTGCCTTTGTTTTGATTATCACTGTAAACCCCCTTGTGCCATGTAGGTTCTTTTGCACCGTGAGATCACCTCCTACGAACCATCACAATATCCGTTCACTAGGACAGATCGTGACACACGTGCATATGAGCAAGGAAGCAGCTACAAGGCATGTTTATGAGGAAACCACACAGATTGTCTTCCAGAAATCAGCATGCTGAAGTGCCTGTCTGAAGAGCTCATATGTGAAAGCGTATACAATGGCCCCACACTCAGCATGGTGAATAAACATGAGGAATAGAGACCTCTGTGCACTTGCAGGACAATCGCCTTGATAGATGACAGGCATGTGCTGGGACAGCAAGCATGACTGAATGGCAGCAGTGGAAGGACATTAGCTATCTAACCTTACAGTTTGTTTTTTTCAGAAGTAAAAATGTCTTCAGGAATCTAAGATGAAGTTCACAGGAACTTCCTTGTTGGGATGGTATTTTGCAGTGATTAACCAGAAACAAGCTTTGATAAAAAATTTTATTACAGAACATTTCTACAAGTTTAGTGTGCTTTCTAAGTTGCTATTTAAACTGCCAAGTCTAGTATATTATGGTTTTTAATTCACACTTAATCGAGCATTATCCATCTTTAATAGTACTCAGGTACTTTTCAGATACTGAGGCATCTGTCTTTATTATACTAGCATAATTGTCATGAGCTGGAATGAGCATGCTCAAAATCTCCCAAAAATATCTCTATGCAGAATAATAGTTACAATATCAAATGAAATTTCTAGCTTGAGCCAAGATCTTATTCTAGGGCACTAATGATAACAGCACAATTAATTATAAAGTCTAACACGTATAATGCTACTTCTTCACACCTCTCAAAATTATTGACAACAAAATGTATTTTGATTACTTTCTGAGGAAGAACATGAAAGCTGGAGAACCACCTGAACAAAAGAGCTTTTTGCTTCTGCATAACTTAAACAGTTATGGAGAAAGGAGATCTCTAGGTTATTTTAGAAGTGAGTTATGGGTGTTCAGGTGGGTTTTTTTCTTCTAGTATGATACTGTGCTGCAGTTCTTTCATCAAAAGATTGAGTGTGTACCTAATAATAATGATATAAAGGGAGAAAAAGTGATGTCAAAATGGAGACTATATTTATTTGGACCATTCAGTAGATCAAAACATAAAATGAAAAAGTAGAAACATTATAGCTGGAAAAATCTACTTTATTAACAGAATGAGCAGTATTAGAAGAAATAGCTTATGTTCTCCATGTGTCACCTCTGTGTCACAAATTTTCTATTTGTGATTCCTACTATTGGACTTCCACCAAATGACAGAACAGTCCCAGAGACTGGAGGGGACCTGCTCAAGCAGTGCTACCCTATCTACCTTCTACTCAGGACCACGTCCAGGTGACTTTGAATACAGCCAAGAATAGGAACTCCACAGCCTCTATGGACAGCCCATGCCCGTCCTTGGTCAGCCTCACAGAAAAAGCCTTTGTTCAGGTTGAGAGAGGACCACCTCTTGTACCTACACTGAGCACCACTGAAAAGAGTCAGATCTGCTTTAACCCAGGTCATAACCTAACACTTACAAGTTATGGTATTATTAATACACTGGTAACTTTCAAATGCTTCAGAGTTAGCCATTTCCTCACCAAGTACAAGAAGAAGGAAAAAATTCATGCCACAATTATTACCCCAATGGCTGTATTCATAATTTTTTCCCTCACCCATCACCTTAGCAGTAGCTAAACAGATGGTGAGACAGGTGACAACACACAGTTCCCCTATGAATGAGGACAGGGGATGCCAATTAAGAAAAAAAAGAAAGGGAAAAAAAAAAAAGAAGAGGAAAAAAAAAGAGACTGTAGAGGGAGAGACATAGGTTTCACCCAATAACAGCTTACCACATCATATTTAGGTTATCACCAATATCATTTGCCAAACTAGAATTTACAGTCACTGGATATGAAAGAAGGCTTAGAATAAAAACTGATGAAAGCTCTTAATGGGCTATTTAGAGTAGTCTAGAGACTAAAAGTGGTTCAATATTAGAAGATCTTTAAATTTTGGAAAATGTACAGAATAAAAGGTTCAACAGAATGATCCTGTCTTGCTACATCATATTAGAGAACAACAGTTCTAATGCAAGATTGTGCATCTATGGGAAAAGAAAATGAAGAGAGGCATCTTTTCCCTTATTCTGAACTACAGCGAAGTTTGCTTCAAAATCCATATATCACAAAATTATCAGATTCCAAATAGGTAAAGTTTTGGTTGTTTTACTTAGGTTGCATAAATCTTAATATTTCAGTTTTGAGAAGCTGAAGCAGTTCAAAACATTGGAAACAGCATTACAGGCTCACACATACTTGACATGATTTTAAGCAGACAGAATGGATACTGATATACTATCCTACTCCCCACAGTACTTAAGTGCCTAGTATACATACTACAGTAAGCAGATAACTATGTGATGGTACCCTGTGTATACAACACCTTTGAGTTAGATGAAATTCTGTATTTTTGCTGGAAGTATTGCATAACAGTCCAATCAAAATTTTAACTTATTTTAACAGAAAGTGTTTTGATAGTACCGCACAACAAAACTAAGCTTATGCTAGAAAAATTTACTAACATGTATATGTTAAGTAGATGTTTAAATTAAAAAAGGTATCACATTGTCTGGCAGTATTATACCAAGTTTTGGACATATATTCTCCACAGCTCCTGTTTCTACTGTGTGATACTCTTCTCTTTACTAAGATACAGAATACTGTTCTGAGATTTGAGAATCCTAGTGAAAAATATTGTTGACACACTGAAAGTTATTCAGAGACATATATTCTAAACATCTCAGGTTTAGGCTCTGAAAAACGATGATAAATTACCACAGAATTGCAGAATCATTAATACTGGAAAATATCTCCAAAATCAAGTCTGACCTTTGATTGAACACCATCATGGCCACTAAACCATAGCACAAAGTGCCAGGTCTGCTCATTGCTGGAACACTCCCAGGGATAGTGACTCTACCAGCTCCCTGGACAGCCCATTCCAATGCTTAACCACAGTAAAAAATGTTTCCTAATATGAAATCTGAACCTCTCTAGGCAACTTGAGGCTCTTTCCCCTTGTCCAGTCACTTGTTTCCTGGGAGAAGATGCTGCTCCCCATCTTGCATTGTCTCCTTTCAGGCAGTCATAGACAACGGTAAGGTTCCCCTGAGCCTCCTTTTCTGCAGGCTGAATATCTCCACCTCCCTCAGCTGCTCTTCATAGGACTTGTACTCCAGACCCTTCCCCAAGCTCCACTGCCCTTCTCTGGACATGCTCCAGCACCTCAATGTTCTCGTATTGAGAGGCCCAAAACTGAACACAGGATTTGAGTTGTGGCCTCACCAGTTCTGAGTAAGGGGGGACAATCCCTGCCCTGCTCCTGCTGGCCACGCTGCTGCTGATTCAAGTCACGATCGCTTTCTTGACCAGATGTGAAATCCATTTGGTTACTAAATACAGAAGCTACAGCTGTCTTTTATCTATGAAAGTACAAGGAACAAGATTTCAACAAGAGTATTATAACTCTTCCACTAGGAAGGACTAGACTGCCTTAAAACAAAGAGGCAAACTAGCTAAGACAAATCCTTTCTATGTTGACGAGGGGAACATGCAAATAATCTTAGAGCTGGGATATTGGCAGGATTATTTCAGGGATAACTATATGTAATCTACTTAAACAATGAATGGAACAGATAAAATCTCAGCAGTTTCTCCCATTCCTGTCTTTCTCAACCTGCAATTTTATTTTGTAAGAGAAGGATATATATCATGCATGTCAAGAGACAAGTTAGTGACTATTTTACTTTGCTAATGACTGAGACATCATCTGAGGCATGTCTTTCCTTGGATCTTTCCTTCCCTGTACTGAGATGGTCTATTTGTGAAACATACCATATTATTCCTGCTCTGAGACATTACCTTGCTTGCTTGAAACAGAAAAATGAATAAATTCTTATTCACCTTATACCCAGACACCTAAAAAGAATTAATTAGAAATCACAAGTACAGTATTTTATCATATTGGCTTGTATGCCACAGTCTGCAACTATTTGCAAGAAACAGATGAATGGAAAGATGTCTGAAAATAGGTATCAACACTCAGAAGAAACCTGAAGACCATTGTATTTGATTAGTGCTTGATTCTTAGCTTGCAACAGACTAGAAGTAGAGCACAAAAAGATGTGTGCCTGAAATTTGGAGATTTGATCAGTGTCTCTCAGAATATTACAACAGTCCCAATTATCCAGTAATAACAGCTGCAATAATTCACACCTTAGCTGCAACTGGGACTCTGTTTGGTATGGTGTTAACTCACATAAATGGGGAAGAAAGTGCTGGGAATGCAAGATAATTCTGAAATACAATGCAATTAAAAAATAATTAAGATGTCAACAGGCAGGGAATGTAGAAGATTATAAGGACACAGAGTGTCCAGATGAACTTCATCATCCTCATTTACATCTGTCATTCTGCACCTAGCAGCTGTGTTGCCAAACAAGCCTTGCTTATCCTTATACCTTTCTCCCAAATTACCCTCTTATCCTAAATTATTCTTACTGTTCCTATTGAAGGAGGATTAATTGAAGAAAAAAGAAAAAAAAAAGGAAAAAGAAGTCTCTAGTCATGATGTAATTTTGTCTGGAATAGAGTTAATTTTCTTCACAGTTGTTGGAGTGGGACTATGTGTTGGATTTGTGTTGAACACAGGGTTGATAAAATACAGCTGCTTTTGTTATTGCTGAGCAGGCTGCTTACAAAAAGAGCCAAGGCCTTTTTTGCTTTTCACACTACCATGCTGGTGAGGAGACTAGGGGTGCACAGGAGGTTGGAAGGAGACATGGCTGCATCATCGGCATATAAAATGGGGGGGGAAAGGAGGGAGAGAGGGACATTTGGAACAATGGTATTTGCCTTCCCACATCACCACTATGTGTGATGAGGCCCTGTTCTCCTGGAGATGGCTGAACACCTGCCTGCCCATGGGATGCACTAAATTAATTCCTTTTTTATTCTGCTTATGTGTGTGGCTTTTGCTTTCCCTATTAAACTGTTCTTATCTCAACCCATGAATCTTCTCAATTTTCCAATTTTCTTCCCAATCCCAGTGGCAGGGAAGTGAGCAAATGGCTGCATGGGGCTTAGCTGGCAGCTGGGGTTAATTCATAAGAGTCCTTTTTGGTGGCCAATGTGAAGCACAAAGAGTTCAAGATAACAACAGATTTGACTCAAATGTACTAGATCCAATTTATAGCTAATGCCATTTAGCTAGTAAAGAGTAGTCTCCTGTGCTTGCCATGGAGCTTGCTTGCCCGACTGAATACTAGAGTCTAGTGCTCATTAGTGGCCACTTGTTGTCTTTGCTGCTCGCTGCAGTGCTGTGCTGCTGATCACCTCACCGTGTTGTGCCTGAGAGCATTTTGAAAACAGCCATGGCAAAGTGCCTGGGCTGGCAGGTGGCCAGGGCATTGTGGCAGTTTTCTGTGATGCTGTACTGGAGAGGCTGCAACACCAGTGTGAACTTGAGTAGAAGGATGTGTCCATGCAGGGGCAGGTATCCACTTTCAGTCCATGGGGGACCCCACGGTGGAGCAGCTGGACAACCGAAAGCAGCTGGGACCCCGCAATAGGCTCGTGCTGGAGCAGGTTCCTGGCAGGACCTGTGAATGCATGGAGACAGGAGCCCACCCTGGAGCAGGTTTGCTGGCAGGACTTGTGACCCTGTGAGGGATCCATGCTGGAGCACACTGTTTCTGAAGGACTGCACCTTGTGGAAGGGACTCAGGCTGGAGCAGGTCATGAAGAGCTGCAATCTGTGACAAGGACCCATGCTGAAAAAGTTTGTAAAGAACTGTCTCCTGTGGGTGGTACCCCATGATGGGTAAGATATTCCCCAGCAGCCTGTTTTGCTGAAGACCACGGTGAGACATGCTGTCTCTCTGCAGCGCATGGAGGTTCACGGCAGACCACAGCAGGAAATCCTTGCTGGTAGGCAGAGCAGAAACAAGTGAAGGAGCTCACTGCAATGTTGAACCATAAACCTGGCCCAAAAGGATGAGGGACAGAGCTCATAATTGATATACCTTTAAACTGTTGCTGTAAGCCATGATTTGAGTGTCATCTTACAGGAATTACCATGACACTAACAACCCAAACCAATGGAAGAGCAGAAGGAGCTCCAGTGCAGCAGGGACCTGACCTGAGCTGGCTTTGGTGCCCAGTTACTCCATGCAACACACCACCTCCCCTGTCCCAAATGACCACCAGAATTGATGGAGCCCAAAGTCACGGACTAAATAAACTCAATGGACCTTTTGCAGACATTTTATTAACATCTTGCTGAGGTGGTTCTAAGACTAAGGGAACACTATCTCTGTATTATATCAAATGGAAAATTATTACATCCAATGGAAAGCGGGTTGTGGTTAATGAGATCATACTGAGTAGTATGGCACCCAAGCATAACGTAAATGCCAGGAAATAAGGGCTAGAATGTGCTGGGTTTAGCTAGGGTACAGGTAATTTTCTTCATAGTGACTGGCATCGGATTGAATTCGTGCTGAACACACGATTAATGATACAGAGATAATTTGCTTATTGCTGAACAGCGCTTGCACAGAACCAAGGCCTTTTATTCTTCTTGTACCACCCTACCAGTGAGTAGGCTGTGGTGTGCAAGAAGCTGGGAGGGGACACGCTCAGGACAGCTGACCTCAACTGATCACAGGGATAACCCTTCTAATTCTCTCCCCCCTCCTGCTGATGAGGAAGTGACTGAACACCTGCATGGGATTTAGTTGCCAGATGAATTTAAACCATACTTAAACATAAAAATATTCCAAAGAATAAAATGCAGTGCTTCTGCATTCTGTCAGAAGCACTGACAATGAAACCAGGAAGAAAGATCCAAGTTTTGTGAACGCTTCAGTGCAAAGCCTCTTTACTGATCACATTCAGTCATAAATTATGCAGAATGCTCTGGGCAAGGCATGCAAACTCTTCCTTAGCATCAGAGTAATTAACTCTGCCTTGAAGCCTCAGTCAGCCCTGAACATTGGCATAGCTTGCTCATCATGGTCTGCACAACATCAGGCTGATTTATCCTCTGAACTCCCTAAACTGAAAAAAATTTCTGAAGTTATTTCAAGGACATTAAACTTTCAGACCTAGTAACTGATAAAATAATTTACATGAAGGTGTGGAACCTGAAAATATGGAACTTGCAATGGAAAATTTTTGAAAAATTTATTATTTTTAATAACTCCAGGTCCTAGATCAACCACAAATTGGTGGCTTAGTATTTCTGACTTACCAGAAGGCTTGTAGGCTCTAAAACCATCTGATACATTTTGTGTATCAATGGATAACATTCCTTTCTCTTCCTAAGACTACTTAAGAGTGTTCCTGTCTTGACAGCATTTGGTATAGCAGAACATTAATCTTTCAAGATACTTGGATAACTTTATATTGCAAAAAGAATCTGCAAGGATTAAACTGTTTAAAGAACAGACAGTGGAATGTATTTTAATTTGAATCTGTGATTCTTAAAAGGTAAAATTCCAGCATATTATGTGCTCTCTATTTTAATAATAGTAGTAGAAAAAATATTCTCATATATTTTATTTGTGCTGATAGCTTTAATTATGTATGACTTTAACTTGTTTCAGATGAATCTTTCTGATCTCCCTGAACAACAACACACTGTAACACATATTAAGTGCTGACATGTTAAAAATTACTAAGTATTTAGACACAAATGGAGTAAAGAAAATGGGAACTGTAGATTGATATAACCTTTCAGTAAAGACAACCAACAGCAGATTTGACTGTAACAACAAGTGCCTCAGTTCCAGACTTTAGACTGGAGGTAATGAAATGCTCTATTCATCTGAAATGCTCTATCCATCTTTGGATTCTACAGGTAAAAATAAAAAAGAAAAAAAGAAAAAAGAAATTAAGAAAAAAGCAATTATATTTGATGTGGAAGGAAAGGCAGACCAGAAGATCAGAAAGGATTTGTTCAGCCTTAATAAAAGAAGTTTATTACGTTCAGATACATATAATTTCCTGAAGAAAGACCCACAGGTAAATTGTCTCCTTAATTTCATGACATACCTTTATGACTTCAGAAACATCCAAATACTTTTAGTGGTAAATATGATCACCAGTGTTTCTCTGAGCTAGCCTCTCCACACACTCAATCTTAGAAGTGGTCAACTTCCAGATGACTTGTGTTCTAAATGCTAAAGCTGATGCTTATGCTGTAGCACAAATAAATCAGTAATCCAGTAGTTTTTCTAAGACAACCTAAACCTTCATTAAAAAAATAAAAAAAGGAAGGCTTAAGCAGAGTGCTTGGATTTCTTAATTCAACCTAAAGAAAAACTAACAACCTCCTTCCCATAACTCATTTATCTCTTCTTGGAGAGATAACATCTAACATCTTGGGGAAAAAGTCAAGTAAATCAGTAGTTATCAAATTATTAACCTAGATGTCTATTAAATGTCTATTAACTAGACATTCTTACCTACTGGTATCTTCCAGGCATCAAAAGTGCAAAGATTTTTATAGGGAAACTGGAATGTTTTCGTTTCTCCCAGATAGGTTCACTTACATTTAAGAAGTCTGTACATAGAAAAGTGAAAAAAACATACTGACTGGCTGCAGCAACTGACAAATTGACTACAAGAAAGAATGGACTCAAATCAAACTCAGGTATTGACAGTATGGTTCTGGGTTCAACAGTCTGCATCTGATCCACTGTGGTTGTACACAAAAGAATAGTGCAACCCAAAAACAATGCAAGCAGAGTGGAAGATGGAAGTTTAAAACACTATACATAAGAAAAAAGATGTAGGTTTTTGAGGTAAGAAAATTTCTTATTAAGAATGAGCTTGGATCTGTACATCACCTTCACAAATAAGCGATTAAAAGACAGCTCTCAGATAAGAACAGAAATAAGAAACTAATTTCTCCACTATCTGACAGATGGAAATAGTAACATTGAATTCGTATGGTTGGTCAGGTGTAAGAAATAACTAAACATACTTCCCAGTTCACATAATTTTGCCTCACTAAGAATGAACTTCACCATACACAATATTATTATTTGCCTGGCTTGGATTACAGTATGATACCTCCCTGTCTCCAGTTAAGAGACACAAAAATTATTTGTTCTTTCACTGCTCACATCCTTGTAGCATTACAGCAGTAGGCTTGTTATCCTTACTGAAAAAAACTGTTTAATTCCTACTGCAGCTTTTCTTACAGCTTTTGTTCCTTAAGGCTTCATCCTATACTATGAGTCTTTCTCATTTTGTAAAAATTACACTGGTGCTACAATGCTGGTTTCTTTTCACATGGAAAGAGAGGACCCTGATGCCAACACTTGGAACTTGCACTGTATAAACAATCATATACTGCCTTTAAACATAAAAAAGTTTTACTGCTATAGAGCTAATATTCCAAGTCTGTCTACAATTTCACAGCAAATAGTTCTTACCTTGCCCGCAAAACAAATCAGTACTGATTTTTTTTTTTTGGTAACTTTAGGAGAACAACTGTAGCATGAAGAGCTGAAAGCCTGAGCTACTCTCAACTATTCACTCATTTGGCATATGGAGAGACAAATATTACCAGCAGTTCTACTACAGTTCAACAAAGCAAGCAAAAACTATCAATCATTGTAAGGCAAGTTCCTTGACTGAAAAAAAAACTTGCCTGACAGACCCCACAAAATTAGCTGTGTGTTTTAAACAAGTTCGCTGAAGTGTTACTGTTCACAGCACATATGCCAATGCAGCTATTATATTTACACTTAATACCTCACATGAATTGACAGGTATCACACTGACTACATCATGCTTAGATAAGTGCTGATTTTTTACTTCTGGTGAAGAGCAGCTTTACTCTAATTCTGTACATTGTAGTTCAAGTTTCTGATACCAAGCAGAAAAATGTGCCTACCTACTGCAAGATTTATCTTCTCTATAAATGAGTCAACATTATGTTATATTTTGCTATTTCTATGTAAACAACACTGTGCACTTAACCAAATATTTATTTTGTCTTCATTCTAAGAAAAAAAACAGAAAGCCATAGAATCCTACATCCATAATTAAAACACTCAGTTAAAATGTCCAAATCTGGTATGCCCCCAAGTGATTCTCCATTTTTGGTGAATCAAGATAATGACACAACTACCTCAATTGCTTTGAAAAGGCAGGATGTAGTTCAAGTCACACCAAATACAAAGTAAGATCAGTGGCAATACTTACAGGAGTTGAAAAATGGACAGATTTTGCTCCAGTTCCTGCTGTATCCACTATATTTTCACAAATAAGTACAATCTAAATGGTCTACTCACATTTGAAATGTCAAGGCTGCTCACTGATCAATGAAGAAGCCAGTCATATTGGCTACTTTTTTCAACTACAGTGTTTAAATACTTCAGACAAGACAGAAATTTCCTTATGAAGTACAAATTACACAAATCTAGAACACCTGGGCAAGCTGCACAGTTACCACACATCACACCTAACAAAATACTAATGAAATATTCTTCCCTTCTTTTAATTTGTTTACTAGAAGAGAGATGGTGTATCTCCTAGAATAAGAGGAAGCCACAACAGTATCCTTAACTCAGTTTTGTGATATTTACAAGAACTGCTATTCTCTTCTCTCCCTTCCTATCTCTCCTCACTCCTTCCCACAATCCTCAAGCTCCTGGACAAAAGTTCTCTACACTGCAGAAGACTACCTGCACGTTACTCCCACCTAACACAAACCTTTAAAAATGCATTAGTTTTGCACTTTGAAATGTGCCATATTTTATATCAATAGAAATAATTCAGCATTTGCGTGGTTTTCTCTTAGAGACGGTGCACACAAAAAAACTATTATACAACTACCACCTAACACGACACAGCACAATAAAAGGAAAGGTGTCTGAAGTTTTCAGTGCAAGGTGTATATGACAAAGTTAAAATCCTTCTGTTAAGACTTTGCTCTAGGATCAGAAATTTGCTTTAAAATATAAACAAATTTCATGTATTTTACATGCCATGAATATAATGAGCTATTACACAGAATATTAAAATATAAAAAAGAAAAACCCAGGAAGTTCTGTGCAGACATAAGAGAAGTAAGTTCCTGACCTACAGGACAGAAGAAATAACTAGCAACCTTTACGTACATGTACACATATATACTTGCCTAACCTAAAAACAACACAAAAACATTTATAGCTATTTTTAAAGTTGCTGTCTGTGACTAATTCTAAGAGAGTCCCAATATGCTCAACAGAACCATCTTCAAAACACCAAATATTTAAACCTAACCTTTCTACAGCTGGATGTTACATTGCTACAGTCACGTAACCTGAGCAATTCATGTGCCAACGAAACACTTTCATGTTTAAACTGTCGATATGCGCATATAATGCACAACAGGTTCCATCCTGAACTTTCCTCCTTGAAAGAAGCTAGATGGTATTTTGCTACAAAAGTCCCCAGCCGCATTACACAAAGTATTGAAGACAAGAAAAGGGAGGTCATCACTAGCCTCTGTTCAGCACTGGTGAGGCCGCACTTGGAGTGCTGTGCCCATTTCTGGGCTCCTGTATCAATTGGGTAGTAGGGGGGCTACAGGGTTAGCTTTGGTAAGCTTTCAGAAACTCTCCCCATGTCAGAGAGAGCCACTTTCACTTGGTTCCAAAACAGACTCACTGCTGACCTAAGCTGAGCTGAACACCAATGGTGGCAATGCCCCTGTGATAACATAATCAAGAGGGTAAAAAAAGCCATTCAAAGCACGTGAAAAAGACAAGCAACGCTGCAGACATCAAGGTTAGAAGAAGGAGGAGAAGAAGGTGATTCAGGTGCTGGAAGAGAGATTCTTGAATCCTGTGGAAAAAAACATGGTGACACAGTTTACACCCCTGTAACCAGAGGTCCACGATGGAGCAGATATCCATTCTGCAGCCTGTGACTGAAATACAGGAGGATCTTTACTGACTATCAGGAAAAAGTTCTTTTTCAGCGAGGTTGAAAAACCACTAGAACTGCTTGTGCTATCTCCATCCTGAAGATTTTCAAAAGCCATCTGTATATGGCCCTGAACAACTCTCTTAAGTGGCCCTGGTTTGAGCAGGGGTTTAGAAGAGACGCCCTCCAGAGTTTACTTCCCACTTCTCAAGTTTTCTCACCACAAACAAGGGGCCTGAGGAGACTGAGGCTTATCTTAGCTCAAAAAGACACCACAACAGGATAAACATCCTGTGATTCAAGGGTTTTCACCCTTGAATCAGGTGCTGGTTGTGGCGCAGGCCCAGAGACTTACGTTTTATCACTGAGGGGCAAACAGCCATAAACTCACAGCACTTCAGTAGCCAGTGCATCTGGTTCTGGCTCCTGAGAGTGCTCTGGAGCCTTCGGCACCACTGAGGGCTCCCGGCCACTTCCTCCGTCCCGGACACCTCCTGCAGGTACCCTGTGCCAGCCGAGTCCCACTGGCTGGGCGGGAGCAGAGGGGAAGGGAGATTTCTCCTGCCATGGGGGGCAGCGAGCCTGGGGGAACGGAGGGGGAGGCAGGTGTTGAAGGCAGCTGAGGGGCTGCTCGGTCACTTTCCAGTAAAGTCTCCTTTTCCTGCAAGGAAACCCTTCGGGAGGCCCCCGTCTCCCCTCTCTGCCCCACACGGAGACCCTTCGGGAGGCCCCCGTCTCCCCTCTCTGCCCCACACGGAGACCCTTCGGGAGGCCCCCGTCTCCCCTCTCTGCCCCACACGGAGACCCTTCGGGAGGCCCCCGTCTCCCCTCTCTGCCCCACACGGAGACCCTTCGGGGGGCCCCCATCTCCCCTCTCTGCCCACGCTCTGGGCCTTCTCTGCTGCCCGGTTCCCGACGCCACAGAAGCTCCGGCTCCGGGCCCGTCTCTCGGCAGCCCATGGCGCGCGGTGCCGCCGAGGCTCTGCAGGAGAGCGGCTCCCCCGCGCCGGCCGCCCCAAGCGGGGAGCAGCGGGAGGCGGCGGCGGCGGCCGGGCTGTGCCCCATCTGCCTGGGCGACATGGACAACGCGGCGCACGTGGACACCTGCCTGCACACCTTCTGCTTCGCCTGCATCCGGCAGTGGGCTGCCGTGAGCGCCGCCTGCCCGCTCTGCAGGCAGCGCTTCGGCTGCATCCTGCACTCCGTCAGGGCGGACGACGACTACCAGGAGTACGTGCTCGGCCCGTCCGGCTGGCAGGACGCGCTCGGGCAGGACGCGCCCGGGCAGGACGCGCTCGGCCCGTCCCCGCGCTGGCGCTACCGGCTGCGCCCGCGGCCCCGCCGCCATCCCTCTGTCAGGAGAAGGGGGCGGCCGCCAGGCCACGGGCGGAGAGCTCCAAGAAGCTCCGACACCTCTGCCCGGTAACTCAGGGCAGCGCCCGGCCCGCCCCGCCGCCGGACCTGCCATCCTCTCGCAGGGCTGGGGGCGCGGCTTACGGCCCTCGTGTGCTTGGAACGAACATCCAGAGGATTCCCGGAGCACGCGTCCCTCACAACCACTTGGTATACTACACGCTCTTTTTCTTTACTAGTAATAGTAAATTATATTTTGTTTAAATTAATGAAGTATTTTTTACTTAACTGATGAAGTTTAACTTTTCTCCCCCGCAGTGGATGGGTGCAGGGAGGCATTAGTTGGGATAGGGAAGTGAGTGTGCAGCTTCATAGTGCTTATTTCTCAGCTGGGGTCTAACCATCATATTCTGCACCTTTTAAAATGAATCATGATGGCTTCCAGGGGCAAAAAGGAGGAGTGAGCTAAAGCTGGGATAGTTTTTAGGGGGCATATTAATATTTTCAAGAATTTCAGTCTGTCTTCTTAAGGGAACTTCCTGTGTGCTGCAGGTACTGAAGTGAATTACATTTCAAAAGTACACTCCATTTTTTCTTTTTGTTTTTTTTACATCAGCATTCCTTGACGTGTATTAGATTGTCTTATAAGCTGCACAGGTTAACAAGAAGATGGATTTTGTTGTTTTCTGTTTTTATGAGGGTTCCAACAAATACTAGTAAGTTTCTAGATATATCTAAGCAAGTAAAAGGAAAAAACTCAAACAACAAGAAAATCCCAAGTGATATGTATCACTAAAGAAAAGGATGATTTTAACAGAAAGTATGTACACAAGCAGTATACAAAGTGCAAAAGGTGAATATGACCTCAAACAATTAAGGGTATACTTCCTTTATCAGGCTGTCATAAATTAAACTGTTATTGTTAGCGTACGCTGCAATAAATGTCAGATAAGAGTACATTCAGGAGTTAATATATTACATCAAAGTCACAATATATTAGCACTTCATCATTTCAGTCTTAAAAGTTTTTGTCTAACTTTTGCATGAAGATTGATGTATCTTCATGATAAGCAAATTATCAGAAAAATTTGTTGTGTCTTAGTTTAGTATAAGCAGCACATTATTTGAAGCCCTATTTTATTAGAGCCAGAAACCAGTCTGACAAAATGGAAGAAGGTAATAACCAGTAACAAACACAGACTCTGAAACAACACAAATAGCAACTGTACCATCTGCAACATGTCTCACAGACTAAAGAACATGAAGTGGTCTTCTCAAAAGCACAATAATACCTTAATAAAATATAATAGTTTAAGAGCTGATTCTTAAGTCAAGTCATCAAGTTTATAGGATATTTGGTCACTACCAGCAATTTATTGAGACTAATTATTTTCAAAGTTAAAATCCATGCAGATTTGCAATTTATTGCCACATGCTGTAGAGAGAGCTTTAAAATAAGAAATAAGGGAAGTTGAGCAGGACTTCTGTAATTTCACTCATTATTTTAAGTAAATTAGAAAACTAGCTAAAAATTAATAATACAATATAAAAGTGAAGGGAAGAATACTACTACTGATGAAAGCACAAGGCAAGGAAAGTGAAAATTAATGAAAGGATTCTGTCTAATCTGTTTAAAAAATGGATTTGGATAATTACAATCTCATGTGTCAAAAAACCCCAAAGATTTAGTATCCTCCCCTCCTTTTCTGCTCAAAACCACAATACAGTTACTTTGGGATACACCTGAAACCTGGTACTATAGTGTCACCTCGAACATAACTATCATTACAGGAAAATAAAAAAATAGTGCTGAAATACAAGATTTGCAAAAAAACAGGAATTAAGATTATAATCAGCCTAACACATGCAGTAAGAATTTTACAGCAATGCCTGTAATGCAACCCTTGCATTACAGGGCCCACACAGCTCTGAGTATGTCCTGTGAGACTTTTTATACAAGCATACAAGTGCAACATTAAGGCCCAAGAGAGAGCCTGCCCCACCCGTGACTTCTTAGGACTAGAAAGCATGCATACTAAAGTCTTTGAAGCTCTGATACTGACATTTCAAGAGTCCTGAACAGAATTTAACAAGAGAGGGTTGTGACCAGTGGCATAAAGTTCACCAGGTGGCCAGTCCAGCTGCAAGGATCAACAGTGGATACTGTACTGCTTAATGTCTTCATTAATGACCTACAGGATGAACACAGTGCATCTCAGCAAGCTTTTGGGTGATACACAACTGCAAGGACTGGTTTCTAGATAGTGGTTGGTAGTGACTAAAAGCCATCAGGAAATCAACCTCCTTTTAAATTATTTTAGCAATTTACATTCTTGTATTGACAAATGATAAGGATCAATCTTTGTGAAATAAATGGGTAAGAAAAAGAAAAAAAACATTTGAGTTACAAAACATTTTTCTGGAGACTAATAGATGCTAAACAATTTTTGCCCTCAATTTAGCCTCATTTCTTCTCTGATGATTAGGATATTGTCAATTTTATACCAATATATTCTTTTCCTCAGATAAAAGCTCTTCAGTCCAATTGAAAAATACTCCATATAAACAGTACTAAAAATAAAAAAGATAAGTCAAGACTGGTATCTCTTAAATCCTAGACATTTCCTTCTGAATTCCACAACAAATTCAAGGTGCTAAATCTCAGTATGTTAAGAAACCTCACACTTGTGAGGAAAAAAAGAAAAGATAGCACAACCGAAAAAACCCTAATACTTAGAAACTCTGACTAAGGATCAGCTAAGAAGAATTAGATTCGTGAACACCTTCAGGTATGTAAGCCTAAACAATTAATTGTGGACCACAGACAGAATTTGCAACATAGGGACAGACTGCAAGTTTCTAGATTAACACCCTTATTTCTGGACCTTCTTTCCTCTTCAACAGACGTAACAGATTCTAGAGGTAAACTTTCAATTTAGAAAAACACATTTTTGTAGTTCATAAGCATCTCTCACAAAGTATAACTACAAATCCTACATTATTTCACATTAAAACAGTATGTTTTTAGCATATTAGCTTCTTTTCCTGTGTCTTCCACATTACCTATTTGGATTTAACAGTTTTGACATTGGTTTATTTCAAATGGAGTGAAATGTTATTTCAGAGTATAAGATAAATTTTCTTTGTAATTTCTATTACTGATACTGCTATCAAAAATTAAAAAAAAAAACAACAAACCAAAATCAGTAAAACAAAACACTGTTTTCAAAGTAATATTTAAACAATTGTTTCCATACTAAAAGCAATCCCAAGTAGCAATCATTTTTCAAAGCTAACTTCTGAAACCTGAAGTGTTACGGTTTATGCATTTAGGACATTCTTTAGGCTCCACCACGTGCTTGCTTTTTTTCTTCTGCAGAGAGGAATGTAGGTGTCAGTCATGCTTTCCCTTGCAACACATATGTTTTGCAACTTTTACTTATCACTTCCATTACATGTAATGCAGGAAGGTTAGCAATAAAAACAACTGAAGAACCTGCATAAGTTAAATACATAAATTATTATTAGAGTGACAGAAAAGCTAACAAGTGTCTTGTGACTCCATTTGCTTTGTTTGTTAAGGAAGAGAAAGCTAATTAACTGCAAACACCAACCATAAAGACCTAGACCTGTTTATGTCAACATAAGCTTTGGAGAAGCTAAAATATATTTTACATTCAAACTTAATTCCCCCCGCCCTTTCTCCTTCTGGAAACCAGGACGTTATTACAAAACAACAATTATCTACAAAAGAGTGAATACATCAGGCATAAAAACTAGAATAATTTATTTTTAATAAACAATTCCCTGTATTATTTTAAATATGCATATGCTATATGAAATAAATATATTCATTTTTTGATTGTCATATCTAAAATTTTGTTGTAAATAATCACTCTTTACAACAAAAGAGTGGATAAAAAATTTAATCTAAAAATCATAGCAAGAATAGTGATGCAAATTGAAACTTAATGTGGCATTATTCAGCCTTTAGACTAGAAAGGCTGGATATTGGACCAAAAAAATGGAAAATACTGCAATTTTTATTTAATTGCATATTTCAAAGAGAAACAAAGTCTTTTAAAGTACGTATTTTAAGGACACTTACACGAAGTGAAGCTTTAAAACTCTCTTCTTTCACTGTGTTCTTCTATTACAGTTTCTTGTCTGGCAAAGTATAAGGGAAAAAAGCAGAAAAGGGGAGAAGGCAAGGGCAAAGGAAGGGGTGGTGGACAGACAGGAAGAAAAGAATGAAAAGTGTACTTTCTGTCCTCGTTTTTCTAACTGTTTAAGGTAGAGAAGTCATTGCCTCTAGAGCTTTCATGAAATCTTACTTAGTTTTTACTACGTATTTTTGAAAAACTAAAAATTACTATCTTTTATAAAAACCTATCTGTGCTGCAATAGTTCTCAAACTTTTCCTTCCCTATTCTTGTAGTGAATGTCTTGATCCTTTTCCATCTCCATCTACAGCACATTCTTATTACAACATGCTTTCTCAATCCCCCATGCTGCAGTCAAGGTGTCACCAGTTGGCGTCACCCTTCTTTGTGTCTGCTGTCACAGATGCATTGATTCGCCTGCACAAAATTTGATTTTCCAAAAACATCTTCCATTTAGAAACTGCTGTAACAGTCAACCATCCATAAAGAAAGATGTCCAAGTAGAGAAAAAGACCACATTGTCAATCTGAAAATTGAAACTCCTGACTATTTTTAACATATTTGTTCTTAAACTGACACCTTGTGCTATGAAGTGAGCTGAAGAAAAAACGTGTTGCTAGAATCCTGAGAAATTCCAGTCACTGATAGTAGGAACTGAAGTGATCAGGTTCCTAGGAGAGTTAATGCTGAATTTAAAACGCTAGGAGGAGTTTTGTGCAACTTCAGCTCAGAAAACAAAAATTAGTAGAAAACAACTGCATAAAAATCCATGTAAGAAAAAATATCACTGTTCCTCTCCAGGAAACAAAGGAAGAATTCATTCTAGAAAAAAATAAGTCGGCCCACAGGGTGACAGAAAAGACACGCACACACACAAGGTGTAAGGTAAGGTACCAATTTATTCGCATGTCTTTCTTACACATTCTTTATAGTGTGGAAAGCTAGGTAAATAGTATATTGTAATGTTGTAACTGCACATTTTAAGAATACTTCCTATATATTTTCTACAAGAACTAGTATCTAGAGATGCAGTTTAGTAAGCATAGCTCTTTCCCAAAGTGTGTTCTGTCTTACCCTTAAATTAAAAAACGTTCATGTACTCCAGGGTTTCTGATAAATCTTTAGTACAGTGAATGCTGTCTAGTTTTTGTCCCAGTATACCATTGGTATAGTGGTATTTCAGTTCAGCCTAAAAAAATAATCAGGACAGGGTCTGCATGTTTTCAAGCAAGGTCAAAGAAAACCCCAGACATAAGAAATTAACATTTCCTAACTAAAATGCCCATCACCACTATTGCCATAGTATCTAAATTATATAACTACAGAAGCAGTACAAAGAAAGCAAAACAGCTATTTACATAATCATACTTAAACAGCTAATGGCATGGAAGTTGAAGTCTTTAAACTCCCTGAAACCTTAAATACCAAGTGCATAAAAATAAAATTAGCTACTGTAGAGATATTTGAAAACAGGCTGAGACACCAATCCTTGTTTTTTATGACAAGCACCTACTAGAAATTCTGCACACACCTGATAGTTTTTAACTCCAAATGCATGCCTGAGAGAAATCCATTACCTAACTTTTTTCCCACCTTCTTATGATTACTGATAGAGGCTGACTGGTCCCTAGAAAGAATTTGAAGCCATATGGTATTTATTTAATTTTGCTTTTTTAAAAATCTTTCTTGTTGTAGTATGCAGAAATTTCTTTAAAACATGAAACATCTGAAATTAATGAAATGTAATGAAGATTAATATAATCACTAGCATGATCTTTCTTACCCACATGTCATTTTAAATGCTTTGAGTAGTTATCTCTCTCATACTATTGATCAGATCTGACTTGATGGTCAGATCATATTTATCTGACCATCAAGTTAATGTACTACATTAAGAACTCCCCTACAGTGACTGAGCTTATGAAACTTACTTTTAAAAATTCAGCTAATGAAGATGTTATTCGGTAAACTCCAACAGTATAATTGAAGACAAACTGATAAACCAATGTAGCTCTATTATGTTACAGTCATGAATGAACATAAACTTCAAAAATTACATTAGCTTCTGAAATACTGTTATGAGTATGTCCTTAGTACACTAAGAATGTTGCTAAGCTGCAGCTAATCCTAGAAGTTCTAGTCCATGGAAACTCCACTTTGGCTGCTTACTAACTTCATTTTAGTACAAATTGTGGTGGCTTATTACACCGCTTGAGTAGATTTACTGATTTGAAAAAGTGCAAAATCATTACAGAAGGCGTATGCTGTACAACATAATAAATAAATCTCAGGTGATGCTAACCAGTTTATTAAAAATGCAACTAATGTACTAATCCTCTTGCTTTTCTCACCCCTTTTTAGAATGTTTAGAATTCAACCCTGTAATAGGTGATATATGAGTGATTATATTGATCTTATTAGAGGGCTGAAGTCAGAGCTAGCAGCAGAACTGAGTCTCTTAAGTTCTAGACTCTAATAATATACACAAAATGAACATCAATCTCCATATAGCTATTTACTGTTTTGCATGTCCTAAGTATTTCACTGACTTAAGCATAGAAAAAAAAATCTCAATATATCCAGTAGATGTTTCATTCCCTACATAATCTCTAGGTTAGAAAAACCAAAACAACTCAGGCATCCTGGCCCATGCAGTGAAGATCCTTGTCTAAGAGCTGAGAATCTTTAAATTCAGTACTGTTCTCCCACACTCTTTTTCATGATCTTTGATATGTCTCTTTGCCTTTTCAACCATTCAATCCTCTTCATCAACCTTCCGATCTCTGAAGTAGTAACTTCCAGTAGTAAAGAAATGGCAATATACTGCACAAAATGAATTATTCACACATTTGTAGGACTGAAACTGTTGACTGTAACAACTGAGTCCTGAGATATTTCCTACAGATATAAGATCTGGCTAATGTTTTTATGATCAATAAATAAATTCCCAAATACCTAATCATTTTAATTCAAATATTCCCAGATGAACAATAGACACTGACAGGGACTGTATAATTTGTAAAACTTAGATTTCCTGTTTAAAAGCAAATAATGAGGAATAAGCTCATTGCCAAACAGCAGATCACATAGTAAGTTATGCAGTGACAAAGCCATGGGAATGTTGACATGGCATCTTTTTAATTACACCAGCATTAATGAAAAACAAGGAATAGTTCTATGCAACTTACTTTAGCATCTAGACTATCACTATGCTCTGGCATTTAGTTCAGATTTAGCTCAATAGTTTTTTTAATTAATTAAGGTATTTAACTGACTAAATTAATGAAATCCAACTCACCATGAACAATTCTATTCTTTAATTACTTCCTTACATTAGTCTCTTACTAGTAGAGGCTATACTATCCTAAAGCATCTTTAATAAACCAGATAGCAAAACAGCATTGAAAGCATCTTAACCAAATCACATCATGTTGCATTCAGAATAAATGTTCTGAAAGTGTTAGCTGAATAGTTTAATTATCTGGTGCTAGTATCTGTTTTTAGTCAGTATTCTACCAAAAAAGAAAATACAATCTTAAGCAAAAGTGAACACTACATAGATCTCTATTACTTTGAAAAACAAAAAAAAAAGGTTTAATAAAATGGAATAACACATGTGGAAGAATGTGAAGTTATTTTCAGTCAGAATATATATAAAACAACTGCATTTCTGTGGTAATTGTCTACAGACAGAAGCATGGATCAGAAATTTAGTAAAAACACATATCCCCAGCCCCACATCTGGAACATCCCTTGACCACCATGACCTTTCAAACAATCAAGAGTGATCTGCTGGTGGCATTAGTGAGCTCCCTCAGCATTCCTGTGTGCATTTTCCCTGAATCAATGGAAATTTGTGTGTCATGTCTGTTGAATGTCATAACCTGACATTCCTCCACAGAGGGAAAACTTTTCATGATCCACAAGTTTTCCACTGGTACCTGCAACATCTGAAGGAAGTTCTTACCAATAAAAACCAAGGTGAAGAATGTACCTTGGGTACCTTGCCTTTGTCCTTTTCTACCAAATCTGCCCCAAATTTCATTTTCTAGAGAACTCATTTTCAATTACTCTCTGGACATTTCAAGTCCCTATGCTCCCTTCCACACATTTCTATTTTTAAATAATCCCCAGAGAGAGCATTGATAGCAACACATTTTTCACAGTGATCAGCTGCTCCCTTGTGATCCAACTCACTGCAGGGCATGCAAGACTGTGACATCACAATGGTTTTAGTCATACAGCTACAGTTTGATATTTTGTTGATTCATCTCAAAATTAAACTACTTGCCTTTCTTATTACCCATCTGTCTCATATACTGAAGAAGAAACACAGAATGGAAGTGAAAAATGTAGGAAAGAACTGTAGTGTGCAGCCAGAAGTGACTAATAGTAAAGGCCAGAAGTCAAACTCTCCACATTTAAGGCATCATTACCTGGTAAAAGATATTTTTTCAACACTACAATTGTTTTGTTTCAGATATTAAAAACAAGAATATCAAAGAAAGCTGAATAGTACTAGAATACATTTGGGAATATCCACACCTTCCCCCAAACTCAAATACGTGACACAACTGACATGTTAATAAATTTTGATAAAATTACCTAGTTAAACACATTAAGGAACTGAAACTTCTTAAAAGAACTGATGTATGTCTGAACCTACAACACTATGTTTTTACAGTGAGCATTACTACAGTTATAAAATAATACTATTTTGAAATAACAACATCAGATACATCCTACATTTGCCACTTTTATAAGAGCACTGGCATGCCAATTAATTATTCAAAGGAACTACACTGATTTTAATATCACATTTGTTATGTCAAAACACCTTCAAGTTCAAAAGATACTGTCTTCTACAGAACAGAAAAGGAAAAAACAGGCCTAGCTACTGAGATTTCAAGTAATCGCAGTATTATTTATCTAATGATTAGAGGCTTAATGTATTTTATTTCAATGAGGTAAATGACTGTAAGGTGGTATCACCACTATTCTCATAATTATTTAAAAACTGAATGGCAAATTATCTACAAGGCATGAATAACTTGATGTTACTGACTGATTTTGGCTTGGTAGTTATATTCCATGATCAAGTAAGAGAAAATAAAAATAAGATTTGCTTTATAGATCGGCACCTTCCATGACTGTAAAAGAAAATTTCTCTGCTTCTAGAAAGACCTAGAAATTACCCAAGTTCCAAACACTGGGCTTTTTGTTCTAGTATGCTTTAAAAATTAAATCATGAGAGACAGCAATTCACACATATATCTGTAAATTTCTTAAAAGAGGAGTCCTTAATGACAGCTTTCTTATCAATAACTAATACGAAATAGGTAGCCCCAAGGGCTACACTGAAGATTGTATGAGCATAGTCAGCATTTTCAGAATAGTCAAAAATTCTATTAAAAATATGAGACAAATGAAATACAAAGAACTAGTACATGAAAGTATAATGTAAAGCTGTATGTAATTTAGCAATACTATTTAGATGCTCTCCTATTTACTACAACATAAAATGCATTTGGAAGAAAAATGGCAAAAGAGTATTTTTTTCTCAGAAGACCACAGAAATCTTAGATTCTTAATTGTCAGATACATAGGAAAATACCTAAGAAAATCCGTGAATCTTAGGTAGCTTGGAATATTCCAATAATGAAACTCTCGCAAAAAAAAAAGTAAAACGTGAGCATTCTGAAGAATTACTTTACAGAAATATGAAAATACATAAATCTTATATATACAGACTTAAATCTCATAACCTGAAAATTCCATCTTTCTCTTCCAAAGGTCACCATCAAAGATTATTTTTGTCCATCTGTGTCCTCTCTAGAAAAAAGCAGGTCTGATTCCCAGGAATTCTGCACAGTAGCTTCCTACACCTATCTTTCCAAAACAAGTAACTTTAAGATCTTCAAGGATGTATCAAAAAGAGAGATATTGAACACACAAGTTAAGGTCCAACGCACAAACAGCATTCTGTACTTATATCTGATTAACAGCTATGTTTACGTGATGTAGACCTATTAAGTTGAGTGTTAAGTATTTAAGCAGAAAAACATCTCATTGACATTCTTCACTCTTCTTGGCAGATAAATGTGACATAAATAACAGTATACCATCAAAGAGTGAATATTGTACATGGGTAAATTTATGAAAGAATATAATACATCCTCCAGTAGCATATAAATAGCAGTTAAGTAAAAAAACTTAGTTAGATCTTGTAGTCCTCCACACAAGAATTACATTTAATGCTAATATAGCTTTTTTCTTGGAGGCTTTCACTACTTCTCCCTGTTTCTTTACCAATTAAAAAAACCCTGCATTTTTAAACATCTTGTAATTTTCCACAACATTTCATTAACACTATAAAAACCAACATTATTGTTTGTATTTGTTATTTTAGTCATAGTTAGTGTATTGAGAAAAGAAAGACATCACTACAAAAAATAAACAGCATATGAGATGTTTGCTTCAGAATTGGCATCTGGTAAATTGTTCCAAACTACAGTTTTCAACTTACCAATGTTAAACAAAAAGACAATCGCTTTGACTTTTTACACTAAATTGTAGTGTAATTGTTCTTACAATAAAACAATATGAGAATAGAATATGTTTACATGAAATGGAAAATCCTGAAAATAAATTTGCGTATCAACAGCACTAATTAAAACAAAATAGGATTAAACATTCAATGCCATGCCATGCCACAATGCATTACATTTTGTGGTAATTTAGTAGGAGGATAAATGTACAGCCCAATGGACTACGCAGATTTTTTGCCAAACTTCTTGTTCTCGATTGTCCTTTCTTCAATATTGTATAGCCTCGAGTTGCCCCTGTTATCAGTAACTAAAGAGGAATGTTTTATACTCTTAAAGCAGTTTTCATCTATTCAGAAAAAAAAGAGTGCCATATTAATGGAATATAGCAGTTTACAAATAATTTGTCTTTTTTGTTAAGGTAACTGGCCTATACTACAGTGACACTTCCACACCATCCCAAAGCCACATATAGGAACTGAAAAGTGGTGTTAATCTAGTGTCAATCTACGTCTTTATTTAATAACCAGTGTTACAATTTTCAGCTCTTAACCAGGTCAAAATATTAAAACTGAAATGTAGTCATCTGGAATTACAACTATTACTATTTAATGAGATTATTTCTGTCTCATTCCAAGCCACTTGCTTATCCATATATTTCTATCTTTCACACATAACAGGTACTGAAATACTGACAGATTAGTGCCATGAAACAAATCGTTTACTCGGTTTTATTCATTACCTTTTAACAGTATACTGACAAGGTATTTCTTAACTTTTCTAAACAATATGTGTATCAGTACACCTAGGGGTTTTTATGAAGATCCAGTACAGGTCCATTTATAAACAAAGTTGGGATTTAAAAGCACTGTAAAGTGGCTACTAAATACTCTTTTTTATTAACTCTTTTTTGTTAACAACTAATTCAATGTTTCTTTATTTTCCCCAATGTTCTGAACTACTAGACATCAAAGTCACTCATTTTAAGCACCTAGTCAGGGTTTTGGTACCTCAATTTTCAAAATTACTTTCATTTACCAAAGAGGTTCACCACTTTGAGAAACAGAATCTCCCTAAATTCAACACTAGTTTACTGTGAAAAGAAAACCATGACAACTGTTTGTACTCTTGCTTTATTATTACATCCGGCCTGGTCACTATTGGAAATTCAATCTATTATTGTTGCTAGGAGCCTGTTGCTATGCAACCTAAAAGGGTTATGCGGCACTTTCAGGCTGAGAAGCCTTGAAAACACCACAGGCCCTCTCCTATGGCTCTAACCAGTTTATTAAAAGAGATTAACACTCTCCTTAGTCAACCCCAATTCCAGGCATACCCTTAAAAAAAGTTACAATGACAGGTTTGAATATGGCATACAAACACAAACTCCAAAAAATTACAAAGAAGCAATACAGAACCTACACTGCCCACTATAACAAAGCAGACAGCAGTATTTCCTCTAATCCATCATTTAAATTAGCAAAGCTAAAATCTGTTAACTCCAAACCCTGTCAAATTCTAACCTTCACATACTAACCAGATAGTATAATGGAGTTGCTAAACATGCTCTGCAAAGATATTTTATAATAAACTTTTGACAGAACAATACATTTTCATACAATTTTCATACTCTAGATCATAAATGTGGAACTTGGAGGAAAAAAAACCCAACTTAATTAACTCTGAAATGGCAGAATATTTCTTATTTATAATCTATACCAAAAGATGTCCAACCAACCTCTACTCAGATTCCAAGTGAGTTCTGGTTTTGTGTGTCTTTGTCACCTTTACACATTCTACAGATTAGAGATCTATGTAAATCTCTACAGATTAATTTCTTTCAGCAATATTTCTGTAAATCTGCAGAAGAATGGCTAAGAAATGACATGAAAAAGAGCTGATTAGTATGGCTTTTCTTTTTAATTATCTGAGGCAGTTCCAGTCTGCATCAAAGAACAAGTTGTTCCATGGCATCAGAATTAAGAAAGCAGCATTTCCTCCAGCTTGGTCCTTAAAATGGATCCACACAACACTATAGATTAGATTGTGAGTATTTGCTGTCTGACTATCCAGTCAGGAGTGAATGAATAGAATAGAATGTTGGGAGTGAAAAGTAAGTTGCCAATGCCTCTTCTTCTATTTGTCATAAAGGAATAATAGGCTTATTATTCCTTTGGCAGCATCAATTGTTTCTTACCTTCTCAAGCTAATTATTTTGTTAGTATGTTTTTCTGAAACTTCTAATTATCTTTTGAATAAGACAGACAGGCATATCAGAAAAAAAAAAAAAACAACCAAAAAACAACAAACCAAATTTATTTTCCTAAGAGTATGAATTTAAGAAATTAACACACTGTCCTAGTAGTTATTGGAAATTTTAAGATCAGTTATGTAGATGTAAAAGACAGTGCCACAAAATTGATTCCAGTAGTGATATAAGGAAATGCTAGGGTTTATCCTTTCCAAAATGCTTTGTACTACTTAGTGGCTGATGTTTTTTAGAGGATCCATGAAAACAATAACAAATATGAAGTGTGTTCTGAAGACAAAAAATTCAGATTGGGATTAAAACAGCATCAGCAGAATGCAGTCATGAATTCATACTCTTCCAAGTACAACTTTTTTACTTTTCCAGAATTTTTAAGTTTGCAAAGTCTATTTCAAAGGCAAAACTGAACTTTTCACCTGTGTCAGGTAACACTCAAACAACAAAAAACCTGCATTAGCCCCTGTATTTGAAGGATTTAGCCTGGAATAGTTGACAGCCACAAATCTAGTAGAGTCTAAAACAAAATGCCAGAATGAAACACAGTCTAACCAAATCCTTAAATCTAAAGAATTGCTGTGTATAACCACCATTGCTAGTTTACTTTTTATGATTTTATTAAAAAAGAATCACTGTAATATGTTAGCCTAGACATCATGACCTCAAAGATGACAGGGTGCTTGGACAACACCAACAATTAGACACAGCCAGAGAAGTAATAGCAGAATGTCATGCTATAGAAGTACCCAAGGTTTACAACTAAAAAGTAAGTACTGATTATTTAAATTAAGTTCTGCAGTCAGCATTTTGTTAGAGCTTGTAACATACTTCTGTGTTGCCCAAGAATTTATTACAGAAAAGGAGGACATTGACAAATAGAACAGATCCAAAGCTACGTCCATCCACCATTTTTCGTTAAATGTTCTTCTGTAAGTATATTTACTTTAATGTTACTGAAGGAAATTAGATTTGCGGACATCAGTGTTTTTTTTACACAAAACATGCCCTGATGCCCTCATTCTGGTGAGACACTCTAGTTGTCTTCTCTGACACTTTAGTAAAAGAAACTTGACCAGAATCTCACTATAATTAGCTTAAGGAGGAGCTTAAGATTCCTTTATCCTTTATTACAGAAGATAACTTGCTTGTAAACTGGCCATTTAGATGAACTGTACAAGCTGAACATTCCCTTGGCTCTAGGAGACAATTCCACATTAGTAAGATAATATATATTGTATATATAGATAATATAATATATATACAAGATAATATAATATATATACAACTGCTCCCCAATTTACTGAAACAACAACAACAAATATACCCCTTCCACCAAAACCCCCAAATGACTCAAGATCTTATTTTAAGATATTCATCAAGCATTCCACTCCTCAATTACTGGGGTTATTTTCTAGAGGGTCTGGAGATTTACATGTTCCCATGTAGCCGCCGTTAAAAGAAACAGATTCTGAATTTCTCAATTCAAGTTATTTCCAATTACGTCAAACTGACTAAAAGAGTGTTCTTACAAACATATTTTTAAGTATCAATTCTGTATACATTGCCATGAAGCAGGCTAAAGCACACTGAGAGAAAGCCAGAGATTAGCAAACATGAAAGCAAAGTGGCTGCTGGCAAATAAAAAAAATCAGGCAGTCCCTGAAAACTAATCTCAGGACCTGTAGGCAATCCCTACAACCATGTCAGCACTGTGTGAAGCTTAGCAGACTAGTCATACCCCACTATCTCAGGTAAATTGTTAAATATTAAACCACATCCAACAACAACAGGGGAAAAAAACCAATAGCCAAACTGTGGATACTGAACTGCAGAGCTTAATAAGTAAAGGTAAGTGCCACAAAAGTACTGAAAAAATAATTGTAATTGCAAAATATATGTAAGCAGATATCACTGTCACTAATGATGATATAATAAAGCAGCAAAAAAAAGAACTACATTTATAAACACAAAGGAAGGAAAAAATGCTGACATGAAAAAACCTCAAGACTGGCATATACGTTAATTTAAAAGAAAGAGAGAGAAAGGAACATTTATAAACTCAGAAATTTAGAAACCCATTTAAAGAAGACTGTCTCGTTATAAAATATTGCTTTATGTCCTAAAGATATCCTTTACCCGGCGCTACCCATTGAATTTTAAGTATCTCTTTAGAAATCTACTTAGCTTTGTAACCATGTATTTGAAGTTCTGTAACTGTAACAAGGAAACTAATATTTCAATACGTTTACCATGTTCTTTCTTTTTTTCCTAATTTAAGAAATTTATACTCAATTTAAGAGCAAATTCAGCAGCAGCAATTCTACAGGAAATATACAAGAAATGCATTACGTTGAAAGCAAGACAAAAAACCTCTCACTACAAAAATATTATTTTACCAAACATGCATGAAATTTACTATCACCCTTGACAACATTATTTAAGATATTAATTATAACTTTGTTTGGCTTCCTGTGTGACCCTTCCCAACACGTTAGTTTTCACAAGCAGATATTTATTCACAAGACACTTTTACTACCAGTATTACTTTTGATGTCACGTGAAATGAAATCTATTTTAACATTTAAAATACAAACAAATCATACCACAAAAAACAAAAAAATTCTATAAACCAAACATACAAAAACCCCTTCCACGTGGCTTTTTGTTGACCTCACTGTAAAAGACACTCAGTTCCACAGCACATTCTGTTCTGCTTTTCCAACCTAACAGTACCAAGCACCTGAAAAGACAGTGATTTAGCAAGCCACAGCTTGTATTTCCTGGATAGATACCAATATTTGATTTTTATTCCATGTGTGACTTAGAACAAACCATTTCAATTTATATTTTCAGCCTACAGGCATTTATTTATAAACAATACCCTAAAATTATTAAACCCTCTTTGGTCACCACTACCTTTCTCTCAAAGAAACAGTTCTCTAAGATATTAGCTAAGATTGACTGTACAAAGCATTTGAAAACGTGAAATTGTAAAATGAAAACATGCATAATGATTCTTATTAGCTAGGTTTATCTAGCATGGCTTTTTTGCCCTCAAATAAAAAACAATGAGTTAAAAAAAATTAAGTAAAATGTAAAACCCAACTGAAGTAAAGAATAATGAAAAGCATACCAGCACACATAAATGAAAATAAAAAATAATAAAAAAGTAAAAATTTAAGGGAAATTAATTAATTATAAAAAAGAAGAGGAAAGAATGTCATTAATCAATGACAATGACTTGAACTGTACAACAGTGTGTATTTAACTATTCTCTATGTTTACAATAATTGTACTTATACAAATTGAATATTGAGAAATTGAATATTGAGAATTGCACAATTGGATCCAAAGCATATTTGTTTGTTTGGTTTTGCGCTTCTAATGTTACAAAACATTCCTCATGGAAATTTTCATATAATCTTACAGAAAGCTTGATGCTCAGGAAGTTTAAATAATATTACTTTGAAAAGATAGTTTGTCAAAAGGTGATGGTAAGTGATTTTTATAATTATTCGGTAACTTTTTTTAATTTGGCTCCAGTCTACTGCACCTATAGAGAATAAAAAACCAATATAAAGAACATTCAAATATAAAGAACAGTCAGCCAAAGTATTTATGCAAGATTTATGTCATGAATAGCAGAAATTGAATTTGATTTCTAAGTCTTGAGATAAAGATATACGACTATATAAAATACCATTTCACTGCTCTTCCATATTGCCAAGTAACAGTAAAAATAATATCAAACAGATATCATTAGCTATCTCATTTATAATATGGAAAATAGAAATATAAACTATGACACAATAACACTGAACACTAATTATATAAATTTTGATATATGTTTAAGTTTATTTTACTTGTTTTCCTTATTGCAGCTCTTTGTTTTGCCCACCAGTATTTCTACTACCTGGATTTCTTGCTATTCATTTTAACCACTGACTTTGAAAAGTCAGGCAAGACTTGACAGGAACATTCTAAAATACTAGCACATTAGAATAGAGGTACTTGAAAAAGGTACTGACTATGTCATGCTGTTAGATCGTTTAGGGCACTTTGAGTTTTACTGTGCATTCATGTACTTTATTCAATCAGAAAAATTATTCTTCCTTGGAAAAAATTCACTGGAAACACTTTATGGAAATCCTACACCTCTCCTTAACTTAAGTTGTCAAATTTGACAGAGGTAAGTTTAACGTATTATGAATAAAATAAAAATACATCGTAAATAATGTATTTGCTTATCCAGGCTTAATCATTCCATTCAACTCAGCTTATTAGCTGATATGAAACATCTCAATTTAAATAAAGGAATTACTTTCTAATACTGCCATGATTATCAAGACTACATTTATCATAATTAGTAATGTATACATATGTTTTTGCTTATCTGTCAAGCAGTGCTAAATAAGAGTAAGAGAAATCAAAGCACATTAATTTGCTATGGATCTGAATGTCCCATCATAATAAACTCCAGCCAAAACAACCAAAAGACCCCCAAAGAGAACCACTTCAGTCAACAGAAGCATTGATTATCAATCAATTTTTTCTGATTTCACCAATAATAGTTACTGCAATACATATTTCCTTAGATCCTTGCTCTTGATCTCTATCATTGCTATTAATTTTAAAACAAACATCTCTTTAGGTACACTCAAAAATGATCCTGCTTCCTTCTGAAATCCTTTTTTTTTGGACACACTCCAGTTCTTATCAAAGTGAACAGAGATAGAAAATATTTTAGGTACCCTCATTACAAAAAAGATTGATACCCTCTTCAGATTGCTGGATGTTATGCATACTAAATACCACTTACAAATCACCAGGCAATAGGCCAAATATAGAATGTTTCATCAACACCCCTGAACTTGTCTCAACAAAGAAAGGAAATTATCCAGTTCATTTTAAAATTCTGAATAATTTCCAATAAAAATGTCATTTGCAGTTCTTCCACTTTTAGTTTATTCTTTTCTTTTGCTACAACAAAAGAATTAAAAACTGCAAATTAAGACTTTGATATATGCGCACAAATGTCCACAGAAATCAGCAACTGGGGTTTGGTTTTGCCAGGTATTCAACCAAGGTCCCTCCTTCTTTCATAAAACTCTTTGTTCATCATTGTCTTTTCCTCGAGAGACCTAAAAAAAATTGGTTTCTTGCTACTGCTTTTATTTTTTTCCCTCTGCAGGACTCCAGTGAAAAGTCTCAGGGTTTGAATCTAAAATATTGTATAAATAAATGTAAGGAGTCCAGTCTATGTTGAGACCTAAGTTTGCAGAATCCATGGAATGAAGTGTTGGACCAAAATAACAAAAATGTAATACAGCGAAGAAGAAAGGAACCCAAGAGTTGTGTTGTTAGGGAGATCATCTCCTGGGCACCCAATCCAGGTCTTTGTGATATATGTCAAGAGGACAACTTTGTGACTCTAGCTCTATCCCTCCACTTTTACTTCCAGATGTGAAGATATAAATACAGTCCTAGGAAACTGAACTGGCCAACAAGACTAGAAGTCAAACTAGATCACATCTAGGAACTTCTGCTGTAGAGCAAGAATCCCAAGTAAAATTATAGTATAGCTTGGGCTGCCATGGATATTCAGCTAGGGCTGCCAAGCCCAACTTCCCTCCCAAACCAGGTTCAGATTTGCCATTAGACCACCTCCTCAGGGCTTTATCCAGTCAGAGGCTAAAAATCTCCAAAGATGGAAATGGCAAAACCTCACTTATTCCAAGGTGCATTGTTGGGCTGTCCTCATGGGGAAAAAGGGTCTCCTTGTGTCTAATCTAATCCGCTTGTGATTGTCTTTCATCCTTTCACCACACACTTCCATAGGAAGTGCACTTTCAGGGAAGGCTGCTGTTGGGACCCCTGTAACTCTCTTCTCTAGACTGAACAAGTCCATGTCCTTCAGTACCTATTCATAGACGCGCAGTCTAGTTCCTGACCATCTCAGTGGCCCTTTGCACTTACTCCAACCAACATCTTTCCCAAACTGCAGAAGAGTGACAGAAAGCAAGAAATGCATGTGAATGTTGTATAATAAATACAGAAGAGATGTGGATAAACATTTATCTCAATTCCCTGCCTATACCTGTGTCCATGCAGCCCAAGAGACATTTTCGATACTTCCTACAGCCCAGGCACACTGCTTGCACGTGTTCAGCTACCTGACGACCATGGACCTCATCCAGCCTGTAGCCTCAGCTACTCTGTCCCCAGCCTGCAATTTGCAGCTACAGGTCTGTGAAGTCCTAAAGGGCTTCACAGAACTGGCATTTCTCTCTCTTTTGTCCAGAAGATTCTTGTAGAAGCAGGTTAAAAGAGTATTTTTTTCAGTGACCGCTTTTGTTCTAGATTTCACTAAGACAACTATGTTTATAATAGGTAATCTGTATGTTTGCTGTAAAAAAAGACAAGCTTTCTAACACCCTGTGAAGGATGGCTAGCAGAATATTTGAGACAATATGCTCAATACAGAAATGACATACCAGTCAGTGATGTAAAAACCACCAGTTTTACCGTTTGCTCTAACACAAGTAACTCCATTTGACAAGCTGAACCATCTAGATTAAAATAAAATGTCTTGCTAGATGATTCTTATTCCTATGAAAGTATCTTCCACATTTCTTTCAGTCTTAAAGGAAAAAAACCCCAATCAATCAACCAAACCAACCGCAAACTGCACACCATACTACATTGAGTACACTAAGCATCTCCTGTTCCTTTGGTTTTATTGATGCCTTAAAGATCTAGAAATGAGCAATACACTTTTGAGACAGTATTAGTATAGGAGGTAATATAACAGCTGGTCTTTATTGGAGGCCTGCAAGGTGCAGGTATGTAAAAATGCCAATCCCGCACAGGGTGAATACAGTTTTATAAGTTTAGCAAATTATCGTAACTGAAAAGAATCCTTAATTAGAAGCACAAGTGATGAGGTAATTCCCCCTGGTTCTACACTTTCCTGAATTCTCCCCCAGCTTAGATAGAAACTAAACTTTATTTATGAAGATGTGTCTCCAAGAGCTAGCTTGAACCTTGGCTCCCAAAGAGAACCAAGACAAGATAGGGGCCTTCGACCCCTGGAGCTTGGAGCTTCAGGAATGTGTTTTGTCTTTCTCTCTATCAGGGTAGAGAAAAGTACTGGAACTAGCTAGGAACTATATAACTATACAACAGTAGTCTAAATATAGTCAAAAATATATATAAGGAGGAAACAAGAAAGCAAAAACCATTGTGGCATCATTACAGTAAACTTAACCATTTCCATACTAGCAAGTTAAATCCTGTACCTAGAGCACATAAAATGCTTTTGAATCAGTCTATGGAAGACAGAAGTACTTCATGTGAAATGAACATATTTTTAAAAACAAAATCTAAATATTAAGAGAGAACAGATCAGTGGGAGGTCAGAAGCATAGCAATAAAACAAAGTTGTACTTGTGACCATGCAGTTTTTTTTATGGAGATGACACATGTAATTTTATTGCAGGATGTAACACATTATGAATCAACATCTCAATTCCCAATATTAACACACAATTACATCTTAAAACCATTTTTAAGGGCCGAAACATGTTACTTTCCCATTCTTATACTACAAACTCTGGGACAAGTACTAAAGCATTTCTGACAAAATCTTACACACACATACACAGCTTTCTTTATCACAGATGACAAAAACATAACTTCTATTTTCCTATCAGCCAGATCCACCTGTTTTTCTGACCTGGACATTTTATCGTTTCCCATTTTATAAAATATGGGAAGAAAATGCTTGTAGTTTTTCAAAATATTAATTATTTTTAAGTACAGGAAGAAAAATTACCTACTGGCTCCAGTTTAACCCTTTTTTCAGTAGGCTACAGATGGACGGGCTGTTAATGTTGAGCTTTCAAGAAATTCAGCTAAGCATGAAGAGTTACCATCCTACATAGCATGTAACAGAAAATACAACTATGCTGACACAAGAACTTCGGAATATCTCAAACTTATATCTGTGTTTAGAACACAAGCCATTAAAAGCTTCTGAGATTTACAGCACTGAGTTGTTACAAGTCTTAGCCAAATAATCTAGTATTTCATCCTGAAATCAAGCAGTGGGTGCCCTTATATGTCAATCTTTCACATGGAAAGTAATCCTAAAACTTCTCTTCATCTCAGTTGCCTGAAATATGTTTGTGAAAAACAAACTTGTAACCAGCAATTTGAGACTGCATTAAGAATCCATCTTTATCAGGTCATGAAAGTTGGTCACTGCACTGAAATCATGATCCTGTGTCCAGCTCTTCCCTGAACTCAAGAAATGTCAGTTTCTTCAGAATTCAATAAGGAGAAATGAATAGTAAAGTAGGCCAAGGAGTGAAGATACTGAAGACCTTCAAACCCTATTAAGGACAGGAAATTTGACACAGTGGTCCTTCTCAAGATCATGGCAGGAAATTTTAATATCTGAAATTTAAATCTGCCTCCACAGGAAATATGGCTATAAAACAGTAACATAAAGTCTGGATATTCCAGAACACACAAGTTCATAAGTTTATAGTGTTTCACAACTGACCATCTGAATGACCTGAAACAACAGCAGTAAAAAACCACTACACCAAACAGATACAACTGAATCAGTGTAAACCCACAACTTTTAAAACATTAGAAGGTCTGTTTCATAAGACAGAATAATTACTTACATGACAAATTATGCTATTGCTTTGTAGGACCACCTCTAATTCTGAGTTTACTGCAAATAAACCTTTCCTCAGTGAGATTTAAATTTGCTAGCAAAGGGTACTTCAGATACAAAACCTGTGAACTAGCCTGAGGTTTGCAAAACCGTAAGCCATTCTTATGTCCACACCACTACAGACCCAGCGTACTGAACTCTCTATACATTTTCTTGCTCACTACTGTTCCATGCAATACCCTCTCAGGACTGTGCTCCTTACCCTAGAAAGGAGTTTCAAAGTTAGAGAAAGTCAGAGTAACTCAGGACAACCTTCCATCAGAAAGCACTTGGAAAGAGACAATGAAGAGCTGTGTTCTCATCTTAATTGCCTCACTTCACTCTTGCCTCACTTCAAAATCAAGACTTGCAGCTCAAAATTTTTTCCACAAAATAAGGGAATGAAGCTATATTTCTGTCCTACTTACCTCCACTTATTATTAAATAATAATTATATTAAATTACATTAAATCTATAGTTTCACACTAACAGGTTCTACTCTCTAAACAACTGTAAGGATGATGTAGCTCACAAAAGAGTTTCCATGCTTTTCAGAAAGTCTAATGAATAAACTTCTTAGAAGTTACAGGGAATTGCTATTAATATTATCCGGTTTCAACTCTGAGGAATTAGAAACACCCTGGATTCTACACTTTTCTCTTTACTAAATCTGACAGGAAAACAATACAATGAATATGGAAGAGTTATTTATCAATTCCTCTGCAAATTGCACCTCAGTTGAATTGATTTAACATAGAGTGGACAAAACAAAATAGGAGTGAACTAAATGCTAAAGACAAATACATATGTTGATATGATAGTTCAAGCTATCAAGCTTAGCTACCACAGTGTGTCAACTCACATCATGGCTAACAGTTAATTTGATAAATCAGCTACTATACAGGTAGCTCAACTGCTCCTCACTATCCAAGGCTAATGTAACTTTGAAAACAGCTGGGCTTTCCTACAGAAGTAATCTAAATAGTTTCCATGTATTGTAATAGTTTTCAAGTCATGTATTTCATAAATGACTGTTATAGTCTCTTGAACTATATATATTTAAACAACACTTTTCTATAACTTAATTGTAAAATGCATATCAGATGATCATTAAATTATTCCAGATTTTTCAATAAGAAATTTTGAGACAATTTAGTTTTTAAATGGCAATTATACAACAACTATTTTTCTTAAAAATACTGAAAAGGAAGAATGGGATTTTAATTAAAGAAAGTAGTTCTAAAGAAAGGTTATTTTTTTGTTGTATCTTCTAAATTCTCTGGAATACAAAGTAATTAACACTTACTTCCAATAATAAACACAATATATAAAATATTAACTAGAAAGACAAATTAACAATCCTTTGTGTATAGCCACATGTCCTTCCTAATGGAAGAACTACAATGTGCATCTCATCAGCAAAAATCGGAGGTAGGAAACATTTATTCTTCCTTCATTAAGTCTGCAACTGTTGTATCTACTCTCAAGCCACAGAACAATAAGGAGGTAAGAATACAGCAGGTATCTTACTGGGAAAAAAAAACAGTTAGGATGGAGAATTTTGAATACTTTTTGCAGCAGTTAAATAGAAAATAAGACTTCAAATTTATGAGACATTTAATGTAAGACAGAAATCCTGACATTGACTGCTGCTTCCAATGGTGTGAGAACTACAGCTATTTTAGGGGTTTTTTTTTGCTTTCCCCATAACAAAAATGAATAAATTAAGTCCTCTTTAAATAATGCTAGTTACTTTTTACCATTCAACTGTTAGTTTCACTGCTAATTTCACTCCCAGCTCTTTGCAGTGCAGAATGCTACCATGATGCCAGGAAGAAGAAGCTCAAGTGATAAGACTAATTTTCTTGAGATGATGCTACACAGTACAACAACATTTCAAAATGCTTTGTGGATAATCTGCAAGAGATCACACCAAAAGACAACAGTAGAAATTGACAGTCCTAGTCATCTAATCCACTAGAAAGGAAACTTCAGAAATTCAATAAACCTCCAATATCATTGTCAGATTAGAGAGATACATAAGCAAGACTGCTTGCCACCATCCCTTCTTCCCACCCCAGATTTAGGAACTTTTGGGGAGAGGGAAAGAAAATCAGACCAAAGGTATTAAGAGAATCACCTGAAAATTTAGCAGACAAACTGGTTCACTGGAGCCAAAAATGTCTTTTTTAATAAATAAATAGCTATCTATAACCTTAATAACTGTCTTGTAAATAGTTCTGTCACAGAATCCTATTATGCTTATTAAAGTTGCTTGTAAAGGATGTATAGTTAACAGCACATAAAAAAGTGAACAGACAAAAAAACCCCAAAACCCCAAAACACCGTAACTGAAGTGGAATAATCTGAGTCAATGGCACCTGCAAACTGACATACTTCACCTTTTAACAGACATGCTTCTTTCTATTTCTACTTTACAATGTTGCTTGATTTAACTACACCATTTCAGAGTTTAGAAAAAAAATCCCTGAGGTGGTATGTAAGAGAAGGCATAGTTAGATTAAATATAATGAGGAAGTAAAACAGAAGAGAGAATCCACTTACTTGGTACATAAACAGCAAACATGGCTTTGAGTCATTAGTTGTACTAGCAGCGTCCAAAGCCTGAAAAAAATCTAAATACATGGTTCTTGCCTTAATGTCCTTATAAACTTACTTGAAATCAGTCTTCAATAAGTAGAAATGAAAGAACTAAAAATATACTGTTTACTCAGTGATAGTCTAAGAAGCTGAGATGGACTCAACATACTGGGTCTATGGATGAATTAAATGACCTTTAAAAATAGTGCTAAATTGCTCTTTCCTCTCTTTGATGAATGAATAAAACCATAAATGCTACAAGCGCACTTCAGTTAAGTTATTCATGTACAATATTTGGCATTCTCATAGCATCGCTATGAATGTCATGCAAGAATTTAAAGAGGACAGGTTAGAAATAAATTAGATATTCAAAGAGGAAGTTTAAATTGCTAGAAATTAACCTACCAAGTCTCACTAAAATTTGTACCATAAAATGGGAAATTTCTTTAAACAGAATTCACAATATATTCCATCCACTACCTCTTGATTTTAGGACACCAGAACTAAGTTCCTAACTAACCAAACAACTTATAAGAGTGGAACAGGTAGAACAACGAAATTGTTTGCAACTGTGTCCAAAATGAAGCAATTTAAGGTGTAGCTACACTCTGCATCTTTTTGCATGTTTCCAAAAGGAAATTAAAATAAATTCTACACCATTAACCACCTACATATAGGGAAAAAATATTACCTTATTAATTTTACGGGGTATGATAAAAAAATAGATATTACTAAACTACAGAAGCTACTACGATTAATTTCTAATCTGACAGGTTCATATATCCATAGAGAATTTTTTAAAATGAAACTTAGTACTTATAAATATGTAGAGGCAGGGGCTGGTTTGGGCACTTTTTTTGCTTTTTTGTTGGGGTTTTTTTGTTTGTTTGTTTGTTTTGTTGGTTTTGTTTTTTGATTGTTGTTGTTTCTTTGGGGTTTTTTTGGGGGGGTAGGGTGTGAGGGGGAGGTGGGTTGGTGGCTTTCTTTTCCAGACCTACTGATCGATGGAGAAAAATATCCTGTCCTTTTTGCAATTCATAAGTACCTACCCTCCCATGCCCACCTCAGTTTCATCTGGGAAGAGCTTCAGTGAGAAAGGAAAAAAAATTGTATATACAGCAATACATTTTTTAAAAAGAGTTCACATATGAGCAAAGTAGCCATAAAATTTTGAACATAGACTTATAAATGAAAAATATAACATACAGTAAAGGTCACTCCAAAATGCATGTGTGCCTCACATAAATTCATGTAGTACTTCAATAAGTATACCACTTATATAGTTTTAGCTATGTGTTAAACAGACATAATTTAAATATAAATATTGGTTTTCTTTTGATGAACAGAAATTGCATTTTAAGTGTGTGCATCTACATACACAGACATAATCCGATCCAGAACAGCCAATTTACTCTATGATTTTTAACATAATATTGTCAAAACAGTAAGTTTGCTATATTGCACTGCACAGAAAAGTGTAAAAATTTCAGTAATGTTTATTCAAGTCTCATATGCCTTACCAATGCATTTCACTGAACAAACTTTTAGGATTTTCTCTCCTTTTTGTATTTCAAATAGCACAGCACCCTCTGGTGCATCTGCTAGAAAAAGAAAACAATTAACAATAAACACCAGTCATTGCAATAAAAAAGTCAACATAAAAAGAAGAAAAAAAGGAGTCCTTAAAAAACAAAAATATCAAAAATTACTAGAAAACTAACTTCCATTTCATTCTTCCCTATTAAAATCTTTTGTAATTGAGGAAATGATAACTACTGAATAAAAAATTTTAGAAGAAAAGAAACCTGCAGATATGCTAATACAGCAAGGTGGCAGAAAAATAAAATTAAACATACATTTGTTTCACACTAATCTTGTGTTCTTAATAATAATTCATTTTTATTAAAAAATATTCCAAAAAGAAATAATCTTTAAGTAGAAAAGATAAGGTAGTGAAACAAAATGTTACACCAAGCAATATATCTGCTCTTGGTCTTGCAAGAGTAGCATTTACTAGGTCTACAGCTATCCACACACTCAAACTGCTGAATTTCACACCAAAATACTCACATCTCCTTTAAAAGTCCAATGAGAATACAAAAATGTTCAATTACTGTATTATATGGAACATTTCAAACTCTGCTGACATTTTAATTATTAAAGCATAAAGTCTAATACGTCACATCAAACTATTAAAATACACCTAGTCACTAGGAAAATAATTTCCTACAAAAGTACATTTTTCTAATCACAGAAGTGGAGATCACCATCTGCTTTAGGAAGCTCTTTTGTAAACCTCTGGAAGTTTCAACACAAGGCACAAGAAATGAAAGTGACACCTGTTTAAATCAGCCATCTGTCCCTAACAAACTAGATTTAGCCAACTCTAAAAATCAAAATCTTAGCTGAGAGAAAAGAGAAGTATTGTTTTGATTGACAACCAACTGTAGGCAAAATACATAGACAATAAACTTGTGGCTAATTGAAATAAAAGGTCTTAAACTTCAGTTATTAATTTTAAAAGCCTCATTAAGTTTTCAGCCCTAATTTTTGGCCAAAAAAAAGGAAATAAAACAAAAAAAAAATTTCATTGATAATTTCAAAACATTCTTCTTTTTGTATTCTAGTACATAAATTTGACAAGGAGCTCAATTTTGAAATGGAACTCCAACTACAAGGACACTACATTGCCACTGAAAGCTCTTTTTTATTCTGTATTGTAGAGCATTCATATGTCTTTCCAACTGACAATGATTTTTAAAAACCATTTTAATAGTCATATATATTTTTTAAAGCCTATTCATTTTTTAAGCATTCTGCATGACACATACCTGCAGGTGGTAAGCTGTTGAAGACTGCATGTAAAAAATAAAACTAATCTAGAATATTTTCAGAGGGAAGAAAGCCTTTCAAAGTAAATCATGAAAAGGAGAAACACTAGCTACAACACTATAGCAAACTGCAATGATAAACTGCCATTGCATTTTAGACACTGGCTTACGTTTCAACTAAGAGAAGCAAACAAAAGCAGCTGGACTTCTCAAAAGTTTAGTAAATGGAAATAAAGTGCAACATTTATTTCTCTAGGCAGTTTTTGATTAACAATACTCTGTTAGGAAGGAACAAGAAATGGGATAGTGCTAACAAAGCTGAACCTAATTATCTAATAAAGCACCATGTTTTTAAAATCTTCAGCAGCTTTTGACAGTATCTTTGACGCTGATTTCTTTTACCTACATTACCTTACTCAAAGGATTTCTCCAAAGCAGCATATTGTAGGTTAGTTTACTAGTAGTACAATAGAGCAGCTGATCCTTACTGTTTTGTTTGGATAAGTTGAAACAAAATTAGATAGTCACACTCTGTAAGTCATGAAAACCTATACATTTAAAATAATTAAATAAATAAATAAACAAACAAATAAATAAATAAATATCACTAGCCATGTCATTTTTAAACACTAGTTACCATTACAAACACCAACTATTTTGTTAGCTGTGGTCATTAGAGAATCAGAATGTATAATGCAGATCTCATCTGTGATTACTGCAGTATCTCAGAGAGAACAGAGAGTCAATACTTTTCTCAGTGAAGTCCATAATATTAAAAGCAGTGATTACACCTTCTTTATTATTTTCCAAATTGTAATCACTGGCTAAGGAAAATGCAGCCAAATAGTACTATAAAGGTCTTTGGTTTTAGACAAAAACATGTGCTTTTAATATGATTTTTCAGAACCACCTGTATACATCACCCAGCAGAATTAGAACAGAAACTTTGTCTCACACACAGGCACACACTTTCCTTTGCTACCCAGTGGCCCGGATATATGTTCTGCAAAGACAGATTTCAATACCCAGGAATAATCCCATCCTGAGCAATATTCCGTCCTGCTCTAAGAGAACTTCTCAAGAAAGGTATGGTGCAGAACTGACATCTTTTCAACAACCGTAGATGCCAGGAATTATTTCAAAACCAATGAATCACAGAAACTAACAGCAAATTCATAAAGACTTAGATGTGCCATATAACTGATACCCTACTAGAACTCACACTGAAAATTCTTAGTGTATTTAGAACCTATTTACACCAGGGCCTACAAAATTAGCACACAGTGGTTTCATCTTGGAGTAAAAAAATTAAAAGATGATGATGTAGGGGCTTTTGGTCATTATCTAAAATAATTTATTTTCTAAGTTCTTGTGAACTATGAAATATTAAAACACATTTAAAAAAAGATCCAACATGCCTTGCCCCAAGAAATATCAGTATCAAACAATGCCCTAACCACTGAGCAGATTTTTTAGTTAATACCTGCTTGAAAAAATTGCCCCAGTCACAATCATTGGTAGTTCCAATGTGAGACAAATTCCCTATCTTACACTGGATATCTAAGGATATAAAAATGGAAAAGGTGTATGCACAATTATATGTAGGGTTTAGATTAAAAACAAGAGCATTATTTTTCCTAATTATATTACTAAATAAACAAGGAAATAAATAAGTCACCAGATAAATCACTTCAGATCTACCAAAACAACACATGATTTGACAAGTCAAAGGAGAAAGTGGAAGTGAGTATGGAAATGTTAGGATGTTAAATGTTTCATTGCCATAAAAGATGCCAAAAATTCACTTCATCCAAAGGATTAAAAAAGTACATGAAGTATGTTTTGACATCAATGACAACACAAATCTTTAGATCTCAATAAGCAATCACAAAATGGATGAAGAAAGCAAGCATTTTGGATTAAAACTAAGAAGGAAGTCATACTCATTAATAACATGAGTCCTCCTACATCTCTTTGAGGGGTAAATAGCTGCCCCTTCCCTCTTTCACAAAAGTACTCTTGAAAAGCAGTACCACTAACAAAATCACACAGACTTCTTTTTCATACTGTTTTTTTCTCCTTTCTTTGCTGCTTAGTGCTGAAACCCACAGTCAGTATCTTGAATTTCCTTCATCATGGAGAGTTTAAGGAAACAAATGGATTCTCTCAACATGAACGTAACTCACTGTGCAATAAACTAGACCTACACAGGCAGTGTTCCATGCTACACTGTCGCTATGAAAGCATAATTTAAAAACAATTCCCTGCAGAAGGAGTGCAATAAGAAAAAATACCAACCTGCTACTCTATGTATGTATTAGTGGGGGTATTGAATAAACAAAACCCCACTTCACAATACAAAGAAAATATAGCTTGCACAAAAACAAACTGCAACATTAATTATGAATAGAAGAAAAAATTACACAGAGAAAGCACAAAAAATAAAAGGGGGTTGATATGATCGATAGTACGAGAGTATCATTAAAGATATAGCAAGTTCACAAAAACCTGCAACATTTAGTCATTTAGTAATCAAATCAAATCAGAACAAGGCCCCTCTAAGTGAAAGAGGGAAATCAACCCCTGCCCTTGCTGTCCTACAGGATCCGTCTCCGGCTGCATCTTTCCTCTCAACCCTACGCCTTTTTTCAGGTTTAAAGGCATTAACCTTTGACTGCGGCCGCAGCGCGTTCCCTGGTTTCTCCATTTCCCGACCCGTACAAACGAGACCCAACTCAGACGCACACCCACCGCATCCCAGCGATTGTCCTGGAGGTCCCGCAGCGTGCCTGCGTCCCCGGCATCGCCCAGCCTTTCCTCCTCCTCGGCCCGCACGGCGGCCGGCCCTGCTCCCCGCCCGACACCCCCGTGTATGCCCGCCGCCCCTCTCCCCCCGACCGCGCAGCGCTCCCGGGAGGGCCGCAGGGGGTCGGCGGGGAGCCCCGCGCTCCCTCGCCGCCCCGCGAGCACGGGCGCAGCCCGAGGACGCAGCCCGGGCCCGGATGCCTCACGGAGAGGGAGGAGGGAGGGCCGGGGTGCGCCCGCCGAGCGCATTCACCTGTGCCGGGGCGGGCTGCGGCGGCGCTCCCGCTGTCGCTGCTGCTGCTGGCGGCGGCTGCGGTTGTTGTTGTTGTTGTTGTGGTGGGTGACGGTGAGGCAGGGGGTGCGGAGCAGCGGCAGGAGGAGGAGGAGCAGGAGCGGGAGCGGAGCGGCTGTTGTTGATGGGTAACAGTCGCCAGGACTACGGTGACTATGGCGCTCGACTCACAAGGCAACGGTTGCTATAACTCACAAAAGGAGAGCGGGAGCGGGAGGGAGGGACCGACGGGCGGACGGAGGGAGGCGGGGACGGCGGCGCGGCCGAGCGCCCCGGAAGGGGCGGGGCCTGCGGTAACGGCTGTCGCGCGGCGGCTTCCCCGGCGCCTTGGCCCGGGGCGCGCGCCCGCCCAGTTCTCGGCCCGCGCGGTGGGGGGGGGAGGGGCGCACGGCGGGCCCAGCGCCGTCCGGGGCGCGCGGCGACCGCGCGAGGCCCGGCGGGGGGGGTGTGGCTGCCCGGGGCCGCCTGACGCCACTTCCGGCAGGAGGCCGGGCAGAAGGGACTCGGCGGCCGCCGTCCCTCCCGCCTCAAGATGGCGGCGGGCGGGCCGCTCCCCCACCGATCATGGCCCGCGCTGCCATTTTCGAGGGGGGAGGAGGAGGAGTAGGAGGAGTGGGTCGCCGCCGACAAGTGGCGATGGAAAGGGAAGCGCTGCCGTCACTATGCCTGTCGTCTTTCTTGTCCCGCCGACTCGCCGTTGGCCTCGCGTCAGCCCTGCCAGCCCCGGACTTGTGCGGGGGGCCGAGCCAAGGCCCTGGAGTGCCCGGTGGCTGCTCTCAGCCCACGTGGTTTTCTGGCCCGAGTGCGTGCGTTGGGCTCTTGTCCCAGCTGGCACACCGACTCACAGAGTCCATTGGGTTGGAAAAGACCTCTGAGATTCCCGATTCTAATCCGTGACTAAACACCACTATGTCACCTAGACACGGCACTGAGCACCACGTCCAGTCTTTCCTTAAACACTTCCAGGGAGGTTAGCATTAAGTGAGATAACCGGATGCTGTCCTGACAGGCTGTGTGTTTCTTCCAGGTGTATACAGAGTCACAGGGTTGGAAGGGACCTGTGGAAATCATCTAGGCCAAGCTCGGCCCCCACAAGGCAGGGTCATCCAGAGTAGGCTACACAGGAACATGTCCAGGTGGGTTTTGAATGTCTTCAGAGAGGGGATATCCAGGACCTACGTGGGCAGCTTGCCCCAGTGTTGCCAAACTCAGGAGGTTCCTCCAGTGGGTCTGTATATGTTGAGGCTACGTGTAGTGCCCCTATATCTACTGTCTCCTGGTAGTCCCTGTGCATTGCCAACTGCAGCCTGTTACTAACCAGAAAAGTATCTCTGAAGCTTTATACACAGTGGCAGCAGTCTGTGTTTACAGTAATGCTATAATCCATGTAAACCGTGGAGTTCCCCCTTTATCTATGTACTGGTCTGTGTCCTCACATGTTCTACCAGCATATCATTTACCAGTCACATCTTTTTAATACCTCCTGCTAAGAGCACCTGACATTTGTGTGGAGTGGTCTACAACCAATTCTACTCCACCTGTCCCTACAGAAAAAAATTTAAATTACTCTTACATTAGTAGGTTCACTCTGATTTTCAGGGCCCTGTGTAACCATCCTAAGCTATGGCAACTATTTAGTAAAAAATACTGGAAAATAGGGTTAAGTATATACAAACAAGATCTTGATTGACAGAGATTTAAGTCTATAACAGAGCAATCTTGAATTAATAAAATTGTTTAAAGCCCTTCTACAGCTGAGGCTATGTCTTGATAAGTATCTTTCATTCTATCTAGCAAATATGGATGCTATCATTTAGCTTGTACTTGGAAGGCCTTTATGATTTGTGTTTCATACAATTTTAAATTTTGTATGAACAAGGTTCATACTCTTTGGTGTGACGGTGGTCACAGGGGCTTGTAGAGGATGGAAGAGTCAGGGATCTTGATTCCATTATCAGAAGGCTTGATTTATTATATTATGATATATATATAACATTATAACTATACTACATAGGAATAGAAAGGAAAGGAGCTTCTTCAGAAGCTGGCTATGCTAAGAATAGAATAGAAAGAATAATAACAAAGATCTGTCTCTTGGCAGAAAGCAAGAGCAGCCCTGCTGTGAGTGGTCAGTAAATCCAAACATCTACAGAAGACCAATCACAGGTGGACCTGTTGCATTCCACAGCAGCAGATAATAATTGTTTACATTTGGTACTGAAACTTCTCAGCTCTAGCAGGAAAAATCCTAAGAAAGGATTTTTCACAAAGGGTGTGACAGTTTGGTTTGGTGGAAAACCAAATAGAGGTGTCAGATACTGAGTAGTTTTACCAGAAAATTGTTGCCAAAGTGATGTGACCTAATTCCATAGTAAAGCTTTAGCAACATTCATGTCATCTAGGTTGCTAAAGAAAGCACTGATATTAAGTATTTTAATTCTGGATATTTTCTGTTGTGTCAATTGTCACTTGCATTGTTATGTGCTTGGCAACCTTAGTAGGGTGAGCTGTGGTGAATGTGTAAAGTTGGAGGATAAAGGCACTAGGCTGTTGATTTTCTTCCTGAAATCATGGAACTTTATGTGTCTATCCGTGGACAGAACAAATCAGGGCCTTGGCAGAAATTTAAAATATAAATATCACTATACATCTTCCCTGAGCCAGTATATTAGCGAATATTTGAATTTATAGCAACATTTCAGTCTATAGGAAAATGATCAATTTCTTTGTTAAAGGGAAGTGACTGCTTTTGTTACAGGAAGATTATTTAATCACTTCAATATTTTTATGCTTCTGTCTATGAAGTTAATTTACAGAGGTGCCCACTTAGATCAGCCAGGACCTAATGGAATCTGTTTCAAATAATTTCAAATAAATTTCTGTAAATTTGTATCCTAGCATTTTATCAATTTGATAGTTAACAAAGACGTCATTTTTTATGAAGTCTTTTTTTTAAAACTTATACAACAGTTATTCACTGCAAGACAATCCCTAAAACATTCAATCCCTTCATAGAATTTTTGTAACTAATGACATTAAAGAACCTGCCAAATTTGAAAGCATGGTTGACTAAAAGTGGTTGTGTTGCTAAAAGCCTTGTGTTTTGTGTTTAGGTACAGAATATGCTGCATATCTCAAAGTAATTTAATACCTTTCTATGTGGATAAGGAATAATCAGAATGTAATCAATGTTTTTTACTAAAAGATGGTTGGACAGAAGTTGCTTGTGTACCTTGAAAATTATTACTTTCTGTTGCCAGATTCAAATCTTCAACACCTCTGAAAAAATGACTGGTGTCATATGCAGGAATTTCTACTGCAATTGCAAATGGTAATGGAAGACTGTCCCATTTCTTGTTCCTATGAATTCCTATGAATTCCTTTTTTTCATACTAGATTTATAATACTTTAAGTGTTTTATTTTCACCAGAGCTACCTTGCTATCCTTCAGAACTTTTCCAAAATACAGAATCTTACACAGTTTGCTATTTTCTATAAAGTCATAATTAGCCTGTCTAGTAATTTCATATAACATTGCCCTTTTTTTTATTTAAGTCCATTTCATAGGTTGTTTGAATTTCCAAATTGTTTTCAGATACATTCTGCCATTTGTTGCATTTCTGAAACGTACCATAAGCCATTCCTGCCAGCCACATTGTCAAGAACACAGTAGCTATCTATCTTATGAAGCAGTACAAAGACAATCCAAAATACTGAAAAAAAAAGTGTAAGAGCAATCCAACTGATTCAGACCATGGGTGTACTTACTGGACAAGGTAGTGTAAGTTAATGCCTCGACAAGTGCAATAAGAAGCATAAGTGCATTTTTCTTGTTTAACTTTGCCAACCTATGTCCATTTTCATGATTTTCTGAACTCTGCATGATAATCTTTTTATCCACATCAGAGAATCTTTTCAAAAAACTTTGCTAGTCACCCCTTAAACTCATGTATAAACTTTGCATTTGCAACATCTTTCATCAAGAAAAGCCAACCATCTGGAAGCTGTTATATGAGGAAACAAGCCCTTTTGCTTTCTTGGAAGTCTAGTCCCACTGATTTTTGTGATTTTCATTCTCAAGAGTGCTCATGATGTGGAGGAAAAAGGCAAAGGAGGTATGTATGGATGCTGATGTTAAAGGATAGACAACTTAGGCAGATCCAGACGCTCCGATGTCCAATTGCTTGCCGAGCATGATTCTTTTGGATACTGTTGTAAATATACAGAAGGCTAAAGAATTCTACCTAAGTTAGTTACTTAGTTATTCCTTACCTTTTCAGTAAACAGCAGGACATATAACAATCTTTCTCTTCTGTTATCTTATAGCCGTAACAAGTCATTCACTGGACTCTTGAGTATTTTCTGCCTATTCCCTTTATGGAGGGAATATTCCCTCTTACTTGGTGATCTGCATACCTTTACTCCAGATATATGTGGTACATGTTCTCCGAATGCCTACTAATATTTTGGAATTTGTATAGGGTTAGGTGAAGTTGTCTACGTCCTTAGGGTCAGTCCCTTGGAGTTTGCAGGAGCAGTATATGGGCGGGTTTACTTTTCTTCTTCAGTTAGCATCCTGGAATGTCACAGAATCACAGTTCTAAAATATTTTGGGTTGGAATGGACTTTTATAAAGGTCATCCAGTCCAACACCCCTGCAGGGAGCAGGGACATCTCCTGTTAGATCAGGTTGCTTGAATCCATATCCACTATGACCTTGAATGGTTCAAGGGCATCCACCAGCTCTCTGGGAAACTTTTTGCAGTGTTTACCACCCTCATTGTAAAATATTTCTTCCAAATATCTAGTCTGTATACCTTTCTTAAGCTTAAAATCATTATCCCTGTCCTATCACTGCAGTCCTTACTGAACGGTCTGTGTTAATCTTTCTTGTAAGTCCCCTTTATAAGTACTAAAAGGGCACAATAAGATTTCCCAAGAGCCTTCTCTCCTCCACGCTGCTCAACCCCAAATCTCTCAGCCCTTCATTATATCAGAGGTGCTCCAGGCCTAAGTCATGTGGCCCTCCTCTGAACCTGCTCCAATACGTCAATGTCTTTTCTTTTCCATGTCCTTTCATGTCCATGTCCTACCAAGGATTCCAGAGCTGGATGCAGTACTTCAGGTGGATTCTCACCAGAGCAGAGTAAAGGGGACAGCCACCTCCCTTGTTAATCATTCAGGTACATCAGGATTCCTCTATCGATCTGTACCAGATAGTTGAGGAACTGAGACTCCTTTTCCTTTGCTGACTCAAATGCCTGTGCAGTCTGTATGTTTGACCTTGGGGATGGGAACAGATGGCCTCACTGCTTTGCTGGGCAGAAGACTCAGTACACTTTAGGGTTGCCTAGGCATTCTTTTATACTGCTATGCTGCTCTGCAAGTCCTGGGTTTTGATGAGGATAGGTTGATACCTTTTCCACATAGAAAATACTTGATTTTCTTAAATTGTATTTTGTCCTTGCTGCTGGTCCTCTCATCAGTGGCTGATGAGACTTCACTAGTAGACCATCAGTTTGGTGTCTTCCTGTACTATGAACTGTGTCCACACAATTTTACAAGAAGTGCACTTTCCTGGATTCCTTGTAGGTTTCTTTGTGGCCCACTGTTGATAATTCCAAGACACAAGTCATGGGCAATACCATCATTTGCAGGAATGAGGAAGGGGCAAGATTGCAAGAACTGATCATAAATGCTGATCATAAAGAGCATGTACAAAACTGGCAACACCTAGCCTTTCATGTGCATGAAGAGAATTGCAGGGTATGGCATAAGCTGTGCATACTGAGAACTTTCTATTCCTACCTCTGTGCTTGCTGTACACTGGTGGACTTAAGTGGGTGCAGCCTAATCACTGAAGTGAGGCTCTTGCATCTGCATTAGCAAATAAAACATGTTATGTGAACTCATGGAATGCACCTTCCATGGGTTACATTGGAAAGTGTTTTGAAAAACTGTATGAAGTTTGTATGAAAATGGTATCATGAAGGGAATCAAAGCATATTACAGAGTGTAATAGATTTGCCTTGACAGTGTATGAGCTTTAGTAAGAACTAAAATGCTGTAGTACCACATCCATGGATAATTCAGAAGCTTGACATGTTAATCAGTGTTTTCAGTATAATTAGTAATATTTCAGTATAATTAGTAATAAGAGATAAAAAGGGAGGATTTATGACCTTTGGGAGAAGTAGGTAACTCAGGAAGAGTACAAAGATGTCATTGGCACATGTAGAGAGAAAATTAGAAAGGAAAAAGCTCAACTAGAACTCAATCTGGCCACTGCTTTGAAAGATAATAAAAAGTGGTTTTATAAATACCTCAACAAAAGGAAAGCCAAGGAAAATCTCCATCCTTTATTGGACATGGAAAACATTATCACCAAGGATGAGGAAAAGGCTGAGGTCCTCAATGTCTTCTTTGCCTCAGTCTTTAACAGTAAGACTCATCCTGAGGGCAACCAGCCAGATCTTCTGCAATACATGATGAAGTACTGAGCTATTTAGACATTCAGAATTCTATGGGATTGGATGGAATTCATTCAAGGGTACTGAGGAAGCTGGAAGAAGCACTCACCAAGAAATTCTCCACCAGTAGTCCTGGCTAACTGGGAAGGTCTCAGACTTGGAGGCTGGCCAACGTGATGCTCATCCATAAAAAAAGTTGTAAGGAGGATCTGGAGAACTACAGGCTGGTGAGTCTGATCTCACTGCTGGGGAGGGTTATGGAACAGATTGTCTTGATTGTAATCACTCAGCACATACAGGACAACCAGGGGATCAGGTCCAGCCAGCAGGGATTTAGGAAAGACGGGTCCTACTTGGTCAACGCAATCCCCTTTTAAGCCCAGGTGACCTGCCTAATGGATGATGGAAGAGCTGCTGGATTTTGTCTACCTGAACTTTAGTAAAGCTTTCAATATTGTCGTCCGTGGCATTTTTCTGTAAAAGCTGGCAGCCTGTGTCTTGGACTGGTACACTGTTTACTGGGTTAAAATCTGGCCAGGTGGCCAGGCCCAGAGGGTGATGGTGCAAGGAGTTACATCCAGTGGGTGGCTGGTCACCAGTGGTGTTCCCCAGGGCTCAGTACTAGAGCCAGTTCTATGTAGTATCTTCATCAGTGACCTTTACAAGGGTGTCAGGTGTACCCTTGCTAAGTTTGTGGACAACACCAAGTTGGGTGGGAGTGTTGACCTGCTGGAGATTGGGAAGATTTTTCAGAGGGCTCTGGACAGGCTGCATCATAAGCCAAGGTTTCCAGGTCCTGCCTTTGGTTCACACCAACTCCAAGCAGTGCCACAGGCTGCGGGGTGCAAATCTGCCACAGGAAAAGGAGCTGGGGGTGCTGGTGACAGCAGCTGAACATGAGCCAGCAGTGCCCAGGTGGCCAAGAAGGCCAATGGCATCCTGGCCTGTGCCAGCAATGGTGTGGCCAGCAGGAGCAGGGCAGGGATTGTCCCCCAGTACTCAGCACTGGTGAGGCCACACCTCAAATCCTGTGCTCAGTTCTGGGCCCCTCACTCCAAGAAAGACATGAAAGTGCTGTAGCATGTCCTGAGAAGGGCAATGGAGCTGGGGAAGGGTCTGGAGCACAAGTTCTGTGAGGAGCAGCTGATGGAGCTAGAGTTGTTTAGGCTGGTGAAAAGGAGGCTTAAGAGAGACCTGATCACTGTCTACAACTGCCTGAAAGGAGGGTATAGCCAGGTGAGGGTTGAGCTATTTCCCCAGGCAACAAGTAACTGGACAAGAGGAAATGGCCTCAAACTGTGCCATTTCAGCACAGTGAGGTTCAGGTTGGACATCAGGAAAACTTCCTTCACTGAAACAGTTGTTAAGCACTGGAATGGGCTTCCCAGGGACTTGGTGAAGTCACTGTTCCTGGAGGATTTCAAGAAATTTCCAGATGTGGCACTAAGTTCTGTGGTTGAGTTGACAAGGTGGTGATGGGTCAAAGGTTGGACTCAATGATATTAGAAGTCTTTTCCAACCTAATGATTCTGTGCTCATGTGATTTAAAATTGCTTAGAGTTTGGCTGCACTGTGTTTTTAACAAAAAGGTATCATACACAGAAGTGTCAGTAATTATTTTTAAAATTATATTGAGATATGTTCCTAGAGCACTTCTACCTGTTGTAATGAGTAAAAACAAGCCAGGTGCAGCATAAGACATTTGTTTTTCTTCAGTATCTGATATTAAAAATGTGAAATACTTTTAGTAGGCATATATTATGCCACATTGTATCTGAACTAAAGAAATACAGATTTGTTTGGTTGCCATGCAAAATCTGAGATTATGGAAGCCACTGACAATCTGTATTTCTTTTCAGAAAATTACAAGAATTTTTAGCCCTAATCCTGAAAGAAATTCCTTTGATTATAGAGTTCAGGGGATTTTTAGTTGTTTAACCAGAGTTGGGATAGTAATTTAAACAATTGCTGCAAAAATAATTTCGCTCCAAATTTTTAATGTCAGGGAATGGTGCCAAATTGATGACTTTTGTAGGTGTGGTGATGTCTGACACAGGGCCTGAGTCTAAGCATAGTGTTTGTACAGACACCAGAGGTGTTCATTTGTCTGGCTGGCCATAGATGAGGCTTTAAAATTTCTTCTTTATGGTCAAATACAATGGCAGAAAAGTCTTTGCATGGCTCATGGAATTATCCTCTTGATCTGTTCTGATTAAATCAATCCATTACAGACAGTGACAAAAGATAAAGTAATTAATTTCCACTTTCTGCACACTGGTGTCCAGCAGAGTTAGTACAAGTCCTTGTCTTCATCACAGTGTGGCTGGACTTCATAACTGCTGTGAACACCAAGTGAGCATTGTCCTTTCCAGAAAAACAACTTTCAGGCTACCTGAAGTAGTAAATGAATGCAGCACAGAGTACTGTTTGTGAGAACTCTACTGCCTACTCCATGAGTGGGTGATACTGCAGATGAAATTTAAGAATCTAGTAGAGACCTTCTCTAATACAAATATCCACCCGGAAGAACATATGCCTAGAAGATCTTAATTTAAATTCAGCATACAATTATAAACCAAATCATCCGCTTATTTACATAGATTTGGCTCCTTTGCTGAAGTCAAGTGGGGATACTTCCTCACTGGCTGGGCTAGAGTAGATGAGTCTAGGGTCTACTAGTAGGCTTGGCATCTGTAAACAACAGCCCTTGTTTGTGATGTAAGGCTTTGTATGTTGAGTCAGCGAACCAAACACATACAATGTTATGAAAATGCAGTGGGAGTTGTGGTCAGTCAAGGGCATTATACCCTTCTTTTGGTATAAATATGTACAGTTTTCCATTAGAGTTTTTTACCCATTGCAGTGAGCCTGGAGAAAACATTTATTCAAGCCTATTCTGTATATTTTCATTTGTTTCCTAATTTGTACAATCGAATATGTCAAATTCAAAATCTGTTACATACAGCTTAAAATTTGTTGCTATTTTGGGCTTTAATTATTTTCTTTATAGTAGCATCTAAAATTAAAATAATGTAGAAAGACTCAAAAAATGTATGTGCCATTACACATATGTAGAGTCCCATTACTTGATGGCAGCTCTGTGGGGTTCTCCAGCTCATTTCAGAGTCTGTGATACTTCTCCTGGAAGCTGATGTTACAGCAGAACAGGGCAGTCTGTGTGCCAGTCTGGTGGCTGTAGCGCTGTGATATGGAGGCAGACAGGTCTGTCACCGCAACGGTGGTCAAGCAGCGAGGGCTGCAGGTGCCCAAAACGCCTGCCCCAGGAGGCTGATGGGGGACTTGGGCTGCCTCGTGCTTGTTTAAAGCAGCAGGAAGCAGGAAGAGCAGAACTACTATTTGTGAGAGTTTGATAATCAGGGCAGGTGCAACAAGCAAGCCTGCTCCATAGCCTTGGCTTCTAACTCAAGGGGTGGAACAAGCTCTAGTTCTTTGAAGAACATGGGCGTGAAATCCTTCCTTGCTAAGACCATCACATCAGTTTCCTGAGCAAGCCACCCTGGGCTGTGCAGGACCATCTGATGGGTAACTGTGGGCCAGGGTAAGCAGGGACACCCTGAGAGTGCAGAGCTTCCTCACCACGCTGCTGGGCCACAGGATTGCCAGGCAAGAGCATAGTGTGGCAGCACAGCAGGTAAGTCAACACAGGGGAGCCCAGGATATCATGTGCTCTGCCACAGCAACTAGGAGCAGCAAAGGCCAAGACTCAAGGCAAATGGTCAATAAATGGGGCACAGACTGCCATTAGAAGACAGGGGCATAAACAAATTTTGGGTTTCATCCCTCTTAAAGCTAAACCCTCTTTTTTTTTTATTTTCTGAGGTGCTGTCTTGTTTCCTTAAAGCATGTGATGTATAGAATGAAAGACTACAGATCTACTCCATGTGCCCTTGTGCTTTCTAAATACAAATTCAGATCCTGTTCTTTCTTGTTGAGAGAATATTGACATTAGCACAGTGTGTCCAGTCTTTGTTCCTATTACTGTGCTATGCTACCATTGGGTCTAAATGAGGTTCTAGCTCTAGAACTGTAGAAGCATCAAAGCTAGTTGGCACCTCTGGAGCACACACAGTCCCAGCCCTGCCCAGAACAAATCAGCCACAGCACGTTGCTTAGGGCTGTGTATCTAACTAAGTTTGAGTATTTCTAGGGCTGGAGATTTCACAACTTCTCTGAGCAGCCTGTTCACAACCACCCTCATTCAGCCTTCAATCAGTCACCCTCACTGTAAAAAAACTTTCCTCTTATTTTTGATAGGAATTTTAAGTATTTTGATTTTAGTTGTTTCTTCTGTCACTGGGGACCACTCAGAGGACCCCAGTTCTGTCTTTACTCTGCTTATCAGATTATTTACATACAGTGATAAGATCTCCCTGAAATTTCTCCACACACAGATCTCTCAGCCTTTCCTTCAGCGAGAGATGCTTCAATCTCTTTATCATTGTGACGCTTTGCTGGTCTCACTCAAATATGGTCTCAGACCCATATTTGACTCACTCCAATATGTTCATGTCTCACTTGTGCTGGAGAACTCAGGACTGTGCACAGTATTCCAGGTGTCTCTCATCAGGGCTGAGCAGAAAAAGATGAAATCTCCCTGGCTGCTGGCAACACTCTTCCTGATGCAGACAAGGAGGCTGTTGGCCTCTGCTGTAAATGCATGATGCTGGCTCATGGTTTCCTCATCCTCCAGGCCCTCCAGAGGTTTTTTGGTCAAAGCTTCTTTCCAGGTCATCAGTCCTCAGCCTGTGGTGACATAGAGGGTTATTTTCCTCCAAGTGCAGGACTTGGCATCTTCCCTGATGTTTCTGTTGACCCATTTCTCCAGCCTGCCCAGATCTATCTGCATAGCAGCACTCATCTCAGTTTTGTATCATCTGCAAATTTTCTAAGGTTGCACTCTTGTCCCACCACTTCTAGGCCCTTAATGCAATTGTTAAACAATAGTGGTCTCAGGTTCAGTCCCTGTAGCATATCAGTAGTGACCACTCTACACTAGGTGGTGTTTGTGCAAGCTACCATAACCTTTTGAGCCTGGGATTGAAGTGAAGATGATAAATCTGTAGTTTTATGAATCCCCTTTGTGCTCTTGTTTTCCAGTCTTCAGGAACTTCCATTTGCAGTGACCTTTCAAAGATACTCAAGAGTGGCCTCACAAAGACAAGGGCCAATTTCCTCAGCACTCATGTGTACAACCTGTCAGGTCCTGTGAATGCATGAATATCGAGTCATATTAATGACATTTAAATGTTCTCTCACCTGCTCTTCCTCCACCAAGGATAAGTATTCCTTGCCCCAGTCTTTCTCTGTGGTCTTAGTGAACTGAAATAGCTTTATCTCTTAAGACTGAGGTGAAGAGGGTATTGACTACTTGGCCTTTACCATGTCCTTTACTTCTAGATCCCTGACCATTCAGGAATGACCCCACATTTTCCCTTCTCTTTTTCCCAACAAGGAACCTGTAGAAAGCTTTGGTTTTTTCCCCATATCCCTTATCAGAGTCAACTTTCCTAACCCTTTATAAATACCTCTCCTTACATTAGGATTTGCCTTGTAATCCTTACCCACCAGGACCCAGCCACCCCATCACCCATCCTGAGGCAGAGAGCCACCCCAGAGCAGAGACCCATGCATCCTGACTGCTCTCTCACATAAAAGATTATGTCCCCCTCACCTTCCCAGCTTGTCCTTCCTGCAGACCCTGAATCTGCCCATTTCACTTCTCCCATTCTGTGAGCTGTCCCAGCTTCTTTTCTGATCACTGCATCTTGTTTCAGGCCTTATAGTTGCTGTATGTATAGTGCTTTTAAGCACTAAGTAACTGTCACTGTCATGATGACTAACATATTTTCATAATCTTTGTGAATCACAGAAACCCTATGGTACTTCAGTATTTGGACTGTATTTCCCAAGAATCTAAATACAATATATGTGCTAAAAGTGCACTCTTATTTTACATCACTCTTAAGAAAAGTCAAGAGTATATTTTCTGAATTTAGTCATCCCTTATACAGAATTTAAGATTTTAGATGAATGCGTTTTTAAATGACCATGATTAAGTGGATGTATCACAGTGTTGTGCTCTTAAGCCTTTCATTCTGGTAGAGCAACAACATAGAAACAACATGGAATCAATGAAACATCTGGTTTGGAAAAAACCTCTAAGAGCATAAAGTCCAACCATTAAACTCCACTGTCAAGTTCACCATTAAACTCGTCCCCAAGTTCCACATTTACACACCTTCTAAATCCCTCCAGAGTTGATAATTCCACCGCTTCCCTGGGCAGCCTGTTTCAATGCTTGGGCACTCCTTCTGTGAAGAAAATTTACCTAATATCCAAACAAAAACTCCATTAGCACCCTTTAGGCCATTTCCTTTTGTCCTATCACTTATTACCTGGGGGAAGAGGCCAAACCCCACCTTCCTACAACCCCCTTTCAGGGAGTTGCAGAGAGCTATAAGATCTCCCCTAAGTCTCCTTTTTTCCAACCTAAACAACCCCAAATCCCTCAGCCACTCCTCAGAGGACTTGTGCTTCAGACCCTTCCCCAGTTCCATTGCTCTTCTCTGGACATTCTCCAGCACTTTCATGTCTTTCTTGGAGTGAGTGGCCCAGAACTGGACTTGAGGTGTGACCTCACCAGTGCTGAGTACAGGGGGCAATCCCTGCCCTGCTCCTGCTGGCCACACCATTGCTGGCACAGGCCAGGGTGCCATTGGCCTTCTTGGCCACCTGGGCACTGCTGGCTCATGTTCAGCTGCTGTCACCAGCACCCCCAGCTCCTTTTCCTGTGGCAGCTTTGCAGCCACTCTGCCCCAGCCTGTGGCACTGCCTGGGGTTGCTGTGAGCCAAGGGCAGGACCCAGCACTGGGCCTTGTTGAACCTCACACCACTGGGCTCAGCCCATGATCCAGTCTGTCCAGATCCCTTTGAACAATCTTCCCACTCTCCAGCAGATCAACACTCCCACCCAACTTGGTGTTTTCCACACAGTGCCAGAGAGTGCACTCAATTCCCTGTCCAGATATCAGTAACAGTATTAAGCAGAACTGCCACAGTACTGAGCCCTGGGGAACAGCACTGGTGACCAGCCACCAGCTGGATGTAAGTCCATCCACCACCACTCTTTGGGTCAGGCCATACAGCCATTTTGCTTTCACAGTGTACAATGCACCGATCCAAGCCAGTTTCTCCAAGAGAATGCTGTTGGAAATGGTGTTCAATGCTTTATCAAGTCCAGTTATACAACATCCATAGTCTTTCTTTCATCCAGTAAGCACATCACTCTGTCACAGAAGCAGACTGAGCAACATCTCAGCAACATCTGACTTTCACAAACTCATACTGACTGGCTCTGATCCCCCTGACTGCTCTACAGTTGCCACATGATGAGACTCGGGATGATCTATTCCATGCCCTTCCATGGCACCAAGGTCCAGCTGACAGGCCTGTAGTTCCCTAGGTCCTCTTTCCACTCTTCTTACAGATGGGAGTAACAATCCAGTCAGCTGGGACGCTCCTGGGTAGCCAGTACTGCCAATAAATCATGGAAAATGGCTCAGCAAGCACTTCTACCAGCTCCCTTAGTACTTCTGGTTGCATTGTATTTGGTCTCCTAGACCTGTGTGTCTAAGTGTTGTAGCAAGTCAGTGACCGTTTACCCCTGGATTGTGTGAGCTTCATTCTGCTCTCCATCCCTGTTTTCCAGCTCAGATGGCCAGGTACCCTCAGAACACCTTGTCCTGCCATTAAAGACTGGCAAAGGTGCCATCAATTACCTCAGCCTTTTTCTCATCCTTTGTCACTATGATTCTCCCAGCATCTAGTAAGGGATGGAGATTCTCCTTAGCCTGCCTTTGTTGGGAATATATTACAGAAACAGTTTTCATTGTCCTTTATGACAATAGTCAGACCAAGTTCTAGTTGGGCTTTGGCCCTTCTAATTTTCTCCCTGTATAATTTAATTACAATATTTTTCATTACAATATTTTTATATTTACAATATATTGTCATTCAATATTTGTGGTCCACTTGAGTTGCATGCCCATTAAGGTTTAAACTCCCATATTTTTTTCTTGAGTTCCAGCTAAAGCTCCTTGTTCAGCCAGACTGGCCTTCCCTGGTACCTTGTCTTTTGGTACATAGGGACAGCCTGCTCCTGTGTTTTTAAGATTTCCTTCTTGAAGAATTTCCAGCCTTCCTGGGCATCTTTGCCATTCAGGACTGCCTCCCAAGGCTTTCTGTCAATCAGTGTCCTAAATAGGCCAAAGTCTGCCCTCCAGAATTTTAAGGTAGCCGTTTCGCTGACCTCCATTCTCTGAGAACTGAGAACTGTCATTTCATGATTGCTGTGCCCAAGACAGCCATCACATCACCCATCAGTCTTTCTCTATTCACAAACAACAGTTCTAGCAAATGCTTTCCCTAGATTGCTTACTCCACAGCTGTGTCTGCCACACACTCCAGAAATCTCTTGGGCTGTTGTATTCCAGCAGACATCTGGCAAATCGAAGTCCTTCACAAGAACAAGATCTAATGCTTTTGAGACTGCTTCCAGCTGCTTACAGAATATTTCATCTGCCTCTTCATCTTGGTTGTGTGGTCTGTAACAGAAACCTACCACGATATCTGCTCTGTTGGCCTTCCCCCTGATTCTTACCCATAAACCTCCAAAGGCATCATCACAACTATTAAGCTCTAGATAATCAGAACGCTTCCTAGCACACAGGGCAACCCCACCTCCTCCTTGCTTGTCCCTTCTGAAGAGTTCAAAGCCTTCTGTTGCAGCATTCTAGTTGCCTGAATCATCCCACCATGATTCTGTGATGCTGACAATGTCATAGAATTCCTGTTGCACAGTGGCTTCCAGCTCTTGCATTTCTTTTCCATGCTGTGTGCAGCATGGTGTAGAAGTAGTTCATTTGGGATATTGATCCTGCCACCTTTCCAGGTAGAGAAGTTCTACTGCTTATCACCTTTTTCAGACACATCTGGTTTCTAAGGCATCAACAGCCCACGTGTCTTTGCTGTTGCATGGTCTCAGTATCCTACATCTATTGAGATGGCTGCACAAGCAACCTCTCGGTGTCATGCTGTCCCCAGGCTTATCTCTAGCAGTCCTGGCTTTATCCCTTTCTTCTAGAATTTCTCAATGAGTCCTGTTGGCTCTTGTGCAAGTTCCTTTTCCTCCTTTGAGACAGGTGTACACCATCTGTTGCCAGCAGGCCTGATGTCATGTAAACCAACACATGATCAAAGAACCCACAATTTTGCCAGAGACACCAAGCTCAGAGCTAGGTACTAGTCTGTGACCTTCCAGTTTCTTCTCTCATGATTGCCTGCAAGTGGCAGGTGAGAGAACAAACACTACCTGTGCTCCTGATCCCTTGATCACTTATCCCAAGGGCCTAAAATCTCTCATTTGCCCATGGGCAGATACCAGCAGAGCCATGAGGCTCTGATTCCCCCACTTGCTGTTACACATAGTGTATTTGTGAGCGAAATCCTGGGAGGGGGAGGAAAAGCAGCATGAAGGTACTTGGTTCTGCAAATGAGAATGAAGAGGCCTGTAGGAGGAAGGAGAGAATATGTCCTAAAACAAGGCCAAAAAGCAGACAGGAAGAAATAGTATTGGCAGCAGGTGAGCATTTTGACAGACAATTTTTTAGTAGATGTTAAGTTCAAGGATAGTGAAAGAAGAAAATAACATACCAAAATTCATTATGTTACACGTTTTTTGGCCTATTGCAGCTTGCTGTCCTTCACCTCTTTTGGTGTGTGGTGCCATTGTGCTGTGTAGTAGCATGCAGGCATTGCATGTTGCTTTTGATGCAGACAGCAAAGATGTTATGGTGATTTTAAATGATGGGGTGTTTGGTGTTCCTTTTGTATGTAAAGATTTTGGCATAATAGATGAACGACTAAGGCAGCTCCAAGTTTAAAATTAAAGTTTGATTCTGGAATTTCTGGAATCCTAAGCATAACTTCACAAATTTAATATTCTTTCAACCTCTTTTTTTTTCTATAGGGAATGTTGAAAGAATCAGCAGTAGAGATAATCATGTCACGTCATGTCATGTCATGTCATTCATGGCCAATTAGACTCTCATCAACTTTTAGAATACTCACACGTGATTATATGTCATTCTCTGTCTACAAACCCAAAGAGCCAGTAGAGGCTGCCTTCAGAAAAAAATTGTGTACTTGTTTGTACACTTTAGTTGAAGAAACAGGATTCTAGAATGAAACGATTAAAATTATATTAATTATAATACTAACTTTCCTTATAAGTATATGGCATTATGCTTTTAATACTAGAATATTTTCTTTTTGCAAGTTCTCATACAATAGTTCTTCCTTTAGAATTACTTTGGATTTTTTGTTTTGTTTTGGGGGTTGGGGTTAGTTTAGGGTTTTGGGTTTTTTGTTTGTTTGGGATTTTTTTTGTTTGGTTTGGGGTTTGTTTTTTCTTTTTTTGGTTTTTTTGTAAATTCCTTGGAGATCTCAAGATTATTGCAGCTCTATTTTTTTATTTCATATTTTGTAATAATTTTGTATTTTTTTAATACAATATATGATGCAAAATCAATAGTATTCTGCTGGATTCTTCCCTCAATATATATTGCACTTCTCTTGTCTGGGTTCAAATAGACTTAATCAAAACATGAAAAGCAATTTCTCTTGTGCTGGCCCATTTGATTAAGTCTCTAGGCTCCATGCTTATTTAATCTATATAGTTATTAGTTTATTTAGTATAATAGTTAATTTCAAAATATGATCTTTTCACTTTTCACAAAAAAAAATTCCAGTTTATGCTAATAATTAAAGTACAACCCTATCTGAAAAATTATTTCATGATATGACACCTTTTTTATTAGATAAGGAATCTGTATACACAGACAAGACAAATGTGATGTGAACCCCAGAGATCTCATAAGCAGTGTGAGAGACAGGGGAAGAACTAGACAAGAGAGGAAGAAAAACTAACTTTCACAGGTGCATGTAAGCACTGTAGGACTTCCTGTCCTACTGAAAGAAGAGCCCATTTGCCCCCCAAAGAAAAGATTAAAGGAAGAGCCTGGGGTTTTGCAGGTTTTGTTTGCTTGTTTTCTATGCTTCAATACAGAACAAATATCTGGGAACCACCTTAGGATGCATGTACCCACTGCAGAAGGTAGCATGCCAAGCAATGACTTTATCCACTACTCTTCAGCCTTCCATTTGTATACTGGAATGTATATTTTCTCAGGAGACATTTTGACAATAGTAACCCAAATATAAGTGACTGCAGTGAAGGCAGAGGCTGAGTAGCTTTCAAGAATTAATCAAAAATAATTAAAAGCAGAAGAGGAGAGTACCTGTGCGATATTGCAGGGCTAACAAGATGCGCTGTGGATGGTAGCTTGCTCTTACCATTGCTGGTTGCTAGTTTATGGAAAGTGTCATTCTATTATTCTCCTTCATTGCCCTACTAAGTCTGCCTGGCAGTGCCTGAAAGAAAAAAAAAAAAAGCACTGAAGTTTTGAGTGCATTATTGCAGCAAGTAGCCTGAATATTCTTTTTTTTTTTCTGTATGATGGGCTTGTGTGAGCACACAAGTCCTTTTCTAATCAGTCATTGTTGGAAGGAAGCTAGCTCAGCACTTTAGGAAGCCTCCCCAGGAGACTCTCTCAAAAGCCATTCTGAAATCTTAGAGTAAATTTTCAAGTATGAGAAAATTTAAGTCCTTACAGCAGTCAAGAGCAAACTAGAAATAAAACTGTCACACTTTCTGCACCAAGCTTCCATTACATACCAATATTTAAGAATGGAAAACTGCCCTTAAGGACACAGTTGGTCTCTGTCAATCCTGCCTCTGCTGTTTATAAAACTTTGAAAAGATCATCCCTACACACCCCAATTTAGATTGTAAGTTCTCTGTGCATGTTAGGAAGGAAATACTGGATCTCCTTTTCTGTTTTTTTAAAATACTTACATAACTGTAACCGGCTGTACACATCAGTACTAGATAAACACCAAGGAAGTAGTAAAGCTGAACACCAGATAATGCCATGCAGGCATTTTGAGCTATCATAGTTCAATTTTGTCAAGGTGACAGTTTCCCCAAAGAGCTGGACAAAAGAATACTGCCACAGTATCTGGGACCAGCACCATCAAAAGAGAGAGCAAAGAACAAATCAAAACAATATGCCAACCAAACAAGGTTGCTAACGGCTCTTTCAGCCTCTAAAGACACAGATTCTACTGTGTCTCCTTCTTAGGAAACTCCATCCTGACCTTTCCTGTTTGTCTGGGCCAGAAGCAATGCCGCACCTGCTGCCTGACAGGTAAGTGTTTATACAGACCATCAGCCCACTCTTTGTCCCTAATAGCCACATTTATAGACCTTCAAAAAATTATCTGTCAGTCTTATGAGGTAAAAACATGCTGCAAAATGTTTAAATACTTCCCAGCAAAACTGTGTAGGAATCTAAAATTGAATAGCCCTGATGCTGCTAGAACAATTTTATCTATTTTTACCTTTGGAAAGCTAATGTAGAAACCAGTTAGAAGGTATCTATTGTAGGAGAACATTAATTTAGTAGTAGAATTTTCACTTTCACAGAAGTAACAGCATATCTCAAACTGAAGAGAAAAAAAATGAAATAAACAAATGGTAAGGAAATGGTTTTTCAGCCTTATACCTATAAAGGCATTCATGTGTATTGATTAATACTAATACTTATAGGATAAACTATTACTGCCAAAGTAGCCAAGTGAAAATAAATAGCTACTACTTCCAGAAAATACTGTTTGAAATTCTTAAGATTTTTAAAGAAACTATACTTGCTCAGCCTGTATTTGCCTTGACAAGTACTTTTCCTGAGTCACACATTCCTAAAATGAAGTAATGTGTAAGGTCAAAATGTAGCCTTAAATTTGGGTGAGATATTTTCTCCAGCTGCATAAGGACAACTACTTTAATCCCCAGCCATTACAAGACAAACAACCTGCCTTTCCATCCTTCTAAACATGATTCGTGTCTTACAATTTTTATTCCATCTTGCCTCCAATTACTTTGTACTTTATTCTCTGTATTTCCGCATCTCATTTACTTACCTTCTCTTCTCACTTTAGGGTTCTTGTGTACATTTTCCAACATCTCTTTTGCTTCTCCCACTTTCTAAGCAGCATTTCACAGTGCCCTGATCTAATAAACTATCCTCCCCATACACAGAATGATAGCAAATCCTGGTAACATTGGTCTTTACTTAAAAAAAAATCCACACAGAAAGCATTTTTGCATCAACTTAACTTCTGAGAATGCCTGTTTTACTGAAAATTCAACTCTGCAATAATTTAACACACCTATGTGTGTATGAAAATTCTCTGACTTGGGGCAAGCAATGCTTTGTTTTGCAGAGCAATATCAGGATATCAAAGCTCAAAGACTGCTGCTGTAATGTATCAACTAAACCTGGGATAGCTTTTTACTTTGTATATGTAACCTGCATGGGTATTATTGCAGTCTGAATTTTCCACTGAACTTGTATGACTTAATTTGAAAACAAATACTAATTTTAGAGAAAAAAGAGTCTATCCGGTTGACTTCAGACCTGCTGAAAGTAATGGAAACACAAGGACTTTTGGGTGGGCAAAGGAGACTGCTGAACATTACCAGTTACATGCCAAAAAATACACACCAAGGCTTGTCATTACTGCTAACATAATGAAATTAACAAATGGAGATATTGTACATTTCCTACAATGCCTAGACAAAGCTGGAACCTGTCCAGGTGCAAACCATGTGCATTACAAACATAAAGATAGTTAATGATAATAATAGAATTTTTAAGTTCAAGTCAGGACGGAACTAAGACACATTTAACCATTTCTCTTTGAAGAGGATTATGTAAGACTGTGGGATGACATAAATGACAGCATTTATATAGGCCAAAGTACAGCACTAAAATAGCTCAGAACAGAAAATATTTACAAAGTGATTTCCACATACCAAGAGACAATATAAATTTACATTGGAGGAGCCCTGCTAGGGCTTGCTTAAGTTTAAATGGTTACCTTAGCATCTGATTTATGTCCTCCATTACCAGCTGTTAGATGTAAAGGGAATGGCTTATCAGCTGAGCTTGACTTGGGGATCAACAGGCTGCTTTGGAGCCTGCTGTTCACTCACAGCTGGATTAAATGCCATTTGCTTCCAAGAAATGAGTATTTGGAGTCACTAGAATAAAAATCTCTACTTGGTTTAGTGCAGTTACTACAGTAGTACTCAACCACAGTCCTTTCATAACAGTCAAAAGAGTCCCTTTGACACAAAGATCTAAAAAAAGCCAAAGCATGACCAAAAGATGAGAGCTAGACAAAGCAAAATCAGATAAAAGTGGGAATACTCTGATTTCATTATTCTGCCAATATACAACCTAATTAGATTTTTTTCCTTTCTATTTTAAATGTATACATGTTTACTCTTTCATTGCTGTAGAAATAGAGGAAATGATAACATGAAATGACTGAAGGGTGAAGATGGCTAAAGACACATAGGAGAGATTTTAGTACAACCAACAAATCCTAGCACATCAGAGTTACATATTTAATGAGGTTTCTCATAGGTATTTCCATTTTTCTGTAGCAGGGGGCTTTGGTGGGTGTCTAAGAAAACAGAAAGGAGAAGGATCAGATGAAGCTATGATTTATAGCCTTCATTATTTATCTGCACTGGCCTTGAATGCACTGAAGGAGCTGAGAAGCTTGAGAAGGCAAAACCCCTCCAGCAGCCCGTTGGTCCACAAGTGAGGGGGGAATCTGTGCAACCTGTGTCTGATCTTTTCCAATAATTTTTGTGTTACAGTTAGTATTGAATTTGTGTGCTAGGAAAGTGCTGGCCACAGCTGTGAAATCAGTAATGAAATAATTAGGAGAGACCTTATTTCATTTCCCTCAGAGTACAAAATAAATTAGTTTAGTATTTGAGAGGAAAGGCCATGATTTGATATTAAAACAGAAAGCGGCAATTAAGCACTAGTTGCTACCAGCTAGCGCTAGCTGACCTGCACAGTCTTCTGTGGCACCTGTGAGCTAGCTGGCATTGCATCCAGTAAGTTCACATCGCAGAACAGCTTCATGACAATACTGTCATTAATTCCACAAAACTTCAGGCAAGCATATTTTAAAGAACAAGAATGGTCCCAAAACTCAGATTTTCTCAAGCGTGTCTTCACACTTGAGAAGATTTGGTCCAACCCTCATATTTATGGCCCTCTGGACTTACTCCTGTAGAAGTCCTCTAGCTGGCTGCAGCACTCCAGGTGGGGTCTTATGAGATCAGAATTGAGGGGCAGAATCTCCACTCTCATCCTGCTGGGCACACTGCTTTGGCTGCAGCCCAGAACACAGCTGACTCTCTGGGATTCAAGTGCACATTGCTGGTTCATGCTGAGTTTCTCATCTACCAACACACTCAAGTCCATCTCTGCAGGGTGGCTCTCAGTCGATTTATCATCCAGACTGTATCCATGTTTGGGATTGACTGACTCAGGTGTGGGACTTTACACCTGGCCACATTAAGCTTTGTAAAACTCACACTGGACCATTTCTCAAGCTTGTAAAGTCCCTCTGGATGCCATTCCTTCTTTCTAGAATATCAACTGCACCTAGAGCATCAATTAAGCTTGCCACTGTCAGCAAACTTGCCGAGGGTGTACTGAATTCCACTGTCCATGTTGCCAACAAAGATGTTAAATAATACTCAGTACAGATCCCTGAGGGACCCAAGTCATCATTGGTCTCCACCTGGACATCAAGCTGCTGGCTGCACTTTTCTGAGTGAAACATCCAGCCAATTCCTTATCCACCAAATGTTCCATTGATCCGTGTCTCCCCAGTCCAGAGAGAAGGATGTAGTACGGGACAGCATCAAATGCTTTGCACAGGGACAAGCAGATTATATCAGTCATTCTTCCCCCATCCTCAAACGCTGTAACTCCATTAAGAGGTCCACCAAATCAGGCAGGCACAATTTGCCATTAGTGAAGCCATGTTGGCTGTCACCAATCATTTTTTCTGATTTAATTGAACATCATTCCTATGTCCTCCATACACTTCATCATAGTTTCCAGGAGGATTTACTCCACTATCTTGGGCACCTAGGTGAAACTGACTGGGTCTCATATTGCAGCTCCCTGGGTCTTCCTTTTTAATCCTTGTTAAAAATGTGAATTATGTTCCCCTTTTTCAATCACTGGGAACTTTACCAGTTTAAGTGAAGCAATATCTCCTTTAACCTTTACTAATCTCCTTGTTTGGCCTGATGGACCATCACTTTCTCTAGGGATTGCTGCTTTATTCATAACAGAACATGATCCATCCATCCATCCTCTGTAAAGAAAGCTAAAATAGATTGTATTTTTTTCTCAGTCATTAAGTATACCCTGCTTAAGTATAACTCCTTTTATTGCTGGACATATGTAATTGTTTCTAGAATTATACTTCAAATATTTATAGTAATTTTCAATTTTATTAAAATTTACAGTATCATATTCATAAAAAGTGTTCGCTTTTTACATAACACACCATATTATTCCTAGTTCATGTAACCATCCCCAAACAAAATTAAATATGGGAAAGAAATACATGTTAGAGTCACTCACACTATATACAGGTATGTCTGAAAAAGACAGTTAAATAATGTGTAAAAGTCCTCACTGGGGAATCTAGATAATTGATATTGAAAACCCAAACATATTCACATGGATTAGGTTCCTCTATATGATATGATAATACTTCTGACCTTTGTTACAAGGGGCCTAAAGGTAAAATCTGAAGTTCTTGTGCATTTAATATATTGAGATAGGCATAGTTTCTAAAATATACTCTGTAGTAAAAGGAGTAGGTAAATCTGGCCTACTTGAAAGTTGTTTGGTTAGGTGAAATCTGTTCTGCCATATCTATTTTTCATGTTTTTTTCTTACCTGTTCAAAAAGCAGTGATGAAAATTTTGAAACTTGTTTTACACTTTTCTAATGGTTAAATCACCAAAGATACTGTGCAGTGTATATAGAAGGAGTGATCTTAGAAGGAACTGATCTTAAAACACACTTCCAGGTAATAGGATTTTAAAGAATTTCTGAGGCATTTTGGAGGATGTATATATACAAAGGTACAATCTAAAACTGTTTTGAGAGATTAGCTAATAGTTTTTTCATTACTGTTAATTATTCCTAACTATACAAAAGGACTAGATGCAATCTGCTTAGGCATTCATTAAAATTACTGCATCACATATACCAACTGAAATTATTAAAACCTTTCAAAGATCATGCTCACAGTAAGTGGCGAAAACTCACATTATTATCTATCCTCTGCATGGGACATGAAGACTTAGAAAATCAAGGTTAAATACATTAGAACAAACTTAATTCCTGACAAAAGTTAATAAATTAATGGCAGTTAGGGCAAAGAAGTATGGCTACGGTTGGAATGCACTATACTTTTGAGCATGTGTAACTCCAAGCTAAAGAATGTTTTGTTAAAAGTAAACATTATCTTTCCTCTCTGTCAAATATCTAATTTTTTTTTTTTTAGTTTACGTCATGATCTCCACTAATGGTGATGCCAAAGAAAAGGTAAGAAATCCCAATGGATAGGAGACTCTATCTCTTTACCTTAAGTGATAGTAGTAGTAATAGTAATTATAATAGTAAAACATTCACTATAAAGTGGGATATAAGCAGACAAATATAGAGTAAGAAATCAGGCTTTTGTATTAATGCAGTAAAGCTAGACAACTAAAATGGAAATCTCATGGGACTGTTCCTTCTGCCCATCCTTGCTGCTACTATGTGATATCAGCATAAAATTTATCTGAAGTTTTCAGCATGATGGTCTTGGTTCTACATTACTGTGTTATTTTGATCTTATAATCCTGCCATATCAAAAGCTCTCACAGAAGGAAGGCAAATAAATCTGGTATTAAAGAATATCACCCTTGTTTAAGACAATTTTCATTATAAAACTGAAACATATAATATACACATTTAAAATTTATTTTGGCGAGGCAGCAGCTCTACAGAGGAATCTTGGCTATTGAACAATAGTGAATAAAGGGCTCCAAACTTTTCCCTATCTGCTTTTACAATTGTTAAAATAAAAATAACAACTCTGAATAGGAACAAAGTATTATTTTTTTACAACTTTGCCTCACAAAAAACATTTTTGTGTTGTTAATTTAAAATTTATTGATCTGAAATCCTCTCAGTAGTGATTACACCCTGCAAACTTTATTCTCTTGAGATTACTCTTCAGTAATACAGATGTTAATTGACAGAAGCTTAAATACATCCTGTGCCTTTGTATTATCATAGTGTAACAGAGGTGATTGGGCCATATCTCCAAAAGATCTTGTTATCAGCTGATGGGCAATGCTGCAAGGTCCAACCTCTTCCTAGCAGAGGAAACTGCAAGATACAGAAAAACACACACCATGTTCTTCTTCTAAATTGCTGCTGGGTTTAGATTAATAGTTTCAAGGCCATTACTTCAGGATTCTCAGTTCACCTGGATATACCCTTAACCAATAGCCAAGCAATAAATTCAAGTAAATATCACTCACAGATTATCCACATCAATTTATAAACCAAAACTTGTTCCTGGTTAAGACAACGCTTTGAGGCTACAGACTTACCACCTTCAGTTTATTTAGTTGATACTTTTCTAGTACTAGCAGATGGATCAAGCTTAAATGAGGAAAAGAAGTTATTTTCAAAATTGTGCAACTCTTGGTATATGCATGGAAACAAAAGCTTTTATCTCATGTGCTGGAAGGAATCATTAGCCATTTAACTACTGATCTTGATGTTCAAGTAAATCAGCACTGGCTAGAGACTCTTTGCTGAAAGAGGCAAGGGCCCTGACTCTGAGGCATTCGTAAGAGATGCTAAAACCTAATATGATTTTAAAAGACTGTTAAGATTAGGACAATATAAAAACAGTGCTCATTACCTGTGACAATGTACATGGAAATGTAGCTCAGGAGGACCTTTTTCCTTTCACTGAGACAAAGTGGAAGGAAAAAGTAAACAAAGCTATACAGTTTGCATTGTTGTCCCCACCTTCTGATCTGACGGCCAGATAGAAACTGGGGATGGGGTGTGTATTACTTCAAGATCTTACAGTCAGATGAATGGTTAAATGTCACTCTGAAGATAAATATATCAACCATGCATCTCTAGCATCTAATGAACACTGAAGTGCCTTACTGCTCAGAGCTGCTTTCAAGCACCTCCTATTGTCATCCGGATGTGTAAATCAGGTCCTTATTAGAAGCGTCTTTCTTGGCTATTTTAGAAATTTTAAAGTGAGAAAGGTATTAGGAGACATGAGCCCAAAGACATTGCACCTGTTACCAGCACAGTGAAATCAAACACCATAATGTGCATATTTTCCTCACCATAACCACACAATAAAAATTTTCTTGCATTTTGCCCTTACCACAAAACTAGAAAAATTCTTCAAAGATTTTGGCAGACTACCTTTGTCCAGCATATCACCTGGACATATATGGGCTAAACCCCATATATGAGCTAGTTTTTTTAGGCATATTGGAAAAAAGACTGGAGATTAGGATTGCTGAAGAAGGCCATATGGACGTGCATAAAATCAGAAGATGACGTATGTTCTGTGTGCTTTGTAAACATCCAGAGGAGCTGATTTTAGTGTGATATCTGGGACTATCAGGGCAAGCATTAACTCTTCATTCACAACCAAAATTACTCATTTTAATATTAATGTTTTGGTTTGTGGCCTGCCATGTGAAAAAAAATGAACCAGTTACTCAGGAATGTTAACTTGAAGATGGTGGTGAGAGAACCTTCTTTGCCATACTTATTCAAGGCCTCAGAAACAAAGCAAACATGAAATTCTTTCTATGAAATAAGCCAATCTTCAGACATGTATCACAAATTTGTACCATGATTATTCCTCACCTCATATGAGTGATTCTGAGAAATTTTTATACCACAATCATTGTTTCAGTTAATCAGATTCATGAATCTTCCTTTTAAAATAAAGACAATGGGTTGATCACAGCCCTCATTACACTGTACAGCTTCAAGCTGAGAGATGAAGTGGAAGTACTCTTTAGTAATAAATAGATGAACTGCATATTTATTTCACTAGAACAATAATGAAAGAAAAAACTGTCAGCCTGATTATCATCTGCAAAGATGTACTTCATGTACCTCTATGAAAATAGAGATATTTACATTGCCATTCCTTTCAGTCCAAGCATGAATTATAGGGTGTTTTACTGTTGTGAACAAGATGCTCTAGAGCAAAAGCATATAACTGTAAAATAATACTATTCATCATGACTAGGAACACAAAAAAAAAAAAACCAAAAACCAAAAAAACAAACAAAAAAAAACAACAACAACAACAAAAAACAAAAACAAAAAAAAAAAAAAACAAAAAAACAAGAAGAAAAAGAAACAGCTTGTGCTGACAAACATTGTCAGTTTTGTCAGTTCTGTGTTCTGTCTTCTCCTGACTTGTGCACTTTGGTAACAGGATGTAAAAAAGCTGCATTTTTGCATGTTCATGTTTTGTTCAAGTACCATCTGCCAGGGACTGGAAAAAGCTGACTGGGTGCCTGCAAATGCAATTTCTGCAGAGAAACTTCTCTATTGACTGCAGGAAAGGCAGCTCCACCTACTGACATTTCTGTCTGTCTGCTTTTTAATGGTGGAGGGATTACTTAAAAGTGGCATCTAGTCTCATTTCCCAGAGGAAATGCTGTTCCCAGAACACTGGCAACTAAATTCTGAGCTGTAAAGCTAGCAATCAACATTGGGGTGTATTTTCTCTCCTAGGATATCTCAATCATTCTGTAGATTCAGTTACTTAAAACATAACTTTCTGATAGTATGAGATCTTTCAAAGCAGTACCCTAGCACACTTAAAATGAGAGATCAATTCAACATCAACTGTGATCTGTCCTGATACAGCATAAATCTATCTCTTCACTTTTGATCTCCTCATATTATTCTGTATTGCAGGTTTTCAAATATTTATCTTCCCAGCCTAGAGCATATTAGTCCTCAAAGGTCCTTCAAAGGATTTTTCAAGAAACAGCAAACTTTTTCAGGTCTGTTTCTGATGCAACATAACTGTACTTGGTACATCAGTACCAATATCTACTGCATGGTCAATGCCATTGAGGCAAATAACACTTGACTTGGACAGTATCAGGATTTGGAAGTGGACGAGTCACACCTTCTGAGCAAAACTTGGTCCATGACCTCACAAAAACTGCTTCTGACTGCTTTAGTTAAACTCAGAGAAACTGAAAGCACACCTTTCAAGTGGCCAGATGTGGAAAATATGAAAATATCTGTTGTGCCCTGAACAGCCTAGACTGACTGCTGTAATGAGATGTTTGGGTGGAAATGTGAGTGAAGTGAGCTTGATCTGAATGCTAATGCAGCCGTAAGTAGAGCTGACCTGATTTCTACTGACTGAGTGGATGAGAAATGAATTTACACAACCTTTATTCTGTATTTTCTGGGAAGGGAAGATGTCAAATACACATGCATCCCAGATTCTTACAAATTTTTTTTTTTTAATTCTATATGGCACAACTTTGCCCCCAGATTTTGCAGAATTTTGAATAATTTGTCTTAATTCACTCACTTAGAAAAAGTAAACTTCTAAGTCAAAACAAGCTTGCCTTGCTGACTTTGTTTCCTGTGCGTTCCCTTTCACTAACTCAAGCTTTTCCCCCTAGTTTGATTCACATTTACAAAAGTGAAAGGTGTTTCCCCCTAGTTTGATTCACATTTACAAAAGTGTTTATCACTAACATCCAGTGTTAGTGATAAACACTGCTCAGTCCCTTAACATATCCAGTAGAAGGCCAGTCAGCTAAAATATTGATCACAACATGCAAGAGAACCTGGTGTGCTACAGTGAAGACATGCAAAGGCAGAAACAAGAGAGTACCTCAGGGGCAGATTTGGTGGTGTAAGTATTAGCTGGAAAAACAGTGGTGCCTGACTGTAAAAACGAATATGGGGGTTTTATCACTAGAATAGTGCTCAGTTCCATGTAGAAAAAGACTGGTTTTCAGACTGAATCGATATATAAATATCAAAATTGCAAACTGCTCTATGGCTTGAGGACAGGTGCCTGAGAGCTTCACTAGCAGCAGCAGTGAAGACGTTACTGAGTAACTTCAGCCAATATCTGAGAAATTATGAAGTTTTGACACAGAAACTGACATCTCGGATATGAGAAAAAGCTGCTTTGCCTGCATATAGGTTTCAGTGGCAGCTAGGAGTGCTAATTTTAACAGTGAAGAGGTAAATATACCAGCACTTCTATCAGAGAGGTATCACAACCATGTTAGCATGACCATTGTCATGTTAGCATGCAAATGGTCCACCTAGGCTGCTGTTGAAAACCAAGTTTGGAAGAGAACTCTTGTTTCCAAGCCTCAGAGAAATAAGTTGTTGCCTTTCCAAAGGCACACAGCTCAAGCTGAAACAAACCAACTCTGCCTCAGAAGCTAGGGTCCTAATTATTCTTTAACACAGGACATCATGTCTGATGTTTCTTGCTAAGTAGCTTTATGTGCATTATTTCATTATTATGCTGGAATAAAACTTACTAAGTGCTCGGCACAAGAGCCCAAGGTCATTATGGCCCAAGGTCAGAAGTATTTCAATAGTATAAAACTGACCCTTAGAATTTCTCTGTTACCACTGAAGATGTGGTTCCCTCTCTTTTCAAGATACATTACACATGTTGTAAATGTAAAGCTTCAGGCACTCCATATGACAGCTCTCAGAGGCAAAACAATTTGTTCCTTTGTTTGTTAGGTGAGCAAACACAACCATGTTGAAACTCCTCTGTAATGAAGTTGTGTAACTGTGCAATAAATGCATTCAATTCACTGAGTTAAGGTCTTCCCTTTCAGATGAGTAAGACAGCACTGGCTTTTTTCAAGCTTTTAAAACAGTTTCACAGGTTCATGGCTGATAATCAGATAATTTCAGAAAGGATTTAAGTCAAGAAACACAGGAATAAATTAATGTTCTAGAAAGGAAGATTGATGACAGACAGGCAGATTATCAAAATTACGTAAAAAACCACGGATCTAGATGTAAAATAACAAAATTTTACTCCTTCCCAGAAAAGTTGTCTGTGTAGAGTCTGCTAACACTACTGTTCAACAATACAGGGGTACAGTTCAATTAATATTTTTCACCAAGGCTTATCAAATTGTGTCACTAGTTTTTGATTTATACAGAAAATGCTTTTGCAGATCTCTAAAAATTCCCTGTTATGTGAATAAAGGATATGATTATTAGCATGTTTTCCAAGATACACTATTTTGTGAAAAATTATTACCTTGATATTTCTCATTTGGTTTCTGCCTCATATCTCTTCCAGTTCTTTATCCCTGTCCTCTCTTGTGCAATCTTACTGTTCTATTTCCTCTTCTGTCTTGAGAACCTGAATTTTGCTGTTGGCATATGTTCTGTTATTATGAAGTCACAATATGAGATAAGTTACTCTAGGTCCACCGAGCCCCAGGAGATACTGCTCCAGTAGAAAATGTGGACCCCTTGCTAGGGACTGTAATGAAAATGAGGACAGTAGTCTATTGTCCACAGCAGTTTCATTTACCAACTTAAAAAAGACTCAGGGTAGTACATCATTATGTCATTAACTGCTGAGAAATTCCTGAAATTGGTGAAAATTTAGCATGGGAAAAGAATGGAGTTTTAAGTTTACCTTCTGGGAGTTATTTTTTGGCATGTTAAGAAAGTGAGAATATAAAAAGATTTTCAGAATAGTTTTGTAAAAATCCATTTGCTTCTGTTTTCTCTGCCTCTCTTCCCTCCACAAAAGACATAAGATTTTATAGTTTTATTGTTTACATCCACTTTGTTTGGCCTCAGTTTCTCGAGGATCTTTAAACTACCAACAACATGAAAATAGTTTGTTTAATCTGAGATCATATTTGAAATACATGATAAAGAATCAGACTGTAATGATAAACAGTGCAGTTTATCATTGCTTAAATTCTTAATTGATTTTCTGGTATGTTTCCCTGCTTTATTTTTTCCATGTTGGCATGTAAGATTGTTGGTTGTCGCCATGGTAATTCTATTTTTTTTTTACTGTTATTGAAGCTTTTCAGAAGAGAAGCACTTCTTTACGCACATTTTATTTCCTGTAGAACAAATGATCACACTGACTCCTATTCAAGTGTATAATGTTGCATCATCTTCAACACAGCGTTATGCCTAGATCCCCAAATTCTTGCTATAACAAACTCTTGTATGTTTGAATGAACTTCCTGAATGAAATCTGAGGTAAGGCCTTTCTAATCTATCCACACAAATAAGAAATGTCTTTCAGGGCTCAGCTGCCATCCTAATTTTCAACAGTAATTATGTCAACATTCTTTTATCTCTGAGCAAAGCAAAATGTTTCACTTACAGCTCTTCAGCATGCTAATGCAAACATACTGTCACTAAACTGTGATTTTCATTACCTACACATGCCCTGCTGCACTCTGGAAATTTCTCGCTCTTCCATCAACCATAAAATACTGATTTTCATTTTTATCTCTCCTTTTAGTCTTACCTCCCATGTTTTACTTCCTCACCCTCAGGAATTCAGCTCCTTCCTCTAATTGGTCCATAGTAGTAGTATTTGTTGCCTGTTATTTATACACACAAATAAACACTCTCATGTACTTCCTTATGGTCAGAAACAACTCACTATCTAAGGTTAAATAATCTCTATTGTAAGTGTAATGATAGAACTAAGAACATCTTCAAAAACCTCTGTAGAACTGTTTTTTGTCAGTCACAGTTTTAAAAATGCAATTAAATATGTTTATTTATATTCTGGTGTCATTTCAGGCTTGTAGTAATAAAAGGGAAACAGATCATCTCATATGTTGTGATGGTGTCCGCATTTTGCAATCTATAGTGTTTAGTCGGGCATGAGTATTTATAGCTTTATGTAATATATACACATCTATGCATGTACGTAGTTTTATCAAAAAACAAGTGTATGTATGAGTATATATGTAAAATACATGTACCTTTCCATGTATATATTTAAAATTTTAATTTAAGAGTACATTTTTTTTTAATCTGAGGAGATGAAAAATATAGGTGGAAAGCACTTTCTGTAGCTCTACAGAAAAGCTCTGTAAAAGTACAGAGAATAGGTTTCCTGAACAGAAGTGTCTAGGAGTTTCTTGAAAATATGTGATAAATGCAGAAGTGTAATATCACTAGAAGGCTTGCTGATGGCTTTGACAATAGGTAGCATTTTTTTCTTTATTCATTGTTTCAGAAAGGTGGAATAAAACCAGGGGAGTCTCAAGACAGCTCCACAGTCTCAAGACCAAACCAATACAGAAATCAGTTCTCTATTTCTTTGCTAAGCTACACATTTGCTTGCCTGTAAACTTATCAACACAGATTCATGTTTGCTTTTCTTTTTATCTTTAACAGACTAGTGCAGCTCCATTTCAGGGAACTGTCCGCTTAGCTTTCATACGCTCAGCTCTCACCCTGAATTAGCATGACCTTTCTGGTGCCACAGAAACAAAATGGTGCTTGAGAGCCTGTGAGCTTGTGCAGGGAAGTGTGCTCAACTTCCCTGTGCATGGTAGCTCAGTGAGAAAATTCAGGACTTGTCACTTACCCCAGCACAGAGCACGACAAATGTCTTTTTGTGGCGTATTGAGGTTTTGCTGCATTATGACTCCTCTAGTCTTGTTATCGTCTATTTGTGCTGCAGAAGCACTCTGTGGCCAGTTACTGTATGGGTTGGTTTGGAATAGGAAACGATGATGCTTTAACACCATTAGTCCTATTATTGTTCAACATGTTAGCATAATTCTTTTGAGATTCACAAAAGTTAACAAAAAGCTTTTCTAAATAGAGCTTGAATGTCTTAAAAATAAATCGGAGTCTTTAATGCTCTGCAATTATCTTGTCTATTATCTCATCTGCCACTTAATTTTTCATGCCTTCTCCTGATCTTTTAACTATATGGATGGGTTCCCATTTTTAAAAACAAAATGTATCACTTCAAACAAATTGTGGGCATTGATTTTTTTTTCTCTTCTGAAGCTTCATAACATTCACTTGAAGGAAATTAGTTTTGGGTCCTCATACAGAGATCACTGGCTATTTTAAACTTGAAAAGAGTATCTAATTATGTGATCGCATTAGAGTTCCTGGATTTAATGCAAAAATATTTTTTGACTTGCCTAAAGCACAAAATGGTAATTCTATTACTTTCTCTGTGCTAAGTTGTAATGGAGCTGTGCTAAGTTGTACACAAAGTTTTTCTGCCCAGACATAGTAGCATTAAGATGACATTGGAAGGTAGATCTGTGGGAGTCAGTTTCTAGACTTTTCTGCAAAGTAACGGCATGAACTTGTGCTGAGTCCCACGCAGGATTAGATACGTAGGCTCGACAATATTGACTTAGAGACAACACACCATCCAAGAACTGTAATTTGGTTTCATGCTATGTTTTAATGCATTTTTCATCCCTATTTTATAGAAGATAATCTGTACTTAGTGATAACTTCTTCATAGCTGTTCTTAGAAGTGTAAGAAGCCCAGTAGTTGGTTCCTGGCTTATTTTGACTAGTTAATTTTGCACAACCAAGTACCTAGGGAGCAAGTACAGGGAAGATTACCTTCTGCTTCCAAGGTATTGAACGCTAAAGATGGCAATTAAATGTATAGACAACTTATTCAACAATATCCCAGTCTATGGTCACCACCACAGTAAAAAGTTTCATCTTGTGTTTTGCACAATGGAATTTTGCACATTTTTTTAGGCAGAGAAGAAGGTCATGAGGGTGGGATCCCTCCCTGTCCTGCTGGCAGCACTCCCAGTCTCCCCCCCAGAGCCTCTTTGCTTTTTGGCCACAGGGCACACCAGCAGTGTCATTTGTATGTTCATGTCCCCAGGACCTCCAGACCCTTCCCTGCCAAGGGAGATGGATCCCACAGGAATGCAGTGCAGAGGCCTCACTGGCTCTGGTAACTCTGCCAGCAGGGCTGAGGACCCATGTGGGATGAGGGATGAGAGTTTGTGGGGCTGCCCCAGCAAAAGGGGATTGTGTGGAGCTCGTGGAAATGTTCAAATATGGTGCTGGTGTATCTGGGCAGAGGACTGAAAGTGGGGGACTGGGATGGGCCCAGTAAGACTCAGAGATAGAGAGGGGTGGGAAAGCCATATTTTGGCTCCTGGCAGAGATATGCTTTGCTTGCACATCAGTCTGCTTCTTGGGCGGCTCCTGAAGTTCTGGGACGCTTGGAGTTTAGAGCTTTGCTCTGCAAAAAATGCCAAGCCAAGGGGTGCAGGTCAGCAAATGGTCCCCAGCAGTATCTTTTGTGAAGCCTGAACCCAGCCCTGTCCTGCACTTTTAGCCAGTTTGGGCCGGAGGAGTTGAGCTGCTACTGTATGGAAGGGTCAGAGGAAGGCTCAGAGGGCTGTGACAGGGGCATGACTGAATCCATTTGGGTGTGGAGGCACCAGGAGGGAGAGGGTAGCCAGGATACCCTGTGTTCATGGACCTGGCTTTGCTTCAGGTCAGGCATTTCGGCTGACGGCCACAGAGCTTGGGCAGCTGCAGAATATGGGGCTATAGCTGTTAAAGTGGTTAATGCTTAGGCTCACCAGAAGGCCCTACGGAAACGGCACAGCCGCAGGCCAGACGATTGAAGACGGTCGAGGGGTGAGAAGCAGTTATGTGTGAGGAGAGAGTCAGTTGAGTGACAGCTGGAAGTCAGATTGTGATTGGCTGGAGAAACGCGTGGACAGAGTACGACTAGGAAGCTGATTGGATGATTGTACTCGTGGTCAGCAGCACAGCAGCTGAGCCAGCCAATGGGTGCCTTCTTTATGTTAAATTCTGTTAAATCTTGGTTTGGTTTCCGTTATGTCAGGTCGAGATTAAAGGTATAAAAAGGGGACAATTTTTACAATGAAGTGATCTTCTTCAGATGCCTAAAGGGGGTAAGTGTTGCGTTGTTCCCCACCGCTAGTGGGGAACATCCCCAGGCAGCGATGCTCTGGTGCTTGGAGAGGGAAGGCTTTGGGAGTTCAAGTGAAAGAGGCTCTGTTGCAGCATTTTATACAGAAGTTTGCAGCATGTTCCGGACATTCTGCCTTTTGTTTTTCTACGCGAACAAGGCACTGTTAGAAAGCATTGCCTGAAGTGGCTTCCTTTGGTTTTGAGAGAATCATGCTCTGAAAAGCTTCTGGATCTTTGTTGTGTCCAAAGGCAATGATTTTCCAGCACCAGCACCAATAAAAGCTGGGGTTCTTCCAGCTGGCGAACACCAGCCAGGAACTGAGATCCATGCACGCACTTACCACCCTCTCCTTACTGGGGAGGAGTACTGGAAAAAGGAGGATAAACCTTTTGGGTTGAGATAAGAACACTTTAATAATTAAAAAAATAACAATACTATTATGACTAATAATAATAGCAATGAGAAAGAGAGACAGAGATGAAATAACACCTCCACCGAATTAGTGCATTCATATGCAGTGTACCAAGTGGTTGTGAGGGACGCGTGCTCCGGGAATCGTCTGGATGTTCCTTCCAAGCACACGAGGGCCGTAAGCCGCGCCCCCAGCCCTGCGAGAGGATGGCAGGTTCGGCGGCGGGGCGGGCCGGGCGCTGCCCTGAGTTACCGGGCAGAGGTGTCGGAGCTTCTTGGAGCTCTCCGCCCATGGCCTGGCGGCCGCCCCCTTCTCCTGACAGAGGGATGGCGGCGGGGCCGCGGGCGCAGCCGGTAGCGCCAGCGCGGGGACGGGCCGAGCGCGTCCTGCCCGGGCGCGGCGCTCTGGCGGCAGCCGGGCGGGCCGAGCACGTACTCCTGGTAGTCGTCGTCCGCCCTGACGGAGTGCAGGATGCAGCCGAAGCGCTGCCTGCAGAGCGGGCAGGTGGCGCTCACGGCAGCCCACTGCCGGATGCAGGCGAAGCAGAAGGTGTGCAGGCAGGTGTCCACGTGCGCCGCGTTGTCCATGTCGCCCAGGCAGATGGGGCACAGCCCGGCCGCCGCCGCCGCCTCCCGCTGCTCCCCGCTCGGGGCGGCCGGCGCGGGGGAGCCGCTCTCCTGCAGAGCCTCGGCGGTACTGCGCGCCATGGGCTGCCGAGAGACGGGCCCGGAGCCGGAGCTTCTGTGGCGTCGGGAACCGGGCAGCAGAGAAGGCCCAGAGCGTGGGCAGAGAGGGGAGACGGGGGCCTCCCGAAGGGTCTCCGTGTGGGGCAGAGAGGGGAGACGGGGGCCTCCCGAAGGGTCTCCGTGTGGGGCAGAGAGGGGAGACAGAGGCCTCCCGAAGGGTCTCCTTGCAGGAAAAGGAGACTTTACTGGAAAGTGACCGAGCAGCCCCTCAGCTGCCTTCAACACCTGCCTCCCCCTCCGTTCCCCCAGGCTCGCTGCCCCCCATGGCAGGAGAAATCTCCCTTCCCCTCTGCTCCCGCCCAGCCAGTGGGACTCGGCTGGCACAGGGTACCTGCAGGAGGTGTCCGGGACGGAGGAAGTGGCCGGGAGCCCTCAGTGGTGCTGTGGGGCACTGCCAGGGCAGGGCCTGGGTCCTGCTGGAGGCCGCACACTGGGCCGAGTGTGTGAATACAGGAGGCTCTGGCACCCGGCTATTGCCTGGCAAGCCCAACAAACAGCCCAGAGGAAAAAGACCCCACTCAGACGTGTCAGACGTCTTTTGGTGGCTTTAAACCCCTCAGTTTGTCAGGTCCTGTGGTAAGTCTGGTGCTGCTGCATCTTCTCCAGGAAGAACCGACTCAGCTCCCTCAGCTTTCCCTCACAGGAGAGGGAAGCCCCTGTTCTTCACCGTGTTTGTGGCCCCTTCCCTGGGCTCTCCCCAGTAGCTCCTCGTAGGCTGGAGAGCCCAGAGCGGGCGCAGCGCTCCAGGTGTGGCCTCCCCGGGCAGGGGAGAGGGCAGGATCCCTCTGTGTCCTGCTGGCAGCACTCCCAGTGAGCCTGGCAGGGAACCGGGCTGCTCCCTGCCGGCCCGTGTTCCTCCTGGGCCTTCCTGGGTGAGCTGCTGTTGGTTCATGGGGTTTTTCCTCCCCAGGTGCAGTGCTTGGAATCTCCTTTCGTTAAACTGCATGAGGTTCCGGTTGGCTCCTTTCTCCAGCCATTTAAATAGAATTGTTAAAACAGTTTTTTTGAAAAACACAAGTGATAAAGTTAAAAGGTCCTTTTTCCTCCAAGGGACACCAGAGAAAAGTGATACAAGAATGAAGAATTAAATTTTCATTCTTCTTGAAGAAAAAAATGGTGAAGTGATTTAGGACCCAGTTGTATTCTATGTGGTGAAACAAAGCAATAGTACTTGTATATTGTTGGTCTCTTTTATGCTTTTTTCACCTCACCTTTGGCCTTCAGAAGACACAGATATCTCTAAATTTGTTGTCATGCTTTGGTTTGCTTTTTTTCTTAAAATCTAGAACATTGCTTTTTTATTGATAAAAAGTTTTTAATGGGAGGTTCAAACAAGATGTTCAGTCTCACCCATGAGATGAACCTTCAGTCTTCACATCCTCCCATTCTTTTGTCCATTTGCAGGTCAAATTTATAGAGATTAATACTGATGAATGGACATCAGCGATCCAATTGCATCTAGGGCATTCTGCAGTCTATAGGTCTGTAGTGAATTCTCAGACTAGGCATACGGTCTGCCATATATTTGTAGGTTTATACTTCATGAAAACTAACCTGAATGGTAGCAACTGACATTTTAAAGCATTGTTATACATCCTGAACGATTTATGTAGGTTTAAGGTTGAATCCAGATCTTTTCTAAATCACAAAATCATAGAATGATAGAATGTTAAGGATTGGAAGGGATCTTAAAGACCTTCTAGTCCCAACCTGCCATGGGACACCTTCCACTCAACCAGGTTGCTCAAGATCTTATCCAACCTAAAAAATAAACATCTACCTGGAATATCACTCTGCATCTCTGGAATGTTTTTTCTTCAGAAAAAAAAATTTCATCAAATTTCAAAGTTGATTTCAGAAAAACATTTAGATAATGTATAGAGGACACTGACTTAAAATTTGGCATGCATGACATGAAAACACATACGTGATGATCTCTCACTGATGTATATAATAACAATGTCCCAGAGATCTACAAGACCATTTATTATCTGTATTCCAAGAATGTTGCATGTGAGTATTAAGGTGCCTTTTGCATAAGCAGTGACCTCATCTGTGTTGTTTGGTATATGCAAATTTACTGTATCTGCTTAGAATAACTTGCAACTGACTTTTGATTTTGTCCTGGAGCTGCAAGTAGAATGTTGCAGCTGACAGTAAGAAAAAAAAGTCATCATGATCTTATCATGATACCTCAAAATTGATTTAGTTGCATTGCTTGTTGGTCTTGTCGGAACCTTGTTGTCATTTAAGTAGTATGTAAAAAAATTCCAGATACTTTAAGAAAGGCATGAGAGGGAGCAAGCTTTAAAAAGAAGGGGAAGAAGGGAAAACACATGAAGTAATTTTGTGTACTAAAAGCAGCTACTGAAGCAAACATCTAATTAGGATATTTTTTCAATCACATTTTCTTATTCTTTTTAAGTACTCTGAACAAGTTTTATACCATTAACAGGAGAAACTGATACCAAAAATGAGGGGCATTAGGGTAATAAATTAGGATGTAATACATCGCAATAGTGAAAAGGAATCTTTCTCTCTTTGTTAGTTTAAAGGATAATCAATGACTCTTGTAAAAAAACTGCATCAACATACAGGGATTAATTATAAGTTGTATTTAATGTTTGTAAACATTTTGTACAGTAGAGTGCATTGGAAGTAAACATATTCCTGCAGGAGATTTCAGATCAATGCCACAGTATCCATAAGTATTACCATGAAACAGCATGTTAAAATGAATGCACCCCAAACGAGTCTGCATGGTCTGCTTTTATTGTTATAATTGAATGAAAAAGAAGAAGAGAGACACATCAAAAATGAGTTGACATAAAAGGGATTTTTTTAATGGAAGTTTTTTATAAAAGATATTTTAAAACATAGGTTTTAGCCTGACAGTGTCCCTTTCAGTTTGTGAGATCAGGCAGAGAAATTTCTTAACCTACAGATCCTTCACACTGCCCTGAAGGCTAGCAATTAGTAAGATAAGTAGATCTCCATTTGCAAAAATAATGTTTTTGCCACTTCTGATTCTCCAGAAATTTCAGAGAAAGGAATTGTCTATGTGATTGAAATATTACATTCTACTTTGCTTCACCAAGAAGAACACACTATAAAAGAAATTCAGAGAACACTATTATTCTTTTCACAGTAGGCTACAAAGAGAAAAAACTAAAACTGATCTACACTAGCCATATGAAGTAACACAAATACCTTGTATCTTAGACACATTTAATTCAATAAACCTACTGTCAAGTTACAACAAAAAAACTCTGCCTAGCGTCTGTTCAGGGTAATGGCTGTCTTATCAAACAATCAGATAATATTAAGTCCTCCTGCTAGAAGCATCAAATTGTTTCTTAGAGAAAGTCAAAACAGTTTTTGGTTTGTATAACAGTCTGTATAACAGTCAGATCACAGCGTATTTGGAGCATGAAGAAAATGTTTATGTGTTGACATAATACCGATACAAATCTAAATATACGTGTTTATTGTTGAGGATTACCCAGTCTTCAAGGCCTTATTTCATGCCATCAGGATGCAATGCTTACCTAATTTAAATGTGGTGAAATATTTTGGTGAGGACAGCAATGAGAACTGGTTGGATCCCTCTGTTTTTTCTCATGTATGTATCTGTAAGTATTTTACCTTTTTCTACTGGTAGCAAAAAACCAGCAAAGATCTGTATTTTCACTGATTTCACAGGCATCCTCGGGTGACCCAATATCTAGCAATGTAAATTAATTATGCAGGTTGCATATTCTCTGTGGTGTATCTATATCCTAAACCACTGACCAGATGATAACGCAGTTTTGTGTTTTGACTGAAAGGATACTTTCCTGAGGCCCTTATTTCCCCTTTCATTATGTTAGTAGCACTGCTAGCTATTAGGTCAGCGCTCTCAGTTACATAATGTACTGATTTAGGTTGGAAACACAACCATTAAATGTGACAAGAGGTTTTTTCGTCACCATATTATGTTATTGATTTGCTCATCAGAACAGTGGCAGGGTTTTCTTGTAGCACTTTCACACATAATAGCAGGATCACATGTAATTGTAACCTAAAATTTCAAGTGACAGCCCAAGATATATATAGTATCACAGGCTGTCTTTTGCGTTGTCCCTCACAGCTGAAGGACACAGGATGGTTAATGAAAGTCGGCAGATTAGCCAAATGGAGAAAAGTTTCTTTTATATTTGTAGCTGGGTTGTCTGTTAATTTTTGATGCCCTGGTTTTCTGAATCTGAAACCATTTTTGTTTAGAACAGAGACCAACATGCTGTATTTTAATAAGTTTTGAAGAAATACAGGATTCTTGTGTTCTCTAGGGCTGCCCTCCTTTAACTGATGAACTCCTAGAAGAAACATGCAAAGCAAGCCTAGCTTCCTTAGGAGATGTGAGAGTCTTACTGTCCTGAGACCACATTCTGTGGTCCAGCAGAGTTAGAAGTGAATATGCTTTCATCTTGCCACTTCAGAGATGGTTGCTTTCCCAGCTCTGCCTGCATTCCTTCTGAAAAGAGCTGCTGAGTAGGAGAAAGCAGCATCTTCCAGGCTTTTTGCAGTTACCCTTCAATTTTCTCAGGTCCTGCTTTTCTAAACAAATTGATTAATCTCATGATTTTCCAAGAAATAGTTTGTTTTCTGTAACATTTCTTAAATTCCTGGTGAGAAAAAAATTTGTCTGGCTTTGTTAGACTGAAGTCTAAGATGATGGAGAAGAGAGAGATGGGAAATTTAAACCATGTGTGAAAATCAGAATTGCCTGCAAAAAAAGTTACGCTACACTGAGAAATTCTTCAGTCTGTTTAATAGTTTGAATGTTATTGATAAATTTAATACCTGATTAATAGAAGTGTAATGTTTAAACTCTGGTGATTTAGTGCTTCCCTTTTCATTGGGTTGTAAAAATGTCCTTCACTTCAGCTCTAAGTTTGCAGTTATCTTGTGTCTCCCACATATGTGTTAGATTTCACTGCCAGGAATGGTAGAGAAATAGCTACAGCTGGTCTGCGTTGTACATACATTGTTTACCTGTAATAAATTATTTATCTTAGCTACAAAACAGACATAACTTTTACGCATATGTCAAGGTTAGACACTTTCTACTTTATATGCATGTCCATAATGAAATAACAGTTGTTAGCAATTAATTCACAAATTCCAGCTTCTTTCTTTAAACCAGTATTAAAAAATTAGTATAACATTTCAGACCCAGTGTAAAAAAATTCCAAATGTTTTTATGTCTGTTGTGATGCAACAACCTACATGATGCTGTCCTTTTAAAGAGCAATTTATATTGTATGTTATCACAGTCGTTGTAGGACTTGGTGTATTTAAAGAAAAAGAGATAAATAATGCTCTAACGCTACATCTCCCTTAACTATTCTCCAGAGAAGTGCAGAGTCATTGAGTTGGTGTGATGAAGGGCTTCCCATCATTAATACATTTCTCCAAAAGGAAGAACTTAACACAGGCTTAGCACAGAGTGTTTGCAGAAAGAGCTGTTGTGGAAAGGAACAGTAGGAACCTTCTCAGTGCCCTAAGCAATGTCAGACAATGCAGGAGGTGTCTGGATTCTCCTTGTGATTGCTGTACTGTTTAAATATTCCTCTTCTCTGGGTCATAAAAGAAATATAGTATTGATAGCTTGACTCTTTTTTTTTTTTTTTTTTTTTTTAATGGATGCAGGAATACAGTTCATTAGATTAAATCTGTTTAAGATATTACACTATCTTGTACATCTCTCAGGTCTGGTGCTATTCCAGCTGCAGAAGAGCTGTTTTCTTTGGCATGTCATAAAAGAATGTGTCCTTTTTGTATTGCTTTTCTTTAGTTTTTTTATGATAGTGAGCACTGAACTATTATTTCAAGTACATCTTGAGTTATAATTTAAATGCAGTGCTTAGTTTATTCAGCAGGGGTCATCAAAGGTCTGGATTTTCTTTGTCTGCTGAGGTGAACTGAATGATGACATTTCACAGCTTTCTTCAGGACTTGGCATTTGGAAATGTTCCTGTACCCTCTTGCAGCTCTGTTGCTCAGTCTGTGGTAGCTATAGAATGCATTTTGGAGACTTATTTCAGATATCTAAGACCACAGTGTTTGCTTTGGCAGACAACTTAGTTCAAGAGTCTTTTTTATGTGGTATTATTTTTCTGTTAGTGAATAGCATAAATGAGACTGTTAGAAAATACAGGAACTGTAACAGTTTTTGTTCCTTGCAAGTATTTGTAAAAGCAAATATGGGATGAAGTGGCAATGCTTGCATTAGGTACAAATTAGATCTTACTCAGAATTCTGGACTGTTTTGACAGCAGAAAAGTTACTTTTCAGATCTGATGGCTTTATAATGTCTCCAAAAGGCAGCAACAAGGAAGAAAGCAGATACATATGTGTCTAATGAAACACCGCTAGTTACTCCTTTTCTGGGTGAAATGTATAGTGGTGGGGATAAACAGTGCAGTGTAAGTCAGTATGACTTACGTTACCTGTAGGCTTTTGTCACTAAAACACTACAGAGGAAGTACATATTTTCCTGAACCAAACTTGTTGATGCTGAATTATCCGATCAAGCATGTTCTCCATCAACTTCAGCTGGACATAAACTGGAAACAGTTTAACTCACTTTGCCAGGCACTTTAGGATGTACTTCCTAATCGAAGCCTGGCAACAGAGTCAGTGAGAGCTAATTTCTGGGTGGCAGTAGAAAAAGCAGCAGCTTCAACTTCTCAGACTGAGTCTGAGGTGCTTTTCTTACTGTTTCTGCTAGTGAATAATGGCAACTCCCTAAACCAGGATATTTTTTTGCACAGAAAATGATTTCTAAAAGGCTGGGATGGTCAGATAGTGTAATTAAAGCATGTGTATTAGAATGTTGGATAGATAAAGTAGATAAAGATAGATCTGAGTCTAACAAACCACAGTTCAGACAGTCTAAATGTCCTGGCATTACTCTGTCATGCCTAAAAGTCTGTTTTAACCTACTGTGTGCTCTCAACTTCATTATTGCTTCCCATGGTAGGTGTATTAGTGATCACCTCACTTTCATTAGACTGAATACTAGACCTGTGACACATGGATTTGTCTTTTTTAAGAGGACCTCTAAGTCCTCTTTAAAATGTACCTTCCACCCAATACATTAGCCACCCTTAGAATTTCCACATTTCTATAAGATGCAGCTCCATGAGCAACAAGTCACTATTTCCTATGGTTTCTGTTTCATGCTTGTATTATTCTCTGTCTTGGATTAGATGCACTCATATTAAAATTTGCCCTGCAATGAGAAATATTCTGTGTATGTTTTCAGTTTCTAAAGGCAAACTGCATTCATGCTGCATCCTGACAGTGAGTCATTGGAGTGCTGATTAGTTTTCTCTTCTTTGCTGCATTTTATCTGCATCTGCAAGAGCTGTTATCATTGATACCTGTGTCACATTTGCCTAAAATTGATCAAAGGCGCTCAAAAATGCTCAGAGGAGACTTGATTTACACAAATATTTAGAGATAGCTAAGTTATAAAACATACTGTTGCCTTTACTCCCAGAAAATATCCTTAGGAAACAGACATCTAGCACAGCCACACCATTGTCTGAGAGAGAATTTTTGTGCCCATCTTTTTTGCACTTCCATGCTGACATTTGTAACACATTCATGATAATTACCTTATAAATGCTCGGCACTTCAGGTTTTTATCTCCTTCTCTGGGTCTCTATATATATTTTTGATTACATATATTGCTAAAATCTTCAAATGCTTTTATGATAAGAAGCTTGATAGGTGAAAAAAAATTATTAAAACAGTAACATAAGAGAGTCAGTTGTAAAATACTTAAAATATGGAAAATACTTAAAATATGGAAAAAACCCAACAAAAATATTCTTTCATAACAGTTTCCATAGATTCTGTATGTTCCATAAGTTGCTTTATGGCCTTTTTTTGAAATCTCAAAAAGATTACATGCTCTGATGTACTCTGTTTTACCAAGAATACACATCTGATTTGCCATCATGATGGTCATTGTGAGCTGAAGGTAACTGACAGAAAATGTACATGCTTTGGCAGAGATTAATGCAGCAGTATTGATTTAGACCAGCCATTCCTAACTCAATAAAGGATTTGTAGGTCTGTACAATTAATAATACTAACTGCTTTTTTTTGGAAAAGTATCTATTTAATAGTCTAGGTCAAGAATAAGGAAGCTGAAGTAGAAAACAACAGTGACTGAAATGCCAACACTTATATACTTCTTTTTTGAGACCAATTTCAATAAAATTTTCTAACAGATAATCCCTTTGTTGGAAGGACAATGAAAGATAATTTAAATTAAAAATTGTAGATTGTCTAAATGTGATTTCATTTGTCTTAGTATGAAATGTGTGTCATTAAAGGTAAAAGCAAGAAAGTGTTCAGCAAATACAGTTTCTGACTGATTGGCATGTCATGAAATACATTCAATGTATATAATGATGCCCTAAGAATTTACAATTTTCCCCATCTTACCTGTGTTGAATTTCCTTCTTGTGCTTTAAATACACACACACACACACACACACACACACACACACACACACACATATATATATATACAAACACTATGTATATACATGTACATACACACACACACACGCATATATATATATATATATATATATATATATATATGTATGTATACACACAGCAACTATATTTGTGGGACTAATACAGTCTCCAAACAGGAAAGCACTAATTAATGTACATTTAATGCCTTTAATTGTCTAGAGTTTGTGTTATCTTCTTTGATACTTCTTTGTTGCTAGACAATTGCATCTTTGTAAGTTTAAGTGTTTTCAATAGTAACATTAAGAGAAGACTAGTGGACTCTTTCAAAACTACACCCAGGAAAAAATGTTTTGCTATCAGTCTTTTACCTGGTTTTATCTCACAGATCTCAAGATTGTCATGCGGCCACACTGAGGAAAATGCTCAAGTAGTATGAATACTCCTTATACACTGGTCAAGCAATTTTGCCTCTTGAGGAAAAATGATAGCAAATAGATAGTTAACTTTTTGTAAGCAGGCTTTGCTTGGTTCACCTAGGAGAAGTAACTGATTTACCTTTTTTGCAACTTTCCGTTGTGGTGGTTGGGATAGGCAGGAGGCCATGAGCTGCTGGTGCATCTGCACACATCTCAGATCTTTGCCCGTCTCATTTTATGCACTAAGAACTTCTACAGATAAAGAGCAGAAATGCATGCATGCCAGGCTGCAGCATTAGGCTCACTACATTTACTACAGTGCCAGTCTTCAGCAAAACCAAAACTGTATTTCATCATTTAACATATCTGTCAGACTTGGCCTGTGCTGTCTGACTCCTTCTGTTGGACCTAAGAAAGCTTAAATTAACTTCTTTCACATACAGACTGTGGAAGAACATTTCTCAGAATCAGAAGTATAATGGATGATAGTTTTTCTCAGAGCCTAGCTGCACAGTATTATTGACAGTCATTTTCAATAAAGTATTCCCTTCTCACCTCTTTTTATATTCAATATATTGAAGAATGGCAACTATTAGAAATATCTTCTAGCAAAGACAAAACATAATATTACTTTTTGGAACCACCTTCGAGACAAATAACTCGGAAAAACAAGTGCTGCCTCTCATAACTTTGTTAAACACTGTAAAAATCACCAAAGGATTTTGCCTGCTATGGCTAAGAGTATAAAATCTGTGACCACTGAAGCCCAAATATATACCCACAGGGAATATGCTTGGATGTTCCTACATATACCTGAGCATGTATGAACCCATTGAACTCTATTTTGTGGGACACCTTCACTACTGAGTAGACCAGAATAAGAGAATGAACAGCACACCACTGGATCCACAGTGGCGGTAATTATCTTTCTGCTTAATCTGTCTCTCTTCCCTTCCCTTCCCCCCTACCCTCCTCTCTTTTCTATTTCTTTCTCTCTTCACCTAACATTTACTATTAAATAAATTCTGTACTATTGACTTTGGCATATAGTCTCTTTTGCTCCGTAATTTGGGCAGAGGCATCTCTCTAATCATTAGATTATAACACTTTCCTAGGAGGGAGGCAATATATAGCAAGTCATTAATACTCATTTAACATATGTATAGACATTGACAAAACATTCCTAATTTACAAACATACAGGTCATCCGAGTTTTTGTTGTAGGAGTAGGAGTAGGAGTGTGTGTTTTCTTTTTTGTTGCTGTGGGGTTTTTTTGTTTCCTGACAGACAGCAGTTTATCTTTACTTGTCTTTCATTTGTGAAACTGCAAGAGTCAAAAGTAGCACACTGGTTTGCTATCAGTGCTATCTATGAAATTATAACAATGGGATATGTTGCAGACTCCATTAAATATGTGCTATAATACTGAAGTTGACAGTTTGAAGTATGAGAATGCACTTTGCCGTCCTTTGCCATCGTTGGAATAAATGTAATTGATTCAGTATTCACTTCTTTCTTCAGTTTACTTGGAAGAATTGTTACAAGTTGAGTAACATTTATGTCCACTCATAAATGTGTGTACTAGTATGTACTCCCCTGTGCACTCTCCAGAGTAACAAGTGTTTCTGTGCTGGAGAACAGAAGAAAAATAAAAAGAAAATTATGATTGTAACAGTGAATAATTCTTGCTGTGATTCTGTGACTCCTCCTAATTAAACAACCGTTATACCGTACCTTCCCATGCCTTGCAGAAGAGCAATACAATTGAAATTGCTCTGCAGATAGAATAATGCTACTGTTTTGATCTTTTGCTTATTTTTTCCATTTCATAAATATGTTTAGCTTTCTTAGTTAAATTCCATTCAGACAGGAAGTGTTATATTGTTTTTAAGAGTGTTGTTGTCCTTGACTGCCATCAAAAACATGGCTTTAAATTATTCAACTTTATTTTTCATATAAGTAGTTTTTTTCTGGTTTTTTGGTTATGGTTGTTGTTTTGGTTTTTGGGTGAGGGTGTTATTTTTTGTTTTGTTTTTAACCTGGGGGAAACAACATAACTGTAAGGAAACAGCATAAAAAGAGTCTCTAAATTAATTGCTGGAATTATATGCAAATGTGTAGGAAAAAAAATGTGAGGGGGGTGTGACAGTGTTCACAGGGGTCTTATGTTGAAGGAAGAGACAGAGATCTGACTCCATATTTCAGAAGGCTTGATTTATTATTTTATGATATATATTACATTAAAACTATACTAAAAGAATAGAAGAAAAGGTTCTCCTCAGAAGGCTAGCTAAGCTAAGAACAGAAAAGCAAGAATCATAACAAAGGCAGCTGTCTCGGACTCTGTCCAAGCCAGCTGGGCTGTGATTGGCCATTAATTAGAAACATCCAAGATGGGCCAATCAAAGATCCGCCTATTGCCTTCCACAGCAGCAGATAACCATTGTTTACATTTTGTTCCTGAGGCCTCTCAGCTTCTCAGGAGGAAAAAATCTTAAAGAAAAGATTTTCATCTAAAGATGTCTGCGACAGGGGGGTTACTTTGGCCAAGTGTGACAGATTAAGCAAAAGATGGTTTACTTTTTAAAAGTAATTATAGGCTATTATTCTTGTAAATGCATGGATTACATGAGGAGATCTTAGATGTACTGAAGCCAAACCTTTTGAAATTGATAGGACTAACCAGATAAAATTAATTATCAGATAGAAGCAACAGCAGTAGGAAGTGTGATAGCACAATACAGTTAGTAGTCACTGTACTATTTCCCATTCACAATTTTTGCTGACTCTTACAAGAAAATGCTGTTGGTTTTATTTCATTTTGGCTTTATTTTCTCCTGTGTTATTAGTAGAAATAATCATAACATCCTCTGATCTCTAATGGGCTTGTTTTAGAAATCTATAACTTTGGCTTGAAAGTTTCTTCTTAGGTTTTAAAGAAAGAGGAAAGCTGAGAAGATTTTTAGTACTCCAGCTATGAATTTTGCCATCTATTTTCTGCTTGTCCTTCACTTGAAGTGCCATATAGTTGCTCTCATTAAATGCTATACACTACTGGAGTACCTTCAGCTGACTGCTAATAACTTGGCAAACATGCAGCAGAAAATTTTCACATGAATTATATATCCTTAGCATCTTTCCCGCATAACTTTAAGTAAGGTGTTGAACTCTTGACAAATCAAAAGGTTTCAAAATGGATTTCGAAGTAATTTTCTGAGGCATTTTCTTTCAAATAGATTTAGACACCTATCTGTTTCTTGAGTTAGTTTCTTGGCAGTAATGCACTTAGAATTGAAGATCATGAGTTTATTCGTGAAGTTGTAATTTAAGTAATCATTGCAATTGCTACATTTCCTACTTGGGCTGGTTTTTCCTCCCAAATGACTTCTTTGATTGATAGTTTACTGTAAATGTATGGCAATTATGTTTCTTAGCTTTTAAATAGCACTTCAATTAGAATCTCCTTGAGTTTCCACTGGATTTGTTGGTTTTTTTTTTTTTTTTTTTAATAAACCATTGTTCTGCTGTTTGCAACATTTCAGATTCCTTTGTTACTTGCTTAATAGCTGTTGGATTCTTCATTTTAAAGCTCTATTAATCTGGAAACTCAAAATGTCTTTCCTAATTTGTTGTTTGTTACTACACCAAACTCTGTCTCAGCAAATTTTTCCTTACAACTCAAGTATCAAAAATGGGAAGTGGGAGACTGGAAGTTTGGTACCAAACTCAATGCTGAGGCTGATTGTGTTTCCTTTAAAAGTACTTTGCTGTGCCTGTTTATAAATCCTTGACCTTTTTAATTGGTTTCAACAGCAAGTAGTAATATTCCAAGTTGTTCCAGGGATATGATGTTCAGAAATTTGATAAAGGCTCTCAAATGCTTTCATCAAACCCAAATATCTATGGTGAAAGATTTTTTGCTGTTGTATGGTCTCTGTTATTGCTGAGTTGAGGGTGATCTAGGTCTAAAGTCTAGCTTCCACCTCAGTCACATCCATTACTCAGCCTTAAAAAGTTTTCCTGACACCGCACTTATACTAGAATTGAGTGATTTTCCTATTCTTCTTCTTATCAAAATCTTTCACTTCCCTAATCACGATCTTGATCTTCCCCTTTACCTTTCCTGGATTTTAACTTTCTATTTTTCCTTCTGTGTCACTGGACACTGCACTGGTTTGCTTTGGATATTTAAATTATTTTACAAAAAGATCGCAGGGTGCTTTGGGTTTTGTGATTTTGGTTTGTTGTTGTTGGTGTTTTTTGTTTTGTGTTTTCAGGATTGGTTTGGTTTGGTTGGTTGGTTGGTTGGTTGGTTGGTTGGTTTGTTTGGGGTTTTTAACACTGAGCATTTACTAATATTTCAAAAAATCTGTTGCTTTCTTGTTTAAGGTCTTTCTACATTTCCTTGTTGTGTTTAATAGCACAAGCTTGCCCATTAAAAACTTGCTGAACAAGATTTTACAACCTTACAGTTTTAATGATATCTTTAATCGCTGAGAAAAATTTATTAAGTATTCTTGGTCAATACATTACATTACAATATTTACATGCTCATAAATAGTATAGCTGTGCAAAAAATACAGAGAATAAAAATATAAACATTATTGCTTTGAGATAATGGGAAAAAATAAAAATCCATAATTTCTTAGAAGTTTTTGAGTGTGGTCAAAATACATAATGAGAAACTGTTAGATCTGGAGCCAGATTTACTACAGTTGATTCTGACCCAAAACAGACAGAAGTTTCAAGATAAAAAAAATATAATTTATTTATCAGTTGTCATATTGGAGATTTTTATCTTTTCCTTCTCTTTCAGTTGAGTTGCAGCCATCCTACAAGTACATAAAGTCAGTTTGCATTGCTTTACAGTGCAAACTGTACAAGAATATGGAACTAAATTGAAACAGCTCTTAGAAAAATGAATAAATACTGCTTCTAGATATGTGACTCATATAGTCATCATCACCTAAGGCTCTTTTAAAATCGCTCTTATAGAGATTTTGGCACAATGAGAACTCGTTGACCTTTGCATTTGACTTTTGAAATACTTAAGTTTACAGTTAATGGATGGTAGACAAAGATGGAAGATGTGCAGTGCAAATAGTTTATCTCAGCATTACCAAGAGAATTCCTTAGACATTGTTATCATACAATGATCACAAATGTGGGATTAATAGTTAACCATGAAGTGTATGAGTCACGAGGCTTTCTGCTGGTGCTTACTTCAGAGGCTGTTTTCCACTGCTCTAAGATGTGAGAAGAATTATAACATAAAGGATTTCTGCCTAAGGTTCTAATTTAAAAAAAAAAAACCAAAAAAACAAAAACAAAACAAAAACAAACCAAACAACAACAAAAAAGACCAGCAAGAGATGTCTTTGCCTCTGAGAAGAAATTGTCAACACTTTTGCTGTATGCTCTCAGCTGAATTTAAGAACACATAATCACATCAGTCCAGTGTCTTAGGCTGCATGTCTTAGGCTTATGGGGGATGTGTATTCTATTGCCATCTGTTAGAGGTGGGGCAGTTATCTTCTGTTAATTGGGCCACCTGTTAAAACCAGGTGGGGCAGTTTTTCTTTATCTTTTCCACACCCAATCCTCCCTCAGGGAGAAATCTTCTGTTAATGGGCCATTGAGTGTCACTGTAGGACTGATAAAACTGCATCATCCCGCTGGGGAGATGCTCTGCCCAGGGGAAGGAGCCAAGCATTCCTACCTGGATATAAGCTGAAATTTTGAACACCACAGGTAGCTTTTTCCCACTGGATTCCCAGAGGTGTATAGCTGTCTTCTCCACTGGATTCCCAGAGGAGGACCAGGCCCATCGACCCCACCACTGGACCTTCAGAAGAAAACTACACCCTTCTACAGGATCACTGCTTCTACAGAACCACACCTGTCACTGCAGGAGAGCTGCAGCCACCATTTTATCAGACTGCTACCAACACCCTGACCAACAGGGTGCCAGGTTGTATTCTGACTCTGTCAGTGTTGTTTTGTATTACTGCATTTTTATTTTATTTTATTTTTTCCCTAATAAAGAACTGTTATTCCTACTCCCATAGATACTGCCTGACAGCCCCTTAATTTCAAAATTGCAATGATTTGGAGAGAAGGGGCTTATGTTCTCCATTTCAAGGGAGGCCCCTGCCTTCCTTAGCAGACACCTGTCTTTTCAAACCAAGACATCCTGACTTCACTGTAGTTTGGTGGTGGAAATAAGACTATTTTATCCACACTCCATCTCGCTTTTTAAGACTGCTAAGTAATAAATTTCTCACTTCATTCACTTTTAGGACACAGTATGCTGCCACATGTGTGGCAGATTTGCTTTTGAAAAGTAAAGAATGTAACACCAATGACAAATTTCTATGCATCTGCTTGCAAATAGTTTGTAGTTTCTTTATAATCTCTCTTGTTACCTAGAACATCATAGAGGAGATCGTTGGAGCAAAATATAACTGCTACCAGCTGTCTTAAAAACCAAAAGTAATTTAAATATTTTTATAGTAGAGTGTTCTTTAGAGTCAGGGCTCCAGGGGAGTGGATCTGCAGCACTTCCCAGCACAGTAACCTTCTAAGGCTGAATACCTGATTTTGACTCTGCCAATACTGAGTTATGTCAATCTAGTTCCAGGAATTTCAGAGAAACTGCTGTGGGATTATAACTGCCATCATTCCACAAGTACATATCTGATCAGTACCAGCTTCCTACAGAACAGGAAAAAATCCTTGTTTTAAGGTATCTCTTGAAGCTTGACTGTATTTTCCACTGTACAGAAAACTGTTTAAGTGTCATAGGCATTGTATTAACTTCCCAAATCTTTTTATCAGCACAACCTTTCAAACTTCAATTAAGTACACAGCACATTTCTGCTAAACACAAGCATTCTGTGTATTCCCACTGTAAGCATAAAATTAATTCCATGGTAGCAGAGTGACACTACTTCAAAATCAGAGTAACTTAACTCAAAACCATAACTATCAAACATAAAGAAAGGAAGTGGAACAAAATTAATGTTGTCAAGCAATAGGACTGAGACACTCAACAAATTTCGAAATATCACATACCAACTGAATGAGGCACATAAGCAGTTACAGGAGTGATGGCAGAGTTTCTTAGAATTCTATGACTCAGCAATATTATTTGGGTTGGCGTAAGATTGGACTTTTTTAAAAATTTGTATATTTTCACTATGCAACTGCCACATGTGTTACCAGGGCTGTTGCTCTGAAACAAATAGAGAATTTTTCCTCTGTTTTGTTGCTTTTGTCTATGCACATAATTTTTCTTGGTATAATGCAAATTAAAAAGTCTCATGAATAGTAGAAGAAATACATGCTTGCAGTTGTTCTGCTGCTTGAAACATGCCTCTTGCTGATTTTACTTTTTGGTATTGAAATAACTCAGTGGCCAGTAGCAACTTTTGTTCTTCGTTCTAGATGCTTGTACATTGTTTTACACAACAAAGAATCCCTTGAGTTCAAAAAGGCATGAGGAGACCTTCCTTGACATTGTCAGCAATATTCTAGATACCTGCGACCCCAAGGGAACAGGCAGGTGTGGGGCCTAGATCTCTCAGCAAATGCAGAGCCCAGGCAGAACTTGCTGTTATTTTTATCAGCATCTCCTCTTGCTGCAGACAGAGGAAGGTAAAAGGGATGAATCCTCAAGATTGTTTCACTCAATTGCTGCATTTTAGACAGCAGCTCTTACTGTCTCAACATGTTATTCCGTAACAGAACTCGCTCACCTTGGCTGAAGAGGAGTTAGGCTCACCAACATCCCTTAGTTTTCCTCATGTGCTAACCTTGTAATACCATGAGTAACACTGAAATTTACTTTCAGAGATGCTCGATGGTGATGACCTTGTAGAAAGATAGCAAATCCAGGAGATAATCTGGGCAATGCATCTTTCCAATGTATCCTTACTTAGAAAATGCACACGCATAAAGGAGATTTGGGGGGCAGGGATGGTGGGGCATTATCTTTGCTCTGAATTTGGTCTGGGGCATAACTTGATTCTGCTTTTCAAATTTTTTGTCAAAATATGCCATGCATATATATTTTAGGGAGCTATCATAATTATGTTATTCAAATAATTCATTAAAACTATGACCCCTTGAAGAAGTATGGTCAGGCAACATTTTTCACCATTTCTGGAGTGCCCTTGCACACCATTAGATTTTCTTATTGTGCAAAAATGCATGTTTGAAATTTCCACATACATTTTTAAGGATTAATTAACTGAAGGCTGTAAGGAGATTCAGAGAAGCAAAGAACCTCCCAATTCCTGCATGTAAAATACAACCCTGATGTAAAATACAACCCTGCTGCAACAAGCCTTTACACACTTACACAGGTTAAACGATGTACAATCAGGTGGCACACTTATTAGCTGCCATTTTTCAGCAAGTGCTCCGTCTCCTCTGCTGAGAAGAGCGAGCCTGTTTCTGGAGCATATTAAATGTTGTACTGAAAGCATGTTATCCTAGATGTCTCGGTGAATTATTAACATGGCATCATGTCAGGTGCTCTTTGTCCCATTTTTCTCTCACTCCTGATTAGTTGAAATTCAGCATTCAAGAATACTGCCTTTGTTAAATGCCTGTGGGATGAGGTAAGGCTACAGGATTAATTCCAACTTTTACAGACCTGCACATAGTTTAGCAAGTAGCAGCTTTGAGAGGCTAAAAAAGTAGATTACTCACTTTTTCTCTCCTCTTTACCAAAACGCAAGTATATGAAATTTAGATGAGCTTTTAGTGTGGCACTTGCTAGGCTTGATTTGGTATTCATGTTCATGATAGCATTTCGCACTACAGACTGTAGGAGAATCACTCCTTGTTCAGTTCAAATGGGGCCTGGATTAAAGTTAAACATTTCTATGTCACTCTTTCATAGACTTATCTATTATCCCCCTTCAACAAAAAACTGGATGAGAAGATCACAGAGGTTCTTCCTGACTTGGGGATGAGATTTTCTGTACTTCCCACATAGGCACACTTGTCTTACAAATGAATCTCAGGGTATTCAGTAAGTGCCACAGAAATACCAAGAAAGACTGCATACCTGGTATTCTCAAAAATGTGAGACAAAAGAATACAGGAATAAAAGATCAGGAATCTGTGCATGCAAAATTCTCCTCTGTGGTATAGTTTATGCAGTTGGTTGTGTCAGGGAAGAGTGGATGTACAACTCAGCCATGCCAAAATGATGATACAGTATTTGTGAAAATGACCACTTGTTACTAACAGGAACATATAGTAAAGTACCACTGAGAATCTGCTCAAGGGTTTACATGGAATTAAAATAAGACTCTTAAGTGCAGTGGGCATAAAATCAAGGTAAGGCAAAATTAGAAGGCAAAACCCACAACCATAAGGTTTTCCAGGTTGTAAGCAACCTATGCCTTCTAGTAAGCAATGATTTCTGTTTCTGATTATGTTGGCAATGGCTTTACCTAGATTGAAAATATGTAATCTATAGTCTTATAAGTGCTACTGGCGACTAAAATTTAGGCTAATGATGCATTTCTTCTCTTGGTTTAGGAAAAATCTTTGAGAGCTTTGAAAGGAAAATGCTTTTATCAACTCTTGTATGATCTTTCTCTGTCTCTGTACATATATAGAGATATATCCTACTTTGTTGTGCTATGACTGTGTTTATTTTTTCCTTCACATATCACATTTCCTTTGGTGATGCATTTCCTGAACTTATCTCTGACTTATTTTTGCTTTTGAATCCAAACTTAAATTCAAATTTATACTTGTGTGTGATTCTCAAGCAAGACATACAGGAAAACATCGGTTTTCCTACTTACCTTTTTCTGCAAAGAGAAAGGGGTAAATTTACTCTCATTCAAATTTATGCAGCCCCAAAATGACTTAAATGTTTAGTGTGCTTTTTCAGGAAGACTTTCTGAAGACAAAAAAGAAAAGATAGAGAAGAGAGAACAACAGAAAAAATACTTTCCCCCTCTCCTTTCTTAGTACTGATTTTAGCCTTAAAAAAGTATGCTAAACCCACTAAACAAAAAGATACAGTGGTAATAACAGGACAGTATTAATGGGGATTAATTTGATGCTATATGTTGCATTAATTGGCAAACCACCCTATACTAGCTTTCTGCTCCAGTTTTTCTCTAGGACAGGCAGCCAGAATGACATCCAGTGCCTTTGGTGTTGCCCAATAACCATAATCCTTCCAAGTCCAGTATAAAATGCAGCTGGCCAGCTTTGTGAGAATCCTTCCTGTGGTGGGATTCTCAAGCAGCGAGAGTCACCAAAACCACGGATCTTTGCAGAAAGTGTATTTGGGAGAGGTGCAGGCTGTGGTCAGTTGTGGGCCACATTGGTCTCCAATTGCTTCAGTGAACCTTTTGCCATCAGAGTCCTCCAGTTTTTATCACCAGGCAGCACTTGTGGTGCCTTCGTCTAAATGAGAGTCAAGTTCTTTTTAGCTATCATTTCCTTTAAGGTCCTTGTTTATCTGCTAACAGCCTTCATTGTGTGTGATGACTTGTGTAAGGCCATAATTCATGCAGTGAAAGTAACAACTTGCATCAGTAAGGCATGAAAAACTGATCAGACAAGCATTCTGGCTACTGCTTGTTCCTGTATGGTAAATGTCCTGTTAGAGGTCACATAGTGATGTGAAAGTAAAATGAAGGACAATAGAATTGTCATGATCAATTCTTTTAGTCTTTTGAGCCATTAAGTGTAGCCTCCTTGACTGTCATGTTAGGGGTAATGATCAAAGAAGAAAGTTTAGAGTAGATGCAATGAAGCTACTATTACATAAGTCTCTTTTAGCTAGATGCAAACTTCCTCCTCCTTTACTCAAACTATGTTTGTTCAGCAGTGTGTATAGCATGTGATTTCTGTGAAAAAGGCCCACCAAAATAAAAAGCCCAACTGCCAGCACAAACTCTGCACCTAACAATCGAATGGGCTCTCGAGTATCTGAGACACACAGCTGCAAGAAGGGAAAAAAATTGTAGCAACAAGAGTACCACAGTGGATATGAGTGCCATTCTTTCTGGTTCAACCTTTAAGCAGCATTTCCATCGGTTGAGTAAAATCACCTTATTATAAATGTTGGTTCAGCTTTGGTTTGAGTAATTCTGATATTGAGTAATTCTGATATTGAGTTCTGCTTTGTGCAGGTTCTATTTTAGAAGGTTTCCTAAAATCAGTTTAATAATTTTAATACAGTTTCTCTTCTCCACATACCTAGGTAACAAAACTACTACTATATTCAATGCTTTTGTGGGCAGTCTTAACAAAGTCACAAAAGAGAAAATTGGCATCGGAACTAGAAAATTTTACCAAACATTTTTAGGCTTCTACAGAAGGGTTGGAAAAAAATGTGAATGATAGGAAAGTAGCCTTCACTGATTTTAGACTTTGAGGGTAAAAACTTCCAATTTCTTCTAAGAACTGTTTTAACTCCTCATTGCATAAAGGTTTTGTGCAATAATGGAGCCATGTAGCACTATTCCAACTTCTTCAATGGATAAGCTGGCTCAGTATTAGTGTTTTAACTTTTTCTCTAGGAACTTCCCTCATATGCTACTAATACAACTTCCATTAAAGAATCCTTCCTCTTCTTCCAGTCAAAGAAAACTACAGCTTAATTTCAACTGTGGGCTATGCAAAGTGGTGGCTTAACAAGTGAAATCACAATGCTGCCAGTCTAATATGGCAGTCACAGTTGCAGAAGCCACTTTGGCTTTTATTTTTCCAACAGATTTTAGCCAGAGTTTTCAGGAACAAAGAAGGCCAGCTCACCCTTCCATGAGCTTAATCAATTTCACTATGTCTATTCCTGGAATAGCTGAAGCTAGATGATCTACATGCAGCCAAGCTTGAAGTTTGCCCACTTGTTGATGTTTGATGTTTGATCATTTTTGATCAAAAGGGAAAAAAGTATAATATTGAGGAAATGGTTATATTTCGTTCCGTCTGCCTAGATGTATTTGTAATGCTTTATCCTGTGTACCTAGCTGCAACCATGCATAAGGTTTGCATTTCTTAGTTATAGCAAAGGAATGTTGGAGTGTTTAACTAGACACATAGAAAGGTGTTCTTTGTTACAGTTCACTGAACTAACCCATCTCGTTTGTGAATCATTAATGATACTGACTGCTGTGTAAATTTACTTTGGTTGTAAATCTATAAATGGCATGGGAAGATGTGGTAGAAGTATTTTTCATACTTAGCTTTTAAATGAAAACATTATAGTTTTAAGGAAGGTGAAGGAAAAATATAAATTAGTATTTTGGAAGAGACATAGGAACCTTAAAAGAACATTTTTCGTTCTGTAAGATTAATTTTACTATTCTGATTCTTGTCGCAGTAAGTGAGTATACACAGTCACGCACAAATTGTCCACTTTTAAGACTATCCAATATGGGAGAAAAATTGGAAAACTGCTTTTCAAGAAGTCATATTTACAGTGAGTAACAGACACAGTCTAAAAATCAGAGAATTCAAAACAAATATGATACTTGGAGTTACAAAGTGATCCAAGGTAGGAAACAGCAAGTTTGAAAGACAAGCATTTTCTTGAGGATCATGGGAAGAATGTTCCTGAGGAACATGGTCTAGGGAAACTGTCAGTTTTGTTTTCATATAGACATCCTCACTCTTATCTGCAAGTATAAGGTATTGTGTTATTAGATGCAGTAAATACAAGTAGATACATACTCAGAATGGAAGAATTATGTTTATTTTTTTCCCCTCTTATTGAAGGAGATTGCTGTACATAAAGCTTTATTGAAGTATTTTCCATTAGGGCAGAGATGATATGAATTCACAAATACAGTGGGCTTTGGCACAGTTGCATGGGAGAACTCACAGCTATAATTAAAAACACAATGAATTGACATCATCTCTCCCACCCCCCAAATTTTTATCTTGTAAGAATTTCTGATGTCTCAAAAATGATTCTGTTCTGAAATAGGAAAACCCCAAACACCAGCACTTTATAAAATAAAAAGTTTAGACAAATTTCATTCAGAAATTATTGTTCTTTGGAGGAATATACCTGTCACATAATGACATAATAATGATTGTTTTTCTATAGGATAGTTTTCAGGACATCATAAAACACTGGTCCAACTCAAGCACACAGGAAAAAGTACATGGCTTTGAGGTATATTGAGCCATGTTACTTTCCACTGCATATGGAACTTGTATACTTCTTGTATATTTCTCATTTTAAGAGCTCTCCATTATAAAAAAAAAAGAACTTAGGAACACTTGAATTCAGCAACTGTCAGTTCTTCGTGGTAGTTTATAGAATTCACTAACAACATGTGGTAAACCATGGATCATATTTCCCACATTAAATTAAGATGCAGGGCAAATAAGATTGCACTGGGCAAAGCTTATTTTTAGCAAAACTCTATGGGATCGCATATGTAAGTGTCAGCAGCTGTGGGCTTAGCAGTTTTTTATCTGCTCATGGTTGACACCGAGCCAGCCATGTCAATAATTTCATAGTAAGATCAACTAGGACCATTATTTTCAAAGGTCTCTTTACAGTTCTGTAACAGGATTTTTCTCCACTCAATTATTTTGTTTTATATTTTGTCCTTTGATTTCTAGTCCAATATGTGGGTGTGATATGAGGTAATTTCTTATCTCCTAAGCCTGCTGGGTTTTCAGGAAGTATTTTGGACATAAGCATGCATCAACTTCTATCTATGCCTTTTGTTTTCATTTTGTCCAATGCAATTTAAAAATGCTCTTTTCCTTATATTAAGTGCTCTGACATAGTTTAATTCCTTGAGTATGTTAGAAACAGTAACCAAAAAAAAGCAAAATACATTGATATGTTGTACTCTCAAATCACATGATCAAAGAAACCCATAAAAATTAAAAATTATCACAGCACAAAAATGTAATTAAATTTTCTTCTTTTATTTGTTTCTCCACCCAGAGTGTAAACACACCCAGGCATTCATTTATCTCTACAAATCTTTAGCCTCACCGAAACAATAATTAAATCCAGACTTAAAACTCTGAGTTGAGTAGATTTTTTTGAGAAATCTCCAAGAGTTTGTTTCCTATTTCTGTTTCTAATTCTATGAATCCATACAAATATTAGTAGTTTTATGGTGAAGGACAGTGACTGGAGCAGTTCTCTTTAAAGGCATCTTACAATAACATGTTCTACAGGTAATGTAATGGAGTTACAATTTTCCAGTTTTATTTTGTACCATGCGCATACAGCTTTCACTTTTACATAAAACAGAATGTTATGAAACAGGACAAAAATAATTTATGATTGTATGAAAAATAACTGTAAAAAAATCATAAAACTACACATACTGGTAGAGCAAAAGGTGTAACTCTTTTGAATTTTTGTTTTTTTCATGACATACAACAGACATTTCTTTAGAGTAAGACATATCAGCCAGATATACAGTATGGCAAATTAAGATCATATGTATATATGTAAGCATGTATAAATATGTAGATTACTCTGTAACCTTTAGGAAAAACATAATCCCACTTTCTCTCCTCACCAAAGTGCTTTGTGTAAAAAATATCACACAAGTTGCTGCCTTCTGTACAGATGCTGCTTTCTGTACAGAACGAAAGTATTTCTTTTTTTAAAATAAAAAATCAGCTAATTTTCATTTGTGGTCTTTTTCTTTTGCTTTACCTGCTTCAAGGAAATACATATACGTACATATATATATATATATACATATACATATACATATATATATATATATGTATACAAAAGCCCCAAACCAAGAACAAAATTTCAGACAAGAAAAAAGTGCTGTTTAAAAATCCTGCTATAAAATTACACAGGGAAAACAGGGAATAAACAGTTAAAATGTAATTTTTATACTCATTCACACCTTTTCAAGAAAAGCTGAAAACAATATACAGTGTGACAGATGGCCTTAGCACTGTCATTCTTCAGCATCTGGTAGTAGTAGACCACAATGCCTACATGTTTGTGTGTCCACACATGTAGAAAAGGAGCCTTAAAACCACATGTGCACTCATACACTTCCACTTGTACAGATGCACTTTGAAATTGCATTTTAAACTCCAGTGTAGAACCATTTCTAATGCAGATATAAATAGACCACTGAGCCGGGAAAGAGTTACATTGTATAAAAGAATAATTGTAAATAATTTATTTCGAATATTGTTTAATGTCTGTAGTCTAAAATAACTTCATCTCTTAGATATGAATCCCTTTAGAAACTTAACAATACAGCAAATAGAATAACAACACAAAACTCACGGAGGCACGAGTATTTGCAAGTAACTCAGTTATGCAGATAACCCACAAAATTGTATTTTCTCAAGCACCATTTTTGATTATGACAAACAGGATTCCCTATTTAAATATCCAATACATATGAGCTACAATGGGGCTTTTTATGCAATTGCCCTCAGTGATTAAATTGATGCCTCGAAGTCAGTTCAACTCCAAAGAGAATAATGAAATATTAGTGAAGAAGCTTCTTTGTCTCTGAATGAGAAGTAAACATAGGCCTACCTTTTTACAGACTGGCAGCCCTTATTGATATGCTTGATTTGACTCTTCTCTAGGGCCTTCTTTTTAGGATTAGGGCTCTTGAAAAGTTGTAAATACATATATATGTGAAAGAATGAATTAATGACATTTTAAAAAGTTTCCTTTTTTAAATGTAAATTATGAACTCCCAAGCTGAAATGCCCTTTTGAATTTTGTACTTCCACTTTCCCTTTGGTCAGCATGTTTCAAAAAGTATAATTCTCAACTCTATAGAACAACTTGTACATTCAGATACTAGAAAAAAAAATTCAGTTTAAAAGTCAAGGTGGTACAGATCTGAAGACAGCAACAATATTTCAGTTTTGTAAACAGCAATGGACAAATTCTGGACAATCATGTGCTTAAAAGAATTTTGAAGGATTTATGTGTATGAAAGTATATAGGTAGATGTATATGTCCACATGTAGTCTGATCCTCCCCTTGCTGACTTTGGTGGAACAAAACACAATTCCACACATTTGAAATTGAAGTGTTCAGTGTGACTAATTATTCCTACTGAACCAAGTTACATTTGTGCAGTGACCACAGAATGGGCTTTAAGGTAGTACAAAAGTAAAGCTTTATTAAAAAACGAAACTTGCAGTCAATGCACATTATGCAAAAGGACTGTCTTTTTGATTGCCTAGGTATAGCTGTGAAGAATGCCTGCTGTCTTTTAATGCAATGCAAATCACATGTGGTAACATCTAGACCTCTTAGTGCAAGCGGGAGCAGAGGGACACATTCTCTTGTGATGTGAGAAGCACAATATAAGGGGGAAGAATTTAGCACAGAATTAGCTACATTTTAGTCACTTTACTTTTTGTTGTACTTCATTTATATGCATGGTTTATTCATATATTCTATGTATCAGATGAAAATCTCTCCATTAAATATTTAAGGATATAACTGCACATAAGAATATACTTCATGAATACAAACCTCAAAAGATTGCCAATGTTCACAAACATCTGGACATAAATTCATCTGTTCCACATAATTGCAGATTAAATTATGAATTGGACCCAAATTGGACTTAACAACTCTCAAAAGTTTGCCAGGAAAAAAAAAAGGTTGTATAAACCTTTTTAGAGGAGTATAAAAAGGGTTGTATAAACCTTTTTATCTTTTTAGAGGAGTTATTTCAGAAGCAGTTATGGTCTAGCCTGCAAGGATGAACTTTTCTGTCCTTACTCTATCAGGTCATGAGAATATTATTATGTACACTACATATTAAGTCCACAAAATGTATGAACAGGAATTAAAACCTAAAACTCAGTCTTACTAATGAAAGAGCTGTTCTCAAGGCATGCAGGATCACAGTGATGACATCTCCAATGCAAATAACTAGTTTTAACTCATAACCTTGTATGTTTTACAACCCAATTTGCTTGCATCCTGGACTAAACTTGAGGACCTTGAGCCTGACATTGATCAGAAAAATCAAAACCACCAAATCAGTACAGTTTTATCTTTCTAAGTAACCAGAGGAATCATAGTACACTTAAGAGTAGTTCTTCTTTCTGAAAATGTGTTACGGAAAACGATTAGGACAACCAAAATTTAGTTGAATCGGTACAGATAGCTTTTTTGAAAAATGTGGAATTTAAGGAAGGCCCTTTCCTACAAAAGATTTTAAACCTTCCTGGCGAAGACTATAGCACAGACAGCAACAATGCTCTACAATCTAATTAAAAAGCAACTGAAAGTTAAAATGCATTTATGCTTATCTGGCAGATTTGTGGCTAAGTAGCCACAAAGCCCACGTAACTTCTTGTATATTGAAATCATCTTATTCATGTTTAAAGGGTCAGAATGAATACTGGGAAAACAAGAATAGCTGTATTGTGTGGCTTAAAATAAAGAGGGAAGGAAAGGACACCTAACACGAGGCCTGTAAGAAATTCTCTACCAACAACTTTTGATCCAAAAAGAAGCCACACCAATGCCTCCAATAGCTAGTGCCTATATGTATGTCTACTTCTCTCCCTTTTGGGTACTGGTGTGTGTTAAACTTTGGAACTATCACATGCAGACGGGTCGTGCAAAAACTTTATGCCTTTGAAATGTTTGTAGTATGCTCTGGTTTTGTTTCTTTTCCTTGTATGAAAAAGGAAGTTTCTAAAGCTGTGTTTTTCTGCAAGTGCACCCATTCAGCTTGAAAGGATTACAGCCAACAAGCAGTTTTCTTATTTGGTCTCTGAATTCCCTTTGAGAAATTAAAAGAAGAAATAATTTTAAAAATATAGCTCCTGTACCACAGATGAGAAGAAAATAAACAATTGTAAGATTTTGGCAAAACTTGCTTTCTCCAAATATTCTCCTTCTCAGTTGGCTGCTTGATTAAATGAAGAATGCTTGGTAATTGTTTTAATCCTCTCCATTATGTATGTATATCTAGTCATATCCCCATACATACATGGCAGTTTCATGGAGAGAAAAAATTTGTAGGGAAATAACAGAAGGGCAAGATGAAACAGAATCAAGTTCTTGTAAATAGATATACATTACTTAGCCTTCAGTGTATACAGAAGAAAGCTGGCTGGAACAATGATCCACTGCATTTACTTGTAGGAAACTGCTGTCCTCTGGCATGCTGCAAGCTGAATCATCAAAGATATCTACAGACCCTGCTGGAAAGTCATACACTGGAAGAAGAAACAAAACAAAAAAGCCCCAGTTAATAAGTAGGAGAACTATATAATGATGTCCTAATACTTATGCATAGAACTGGAAATTGTTTTAAATCAAATACACAAATAAAATAAACAAGCCAACATATGTATGAAATTAATTACACAACTTACTGCTTACCAAGGGAGGAATTTCCAGTTCTCTCAGAATCAAGTCTGAAGTAGAGCAGATTTTATTGCAACTAAGCTCCTCATTTAATGGGTGTTAAAATTGTGATCATTTAAAAAATAAACTTCATGCTTGTTTAGCACATTTCATTGTATTGAACACAGGATAAAAGGGAACAAAATATTGTAGAATATTGCCATAAAGTAGACTCTGGCACAGAAATTACTGCCTTTTACAAGTGGCAATAGTAAGCCCAAGAATAACGGTTTGCAGACACACTCCCATCTTTTGGATAACATATTTACATACTGTGAGATTCTTCTTTATAATTACAGGTGCACTGGCTTTGCAATACACTTCTGAAAGACCAAGACATAAGAGGGACTTCAAAGCACAATAAATGTTAAGTGGATTCATCCTGTGTGGAAGGACAGTAAAAGACCTGGGCATTAGCTGAGCACTAAGAGTAGGCTCACTATCTTGTACTGATACTTTGCACAGGGATCTTTCAGCCTTCCAGAGCAGCATGCAGGCCCCTTAAGTACTTTTCATCTAGGCACAGACTAAGTTATGTGCACACAGATGAGTGTGCATCCAGGCAGTTTTTGTCATTGAAACATGAATAAATGAAATTCAAGACTGATAAAAACCAAACATGCACCAAGCAAAATCAGTAGTTTGAATCATCTCAGGTCCCTGCCACAATATGTGCTGTGGAAAGAAGTGGCTGCACAGATATCATCACAGAGGGCTCAATGGAGCTTATTTCAGCTCAAATACAGAAACCAGAGCCTGTGTAAGCCCCACAGGCTATAATCTTGAGAAGCCTTCAACAGTGCTCAGACTGCACACAGGCCGGTTGTTACTGTCACCTATGGCGAGTTCCGGCCTCCCAGCACAAACCGCTCCATGAAGGTCTGAAAACTCTCTCCTCTTCATAAAAAGTCAAATCTGTCAGGACATGTCCCACCCAAATACACAGCTCATGCATATCTGCCTAAGTTCACAAACTCTAAACAATCATACTGGAGTGACCAGCTGTTATTTACCTTTGATACCATGATGATCTGAAAAACTTCCATGGAAAATGCCAAGCCCTCCCTGGCCTGCTGATGGGAGAGCTGAGCAGTCAGCAGGAGGAACTATATTGCCAGAAACACTGTCTTGTATGCTCTTCTGAGTGTCAGCATAATGCAGAGGGCAGAAAGTCTGAAGCTGCCCATAAAAACCTAGAATGAGAAGAAGGCCATCAGTAAAAGACCTGGACAGAGATAAAGAGGAGAGTATGTGGAACCATGGCCATGAGAATGATAAAAATCTCAACTGCCCTATCACCAGGTCTTCAATAACTTTAAACAAATAAAGCAGTATTGATATGATGCTCCCTAAAACTTCGTCAGATTGCTACTATATAGACATTCTGATTCCATCATGACCTGTGAGAGGCACTGACTGGCTAGAAGCTGAAATTTTTCAGGAAATTTCTCCCTGTACTGCACAATCCTGTGTGTGAACTGGTTTTCTCCAGAGTCACACTGTGCATCTGTCTGAAAATCTAAGAAAATACTAAATTCAAAATGAAAGAAGATTATGCAAGTAAAGTCTGAATAAAATCCAAGGATCTATCACTGATGCCAAGACAGCTGGTTGATAGTAGAGTCATGCATAGAGACTCTGAGAAAAAAAATTTTTATCATGGAAAGAGAGCACAGAAAAGTAGTGTCACTTTTCCAGGTACAAGTTCTTTTCACAATTCAGTGTCAATTATCCATTCTTTTAAAACAGAGAGTCATAAGCAAGAAATAAGCCTATGTGGTTCTCTTCCCCTCAGTTATATAGTACTATTCTAAATGTCTTTGTGAGCATCTGCAGTGCATCAAGCCAGTCTTAGAACTGGAGTCCAACATGACACAGCAAAATTCCTAACTTGGTGTCTTTATTCAGACAGTGTCGTGCTCAAGATAATCTGCAATACAGCTGAATGTAGGATAACATGAAACCATATCTAGTTCAGGCAGCAGACCCTGACCATACTTGAGATATCTGTTAGGGAACTAACTCTACCATCAGTTATCTGTGTTTCATGCAGCACTTGAAAAACAAAAAAAAGGCAAACAGGTTGGCTAATAAATTTCCAGCAACTGAACATTTCAGCTGCAACTCTGGATTGTAAAATTTTGTCTCTTATTAAACTATTAAAAACACACACATGCACAAGGTTACATCAGCTGTGTTTCTTTGGATCAGTACACTACAGCCAAGATTCATGATGTCAAAGTACAGAACAAACAGCTGTGACATGACAGCATAACTTCCCTAGGAAAGTGAAATATTTTTGAAGATGATAGACGTGTAAGCTGTAAGAATTGCTTCTAAAAGCAAAAAGTTCTTGTTTTTTTATAACATAAAGAGCCTTGTTCTGAAGGCTCTTGCTAAAAAGCCCTGGTAGACAGCTCAACTCAAATTCACTCATACAGTTGTGGTCCACATACATTTGTAATAGCATCCTTATCCTATTGAACTGTTGTGGACAAAGATTTCATTATAGATATATGATGAATGACTGCCACAATTATAATTTCCATATGGTAGGAAGTTTCCGATGGACATCTATTTTGTCCTCAGTCATCTCTCTGCCTGTCACAAGAAAGAGAGAATATTTTCTCAAGAAAATCATTATAGTTGCCATTCAGAAATACATGCCATGCTTGAGTAGTGGCATGTAAAAATTCCAGCTGTCTTTGGTCTGAAACACTTCAAGATAGCGTTCCTTTGTGGAAATATAGGTATATTTCACGCAGAAATATACCTATTTCTGCATGTCCAGTAGGCAAATTACATGAACACCATGTAATCATGTGTTACCATCTGGCTGTGAAGAACAAAAGGAAGAGTACAAGAGAGATCCAAATCACATACTGTACTAACAGACAGAGTTTCAAATGTGAAAAAATAGAAATGTTTCTGTTTATTAAAATCTTTTTTTTTTTAATTTAAAGATAGCTGTTACTAGTAGACCTGTCTGAATAGAGGTACTAATATAACTAACACATATAAACTAACAATTTTTTTAAAGAAATAAGAACTTTTTGTTTTCTTTAAATGAATACTTTGCATTTTTTTTTAAATTTCTTCCATAGTTCAGAAAGCTCAGGCCATCAGCTTAACTCACAAAGACATGTGAACAGAGTTACAGACACAATTTTTAAAAACAACCAGATTTCTAGTGCAAAAATGTTTACAGTATCATCCAAAAGAAAGTTGGCTTTACCCATGCCCAAAGAACTTTTACCTTACTCTATATTACACAGCACAATAAATTTTCTCTAGTGTGAAGAGGGAGCCTCTGTTGCTGTTCTTTCCTTTCATACCTAGAACATCTCTTCTGGCTTGTCTCAGAGCAAGCAATACCATATTCTGGCAGCTGCCTGAGGACTGTAGGTGCCTGTGTTTTCAGACAGCTCACCTGAGAGTAGTTTTTCATGGTTGAAAAGAATCACCAATACAATACAGGTGCTGGACAGATTTCCAGCACCTGCACTGTCTTCTGTCTATAAATACATATTACATTGGCATACAAAAGCATCTAGCTGGGAAGTTCCAGTCTTCAAGTCAGGATAGTTTCAGATTTATGCAATGGTAATACAGTAAAAGATACTGCAATCTAATGAAAGTAAAGGAAAAGCTTCATTTCTACAGCTCAGTGAGGCATCTAACATCAATTCTGAACATTCCATGCAGCAAAGGATAGTGGGAGTTTCACAAGCAAGAAAAGGGAATATTTAGTCAATTATGTAATAACTGAGGCAATAGAAAGCCCTCTCTGACATTACTGTGTATGTTGAAAATCACTCAGAACAAATAATGAAACTTGAACTGTAGACAATGTTCTTACAAGGAAAAGACATTTCACAATACAAGTAGCTATTAGATACAAGAATGCTGTCAGTCTTGGATCTCATAAATATTTCTCTCTGAAGGATAGTACTCTGAGATCACCATGATCTTTTAAGATGTTCAGGCTTTCAGAAATTGTGTCTGTTTAGAACTTGTTTTCTTCAAAAAGCTTCTGGGCAATGAAACTCTTTCTTCCTCGATAAAACAAATTTACATGTAACTGACAAGTTTAAGACTACATACTGAGGCAGATTGTCACCATTGTCTACTAGCAGATTGAGCTGAAGTGGCTATATTTACAGCACTTTAAATCTTGAAAAGGCAGGTCATGAACTGCAGGAGATAGAAACTAACAGAACTTCTCACAGTCACTTCTTGTATACATAATAGTATGGTGTGGAGATAACTCCATGGTGTTTTTCTGCATTGCAATGGATTGACCAAGGACGACAGCAATCTTTGTATTGGAACTGGGAAAACATAAACTCTTCAAACATCTGCTTTTGAGAGAGAGAATTTAGGTAAGCCCTAAAGGCACACAGGACAATGCTTTCAGTGTAGCATATAGGATGAGACAGCTGTGCTTAAGCTGCAGTGAGTATATTCTGACCAAATACCTTGTACAGTGATGATAGGTTACTTGATCTTTGAAAAAAACATTTAAAACCCACATTGTCGGTGTTGAATTGCACTGTACTGTATCTTTCAATACTAAAAAAAATAATTAAGAGTTCAGTCTACATTGTCTTTTTACTAGTTTTAAGTGCAAAAATTGTTTAGAATTTGAACTTTGAGCTATTATCTGTGTGCAAATAATTCCTGTCAGCAGAATCTGTTTTCAACAGGCTTTGGAAAGCTTCTCAATAAGCTTTCCTAGGAGAGTGAAGCAGACACAATAATGATAACATGGGATTAAGTATGGTACAGGTTTAAGGTCCAAGCCCTTGAAATTCAACCATTGTTTGATCTCTGAAGATAGTATTAAACTGTATCTTAAATTTGGACATGTAACAGGGCTTCAATTCAAATGTGACATTCACTCAGATGAGGGTCTCTACTGGGCTTTCTTCGTGTAAAGAATGATGACCTACATCTTTCGTCCTTTTAAATACTCCTTGGACAGTAGGAGAGGGAGATGGGAACACAGTAGCATTGTTTTGACTGGCCCTGAAGAGAAGGTGCCCAAGGAGATATGAAGGTTGCTGCACAGGCCAGTGCATGTCCTGTGTGGAGTAACAATTAATCCAGGGTGATTTGTGAATCCCTGGGAGGCAAGACTCATTGGAAAGTCTGCTACTCTGGAGCAACTGGTTGTGCTCCCAAGTTCTAGGACTCCTAAAACTCCCATGGCCATGAGAGGAAGAAGGTGGTAAAGCCATCTGTATAACTGAAAGACAATTTCTGCTCCAGGCAGAAAGACAGACCTTAATGCCTCAATGCCTTTCAAAATGATTTCTTGCCAAATGTTCAACAAAAAAGGGAATCAAGTAAAATGTTTTGTACTGTGGAAACAGAAGGGCTAACCTGACCCCTTCAAGCCTTGCACTAGGAATTTACTGGACCTGTTCCTTCATGTTTGTCATTTGACAACTGTATATTAGGAAATTTCACCCTGTACTCTGTTGGCTATACATTATTAGTGAAATGTCTATCAGAGAATAAAGAAAGCCAACTATAACTGCTTATGTCCATTGGTAAATTTCATGTTCTTCTAGTACTGATCAGTGCTGTAAAGAATTACTGCTTTGTGGAGAAAACCACCTGCCTCAGCCTCAGATCCTGCTTCTCTGTGGCCAGTACAATATGAAGAATGTAACAGGATTGGCATTTTCTTTTCTCTCCTTCACATTTGGGAACTCAGGAAGATGTTTCCTCTCTTTGCCAAGAGAGAGACTGATTACATCAGTGGAAGAAAATAGAAGAAGACTTGTGCCATAGTTTGACAGTGGCCTAATGCCAGGCACCCACAAGAGGCACTCGGTGATCCTTCCCTGCTATAGCTGGGCAGCAGAGGGAAAAAAGGAAAAAAATTAACAAAAGGTTCATGAGCGAGATAAAGGTTGAGAGAAGACACTTCAAGGGCAAAACAGACTCAACTTAAGGTTGCAAAGTGAAATTTATTACTAACAGAATCAGAGGAGGATAATGAGAAGTAAAATAAGGTCTTGAAACATCTTTTCCTGCCCAGACCCTCCTCCTTCCCACCAACAGCACAGCGAGATAGGGCATGGGAGTTTTGGTCAGTTCATCACTAAAATTTTCTTCTGCTGCTTAGGGAGAGGAGTTCTTCCCCTGTAGGCCATGAGGTCCCTCCCATGAGCAACAGTTCTCTGTGAACTTCTCTTTGTGGGTCCGCTCTCATGAGCAGCAGCCAAATCACACCTGTTGCAACGTGAGTCCTCTCCCATGGGCACACAGTCCTCCCAAAGCTGCTGTGCTGTGGTAACTCTTCCATGGGGTGCAGTCCTCCAGGGACAGGCTGCTCCTGGAAGCAGGGGCCCTCTCTCTCCCATAAAGTCTCCCACTGGATCACAGCCTCCTCCAGGCATCCACCCACACCAGAACGAGCACATCCCCCACGGGCTGCAGGTGAATTTCTGCATCCCCCGTGGATCCCTATGGGCTGCAGGGGCACAGCAGCTTCACCTGCAGAGGAATCTTGGCTTTGGCACCTGGAGCAGCTCCTCCCCTCCTTCTCCACTGACCTTGGTGCTGCGATGTTGCTTCCCTCACATGTTCTCATCTCCTCCTCTTCTCTTCTCTTCTCTTCTCTTCTCTTCTCTTCTCTTCTCTTCTCTTCTCTTCTCTTCTCTTCTCTGACTAGAAGCAAAACTGTGCCCACTTTGTTTGAATTTTCTTCTCAAATATGTCATCACAGAGGTGTTACCAACCTCATTCCTTGGCCCAGTTTTGGCCAGCAGCATGTCCATCCACAGAGCCATCATGGATTGGCTCTGCTGAACATGGTGAAAGCTTCTGGCAGCTTCTCACAGGAGCTGTCTTTGTGGCCTCTCTGCTACCAAAACCCAAACTGTGCAAAACCAATACACCTTGCTCTTCCCAGGATGTTTCCTATGATATCTACATTGATAATACTCAGGAAGCCTGATCAATAAGCAGACTCCTAAGACCTTTAAAAGTCCAGTCTGCTATGTAATTGTGTCTATAAGTATGGCAATCATACATTCAAACACTTGAGAGGAAACAACAATACTGCTGTCAACACACTCCTGAAATGTTAAAGTAATTAGCATTCAATCTCCACCAGACTGAATGCTAAGATAAGAAAAACAAACAAACAAAGCAATCCACGAGCTGATGATTTTTTTCTTTGGCTACAGAAGATATATACAGCATTGACGAGAGAGAGAGAGGTCTTGTAGATGTTGATTACACAGCACAAGTGGGAACAGAGCTACAAGAGTCATCCATGCTTACGCAGGAAGAGTTCTCCATCTCCCCACAAATGCAAGGGACAAAAATATCCTACCTCTTGAAAAGCAAGTTAATACTTATGTGCTAAATCAGGAGGGATTAGAAGCATAACATTAGAAAATTAAAAGCCATCCATAATTTTTTGCCATTCTGTGTCAAGAACAGCACTGAAAATCAATATAAAGAGAAACATGTAACTCCGTACCAGGATGAATAACAACTAGCTAAGGTAAATATTTTAAGAAAGTCTGAAGGCAGGGTCCTGAGGGCTACCTCCTAGGGTCTTTCAAGGAAAGGTACCTCAACAATATCAGTGCCAATCCCTGAAGCACTTAATTTGAAGATTTGCAATAGCAACAAACAGCTAACATCAGTGATGAAGGTTCTTCCTTCTTACCCTGGATGTGAAGGGCATTTGGTTGAAAAGAAGGGCTTTCTGCTTGTTGGTATGTCTTCAGAGGCATCCCTGCAAGTTGTGGAAGCTGAGGAGGTTGTGGAGTCTGTCTCTGCATCATGGGATGTTGAATGGACATTTTCTGGGGGCTGATGTGATGAGAAGGAGATGGAGCAATAAACCTAGAAGTTCAAAACCACAAAACTGTAAGATCTCCAACACATAAGAGCTAAAGATTGTTTTTACTTTACTTAGATCACTTTAGTTATTTGCATAGATACAGACTTCCAAAATAACAGTGCACAGCCCAAATAGAGATGACATATTTTTTAATGGTGACATATCATTAGACTTGACATCTGGGAAATTAGCAGGCTGAATTGCCTCTTATCATGGACAACTACTTTCAAGGTACTCCCTCTGTGCATGTGTCTAAGCCATAATTGGTGGACATGCTTCAAGGGGGACCTGATTTTGGAGGCACTGCCATCTGTTTATTGTAGGCCTTTGTACCAACTGTATTTATCAATAAATAGCTGGTCTTGCTCACTGACAGTGAGAGGTCAGTTCAGGTCATTGGCCACTGAGTTGTTAGGTATTAGGTTCAGGCCCAGGTTTTGGACTCTAGAAATCTTCGTATGTTACACAGACCATTTTGAAAATAAACAATCTGATGTCAATATAAAGCAGGTAAGGGCAAGTGTTAAATTGCTTCCAGAATCTGACCACATCAAAATGTTTATCTGGACTCAAACTACAAACTTACAAGACTGGCAGAAGACAGATTGCTTGAGAACAACTCTGGTGGTGCAGCTGCCACAGAAGTTCATCACCTCAGGGCTATGTTTTGCACAGCTCTGTCATAACTGGCACCACAAGGATATGCAATGCTTTTGAAGATTTTACACAAGAGTTTTATGGAATTTAACTTTTTACTGATTTTTTTCTGCATTTCCTTTGAACTGCATACCTCAAAGTACATTACAGATAGGTCATGCAATCTTTTTTGCAGGCAGAAAGCTAGGATTTTAAGAGCTTCTGTTTGTGCCCCAAACCACCCAATAGACTGATGGGATCCGGCTACTTAATGAAAGCTCAGGAATGGCTCTGGGCCACTTTTTTATCAATGAGAGGAGAGCTGGAAAAATTCCCAAGCACCAAAAAAGAACCATGGCATTTCTGCAAGAAGGTGAGTGGAAAGTGACATCTCAAATCTTGTTGCAGAGCAGCCTGTCTCTCCACCACAAGTCTGCTGAGGAGGAATACCCTTCTCTATGTGCTCAGTGGCTGCTAGGAGGGATCAGTGCCCGCAGTTAACACAGCCTGCCAGTGTTTTAAACTATGGGTCTGGTCCCTGTTGTCCTGACACTGGGCCTCAATATACTAGATTACTTTTTCCCCCCCCTTAATATAAAAGCATGTTTTTCCTAAAGAAGTGTCAAGGAAGTTTTTATCACACCCTGAATACAACAGAAGATGCAACTCCAGCAGCAGCTCTACAGAACATCTCTGGGTAGGGTCATCATACAGGTTATAACTATATTTAAATAAAAGTCACTTGAGATCTTTTATGCTGCAGCTAAGAATCTGTATCTGCCACATATTAACTCTATGTGGTTTTGACTTCATTTGAAAGGTATTTACTACATTTCTGGTGAATCATAATCTACATTTGGAGTGTAAGAAGTCTCAAGATGAACTCTGGATGGCGTACTGCCTATTCAGTTTTCTGTGAGAAGCACATTTTTAAGAATACTAGGTAGGGTTTGGATGGTCCTGGTGCTGATGTGATATTAACTTCATAAACATATATTACTTCAGAAATGCTATATGGATGGAGGAAATAAAAATGTAACTACTGAGCCATTGAGTAATGTGTCAAATATTTAATTGTTCCAGATAACAGCTGCAAGTAGACTGAAAGATAAACCAGGGAGGAAGAGAACAAAGCATGCACATATTTCACAATAATTCTATTATACAAATTTTTTTAAAAAAGAGAAATCAGTTGTTATATTGTGATAAAAATATCAGAGGTTTTTAAAAAGTGCTGTAACTACCTGGTTATATGTCTCCTGAGTAATAACTGGAGTTAGTTTTTTGTATAGGAGTCACATAGAAAGACTGCTATCTCCTGCCAGAGACTGAGAGCCAAACACAGGCAGTCTTTAAATACTAGGATTATTTTTTAAATCATGGAAATCATCCTTTGTGTTTTCAGGATAATTTAAGAAAATTAATTTCTGAAAAATTATTTTAACCAGGAGCCACTAATGGGAAAAATCCTTTTCAAAACTGAAAGTGGAAAGCACAGTTTTACAGATTTACCTTTGATTTAACATCCAAAAACCATCCTCCCAATAATAATACATTCTATTTTACAGGCAGACAGGACTCCTTTTTAGTAGACATGGTCTTTATAATTACTTATAAATCAACCTGGCTTACCCATATCCATGACATTTCTTTTCTACTTTTCTTTCCATCTGCTTAACAAGAGAAACTTGTAGTTTTCTACTTTTTCTTTCCTTCTGCTTAACAAGAGAAACTTGTACTTGTCACAGCCCAGATTTACTTCTGAATAAATCTCATTATATTCCTGTGAGAACAGCTAATGTAATTTTGTTCCTGAAACACTCAGGACCAGTTTGTAAACCACTTGGAAACTTTAATCAAGAACTACAGTCAAGCCCAGGAGTCAATTCAATCAGGAACCAGCCAGATTTGCAGAAAGTTGCCCTATCCTATGCCTGATGTAAAATCCGAGCAGAAATCTTTCCGGAGCCACTAAGATAATCTTTCTTTTCCGATTTTAGCTGTGAAAAAGTGTCTTGCTGGAGAATGACTAGATTTGGTAGTAAGCAAGATGAATGACAAAGTTACCAAAGCTTGTCTGTTTTGATGAGATTAGTTAAAATGCCACATGCAATGCCACATACTTTACTGGAGATGGCCCAGTAAACCGTCACTACAACTACATGCACAATCCAAGAAATGTATGGAAAAGGAAGGGAAGAGGAAAATCAGAGAGTCATAATATACAGTATAAATGGTGTATTTATATAATGCTTTAATTTAGTTTATTTTATCATGGTTGGCCACCTACAAATAAATCCTTTTTTGAGTGGGGAAACAACCTCTTATGTCTCTGTACCAAAAGTATATATAAGATGTTTCTTCACATAGAAACCCAAGTGCTTTGCAACTCCTCAATTTATTTCACTGCAACCAAGTATTTTAAAATTTTTTAAAAATATTTTTCTTCATATATTGAAAGAAAAGTAACTGCAGCTGCATATAAAAGACATAATTTACCTATCCATTAATCCATGCTATGGTATGGCAGAAATTTCTACTAACATTAAATATTTGAGACAGTAACTATGTAACGATGTTGAAAGTAGTTCTGTCTTCATTCTTTATTTTTTCCTCAACTTTGCAATGTAAATGAAAGCATTTGTCACCATTCAGACAAAATGAATCTTTATGGTCGCTATAGATATGTTGCTGAAGTGAAAATCGAACATTAAAGCTGAAAACCCTGATTTTTTTTTCTTCAGAGGTCATAGCTTTCTTCAAACAACTTATAAACACTATTTATTGGGTTGTTGCTCTTTTAACTGGCTGAGTCATTTTTGCTGGGCTTCAGCAGTTTGGAAACATATCCAAATGTTATGCAGTTCACACAGCAAGGTGATCAGGCTTTCATCTGGCTGAGCTGAGGGTTTGGCTGGACAGAGGACTGAACTACAAGCTCCCTGTAAGAGGCTGCTGCCTCGAACAGTGTCCTGTACAGTGCTGCTCTTTTGGACAATGTTAAATGAAGAAAAATCCATGATCATTCCCTCCTGAATGCCTGAATTTTATTTCTGAAAAAGTCCAAAAAATCTGGGATGGTGTATCCATTCTCTGCTCTTACATTCTTTCTATGAATTCACATTCTTTGAACTCATACTTTATGCTGTGTCTTAGTGTCTTTACAGACCCTCAGTTTGCTGTCAGTGAAGGAAACATTCTCCTGTAACACAGTTTGTGAAACCCAGCATATTGCACTGTAAGTTAGTCTGACTACTTAAAAGTGACAATCAAATATGTTTTAAAAACACATTTAAGGAAAGCATACCTTTTGCCAGGAACAAAACTGAACAAATAAGATGTTTTCCCCAAAGTTACGAATATATTCATTTGACCAAAATAATAAAAATACCTATGATGCATGTTTCCTTCCAATGATTTCTCTGCCACAAGTTTTGTGGGTGCTTTGGTTTTGGGGGTTTTTGTTTGTTTGCTAGTTAGTTTGTTTGTTTGGAGTTTTGTGTTTGTTTTGTTTTGGTCTTGTTTGGCTGTTGTCGTCGTCGTCTTTTTTTTTTTTTTTTTTTTTTTAAGGAATGCAATCTTCTTGCATAACAGAAACATTTTGGGCAAGAAAACCAAAATCTAGATGAAAGAAGGGATGGCAGAAAGAACAAACAAATCCTCTGACCCATACCTCATCTTCTCTTTGGTGAGAAGATGAAAGGAGAATTTATGTGGAATTTAAAGTGGAATTTAAGGAAGAGAGCTGTGAGCAGGTACCTCAATATACAGACTCCCTGGAGGGAGACTATGTAACTTTTTATAAAATCTCTCAGTATTTTCTATGCCTATATTGTATCAGAGAACTAAGTTGCTTGCAAATGTGGCAAAGAGGAAAAATGCCTTTGGAAAAAAAAAGTGTGAGAAAAATTCCAAACTTTGCTAGGTTTGCTTTGAAAAGAGATTGTAGCTAGGTGGAACTCAGTAACAACAAGTCCCAAGTAACAACAGGACAAGAAGGAAACATCCTCAAGTTGTGCCACAGAAGGTTTAGATTGAATAACAGGAAAAGTTTCTTCACAGAAAGGGTGGGCAGACATTGGACCAGACTCCACCAGGGAAGCGGTGGAGTCACCATCCCTGAAGGTATTTAAAAGACATGTAGATGTGTAGCACTTGGGTGCATGGTTTTCTGGTGGCCTCGGCACTGTTGGGTTAAGAGTTGGACTTGATGGTCTTAGGGGTCTTTTCCAGGCTAAATTATTCTAGGATTCTGTGACTCTATGGTTCAGGTTCAGAGTAGCCTTACCAATACCTCCGACACAAGCATTTGTCATTTATAGGTGTTGTTTGCCCACTAAAGAGAAAACATGATTAACAGGCAATCCTCTGAAGTGCCACACGCCTGGAAAGGAGTTGCTGTACTTATTTCAAAACCACACTATTAACTACAGACCTTCTTTGAGGCAGCCCTTTGTATAATACATACAAAGGGCTTTGTAATGTGAAGGTTGGAAGTCTTGGCTTCTTGGGTAGAACTACACAGATGCTTTTGCTTCTGGAAACTGGAGCTACTTTTTTTTTTTTGCTTGGAGCTACTTTTCACTATTCTACAGTGAAATCATAAAGGGAATATAACCACACTCAAATAAGTGAAAAGAATTACTGTTGCAGAACTTATTATATAGCATAATGGTACTGCTAAACTGAACACTCTGGCCCTAAGTTCTTCTTGTCAGCCTTAAGAGTCTTTAGAAATTCCTGTTAAGCTGGGATGCATCATGCTTTAGGGATGTACTGTTAGCTCTGGTTCATGGGGGGATAAAAAAAATCACATGGAACATCAAATCCATGAAAAATTTTGTTATTGCATCACATTGATTAACAGGCTAGTTCTTGCTCAAAAGCAAGATGTATATCTGGATAATTAATTATATAAAGAAATAAATTTAAAATATTAATTTCAAACATTTGGCACCATCAATTTTGGGGCACTGAACCACATATATTAACTATGCCTTTTAAACACATAATTTTTGATCTGAGTTTTAATTAGATTCACCTTTCAACTTATTTGTATACTCATGCTTTCTTGTATTACAGTAGTGTATTTCTTTTTTGTATTACGGTAGTGAGTGAAAAGGTAGTGAAGTACATATTCCCTGTTGCTGATATGCTTTTAGGTACACATTTGGTACCTTCATTGAATAGCTGTAGTACTTTGTATTAGTCGAGCACTCAAAGTTAGTATCAAAGAGCTGGGACAGACAAAGTGCAAATCTGCACTTTTATTGTTTATGCTCTGTCCTTTGATAAATTAAGTGATATCTTCGATTCAAACTCTCTAACTGTCTTGCACTATGTGTTCTCATAGTTTTGTACACACAATGAATGCAACATAAGATGTGTTCCATGTTTGGCTCAGTTTCTCACCTTAATAAGGCTTAATCAAGTCCACACTTTCCCTCACACTACCTAGAAGAGAAAGACTTAAAAGAAACCCTCCCATTATTTCTCTATCCCATGGTATGTGGAAATGTAAAGAAAATGCTTTTTTCCTTCCACTTCTGTCTCTCGTAAACCTGAGTCTGCTGTCCAAAAAGTGGCACAGGCTTGGCCCCCAGCATCATCAAACAGCCAAGCCAGTATGGTTCAGCTTCAGTCCAACAAACACAGCCTTCTGCTGGAACAAGTGCAGGTCAGCCTGTCCTAGCTCTTAAATGATGACCCTGGACACGCACAGTGTGTCAGGAACCACACAACACAACCCTTACTAGCATGAGAGGCAACAAATGCTCTACTTGCACCCCTAAATCCTGCAGTCCTCTCAACGAGGTTGAAATAAACAGGATGATTCACACCTTCCAAAGACACTATCTCTGTCACTTTCTCTGCTGAAGGTTTGTTCACATTTTCACCGTTCTCATCATGCCGATGAAGTGAGGTGACAGCCTACTTGCAAGGCCCCTAGACAAGTGTACTCTGTTGGATTCAATACACAGATTCTGCCTTAGTTCTTCTTTCAAACATTTCCTCTAACTTCTGCCCTATGTATTGCAATCAAACCAACACTGCTGCAATACTTTTTTCCTTTTCTGAATTTAAATTGCCATTTGTCCTACTACCTAAGTCAAGACACTGGAACTTTTTTAAACCCAAAGCAGCTCCACATATGGGAATTAACACTTAAAGCCTTTTTAGAGAGGATGTATACACTTAACAAATGAAAAAGGAGTATACTATGGTAGCTTTTTATTATTGTGTACAGTACTCTATTATCTTGATGTTCGAAATGCATTCAATGAATTGAATGAAGGAAGTCTCACTCTAGGCACCTCTGCTATGGTTTTACAGCAGAAGAAACTCAGAAATGGGCTAATAAGATCATTGTCTTTTATAATTACATTTATATCTATAACAACTGTTAATGTGTCCCTGCCTATCACCTCGTGCTTTGGCAGTCATTGGATATGGATGGGCAGGCCATGCATTGAAGAGAAAACTATACTGGGACAGAAGAGCCTCTGTGTCAGGCAAGAGAGCATGGATAGTCCCCGAGGTGAGCACAGAGGGCCAGAGCCAGCACAAGGGAAAAAGACCAGGATCATGGGAGCAGGAGTGGGGAGGAAGGGAGGAACAAAGCAGATGAACTCCAGTGATCATGAGGTAGTAAGCCCCATCTCAGACTGATGCACAAAAAGCTCAACAACTTCCAGTGGCTCCAGAACTGGCTGAATTCATGTGAAGTCTGAAATAACAATGTACTTTCACCTGTAGTTAATTTCTCGACGCCACATGTTCTTCTAGCTTCCTGATACAAGGCAGAGTGAATATTGCTTTCATCCCAAAACATTATGCTCATTTACCAGTAACTGAAATCTAGTGAATGTTGTTTTCAGGTTTCTAACTGGAGATTTTGTACTCTTCAAATTACTGTCATATCTGTCACTCAAGGAAATTAAATACTCTGAAATACATTAGTGAAATACAGCAATTTATCACTTAGAGCACTGAAAAAGAAATTTTAAAAATAATGTTTAAGTATCCATGAGCAGATAGTAACACTTTAGTATTTAGTGTGATGATGTTATCTTCCTGACTTTTCCACTAAAAAGCATTTACTTAGGCCTCTTCAGACTTGTGATTTTGTAGACTTCTGGTTTAATGAGCTGTAGATTTCTACATCTATAGTACCATACACTATCTAAATCATTGGAAAGAGTGCTAAAAATAATTTAGGGAATGTCTAATGATGAAAATCAAGACACATCTGAACAATTGATTTTTATGTCACTGAAATATCTAAAATCATAGAATTTACCATACCTAACCAGCATATATAAAAATATACATAACTGTCATAAAACAAATCCTGACTGTAAATCAAGCTCAAAAACTAGTGAAATGGAAATTTGTTCATTATCTGTTGTTCTTCATAAAATGGCAATTAAAAAAATAAAGGCAAGGTCTTCCTTGAGAAATGCTTAGTATTGGGAGAATATTGACAGAATATGACTCTTCTCCCACAAGTAAACAGAAACATGAATCTCAGGGCCCCCATACTGTAAGGTATGGCTGTGGTCATCTGAAGTTCAGTGTGCCAGCTGGTATCACTTCCCTTGCTTGCGCCCTTCACTGGGATCAAGAAGGGAGTGGAGGAAGTCCCTGAAATGGAAATGGATGGAAAATCTCCCTCTCAGACTGGAATATCATGGTCCACTTCACCTCTCCTCCTGATAAACCCCTACCCAGAGCAGTTGTTAGGCCAGGGCTGCCACCAGTGCCTACCAACAATTGTAATTCCCCCCACCTTGGCAGCTCTGAAGACAGCCCAGCCTCAGGCTCAAGCTGGGAATCACAGGCTCTTACCTCTCTGAGTCACCAGCTGCGAGAAGAGGTACCTGGGGAGGGTGCAGAGGACTGCCCTGTATGTTTTGTCCTGGGGAAGAGTGGCTGCTGGCGTGGGACAAGGACACTGCCCCAGCTGCTGTTCCACTTTGATTTATCTGTGTGCTGGGGATCACAGCTGCTGAAAGTAAAAGAGAGAAATAATGCTCATCAGGCAGGAAACAACACTGACAACTGACCAAACAACAACAATATTGATAAATGACCAAATACCAACCAATATAACCCCTCCTGTCGAGCTGTAGTGCCAGCTCTTAGCAACTAAGAAAACTAAGGGTTTTCTGATGTGTTGTTTTCACAAAGAGAAGAAGAAGAACCACATGAAAAAAATTAAGTGTTCTTTGTTGCTTCCAAATGACATTTCCATAAAACCAGGCATGGAGGATCACAGCCATACTCATTGTCTTGGAATTTTTTGTCTGAATAAGGCTGCAAATCTTCTATACTCTTCTATTGTAGAAGGTGTGTCAATATTCCTAAGATCTGTATTTTTAGAACTAGTGAACAGAAAGAGCAGTTTCATAAAATTTGAAATGCTTTCTGCATTTTCCCCTCATCTGTAAAAATTACAAATTTCTTGAAGAGCATTATTACTATCATTAGCCCAGATTCTTCAGTAATACATACAAAAATTTTAAACCATCTTTAACAGCTCAATAATTTTCTATGTGTTTTCTCTTGGATTTTTTCTAATAAGGAAAGTTTCCTGCCTGTTTCCTTACTGACTAAACAAAAAGCAATATAAGACTTTGTTCAAATGTCCTAATTAGTTGATCCCAAATCCTCTAACCTTATTTTCTGGTAGCCCCTTTTAAAAATAAAAAAGTTTAAATCAGACAAATATAAATCTTTGTGTCTCTGAAAATCCTGTTACACAACAATTTCTACTGACATTTGTGTCAAGTAGCTCATGCTGATGTTGACTGGCAGACAAATGCATGCTCTTAAATATTTTATGAACCCAGAGAATGAATTAGATAGTCTGTCTAAAAGATAAAAATTACTTCTCCTGTTTGTCTGTCGTAACTGTCTCTTTAAAAGAAAAAAAAAGGTATTGTTCAGGCCTAGTTACAGAGTAAAATTCTACCTATAAAATTTACATTATGCTAGTGAATATGTTGGAGCTAATTATTTGAGTTTCTTGATAAAATCCTAGAGTTTAAACCAGTTCCCCAGGGGGCAATGTCACTAATAAAACATCTTTCTAGGCTGAAATATGTCTATGGATGCTGCAATCCTAGCAGAAGAAAGACTGCATTAGAGGTAGCCTCACCACAGATCAGTCTTCAAGGAAATGATTTCACAGGTCATAATTTTTCATTCACAAGTGTGAATTCTGCTACAGAAGATCAAAAAGATGAAAATTCGCCTCGTCTCCCAAAGCCTCAGCCTGTTCTTGGAAAGACTCTATTGATCCTTACAAGCCCACCTTTGTGATACACTGGATATTCACCAAGCTAACACAGAGTTAAGAAAACACTCAGGAGTCTAATTATGCTGTAGCCCCATTAAGGAGCAGCCCTGGACATTTTTCAGCGGGTGGAAATGACACGCAGTGCAAGAAGACAGACAGGAAACCACTTTGTGAATAAAAGCATCCAATACAGATGCTGCAGAGGTAATGTCAAAGATTAGGGGAAGTTGACATTGGGGTCAAAGGCGGAGGAGTGGAGGCTGACCTTGGTGCCAGGCTCTGCTCTTTGCCACTTGTTTGTGGACCAGAGCCTCCTAATAACAACTCAAGTGATGACAGACATCTGACAGCAGAAGACATCCCAAACCTTAAAGGGGAACACAGGAGGCAGGTCCCGCAGGAAGATGAGACATCACTTAAAACAGCAGAATAACTTGCAAAGAAGAAGTTGAGGACATTTTCTTAGTAAGATAGGGGATTTTTTTTTTTCCCAGTTTGCTCATGTACCCCAAAAGTTATGTTTTCCATGTCTGTCTCTCAGCGTAGAATCAGGACAAGTGCAGAAGATAAAAACAAAGAAATGAACTTTTGAAATTCTTACTTTATCTTACATAAGCACAGAAGAAAATACTGAAAAACAACCAAGCACATATTCTGACAGCAAAAGAACAGAGAGTATTTAATGAATCAGGATACTGCAAAGGAAATCCCTGATTGTCTAAATAAAAAGAGACAATTTAAATTACTCCTTGGCAAAATAGGGTAACTTGCATTTTACCATGACAAAAACTAACAAAGCTGTGTAAAAATATACAATGGCTTAGTTTACCAGTACTGTAATCTTTGCATTTAAAATTAACCTCTTCAGGATCAGGAGTAAAAAGGTTGGATTATGACCAGGTGTTCAGCACACGGTAGCAAAAGTTGTTGATCTTGACATAGCTGTTCTCTTTCACAACCATCATTAGCATTCCATGCAAGTATTTTGTAAGCCATGCTTGCACATTTTCTAGCTGGTTCAGGCTGTGTTACATGTGAGTTACTTGCTCAAAGTGTTGCCAGTAAATACCTTCCCAATGTCTTTTCAGTCCATTAAATACCTGATTTAGATGGTGTGAAACTGAGCAAAGCATGGGTTTAGGAGGGGTAAGTTGTGTTTGACCAACCTGGTCTCTTTTTGTGACCAAGTGACCTGCCTGGTGCATGCAGGAAAGGCTGTGGATGTTGTGTACCTGGACTTCAGCAAGGCCTTTGACACTGTCTCCCACAGCACACTCCTGGAAAAGCTGGCAGCCCACGGCTTGGACAGGAGCACTCTGTGCTGGGTTCAGAACTGGCTGGATGGCTGGGCCCAGAGGGTGGAGGTGAACGGTGCCACATCCAGCTGGGGGCTGCTCACCAGTGGTGTCCCTCAGGGGTCTGTGCTGGGGCCAGTTCTGTTCAATATCTTTATTGATGACATAGATGAGGGGATTGAGTATTTCATTAGGAAGTTTGCAGACAACACTAAGCTGGGATCGTGTGTTGATCTGTTGGAGGGTAGAAGGGCTCTGCAGAGAGACCTGGAATGGTTGGATGGATGGCCAGAGTCCAATGGGATAGAGTTTAATAAATCCAAGTGCTGAGTCCTGCATTTTGGTCACAATAACCCCCTGCAGCATTACAAGCTAGGGATGGTGTGGCTGGAAAGGGACCTGGGGGTGCTGGTGACAACTGACTGGACATGAGCCAGCAGTGTGCCCTGGTGGCCAAGAAGGCCAAAGGCATCCTGGCCTGTGTCAGGAACAGTGTGGCCAGCAGGAGCAGGGAGGTCATTCTCCCCTGTACTCAGCACTGGTGAGGCCACACCTCGAGTGCTGTGTCCAGTTCTGGGCCCTCAGTTTGGGAAGGACCTTGAGACGCTTGAGCGCATCCAGAGGAGGCAATGAGGCTGGAGAGGGGCTGGGAACACAAACCCTGTGAGGAACGACTGAGGGAGCTGGGGGTGTTTAGCCGGGAGAAAAGGAGACCCAGGGGTGACCTTATCACTCTCTAGAACTCCCTGAAGGGTGGCTGTAGTCAGGTGGGGTTGGTCTCTTTCTCCAGGGAACAACTGACAGAACCAGAGGTCACAGTCTCAAGTTGCACCAAGGGAAATACAGGTTGGATATTAGGGAAAAGTTTTTCACTGAAAGCGTGATAAAGTTCTGGACTGGCCTGCCCAGGGAGGTGGTGAAGTCACCATCCCTGGATGTGTTTAAGAAAGGACTGGATGTGGCACTCAGTGCCACAGTTTAGTTGAGGTGTTAGGGCTGGGTTGGATTCAATGATCTTGATGGTCTCTTCCAACCCAGGGATTCTGTGATTCTGTGAAATGTTCAGGACAACCAGCATGCTCAATTGCAGTACCACCATATACGTCCACACACAAAGATGTAGAATTAAATGTTAGTTTTAAGTGGGTTTTAAACAAATAGAGAGGAGGTTTAGATTAGATGTCAGGAAGAAATTCTTTACTGTGAGGGTGGTGAGACACTGGATAAAGTTGCCCGGAGAAGCTGTGGATGCCCCATCCCTGTAGGTGTTCAAGGCCAGGCTGGATGGGTTGTTGAGAAACCTGGTCTAGTGGAAGGTGTCTCTGCCTATGGCAGGGGGTTGGAACTAGGTGATCTTTAAGAATTCTTCCAATGCAAACCATTCTATGATCCTATCATTCTATGATTATGTAACAAAAGGGTTGCTACAAGGTTAATCAATTCAGGATAAACTAAAACCTGAAAAGAAATTTTAAACATATTCAGATATTTTGAAAAAAACCCAAAAACCTCAATAAAAGCCAAAGAATCATGACTGCTGTTCCTCTGTATCCCTTAAAAAGTCCAAGCTACAACATTATTTATAAGATGATTGTAGCTAAGTCCCAACTTAGTCCCAACTGTGAACCTCAGATTGTGAGCCTCAACAGGGACAAAGTTTCAGCCAAAAAGAGGAAGGAGTCATGTTTTCTTTTCTGGAGTCTCATCACATATCCATTTATCAGTACATAAAAATTCTCCATGAGAATATTTCTGCAAACAGTTCTCTATGAGAAGCTAAATTCACATGTACCCTCACAATGCATAGGAACAATTTAGATGGTTGCAAGAGAAAAGGATGATCCTGAATAAGGTTTCTTTAAGAAAAAGAAAGCCAAAAAGTAGTGTTGAAAGTGTCACAGAATCTAAGGCCAAAAAAGTTATTTTTCAATGGAGTCAGAAACCTGTAATTTCATGGAACATATTTAAATGCAGAAATTTACAAATTATAAAAAATGCTCTAATTGAAGAGCATCTTGGACTTACTCTCAGCACTCTTAAAAATAATTTCTGCCACCAAAATATCTCTCTTCTAATTACTGACAGTATGAATTTGGAGTAGGGCTGAGAGTTTTTACCATGTAAAGTAAGACAGTGTGAAGGTTTCATTTTGTAGCTCAGTTAGTTACAAATATACCTATATTTGCAAGGTTGCTTTATTTTTAATTACTAAATATAGCCTTCTATTTCTGTAAGGAATATTTATGAGATCCTTGAAAACAACTGATTTACTATTGCACAGAAGGAAATATATGAAATATTTTTTGCACTTGTAAGCATCACCCGCACACATTCCCCTCTTTCTCTTCCCCTTGGAAGTCCACCGGATTTTGTAGCCAGGAATATGTGGATATGTGTTGTATTGAGTTTTAAGTGGTAAGCCCAGCAAATGAAAGACCTATTTTCTGTTTTACCTTTATCCTCAGCTCATCTGTAAATCTGAAGTCTCCAGAGAACATGAAACTCAAGAAGCCATCATGCATCAAGAAGTACAGTAGAAGTAAAAATTGCATTTTCAAGATAATAAGTCTGTCTCCAAAGCTGGCCTGTCACACGGACCACCTGCACTGATGGCCTTTCTACGTCTTTTCAGGTATTTTACAGGCAGATGATAGATACTGGAAAACATTAAAGTACTGAAGAAATAAAGCAGGGTCTGGACAGTATTTTAAGCCATTCCTGAAATGGCATCTCTAGATCAAATCCCTGCCTTTCATTTTCTTCTCTTTTAGTGGATTGCAGTTTCTGAAGTTCAGTCTCATCATGATGAATGGAACCAGAAATGGTGCAAGTGGCCATGTTGCCTACAATGTTTGTAGCAGTGTGATATTCAGTAACTACTTATAAATGAATTACACATTCTGGCTTATGCATAAATATGAAATGGTCAAGTTTAATCCAAACAGCACAGTAAAAAGATGGCGTTTTTTCCTGCTGCATTATTTATGACTCTTCTGGATTTAGTGGTTCCAGATTGCTCTATACAAATGAAGTTCATATTGTTTCACAGCAGGAAAAATCATCATCCCCATGTTATTATGAGTGTATTGCTCTCATCTTCATTCTGTGAGCCGAGTAAACCAAAATGCCTAGGTATTGTTCAAAATTTAAACCTAGATACTATCACACTGCTTAGACCTTTGTCTGTTTGCTTTAGACCCATAAATGTAATTTTGTGTTAGTTTTAAGCAAAGAAGCTGTAATGCTACCTCACTGTATTAATAAGATAATAGTCAGTTTGGATTTCTTCTATGAAGATATAAAAACTACAAGATAAGAAAAAGCTCTTTTGAAGACTTAACTCCAAGTAATAGATCTGTAATCAAAAAGGTTATTGTTGCATTTCATTTAAATGTGTCTGTGTCTATAGATTCTGTATTTTATCAGTACTGAGAAACTATACAGCGGTCACTACAAGTGTTCCACTATGCAAGTGAAAATGGACTTGCATCTAAACATGTACTTCTGGCATTTCTTACGTATTTCTAATAGTTTGCTTTCAAACATTTATTCTGTAGAATTCTTATACAAGAAAAAAACCTTTAAATGTGCATCAATAATAAGTGAAATCACCTTCAGGTAAGAAACGTTTGATTGGACACCACTGGAAGTATGAAAATCTATTCCTCCTTCTACTTTAAAAGTAGCACAGAGACGTTTCAGCTAATGTGCTGTCTCAAACAGTACCCAGTAAAAATAATGTGTTTAACTTTTCCCAAGTCTCAAAGCTGTATTTACAAAAAAAAAAAAAATTGTTTTAAATGAATTTTGAAGGGCAGCTTCTCTGAGGCAAGACACTTAGGTTTTTGTGTATTTTACATTTCTCTCAATTGGACATTAATAATTTTCATGTTGCCATTTCAATATGATAATTTCCTGCCTGTCAGATTTATCTCATTTGTTCACGTAGTATATCACCCTGCAGCATCCTTGATGAGTCCTTAATGAAACAATTTATTTCAACTGGATCAAGTAGTTGTCAAAATGGAGTGACACGGATTGCTCTATGCCTGACATAGTACCCTCTAACTGATGTGAAACAACACAAGTGACTAGAACTACAAGAACTTTGTCAAATGATAGATAGCTGGGAAGACATGTAAGAGAAAGCAGATTATTACTTACACAGAAATTAATGCTGATAAGAGTACGTTGATTAATTACCATAAAAATTAAATTACCATAAAAATTGCTATACAACAGGAAGCAGCGCCAGGAAAGAAACTACCAAAATATATTATTATATCAAAGAAGGCTCGTAGTTAGTAGGGTTGCAAACATCAAGTATTGAAAGAATGCACGAATGAGACTATAGAAAGTAATTCCCAGTCTCAGAAGCTGTCTATGAAACACCATGACCGCAGACAATTGCCAGCTGAGGGCTGGCTGGAGGCAGCAGCTTTACCCAGCTTGTCATGGGCAGCAGCTTGTTCAAGCCACTGTCAGCCTGTGCTTGGACTAACCCAGCAGACAGAGCTGGACATTTAAGTGTAGCCTGGAAGCTGGGGAGGAGTGCCCCACGGATTGCTGTGGCCATCTCCTGTGAGAATATCTTCAGTTTCTGAAATCTGACACACTGTCCCATCCCAGCTTCCATTCTGTCTAGGAACTTGAAAAGAAAAGGAAAAGCTGAGTCATTGTTATCTCAGTTTTGCATGTTACACTTGGTAAAACCATAAATAATTAAAAAAAAAAATTCCCAACATTCCTCACTATCCAACTCCCTCTCAATGCACAATGTAAAATAAATAACTATAACCAATTACATGTTCCCAGAGTTTCTCTGGCCAAAATCACATTTTTAAAATCTGAAATTTCCCTTTTCTTTTGCATAGTAAATGTCACACTCAGTCTGTACTCAGACTAAGGCATTTAAAAGTTAACAGCATAGAGTAATACCAACGACTTAATAAACTAGAATACAATCAATCACAGCTTTAAACGTCCTGAATTTTGTCATATACACCTACATCATCACTAACTATTGTGTGACTCACAGCAGCCTCGACAAAAGCATTAAATATAATTGCTAGTTTTACAAACCTCTCAGTAAAATAAAACCACCTATTGAAGTGGCCACTTCATATAATATCATTTTCATCACTGCAGATAACAGAAATGAAGCCTATTAATTCACTTCCTACACCTGGTTCTCTCTTCAACTTAAAAGTTGAAGTGATAAAAGATGTAATGCATTTTGCCTGAAAGTTAAAAACAGAGGCCCTCACAACTACTAAAATATTGCATTAAAAATATTAACATCCTGCCCATTGCCCTCTTGAGCTTTAAGATTTATTATCACTAATAACTTAGTGACAGTTTCAAATTTTTTTGAAATGTTAACAAAAGAATTGTACATGTAGGCAGGTATGACAAAGGTATTTTAGTAGGAAAATCTCAGATATTTAACTGAAACAATACAATAGGATTATACATTCATAGTGTAAATGTGTTTATTGTCTATTTACAGTCAATTGTATATTTATACTCATAATGCAACATTTCAGTTTCTTAATGTAGATTAATTGAAAAACTGATATGTGATCCATGAATAAGGCAGAGGAAAAATACTGTGATTTTAAATTAAATAATGTATTCAAGATGTCTACAAGGAATGGTAGAAGTAAATTGGTTGCAGAATCAAATGCCCAAAGAACAAAAATATCCATCTATGTTGTATTAGGTCTTTTCATGGATATGGTATGATTGGTTTTCCTTCTCTCTGAAAAATATAAAAACATGTTCAAAATCTTTTTTTATATTGCTTTCCACATTCTATCCTTCTTATGAGATAGATATGCATTTCAGAGTACATTCTACTCTACAAAAGGATCCCTAATATTAAGTGAGGAATAATACAGCAGCTTTTTATCTGTCTTATTTTATACCTGGGTAAATATCACAAGCAGACCCTGGGGAGTGTCCCATGGTATTATCTACAGCATCCTGTGGTGACAGGACTGGCTGGAGGGGCTGGATTGCAAGACAGTCATTCAGGATGTCCTGGCCAATCTCTGAGCTTGATCGCAACTGAAAAACAAGAGATAAAAAGGGAGAAATTATAACTGAAGATGGACATGGACAAAAGAAAGGAAACAATCACAAAAACTTTAAGACAGTGAAAAATTAAAATGAATAAATGTTGCGGTTAGAGAAAGAAATGGAGCACAATCAGAAACCTTTCCTTTAAAATCATCATTAATGCCATTCTTTCAATCTAGCAGGTACTTTTTGAATCTGAGGAAGAAAACACTTCCAGATGCTTAACAAGACTATACTTAGGACAAGCACTACTTTTACAGGTAGGATCTTGGACAGAAGGACTTCAGCGCTCTTTTGTCACAGACTGCAAAAGAGAGGAGTGGTATGGATAATGGGTATTGAAGATTTATCAGATGTCTGACATGGTTGTACCAGCAGAGGGGTACTATAATGGATACAAATATTTTCATGCTGGTTTAATGCCCTGAACTGCCTCACCATAGGACCAGAAGAGCAGAGGTGCTCATAACACTGGAAATGAGTGACTGGGAGCAACCACTTAGGAGAGGTAATATATGGGCAAGTGGAAATAGGACCACTTCAATATGGACTAAAGTTGTCTTGAGACACCATTCTTAAACAGACTAGGACTATATTTGTTTCACATTACTGCAGAACTGAGAGTGCTCTGTCATGGCTGCAGCACCCTAACGAGGATGGTGTGGCTGTAATGCCAAACTGCACCCTGAGGTTTAGGACAGATTATGGATGCTGCTGCAGGCTGCTGGGACTGATGCCTGTCCTGATCTGCTGCCTGATGCTAATGTTATATATATTTTTAAAATTTGTCTGTTCCTTTAAGTAATTTTGTTTCCATTTAAAAGCCTGGAAAATGAAGGTCTGTGCTTACAAGCATGTGGGCTACTGCAGTGGGTGAGGTGCCCATAAATATCCTGTCACGTCATCCAGGTTCATGCAGCATGATGGAAAGAACCCTGACCTAGTGCACTTGGATGTGCTGCACTTTCCCAAGAAGAAAATCTCACAGAGGCCACTGAGGCTTCTCCTCTCTTGTTTGGTGCCATGGGGGGTGAGCAGGTAACAGTTAACTAGAAGATAGCCTAGCACCCCTAAACAACTCCTAAGGGGAGGAAGAGGAACCAAAAGACAAATTTCTGCACATATTATACTCAGAAATTAATCACAGAACAGTTTTCATTTGAAGGAACCAAGCCCCAGTGCCCGTGCCACAGGCAGAGGCACCTTCCACTAGATCAGGCTGTTCAGAGCACCATCCAGTCTTGCCTTGAACACCTCAGGGAGGGCAAATGAAAGAAAAGTAAGAGGAAATGATTCTTAACACAACTATAAAAAGACCCATTGCCACAAGATGACCCTTGTGCCACAAAATGCTGATAAACACTCAAATTACTGTTAGTAATATGCATTACTGTAAAACTATGGCAACTGAGTGAAGAGTTGGTCTTGCACCTCCTAAACACCCAACCCTGTAGCTGGAGACACGACATAGCCTGTGATACCTGTGCACACACTCTGCATGCTGGAGATTCCTTCTCTTAAAAACTTAACCAGCCATCATGAAGCCCAGAGGTACACTACCTCTGTGAGGCACATTTGCTCTTCTAGAACTGTAGGAAGGAGGAGAATGGATGGGGAAGATGGAGAAGTGAAGAAATACCCTTACAAATGATTTTGTTTATTATCCATATTTACAATCCGTTGTAAGCAGAAACATTTCTCCCACTTTGGTACATGTAATTTTCTGCTGTTATCCAGTAATTGTGCTAGGTTTCCTGCTATCACTAGTAACGTGGCTTTTTCATGAAACTCAGTGTTTGTGAAATTAAATGTCAAATATATCCTCATTCAAATCCTTACACTACATTATCAATAGGCCTTATGTGAATTTAAATTTCTATGGAATCTAAAGTGAATATAATATGAAAAATCTGACTTCTATAAAAGAATCAGGATTCTATCATACAGAATACACAATCACAGAAGATGCCTGTGTAAAGTTGTCTGAATCATTTTAAGAAACAGATAAATTTTCTATATCAGATGGCACTCACTGATAAAACAGTGAGAAAAACAAGAAAATGAGAGTTAAGTATTTACACATTAGCTACAAGAATTAAGTAATTATTTTAAAATAAAATATGCAACCACCAATTTTACAGATTTTTCTAATTTGCACTGTTCAGGAATCTTGCATTTGCATATTCTTTGATATTTAGAACAAATCTATCATGACAATCTGTGCTGGCATAAATTTTCTGGCTTTTCAAAACTTATAAAAATGAAGAAAACCTAGGATCATCAACAGAACTCCAAAAATAGAGAAAGAAACACTGTGAGACAGCTGTGATCTGATTTCTGAGGATAGTATGCATTGGCTATGGTTGTTTAGTATTTTCAATCACAAGCTCTAGAAATACAATCACAAGTCAGAAAAGGGCATAATACAACACACCCTATATCAGCCAAATATTTTTACATATTTCACAGAAAACGTATTAATTTTTTTAAACTTGATTAAAATTTTTAACTGAAAGCAATGTCTTGCATTGTGACAAATGCAGGGAAATTGGGGCAATGAATCTTCTTAAGTATGTCAAGAAACACAGAACAGACAATGAAAAGACCAATTATCTTAAAACCAACTAAAAACCACAAACCATTCACTGCAACTGTAAAACTTTTTTTCTGTTGAAAAAGCTATAAAGGAGAAATAATAATTGACCAGCTATAACTGCTGCCATCCATTTCTTGCTCTGTTCTAACAACACTGCATTTCTTTTCCAGCCTGGACTGCAGACTTACCATCCAAGTGAGTAAAAGGAAGCTGACGCTCTCTTTGACTTCTATATGAATTGTATCCCAGCACAGATCTCCCAGCACTGTGACAGAAATATGTCACTTCCCCATGACCATCTTGCTTCTTTCATGATCACTCAGCTGAGCACCAGTACAATCATGCTGGGACTGAAAACTTGGCAATCTCTTTTTAAGAACTGAATGGCCATGGAGTTACTTCACTGACTGGTGAAATCAATAACTGACAAGGCTGACATGGTGAGCACAGCCACCTTCCAAGTGATGGAATGTAACCTAAATTTATGGCTGATCAAAGTGCAAGTTAACAAACAATTGCTTTACTCACCTAAAACTCCCCTGTATTTTATATTTGGTCCAAATAATAGCTTTTGAATTTAATAGCTCAATTTTATGGTAAGACTTGTGAAGTTTTGTATTTGGAAATACAGAAGCACTTCCATTATCACAATGTGGCAGTTTTTTCTAATATACAAAACAAATAATATTTCAGTCATGGTTCACAACTGTTTTATTTATGTGAAAATCAGCTAATGTTTACTGCCTTTCAGAACAATGGATGGAAATTCTACTCCTGTACATTTTGTAAATGAATAAGTAATTACCCAAATTAAAATGAAACAAGCAGAAATAATTAGAAGGGTGTAAGATTCTTATTCCTCAGTTTTCAATTTCATTACATTTGAGTTCAAAAGCAGAGATATGCTGTTGATTTGATGCATGACTTAATCCCAGAGAAAATGTCTCCTTACAAGAAAAGATAATTTAAAAAAATTTTCTCTCATTAATGTGTGTTTCATCTGAGATCTGCATGTTTATTTACCACCTGACTAGTTTCTTCAGCATTGCTCCTGTATAAGATTAGTCAGACACCATCGAGGAGAACATACAGTAGGTGTGTTTATGAATACACCCCATAAGAAAAGAAGCAGTATAGCTTGAGAAATCCTAAATCACACAAAATAGTTCAGTAACTTCAAAACCTGCCTGCAAGCATTCAGATTAACTTGATTAATTCTTCAGTAAAGTCTAGACACTGTCAGTCATTCAAACATGCCAGTTATCTCATCAAATCAGAACATTTTAAGTCTTGCTTACATAAATATGTGCTTAATACACATGCATGCTGTGCACCGAGTGAAGTATTTACATATGTAAGTGAGACATTAGTTATAGTCTATTTATTTTTATGCAGGTTAGGTGTGTGTCTGCCATGTCTAAAATCAGCAAAAAAAACCCCTAAATACTGGTATGTTTCGTTGACAGGAATTTTTTACACTAACTGTAATCGTTCTATAGATCTGTTTTTGTTTTGTGTATAAAGACAAGGAGGAATTTCTGCTATTCACATAGTCTGTGTATTAAGTTCACTAATATCAAGTTCAAAGTAGGTAGTTTTTACTCATTTTCATTGTCTGTAATTTAAGCTGTCATTGCGAGAGCAAAGCACAACCTATCTGCACAGGGCCACAATGTACTAACTTTTCTGTAGGAATACCTGTAATTTAATATTTGCTTGCACAGTTAGAGTAAAATTATGTCCTGCTAGTATCATGACATTGAGAGTACACAGATGTCACCACTAGAAAATTTTAAATTTATGAAGCAATGCTGTAAGACAGTATTTACTCATATTATGGTTTTTCTTGCTGGATACAGATCATCCTTTTACTCACAAAGATCAGCTTCAAGGTCCAGCACTCTCTTACACAGTACTAAACCTTTCTGACAACAGACAATGACACAGAATCAATAAAAATTGTCCTAATTCTTGCCTCTGCAGGCTACAGATATCTTGGGGCAATCAAGCAATGAAGACAGAAGGGATTTCTCTGTACCCTTTGTTTTCAGGGAGTCATCTGTGCAAGACTTCTAAAAAGAAATGTTCTGCTAATTGTCTACCACAGCTTTCATACATGCATCTGTGTGTGTGTGTGTGTGGGCTAGTTTTCCCTGCCTTTAGATCCCATTTCAATTAAACACTTGGCCAGAAAAAACAATAAAAATCAAGCTCAACTAACCCACCTGCAGAGTAGTGATGTTAGGTTCTATGCAAGAAATAGTTACTTTTGCTACTCTCAAAGTTTTACTATATTAAACATTTGAGTTCAATATAAAAATGGTTTCCATCTTCATGTTCTAGCATAGAGCAGGAAAACACATCAAAAATGTTTTCCAGTGTCTTGCATTAAAAATCAAAAAGACCTGGAACCTACACAATTACGTAACCATGGCAAATTTCAAGTCAAAAAGAAATTCTCATTTTAAAGCAATATTATAAGAGGAAAACACTGTTGCATTAAGATTGATAACATTAAAATGAATTCTGCTTTTATTATATATAGTAGAGAGAGTTTTGATTGGTATTATTCAAATTTGAGGAATATTTTGCATTAAATCATTACTAAAACAATACAGACTACCAAGAAGACCACTTTAAGGGAAAAATTGCAGCTGGGACAGATCTGAAAGGAAACTTCTAACTTAAAAAAAACCCTGAAAATCTTACTTTAAAAATGGGAAGTACAGTTAGAGTGAGTGCAGTGGCCATTTATTTTCTAAAATAAACGAAAAAGCCACAGTCCAGTTGAAAATTGAAAAGTAGTCATACAGATGTTTGAACACGTACACACACATACACACACACACAAACACCCACACACAAACATACACATATATTACCACTCTTCCTATCCCACATCAAGTTGCATCAGATCTGAAATATTATACAAATTATATCTATGGCCCTTTGTATTTCATCCTCTTCTTCAGGCAGTTCCAAGAAGCTTGTAGCTGATTTTATATGTGAACATCAGTCTAATGGCTGACCAGTTCAATTCAAAAAGCAGGAAAAACCTACTGTTTCGTGCCAGGCTGATTTGGGGGTATAGCTATTATACAATATTGCTAAGCATCCATTTTTCCAAGTAAATGCAGTCTGACAAAGAAAACACTTCTACCGCAAAATTATTTGCTTTCTTGTTCTAAAAATACATCTGTTTGGCAAATTTTCACTTCATGAGAGGAAAAATGTGTAAAATAAACACATACTTATCCACCAGGTGCTTCATTTAGCACAAACATATTTTTCTCCTTATCACAGATTACTGAAAATTGCCATGGTAATCTGTAGATTAATAATATCAACAATTGTTTACACAGAAAGAGGTTTTCAGATTTCATTTGTAATTTTTTTAAATTTAACTGCAGCATCCTTTACATAGCACTAGCCTTCACTTTAAATATTTAATTCTGTATTTATATCCACTTGAACCTAAATGCATGCATGTACCAGGTCATACATGAAATATCTCTTCACAATAATCTCTTGAAGAGAGTCTAGGTCTAGAACTGAAAAGATCTACTACTCTACTTTCAAGAGGTCAAAATCATTAGCCTTCAGCCATATGACTTCTACTTTTGCAAAGATTCTTCAAGGCATCCCTGTACATTTTCATTGTCTGTGAATTGTCTGTTTAGTGGGCTACATGACATGATAGCAGCCAGACAGGAATTTTCTAATATGGTTTTGACTATTAGAGAGCAGGCATTCTTTAGTGCAGTCTGCTGGTCACTCAGGGGATCCTTCCTCCAGCTGAGTGTCCTGAGCATCACGTAAACAGAGTGTTTATTGTACACACCAATCACACATTCTTCAGCTATCCCCACTGGCTAGATGTTTATGTATTACTTTATTTTACACAGTTGTACCCCTTATCAGAAGTCCTTATAGGTTCTCTGGGACCTTCTTTGGCAGTTTTCAATGTCCCATGTCCTTTTTATGTGGCTTGACCCCCTTTTTCATGTAAGTGCAGTATTGTTGTTTTGCATAACTTCTGCTTCGTCAGCAGAGCTCAGTGGTATCCTGATTGCATTTTGTGTGGCTTCTGTTTGCCTAAATTACATCCTTCATCTATTTCTCCAAGGCTATGTTGTTCTATTCTCCCTATCAGACTAAAATGCTGCTCTGTTCTGCTGTCTTTATCAGGCAAGACAATGATGTGAAGTGCTAGTTAGGCTAGCACTGCTAACTTTCTGAGTTTCTACTGTCTCTGATTTACTGTGGGGCGCTTCTGTGTCAGGTTGGGTTTTTTGTTGTTGCTAAAGCCATAATTCAGCCCTCATCAAACGGGCACTGCAAGAGAGGCCAATATATGGCTGCTTCAGGAGCAGCGCTGAGGACTCCAGAATCAGCATCTGCCAATGCAGCTGCCCAAATCCAGATCCAGCAGTGTGAAATCACAGAGATCTCACCCTGGAACAGGAACCCTTGTTGAGGACAGTACCAAAGACTTGAAGGGTATATATGCTGGTATCAGGGTGCTGAACTGCAACCTCCTAGGTATCCTGTGTACAGTTTAAATCTTGCTTGCTCAGACCCTGGTGTTGCTTAAGGAGCATAATGAAGAGGACAGTGCAGTGAAAGCCCAGACTGAAGTTTGATAGGCTAACGAGAATCATAGAATCATTCAGGTTGAAAAATACCAGTATGATCACCAAGTCCAAGTGTACACCCAGCACCGCCAAGCCCAACCACGGAGTCTCTCTACCAGAAGAAAGATTCCTGCTCTATCAAGACCCTGTTCATGCATATACAGTTGCAGGGAAGTGAAGACAAAGAAATAGAGAAAAGGATATTGTTTGATATCAAAACTGGACTTGAAGAACATGAAATGCTATGCGCATGAAATTGTTTACAGAATTTTGAGACAATCTGGGTTGGTTTCCTTTTTTTCTGTCACGGGTGTAAATGTAATAAGGGTGACAGCACTTATTTTTTCTTTCTTATGCACTTTTCAACATGTCACACTGCCAGAGCTCACTGGAGTATAAGGTCAGGACAGAAACCAAGTGCAGGAAGGAATCAGTATATGGAATAAAAAACGTTAACCAATAAGTAAAATGAATCAACAATTTCCTGGTTATAAAACGGCCACAGCTGTCAGAACACCATGGAAACCACTGGGGGATTTAAACTTTTCCTTCTCCCTGGTGAGCAAAGCTCTAAATGTAGTGTTGGCAAAGCATGTCCCCCACAATGGGTGTTCCTTGAGAAGCATGCCTTGTGCATCCCACCTCAGCACACTCCACTGCCGCTGCAGGGCAGTCAGCCACAGCCAGTGGGACACGGCTTTCAGAGCTTCTCCTCCTGTGTCTCACTGACCACGCTCAAAAGAACTGGTCACTCCTAGTCTCAACAGTTTTCCAGCAAATTGTATGATTAAATTCCTTAAACACTGCTGCCCATTCATAATCCCTTTTTTGCAAGCATGCCTTTCATGAAAAATTGCTGAACGCCATGGTGTCTGATTTATATTTCATTCTGAAGACAGGAAGTAAAGGGATTGAAGTTGGGGATTAAAACACTTACTCCTTACTGCATTTTCTTCTGCAGAATAGTTTCTTAGTTGCTATGGGCACTGCTCACTGACCCCGTGGCCCTGAATACACTTCTTTTTGCATTGGTGACATCTTTTAAGTGGACGTCATAGAGAACAAATGAGGGAAAATATCCTTATTTTCAACTGCTCTCAAAGCAAGAAAATAGGTTTGCTTCTCTTTCAACCCATTCTTCCACTTGCAGTTTAAACAGTGAAATCTGAACAAAGAGTCTGAATAAGGTCAAGCAAAAACTGAAAGACACAGAAGCCACTTATCTCATATGGTAGTATGTTTGCTCCGCATGAGGAAGGTGTTCACAAACAGAGCAGCTCTTCCAGATTAATATAGTCACATAATGGAAACTGTCACTGGTAATTAGCTTAGTGCCTGAATGACCTGAAACACCAGTGGTGTAATGCTCTAACGCTCCTTGGCTCCCACATTCCTCATCAATTAAACATTCTGAGCTAGAAAAATATTTAAAAAAAATAATTTCATTCATGTAAGAAACACAATAAGCACGGTGTTTCTTGAGTTGCAAAAAAGCTTAGTTCAAATACTGAGAAAGAAAGGAAAGAAAAACCTGGAAAGCTGTCATTAAATTAACAAACAAAATATACCAGCTAAAAAAAAAATCCCCAGACACTGTTTTCTTCTTGTGTAATAAACAAAATCTAAAGGCTAGTATAAAATTTTGGTTTTTTCTAGAATCTTCAAGCAAACTGGTAGTTACGTCACTTTTGTGGTAAAATCAATATGTAGTCACAATAAAAACCCTGTTTATACTGTACTGTAAAAGAATTAAAAAATCAACTATCATGAGGTATGCAGCTCTGTAAGAGGCAAAGAGGTCAGTATTATTTTGAATAATATAATTGCTGACATAACCCATAATAGAAAGCCAGAAAATCTCTCAAAACCTAATAGAAATTCCCGTGTTAACCTTTTGAAAACACCTCTATGTCTTAGTTCCAGAGAAATATTGTTCAATAGGAGAAAATCATGTCTTAAAACAATTGGGTTTTTTCCCATTTCTTGTTTTCATTGTAAGGAGGACAGGTTTATATACCATACTACAGGCTGGGCTGAGAAGTGTTTGAAAGCAGCCCTGTGGAAAAGGACTTGGTAGTGATGGCTGACAAAAAACTCAACATGAGTTGTCATTGTGTGGTCACAGCCCAGACAGCCAAACATGTCCTGGGCTGAATCCCGAGCAGTGTGGGCAGCAGGGCCAGGGAGGGGATTCTGCCCCTCTGCCCTGCTCTGCTGTGACCCCACCTGCAGGGCTGCATCAGCTCTGGGGGCACAGCACAGGAAGGACAGGGACCTGCTGGAGGGAGTCCAGAGGAAGCCACAAATTTCATCAGAGGACAGGTGCACCTCCCCTACAAAGACAGGCTGAGGAAGTTGGGGAGAGGGAGAGGGAGAGGGAGCGGGAGAGGGAGAGGGAGAGGAGACTTCATAGGAGCTTTCCAGTATCTGAAGGGGACCTACAGGGAGGCTGGAGAGGGACTCTCTTTCAGGAACTGTATTGATAGGCAAGGGTGACTGGCTTAAAACTGAAAGAAAGTAGGTTTAAATTAAATGTCAGGGAGAAATTCTTTATTGTGAGGGTGGAAAGACATTTGGATAGGTTGCCCAGAGAAGCTGTAGATGTAGATGCCCCATCCCTGGAAGAGTTCAAGACCAGGTTGGACAGGGCTTTGAGCAACCTGGTCTAGAGGGAGGTGTCCCTGCCCATGGCAGGGGCACTGAAATTCGTTCTTCTTTAAGGCCTCTTCCAAGCCAAACCATTGTATATTCTATATACATTAAGTGTTACAGGGCTCTAAGAGAGAAGTGAACTTTTAGAAAAGGAATATAAAATAACTAGGCTTCAGAAAAATTCAATTATTAAGATCTGCCTCTAAAGGTGAAGATTTTATATTCCCTTTTTGCTAATATGGAGGTTGCACAGTGAGAGAAGAGAAATATCTGTAACATCTTTATAAGCAAGGTGTAAAGCCCCCTCAGTTCAGATGGGAACCCTCATCAAGCTCAGCAGAGACTACTCGGAAAGGGAATGCCAGTAATTGCTTTGGCCAGATGATTTAAATCCTTATCCCATTGCTTTGAGCGAGCTCCACACCCAGTATGGACTGTCTGCTCTACTACTGGCCTCTACCACAGTGTGAAGTAGGAGTGGATATGGCCGAGGTGTCATACTGCCTGCTTCATCTCAGCAGTGCAGTCTATCACCATTTTTCTTATTGTAATCAGGAATAGTATTCTGAAAACTTCCTACCATTGCTAGATCATCAATCTTGGAAGATAAGTAAATGCAACAGAGAAGAAATCATGCATAAATAGCACCAGGATTAGAGAAGTTCTGATTGCCTTCTGTGCTTTATTCCTGAACAGCAAAATAACACCTGAAAAAACTTTCTTCCAGTCAGATATCATAGGAACAAATGATGGTAGCATCCATCTTGACTTGTGATTGGGATAATGCTTTGCTAACTTCTCAAGAGTGTCTGTTCAGACATCATTTTACATTTACTGACCAATGTGTGAGAAAAAGAAAGATTACCAGGAAGAAATAAATCAATCTAGAAGCCCTGCACATAGCTCTTATCTCCTTCAGTCTCATCACTCCCTCCATTCCTTAGAGATTTGGTACATGTACCATGTAAACTACAATTTGTAAAAATCCTGATCATGTCTAGATAATTTTCAGAAATATCCTTTGGACTGCCTTTCCTGAAGCTATGCCTCTATGATATTTTATTTCTGGCAGAGAGAGTACAAAAATTTTTGTCCCAGAAAAATAAACATAATTCCTGTGTTAGGCTGAAACTAAATAGTGACGTAGGAGTATCACTGAGTATCTGCTGAAGTGTTAACCTGTCTGGTCAGTTGAATCCTTGTATGGGTTCCTCCAGACCCATTTAAATTATCTAAGATGGTACAGGTTTACAGGACAGACAACTTTCAGAGGCAGTTGTCAGGTAAGCATTCAAAGGGTTCAAAGCTTGTCTAAGTAATATATCTGACCCATAAATAATTTAAATAAAAGCACCAAGACATGATCTGGTCACTTGGAACTGCCAAGAAATCACAAGCTGGTCAGCTGAATAAGGAAATTATTTGGTATAAATCATCCTTCAATTCAAAGTCCAGACTAAGACTTTTGCATTCCCTTTAGCTGGTCTTGTTTATGTTAACTGTTCAAATTATCTCTTCCTTTTTTCACAAAGATGGAGCTAACTAGCTGTATCTTTAATTATTTCACTTCCTTTTAATTTCAAAGAAACAATCTTTTAAATCTGTCAGTTTCAGGGTTTTTTTTGGCAGGACAGATAGTCTTAAAGTACTGTTATATATGACAAAAGTTATTCACTGGTATAGATAAAATTAAAACTATCCAAAAGCATAGCCACTGCATTGTTCACTTGAGAAGGTTAATGTTACTAAATTGATCTTATCTTTGCCTAACAGCTGCACAAATTCAGAACTTTTTGTCCTTTTTAAATTATCTCTTATCTGTTTGAAAATGCACTTTTTAGAAAGAGAAAACCTTTAAGAAAGGCAATGGACATTGCAGATATTCATGACAAGATCTACAAAGCCAGTGGAGAGTCCATTCCATTCCATTCCATTCACAGTGGGAATTGCACTTCAGTATTTGAAAGTGAATTAAATATTTTCTTTAGATTTACAAACACAGATTTCTTCAGCATGACTGCTACAGAAGTAGCAAATTACTTTTCCTGCTATACTTGAATGGAAAAGACAATGATCCCATACTTGCACAAGGCTGAGTGCTATCTTACACAACAAATAGATCTTCATGAAGACCGTAACAGTGGTATTGACCTTCTATACAGGCTTCAAACCCCTGGGTCTCTCTTACAAAGAAGGCTGAGGGAGCTAGACCTGTTCACCTTGAGAAGAAATGACTGAGAGGGGATCTCTTCAACACCTGCATGTCTCTGAAGGGAGGGTGTCAGAGGCTTTTCTAACCAGTGCCACACAAGAGGCAATAGGCAGAAACTGATGCACAAGAAATTCCACACCAGGAACACCAGGAAGAACTTCTTCACTGTGAGTGTGACTGAGCACTGGGGCAGATTGCCCAGAGAAGCCAAGGAGTCTCCCTCGCTGGGGATATTCAAGAACTGTCTCACACAACCCTGTGCAAGGTGCTCTGGGATGACAGAGCAGGGAGGTTGGACCAGATGACCACTTTGACCCCCTCCAACCTGTGCTTATGTGATCCAGCAGCATGGGATCTGGATTTTGTTAATGATACAATATGGACAAGATAATTAGTAAAATTATTCTAATCATATGCGTCGAACAAAGCAACATTTTACTCTTATCAAGGACAGAAGAACAGAACAGCCGCACAGCCTTGGAGAAATAGATAAAGGATGTAACTTCACAAATAGAACCCATGCAAAACGCAAGCCGGATTCCAGCTCAGCTCTGCAAGGCTAACAAAGCTGAAGTTATGAAAAAAGTTATATAGCACTTACTCAAAAATGGAGACTGAGGAACAGCCCATGTCCCACGTCCAAAAGGACATGGGACATTGAAGACAGACCCCAAGGAACCTATGAGGACTTTTGATAAGAGATCATTCTATGTAAAATAAAGTAAAATATATACATCCAGTAAGGGGGGAAAGCTAATGAATATGTGATCATTTCTGCATGATAAACACCCTGTTTACCTGACACTCGGGCATTCAATTGGAGACAGGATCCTCCAAGTGTCCAGCAACTGCAGTAAAGGATGCCTGCTCCCTAACACTCAAAACTATGTTAGAAAACTTCTATCCAGCTGCTGTGGTAACACAATGTTCCATAATTTCATTTTCATTATCTTCAATAAAAACTTACAAACTAAAAGAGCTATGGATTCTTCATTTTCAATACACTACCACCAGTTCACAGATGAAAGACATTTGTGCTTTACTGAAATCAAAAAAGTATAGCCACCGAAAATAGGCTTACTTGTCTAGCCAGCTTACAAAAAAATCTTGTAAATTGTTGTCCTTTCAAAGCTGAAATGAGAACAAGATTAAAAAGAGAACACATTTCAAAAGGAATTGTAGTTGAGGGGCATGTTGTACATTAACATTCCTCTCAGCATCACTTTAATCTCTCGTTTTGGGAACTGTCTAGCTTTCATTCAGTGACTTCCGGCCTTAGATGAAATCTCATCTATCTTCCCAATGAAAAGATGAAATCCTGGCAGAGTCAGCAATTTTTCCTTTTAAAAATATGATAGCAAACACTGTTTTTTACCCCACCAAAATATTTTAAAATGACAGACAGAATATTATGATGCATAGAGATCATACCTAAAATGTTTTACTAAACATTTTCAGCATCTGTTCCCAGATATTTGCATGATGTAGATGCTTACCCTAATTTTTATGAATAATTTTTTAAAATACACAAAGGTGATTAAAGTGGGCATGACTATCTTTACTCTCTCATGGCTCTGCTTTCCTTTGAAGAGTAAATGAAATTTTATTGTACTATCCAATAAATTGCTTTTAATAAATCAATTTGTGTTGGGATCTTCTTGGTATATTGGATTTCATGCCATTACCTGGTGAGATTCCCGGTTAAATGTATTTAGTGGATAACTAAGGGTTGGCAAGTGAAGGGGAACAGTGGCTGCATTACAGATTTCCAGAAAAAGAATTTTGCCTTGTATGGTAAGTCATAGACGCACATCAACAGAAGTTGCTTAAAATAATTCAGCGGTGGAAATTTACCTATATCCCATTGCATAATCCCATCTCAGAGAGCCAAGAAAAGAATCAAATCTTTGAAGAAACATCTATAGAATCCAGGATGAAGACTCAGTGTAAACATCAGCACAGCACATAAGATGCCACTCTTACAAATATACTTCATCCTGCTATTTAAGCCTAGGCAACATCAAAGATACATTTACAGGTACAGTCTTGGAGAGTCAGCAACTTAAGATGACACAATAATGTCACTTGGTATGCAGGGGGAGGTTAAAGAGAGGATTAAAACCAGTCAGGCACGATATATTAAAGGAATCCATGACTAACGGGGTGTGACAGCAAAGGGTTTCATTCTTTTCAACAGAAAAGATGCCTAGGGCTTGAAGTATTAGTCCACTGTGCCTTCATCACCATGGAATTTTTATTGTTATTTTTATGGTTGTTCTTGATTAATTCACATTTTCATAATTACCTTTTTGGCATTAAGCCAATTTTCACTTTTAATTAAATCCATAAATAACCTTAATTCTTCATTAAAAGGTTTGTTGTTCTTATTTTTCATAATTATTACTGTCAGGAAATATTTCAAATACCAAAGCATAATGTTAGTTAGTAATTATAACTTTACAAAGGTCGAGTAACTACCTATGTTGTACCTTATAAACATTATGCCAGTGATTAATAGGATATATAATGAAAATGCTCAAAAAAAAATTCCTTATGTAGCAACTCAGCTCTTTAGAAATGCACTTATACATATAAACAGTTGATGACTCATGGACTTGACATCCACAGGGAATCAGCATTGTGAAATATCTTGGTAGTATTGGAAGTATCTGGAATAATGAAATACAATTTAGAGTTTAGTCCCACATACTGTCCTCAAAATCCATCCTTCCATCTGAGACTGGCCAGTATTTTGTTATAGTGTGTATTAACCAAGTGGCAGAATTTGAAACCAATAATTTATGTTTGCAAAAATTATTTTTACTTGCCTTGTTGTGTTTGTTAAGTGATTAACAACTACAGCAGAAAACATACAGCATTAAACCATTAAGAAGGATGAAATTATCTACATACAAACCACATGACTCTATTTGCTCTTTTTTATCATTTAAAGCCTGAAATCAACCCAAGTACTTGAAGATGCATTGAAACATCTAATACTATAACTGATTTCTTCACATAAACTTTACACTGGTCAAGACAGCAGAAAAATCACCTTTTTCCTGACTTGCTGATCTTTGGAAGAATGGGCTTTCACATGTTTTCTCAGGGAACTGGGATCTGTGTATCGCTTAGTACATCCTGGAATCTCACATGCATAAGGTTTCTAAATAAAAAAAAAGGAAAAAATGATGAAGTTACTGTTACATCACAGATTATTTTAACTCAAGAGAATACTTTTTGAGCCTTGGGATGCTACAAACCACATTACTACAGAACAGAAACATTGTACATTATTACATGCAGAAAGCTTCACAATTTGTTAGAAAAAGAAAGGATGAAATAAAGCTTTAAAGGAAGACAAACAAAAGGAAAGTTTTCATTACAGCACTTTACATGATTACCTTTTTTTCTTAGTAGTACAATGAACATTGCTAGATATACTTACAATTTTTCCACCCTCAGAGCAATCTTTGACTTAATCAGAAATTACAGTCTTTAGTGAATCAGGTAAAGAAACTGCAGTAAAGGCGCGGAAAGACTGTTTAGGATTATAGAAGGATCCGCTTCAGAAAAAAAGAACAAGAAAAAGTGTTAGTATACTATATTAAAAGGAAGGCAAGCAAAACCCCAACCAAGCATTGAATACTGAAGTTTCAAAAGTATTACACAAAACCCCCCCATTTTAATGTGAAGTACTGACCAACTCCTTCAGCTTGCATTTTCTAATAATACTTCATTTTAGAAAAATACCTGTAAAATATCCTGAAATATCTTTATAGTTTTCTTTAAAGAATGCCCAATAAATCTAACTCATATAAATATCTCATATTGCCTGTTCTAAGCTGTCTATCTTGCTGAAGACTTGTAGGTTCACAATACTAAGTATTAAATTAACATTAGGTCCAACTGTTTTCTAGAAGTAGCTATTCAGCAATTAATTCACTTATGTCCTATAAAGAATTTCCGAAAACACCTTGTACAAATTATTAGCTTGCCAGCCATAGTTTTGACTATTCAACATGGATCATTTACTTTTTTAAGCAACCATTTAATTCAAATAGCATTGTTTTAATTGTATTTCTGGACTTCCAACATTTGGAAACTGTCTCTAAGAAAACACAAAATTTCTTTTCTGAAGCAGAGGTTTTAAAACAAATCTCTACCATCACTCAAATTTACAAGGGACAATCTGTTGGCACAAAAATTTTTAAATTTACAAAATAATTCTCTGTCTTGACTTTCTGGTACATGCCCCACCCTTAACTTTTCGCCAGAGAAAAGCACCTTATATTACAGAGGGCTTCAGTTTCCCTAAAGATCAACTAAGTGGGAGAAAGCTACTGCTTCTACCTGCAGCAAAGACCATGGAACCTGTGGTCTTTTTATCAACCTGCCTGGGTCCATCTTCCTGCATGCTTAGATGACTGGGTCACCTCTGAGGCAGCTCCAACAGCCCCATCAGACTGTCCACCCTCCTGCCTCTAAGGCTATGGGCTACCTGCTGTCACCAAGCTGGAGGAAAGGAGTAGATGGTCTAATGTTCAGAGGGCTGCAATGGGACTTCTGTGTCCTTACAGTGTCCAAGTGTGTCCTCTGGTGCTTGGCACGGTCGCTGGAGTTGCTGAATGCTTTCTGGCAGCCAGGGTGCTGGCAAAGGTACGGCTTTTCACCCGTATGGCTCCTTAAGTGAATCTTGAGATTTTCTAGTCTGGAAAAGGCTTTCTTGCAACCTTCAAACTAGAAAAGAGAAAGAAATTATTTGAAAGGAAAGCACACACAGTAAACTGCAACAGCAAACACTGAACAGAAAGAAGGGTAAAAGGGCATGCAGAGACCTCCAGCCAGCTATGGCTGGGTAGCTCTGCAGGGCCTGGCTTCTCAGTGCAGGTGTTGCTATCCTCCTTGCACGTGGCTGAATTAGGAGAGTATGTCCTACATTTTGCAGATGGCACGCTGAGACCCAAAGGGACCAGCCAGCTGAGAGCGCAGCACCTGCCTGGGAAACGCAGCACCAGCTGAATCTCCTCCCTGCAGCACACAGAGCAAAATGGTCACTGTGAGGTTCTCAAGACTTGTGCTAGCTATCCCTGTCTCAGCTCCAGGCTTCGCTGGATATTAGCAACTCAGCATAACAGAGGCATCTCTCAGTACCAGCCCAACCTACAGAGAAACAGCAAAGATGTGCAGAGAAATCTCAGTCTGCTCTGCCTTCCTCATGGTGATGTAAAAAGTGAAATGATTTCTGAAATATATTTTTACTTTCTGCCGTGAGTAAATGAATGACATACTAAAAATACTGTAATCCTGTCAAAATAGGATGCAATTCCTGTGGGGAACCAATAACCATGGGGCATAGTACTTCTATACCTAATCAAGTACTGCATCTGTGGAGAAATCTATGTTTATATTAACAGAAAACAAGCTTTTCATCTATCATGTTCTCATGGTATACTGTAACCTAAGGGAAACTTAAAGATCCGTTCTATTTGACACCAGCATTTTTTAGACACTTGATTTCAATTAGACCTAAATACTTACGAAAATCAGAAGTATAGGCTTTCTGAAATTCTATCAGTCAGGATCAATTAATCTCATTAGTTTCAGTTGTTGCATATCTCACTATGCAACATTTAAAGCCTCTGATGCATAACAAACTGCTAGTTTGCGGTTCTTGCATGCTTGCAAAAATAATAATCCTGTAGTAGAGATGTTTCTAAATCTAAAGCAAAAATTTCCATCATTTCCCTACCTATTAATTTTCTTCACTTAAAAAGAAACAGGCCATTTTTCACTGGTGTCAGAATGACACAACTAAATTTTATAATAAATTATGCAGTGCATGTATGTTTACAAAAGCACAAGTAGGAAAACTGAAATAATTCTGGTCATAATTAGCATGCTTTTCTCACAAATCTCTAACATCCTCAAAAAAGGAGGAAAAAAAATTTGGATCACTTAATTTTAAGCACATCTTTTGGATTACTGCAAAAAATCATTACAAGTTCAAAGAATAAAGTATAACATATTACCTACAAACCAGCACTATTAAAATTAAGCTTAAGAAATTAAAGCTTGATACAGAGGGTGAACCATGCCTGCTATTCCATAATTGCAATTTATCCTTCCTACACATGCACTTCAGAAAATGTCTCAATCCATGAAACTTTTTATTTATATTCCATCCCTTTATCCAAAACAAACCAGTGCTTTTCGGATTATCCAGTTTTGATCACTGAACATTAATTTATGCTTTTAAATAGTGTCACTTTTATGTTAACAGAGCTTTAGCGTGCATACAAAAACATTGTTGCAACAGTAAAAATATTTTTACTTTTAAGGATATATTTTTAGAAAATATTACAGGATAAAAAAAATAAAATACACCAATATATCTTAAAATTGTCTTGATAAAAATATCACTTTTTTCTAGGAAAAAATAAAGAGTGGAGATGGCATAAAAACATGGGAGCTAAAAAACGGATATAAGAAAATCAATCACAAAAGCGATGCACTTATAGGATGGTTTGGGTTGGAAAGGATCTTAAAGATAATTTAGTTCCAACCCCCCTGCCAGGAGTAGGTAGACCTCTTAGAACAGGCTGCTCAATGCTCCATCCAGCCTTGGCTTGAATGTTTCCAGGGCTGAGACAACTTCTCTGGGCAACCTGTGCCAGTGTCTCACAGTAAATGTCTTCCTAACATCTAATAAAATTGTACTCTTTCAGTTTTGAGCCTTCATAAAATGACCTTCAAGAACCAAAATAATTCAAGAGCACATCTGTTAAAATGAGAATCTACTGATTAGCCTATCTTATACAGACAAGTTATTAGTTTGTATTAACACCATGAAAGAACAACAATACATTCTAATGACTGTAACTATGCTGTACATGAGAATAATTTTAGTATCTCAAGAAGTCATTAATTTTAAGGGGTAAAACTCAGACCAATGAACAAGTTGTAGAAGCATGATTCTGTTTTGTTTACTTTGCAAGTTATTAAACTTTGAATTTTCAAGTATGTAAATGAATTTAAACATGTAAATGTTGTTTATATGGCTGTAAAATTACCATTCATTTTAGATGGGCAGAAATGTTTAAGTAAGCAGAACTGGGGAATCTTAACATACAAATTTAAGAATTATTATTTCTGAAGACTTCTGCATTGCTCAGTATAAATTGGAAGAAAGGATAGTTCTCTCTTCCCCCCACAGCCTTAAATTACTGTCTGGCATATTCACAAGGCAATATATAGATGTGTATTGCTGGAAAGGTCATTCTAGCAAAACAATCTACAAGCCTGTGTTATTGAGACAACCATCCTTACTCAACAGTTAATGAATGTTTCTTCTATAAATCAAATTTCTTAAAGCCTTGGATACTTAAGATAAAAGGAATGAAAAGATATTCTTCTCAACAACACAGAAAATACTCTCTATCCTGATAAAAATATTTCAGTGAAAGTACAGTGGACAAGACAGGATCACTTATGGGGGAAAAAAAGTCAGGTAGTTGATAAATGTTTTAGAAATGGAACTCATAGTTTTCTAAGGTATTAACTGTTGTAGTCACTTAAGCATATGGCATACTAAAATTATTCTGAATCTGTTTAACACTCCCAAACATATCCTGATTAAACCAGATTTTTTTGCAAATCTTACGTGAAATTAATTGTGCAATGTTTTCCTAAACTGCAATACAGAAATCAGTTACTGAGCTTCTATTTTTACTGCTGCATGCAAATTGAAACCATTAAGTAGCTCATATGGAAAATTCCTCTCTGTACTTCCTAAAGTCCTTTTTGAAATACATTCATGTTTACTTTCTCCTTTTATAAGGACAATCATGAAAAGCAAGAAACAATATATTTAAAGGTAAAGCATATCAACAGAAAAAAATCACAGTTTTATGACTTTAAAACATTCATATTCTCTTGAGTGCACTGTTCATCCTTGTTCACACAGAGATGATGTTCAGCATACCAAGCAACCCTCCTGTAAAATGACAATATAATTTCATAAGTTACATAAAATAATCTGTGCCAACACAAAAAGCCCTGCTGGATGCACCATGCATTTCCGAGCCCTTACTGGAATTCATGTAATACATTTAGACTCTTGAACTATAGAACAGCCTGGTAATGCCTGTGTGAGTACTTCAGTAGCAGATAGTCAGAGGCCAAGTGACGAAGAAATTAAGTCTGTTTTCTCTGCAAAAGGAACTGTTCTGATTATCTCACTTGATCACTAGTATAGCAAGAATTGAAGAACTGTTCTGGCAGACATCTGCCTGAGCTCTGATCCATTTGCTGAAAAGTATGCAGCCTTCATATAAAAGAGAAACACAGCCAACATAGCTTCTTCTTAATTCAGTATCTAATAATGTCAGGTATTAAATATATTCACGTTTTCCTGTCTGAATAGTTTTTGCTTCAGCACCCAGGCAGTGTATTTTCTTTTGTCATTCTTCTGTTGTATTAACAATATAAGCACTGTAAAAAGTAACTTTTTTATTTGAGGTATTTTCTGTTATCAAGTAATTTAACCTTCTCTTAAACAATTTATACATATCAAAAGTATTTGCTTTCTCCCTATACACAATTCTTTCTCAGACCTCCTTCAAAATTGATTCCAAACCTCCAAAAAATGAAAGGAAATTAATTACTTTTAGAAATACTGACACCTGAACAATACTTCATTTTACAGAAACGTTTAATCCAGTATACAATATAATGCTACTCTTCTCAAGTTTTAGCTTTTAATATATTTTTTCATCTGAAACAGTTATACAGTGATCTGCAAATATTTTTAAGCATCACTGTTTGTGTCAAAGGATCATCTCTTATTTTTTGAAGTGTGAAGAACCAGCATTTCCCTTCTCCATTGTCATGTGTGAGAAAATATTTATGGGATAATACAATGAATACATTTAATTACGTGTTCCTCATCTGGTCTGTCTCTAAGCTTACTGGGAGAGGGATGATTTTCCTTTTTAGATTTGACTTTGCTAAACATTAGTCTGCCTATAACCATTAAATTGCAGCAGCCGGCTTTCTGTGTACAGGAGCTAGCTATTGTCCACACAAAATCTCAGTAACAAACCTAGATACTTCAGGGACAGAATTTATTTTTTCTTCAGTAAAACTGAATACATGTCTCAGGCAAGAAGCAAAAGAGACTGAGAGCCCCTTTGAAAGGTTCTGGTACAGGGAAACACATGAGCTACATCCAAATGACCTCAGAAAGTTTGATATGGCATGAGCTTGGTGGAGCAGTGAAGAACTCTTCAAATCTCTGCCAGCCTGACTTGAGGGAAATCAAGCCAACCCTAAGTACACACAGAGGACATATTAACCAAGTGGTTCAAATGCATGCCCAGAGTTGGGAAATACCAGCTCATTTGGCTTAGTAACCTGTTCAGTCATGGGGAACCTTTCATGATGCAAAATGAGAAGAAAAATGTGCACTCAGAAACTAAGATACATATCAGAGGGGAGAAATTCTTCACTGATTTTAAAAGGTCAACAAGATAAGAAAATTTAACCTAGCAAAAATACTTTCCATGAAAAACCAAAAGAAAATAATACACATCTCTACCTTCCATACCTCTTTTTCATTAAGCACAATGGACACCAGTGGTGTCCAAGGATACATGGCATCATAACTGTGGGACTGGATTTTCCCCCTTGCATCCATACAGGTAAGAAAACCAGCAGTTTCACAGATATACAGCTCAAATCAGACCCAGCTCTTTATTTTTGCCAGTCAATGCATGACAAACCCACATTAATCCAGGACTGATTGCACATGACCACACAGACACATGCTTTAAAAACTTCTCAAACAATGTGATTTGGTCCCCTTCTGATTACTTCTGCATTCACCTGGGGTATAAAATACATTATCAATATTTCAGTGGAGACTTATCAATGTTAGGTATTCAGGTAACATGAATCAAACTCCCTTTTTCAATTATTCCAGGATCATCCTAGCCTTCTTTAAGTCATAGCATTTTACAGAGGGCTTTGGTTACAGTTGATAGGCTTAAATTCCAACTCAGTCTTTTTTCCAGGCACAATTTCTCACATTGTAATTATAAGTTATATGCCTTCATTTCTGCTTACATTTCTTTGCATTTGGCTGATTTACTATGTGCCTTTTGATAGTGTGATAATCCAGGAAAATCAATGAGATATCTCTGTCAATGGGATATTCTCAGTATCTGTAGCTCTACTAGTCCCTGTTAAAAGTACAAACTTTGTTTAACTACTTAAGACTACTATTCTGAGAAAAGGTGAAGTACTTTTCATCTAGTATGTGCCATTCTAATGAAATTTAATACAAAAAACTTAAAATCACAGAACTAGGGATTTTTTTAGGTTGGAAAAGACACTTCAGATCGAGTCCAGCCATTAGCCCAGCACTGCCAAGTCCCCGACTAAACCATGTCCCCAGGCACCACATCTACAAATCTCCTTATTATCTCCAGGGATGGTGACTCTGCCACTGACCTGAGCAGTCTTTTCCAATGCTTCACAACTTTTTCAGTGAAGAATTTTTTGCTAATATCCAATCTAATCCTTCCCTGGCACACCTTGGAAGTTATTTTCTTTCATCCTAACATTTGTTACTTGGAAGAAGAGAGGGACACCCGCCCCAGAACACTGTATTGACTCATATAATGTATTGATCCACACCTGGTTTGCAAGCAAATCACTGTCTGAGACTGGCTTGACAAGCTGCTTGACTTGCTTACTTTTGTCATATTCATAAACTGACCATAAGCATGACAAGCAGAAGTTTTAAATCTTAAACTTTGAAGGGAGATATCTTAATAAAAATATAAGCCATTCCTAGATTTCAGAAAATGCTGTCATACATGAATACATATGTGCAAATGGAAGGAATGGTATTCTTAAAAACTATCTAAGAAAAAAAAAATTTAGAGTTGTGTATACATAACGTCCCAAAACAAATCTTTGAATTATTCAATAGCCATGCAGCATTTTCTAAGATTCATTAGCAGCTAAAAGGCATATTAATTATTTAACAACGTCCATCTGCCACTTAATTTTGAATGCTTTGAAATGCTGACCATATAGGTTCTTCTGTGTCAGCACCAAGGCAGGTGGTATGACAAGGACAAGGTATCTCTCAACAGCTTTGTATTTATGACAAAAACAGATGTAAAAGCTGTTCCTTATAGGGCTTTCAAACAAAAACAATGCATTTCAAGCATTAATTAATAGTCTTGTAACCATTTTCCTTCCTCAATGTTATTAGCAGGGTGCCGCTCTGCAAAAGAAGTGTTTCCAAAAAAATGAGAGTAAGACCTCATGTGAAAACCTTTTAAATAGCTTTTTATACCCCTAGACTCTCCAGCCTAGCAATCTTGTGAATGGCACATAATTAGTGTCAGACATCATTCAAACTGCTGACATCAGGCGCTCACTGTCAAGGAGGCTGCAGCCACAGCTGAGATTTAAAGGCCCAGGTTCATCTAAAGCACAGTATTGTGCTTTTAACCCTTGAAGTGTTTAAATGGGGGAAAACGTAGCATTCAGAGCAGCACTTCACTTTAGTGCCTATCTGAACAGAACACATTGGTGTGTTAGAACATTAATGTGGTGTCTGAATGCTTAGGTGAATGCACTAGCTTATATAAAGTCATACATTTTCCTTAAAACCATGCAAAGCCTGGCATTTGTTTTTGCTTTCATCATTAGACTTATGAAATTATTCAATGTCTTGGAATTTATTGTTCCAGTAAATAATGACAGATTATGTTTATACGTGTTACACAGATTATAGGAGATATTTCTTTACCCAGTCTTTCAATGACAATTTGGTCCATAGGTAATTATTCACTTTTTCATTCCTCTTTAAAAAAAAAAATGTTCCCTTCACCACAATATCCTCACTTCATGTTTTTCTGGTAGGTTCCTTAAAATTTTATAATCCAGAATGCATAAATATAAATGTGAACAAAGGATAATTACAGACCATGAAAAAATCTAAAGTAATTTGTTATTTAGCTTTGTTGTACTTCCTACCTTAAGTTAAAAGGTTTATTATACTCAATAGATGTAGAATAAAGTTCATATGATTAGATTCAGATGTAAGACTTAATGGAACTAGTCAGTGCACACAACTATAAGGCTCACATTTTAAGAGCTTCTGACTAAGAAGCACATAAATGCTTTTATGTGTGTGTGGAGGGATTGAACAAGATTAATAGACTATATCCTAATCTGACTTCTGTTTTTCAATGCATCCATCTTTTTAGGTATTTTTAAGAAGAGACACATGCTGCTATACAGGCAATGAAATCAATGGAAAAGAGGACATATCAGTACAGATCAAAAATCTACAGAGTGGTTCACATGGGAAACTGAATCAGGCTACTTTTTCAGACAGATGTACATGAGAGGCTAGTTTCTTCATTCCCTTTAAACAATTCTCACTTTTTTGGTCACACTGCACACACTTGACTATTTCTGTATATAGACAGATTACTTGAGTGTCTCAATAAAATTTACTTTTAATCTCCTTTCCAGGGAGATTGGTATTCTGATGTCAGGTCTGTTAGGACAGTGGACAAAAGATGGCATCAAATTGCAGCACAAGAAGAAGAGGTATGTGAGTAAGTAACTGTCCCTGCCTACCACACTATTTCTTTACAGATGGCTTGTTTATTTTTGTGTTTTTGATAAATGTAGCATGTTCTTTTTTTCCTTTTCATATCAGATCTCCAGAAGTCTTCATACTTTTCATGTTCTAGAGATCTGTGGCACAATGTAACCTTATTTTCTAGGTAACACTATGCCTAAGGATACAAATATCTCTGTTGAAATTAAACACAGTGCAATGAATGTTATTTATCCCTGAAAGAATGGTGTCAAGAGATTCATTCACCATGGTAATGTCTCTTGTTTTCATCAGTCTTAGTAAGCATGGCCATCTCAGCCTCAGAAGCTATTTCTGTTGCTGTAGAGAAGGTAAATATTATGACAAGTCTCTTCAAAAGGAACTATTACTGAATACATCAGCTGCTACTGATTCAAAAACCATATGGTACGGAAACTATTAGAGGAAAAATGAACATTTTGGGAATTCTTTCTTTCCTTCCTTTTAGAAGAATGTGCTTGCTTTTTTCTTTCCCCCTCCCCGCGGCCCGGTTTTACTCCTTTCTTTCTCTTCCTCCTCGGCTTTTCTAAAAGGTTGTCTTTGAGTCTCAAGTAAATGAAGCTATCATCTGTAATCATGCAGCTTTCTCTACTAAAAGTTGTTCACTGCTAAGGTAGCTGCTATTATCATTAAGCCCCAGAGAAGTCCTATGCATTTGAATAATTTTTCCTTCTTATAGACACGCAAGAACTAAACAACCTTTTGTCAACTAAAAAAAACCAGCTATTTCCTTTCAGGTATGTAGCAAAATCTCACTTCTGTAGTTCTGTTCTCTAAAGAATTTCATGTCAGAGATACACTATAAATTGAGACCATAGGCTTTCAAATATGGAGATGAGGTAGCGTAAATCACATTCTCACTGAGAAGATTCTGTTGGTTTAGAATTTGCTCTTTGTGAATTTCAAAAAGGACTAAAATCTGATCTCTATTACACTAGGGAAAAAATGAATAAGTAATCAGGAGGCTCTGAAACCAGGAAGTTGAAATGGGAAATAAACTGTTTTGAGGATTCTTCCTCACCATACTCCATGTCAAGATTATCATATATGATTCATTCTGTTTTCTATAAATAATAACATCATTCAAATATCTATTTCTATCATAGAAATAAGAGTATTCCATTCCATCCCGTCCTGTCCTATCCTATTTATAAACATTCATATTGGGACTGAAAAACTGAAACAAACATGCATGCTGTTCTACAGACACTAACAAAGCATTTTTTCTTACAGTTATTTGAAAATATATACATCCAATTGCCACTTTTTCAGAGATAAAGGATACTATAGACAGAAAAGCACTAAGACAGTTCTCAGTGAATTCTCACTTATGGTGCATAGCTCACAGTTAATACTGTAAAACTTTCTACATGGTGTTCTGCAAATCAGGGTATGAGGTTCTTTTTAGTCCCAGAAAATGTACACAAGGCCAGCTGCTATCTGGCACAGGGTCTCTTGGTAAACTCTATTATTTAAATAGTCAAACCTTAACTTTCTTAGTTTGAGTTGTTTTTTGGATTTTTTTTTAATTAAAAAAACCATTAGATCACTGTCAAGAGCAAAATGGGCAGTAAGAGATCCATTTGATAGTTCCCATGTTTGCATTTGAGTGCACTTAAATGCAAACATGCCAAAGATACAGTAGAAAATACGCCAGGATACAGTGGAACATCTTTGCAAATGCAAACTTCATGTGCAAAGAAATGATGTACTTTTGTAATGCCAGGAAGAAAACAACTTGACTGGCTCCACTTTTGGCAAACTGACACTGATATAATTTAAAGGGCCTGGTTAAAGTGGTTTTGTTAAAGCAAAAGCATGAGGCATAATTTAATGTGTTACTTGTTTATATTAAGCAGTGTTCATCTTGAAGTGACTGAGACAAAAAGCACAATGTATACAGGAAGAGGCATGATTAGTAGAAGGAAATTTGCACGGCTAAACCTGGACTTGAATTTAGTAGTTCAAGTTTCACTAAAAAAATGCAGCAAACCATACACTAAAAAGGCAATTCTCTTACTACAATACTGACATACACGCTGCACTATTTTCATCTGCCAAATTGGCTCAATCATATGTAACCTCCAACATAAACAAAATTTTTACACATATAAGTAGAATACTTAATAGTGAAAATAACAGGATTAAACTGTGCTAGTATGTAATGGTTTGAGAAGCACCTCTCTCAAAGTATTCTCTTTCATAAGGATACATGGGAAGCACACTCTTTGATTTCAAGCACCAAAAAGTCTTATATTCTCCATTATGCAATAACAACCTCATCAGGGGACAGAATGTTTTGCAAATTTCATATGTCAAAATTTATTTGACTCTTTTCCATCAAAGAGAAAGCGCTTCTAGAATGTTTCTTATGGAATTAATAAGTTCAAACAATTCAATTCATGGTGTATTCATGGTCCACTCAGTTCATAATGGAGAAAGGACTGTTTCTGTTACACTCTGGCAGAACCTCTGCCAGTAATTATGATTTATAACAAAAGTGCCATGGTGACCAAAACTTCATAGGTAGTATTTAAAAATTTTACTTATTGCACTGCTTTTTATCAGTTTTTCTTCCCTTAAAATATAACATATGAATCTTTATAGCTATGGCCATCTAGTATACTTGTATACATAGCTATAAGCACTCCTTGGCTATCCTCTAACCATATTACTAATTTCAAATTTCCATCCTTAAGGAAAAGAGACATGAAGCATACTTATTTCTTCTACCTCTATTTCTTAATACTTACTCTCTACCATGATAATGCCATCTCACTGATATTTATGAGATGTTTTAATCCTGATAATTGTACATAAGAAGCAAACAAGAATATACATATTACCTTGTGATACTTTAACTATTTGTATGCAAGTAAATCACACTGAAGATACATCTAAGGCTATATACATCAGTATCTATTCAACATTTTCTGGTATTTGAAATGGCTAATTTGGGGTTACAGTTGTATTGCACTCACTGAAACACTCGGAAGCATACTGAATCAAAATATGCTCTGTAATCCCTAAAAGCCACTCCACGAACCCCAAAGCTAAATAATTAGAAAGTAAAGAAAATTCACATTTTAATGTTTATTTTCTGAATTCCAGAACTTTTAAAAACAACTCCATTACTTTTAGATCAGATTAATTGGTGCTTTACTGAAAAGTATCCAGATTAGTATCTATGGCTACTGAAAAAATCTGGACCAGAAAACTCCACAAGATCTACTATTCAGCAGAAGCTTAAGCAAATTAAATTGGGGCAAAGGTGAATTCTTAAACAACCTTAGCACGGCTGCATTACTGCCAGCCCATACTCAAACAGTTCTGTCATAATAACCAGGTCCTAATTCTGCATTACTTATATATACTCCACTTTCACTGAAGTCAGTGAGAATTCTGAATATGCAAGGAATGTAGAATTACAAGTAGTTTCTTAATCCTTAGGTCATTAGCCAAGATAATTATAAAGCCTTAACTCATAATGTAGCTGGCTGAATTGCTGTGCAGCACCTTTAAGGGCATTAACAGCAGGATTCTGCTGAACTAGTCTAAAAATCATATCGAGAACTTGCCTGTGCACTCTGATATGTAATAGGTAATTTAAACTAAACAACCAAAAGATTAGAGTGAAATGTATTTGAGCTGTTTAGCAATGTAGCCTTACCTCTTCTTCCCTCTTTGTTACCGGCTAAAGGGGAAATCAATAATACAATTCAACATTTAAAATCCTCACTTTCTCCTGTTCTGAGCAGAGCTACTTACACAGCTGTCTTTTCAGGGCGAAAAACAAACCACTTGCAGAAAAAAACAGCTGTGGAAAACGAGACAAAGTGCTTGCATTTTAATCAGCAGGGGTCCATCACAATAGGAAACAGTCAAGGAGGTTTATTTCTTGCCCCATAGTAAATCACATACAAATTTTTAGCAACATTCAAAATACACTTTTCAGACCAGTAACTGTTTTCTATTCTTGACTGCTTAACACTCAGCTTTTTTTCAATTAGGGCCTCTTTGTTCAATTAGCTAAAAAAAAAAGGCAAGAAAGAAATAAATAAAGCTTTAAAGAAAGGATTAAGCCATGTATTTTATTGAGAAAGAGCTTGAATTAGAAATTCTTTTCAAATCTGGAGTATGCATTCTTTAATCTTCTGCCCTGCTGGGAAATGTAGTAAGAATAAAGGCAGAAATAAGCTTTTTTGCTTCACTGAATTTGTTCAGTGGAAGATATGCTTTTGACTATCTGCAACTAAATCTCAAAATTCATGACAATTCAGACAACACTCCCACATTTTTTAAGCCTGTGCATTAAAAAGAGAGCTAGGAGAGCTTACAGAAACCGACCAGGTGAGCAAGCTGTCCAGATTCAAAAGGGCAAGACAGAAGGCCATGTGGATGTGAAGCAAACAAGCCATGACTGTGAGAAGATGGTGACAAGACTTCATGTACTGGCAATGCAGTTCTTCAGCGTGGTGTGGCTTCATAAGCAAAATAATTTCACAAATAACCAACAGAACTGACTGATGGGTGTGAGTTAGGGATAAGAAAACCAATGGAAGAGGCTAAAGGTTGGACAAGGTACAAGTGTTGCTTACTGTTTACTCTTTCTTTGCAGGAGCATTTACTAAAATCTAAATATTATGCTTTGAATTTAAAATGAAAGGATTTAATAGATAATTTGATGGGAAAGACAGAAGTCAAAAGGAATGCAAATAGCAGAAATAGGCACCATCTTCCTTCGAGGATACCAAATCCTCTTGCCTGTTTGTGCCTCGTCAAATTAAGAAAGATTTTTGCTGAGATCCCATGACAGTAAAAACAGCCCAAAAAAGAAAATATATACCCTTAGATGTTATTTTCCTCCTTTAGGTGCAGTGTACCCAAGTGCAAAGAATCAACATGTATATAGAACAGGAAAGAAAACAAGGCTGCTGCTCCTCATTTTCCTCCTCCCTCTCAACACAAAAAAAGAAAAAACAAAACAAACACATAAACAAACACAAACAAACAAAAAAACCAACCATCAAAAAAACAACAGAGAAATGAAGTACCATGAATTTCATGTAATGGCTAGAGTTTACAGCTTTGTGACACTCCATTTAGTGCCAGCAAAGCTCATCCCTTGGTTCTAATAAGTTGAGTACATCCTGCATCACCTGCCAGTCAATTTACATGCACCAGAACCTCCTGCAGACATGCCTCACAGCAGATAGCGGAAAACATTTGGAGTCAGCAGAAATCACACTGTGAAGGTATTTGGGGCTGTATTGCAGGCAACGCCTGGCCAGGGTAGGGCCACGAGCCTGGCTGGACTGTGGCTGTGCTCAGGACAAGTGCAGCCACTGCACTCAGACTGTCCCCAGTGAGTTAAGGCTGATGACTGAGATAACAATGTGATGCAGAACCTGGGAGCACAAATATTTGGGTTATACCTTGGTTTGGAAGGAGGCAGGGCTATATCTAAATCAACAGATGTGTCTAGTTACCAGGGGCAGAACTTGGGGTTCAGAGCAAGGCTGAGTACACAGAACACAGTCTGAACAGCCAGGCAGGCTTGGAGCTCGACTGTGTTCTGCAGAGCTGCTGGCACACGCTTGCTGCTTGTAAAACTCTGGTTAGGGCACAATATGGTTTTTTTTTTCTAAAGAGCTCAGCAGCCAACAGCTTCTGGCTCAAGAAAATGCCAATGCCAGTATTTTCTGACTCACTACAGGACTATTTCTTCTGCCACACAGATGGTACAAAAAGATTCAAGTTTCCAAAACCAGAAGACAAGGTAATGCAAAACTATGTGGATCCCTGTACTTGTTTAAGTCACACATAAAACAGGGGATTTTGGTCCTTTCTACTGAGATGCTGTCTTATGCAAAAAAAATCCTTGTGACAAAACGGCTGTGTGAAGGGACTGTGAGGGATAAATGCAAAATAGTTCCCTCAGCTGAGCCAAAAAAGCTGTTCAACAATGAAAAATTTAATACAGGAAAAGTTGAGGAATAAGCTAATAAAAAAATTGAGGGATGTGGTCTTACACAGAAGTGGTTCTCACCATGTAACTGAGGTTTCAGCTATAATAAACCTTAGGTGATCATTAGAGAAGGGCAAGAAAGAGTGAATACAGGAATTCAGCAATAAATGTAGGGTGTCAGTGGAATAATCACAAGCCTTGATAAATGCAATGGTTTTGTTAATATAATGTAATGATTTTATTCCTGTAATGAAATTTATAATTTTCAAGGGAAGCCTCAAAGGATTTACAGAAGCAAAACACCTTGGGAATGAATCCAAAGCTAGGATGAGAGAAGCCAGTCCAAAACATGCAGGGCCAAGCAGAAGAGTAAGATACACAAAACGGGACCAGTAAGAAAGATAAGATCAGTACACATGGCATAAGTGCTAAGGGTAAGTACAAATGCCCTTTTTCAAGTGTCCAATCAGTGAGCTACTAGACTTGATTCATTTAAGTGTTATGTCTGACACCAAAACAGGTTGTGGAGCACCCAGAGGACGTTTTAGACTGTGCCTAAGTTTTATTGCTTGTGAGTACAGCCAAAGAGAACACAAAACCCAAATACCGCAGATTCAGATGCACAAGGGATGAGCTGTGCAATTTTCTTAGAACAAGGATAAAAAAGCTTTGAAATTCATCAAAGGAAAAGAAAAGGATGACTCAGTAAGTAACTATCCTTGTGAAGTTAAGCATTTTTTCCCTCATCTTTTTTGTGGACTTTACATTCTTCTTCATATGTATTTCCCTAGGGCAACTTAACATTTACCTCATTCCCTGTGAATAATTACAGCATTCAAGTCTTTGAATTAATTTTTTCCCACTGTGAAAGGATGTTTGAGAGAATCTACAACAGATAACAGAGCTATTTTTGCACTGTTGAACAAAGTCATTGTGCTTGGTTTTTCTTAACTGACAATACAAACCATATTTTCTATTTTAATTGTTTGTACCATTAACACAAAGCTAGATGATAAAAAAAACAGATAAATACACAACATGAGAACTAATTGGGAATGAACAGCAGATTAAGCTTGCATTAGCTAATTGAAAGAGAATACTAACTCTGAGCCTGGATTATGCTCATTTCCTACTCAAATGCAATGCTAAAAGTACATGTTGATGTATGCCAGAAAATCAGTTAAAAACACAGCAGAAGAGCTTTATTGCACTTCACCTCTTTGGAGTTCCTGTTTCAAAGTAAGTTTATGTTTACACTGCTATGGAAAAGGTTACTATCTTGCTAGACAGATGTCCAAAGGCAGGGTAAGCAAATCTGGTATTTATATTACAAATATATTAAGTGGATTGATAAATTTGATAAGCATTTGTAATTAATAACTCCATAAATAGAGAGGCCTGATTATTTTCAGGTAACAACCTTAAGAACCTTCAGGTAACAACAAGAAGAATATGTGGGAAGGAGGGAATGAAGAGTGAGGGAAAACTGGCATGGTTTTAGAGATCTGGAAGAATCAAGAAGCTGAAGTGAATGGGCAGGCTCAGGATGGATCATGCTGGACTGAGCACTTCCTGTCTCCAGTCATCTGTTTCCAGCAGAACTGTGGAAAACACCTGTGATATCTGTAATCTGTTCTTCCTTTTCTATCTTATATACTAATAAAGCATTGAAACTGGAATGGTTTATCTTTGAAGATCAATTGAGTTTCAGACCTTGAAGATAACTCAAAGAGGGTGCACTGAACTGGAAACTTGTGCATCCCCTAGAAAATCGACAATTTGCAGAAAAAGTGAGGGGTTTGTTTATTTACTTTCAACATTGCTACTCAGAGGGTGAACTAGAGCCCAGAAATGAAGAATAATGTTGGTGATGATGATATTGCTGGTAAGATGGCCATATGGATTCTTTTCCTTCCTGCATTAGTGTTTATTTATAAGAAGCCTGCAGATCTGATAACCTTTGCTAGCTCTGCTAGCAGTGACAATTTGATGTTCATTAACAGCATACACTGTAATTATGAGATGCTGGTAATTAGGCCATCATGTGGCTATGTCCCTGTCGTGGTTGTGTTCTCTTTATAAAAAGATAAGGTTTAGATCAAACATTAACACTCTCCATTAACTGCATGCCAGTTGGTAATTTGTTATTTACATTACTTAATTTCTTCAATTTGATTGCTTTGTCCTACAGTCTGAAAACCCAGGGAAAGCCTGAATAAGTCTTTTGCATCTAGCTGAATCAACACACACATACTTACCTGCAACATTGCAAGACACTATTGTCCATAAAAGTCTAAAGGCTATTATGAAGATTCGTCTTTGGTTTCTACAATGTATAGCATGAACACTGTTTGAAAGGCTGTTGTTTCCTTCAGTTTCCTGCTATCCCATCACAGCAAACTAAATTGATTGAAACACAGCCTACTGATGCTTTTGTATCACTTTAGAAGCTAATGGCAACCTTCCACCTCTTGTTGAATGGTGTAATTGGCCTGCCAGAGAGGATCTGGGATTTTAACATGTTTCTTGTTTGGCTGAGCTAACCAATTATCCTGCAGTTGCTATCCAAACTGCAGACTTTTCTTCACTGGGGTCATTAAGCTTGTCAAAACTAGTTTGTCACCACAACTGCTGACCCTCATTGCTTTTGACAGCAGCACAAGTGTCAGACTAAAGAGGCCTTTGCATTACAAGAAAGTAAATGACTGATCAGAGCCCACCAAGCATCCTGACCATATGCCACAGCATGCCCTTCTGACACCAAGAGAGGTGGAAACAGTACCAACTAAATTACTTGAGATTAACAAACACCACTAATAATTTTGTAGAATAAGAAAATAAAGCTTCAACAGCTAAAGAGTAGGAATACTTGAAGGCAGTATATGACCTACATGGATGATAGTGAAGCATTGGGTTGTTAAGTTAAAAGATGATGCAAGTCACTTAGTCTGAAATAAAACTCTGTGAAAGAAATTACCAGCTGACTCAGACCATATTTTTGGAAAGTTGATCAGACACAGCAGCTGGCAGTAGAGCTGTTTGAGCCCAAACCAGCAGATCATTACTAGATAATCCTCTCTATATTCTTGGCCACCCAAATGATGTCTGAATCAGGCCAGCGGCAGGTCCCTTATCTGATGTAATAATAACCACTTAATACTTAATATCAGACCATACTTACTACAGTGGGGTAAAATCTGTCATAAAACCCCCTACATATACCTAGAATTTGCTCCACTGAAAGTATAAGATGTGAGAGTCTTATGATGGCCTAATTATCCATATCCCTTTATTTTGGTGGCAAGTGATTCATAACCCACTCCTTCACTGCTGTGATTATTTTCAGATTAATAAGGTAACTTGGAGTTAGCACCATGCCCTCAGTTGCTATAGGGTATTTGACAGGAGAAGAGAAATAAATGAGAAGTTTCAGAGGAATATTTTCTCTCATCACATTCCTAATTATTCAAGGCACCAGTTCTGGAAGAGCTTTTATTCCCAATACCGTAAGAGCTCTTGCTTGGTTCAGTTAAGATGACTTGCCCTGCCATAAGCTCATCCCATAAATAAATCTTTGCAGAGTCAGGACCTTCGCCTATATGCTACCCTATAGTAAAAGAAAAGTTCTGTAAATACAGCGACAGCAAGATGTATTCGGTTTTCCTCCTAGAAGCCTTCAAATTCCATCACCTTTTCTCAATTGTTTTGTAAAACAATGATTTTTCTAAGTCTTTGGAAATATACCTTTTCAATGAAAGCAAGCATATGCAATGTAGCTTAGCAAACAGGATCCAGTTTTAAGAGACAATAACTGTTGTTGGATTGTACGTCTATGTGAAATACACTTATTTAAACAAGGCTGAGTAACTTAATGGTTCATCAGCAATGTAATGACTTTGAACATCACTGTTCCCATTTAAAAAAGGAAAACAAAAGAAGAAGAGGAAAAGAGACAAAGAAAAAAGAAAAGCAGAGCAGGGCTTCATAGGATCCCAGGATTCTGTTGAGTCCTAATGATGTCATTCAGCATTTAATCTCTGGTGACAAGAAGGGGTTTTTTCCTCCTTTCAGCAAGAAAGCAAATTCAACATTAACAAAGCCCTGTATCTGAAGCCAAGATTGGCCATGAATCTTAAATTGTTCCTAGTCTTCTCTATCCCTTCTCCCTGGATATAAAAAGTAGCCACAACCAAAAAGTTATGCTTGACATAATTTTATTGAGCGAGGGTGAAACCAATCTGAATAGAGGAGAGGGAAAATAAGACTAGGGAAAGAAATGGATATGAAACTCTTCATATTTCCTAACTGTTGATCACTTCTAGAGTGAAGTACTCCTCATGGAAAACAAATTACACTATTTTTTATGTTTTTATTTAATGGAACAACATTGATTTTAAGCCTTGGTATATGGAGAGGAAGGGGAAAAATGTTTTTTTCTTTTCATTTACTTTAATGGTTAGCATTCGCACACACCCAGATAAACTCTTCCTCTCATGTGTGGTACCTCAAAATTTTACAGAGTCAAAGTATTGAATGGGCCAAGTAAATATCCAAACTCAGTATTCCTAGTTTACATCAGGAAAGATTCATATAGAACTTTTTATAATCGTCCACTAGCAGCCTGAAGCAGTAAAATTCAATACAAATATAATGGCTAAATGCATATGAACAGTTCCACAAAGATTCTAAGTTGGAAAAGCAGCTCCTTAAGTTGCAAAGCAGCTTTTATATTTTTTTTTTATTTATTTTTTAAGGATTTTCATCAAAAAGAATAGGTAAATAAACCCATTATTATATGGTTTTTATTTTCTGAAAAACTAAGAAATAAGCCTACCAAATGCAGATTCTTACCACACTAAGTGGTACCTTTCTATCACCAACAGGTGTCAGAGAATGATAATAGGTGTCAGAAAGAAAGAATAAACATACCATGCAAAAAGTACACAATAACCCATCCACATGTAAATAATCCTACGTCATCTTCTCATAACTCGTTTAATGTGCCCAGAATATGTAACTCTTTCAGGAACCAACAGGAAGGAATCAGAGTTGTTCAGATTACTTGTAATTTCAACCAGAAATCTGTGACCCTTGACTCCTGAAGGCAGAGTGAGAGAAGTACAGCAGCAAAGAAAAAACTGCATTTTGATAGTAGCTTTTCAGAGTAGTCATTCATCCCAGAACCTGACTTGTCAGGTTAAAATTCAAGGTCAGGTTGCTCTACCTAACTGACCTTCTGCACTGTAGAAACACACTTGCTTTTTCTTCATGGGAATAAAGCACACTTTTCAGTGTTAGAGATTCCTACAAAACTATCCCCTTAACTGTTGTATGGATCTGGCTTCTATCAGAAATCATGCTTTATAAATCTTAGAATGGACAGGAGCTGACTAAGATGGCAAAGTTGTGAAAGACAGCACAGTACAGCTACATGTAAAGACTGGGACTTAGGTTTCCAAGTTTTGTTTCTAGTCAAGTTTTAAACATACCTCTATTCAGTCTGAGCATTCTGCAAATCTACATATTTCTGCACACTTTTATAAAAAACTGATTTCAAACCAACATGGAAGACTATCCAGGGAAAACACACTTTTAGTGTATTCATAAATATTTGTGCTGTTTGTACAAGAGCACGAATAACTTTAAATAATAAAACACAGCTTGTGTACCCACCATAATATAAAGATTTAGAATAAAGGCCTCAGTTAGGCTAGGATCAGTATGTCAACATAAGTTAAGGGTTGTGAGACACTACTGATCTCTGTTACGCAGAGAATTTCACAAGTGAGAAACTAATGTGAGTAAGATGAAAAAGAACCTGTAGAAGAAGTGGCATTTTGCATTCATTTTCATTACATGTGCTATAGGAATGAGCTATTCTATGAATAAGAAGAAATAGACATGCTAACAAGGCATTCTGTTCTTAGCTATAGAAGAAAAACTAGACCTGAGTTTTTTAGATGATCAATCATTTAGTAGTGACCTGCACAGAAAAATGGCTAAAAGTCTCAGTGAAAATTTTTTCTTTAAAGAGATGCTGATTGCAGGTCCAGGGCATATTGTAACAGGACAAGCAGAAATGGCTTTAAACTGAAAGAGGGTAGGTTTTGATTGGGTATTAGGAGAAATCTTTTGTTGTGAAGGCAGTCAGGCGCTGGAACAGGGTTGTCCAGAGAAGTTTTGTTTGCACTTTCCTGGCAGTGTTCAGGGCCAAGTGTGATACAGTTTTGAGCAACCTCCTCCAGTGGAAAGGGTCCCTGTTTATGGCAGGGGGACTGAAACTAGATGATCTTCAAGACCCTTTCCAACACAAACCATTCTATGACTGTGAAACCAGCTGACTAGACCTTTAAATCAAAAACATACTTTGCTAGTTAATTAAACATGGTGTTTTTAACACTGTTCTCACTTGATTGACATACATGGAGCAAATCAGTGAGATAAGGCAAGTGATGTGTACTGGTGCCAGGCAAAGGTGACCCCAACTTTAACTGCATAGTGCTGCCAAATGGTCTCCTAATTGCTCCACCAACACCTCGGATGGAAGCTATGATGTTGCAGTGTTCTTTCATCCATAAAGTCAGGTAGGTTTGTTTTGATCATTAGTATTTGAGCAAGAAGCCTTAACAAATAAGCACTCAACTAGGGGAAACCTATGCTACTATGCAACTTTCAAAGCCAGCAGAACAGAGGAAGAATAAATGCCAGCAGACACTAGCTACTGGGAAAAGCTTTGTATGGTGCCATTCCACTGTCTGAAAAACACAGTATCTATGGTTGTGCCTGAGTAGTCTGGATTTTTTTTTCAATTTGTTAATACTTGTATTACAAAGGAACACAAATTTGTTACTCAGTACTTTGTAGTCACATGTTTTCCAATAATTTGTCAGCTTATAAAAACCTAAGTGGAGCCTTCTCAAGCAAATGACAAGGTCAGAAGAGCTTTTCATCAGCTTTCTGGTGGGTGTGAATTTACAGCTTCATGCACAGGCATTTTAGAATGTCTGGTATCTTTCTACAGATGATAACAAAGAAAAGGAGAAAAAGTGAGGGAGGATGAGAAGTCTGCAAATTTTCCTTCCAGGGAAACTTTAAGATTCATCCTCAGGTTTCAGTGTAAGTTATTAAGTTTTCACTCATCCAAATACAAAAGAGAATTTCTCAAAAGTAATCTTTAAAAAAATCAGCAGAGAAATTCTAATTCACTCAAAGCTGGACCCTGGCATCATCAATGCAGTGAAATTATTGCAAAGATCCTCTTCTCTAGACCTCCTACCTAGCCATAGACAATGATGAATTTAGGTTTTTGTGTTGTTTCCGCTGGTTAAACCTGTATGCAATGACTTAACAATGTTTTGTGTCAAAGCTCAGTTAAGTTTTTAACTAACTATTGGCTTGGTAGTGTCCTATCTGCTTTACTATGAAAATAAAACAAAATCAAAACCACAAAGCAAAACAAAACAAAAACATTCAATATTAAGTCATACAGGTAGTGTATGCAAACAACTTACTTGGTGCCTACCCACTGTAAATCTTGAGCTCTTGACAAGAGCTCTTGACATGCATGACAAGGTTTTGAAAAGGAGGTCTTCAGCCTTTAAAGCTGAGCAAAACCAAGAGTGTTGAAGTCCAATTTAGGAGTTCTTTGAATATTTCTGCTTACTGGACATCCCAGTTTCACAACATAATTTCTCCAGCAGTGGAAGTAGTGACAAATTTGATATTCAGGCCACAGTTCAGGAGCACTGCCTGTTACTCCTATAGGATTAGGATTCATCCCCAGTCTCCATGCCCAGTACAACAGCCACAGTGCCCACTGATCTCTGCTGTTCCTGCACCCCTCCCTTCCAGTGCATGAGGCAGACTTATACACTTCTAACCTGTATAAACAGAAGTTAATATACTAATATTAACTGGGTTTCCAGTTGTGTCTCATAGAATCCATATCTCATTATTGTTTTCCACTTCAATTGTAATAATTTCTACTTAAATTTTAATTTTTTTTTTAAAAAGTGGGCAACATTACCACCTTTAAAGTAGTGATCAACATGATTAAGATTTATGAAAATGCCACTACATGTTGAAATTCTATGCTTTTACCATAGGTTTTCATGTTTGATAATCAACATTTCCCTCTCTGGCTTTCTTTAGGAGCCAGCAAGTCAACTTTAATTTTGATTTCCTTCTACTGTAAATGCAAAGAGAATGCTGTTAATGTAACTTGAAAACATTCATCATTTTTTTCCCAGTAAGACATTAAACACAAGCAGTGCTCTAGCACTAAAGAGCAGAAATAAACAAATTAACAAGATTCCAAAGGAGGCTCCTTGGAAGAAGTGGAGAAAGAAGAACAAATAAATTTAAATCACTTTGGACTTCCTGGCATGTATTTTTTCTACCTGTAAAAGAAAACAAAATTTAAAGCAAGTCACAGGGAATTTAGGACAAGATTTTTACAAGGCTTCAAAGAACCATTTTTTTTGTTAGTTTGTTTGGGGTTTTTTTTTGTTGTTGTTGTATGAAAAACTAGAGTGCAGATTGCAGGTGAGTGAGATCTTGGAATATCAGTTTATGGGATTTAATATGTCTGACATAATAAAATCCAAGGACATAAATAGCAAAATTATCTAATTTACTGAAACAATTTCACCTTGCCTAGGGTAAATTAATTGCAGTCTCTTTACTTGAAAAATTAAGTGTATATTTTTCCAGTCTTCTCAATGTCAAACAACTGGAAAATCATTACTAAAACAAGCGATATCAACTTTTCAAAAACAGAATTATAATAACTTACAAGTCTTATTTTCCTCAAATTACATTGTGTCACAAACAATAGAACAAAGACTCATAAGAATTTTCTAATTTCAGCCAGCTACATCACAGAGCTGGATTACAAATCACTATTTTCTCCTTCTAACGAGAAAGCAATGGGGTATTTACTTGAAGCAAGGGCCCAGTAACAGAAAAGGATTATGAACTCTTGATCAGGTATATTTCAGCTATTAAAAATGACTCTAATGGAAAAAAGATACATCACTTAGCAGACAAAACTGGGCTAAAACTCCACAAGTTAGTGCTGATGATGGAAGACATGTAGCCTTGTCCCTCCACATAATATTCTTGGTTTTCCTTGTCCACCACTATCTTTATGACTCCCTACAGATGCAGAGAGTTTCTGGAAACAGTTTCTACCAAGGTTTATGGCTGTGCATGATCAGGTTATTAACAGGTGAATGAGTTTTGCAAAATGTGTCTCATTTTTCAGCCTGATTTGGCTGGGCAGTCTCTGGAAAGGCACAATTTCTTTAAAAATGAACTGAGAAGTCTCTTATTACAGTTATGTGGCACTGCTGGAGAAAAACAGCAAACAGCGTTCCTGTTAGTTGTTGCAAAATATTCCATGTGAAGTAAGTTATTTAAACACAAAGCATGGTACAATAATTTATATTTACAATACCTTGAGCGACAGGTACAGCCAGCCAGAGCCTCACACAGATGTCACATTGGACACTGCTCCTACTCTCCCTTTAGACTTGATGCAGTAGTATGCTTATTTCTGGGGCCACTGGTTAGTTTGAAACAAAGCTTGTACATTTTAATCCTGATTTTAAAAATTCTTTTGGCTGATTGCAAGAAAAGCATGAACACGTGCTTAATTTTTTGCTAAAATGCAACAAATGTTATTTTTAATCTTGAATATGTCAAAAATAACAATTCAAAAATGCATTTCTGCTACTAAAACATACTTAAAATTGTTTTATCTTACTTCATACAGAAAGTTTCAAAACTTTTTATTTTACACTTTCTTTGAATGTTTGGAGTTTTTTAAATTACCTCACCACTTCGTTTTTCATGACTGAATTGAGTTTAAAACGACAAAGAGAAGATAGATGCCCAAGAACAAGAAGGGACAAGCTGCTCACGAGCTGATAAACAGGAAGACCATGATAATTAAATAGAATGGAAGGAGGCTGAAAACATCATCATTCTCCCACCTGTTGCAAGAAAAGCTGACCATGGAGGTGGGAAACCTCCTCCCAAGCTAGACAGGGTGCTTGCAGCCATGTTAGCAATAATTTTAGGAATAAGCATGTTCCTTATCTGTATGGATTGTATTTTCCACATAAGCGAGTACATGCTTGGCACTTTTAAAGACTTCACACATTGTGCATGCATCTCAAGAAAGTTTTAAGCATTTATGGAAGCTTAGCAGACCTAGGAAACAAAAAAGCCCATAGCTTTCTGTAGACTTTTAGACTTCTTTTTTCTGCTGCTATGGAAATCAGGAGTTGAAACAGCTTACCACAACTACTGCACCTTTGGCAGGGAAAAATTGTGGACAACATCAGGATATCTTTGACTCACCTGTGCCTGCTTCAATCTGGTTCAATATTGTGATGTGGCTGTCAGGGTACTGGCAGTAAAGGATGCTTTTGTGAACAGTTCAGCTTTTGGAGAGTAACAAAAAAGAACAGATTTGTAATAAGCCTGCTCTTGGCTGTGAGCACTATATTCAGTTTTTTCACTGTTTCACTTCTTAGACAAATTTTCCTTCCCTTCTCAGAAATCAAGGTCTACTGATGTGTTTCATTCAAATCCAGTAAAACCTAAGGAATAGAAATTTTGGTAAATTCATACTAACAGCTGTCATCTTTGAAATTATCAAAATTACTCTCACAATGCAGTTCACCTGTTTCTTGGGCCCTAATCGCACACACAAAGCCACAGAGTTGAAAATGCAAATTGTTACGTTATTATCAAGAGTCAAAAGCAAACAAAATGAAATTCATTTCAAAATTGAAAACTCAAAATTATAAACAATGTTAATGCACAACACAGAGACTAAAACCTAAAAAATGCAGAGTTCTGGTCACAACCAGCAAAACAATCTGAAATAGACACAAGGAAGAGCAAAATTTACTGAACATGAACTCATATAATTGAATATCCAAGAAATCCATAGAACACAGAAATGTGCTGAGAGGCACACTTTCCTATTCAAGTGAAAAATAAATATGTAGAGAATACATAAGTTGTCATAGATTTCTCTCAGGAGCAGCTCTCTTGACCCTTCACATCTTCATTGCCATTCTCTGGACATGCTCCAGCACCTCAATGTCTTTCTTACGGTGAGGGGCCCAAAACTGAGCACAGGCCACTGTGTGGCCTCACCAGTGCTGAGTACAGGGGGTCAATCCCTGCCCTGCTCCTGCTGGCCACACCATTGCTGGCACAGGCCAGGATGCCATTGGCCTTCTTGGCCACCTGGGCACTGCTGGCTCATGTTCAGCTGCTCTCACCAGCACCCCCAGCTCCTTTTCCTGTGGCAGCTTTGCAGCCACTCTGCCCCAGCCTGTGGCACTGCCTGGGGTTGCTGTGAGCCAAGGGCAGGACCCAGCACTGGGCCTTGTTGAACCTCACACCACTGGGCTCAGCCCATGATCCAGCCTGTCCAGATCCCTCTGCAGACCCTTCCTGCCCTCCAACAGATCAAAAATCCCATTCAATTTAGTGTTGTCTGCGAGCACACTGAGGATACTCAATCCCCTCATCAAGAGTCATTAAGCAGAACTGGCCACAACACTGAGCCCCGCGAGCCCCGCCAGTGACTGGCTGCCAGCTGGATGCAGCACCATTCACCACCACTCTCTTGGCCTGCCATCCAGCCAGCTTTGAACCTCGCACTGCAAGTTGTCCAAGCCATGGACTTCCAGTTTTTCCAGGAGAATGCCATGGGGGATTGCATCAACGGCTCTCCTGAAGTCCAAGTAGACTACATCCACAGCCTTTCCCTCATCCATTAGGCAGGTCTTCTGGGGTATTCAGGATCTTGTAGGAGCTTCATAGGTACAAAGCATTTGGGATGGAGCTAAACTGAAATTAGCCTAGCCTATTCAACATCACAACACAAATGTTCTTCAAGTAATCAGTTATATAAAAGAATATAATCTTGCAAGCTAAATGTTTAAATTTTATAAAAAGATGCTTTCAGCACAATGACTTCTACCATATATTATGCATGCAAGCTTAGGGAAAATCATGAGGATATCTTATTTAAAAGCAGTTTAACTCTCACCTCAGCTAGAATGAAAAATGAGGGTCACTGCTTTAACAGGAGAGAATAACAGTATTATTTAGACTTGTAATCATAACATGATTTGTACTTGAAATCAATAAATAGAAGGGTTCTGTAAAAAATTGTGGAGTGTTTGTGCACCAGTTCAGTAAGAAATATTTCTTAATTCAAGTTCTGTAATCAAGGCTATTGAAAATGGGCTCATGGAAAAAGTACTACTGACCCTATCTTCTGTCTGAATCAGTACAGACTGTCTGGCTCTTTTGTTCTCTTTCTTCTTGCTTTCTTTATTCAGAATTTTATTCTCACTTCCCTGTAGCTTGTTTCCAACAACTCAGCTAATTAAATACCATAGTGGTGACAGTGAATTTCAATGAGTACTACGTGATTGCCCCATGGACTCTTGCCAGCTTCCTAGCTCAGTCATCAGAGAAGTTCTCGTTTTACAGTTGAAGCAAGTTCGTCATGTTTCTGCATATACTGCCCAGTGGCTCAGTAAAACATGGGTTGGCATTGTACTTTATTCTGTAGGAGAAGGGCAGCTAACTGCCCTGAAAGTACTAGCCATAAAGAAAACAAGCAATAAAGAAAAGGGTTTGACATATCTAACAAAAAACACCACTGTTGCAAAGATGTCAATGTTATGCTTTTCAGTTAATGGAAAAGCTTCAGTGAGGAGACAATCTAAGAAGGAAGAAAATCAAAGAATGTAAAGGAGTAACAATGTAGGTAAAGAAGGGAACAGTGAAGGAAACTTTTGATTTATGGGCAGGGCAGAGAAAACCCAGGGAAAATGCTCTATGAAAAAGGTTCTTTCTTTTAGTGGTTCCAGGAGATGCTTCTATCAGGTTGAGTACTTGAAAGCAAATGCTTTCTGAACTAGATTTGTTTAAATGGTTTTCTAAACTGAATTTGGAGAAAGAAATTCCCAAAGTAATGGTATATGTCTACTGCAGAGATCGGTTTAGATGGCAAAACTGAGGCACAGACAACACTGCCTGAGCCATGGCTTATTCCCAGTGATCAAAGTGGAGGTAGAAAACCTAGGGAATACTTACCCGGAGACCCTGCAGTCCTCAGACACCACATTTCTAAGTTCCAAGCCCTGGAAGTATCCACATTCACATCACATCTCTAAATACTTCACAGTTACACCCAACTAGATATGCTGGCTACAGTTTTTGAGTGGGACCTGGTGTTCAACAGTACTCCTTGGGAACCCATCCACAACTCTCTAAAATACCAGAAAGATGGGAATTTAAGATGATAGAATAATCAAGACAATGGAAATATCCCACTTCCAAGTTCTTGGTCAGATTTCTTTACATATTTATGAAATTTAAAGACACAAATAAACAAACCTACTACAATTAAGGATAAATTGTCCTGAAGTTTCTTATGAATTGTTATAGGCTCTTGTGCCATTAGCAGAATCATACTTATGAGTAAGGAATAGCCACAACTTTAACATTCATAAACTAGAACCTTCTCAAGAAAGTAAACATTACCATTTTCAGGTCTCAAAGGATCTGACTAAGGTCTAGACACAAATAATTTTAGAGCTGAACAAATGAGATTTTTTAATCCTTAAAATTCTTTCTTTTTCTTTGCACTACAAGTAAACAATGTCCCCCCAAGTTGTTTCTGGGAATGGAAATAGAACTTACAGCTTCTCTAAATAAATACCTGAGAACTTACAGGATTAAGTCTTTCACATGTTCTGCTCGTGAGCATCTTGTTACACAGATTCTACTATAATCCTTTAAATTACTGTTCAGAACGAGTTCCCATGCTCCTGAACAGATAAAATTGGTTCTTTTAGTGGTATGCCTGACATAAAACTTTTGCTCATGGTCCATGTTGTGATTGTCATAGTTTTAAAAGCAGCTTGCTAAGTTGCAGCTTTTCTTTCTAATATAATGCACTTGAAAGCAACAGGTTTATTTACACCATGCTGTCCCAAATACAAACAGAAAGCTGAAGCAATGTATCATGCAGACCTTATCAAATCACAGTAATGGTATCACTGTATATTCTTCAAAGTAATTTCTTCTGGATAAATTTTATATACAAATACATATTGTTGTTATATATTAATCTTGTATGTCAATAATGAGTTCTTGGAAAAAAGAGCATTTTTACTCTTTGGTCAGGATACGTAGACTCCATGAGAGGACAAATACAACCAGTGTTTGTCTGCAGTCATGCTCAGCAAAAAAACCCTTCACAGGCTTCCAGTGTATTTCCTGGGTCTTTAGTAGAATAGGATACATCATGGATGGGTTTTCATTTTAACATAATTCTGACTATAACTGAGACAGAGTGAAAGAGAAACACAACGGTTTTATTTTTTGGCATATTTATGAAGCATTTTTGGAAAAAGAGGGTCAATATAAACCAAACTTAGGGTGCAAACAGTCCACATGAATGGAGTACTGTCTTCATGGATGGAAAAAGTCAGTGATACAGGTCTAACTTTGGTACAAACATCCTGCACTTGGATACTGTGATTAGCAAAATCAGCCCTGGAATAAGAACAGACTCCACATTTAGTCATTCTCAAAATACCATGTGTGAGAACAGCTTTCCATTTGGTATCCATGAAAGATCAGCATTTAAACATTTCCGTTTTGTTCCAGTACCCTGCTTTCTAAATCAGTACTACTAGGCTCATTTAAGAAAGTGAATCTTTATTTCAACTACAATATAACTGGTTTGGTTTATGTTGGGGGTTTTTCTAAGTTACTCTGAATTTTCATCTATGAGTTCATTACTACTTTACAGACTAGCACACTTTAATTCCTTTGTTTTGTTGCTGACCCATTCTATTTACTTACAGAAAAGAACATGACATTCAAAAATGCACTTTATCATAATTTGTTCTGCTCCAGCAGCATGTGGTAAGACTCTTCTGAATTTTAATAGAGCTGCATGTATAACTAAAAATGCTTACTAAAGTAGTAAATTAAAAAAAGACCAGTATATTAATTACAGACCACTTCCAGAAGCATCTCAATTTTCCATTTGTTCTTGCAGTGAAAGGTTTAAACCTTTGCAAGATGACATGTTCTTTCACACTAATAGGTTAATTGTGTTCTTCTTTTTCAGTGTCCATTTATACAGAATAAAGACAATCTGTCCATTTGCTCTGAGGGCCTTTCCGTCCACTCATGGTATAAAACCCATACAGGAAATAATAATAATTAAAGAAAAAAGCTCAACAAAAACCTCCAAGCAACTGAGGAATTTCTCTTCTGGGAAGACTTTGTTGGTGGCACATTATACATGTTAGTGTGAATATTGTAAGCATCAGGTTTCGATTCATGCTACTTTTAGCATCCCAAGAATCTCTCTAGTAGCTACCTAAAGCTATGACTTTAGTCCAAACATTAACCTGCTTCAGTGCCAACAGCTGAAATGTATAGCTTTTCCTTCCAACTCCTAAGCTGAGGATCCCCTTGTGCTTCATATCTTTAATGTGTATAAAATTTAAAAATAGCACCTGCATTCTTCAGCTTAATTTAATTCATTCAACAAACACACAAATCAACACTTTATTCATCATAAAGAAAGAGAAAAACTAAAGATTGTATTTATGGTATGACATTGAGGTTCTAATGTCTTTGCTTCAGGTGAGTAATTGGTTTGCCACAGTCAGACTAACCAAAGGGTAACTCTGTGCTTAAAAGAAAATAGTATTTCAATTAGAAGCATAATTTGTAAAGTAAAGTGAATAACACAATAAATTTCCCTAGTTAAGCTTAGTGATAAAATATCTTTGATCATATCTTGGGCTAGAATTATAATCTTATACAATCTTATCATCAATTCATAGGTTGTATTTAGCTCATGCAATTGAGAAATATTACTTCATGGGGAAAAAGGAGTAATACAATGGCCTTGTAACAATTTAAGCAGGACACATTAGAATAGCTATTGTGCAAAGGACAAGCGTCCCCCGTTTGAGCACAGGAGTACGGGCTGTGGAGTAAACAGCACAGCAGAAAAAAATTATTGCACATACAGGCAGACCAATAGAGTGTTTTTGTAAGTACGTGTTCTCATTTTTCAAGATGTTCCATGCAGGTTTTACTTTCTTCCCCTTACCTTCTCTCAGTACTGCAGTAATACTTCCTGTGCCTGTGATCACTACAGTTCCCCCTCCTATCCACCCTGCCTCACCTCTGCAGCCCTTCCTGCAACTCCAGCTCTCTCCTGGGACCTGCACCTTGCCACTGGTGGGACAAACAGCAACCTATGACACAGCAAGGTTGGAATAAAGGGCACTGACTAGACAGGGAGTTTCCACCAATCTGAATGATTGCATTTTAACTGCATTTCCCTTAATAGAAGTAATAGTTTAGGCTCCTACTGAATCAAGTTACCAATTCTCAAACAAGCTACAGGAACTTCAGATGCACTTCAGGACAGACCCTGTCTTCTCTGTTTCTCTTTATGGACAGAAACTGCAATAGGGAAGCATTTTCTCTATCAAATAGGAGAGAGCAAAAAGAAGAAAACAATAAAAGAAGTTGAGAGAAAGGATCAAAAGTTTCGTTTGTTCTTGGATTCGTTTAAGTGTACTTCATATTATGTATCCCAAATTTCACCTTTTATTTGTATCATATTTGTGCTACATACATCTTAAAACCATTTGGGTTATCTGCAGTCTACAGATCTTCATCCTGTGTATCAAGACCAGAAAAATATACACTGAAAGAGGCATACTTTCAGAGAGCTATCCAATTATGGTTTTAAAAATCTGCATTTCTTGGAAGATACAGTGGTCATTAGTAAAGTATTTCATCACCTTTATCCTCACAGTCACATTAATGACTCATTTAGGGTTAGCTTCCATAGATTCAGTTAACCCAAATGACGTTTTTACTTTGTCAGCTAGATTTTTCTTGCTGAGTTATCCAAATATTCATTTGTATGGATAACTGCAGGATGTGATCTTGCAACATTTTAGTGTTCTTTTCAGCTCTGGTCTTTCAATCTCTTTTCTCTCTGTGAAAAAGTCATACTCTCCGCTTCATTCTCTCCACCACAAGGAGTGTTTTTAGAAACATGTATTTCACAAACATTTTCCTTCAGGCTGTTTTCAACTTCTATATCATTATAATGAGTGGCATATTACATTTTTTTATGCCAGGGTTGGCCTGGAAAAGCTGCTTTACATTTGTGAGGGACTGAACAAGAACTCTTCTTCAGTACTCTATTCCTTAGCTAAAGCTAACACAGCCCTTGTGTATTGTCTAGGTTTTGTTATCATTCACAGTGGTCTTCTTGGTATCTAGGAGTGAGATTTTTCAACTGGTTCATGTCTACATGAACAGCAGTGTTTAACTGGAGAGATTATCACTGGACCAAGTTAAGGATGGTATCCCAGGTTATACAGACAATAGTACCACCTAGAAATCCCTACATCCTAAAAGTCTCATTTGCAGCACAACAAAATTATTTAATGATATTCAGCTTGAAGACCATTATTTTTCCCCTGAAAAATCTGTTACTCAGCCAATGTTACTGGGCTCCTACATGGTTCATTATTACTGCCTAAGTACAATCCCTTATTATTGTTCTTACTGATACCAACCAAAACAAAAAACAGAACACAACCAAACCAAAATTTAAAAAAAAAAAAAAAAAAAAGGAGAAGAAAAAATAAAGTTTTGTATTCTGATCTTGATTACTCAAGTTCTGACTACATTGTTCCAATGCTTATAATATGTATCATGTGCCAGCAGCAGAAGCTTTCACAAAGAACAGTCACAACATCTATGCACTCATTAGTCTCCTCTCATAAGGAGTACTGGGGTAACACATAAACTGAAACCAGCACAAGAAATTGCTCTTTAGAATGAAGCTGAGCCTTTAATAACAGAGCAGATATTTGAGAACACAGATGATGTCATGAACATGTCTTTGCTCAGTTGAAAGAATCCAAATTATTTCTTCAGTTGTCTGGCTGTAGTCCTTATTTACACAGACTGACTCACAGATGAAGGAATTTGGGGAGGGAGGAATCATTTGAATCATTCGGCCTGGCTGGGCATTATCCACAGATCTACTCACTCTATTTTCCTGAACTCTCATCTCAACTCTATTTACATATTTCTGATGATAACCTCTACTGCCTCCTTGTCTGTCTAGTCTGCTAGAACATTATTCATGCCATTAGGATTTTTCCTACCTCAACATCTAATGTCTGACTAAATCCAGAGTGACCAAGTACATGAGTCAAGTTCTCTATTTTCACTTAGTGTCAAAGCATACACATACAATTACTAGTCTGTTTTAGGACTCCATGCATTTTCAGTGAATTTTTCTTTTGTTTCTAAGAAAGAGTTTTTGAAATTAAAAACTCAGATGCTTTGGTAGGGACATTAAATATCATACATTAAAAATCATCTAGATCCAATTCCCCCTGTTCCACTGGATCAGTTTGCTTTGGCTCCATCCAACCAGGCCTTGAACACTTCCAGGGATAGGGCATCCATAAATTCTCTGGGCACCCAGTTCCAGTGCCTTACCACCCTCACAGTAAAGGGTTTTTAATCTAATATCTGATTAAACTAATCTCAGTTTGGAGCTATTCCTCCTTGTTCTGTCGTGACTTGCCACTGTAAAAAGTCTCTCTCCATGTTTCCTTTAGGTTCCCTTCAGACACTGAAAGGCTGCAATTAAGTCACCTCAAAGACTTCTCTTTTCCAGGCTGAACAGTCTGAAATTCCTCAGCCTTTCTTCACAGGAGAGGTGCTCCGATATTCTGAATGCCTCTCCTCTGGATTTACATGTCATTTCTGTGCTAGGAGCCCAGAGCTGATGCAGCACTGCAGGTGGGGTCTCAGCAGAGCAGGGCAGAGGGGCAGAATCCCCTCCCTGGCCCTGCTGCCCATGCTGCTCTGGATGCAGCCCAGGACACGTGTGGCTCTCTGGGCTGGGAGTGCCCATGGCTGGGTCAGGTCCAGCCTCTCACCCACCAGCACCCCCAAGCCCTTCCCAGCAGGGCTGCTCTGATCTGTTCATGCCCAGCCTGTGCTGAGACTGGGGGCTTCCCCTACCCAGGTGGAGAGCCTTGTACATGGCCTTGTTAAAACACAGGAAAATCCCACAGATTCACTTCATGAGCTTGTCCAGGTCCTTCTGGATGGCATCCCATCCTTCAGGGGAGTTGATTGCACATCAGCTTGGTGTTATCTGGCAGTGCACTCAATCCCTTTCTTTATGTCATAAATGAAAATATTAAATAACACTGGTCCCAGTATGGATCCCTGAGGGACACCACTTGTCCCTGATGTCCATCAGGACTCTGAGCCATTGCCCACAATCCTCTGTTTGACCAGACCAACCACTTTCTTATCCACCTAGCAGTCCACTTATGAAATCACTCTCTCTGTTTTAAGGGAGAAGGATGTTGTGGGGGACCATGTCAAAGGGTTCATAGAAGTCCAAATAAATGACATCTGAAGCCCTTTCCTTTCCCTCTGATGCAGTCACCTCACCTTAGGCCACTGGGTTGATCAGGCAGGAATTGCCCTTGGTGCAGCTGTGCTGGCTGTCCCAAATCACCTCCCTGTGCCTTAGCACAGCTTCTAGAAGGATCTGTTCCATGATCTTCCCAGGCACAGGTGGGAGACTGACAGATAAGCAGTTCCCTTAGACAAAGAAAACCTTCAGTAGACAACAAAATAGCATTTGATTGGCAAACTATGATTTCTGTGGTAAATATATCAATGTCTATTCCCAGTGACATAACTTTACAATGGTGAGTGAGACTGGAGTGGATGTCCCTTGTTGTGTTTCAGCATAAGGAAATGTGATGATGCATACTTTTAAACCTTCAATCATTTAGTAATAGTGGGGATTTTGTTTGGCTTGTGTTTGTGGGCTGGTTTTGGGTTGTTTTAGATTTTTTGAGATTTTTTGGTTGGTTTGGTTTTGGATTGCTGGTATTGTTTTATTTTGTTGGATTTTTAAAATTTTACCAAAGCACACAATCTGAAAGTATAAAACCCCCTATTTCTTCATCCTTCTTAGCCTTGGTTGTCCCAACTCTTGGTTCTTGGATCAAACACAGGTGCTACCTGCAAGCCCTGAAAAAGTGAAAAGTGACTGCAGTTGAAGTCCAGCATTGACTGTTCAGAATTGACTGCAAGGTTTAAAGTCTCATTTTTTACACTGCAATCCTCATATAAAGTAATATTTTGTTCCTGATTGCTTTATGAGTGTGGCTAAATTTGTGCTATTAGGGGTTTTATCCAGGTAGTTTTAATGTGTTACAATAATAAATTGTGAATCCCACTGTGAGAAGCAAAGATATACTGAACCTGCAGCTGACTGCTGGTGAGTAGTGCCTATCCTTTATGGCAAACAGCTTACAGCTGGAATCAGGACAACATGACTCACTGAAGTAAGGGTCCATAGTCAGCACCCCTAAACAGGATCCTCTACAAACCAAGGGCACACTCAGGAGACAATTCATCTTCTGTAAAAGAGCTGGAAAACTCTACCTGTGAGATTCAAATAAGTTGTAATTTTTATGTATTCAAAGATCAAAAGGCCCATATATTAAACATTAGAACCTCAAATATATTACAACAGTAATTTGAAGATCAAGTAGTTAGGATGTAATTTTCTAGAGAATTAAATAATTACTTATTCCAATGTTAATTCAGAAGAGACCTCAAGCTCAGATACAGGATTTTCTAAAGGTTAAAGAAAAATGCCAGTGGAAATCAAAGTCATAGCAGACCATAGATTAAAGGACAGCAACTGCAGAGAACTGCAGATCTCCAAGATGATCTTAATAGATTAGTCCAGACCTAAAGGCATACATAGAAAAGAGCTTATAGGAAATGCTAATTAAGTTAATTTAGAAAACTCATAGAGCTGGGAAAAATCTTATTAAAAAAAAAAAAAAAGACATAAAAGCATGACTGAAGCAGTCATTGAGCTATAATTCAAATATCGTGAATGGGCAGTAATGCCTAGCAAAGGCATGAGATCCTGCATATCACACAAACTACTTTCTATAATGACTGTCTATAAACTCAAAGCATGGAACAAGCAGTTCAAGGAAAGTACTGACATCCCACAAGCGGCACTATGTAGACACAGGTTGCTTAACTGAGCTTTTCCAGTCTTCAGTGTTTTCCAGTTTGCATTATCCAAACTCTGTGAGTTCTTCACAAAGCTTAGAAAAAGCAATTTGCCATTTTCTAGGGATTTGCCTGAAATCTGCACTGTAACTTAGTCTCATCTATGCATTTGTGCTGATAATTTTGAGAAATTTTAAGTACATACCTGTTCCTTACATTACTATGCAGGGTGTAAGGTTATACAGCAACAAATAAAAACAAAGTGCCTGTTACCTCATAGTCAACCCTGCAAAATTATGCCCAAAGCATGCACGGGTTTTAGCATAATACACAAAAGCAAGAAAGGTATACAGCAAGGTGCAGATTTTCATGCAAGAGCTATATACCCCAGTAACTGACCCTGTGCGGCATCTGGGAAGCCTAGCTGCACCCCAAGGACACCTCAGCAGTCCCCAGAGCTACCACTCAGGCACGGGGATGAGGTGACAGGGCCGTGGGAGGGGACACAGCCTGTGCACTGCCTCAGCCTGTGATTACAGGCTTGATTGCAGCCTTGCCAGCAACACAGAGGAGCACTGGCCTCCCTGAAGTGAATCACACATCCAAAACACCCAACTTCTATTTTCTGCTGTTTGGATGGTTTTGTCTTTTAAAAAAAGACAAAACCAATTTTTTTCAAAAAAAATCAAATCTCAAATGAGACCTGTGTCCTCTAAAATGATGAGAAGACCCGGGACACTCCAGAACAGCATAGCTTGTCTCAGCTGCAGTGGGGAGGCTGCAGGACCCTGCCTCTCTCAGCCTCCTCTCTCAACCGTGCTTCCCAGCAGGAGCCTCAATATAGCCTTCAAGTCCAGGCTGGGTGAAATTCCTGCTGTGTGGGTGGGTAAATGAATGATCTCTTCACACAGCAAACTCTAAAATATGGGCTAACTATAGTCAGGTACATTTTGGTTTAAAACAACCACTGATAGGAGAATAGAAAAGGCTAGTTCAGAAAGGATGGTCTCTTTTGTGTTTCAGTCCTGTGTGCTGAACATGTTCTGAACACAGCTGCTGTATCTCATGCTGCAACCAGGCTGGTCAGAAAAACTGCAGAAAAAACAGTTAGGCAAAGCCAGCTAACCCAAACAAATTTTTCACAAGAATAAGCAGGTCTGACTAAACATGCATGTGGAAACTCCTATTATTCCAGTTCTATATACACTGTTTCCATATCCTCATGCAGCATTTTTCTATAAAACTATCATCTATAAAATTATTATACATTTAAATAAGAATACGAAACAAAATTTTAAAACTTTAAAAACATTTCAATTTACTGAATTTCAAATGTTTTGTTTAAGCTTCAGGTACAGCTGTTTGGCAAAAGCATATATCTGCAATGATCTGATATAGACTATAAGAGGTTTTGTACTGAACTGTTTGTGTAAGGAACATGTACTCTTGGTTTCTAGGTTACATTTCCATGTCATACCTAATCATATTGGCTAAACTGCATAAGGTCTGTCACCTCAGCCACAAATTGTGAGCAGGCTAATCATAGCTACTGTGCTGCTGTAAGTTATGTCTGGCAGAGAACATGAGTAAGATGACAGCTCTGGTCTGGAAAGTCAACAGGAGAGATCAAAGAGCAGACAGACTGCTCCATTCCTGACTTAAGTACAGGGCCTTATCCTGACAGAGGTGTGGACTGATACACCAGTTTAACCACTGACTACATCTGGCAAAGATGGAGATGTGAGAAGCATACCCTGAGCTAGATCTCGCTGCCCAAATCTAGTTTCCAGGAGGAGTCCTCTGAAGCTGGGGCTCTGCTGTGCCCAGACTCCTAGTATTTTTTTCCATGTGTGCAAACTCTGCTAAGGAAAAACAAATGTTAGGATCCCTGAGCTTGGCAAGATTGTTTTGGCTTAAGAATTGCAAAATAGATTAAATATTAGGTGCTACAGAAATCACAACCAAGCACTGAAGAAGTAAGTATTCACTACCTTTGTATGATGCTAATTTATCCTACCTGAAATGGACACCACCAAAAACCTTTTAGAAAAACCTTTAAAGGGTGCTGTGCTGATGAGAAAACTAATTTCGCATTAAAAAAAAAGAATGCAGTGCTGCATGCCACTCTTACATCACACCTCTCTTCAATTCTGACACTTCGATCTGAACCTGCAGTTTTTATTTCTCTTTTTAGTTGTGGGACAGAGCTCATGATACATGAAGGCTTGTTAGACTTTTGACAGACATATGGGAAATACTCAGCCCCTAGAACCTATAGGTGTACTACAAAGTTCAGAGTGATTTTCTAAAGTTCTAGAGAAGGTAAAATAAATGCATTGCACATGCTGGAGAAGTCAAGTTTTGGGGTTAGATTTCAATTGCAATATCATCCTATAAAACACACTAGTTGTAACTAGTCTTTATCAACCTATCTTAACTTTAATGAATATCTCATCAAATATCTACTGATCAATTCCATACATGTATGTAGTAAACTACTGGCTTGTACTTCTTGTGACAGCTTAGAGATACTAAATTAAGTTAAACAAAATATGTTTGCAAAGCTAGCCAGAATACAAAAATAAGGCCTTACCCCATGAACAGCTGCATACAGGTCTCAGCTCAAGAGTTATGTGCCATCTAAGTCTTGCTTTCAGCCACCCCTTCCCTTCTTATGGGAAAATCTGAGGCGCAGTTGGGACAAATATTCTGGGATCATAGTCAGTTTTTCACAGGGACAAGGATAATGTCTCATTTAACATAAACGGTACAGTTGTGCAGCCATCAAACTGCAAACGGCTGTTTTGTTCAGCCAAGGGTGCACCAGCATCTGTGCTCACTACTGTGTTTAGTATGCCCTGACCTCAGCTGTCCTGTGGCATCCCTATGCACAACAGGAGACTGCCAGACATGATCATTCTATGATCTTCTTCCTTGTGTCTTCCTAGGAAGAACGCCCTTCCTTCTTTTCCTCTGGTTCTCCTCACCTGGCCGCTTGTTACCTGTCACTCCGGCATAGCCTCTCTCCAGTCACATTGGGCAGAATATGGCTAAGACAAAAGCATGTGTTTGTGCTTCTGTGCTCCTATTCACAGGTTAAACCCTCAGAAAAAGGTACCCTATTAGCAAATCTGTGAGTAACTGTTCACCCTCAAACTCAGGAAAAACCCTTTTAATTAGCATGCCATTTTACTCCTTGATGCAAAATATATTAAATAAAGATGTCTTGGTGCAGCTTGGTTTTTTCCATATTTAAAGGATTAAACACGGGGAAGATGGATGACCAAATTAAGCCTTCCTAAATAAATCTGTGCTTAAGTAATCTTCAGAGAGACAGCAAAATGTAGGCAGAAGATGATAATGTGGGCTCGCAGCATCCCCTATACTGCCCCCAACTCAAGCACAGACTATCCTTCCTGAGAATTATGTGGTTCTGTGCATACTTTAAACCTCCCACACAAGGAGTCCTAAATCACTCTTTTCTTTCTAAGTGAAACACTAAAGAATACGGCCACTCGATATTTGTCATATTCTTTGAGGGTTTTGATGACTACGACATTGTTCAAAGCCATTACAATCCCATCACCAGATGGCAGATGGTCACATAGCACAACCAACACAGAAACACTTACACTGGAAGGATTGATTAAGTCTCTGTGGTGAACAATGACGCTTGGGAAATTTTCTGGTGTATCATCTGCAGCTACAGTTCTCAACAAGCAATACTTCTATTGTCGAAAAAAGAGCACACATGCTCTTACAGTCATGTTATCTAGTCTTGAGTGCTGAGGGGGATACAGACAAGAGCTTTTTCTCATTCTTTTGGAAATACTGTTTAATTCAGAAGTGGGGTTTTTTGGGTGTTTCAAAGTCACATACTCTCTTAGTGAAACTTTCTGTGCCTGAGAGAAATATATTAGCCTAGACAATAACAAACCCCATATTATGTTTGAATGGTTACTATTTGTCATGCATTTTACTTGCAGTAATATGACCTTCTGCCATAAAGGCTGTACATCAGAGTAGTGCATTTAATCAATTAAACATAATAAGATCTCAGATCTCCTGTAGCATGTTTTTCCTTGGTCATTAGCTGAATTTGAGCAGTTTGTCCGAGACAGCATAATTGAATATTGAAAGCACAAGTTCAAAACTCAGAATCTTTTCAACCCTAGCCTTGCAAACAAAATATTATTGGACACTGAGAAAGTCACTTAGTATCAAATTCAACCAGAGACATAAATACCTTAACAATTACAAAGCTAAGTTTTGGATTTTTTGTGTTGCATGCAGGGCACAGGGAAAAAAAGTGAGCCAAAGGAAGCTACTGCCATCATATTTTCCATCAGACTCATACACAAATATGATTGGTATTTCCCAAAAATGCCAGCTTCATTGAGCCCTCAAGGAACAGACACAAAGACAACTATTTTATGACCTGACTGGGAGTCAAGAATGAAAACTCTGCTGAGTCACTCAGCTCTGTCAACACCAAATATTTGCACACATCGTCACCCAGAAATGCAGGTGCCCATGGGACGTCAACTCAAAAAACTGCATGCTTATGGACCTGCCCAAACCCAGTAGTTCAACAAGGAACTTCACAACTCTCTGGTGCCAGCGGGGATGTGGGGTTTCTTCTTCTGGTTCTGACTGTCTCTGTAACAAATAAAGGCCTGTCCTCTAACAATGGTCTGTGCCCTCTGAGTAAATGCTCACAGGTGTACTGACAGGTGACACAGCATTTCCAATCCATAAAAGAGAAGCAACTCCCACCCTACCTTTTCCTCCATTACTGTACTTAAATTTGACATTTCAGGAGTCAGGCTTAGGAGTTAACTCTCTGGTTATTGAATTACCCAGTGACAGACTGAAGATAAATCCAGTCCTGTGAATGGAGTACTGATTATTGCTACATTAAAATTGAAGAAGTTATGTATAAATTAAACTGCACATATTTTCCACATAAAGAAATGGTGAGAGGCATACAAAACCCCAAAACTTTCACACAGTGACTAGTTTAGACAAATAACAAAAGACTAAAATATACTTAGACAAAGTAATACAAGAATAGAATAACCTCACTGTTTTCCCAACTACAAGCAACTACCCAGTTGTTTCTCCCTGAAGTAAAAATTCCTATTTTTATAACAAATTCATGCCTATATTTCCTTTCACCTGAGCTAAAAATGCCCCTGGACCCAAAAATGAGGTGAAGATATGAGACTTCAAATTAATAAACATCTCCCTCAATTTAGAAGGGATGCAGCACTTGCAGAAAATAGTTTGCACAGAGCTTTTAACAGGGGATTTTATGTTTACATGTAGAGAGAAAACATCTGAACAAAGTAGAGTAATTAAAAACTCTGTTACAATCGTCAACTTATAAAAGGTGACCCTGAAAAAGTCCTAAACTAAACCTTTGGGAGCCTATAACCATCTACCCCACAGACACACACTTCCAAAAGGCATATACATTAAAGAATGAAATGATACATGAAAAATGACAATTTACAACCAATCCATCAGAAATGTTAGAAGACATGAAAATTACTTATAAATTAATATTTTTTTCTAAATTAGTTAATGTTCTAAAAAACCTATTTTTAGGTTTATAGAACAATTAATTATAGAATTTTCTTTATTTGAAGATGTTTATCTCAAGCTTCTAACTTTTATCCTCATTACTGTAGGTTAATTTTCCTTTCAAATGAATATTTCACCTCATCTTAATTTCTGTTTCACATTTTACTTTATTTTTTCTTCTTCCACATTTCTAAGACAGGAAACAAATTTTAAGTCAAAAATGTTCTTGCAAAACAAGACAAAATAAATATCTTGTTACTCATTGCAGCTAATGATCCCTATTATGCACTGGAAAGGAAATGGGACCATCAAGCCCTTACTCTGAGGAGCTGGATGTTTACCCAGTTTTGCAGGAGCTCATGCCTTTTAACAAGGCAAGCCCCCATTCAGTTACCACTAAGAAGTATCAAACCAACTGGTCAGTGAGGGTTGAAGGTTCCCTTTGTAACCCCCCTCTGCAGACTGAGTCAGAATACAAGAATGAGCTTTTTGATGTGCTGTTGACTCACATTATACCTCAGCCTTCCCCACATTAGCCCTTGTTGTAAGCGTTGGCAGCCATCAGAAAAGGGTAAATACTGTTCCGAGACTTCCAGCACTCTAAATCTGATGTTCTAATTACTAAGAAACAAGTTCTAAAAGCTGGCAGCAGCTGCAAATTGATAATCACACCATCAGCTAACAAGGACCAAGAAAAGACGGGAAAGGAAATCCGTCCTGATTATTTTCATCCCAGCTTGGATGGGGGCTCAGTTAGAAGAGCAAGGGACTAGAATAGAAAAGCACTTTTCCTCTTAGCTTTTCCCTTGCCAAAAGACTGAAGCATCAGTAGAGAGATAAGAAGTCACAAGAGCCTGAGTATGGGCATTGTAAGTGCAGTGTCCAGTGAATAGTTACTTTTCTATCATACTCGCAGAAAACTACAGCAAGAAGTGACCTCAAAAAGCTAATGGTTTACAGCAGCCAACATCTCCTTTACCCATCTGTTCCTAGAAAAAGTTATTAGAGACGCTGTAGAAAAGTTGAGATATCTCATCCAGTGACTGTTTTAGGGTCAGATGAATGGCCCCTTTGGAAATGTTTGTGTCGGCATGTGTGTCTCCCTCCACAGAATTTGAAGAGCCTAGAAAACTTCCTGAGGAGAGTCAAATCCCACCATTGGAGTTCAGAAATCAGGGCAAGAACACCTACCAAGTGCTAAATGGCAGACCCCAAATGTTCATGGCAGTTTTCTTCCATATCTGTATAATAAAAGAGCTCTGGCTGCTATCGACTGCACAGAAGAAGTTGCACAGGCAAATAAAAATGCTAAACGTACAAAACAAATTTGAAAGCATACTCCTATTCAGACCGTTTCTAGAAAAGATTTGACTACTAAAGTGATCCAAAAGTACCTTCCAAGATCTCTCACTGTACTTTTTAAATTTGCTTTGGAGAAAGGCCAAAGTGTACACATTTCTGTAGCTTAAAAATACTATCAATATTGTTTCTGCACATGATGTTGTTATTCAGAATATATTTTAAGAGATACATTTTAAGTTCATTTGAAATTTGCCTGATACACTACAAATATATTCAAATTTGAGACAGCATCTGAAACTTAAATAAACTGATAAGAAAAATCTAATATGGTAGGAAAGCCTGTGGATTACTTTCCTATCACACAGAGAAAAAAAACGTCTAGTCCCCCAATGGCTACTACCTTCCAGTAGTAGTTCTGGTAGTTCTGGTACTACCTCTTGTAATACAGAATTCAGTGAACATTAGAGAAAGTGATTCTGTTTTCTTTGTGATTCATTGCTTCAAATCTACTTCTGGCAAGAAAAAAGACATATAGAAAAATGTTACTTTCATAACATTTGAGACACAGGGTGAGTCACAGGCTTCCATGCAGATATCCCTCTATCCCTCACTGAGAACATTAAAGAGAAATCAGGCTTTGGTGCTTCTACATCCCCAGCCACAGAGTTAATTTTGCAAACTTTATTATACTTTCCATTACTGCTGACAGGCTGTACATTATAGTGTGCACTTGAAAACAGAACAAGTTCTGCTTCACTTTAAACAGAAATACATAAGGTTAACTTATCAGGAGTCTGGGCAGGCACAGCACTCAGTCTGACTGGTTACCACACAATTAAGCCCAACAGCTAACTGGCTTCTTGCTAAATCCAGCTTGCTTTCCAGGAACACTAACCATGTTTTATGGAATCTGGGGAAGTGGAAGCCTGTAACTGCTGATGCTCAGAGCCCCGGCTAAAAACAACAGCAGCTGGAGCATCACTGTACCTACAGGACTGTGGGACTGGAGAAAAGCCTGCAGAAATATTCTTGGCAGTCCAAATCTGGAAGTAAGACTCAAAGTGAGATTTTAATAAATCATGTAGATAAAGAGATGTTTCATAATCTAATTACACATAAGAGTATTTTCTGTTGAAGTGATTACTATGGTATCTTCCATTTTTGGCTTCCATAAATATTTTTTTTTCAGTCACTCTTTCTCTTGAAGTTCAAAAGAGAGTTACACAGCTTGTTACCAAGCAATAAAGATTACTTTTGTCAACACTGAAGGAAACTTCTAATTACATGAGTCAATGGAGGTTTACAACTAAATAAACAGTTAGGAAAACTGGAAAAAGTTATAACAGAAGAGATAATGTCTGATGAAAAGTGTAATGCCCAGCCATTTACTCATGCAGATGAAGCATCTATTTACAAAGGAAATAATGATGAAAAGTAAAAGTGATTAGATCCCCTAACATAACCTTTTTTTGGGGGTACATTCCCCAAGGCAGTAGCATTGTATTGAATAGACTTTTAAAAATCTTTTTTGAGAAAGGTATCCCTCCAATGTTTACAAAAAAAAAAAAGCCATATTCTGATCAGAAAAAAAAGTGCCCTTATTGCACACACAAATATATATTTTTCTGCTCTGTAAGCTTTTGATTTTACTGTTATGCTTTTATTGCCCTTGTCAGACCTATGTCCAGTTCTGGGGCCCTCAGCAAAAAAAGATGCTGACCTGTTGAGTGAGTCCAGAAGAGGCAGCTAAGCTGACAGAGCAACGGAGGACCTGACCTACAAGGACAGGCAAGACAGCCAGGACCATTTAGCCTGCAGAAAAGAAGGCTCTAAGGAGACCTTTTAGCACCTTCCAGTATCCAAAGGTAGCCTACTTTTGGAAAGCTGGAGAGGGACATTTACAAGGCACATAGTGATAGGACAAGGGACAGTGACTTCAAATTGAAAGAGAGTAGTTTTAGAGTAGATATTGTAAGAAATTCATTAGTATAAAGGGGGCGAGGCATTGCAACAGGTTGCCCAGAGTGGCTGCAGAGAGGATTCCCCATCCCTGGGAGCATTCAAGATGAGGCAGGATGGGGCTCTGAGATCTCTAACCAGAAGTTCCCAGCCCATGGCAGAGGTTTGAAACCAGATGGTCTTTAAGGTCCCTTCCAACTCAAGTAATTCTATGATTCCATGCTGAACCAATGTTTTTTTGTATCATTAGTTTGGACCTTGAGAACCAGATATGGCATTTAGCTTCAACAAAAAGATTTACTTTAATGGCAGAAATAACTCAAGAAATATTTCTTGACAACTATTTGGTGTTATATTTTGAAATACCAAAATCTTTTTTCCTATAAAGGGAACAGAATAACCATTTCTTTAATTAAAAAAAAGTAAAATCCCTATAGAAAACAGAAATTCCATTATGGAAAATCAGAAACGGAGATTCTAAAAGATTATGTTTCACCATACTAGATATATTCCAATCACTGATGAATTTTATCATATTTATTTTGCTGCCTCTGCATGCTTGAACTAGCATCCATTAGAAGGAACAAGGGTGGCTCCTTCTCTGGCCTATTCATTACTCATTTCCATCAGATATGATTGTAAAACTGCTTCATCTCATCAACCCAAAGACTGCATTGGTTTCTTTGAGGGTTTTAAATTGGAGAAGTTCATTTAGCTTCAGAAAAACCTGAATTTTTGTAATTCATGTCCATTCCTACTTTTCCACTCCTTCTGCTTCTATTTTGCTATTTTCAACAAGAAAAATCACTATCTAGATACAGTAGAGAGTTATAAAATTCTCAATTAAAACAGTCCAAAACATATTTAAGGGCTTAATGTTGCTGGCATATACTATCTACAAATGTGCAAAAGAAAGCAGTCTTACCTGCTGCTGGGGTTTTTTTGCTGCTGGGGAGCAGGAGCAATGTGCTTCAGTTAGTAAGACGCACCACTGGAATTGATCATGCCTAATGCTTTGGGAGGGACCTTTAAAGATCATCTAGTCCACCCCCCTTCCATGAGCACAGACATACCACCGCATCAAGTTCTCAAAAGCCCCATCCAAACTGGCACTGAACACTTCCAGGGATGAGAAAGACAATTCTTCTACGTAAGGAAGATCTTTCGGGAAAAGAAAGTAACCTTTTTTCAAGGTCTGACTCCTCTCAAGATTCACATTATTTTCTCCCTTGTATGTTACCTATTCCTCCATGTCTTTCTGGGTGGGTTTGATTTTTGGTTGGTTTGTTGGTTGTTTTGGTTTGGTTGGTTGGTTGATAGATTTGGTTGGGTTTTTTTCTTTCTTTTTGGAAGATGAAGCAGCTGTACCTAAGAGCAAGTACCTCTGCTTTCAGTATTGAATATTAAAGAAGTGAACTATACAACTTGCCATGCCCATTCTTATTTGAAATTTCCTGGATTAATATTAAATGTAATATCTGTCTTCTCATAATTTCAATTTCTCTCTAGCATTTTCTAGCACCAAACATAGTTTTGTTCTACCTCCTCAAACATATACTAAGACTTAGATGTTTACAGAAAGCATTCAGTTGTCTTTGCATTGGTTTCTAACATACTACACAAAGGAAGTGAGTCTTAAGTGTCCAATTACTGGCTCATTAACAAGACATAGGGATGCATACATATCAAAGAATTACCTCACTTTAAAAAATTTATTTAATTCCCTCAATGCAAACTGAGAAAGGTCAAGATGAAAGCTCCTATTTTTATGCAGTACCATCCTTAGCAAAAGTAAATTGTGTAGATACACTACAAAGAGTTCTAGCAGAGATCTACAAATTGTGCCTTTTGTTTTGTCAAGGAAGTCTGGAAATTACTCAGCTCAGAAATAGGTTTTTTTGGACGATTGTGCATAATTAGAGATGGGATTTGTATGAAATGTAGCAAACTATTTCTATATGCAATATTGGTAAGCTACTCTAAGACTTCTCTAAATGAAAAACAAATTTTAAGTATGACCCAAAAAGGCTTCAATGTGCTAGGAGAGACAGATATTCACAGAGAATAATTAGAAGATATATTCTCAAATATCCATATATAGTTCAGAAAATGCACAAATGAAATCAAAACGTCCCCAGACCTAAAATCCCACCCACCTGATTCCCATTTGAATTCTGTTCTCCTGCAGTATCTGGATTAGCTCACCCGTATCAACCAGAAGAAGCAGGGAAATGATTATGCATGCTGAAATCAGTTCTGGATAAAGTGTGCTGATGTGGCCTGAAAAACTTTGAACAGAGAACCATCTCTCAAAGCACCCAGTTCTCTCACTACATTTCTAAGCAGAAACAGAATACCACTGATGCTTATGGATGCAAATATCATGTAAGTCACAGATAAATTAGTTGGAAAGGGAAATGGCAGTGAAGAGTACAAGGAGAGAACTACAATGCATGCTCAATGGATACAGCAAACAACTATAGAAACAGAAAGGGACTGATACAGGGAAGATTACCAAGAAACCATAGTGCAAATTAGGCCCCGTGCTGATCCAGCCACCTCACAGAGTACAGCCTGTACAGAAACTAAACCACCTCGTAGAGAATGCTAAGGCAAAGCTGATAAGGGCCCTGTCCTTCAGATAAATACCATCTCCTGCCATGGTACAGATCAACCTTCTACAAGAACAATGAACAACATATTAGAGATCTGACCCTGAGAATCAACATTTTTAGTCTCTCAAGTCAGGATTTTGCAATTATTCATTCCTATGACAAATCTCACTAAGCTACATATCCTGGATAACTCTCTTATGAGACAATTCTTTCCAGCACATATCAAAAAAATGGTATCTTTGACACAGTTTACAAGTACATCTCAGGATCATTTAGCTTTTCCTTGAACATTTAAAACCTATTACAAACACTTAAAAACTATTTTATTGTTTCAGAGGTGAAAGCATTTTAAAACTATTAGATTTCAACTTCATGTAATAGCTAGGGACAAAACCATGCTTAAAAAGAAGGTATTTAGACAGATGTTCCAATATTTTCAGCAGAACACCACTGCAAGCAAAAGACAATCCAACTTAATATCTGCAGTGACAGATTACAGAAAACACTTATCCCTCCTGAATAACTGAAACACTCTTCTTAATTACAGACTGTAGCCCACACATTTTATTTAATTGAAGCTAACAGCTTGATTTTTTACATTTCTCAGGGAAATTTATTTTACGTCTCTATTTGAGCAAGCATGAGAAGTGTTTTTTTACAGCTACATCATACAGGACTAATAACACAATGTAATGCTTATTGTTTGGTCTCCAGTTTTTCTAAGTATTTGTATTTGCGAGTATTTGTAAGTATTTGCGAGTATTTGCTGTTTAAAGGACACCAGGCTTACCACTTTATTTGATTGATTTAGTAATAGAAAAGCATTAATCTAATGCTCAAAAGCTGAAACTATACAAACAAAAATCAGTAAAAGGGCACATTTTAAAAATGGAATTTTAATTAATCATGCAAATGAGTTATTAGCATAACTACTGATTCCTCCTGCCTGAAGTTTTCAAGATTAAACATCTTTCTATAAGGGATATTTCAATTATTACAAATTACTAGTTCAAAGTTTAACTGCAAAAAATATAAAAGTCCCCATTAGAGGGCTAAATGTTTAACAGACTAAGAGCACCTCAAAATAAAGTCCCTCTCATCAAAAGACGCGACATGTCTCTTTTCTCCTGTGGTCTTCAAAATATGTTATTCATTCAAGAGTCTGCTGTATTGCTTGACATGTGAATCGTGCCTGGATCACAGAGACAGTACTTAGAACTCAGCACATCAGCTGAAGTCTCGATCTCACTAAAAACCCTAGTTTGTGAACCTTTTTCATGTTTCACTGAATGTTAACAGTAACAGGCCTGTTCAAGACATGGTAAAGATTTATAGCCTTCCTTATGCACTTAAAGAGAGTAATAATTTCAAATACTGGAGAAATATAAACATAAAGAGCAATTTCTACCCCCTTCTATACTTTCAGATGGTTATGTTCTTATGCCATCAGATGTTAAAGTGGGGATTTTTAGACCATTGGAGCATAATACACACTCAGCAGTCTGGAAACGTAACTCAGTCTGAATCCTTTAGGAAAAAAAAAGTTAGTCATTAAGGAATACTATTCAACAGTCATGTGTTTGTTAAGTTCAGGCATTTCTCCTTTCTCTCCACTTTGTGGTACAATTGCAGATGTTAATCTTAATGCTGTTGCCAATTTAAATAAGACCTTTAGAAGGGAAGTAGGTATTAGCAAAAAAATGTGCTAAAAGCACTCAGGTTCTCAGTTTATCTGGTTTTAATTTCATGTTGTGTCTTCATTGCAAATTCTCTAGTGCTGTTTATGATCTTGGGAATCTTTGATTACATGTGCCTCTCTGCTGATGTATCCCACCAGAGTAAAATGTCCATTCTTTGGCTTCCTCCACACAGAACTGATCCAGCACTGTATCAGCTAGGTTAGAGATGACTTCTTCTAAGTAGCTGTTCCACTGTTGTGTTTTGGACAGAGAATCCTGGTAACACACTGATGTTTGGGGTTTTTCTAAGTTGTGTTTAGCCCAAGTCTAGGAATTCTTTTTCCTTGTCTCCTGCTCTACCAGTCAGGAGGTGAACAAAAGAAACTGGGAGGGAGCACACCTGGGACAGGTGACCAGAACTGACCGAAAGGATATTCCACACCACAGAACATCATGCCCAGGGTATAAACTGGGGGGAGTTACCTGGAAAGGGCTGGTCTGGGGTCAGCAAGAGGGGTCTGGCAACAGTCCACAGGGGATGAGCAATTGCATTGTGCATCACTTGTTTTTTCCCCTTTTACTATCATTATTATAATTTACCATTATTGCTGTATTTTACTTTATTTTCAATTATTAAACTGTTCTTAACACACAATTTTTGCTTGGATTCTTGTCCCATTCCACTGGGGTGGGGGGAAGGAGAGAGAAGACTGAGCAAGTAGCTCCCCAGTGTTCTATCTCCAGCTGGGCTTAGAATCAGGACAAGACTAAATAGAATTGAAGAATAGAATACTGTAGCAAATAGTTACAAGAAACTTTTTTTTGTTTGGTTGCAGGCATTTCTTTATTTTTATAGCACTTGCCAATTGATATTGTCCAAGATCCCTCTCACAGTGGGGAATCCCCAGCCAAAACAACTTTGCTGATCCATTGTCATGTCATCATGTCTAAAGACTGTCTTCAAGAGGAGAAAACTCACTCAAAAGCAGTCATGAAGTCATGAGACTAAAGAGGAAAAGCTGTTTGAGGATCTAGTCCAGATTATTTCATTAAAATGTTTTAATATAAATAAGCAAAAAAAAAAAAAAGTTAAAATATAGAATGGTCTCAAAAATAGCATAGGGCTACATAAAATGTCACCAGATGGCACTATTAACATAGTCTTCAGGCTCTTCCAAGCATGTGAGCAAGATTTTACTTAGAGATAGTAGATCAAGTTTGGTTTTGTTGTGGTTGTGAGGTACACAAAAGAAGTCCTGGTGAATAGAAGACTCTCATTAGAGTTTGAGGGACAAAACCCCTCCCAGAGAGTCAAGAAGCATCAAGGAGACAGACTATGACTCCTGGGTGCAAATTTTATGTATTGTTTATAGGTCATTCAAAGGAGCTGTGCTCATTCCCTGAGCTTACAAAGGACCACAGATCTCTTTTCTGAACCGTTCCTTCCACTGGGAAGACTGCTGCCTTCAGATGTCAAGTGGTAGCTGCGGCAGCAGGGCTGAACCACCTCGTATGTAGTGCAGTTGTAACGTCATTGTTTCACCCATATGAATAAAACTTCAAAGTTTTATTCTAAATACTTTCCTCCCCTGCCTCCTAGGAGAGACCTTTTTCTATTCACTTGGAATATAAAATTCTAAGAATGACAGAGAAAATTATGAATGCTAAAAATTCATCTATCTTTACCCAAGTTTTGCAGTAATGTCAGGTGTACAGTGGATCCTCCCTTAAAGTGTCATCATCTGGTGCTGCCTAGTGTTTAGCCAATCTAAGTACTTTAAAAGCATGGAAGAGTTTCTAAAAAAATTTATATCCTGTTCTTTGCATCACTTGCACAATTACTTCTAAACAATTCTGTTTATGCAGATGGAAAATTATGGAGCCAACCATATCCAACTGAACGGTCTAATGACAATATTTCAGAGAATTCAAGATTTTTGTCTTAAGCAATGTTCATTCCTGTCTTCATATTTCATAACACTGAGTCACAAACACAGAGAAGGAAAACAGTAATGAAAATCAGCTACTTCTCCTTGCCTCTTACATACCTTTGCATAGTGGAACTCTCAGAAAGATACTACTGAGATATCAAGTTTTGAACATAATGTGGTATACTTTTACATTAATGTAAAATAAATGAAGATGTCCCATATCTCCATGGAACACTAGCACTAGTCTCCTAAAACCATCATGAAGGAATAACAGCTTACCACCTCTGACAGTGGTTGCTCTGCATGCTTCAGGTTTATTACAGAAATCCCAAATCTTCAAAGAATTTGCTGGGGAGTATAATGAGTAACTCTTTGCATTAGAAAGATTCACAGAACTTTGATCACTCTCCCAGGAAGCATCAGGTCACTGTGAACTATATAAGCTGATTGGGGTCAACCATCATCCTTATACATGCAAGCATTGCTGCTGTCAATTGCACAGTCAACCATAGCAAAATATATTCACTAATAACCATTCCTATCTGATGTGCTAACGACGAGTTTAGCTACTTAATTTGTATTGAAGTAATTGTGAGGCTTTTCATCTATCAATGTACTTCCATAGAAAATTAAATCAAGCCATAGTATCTTGATAAAAGAGACTGTAATGATTCACGTGTTAGTGGTTCACTTTGTTGCTGGTTTCATAAGAGAAGCTCAAAACTCATATCTCAAACTAACTAGAAAAAATTCTGTATTTTAAATATCTGCATCAACAGCCATGCACATTTTAAATTAAAAGTCACATTACTTCTATTTTATGAACCTTCTTTTCCATTCCATAGTCAGCCTAGGAGTTTAATTAGAGAGAATGAATCGAACAAATTACATGTTAAAAAACCACTTAGCCACTGTGTTATTCTTCTCCTTCCGTTAAAATGGCCTAGTATTTTTACTTGTTCAGTAATTGTACTTAGAGTATACACACTCTATACATCTCACAGAATACACAGAAATGTGCACAACATTCTAAAATGGATAAGGTACATGACCTGTGGGGCTCCTTCACTCTCCCCTAGGTAGTCACTTAAGCGACTGCAAACCACTGCAGCAAAGCACAATTCTCAGACATCCTGAATAACTGAGGCCAAGGTGGAAGCTACACTTTGCCACAAAACTTAAGAGCCTCTCAAGAAGTTCTTTTCCCTTTCAGGACATTATCTGTCCCAGACAGGCAACCAATTACACAAAGCCACATGTCAATTATTCTTCTCTGATCAAGAACAGTTGATTTAGAAACAGTCCAGAGTAAATAAAATAACCAAGATACACCTGGCCACTTCTGTGCTTCCATAAATTAGTACTCCAGGACCTGAAAGGCAAGACCATGAAGCTGACAGAGTAGCCCAGAACAAACAGGTTACTCCCGCTAGGATACAGCAGAGATTCTCACTGACTGCTCAATTCTAAATCCTGCCCCAGTATTCTGATAAAAATCACTAGTCTTTAGTTTTTTGTTCTAGCTACTGCTTTTTAACCATTTACTCATGGACTGCTTAGGTTTCCAGTCTAGCCCAAATGCAAATTTTTTGCTCAGGCTCCTCTGACTGCTGCTTTGAGCCAATGGATGCCAGATGCTTTTGATAAGGTTTTTGAAAGAGTGAATTTTTTGGCCTCTTTGATCTGGACCATAATTTACTTGATGGTAGCATGCAACTCTACCCTTGATTATTGCCTAGGTCTGGCCATTAGAACTGACCATACCTATTGTCTACAGAAATTTCTCAGACACCCCAGTTATTTTAACTTTAGGGATAACATGAAAGGTACACTACAATTTTATTTTTTTAACCGCAAAATCCACTTTTGTCTTGTCACACCTGTACTCAAAAACACCTGAGTTAATCTTATCTAATCTGAATAAACACTGACTAGAAGCAAAATGATAAAAGTTATTGATGTATCTACTTGGGAATGCATGAAAGAAGATTCTATTTCTTGCTGTATTCTGCTTTCCTCTGTATTCTGACATTTTTTATTAGATGTGTCTGATATCTGTGTAGATCGGCACCACAGCAATGACCTTTGAAGCACAAAATAAAGCCAATTATATTTTAGAAGCATATGGCAGTCAGATTTATAAGGTATGTGGATGTCAGTTTGGTAAAACATAGAGCACAAAAAGAAATAGAGATCACTAACAATGAGAACTGCATCTCATTGCAAACAGAGTTCTTATTAATCATTCAGCTGCAGAAATATATTAGATTTTAGTGCAAAAACACATTCAATGACACATACTCTGACATAACCATAAGAAGGTTTTCATCAATAAGATGGTTTTCAACATGTGGAAACTTCTGGGGCAAATGAGTACAGGCTGCTTATGCCTTTTCTTAAGAACTGAACTTTTATCTTGACACATGTGCCTTATTTTTTTTTCCCTATGAAGCTTAGAACTATTTAATAGTTCACTATTTGTAATGGACAAGTCACTCTGTCGCTAGCAGATGCCCTTCCTTTAGGGTACCACACATCTCACACCACTGCTGCTGAAAGACTTTCCAGCTGAGATAACATAAGGGAAACAAACTGTTCATTTTTAACCTGTTTAAAATAAGACAGCTAAAATCTGAAATTTACAGCCCACCCTTGGGGTGCTCAGTCCCATTTCAAGTCAAGGGCTTTTTAAATTTAGCTGCTGCTCTCTGGAGCCAAGGAATACAGTCTTCAATCAGCATCTCACTGCATGTAGCTATGCATTGCATGGCACGCGGCTTGGAGATTTCAGATTGTTCATTTACCTAACTGTGAATTCCTGTTTGTGAGTCAGAACTGTTCAGCTTGAAAGCCGCTGTAATTAAGCTGACATGCCATTCAGTGACCTTGGCATAATCCTAATGAGATCTAAGTCACAGACAACAATTACTGAAAACATAGAGGTACAGTTCAAACAAAGAAGAAAATACTAACTTTTTCCATGAGCAAGATCAATGTACTTTAAAGCAGAGAAACGTTAACAAAGTGCTTTATCAGCTAAGTCTCTTTAGCCACCACAAAAAGTGGTGGCTGTACCTGGATAGTGCATCTGGCAACAGGATCAGGTAAACAAATTAGTTTAGGAGATTAATTGACTGCAAACTAAGGTCTTTAATAGTGCTTATTTCAACAGACAGACCACAATGCAGACATGCCTTTAAAAAAAGTCAGCAATCAATACTAATCCAGAGTCAGCCAAGCCTTGTAGCTCTTGTTCTACACTGCAGGTGGGGAAAACTCGATTATGCATTTTGCTGTCATTCCCATCACTGGAGTCCTGTTTGAAGTGAGAAAGCTGTTTTCATCTCTCTTTGAGAGGTTATCAGCCCTTGAAACATAGAGGTATTTTCTTCTATTTATAACTAACTTAAAAAGGCATTTTAAAAACATTTGACAGTGTTTACAGAAATGCTAAATGTACCCATGTTTCAGAGTGCTATTATATTGTTGATGACAGGTGTTCAATTAAGGGAAAATATATGCCTAATATCTTAATAAATGAAAGAGCTGTTAAGCAGATACTCCAGAATTAGTATAAAAACCTAAGTATGTTAAGCAATAACAGCCATATTTATTAGAAAAAGTCAAATTACAGGACAGCATATGCTGTTTTGTTACTTGGCTTCATTTAAAATACACAATTCCAACTACCAGTTGAAATTTTGATACAAGTTTAGCCAGATGAGACTCTTGCTTACAGCCACAGCAGAATCAGCTTTAGCTATTTTTACAGGGTGTGGTGATACTTCAGATTGATTTCTGTTCAAATATTTCTGAATCACCCAAATTTCTCAAAAGAAATCCATTATCTATGAAAGGCTTAGTCTTGCAACTTAACTATTTTGTAATGGCTCAAACTTGTGTTACTTTTCAATATACCTCTAGCAATCTAATTTGTGTTCTGCCATGCACATCAGATAGTATAATTCCTCATAACAGATAAGAAAGAAACTTGTGATTTTCCTTAACATGTGGGTATTCTGATACAGCACCACTTAAACCAAAGGGCATCCACACTAAGGCTATCATATTTTTATTACCACAAGCCATGCAGATCATACACTTGTCAAGTAGCCAAGACTGAGATACTTAATTTGCTATTCTAACAGGCAGTAAAGGGAGCCAGCATGTTTTACACAAGAGATATTTTATGGAAAGATATTTATAACAAACAAAAATGGAGCTTTCAGAAAAATGGAATTCTCAAAAACCAAAATGTTTATATATACAATATGAAGCAAAACTAATCAAAACATGTTTGGAACAGTTTCTTTACATAAGAACGCAATTTGGAACTATCTCTGGACTCAGGAAAAACCAGTGAGTAAAAACTTCACATTTCCTAAGATGCATACCCTGGGATATAGCCATATGGGCCATGCATCATACACCTGGATGCTTATCAGGATGCATCTCATTAATTTCCCTAAAATAATGAAACAATAGTATGATAAAATCCACCTGACCTCCTGAATATAGCCAGTAAATTGTTCCAGGTGATAATGACATTTTTCCTAAGAGGCCAGCTTCAAGGACAGTAGGAGGGGCATTTCTCTGCACTCAATGTTTCAAATGCTCAATGCCCCACAGAAAACAGAATAAAAATGTCCTGGGTATCTTTGATGTAAGAGAAGTGATCAAGCTCTTTGCTGCTTTCCTACACTTCCCTCTGTTTTCACACATCAGTTGAAAAGTTCTTATGCATGACCAAACACTTGATTTATTGTAAGGTTCAGGTTTTTTCACCCTAAGGACCAATGTATAAATTTGAGTGATTCCAAGCAACAATTAACTAGGAAAAAGTACTCCCAGTTTTCAACAATTGCTTTTCTTCTATTAGTTATAATAAGCTTCAAAATTTTTCTCACCAAAATATGCAGCTAATCACATACATGAGTCAAAAATGATGCAGACCTTCTTGGCATCCATGTTCACTAACAAGACCAGCTCTTAGGAATCTCTGGCCCAGGAAACCAGGGTAAGGAATTTTGCAAGGAAAACTTTCTCCTGGTCAAAGACAGCTGGGTTAGAGATCACCTAGGTAAAGTGGATACCCACAAGTCCACAGGCCCTAATGGAACGCATCCATGAATGCTGAGAGAGCTGGCAGACACCATTGCGGGGCTGCTCACAATCTTTGAAAGGTTGTAGAAATCAGGAGAGGTGCCTGAGGACTGGAAGAAAGCAAATGTCATTCCAGTCTTCACAGCAAAGGTCACTAGTGGTTTTGCAAAACCATGACAGTGACCAACCATCTTGCCTCCACAATGAAACAACTCTATGGATAGTTGAAGGAAGAGCAGTGGATATTGCCTACCTCAACTTTAGCAAGTATTTCACCACTGTCTCTCACAACATCCTCAAGGATATAGGAAGCGTAAAGTAGGTGAGTGGACAGTGAGGTGGATTGAAAACTGGCTGGACAGCAGATCCCAGAGAGTCATAATGAGAGTCACAGTGTCTGTTCGGAGGTCTGTCTCTAGAGGTGTCTCCAAAGGCTCAAAACTGGCCCAGTTCCATTAATAACTTCAATAAAGGGACAGATGCATGGTTAGTGAGTTCACTCATGACACAAAGCTGGTAGCAGTGGCCCTCAGGGGACTGTGTAGCCCTTCAGAGGGACCTCAACAGGTTGGAGACATGGGCAGAGAACAGCTGTCTGAAATTCAACAATGACAAATGCAGGGTCCTCCACATGGGAATAACCCAGCAGAGGCTGGGGGCTGATCTGCTGGGGAGCAGCTCTGTGGAGAAAGACCTGAATGTCCTGGTGGACAACACACTGTCCATGAGCCAGCAGTGTGTCCTTGTGGCCAAGAAGGCCAATGGGGTGCATTAGGAAGAGCACTGACAGCAGGTCGAGGGAGTGATCCTTTCCCTCTGCTCAGCCCTGGTGAAGCCTTACCTGGAGTGCTGCATCCAGTTCTGGGCTCCTCAGCCCAGGGAAGACATGGGGCTCCTGAAGCAGATCCAGTGGAGGGGAATGAAGATAATTAAGGGACTGGAGCATCTCTTACAAGGAAAGACTGGGGTAGCTGGGCCTGTTTAGCCTTGAGAAGAGATGGATGATAGAAGATCTCATTAACGTGTTTATGTATTTGAAGGGAGAGTGTCAAGAGGATGGACTAATGGGCAGAAACTGATGCACAGTTCTTCTGAACATGAAGAAGCACTTCTTTACTGTGCAGGTGACTGAGCACTGGAACAGATTGCCCAGAGAGGCTGAGGAGTCTCCCTCATGGGGAAATATTCAAGAATGTCTGAACATAGTCCTGTGCCATGTGCTCTGGGATGACCCTGCTTGAGCATACAACCCATTGAGGTTCCTTCCAACCTGACCAGTTCTGTGATTCTGTGAACTACAAGCATTTTAGAGACCAGGCTTACTTAATCCCACAGAGGATGTTATACAAATCTGACAGTTCCTTCTCTTACACAGTTAATAGGTACACTTGAAAACAAAAAAGGTACTAACACTTCACAAGTTACTAACTATTAATTATTGTGTACAAAACAGTAAAAGGGAAATAAACTCCAAAAGGGAAATAAAATGTATTTGTGAACTCAGGAGCTGTAACAGACTACGTCTTCAGAAACTATGATTTACCATGGCTTTGCAGGAGCCAGGAAGATGCAAAGTTCAGGTAATACAATCATTTGAAACTGAATGCCAATAACTGCAAATTAGATCACCTTCTCACACGACAAAATCTTGCACATAATGCTATCAGCAAAGGAAGAAAACTATAATACTTTCTCTAAATTAAGAAGTTGCTCTTCAGGTTTTCATATCAACAAGTCTCAATGACCAAAAGCTGCTAGCAGACCAGTATGACCACAACCAGAAGACAGAACCTCAGAACAGAACATTTTATCTCACCCTGCAGGCAGATCTAGATGAAGATACTAAAGGAAGATAAAGAATTAATTCATAAATGTGCCTGCTCCTTAACAGGGACATATGTGCTTCATTTAGTATTTTAGCTTTCCCAAAATAAATGTGCCTTTTCTAATCTGGTTGAATACTTCACAACTTCCTGTGCAACTTTAAATAAAATCATACATTTAAATTATTTTCTTCCTCTACATTTGTTTTTGAATTGGTGACTGGAGTGGAGAGTGTGACAGCAATAACATAATGTTTTATTGGGATCATGACCTTGAAAAATTTGAACTACTGTGAATGTACAGAATGGATAATTATTTTTCTGTGACTTAAGTCAAAACATTTTTCTTTGTAAAGACTTTAATCAACTTTAAAAGCAAAGGATACCTGTCAGTAAACTAGGTCCCCATTTCATTTAGAGAAACTGCATTTTGCCTACACATTTAACTTCAGAAATAAAGTTACTTCACCTGCAATGTTCAGTTTCTGGGAAACCTACTGGCCAAAGAAACCAAAATACTGTGTAAGTTAATGCAAAGAACCCCAAGTACCATAGAGTTCAAACTATTTAATTCAGCCCCTCTCTTTCCACACAAGGGGATTTTTAAAAGTAGGGTTTGGGTTTGCCTGCTTTTTAAAAAAGCATTTCAGTAGGAATGAAAACTGATGGAATACACAGCATCTTTACCAAGCCCACAGCAATGAGTCAGATTCTAAAGCACCAACAGAATTTTACATGTATCTTCCCTAGAGTCACTCTAGAGGTAAAACAAAATAACTGTGTTTAGATTTCCTCCACCATTTTAGAGATGATATTGTTTTTATGGCTTATCAGTACACGGAGGGAGGCTGTCAGGATCACACTGTACCTATCAGTCTTAAAGAGACAGAAGTGAGCTGACTCTTCCTAAACTCTGAGCTTGCTAGATACAGGCCAGAATAGATCCAAATACCACATATCCAGGATTAGTGCTGTGGCCTGCTTCCTCTACACAGAGTTGTACAAGGACTGAAAATCTTTGCAACTAGTACTAATATGACTGAATCTTGTCTAAAAGGGTTAAAAATTGAGAAAAATAATGCAAATTTCAAGTATGCATAAAACACAAATGCCTCAAATTTGTGTTTTGTCTTCATCACACATGAGGTAAAGTCTGGTAGACTAATTTTCTCCTCTTCCTTGTGACAACATGTCAAAGTTAAACTACTCAACCATGCCTTCCTCTCATCCTCTGGAGAAACAAGTAGCAGGAGAAATACCACATGCAAGCAGCAGGTTATCTAAGAGAACACACCACAGCATGTTTCCAGCCTCTGCCACAAGCAGTCTGTTGCAAAAATATTCAACATCCCTACACTTCTAGACATGCTCTCTGTATTCATACCCAAGACATGACTCCACCATTACATCTGAAACATGCAGCTGCCTCACCCTGCTGCAAGTTTGTTTTTCATTCTCTGAGCCACTAAAGGTTTCAAGCTTCTCAGTTATATCACATACACACTATTAAAGAAAGAAACATTATCTCAAGGTAATGCCAGAGAGATGGATAACCTACTAGTTTTTTCGTCTACTGGGAACAGAAATGGAGCACCATTTTGTCTTACTCTGCTTCCTTTACAAAGATTGTATTTTCACTGGAACAAGTTCTCATTTATCCTTACCAAAGCAGTTAATTTCTATCTTTTGTTCCTCTTTAAATATTCCTAACATCTTAGACAGAAAATTGTATAAGAACTTCACAGCCATGTAACTGTTCAAGGGCTGGATGATCACTGTCCTCCTCCACATAAGAAACATAGAATTCTCCTTATCCAGGTCACTTTAGCCTTCTCTATCTCCCTCAGGTTCAGAGTGTCCAGGTGTACCACTTCCTTGCTGATACCATTTTTGCCTGATGGTAACAGAGGATCTATCACACCAGCAAAATACAATATGAAATAACACAATGTTAACGTTTTAACCTTAATTCAGATGCAAAAGCCATGTTGATGGATTCAGTGACCCATCTCTCCTTTCCTAAAGGAACAAAATAAGGTACTCCACTACTATTGTGTTGATAGAAGTATAAGAATTGAAGTTAGTAAACAGAACCTGCTATGATAAGTTTATTACTTCTGTCTTCTAAGCCTTACAAATACTAGCTAAAAGTTTTCACTGTAGATAGTTGAAGGATGATGGGAGATGAGTGTCCAAAGAGGCCATCACCATTTTTCAAGATCTGTGATGATTCAGACTTAGTATTCAAGATGAGTGTTGCATTCAGTGGTGCCTCAGCACCACTGAATGCAATCAGAACTAGAACCAGCGAACATCTGCCTTTGGAGAAAATGTCATCTCTCACAAATTTGCATCATAGACTTTTGAGAACCTTCCCACAATTAAAGCAGGTCAACAATCCTTCAAACATCTTTCTTTTAATTTGGAGCCAAACTCTCCACTGATTTAGTGAAATGCCACATTCCCCAACCCAGGCTTCACAGAGATTTATTTAACTAACTTTAAGCGCCTGAGTTTGATTGGGGAGGTATTGCATATTTTCAGTTACCGTGCCCACAGGGCTATCAATTATAATGATTCCTACAGTATTTGCTCAGTCTGTATGTCTCCTTGACAACTTATGTGACACCAGACCTGCTTCACTGGTGCGGGCATAAAATCAGCGGCACAACTTAGCAACTCACATTGTTAATTCACATAATGGATTCAGACCATATTTATCCAGTCATTCAAAACTCAAGAGTCCTTGTGACACAGTCAGAGCTGAGCAACCTTGTTTCTCAACAGTGGCTCATTTTTAAAATGTGGTCTCAATAATTTCAGCAGTCTCAACATAAATATTCTCTAATTCAGTTTATGCTTATCCCACTCCTTTAAACAAACAAAGCAGACCTCATGTTCATGCCGTCTACCAACTTACAGATTACCATCAAATACATAAAACAAAGTTTGACAAGTATGTCTGAATCACTTGGAAACTTTAGGGATCACAGGACTGAACCTTTGTCATACCAATTATGTAAAGCCATTGGAAAGAAATCCATGCATTTTTGCAAGCAGGCAAAGCAGGCTTTTCATAGAACAAAGGCAGCCTTGTCTTTTTCTGTTATGTGACAACTCCTAATTAAAATCAATTATTTTTTATTGTTGGCCCAGAGAAGCTTGTTCGCATAGCTGCAACTTCTTAAAACAGAAATCTGAATGTTATTAGGAAAAGACATCCATTGACAGTACAGCAGACCTTGAAGAAAAGTGGTATTGCTTGATGTTAACATCTGATTAACCCTGGAGGCAATTCTGCAAATGTTTAACAGTAAAGACTACAGTAAAGAGCAAAAGAATGTTAATTTTGTTTCAACGTATTTATAGAATTGTACCAAGAATACACATAAAGGTGTGCTGTGACTTTGACTTGAGCTTGTGGCAGTTGATGACCAACAGAAAGCATTCAAAAAGAGAAAAACAAATAGTAGGAAATTATTTACAACTACTCTATTTATCAAGTACACTGTTTCATGGACAGCTGAGTAAGATTACATTTCAACATTTCATGAAGAAACAACATATGAAAAAATTTCTTACCACAGTGACATTTCCCTAAAATGATTCACTTGTGACCTTGAACTCTGCAATTGTGAGTGTTAATTCCCAAGAGCTGAATACTCATGGAATAAATTTGCTGTATATCCGTAAAAACAATGGTAAGAAAATATCAACCCTAAATTGAAACAGTCTTTATTTTACAGGAAAAATAAGCATTCTGAGTGGTATCAGAAAACAATCACCAGGTGGCTATGAAAACATTTAGCAAACCCTGATGCTACAACAGACCACTACAGTTCTAGACACAACAGCATCCTCACTAGCTCCTTTCTGAATTTGCTTTTCTTAAGTAGTCCAGCACTCTACACAGACACAGAACCTTCACAGTGACTAGCTGTAAAAAGACCACCCTGTTTCCATGCACCCTGTTCAGAAAGGTTTGTTGTTATTCAAACCCTGTTAGCCTAAGATGAACAGTAACCATGTTTCTGTGACAGAGCACTCCAATGGCTGCATCTGTAAAACATCCTTGTTCAAGGTGCCTGTTTCAACCACTTACAGGGAGATCCTACTACAATCGTGTCCTGAACAGGGCTTAATCCTTATTCAGTCCAAGTTCTCTAGAAACCTACCCTGCAAGTAGGTATCTGTAAAAGCAAACAAGATTTTAGCATCTGCTAAATGCTACCCCAGCTAATTAGGACTATAATGGCAATAAGACAGAATTGCTTCAGAGGTCAGAGTGAATCAAGGTGAATCTTTTCTTCTCTGTGTTTTGATTACTGTGCTTGAGATTCAGGAGAGACATCATTTGTAGCATTGTGTGTTTTACAAAGGTTTTATTGTAAACTTGGTTATTTTTTTACAAGTCGAAATTATGGTTTGACTCTCGGTTCCCCCCATGTTCCTCCCTCACAATGGTTTGTCCCTGAGTTGTTTGTCCCGTGTTTTCCCGCCAGTGGCCTGTCTGTCAAGGTGACCTATCCCTAGTCCTTCCCTTTATGTCCTTATAAGTTTAACTCCTCCCTCCTGGTGCTGCCCAGGTTCCCTGTCCATCATTGTAACCACCCCCACCACCCCCCCCCCCCCGCTTTGTTTCGAGAACCTTCTATGTCAGTTATCCCGTACTTAAGCTCTGATTTGCCTCCTGAGCCTTTTCCCTCCCCTGTGCAATTCTTATTGGTTCAGTTGCGCCCCTCGCTCCTCCCCTGAGCTTCTTTCATTGGTCCCCTCGTGTCTCCGCCTGTCACGCCCATCCCCTTTATCGGTGCCTTCCCAACGGCCTGGGCCGATAAAGCGCCTTGGTACTCGTATGCGTGTCTGTTCTCTACTGCCTTCGCATCAGAACTTCGTAGTCCCGCTCTCGCCTGCGCCACCCACGCCGCAGACAGAACCACTACCCGGGGTTCTTGGGAAGAACCTGGGAGTGGGGGGATTCGTGGTCTCCTCGGGCCACTCCAGGAGCAGCAAGCCGGCACGCGTCAGCTCCTGCGGCTGTGGGACAAGGTTACAATCACTGCTGTCTACAATTTCCAAAAGGAAGCTGTAATGAAGGAGGGTTGTTCTGGTTTCCCAAGTGCTGGGTAAAGCAGCTGGACTCTGTGATCTTAAAGGCCAACCTAAATGGCTCTGTGATTCCAGACATGCCATAGAAAGCAGTGATATCACTGAATTCAGCATGATTCTGCCTGGACAAATCTCGCTGAAGTCTACAAAACTATTGCTTTGTAATTTAGCCATTAAAACAGTTCTTTCCCTTGAGTCCTTCAAGCATTAAGCCTGTTAACAGTATCTTACACTAAATCTGACTAAGGAAAAAAAGTCAAAGAGTGCCTCAGGATGTACAAATGCTTCAGCATACGTTTGGGTTTGGCTTTCAACATACTTAAACATAAGTACTGCACAGAATATATTTGGTGAAAAAGCTATTCGGCATTTTTCCATTTCCTAACTACTCGTACAAGTAATCCAGTGATTGTTCTATGCAGCTTAATGCTCAGCCCTTGTATTTAAAGCCTACGTTCACAGATAAAGCATAAGACTTAGATGTCTGGGAAGTTTTCCACAGAACACCAGAAGCATTAATTAAACCCCTAATCCTTAGGAAATCAGTGTCAATCACCTGAATAAAACCGACAGTGTGTTTACTTTTAAGTAAAGCTGTATTTCCTTCCTGAAGGAGTAACATTGCAATGGATGTCACAATCTGTTAACTAGTTCCCTCTACTTCTCTCTTCCTTGCTTTAAAACAGAATCGTGTTTTTTAGGAAAAGTCCCTGTCTGTTACTATTGTAACTGCATCATAACTTGCATTTTCTGTTTTCCTGTCAGATACTGTTAGCCTTTTCTATCACTAAATGGAAAGTTTCAAAGTTTATTGACTCTTTCTGATAGAGGTCCAGTCACCAACCAAAGAGGGATGCTGGAAAAGCAAAAGAAAACTAGCAGGGAAGAGCAGAAGTTACCTATAATGATTTCATGACTTGGAGAGTAGTCCAATCTTCACACAAAGATGCTCCAAACCTTCAACAGTAACACTAGCCCCCTTCCCCCCACCCTCTCAGCTTTGAATTCGAGTAATTTTCTAGTTTAAAACCTAAGTTTAAAAAACAAACAAACCCCCAAAATGTGAACCCAAATCCGACCAACCAAAGACCCAACACCAAAATACCCTCCAAATTTCTTGTAGCTGAAATTTACTAGATGTAAATTATGTTTTAGGATTCCTTACTTGATGTATATGAAATTCAAGAGTTCTTCTTTTTTTAAGTTTACCATTTATTTATAGTTTGGTGTAGCAATGAAAAATATCTAAGTTGTATTTCATTAAATTACGCTGCAGGGAAATAAAAATAAATAAAATCTATTTTTATGCCTATCCACAAACAGAGAGAGGTAATAAATTAGAAACCCTTCCATAAGTGTTTCTGCAATCAGGAATGTTCATTTTGATTTTGGGATACTTCACATTCATGTTCTGGATTACAAGGAAACTAAAAATATGTCTGTTTGCAAAATTTCATTCAAGTTCTAAAGTTTTAAATTTTTCAATTGCATAAGTCAAGAGGCAAAAAAAAGCTGTTTCGAATACTTAACATCAAAATCAATTATCAATTAGAAGAAGTTAGATGTTTCATAAACATTTTATTCTCAAACCTAAAACATGGGTTCTCTGGCTACCATTTTTCACTGTCATCATTTACATGTAGAAAGGAGCTTGCTCTGCAATTTTTGATTGCTTAAAGAGATGTTCTGCTATTGAGGCTCAGTACCCTGAGTACCAGAAGCCCTCTTGTCCCCCCTGAACTCAAGTGCAAGTTGTGCATCTTCAGCAGCTGAAGAAAAAGCACCTATCGTTACATTTTGAACTATGAGCACAGTATATATTTCATACTGAAAGGGCAATACTGAAAGACCATTAGTACAAGTGCCGAGAGGCAAAACTCATTAGTTTGGACTAGCTGCCATCTGATGTGATCACATGAGCTTGAGCTGTTTGGAGAGACACACCCAGAATTCATAATTCACTTTTTCTTTGAACAGCTAAGACATCATAACCATGACCAGAAGATCACTAATATTGCACAAACTTGGGAGAGCTGGAGAGAGGTTTAGCTTTATAACAGACAACTAAAACCCAACTTTCTGTATCCATACACCATGATATCGTCTAATTAATCATATGTCCCTGCTTTTTCTGAGTTAGGGAAAGAATCAGCAACAGGCAAGTGTAAATTCAGCTCTTTCTAATTTTCAGCAAATTGCACCATCATTGAATTTCCATTCTTTTGACATTGTTTAAGACAAAGTGCTCAAATGCTACTTCAGCGTACTGAAAAGGTCTTCTCCAATCATATAAGGAAAAACAAATTCAGATTTTTTTATAGGTTCTATTTTATCAATACTTCAGTGCAGTATAGGATTTGATACGGTCTTATCAAGAAACATGGCATATACTGTAATCAAAATATTTGCACATGCCATATATAAGATAACCATATGAAGACACAATGCTAAGGCCTAAAGATAGAAAAAAAATCCCAATCATTTTTACAGAATGCATTTCTGGTTTTAATCAAAATTTCCACATTTTCCAAGGACATGTTCTTCAAACAGCACACATACATCCATCCAAGCGCACTGATGCTTACCCAAGGAAGTTTGCTTGTGTCTCATTAAAAAAAAAGCATTAAAAAAGTATTTTAAGCTTCATGTTCTTTTTTTCACATACATTCTGGTTTATATTCTTTGCAGATGTGTTGTGGGATAATTTCAGGTATTTAGCAAATGTTAAATGGATGTTGCTTCAAATCTGACAGCAGTACTAGCAATTTTATTGGTTTATATGACATCAAATAGCTGCAGTTAAAAAATGTGGTTATGTAGTACTATCAATACTAAAGGGATTGGACTGTAGCATAGCTCAGAGTTTACAGAAAGCAACAAGAGTGAACTCAGACTCAAAAGGGGAAGCATTTTTAGTGCATCTGAATAAAGCTGTGAAATGTGAGCTTTGAACTTATCTCTAGCATCATGCTGTTGCTGCTTACTTCAGAATAAGTGTGTTAAGTTTAATGTTTGCATAACAGGACAATAAGACTAATTAAATAGCTCTTATTGAAGCTGAACTTAAAAAGTAAAAATGTTCACTATAAAAGAAGGGAACCTGAGTAGAAAATTAGCTCATGGGTAGAGACAAAGAGAACAAAGGTCAGCATTTGCCAATTGCCACTCGGAGGTTTCAACAGCTAAAGGGAATTCAGCCTTTTTCTAATTCAAACAAAATCTGTGGAAGCCTCAAATGCCATTGTGAGATAACTGCTATCAAATGTTACAGATTATATCTCAGCAGCTGTTGTACTTACTACTTGCACTTCAATATGAACTTTTCTTCATATTTTTTCTTTTTGACTTATTCCGACAAAGTATGAACTAATGCACAGATTAATAAATAAATACAACACATTAGAACATGCTATATCTACTTCATATGAAGAAGCTTAGGAGCAGACACAAAATACTTATTATTATTATTATTATTATTATTATTATTATTATTATGTCATGAATAATTTTTTTAGTCACTAAACCAGGTCACTGAAAAGAAGAATGCTTCCCAGGTGATGTAAGTTAGAAGAGAACATGCAAGATGTTTAATGAACAGTAAGGGAGCCCAATGCATTGTTACAACTATTTAAAGACTTGCTATTCCAAACAAATTCTTTAGGTTCATATCTGATTATCCTGATTGTCACATGTTTTTATGTGCTGATATTTGATTATTATTCACCCTTCAACACTTTTTATCTTCCAGAATCAAAGAAGACAGCTCATCCAGAACAAGCAGGAACTAAAGAGTGAAATATCACTCGCAGCTTTAGTTTAAAATCTCCCTAAATTTTTGTTACATAGATGAATCTATATTAACTCAGATGTGGCCAAACAAATGCTGAGGTCACTTGACTCTGTGTATCTAATTTCATGTTATCTCTACTATTATTACAATACAACATAGAAGTAACCTTCACCTTAAATATTACTGAAATCTCATGAATCTTGCTGATGTGAAGCTCACTGTATATCACAGCAGTCCTTGGGGATGCACAGTAGAATGTGTAACAAAACACCTTCAATGCTCAGCAGTACAGAGATAAACAACATTGACAAGTAAATAGATTGACATGACAAGTATATTGCCTAGGACCCACTGCAATTTATGCTCAATGAGAAGATTGTGTCTTGCAAACTGTTGTTCTTGAACCATCAACACATGCAGTGCTTGCACCCAAAGATCAGAGTGTGATGGCAGTACGATGACGGGTGCAACCGCCTGCCTTTGATTGCAGGATGTCCTGATAGGTTACATTAAGATGGCTCTTCCCCGTGACTTACTACTTCTCTCACATTCTTTACAATAAATCTGGTTCATTAATGTAATAGTTGTATTCTTGCCACTTTTCCTTCCCTTTTCCTGCTTGGTCTACTGGACATCCTCTTACTAGACTGCAAAATACAGTGACATAGAGACTATTAGTTTCAGTAATTTCAGAGAAACAGGCATGCTACACCTAGAACCAAAAAATAAATTACAGAAAGATTCTAGATGGACAAAAAAGATTATAAATGGATTGTTTTGATTTTGTACTTTAAAGCATAAATTCTTAGAGGTTTAGTGAAAATTTTCAGATTTCTTTAGTGTAATTATTTTATTAATTTGGAAGTCATTCTTCATTATTATCTTGCCCAAAATATTCGTTCAAATACCTCACTTTAAAATCTCAGTTTGAGACCTTACAGGGCATGGATATGATAGCAAATTTCACTGCTTGGTGAGAAAGGTATGATGTTTGACTGAAGTAAATTTTCTAAATACATCAAGAAAGTATGGCTGCTGGACATTAGAAAGCCAAATATGTTTTTCCAAATTCGCACCATTTGTGAAATGGTAAAGGAATAAAGCATAAAGTTGTTTCATTCAAACCATGCTAAAGAATGCCATTTCTGCTTGCTTATTCTGAGAAAGGGGACATATGTTCCAGATTTACACTCACATTATGAAGGTTATCATATCACCCTCAGTATTTCTACATTTAATTACAATTCTCAGCATGAAAGAAGGGTGGTAAGTACGTGGGCACTGCTTCTGATACACAAACTTCTTGGAGCTATCCAGCAATGCTTGCTTCAGTCCAATAATATTAAACACACTTTAAAATAAACAATCACTCTTCAAGAAGTTGATCTAGACACTTCTTATGTTTTGGTGACACAGCATGACTTGGTGTGCACTTTAGTTTTGGCTTAGTAATCTCAAAAACTTTATCATAGGAAATTCCTTATCCACTCACACATTATTTATCATCAGTGAATGATCTTCAAAGCTAAGAATGCCTCAAGGAGGCTTTATAATCAGGAGGTCATTGTAAGCACCCTTTCTGAACAGGGAGGGCAGGGAGTTTAGTGTGTTACCAACACAGTGTTTTCCCCAGTATTACAGTATCCTTCATCATAATTCTTCTATTATAAAGACCTTGGGTTCTTGGATTTAGTCTTTTTCAGTGCTCTTTCATCATTCCTACCCTCTTTCTTCATCCTGTTGTCTGTTCTTACTCATCCACTGATGGGTGTCTTCATATCTTTAATTACATGTGATATTCCCTTGAAAAAATACTTTCTTGACTCATAGTAATTTTTTTTTCCTTATTCTCTCTCTTCCCATAAAGGTGATGAGAAATCCTTGAGGAAGACTGAATGGTAACCCAGATCCAATATATGCAGAGAACAGAAAAATAATACTATGGAATTTTAAAAAATATTCAGATTCTTTAAATGCAGGATGGAAATCTGGAAAGATAGCCACTCTTTCCTTTGGAAAAACAAAAGTAAAAGAAACAAACTTTTTTTCTTAACTTTACAAGCAAATATCTACATCATGCTGAAAAATTATTCAACAACACATACACTATATAGACTCCAAGCATTAATTTAAATTTCAAAAATTTAAATTTAAAACAAATTTTATATTCATCATAATTTATGCTGCAGACTCAAAACTGAGGTTGCTGTCTGACAATGCTAAATAAGCACTTAGTAAGATTAAGCACATGATCGTCCAAAATACAGACTATATGTAAGGCAATTCAAGAATCTGTATTACAGAGATTATAGATGGTGCACTAGAGCCCAAGCACAAACTGATTACAGCCAGATTATTAACCCATGTGACTACCTATGTGTTAGACTGATTTGCAGTGACCCTAAGAAATTTTTCTTGCTAGAGAAACATGACATCAAAGGTTGAATGCTCACTGCTAGAATCTGTGAAAAGAAAAATTAATATGGGATTTATTCCTAATGTACTAATGGAAACAGGTATGTGGATTTGGGTTTTCGTAGTAGAACAACTGCCTTAAAAAATGCTCAACTCTTCTCAGTTTCTTGTGGTAACATTATGCAAGGTCTTGAAAATTCCTAAAGTCAAAAAGGTGTCACATGACACAAGAATCTCTTAGGATAAATTGTGACATTTATTCTGCAGCACTTTTCCTGCATGTATCCTTCATGCAAATACTTAAGTACTGAATGTGCCTCAGTTTTGCATTATGAAGGTTTACCATGTCACTTGTTGCAGTCTACAATAAAATTTTATAAAGGTAGAAAACACAATCCTATCTGTTGGTACGTACCAAATGGACAGACTAGTCATTTCATTCTCACAGACTAGTTCAAGAAGTACACCATTAAATGGGAGAAGCAAAGGCAGAATTACAACTTCACTGTATTTTCTTAAGTAATAGAGAACCTTTCATTGTTAAGAAAGACAGAACTCAGACTCACTGTGCATTTGTTTGGCTTCTCTCCTGAGTGGACTCTCATGTGAATCAGCAGTTTGTAACGGGCATTAAATGGCTTGAACCTTCGAGGGCACCCTGCCCAGAAGCAGGTAAAGTCTTCTCCCTTCCTCTGGTCTATGTGGATCTTCTCTATGTGCCGCACAAGCTCCTCCTGATGGTCATACAGCTTCCCACAGTCAACCCAGCAACAGCCATGCTTGCCATTGAAATCCTCCAGCTCTCCATCTTCCTCCAGCGGGGTGCCCGGGGCAGGAGACAGTGCCTGCAGCGCGGGGACGTGGCTGGGGAGGCTGTGCGGGTGCTGGCGCTGGTGAGCATGGTATGGCGGGGGTGGCCCTTGAGGAGGAGGCGGTGGCAGCACCAGGGCTGAAAGGGGCATGTCAACAATAGGGCCCGAGAAGTCACCCAGCTGTTCGGTTTTCAGGACGTCCATTGCTTGGCTGTCCATGGGCAGCACACCCTGCTGGATCACCATGTTATTTGTGGCAACCATCTGCAAGCTGGCTTGCTCCAGCTGCTGCAACCGCTGGTACTCACCTCTCCCATTCTCAACATACCCTGGAAAAGTGACACTGCCATTTGCCATGTGGAAGCCTTTCTGGGCAGTTGAAACAGAGCAGTTTTGTGGTATACAGCTTCCTCTCACTCCCAAAAAATGTCCATAGACCTCAGGCTGTGGGGAGACGTTTGCTGGCGATGCCCTGGAGCTGTTGATGTAGGCCACCAGAGAAGTTGGGGACGTACGAATGATTGTATTGAACTCGATCCCAATGCCGTCAGACAGAGGAGATACAGAGAGTGCTCTCTTTTTGGAGCGGGCTGATTGACACCAGACTGAGGACTGGCAAGGACTAGAGTGAGGAGAATTCTTATTTTCCATGCCATATAAGTATGATGGTAATGAGTCACTGGATGTAGATGCTTCAGGCGAAAAATTTATTAAGTCCCCCAGCTCACTGCCATTTTGTAAACCATGGTCAGGAGGAACAGAAGAAAGTGTCCTGTACCTATGTGACCACTCTTGTTCAGCACTCAGAGGGGAGTGACCTTCTGACAAGCTTAATGTTGTAGAGGCCAGAGTCTCACGTGACAAAAGTGACCTGAAATAAAGATATAATAAAGTAAGCAGTTAGACAATTCAGAAGTAGACCTTTTACCTTCCCATGCAGGTTTAAAATTAAGGAAAGGCTACATATGAGAAAAGCTCTCCCTAATACTAGGTGCTCAAGTTTAGCACACTCAGTTAATGTACCAGTAGTTATACAAAGGCAATATACATGTAAAAAGGTCACTTAGGAAGCCAACTTCAAAACTTCAAGATTTTGAAAGAAAGCTACTGTAAAGATTCTTGACCCACCACTGCAGAAATTTTTGCATATCTTTTCATCAGTTGTGGTGCAAATAGGTGTGGACTTCTGAAGACAAAGCATTATGTTCCTGCCTTCTATGAAACCCATAATGATTAAAGTCATCTATTATTTTTGCTTGAAAAAAAACCAGAAAGAAAACTAATCCAAAGAGAATGGATATTCAACCTGTATTACGATGACTTTGTCAATTGTAACACCTACAAATACTTCCCTACTGAAGTTTTATATATCAAGTTTACAAATACAGACAATGTCTGACTTTACAAAATAAACAAAATAAATGAGTAATGTAGGAGAACTGGTTGAAGAGGTTTTCTAGATTCGGTTTAAAGAGGTATCTGCCTCTAAGTCAGTAATCAAAATTTTTCACAAAAGTGTAATCTTGCTGTTACCAAGCATTTTTCAGAGAGATATTAATGGAACTTCTTTATCCTGCAAATATTCTTTGGATAGCTTGAAAACCCTCAATATATAGGCCCTTAAAAGTATTGTTTTCTACAGAAAGGGATTATAAAAGGAAATAAAAAGGGCATCAAGGGCCCTGAGTCATAGCTGTAAATGCTGGCTGAAGGTTAACTGGATTTATTTCTTTGATTCCAGTTCACACCCAGGCAGATTTGGATTTCCTACCAGCTAGTGGTGCTATCAGTATATAAATTTCTATTTTTAAGGAGCTCTTTACAATAGAAAGAACTGGTTATGTATCTAGATAAACCTGACAATCTCCCAGAAGCCTCTACATCTTACGTTTTGAGAATTAATTCTTTGGTTTATTATTTTAACAACACAGTTTTGAAGAAGCACAGAATTTCAATGATGTATCAAGGACACTGGAGGGGAAGCTTGGCACAGCCTGAGAAAGAGAGGAAGTAGTTTGCAGGTGCTGTATCTGTAAGATAGCTCACAAACAGGGAAAACGTAGCTTAAAAGAGCAGCAAGCCTTGCTGTGGTGACCAGTGGGAGAGACAGTTAAACACCCCTTTGCACAAGATTCTTGATCTCTACTGCATGGTTGATCTGCTGTGTCGGAATAAGAAATGTCCTGCTCTGATTCAGTGTCAGGACAGGGCACTGTCATGGACCTTATGTGACTCCATCAGGGTTTAAATGGGACTTGCTAAACAAACTAAAGACAAAAAGCACAATTAGCACGCTGCCTACAATTTGCATTGGGACAAATGAGAAAAATGAGACTGCTCTATCAGGTCAGCCTTGTGTGCCATTTAGATCTAAAGGGATGACTGTGAAAAAGTTGATGCAGGCTGTTGTCAATGGGCTTTATTAAAGCACAGTCCATTATAGGGCGATTAAATCATGCTAGAATGTTGTGACCCCAAATACAGATCCACAGTTTTCAACACAGCAAGACAAGTAAGTAAAGTTTGATTTCTCCATGCTACAATTCACACCTAGAAAATATGAGGAGAGGGTAGGCGTGTTCTGCCAGTTTTTCTTCAAATTTTTATTTTTTCTTTTATGAATAAAGAAAAAGAAACTGTCGGTCAATAAAAAGTCTTACTTTTGTACTCACAAGAGTTTTAAGCCAGATGTATAGGACAACCAGGTGTCATACAAAAAGCTACTATTGCCTAACACTAAAGGGGCATATCCATCAGTGAATCTGAAGAAAAACTGTTTTTTAAAAGTCTCATAATAAGGAAAAAATAAAAAGCTGGCCTAGAATTTCAAGTATACAATAAGTAAGAGCCAGCTATTCTGAAGAAGCTGCAGCACTTCAGCATCTAAATTAAAAAAATAATTTAAAATTCCAGCTCCCCAAAAAATGAAGATTTATTTAAAATTCAGCCAACACCGTGACTAAGTAGTTTTCTAATAGGAGGAAAATAAATACACCTAATATGAAAATGAGGGACCAGATCTATCAGGGTGCCAGAATCTCAGATGGTATTAATTGGTGCATCTGCTTATTGTAAACTAAACTGGCTTGAGTTTGGACCACATCTCTCATTACCATTTACAAGAGATTACTTTTCAATTACATTGCATACTCCCTTTGTGTACAGAGGCCACAATGTCAGAGTATAATCCAGAATCCTGAACATAAACATGGAAGAGTGAAAACTATGTTTTTCTCTCTTTTTATGGTTTTCCATTTACTAGCCAAGAACCCTCTGCTTTTTCCTAGGTCTTTTTCTGACTTTCATCAAAGCAAATGGCATGGATGTAACATGTGGACTATTTCTCCTTTCATCCTCCATAACACTTCCTATACTGAGTACAAAAATCTCGTTTGTGACTATGAAACAGCCTTTATCTATTATAAAAATCCTGTCATACACATCTGGTTTGATGCAACACAACTGAATACTCCAAAACAGGTCTGCAGAAACTCAAAAAATATGGGGAAGGTTTTATCCCCCATGGTCTGAACACCAGAATCTGATGCTATGTGTAGCAAAACTCTCATTTTGCCAAGTGATTTCTTTCTTCCATCAGTAAAAATCAAGAAAATTCACTTCAGCTTTGGTAAATTCAAGAAATAATCTGATTTGGGTTGAGCTGCCAGAACACAGTTCATAGTGCCTGAGAGATAAAATCCAGAGAAGGCACTCTGCCCAGGAAGAACCAGTCAACTTCACTTAGGCAAAAGCAGTTCATAGTTAAAGAAATTTAATCAAAAAAACCCAAAAAAACTCAAAACTGAACAACAAATAACCAACCTCCCCAAAAAACACAAAGAAAAAAACCCCCACACTATTTTGACAATGTGAGTTAGAATCTGACTTCAAACTTTCTTTGCTCTATCAAACAAATTGAGCTAAAAACTGCTGAAATTGACATTGTTTGTATGATAAACTTATTTTATAACATCTTCATTGATAAATCATTAAAAGGTATTCTAGGGACACCACAGCCGTGATTCTGCCAGAGTTTCAACTTGAGTTTGCCCTTAGTGAATGTTTCTTTGAAATAAAATCAAAACTGTATTAACTCAGTGCTGACATGATGCATCCAACCACACATTCAGTGTTTGGAACCACATAGGCACACCTAAAACTTATGTATGTATAACAATTGTATGTATGTAATTATATTTTTCTAGCATCAGTTTTATTTGATCTGAAAGGCATCTATTTGGATTTGTCATGTGTCATCATCTTAGCACTGAATGGTTTTTGCTGACATGTCTACAGAGGAAGCATAATTAATTTTGTAAATTTTCCCAGGGGGCTCAGTCCTCACAACTAAGCTGACAGAAATGTTAAAAATTATTTTAGGAGTAAAGCGAGGTTTTATTCCATTTGCAAAGTACCAATTTTAATTATTTCCTGAATGTCCCTTGGCTTGTAATAAAACACAGTAAATGTAAACCACCAGGACATACCTTCAAAATGCCCAGTGTACTTTCTGTTGTGATTTAGATCACAGATGGTAGATCACAGTAAAGAATAAAGACTCTTATGGTCCTTTGGAAATAAAAACTACATTTCAACTCAATAGGCAATGGGGAATGTAGATTCCAAAATAATACACTAAAATATTTTCTCACTGTATTTTTAACATGCAGGTATGTGCCTAATGTACTTAGAGGGTGGTTCTCAAAAACCTGTTTTCCTCTAATTAATATTTGCTGACAAAACTCAAAGTCATAATCTCTAAACTTACTTAAGCATTTAAAATTAATTAATAAATGTTTATCTGTGGGGTAGTGATATAAAAAGGCAACATTTACAGGAAGTGGTCATTGTTTTCTTTACCTACAAAACAGAACTAGGGAAACAAATTTTCAAGGACACTTGATCTGATTAATTATCAGATGGTAAACAAGCCATTTGAAAGCAAGTGCATTTGATGAGGAGAGAGGAACATGTGCAGAGCATTTATGGGTTTTTTGTCTGTTCTTGATGTTATTTGAAAGACCCAACACGGCACACTTAGCACTACGTAGATGTAACACGTGGACTATTTCTGCTTTCATCCTCCATAACACTTCCTATACCAAGTACGAAAATCGAGCTTGTATTTTGTATTAAATAAAGGCTATAAAACAGCCTTTATTTAATACAAAAGTCCTATCATACACAGATTTTGTGTGGCCAAATTTCACCCATTATTTGAATGATCCAAACATGAAGTATGATTATAGTTGATCTGAATTAAATTGCATGGAATTCAATTTCCCGTGGCATAACAGAGAATGATTCTCTGATTTTAATAAGCAGAAATGTTGTATTGTAATTACAGAAGAATTAAAACCCCCTCCTTTTAAAGTACTAAATATAAAAAGCTAATTTGAGGACCTTGTATCTGATGGAGAAGCACTCAGGCTGGAAGCATCCATAGATCTGTGTAAGCTAGGGCTGATCTGGCTGCATGCTGTTGAAAGCTGATTCACTGAAGATGAAAGAGGTCCCGGCTGTTGAACTGTCATGGGATTGCTGGTGACTATTCCATTGTTGCCACTGCCTTTTCCAATGGACTTGCCCTTGTGTCCATAACCAAAACCTCCTAAAATAAACAAAGCAGGTTAGTATTTATCTCTCACGAGCCCATGATGAGGCACAGAACTCGCATTGTAGCATCCCATGAACTCTGTCATCTAACTCCCGCATTTTTATCACATCACTTTGCAAACTCCAGAAAGTAATGGGAATCTTCAGATGAGGACAAAACAGGGGACCCACACAAGAATTTTGCAAACTTCTCAAAACATAAATAGCAATATTCTACAGGGGAATTAAAAGATTATGCATGTGTAAAACATGTGCTGAAGTACATAAACTAAAGACCAGGCATGACGGAAAAACATCAGAAAAAGTACCAGGTAAAAAGCCCTCAGCTGAAGGACAGCTCTCTATGAAGAAGACAGGAAGGGAGAACCCAAGGAGGCTGCCAGAACAGCACCATGCCGTGAGTCCTACCAAACCCTGCAGCTGCAATCCATTGCAAGCCCTTCCATCATTCCTACCACTACCCATGCATAAAGCAAGGAGACTCTGATGTGCATGCAGACTGCAGCGCTGGCTGAGTAGTTCCACTAGCAGGGCAGAGTTACAGCTGGAACCCAGCATTCCTCAAGCTGGACCCAGCATTCCTCAGAGGTCTAGGTAGAGAAATCTGAGCTGAATCAAACTGAGAAGCATTCTGGACTTTATTTAAAGGCCACAATCTTGCTTTTAATCACTGTTGCCATGACTCAAACTGATAGCTATTACACAGTAGCACAAAAGGTAGCTGGCCACCAGGACATACCTTCAAAATGCCCAGTGTACTTTCTGTTGTGATTTAGATCACATATGGTAGTTTACAAAATTGCCTCCATTAAAACACATTGAGATTAGAAAGTTAAAATGCATGTCATAATATGGAAGTTTTTGGACATTAGAAAATTCTCAGTACAGCTGAAAATTAATAATTAGACAATTCACATTTCTAGCTGCTTCCCTGTTCAGAATACTCTACAAAGCAGGATAGCAACATCAGGACAAACAGTGAAAAGTATTTCTATGTAAACCATTTTCCTAAATTAAATCTGCTTTTGAAGTGGGCATACAACTCACACAACTTTTTCTCCAGGCTCTTCAGATGGGTTGTGGACTGCAAAGAGATGTACATTTAGGCATTAATGGCTCCGCCAGTCAAAGGAAGAAAATCCAAATCCTTCAATTCCCTCCAGATCAAATAGTTTCAAGGACAAACAAGTAAAGAGAATTCCTGATTCTGCACTCAACCCCACTGTGGACACCACAACAAAGCATTTAAGCTCTTGTAGGATTACAGTCTGTTCCCACTACAGATGTTCAATTAAATCAAAAGAAGAAGAGAAGGTATTTGAATTTCTTTCCTGTGAAGCAAGAAAGTACATATTTTGAACTCAATAAAGCTGAATCAATGTGCTTCTCAGCAGTTGATTTTATAATGTTACAGAGAGTTAAGCTAGAACCAGTAGCAAACATTGGGCAAAAAATGTAAATTGCCTCTGATAATAACACGAGTGCTACTCCTCTTAGCAAAAACCTGGATGGGGTGAAATAAATTTACAAGCTCCATTCACACTATAAAAAATACATAATACAACATAATATGGCTATATGTATGTGTGTATCATAAATGTTCAGTTAGCTATTTTTTAGAAAAGTGCCTCTAGTATGAAGAATCAAAGATATTCTGCACCAAATTGTATAAAAGTGTACTATAACAATGGAGGAAACCCAGCTGAGTTTGACACTGAAATAGAGTTGTAATGCTTGGAGAGTGTATGTACATACATATATACATGCATATATATATATATATATATATATATATATATATATATATATGTGTGTGTGTGTGTGTGTGTGTGTATATATGCATGTAGGGAATACTTAATAGGGAATACTTAATAATACATCAACCTACTATTTAGTGTTGAGAAAATGTACCAAATACATACTGATCCTCTCCTGGATGATGCCATTAACACCTTTTACTTAAAGGCCACTTTAAACAAATTTCAGTAGTAACAATAATATCTGCTTTATCATATCAGCAAATCAAGGACTGTGTATTTGTCAGATTTCCATTAGGGAAAGGCCATATGTCATCTCAAATAACAATCTGCAATGATACAGTGAAATTACTATTTACTCATTACTAAATCTGAGTTGCTTGAAGCTTACATGTTGGGAAAAAAACCCCAACAAATCCCTGCAGAAAAACCAGAAAAGGGAGTAGTGCCAAACCAGTGCTGTAAAATACAGAAAGTTGCATCCTTAATGCATCCTGGTTTCCCTTTCAATTACAGAGTCTGCTGTTATTATCTGTGTATAAACAACAGATGAGAAAATCTGCTGTGTTATGGCAAGGATGATGAGAAAAAATGGCCCAGTTGCTAGCCTTTGAAAGGAAAACATAAGAAATTAAGTACTTTGGGGAGATTGTATTACTGGAATGATAAACAAAAGTTATGCAAGACTCTAGTCCTCAGGAACATTTGTTTGGACTTCTCTCTAATGCAAAAACAGAAGCAAAAGATTTTCTTCTTTTTACCATTGACAAGCTGTTATGACAAAAAATTACAATTCTTCCACTGAAAAAAGGCAGAGAAGATTATCATGGAAGAATAAATCATCAGTTCCCACCACTGAAAGAGACTGCAAAGTAAAAGGTTGCTGCTGTGTAAAGCAAAGTCATAACATTTCATCAGCTGATTCATATAGGCATAAATGTGTCAAAAGACCATCATTAATAGCTTGTCCATGCCCTGCAGGTCACTGAACAATATCAATTTGATCTGAATCAGGCAGCAGCTATGTTGAGCTAAGTCTGAGCACAAGATTGGAAGCTTAGGCCAACTTCAAGCCCACTACAAAGGTACAGACCACATCTGATGTAGGATAAAGTTAAACAGGCTAGTTCCAACATGGACCTGGCCTGTCATGAGCCTGCAAGCTGTCAGAACGTGTGCTCAAAAGCTCTGGATAAATGTCAGAATACTATCTCTAGCATCAGCATATGGCATCACATACCCCGAGTGCCAGAGGAGACCTCAGTCCAGGTTTCCTGTATCATTGTCCTGAAGCCTGGAAATGTCAGGGTAGTGTAAGGACAACTAGAAATTCCTCGATGCCTTGAATCCACGTCAGCTGAGATAAACAGGAAACTCTCAGGAGAATACCAGTAGGTTTAAATGACTGTAGATTCTAAGAAAAATATGTAAGCCAATATTTTAAATAAGCAAAAGAAGTAGTTTCTTTTCCTTTATACTAGGATATAGATCAGGAGACAGTCCAATAAAGCCAACAGGACCTAAGGAGGTGGAATCAGTCCTTCAGTAGCTCATTGTAAGAGTTGCAGATAACCAGAGCAGGTGCTTTATGCTAAATAAACATAAAAACATATAAATCAAAACTGCTCCTTATCAACATATAACAGTAATAGTTAACAAGTAGAAACAGTGAAAAAAATTATGGAGATATTTTAATCCATTCACTTCCTCATTCATTAGACTATTTTCCCTGTTTATTCTCTATAGTTGGTTAACAGCTAAGCTTCACTCAACCTTGAAATGCAAAATTATTTCACTGCAATCTTCTGAAGAACATTCAAAGAATGCAGAAAAATACAACTACTTTAGATACACAGAATTTTCTTAATTTATGTAATTCCCTTACTTTTTGGAGAAAGAATGTGATATGAAATCAGTTCCACTTAAAAACCATTCTCTTTTATCAGATATTGACTGAAATCAACCAATTCCTTTGCCGATTTCTTTATGTAAAGAACAATCATTTGTTCATTCATCCAAGTATCTCAGTTTAAAAAAAAAGCTACTTCACCAAACCTTTGAAATTGTAAACTATGCTTTCTATATATAAATCATGGTCAACAAAAACATATAAAAGCAAAACCAGTTTTAATTGTCAGGTGTTCTGAAACATACTACATACATATCAAATACATAACACCAAATCAAATTCAAACATCTCTTTGATTAATAAATTCTATAGTTACTGAACTAATCATTATGAAACAAAGCTACTAAAGTAGCTTTGATCTGAAAACCTCTCTCATTACTGTTAGAGCAACAGCTAGAAATAAAAGAATTATAACAAGGGAGCAAAAGTGAATTTCCCTAGGGGATTTTCTGTGTACACATAATAGAAAATGTATGCGTTAAGAGCCTTGGAAGTGGTTGGTTTTAATGTTTCCCTGGGCTTCCAGTCTTGTTTCTGTGGACTCTCTGATTCACCAAAATGAGGAGAAAAGGGCACAAGCAAAAAAGCACGTTTTAAGACCATAAATACGGAAGAGGACAGAGACCATAAGAATAAGACAGATTGTGTGAATGTATTCTTCACATAGATTAAACTCACCACGGCTGTTTGAAAACACGTTTGGCCTTTTTTCACAACACATTTAATCCTCTGGATGTTGCAGCCCTCAGTTACTACTTACACCTTTACTGTCTGTCACCATATCTGCACCGTCATTAACACCCTATTTGGGGGGGGGGGCGGGGCAGGGGGGCTCCACAGTGGCTGGTAACTCAAAAAACTGAAATGTTTGCATAGAAGACTTGCTTCCCAATGGTAATATCTTAGTCCCTCTCACCTTGAGCCTGCCAAAGTTTTCAGGCTTCCCCTGCAGCAATTTCAGTTATTATTATTAATGACTGCTAGAGAGCTAGCACTTGTCCCTTTGCCCTTAAACTACATGGCCACTTTTGTATTGTTTCCACAGCCACCCAGGAAACTATTGCACAACAACTGTGTAGACAGAGACACCAGCTGCAGGGCAATGGATATCAGATCAGACCCCTGCGAACCTTCTTTAAGTGTGTTAAACTGAAGCTTCAAAGGGGAGCAAATATATTTTTAAAAGGCAGGCTAGGGGGAATATTGTCATTTGCCTCTCTGACCGTATGATCAAATAAAATCTTTGCTGATTTGGAAATCTGGGCTCCATCAAACTGGCATCATACTCTGAGTCCAGATCTTTTTGGAGGACCTTTGAAGTTTCTAGGTGAACTAGACAAAAGCTCAGTCACAAGTTCATTAGGCATGAGCTTTTTTTATTATAGCATGCAAGCTGGAGCTTTTCAGAGTACAAGTAAATTATTAAACTATGACTCAAAAAGTTGCTGAATTATCATTTGTGTTGCAAGTCTTACAAAATATTGTAGTTTCTCAACTACAATACACCACACAGCCACTACATGCTAGCAAACAGTGATTCCTAGCATTTATTATCTTTAAAAACAAAACAAAAAACCCCAAGGATTTGTAGTTAGAGAGAAAATCCTGAAATTAAGATTCTAAAAGCTCACTGTTTTTAACATTATGGTTATGATCATAGCTTATGGTTTCCTTAACATATTCAACAATGACATTTAGTAACAGATTTTCTCCAAATCCTCTGGCAGTGTCCACTCTGAACACCAAGACAGACACACCATTAATCTGACTAGTACTGGATAACCCATGTTCTTCACTGTTTACAGAGACCTGATCTTTACAATCAATAAAAATAATCTCAAGAAAATACACTAAACAGAATTATAAAGTGGCATGGTATTAAGAGACAGTATTGTGTATGCACTTTAAAGATTCTTCATGCTTTGAATCTTGTAAAGGCGGCTTTTTCACTATCAGGGTGCATTTGGTAAATTAACTTGCACTAGTTTCCAATGTTATTTGCAATCTTTGTATGAAGTAATCAAGCATGTACTTTCAGCAACTCTACTGAGACAAAAAAGACTGAAAGCACAATAAAAAACAATGTCTCCCTTCAACTGGAACCAAGGTAAAAAATTATCCAGAACCAACCAGTGAAAACAATACCTCACAGGTGATTAACTTAGCTGGTTTAGAGCAGACAGCAATGATATCACCTACTTCTGTGGAACACTTTAACCACTAAATTTAAACAAATGAAAACAGTGGTCTTGTAATGACTAAACTAAGAATATATTATGAAACAGTCAGCTTCAGGAAACTTCCAGGAAAGTACAAACACAGTAAAACAAAGATTTTCAATTGGATCTACAGGCATCTGTAATATCTCATACTAATTTTGAATCCATTTTGTCTATATCAGGAAGACCTATCACTTAGAAAAAAGTTATTTAGAAAGCTGCTTTGTTTTTTTTTATTTTGCATAAAGAGTAAAACGTTATCAGTTAACTAGTGCACACACAAGTTAATGTTTAACTGAACTAAAATATAAATGTTTTAGCTGGAATGGGTAACTCCCTATTTGTTATCAGTAACATTAGATGACTTCTGCTTTTATCCTTATTAGGCTAATATGGTATGTGCTTTTCTATTGCAGAAAACTTAGAGCTGTACACCTCTGGTTTGTGCTACTACTTTTCCATAGTATTAGTAACCAGTTTCTATTTACACAACTTAGCCTGACAATTAGTTTGTATTTCTGAAATACTAAATACATTGTGCAAGCCTCATAATCAAATAACTGGTACAAATCAAGAGAAATTCTACTAAATGCGCAATATGTCTATATTTTGGTGAATACTAACGGGGAAAAAACCAAAAAAGTTTCCTGTTTTAAGTTTCAGAATTGGCCAGCTTCTTAGAATATCACTACAGTACAGACGATGAGAAAAGTATTATTATAATCAAAATGGAAATTTACAAGTATTTGAATGAACAGAAGATAATTGTATTGGAATTAGAGATAATAAGAGATAATACCTTCCAGCTGCAGTGCCACTGGGCAATTACTGCCTGAATCTGACTTAAATAAACACAGAGCATATATCAGTATGTGTTTGAGAGCACAGACTAAAATTTCACTTACACGTGGCATTACTTATAAAAAAAATTACATTTTTAAAATTTCTTCATATATTGTGAATTATAGGACACAAGTGAAATCAATAGGGAAACACTTTGCCCAGCATTTTAACAGTATTGCAGTCATCTGCAAAATAAATTAATTAATTCAAGCAATTTTGTTAGAATACTTTTTTGTTGATACCATCTGATTGCAATGCAGCCAACTATGGAGGGGCAACAAGAAAACATTTTAGAAAAAATAATTCTCTGTACAAGGTAACACTTCATCTGCCACTACAACTTCTAGCCCTGTTCAACCTTCACTTCACATCTGTGCTTTTCTTCATGTTAGAAATACATTCTTAAAATATTTTCCATTAATTCTTGATTTTCTTTCCCCTCAATTTTAATTAAAACATGCTCAGATAGCTTCTGTTATCTAAATGCTCTTAGTGTTTTTGAAAATACCACATAGGAGCTTTGCTATCTGCAACTCTGGGCACATGTAGTTCCATTACTCTAAAGACCTATTCCACGTATCAAAGTAAATAAGCACAGCAATGTCCCCTCTGTTCAGACATAATTTCTGACTTCTTGCTGTGTTCACTGGACTGTTATCTGTCTTCTTTGTTGCACACTTTATCCATGTGTCTTCTGTCAGCCTGCCTGCATGGCAGTGATGGGAAGAAGACCCTTTCCTTCCTCGGGGCCCCAGGCAAAGGGCAGACCTTCTGCCTCCTTCACTCACTTATACAAGGGGATGCAGCAGAGCACCAAGGATAAGGGGACAGATTCTCAGTGGGTGAAGGCTGCCTTAACTCCAGTGCTCTGTGACAACATTCTCCAAGCAAAGCCTGCCGCCTTCTGTGCACGAGTCCTGAGCAGGGGAGAGAAGAGCAAGAATATTGCTTTCTACCTCCAGCATGGGGCAGCCCTCAGTCTTTGCCACCTAATACGTCAGTGCCAGACTGTGCTGCACGTCATGTTCCAGTAATAGCATGAATTCAGCAAAAAAAGCATGCAATAAAGGTGTTGTTTAATGTTAAACTCTAATACCATGTGAGGCTCCCTTTCTAAATCTCTACATATAATCCAAGGCATTTGACTGCTCTTTCTCAGAAAAACATCTTTCCCCCTCTAAGACACCAAAATGTACAAGACGCAGAAAAAGAAAAATAAAAAAGGGGGGGGGATAAAGCCAACCTGTTTAATAGTGATACCATTTAAAACAGGCAACAAATGCTAACATGGAAAGAACCTCAGAAACTGCAGTATGGAATCAGGAATCTAAGTAGCTTGCAGTCACATTCAGTACGTTTTGTTTCCCAGATAAAGTCAACTGTTCAAGGACACTACTATTTTTCAAACAATATTGTCCCTGAGATTCTGAGCAGCACATTTTTTTCTTTCCTCACACTAAAAACAAGATACTGTTTAAGGTTGTTTCTCCCAAAAGGTAAGAATGTTACCCTAGTTGTCAGTTAACCAGGCAGAAATAACAAGCATGCAGCCCACATAATGTACATATTCTAAGAGGCTTTATACTCAGTTAATTAGTTTAACTATTGCTCTCATGGTTCATTTAAGTCTTTCATGCTTCATTAAATATCAATATATTTTATCACCTCAGAAAAACTACTCAGTAAAAATGCAATTTTATTTTCAAGTGATAATCTTCTTAACTAATATATATATTTCAAGCATGTCTATCAGACACCAGCAAAGTCTGAATTGCTACAGTAGCAGTATCTCCAACCAATATGCAAATTTCTTTCCCCACACACAATGGAAACAAAAATGCTTTTGCTGAAACAAAAGTACTTCATCAAGAAAATTATTTTGACACATCTTATTTTCATCATTTAAAAAGTTCTCACACTGATCTTTTGCTGTTCCACCTTCACAGCAATCAGCTCAAACATACCCTGGATTCAGTAATTGTAACTATCTTGCCAAAAGTCCTCAATTCATAAAGTCAGAAAATCATGTCCTTAAGGAAGCATAAAGACCAGTGAAACTAATAAGTATGTAGAAAGCAAAATCCAAGTGCAATTCATAAAGCAAACTCCTGTGGTTAAGATAACATCTCTCCTACCAGAAAGGTTCGTTTACTTATGCATAGTATGAATTTTCTCAATTCAAGATACAGGAATATGTCTGAGCTATTCGGAAGTACATTTGCTAGACTGTGAAATTAGTCCTTGCAAATCCACCTGCATGATTACCACAAATTCTCTGAAAATTTCTACTACTATCTTCACATGCAATCTGGTTCTATAAAACATACAGCCAGTAAGGTGCATTGCAATAACAGAATGACAGTGGTTCTTATTATTCAAACTGACTTTTAGAGGAGGCCACTATCAGCACCACCATGGTCCAAACAAAACCCTCTACTTGTCTTGCCACCTTAAGTTCTTCGTGTCAATGAGAGGCAAAGCCTGAGAAAATTATACAAACAGACAGAAGTATTTAAAATCTGTATTGGCACTACATGCTTCCACTCCTCTCAAAGCTTTAGACATTTTTCTTTCAATTTTATTGTTTATTCCTTTATTCTTTTCATCAGCCCAAGCCATACTAATTAATCAGAGTTTCCCAGGTCTTTTGTTGTTGTGATCAAAAAGAAAAGACCAAAATGAAAGCTTGTTTCATCTTTTTAAAGTGAGTCCATCTACCTTCCACAAAGCCAGGCTAATAAGAGGGAGGATTAAGACCAATTGAATGGCTTAGGCCCCTAAATACCAGTCCTGCTCCTGCCCTTAGCTGTCATCCTTGCCAAAATTGATTTGCAAAGAATGACGTCTTAACCACAGCTATTACTTTGCAAAGAGGAGGCTGCCGTGTTGGCAGGGTTTGGCAGCCAAAGTTGGCTCCTGACTAAGGTCTGAGGTAAAGACACAGGAAACCACAGTGGTATCCCAATGCAATGGTGTCTGCTAGGGCCATCTGAAGGGCGGAAAGAAGTGCTCACAGACAAAGGCATAAAAAAGGCAAGTGTTTGCGTGCTCTGCTGAGCTGAGTACCTTTGTTCAAGGGTGGAAACCCACACAAATGTCCTGATGGACACTGAAATCATTTCAGGAAGCTGGTCAACCCAACTGTGTATCTCTCCTCCATACCTCTAAAAAATATCAAGTGGTACCTGTCTTCATATTAGTTTGAGAGACAGAATGTGCTATACAGATAAGAGTAAAATATTCAAAATGGATCATGTGATTTTTGAGGACATCATCCTAGTGAATTTCAGTGATGTTAAATTCACAAGTACATAAGTAATTTTTTCCAAACAGAACTTGGCTTTATGAGCTGCTTATGTAATTTTTCAAATTTCTGTCATATGCAAGTATTCATGTATTCTTCATACAATTTAGTGTGTGTTTTTTTAGTATTCTGGTGTGATTTTCTTTAAATTGCAAGGATTTGATTCCCTGCAACTCAAGGACTGCAATTCCCTGAAGTTAAAGTGAATGATATAAATCTCTTACAGTCAGCTGTCATTTTATCCCCAAAAAGCTCAAATTCACACTCTATTCTAAAGTTCATGAAATTCTATGTTAAAAAACATGTTTGCAGTTAAAAGTACTTACAGTGCATACTGCAGGCTAAAAATGCAAAGCAAAGTCCATTCACTTCCAAAACGCTACAGAACACTAAATCAGGTCAACTGAGAAGACTTAAAGTCCTTATAATTGATGAAAAGGCAATAACCAAAACAGTTGTTATAGTACTTTTTTCCTTTATATATCTAGCTTCTCTTCCTCAAGCAACATTCAAGAATCAAGTCTGCATGGGTAGGCTGAGTGAAGAAAGAGTATGTATTTGTAGTCTGGTTTAGCAAGAGTTCTCAGTGAGTGCCCAGATGTTGTCACTTGCTGGCTGAGAGATGCCCACCCAGCTGGTCTCTCCCCCTCTACCCACAACAGAACAGATAGCCCAGGAGAAGAAAAGATGGAAAAAGCTCCTGGGTCAAGATAAGGACAGTTTAATAAAAAAAGGCAAAAACTTCATGCTGAAGTTCATGCTGAAGAGGCAAAGCAAAATAAGAAATGTATTCACTACTTCCCATCAGCAGGCAGGTGTCCAGCCACTTCCTCAGTCTGTGTAGGAGTTGCTCAGTGAGACAAATGCCATCACTACTAATGCCCTTACATCCTTCTCCTTTCTCTCAGCTGTCATGACTGAGCACATCATACAGTATGGAACATCCCTTTGGTCAGCCAGGGTCAGGTGTCTTGGCTGTGTTCCCTCCCAGCCTCTTGCACACCCCCTTCCTAGTGGCCTTTTTTTTGGTAGGGTCATGGAGAGAAAACCTTGACACTGTGCAAACACTGCTTACCAAGAACCAAAACACTGGTGTGTTATCACTGGTTTGTTATCAAGACTGTCTGCTCAAAAATGCAAACCCCAGCACTTTATGGACAGCTACAAAGAAAGTTAACTGCATTCAGACAGATGCAGTATACTTCCTGTAGAAAAACCCAACTAAATGTTAGGAGACTCCTCCAGAAAAGTAAACATACATGAGGAACCAGCTCAGTGAGGTAAGGATGATATGCACTTCCCAGGGAATATCCAGACTTCTGGTATCACTGCAGAATTCAAATTTACTTCTAAAAGCATTATCATTTTGAAATGAGAAATGTTTTCCCATTGTGAGAAAAAGGAAAATTAAACACTGAATAGGTATTAAACACTCAGCTTTCTATGGAAATAATGTAGTTGCAGAATTCACAAGGCTTACATTTTCAGGAAAGAAAGTCATTTGTTGTAAAACCAGGGATGTCTTACATCTTTCAGAAAACAGCAAGAATTCTGAATTTTAATAATTTTTTTCACTCTGAATAATTAAAAGCCAGTTTCTGTTTTCATAACATAAAGGTTGTTGCTCTTTTAATCAGCTGGTATTCTTTTAAAAGGATGTTTCAGCCTAAGAAACTCAAGAAATGAGGAATCCTGAAGGCTCAGCTGAAGATAAGTCTATAGTACTTTTGCTCCTACATATGTATGTATTAGGTGTTGAAACATGCTTATGTGATTAAAAACAATATAATTTTGTTTCATGTGCATTTTTAGTTGTACCCAGCTATAACACCTACTGAGAAACAATAACATCATTGCTGCAACAGCTATTTGTTATGTCAGGCTGATTGTTTTGCATTTCTGCTTATGGAATAAGACTTTTAAAAGACACTACAGGTCTTAAATTAACAACTCAGATATCTGTAAAGTCTGAAGTTTTCATTACTATATTTTGATCTCCTCCATGTTTTCTACTCCTCTAAACCTCTTATGTTTATTACAAAACTTTTAAGCAGACTGCCACCTTGTCTTTCAAACGGCTGCAGCTAAGGGGCAGGAAAAAGCTATCAATATTTCAAAGGTTATCCATGGGCTAAAGAGGGGTGCTTCACTCAACACACTATTCAATCTTGTCCCAGTCTTATTCAACTTGTTTACCAACATCCTTGACAAAGGGATTGAATGAACCTTCAGCAAGTTTGCTGATGATACAAAACCAAGGGGAATGGCTGATAGACTCGAAGGCTGTGCTGCCCTTCCATGGGACCCTAACAGGCTGAGAATTGGGCAAGTTCAACAAAGGCAAGTGTAGGATTCTGCACCTGGAGAGAAACAACCCCAAGTACCAGTAACAGGCTGGGGACAGACCTGCTGGGGAGCAGCTCTGCAGAGATGGACCTGGGTATGTCAGTGACAGTCACAAGCTGACCACGAACTGGCAGCCCCTCTGTGGCCTGGAGAGCCCACCGTGTCCTGGGGGGCACTAGGAAGGGCATGGCCAGCAGGTGCTATCACAGGGAGGTGATCCTGTCCCACTACTCAGCCTTAATGAGGCCTCACTTGGAATGCTTGGCCCAATTCTGGGCTCCTCAGGACAAGAGAGATGCAGAGCTGGTCAGTACAAGACAAACAAGAAGAGGGTGCAGCAGAGGCCACAAAGAGGGCACAAAGATGATGAGGAGGCTGGAGCATCTCTCTTATGAGGAGAGACTCCAGGAGCTGGGTCTCTTTACTCTGGAGAAGACACAGGGGATCTCATCCATACGTATAAATTCTCAAATCAGGTGCCAAGAGGATAGTGCCAGACACTTTTCAGTGGCACACATGACAGGATGAGGAGCAATGGCCATAAACTAAAACACAAGTTCCACCTCAACAAGAGCAATGGAATAGGCTGCCAAGGGAGGTTGTGGAGCCTCCCGCTGTGGAGATATTCAAAACTCAACTGGATGTGTTCCTGTGACAATTGCTCCAAATAACCCTGCCTTGGCAGGGTGTTGGACTAAATTATCTCCCTAAAAGATCCCTTCCAAGCTGGAAAATTCTGTGATTCTGTGTTCCTTGTGATATTAATTTGAAAAAGTACGGTGTAGTTGGCTAAAAGGAAAAACAACCCAACAGCCTGGCCATGTGCAATGATGTAAATACTTGGGAATAGGCTATCTCACATAAGTAAAGGTGTGTCAATTCTTAATTTATGGGACTGGATCACAGCTATAATCAGAATAAACCTGTAAATTTCAATTAAATTATATAAATCTCAATCACCACACCCACATTTTCTATTTTATAGAAATTTTAAAGTCCCTTTACTGGGGGCAGTTTTGTTAGGACTACAACTTGGCCCCTGGTTTCTAGTTTCCAAGTCTTAAAAAATCATTTCTTTCTCTTTGAAATTTTTTGAAAGAAAGAAATCTTAGTCAAGTTATAACATGCTAGGTAATCACGAAGGAAAAAATGAGATTATTATCATTATGTTCAATGTTCAAAGCCCTTACAAAAGATTCCAATATCTAATTTAAGAGATTCATTTTGGAGATCTGTGGGTAAAGAACTATTCAAATCATTCAGTTTGACCATTAATGAACTTATAGGTTAGGATACAGTGAAGGAATTCACAGGAGCAGTCATGTGGAAAGAAACTGCTCACGACTACTATTTGTTCCTGTTTAGCAGCACTTTTCTTTTTTTAGTCCAATCAATGTGGGTTTCTTCTTTCTGGTTTAATATACTACAGAAGCTTTTTAAGTCTCCTCAGAGACTGAGGAATTCACAATCTTTCTTGAACCGGAATCTCTAAAAATGAACATAAAAAGAAATGCAAAATAAAGATCACCAAAAAAATCATTGTTATTTTTTGCACAGAATTCATGTCTTGATGTTTGCTATATGACTGTACAAAAGCAGGCTAATTGCTTGAGCTCTTGAAGGATCATTTTTATTAGTCAGGAATAGGAATATATATTTCTCGTACTCTTAAATACTCCCAATTCTACTTATAAATCAACACCTATAAAAAACAAATTTACTTTTATAAAATTCAACTGTGAGGAAAAAAGTTAAAGATCACTCTAAACATACTCTTCCCCACATTAAAACCATAGGTTGTAAACATATCTTTTGCTAAAAATACAGTTTTGCATGGTTTTTTTTCCTTTTAAGTTTTTGCTGAGTTACTTATTACAGATAAAATGAGTGATAGAAGGTCCTGCATGCCTCAAATGGTGTTAGTGACTTGACATTCATCAACATTTTTTAACCACAGAGCCATCAGTAAATGTACTCATGTGCATTTCCTTTTCACAGTCAAGCCAAGGAGGACTGGCAAGGGTACTGAGAAGACCCTGCTTGTCCTCCACCCCCAGCACCAAGGACACTGTGTTCATGTTTATCAGCTGGTGATACAAGAATACCAAGGGTGTTTCAGCTACCCTCTGCAGTGCAAGAATACAGCTAGATGTTACTGTGATGTCTGAAACAGCAGGGACCTTGCTCAGCCCAGCTCCCAACCTCCAGCTGCTCCTTACGCCTGCACCGCACCAGTCCCCACCTCCACTTCTGTAAACGCAAAGTGAGATTTTCAAAAGTGCCAGCAAACCTTCTAATTCTAATAACCTACACCAATTAAGATCCCAGGATCAAAGTGTAACCACTTCTGAAGGCTTAAAAACAAGCAATACCAGACTAAAACAGCTATTCTCCCATCAGGGCACAGCGACAGGACAACACACACTCCAAGGCTGACCCTACAGTGTTGGTCTAGAAAAAGGCAGAAGTGAAGTAAAAGAGTAATAGTGAAGTAAGAGTAAAGAAAGGAAAGTAAATCAGAACTGCATCTGCCTAGTGCAACCTGTGAACTCTGAGGCACAATACTTCCCAGGTCTCTCCTTCAGCAAGAACAGCTTTGCAAAGCTTCTCAAGTAACCTGAATGTCATTTACACAGATTTGGTCTTCGGTGTTCCACTTGGCTTGTAGCGGGGCAATTAGCAGCATAGTCCCTTTGTCCAGCTGGCAGAATTATACTATGGTTAAGTAAACATGGGGCATGTACACTTTGTTCTCCCTCTTCCTCCCACAGGTATCCCTTCACACACTTTCAGCTCCGACACACAATTTCAATTAGTATCGGTTTTACCAAAAGTCAAAGGCGAAGCAACAAAATCTGCATCAACACCTTACTTTCTTGTGCAAGAAGACTCCAGTCATTCCAGTGGCAAACACTGCACACTGCAGCTATGCCTGTGTGCATATGCTCTGTATGTATGTCTTTCTGTAGTTGTGTATAAACTATGCATTTTTAACACTACAGCATTGTTGCTTATCATGAGTGCTGTCACAGTAGCTCTTCATCACTCTATAAAGAAATTGGAGACAGAGAGGAGATTTGAACACTGCTTCAAAAAGTCTAAAAATAGAAGGCAGCAGTGATGAGGAAATAATTAGAGCACAACAAGGATGGTAGAAGATAGATTGGAAACAAAACCACAATCACAGAGCTGAAAAGCAAAACTCACACTTTTTAGGCCCTCCACCTTATCTGAGTTCACTGCCTCTGTTAAAGGACCACTTGCCCAAAAGTGCTTCGGACATGCACTATCAGTTGTGAGAAATAACAATTACTAACCTTTTCTGAGTCTCTTCTGAATTATCATGCCTGTGATGTGCACTAACTTAGAGTTGATACTCACCATTGCCAGGAATGCATATTTCACATTCAATTAAAGGCTTAAAGCAAAGGATCAACTTCTAAAATTTTGAATCAAACTCAGTAGCAGGTTGAAAATGTTTATCAACATTCATAAACAGGGTCCATTTCAGGCAAAAAGACACATACAGAAGGCAAGTAACAGGTATGGGAGAGGTATGACCACAAGCACTATGCAGATGTTAAGACACTTCTTTAACTTGCAGTTGTACATTTTTGTGCCATAACAGTCACAGATTTTGACAGGATACTGGCATCAACTCAGAGCACCTGGAGCAGGAATTGCTAGTGAAAAGGCAGCAAAACTAGAGTTAAGGAAAAGAAATAGTAGTTTTCCACAAAAGGTAATAGACATGATTGCAATGCAGGTATTTCATTTCATAGGCTGGGGGCTTTTTTATATATGGAGGAAAATACGGCATCATGTCCTACTGCAATATAAAAAAGGAAGCCGATGCGTTTTTTTTGCTTTGGTGGTAAGAGTATTATCACAAACACAGAGCAGTAACCAGCAGCCATTATTTTCTGGTTACAAGTTAGACAGCTACAGTGTATGATTCATTTGTACAAAGGAATAAAGGACATTTGCATCTCACACTTCAAATTTTTGTTACACAAATAACAGCATGTAAAATTAGGATATGTACATATACTGTACATATTATGTAAATTTATAATAAGCAGAAATATTGTAAATAATTAGAATACTCACCAGGAAAATAGATGAGAATAGACTCTAAGAAGAAAACCCTAAACCTTGTACTTCATTAGCATCAGCAACTGACTAATTTGAATGAAGTAATCTGAACTTCAGACTGCACCTTTCATAACCAAGTATGAATGATTGAAAACACTGATGCTGTGTTTGGCAGTTTTAATCAAAACTCAATTGGTTTCCTTTTAACACTATTTTACTATATTAATTTCAACAAAATCTGTTCTATGCAGAATTCCATATTGCAGGATTTAATTGAAATTAAATAAATCAGTTTAAACATTTAGAATCTGATATAAACTTTTCTTTCAGACATTCAACACTTACACAGAAACAGCCAGTATCATCATAGTTTTCTATTATAGTCTATAGAACTCCAGCATTTTCTAATAAAACTTCTATCACTCCTGTACAAATGGTAAAAATAAACATCTCCAGCAACCTTTCATTCAGCGTTTCAATCTCACCTTTTGACAAGGAAAAGTTGTTACAATCTGAAAGAAATCGTTTTTCCAGCTGCACAGGCCTACCACCTCTCTCAGTGGAAGAGGTTAATTTTAAAAATATTTAGATTAAAAAAGAAACTAACGATAGAGACAGGGAGCACTCATGCAGTATTATCTGATAATAAAAATGTAAAAAATTCCTGTTCTCATGGCCAACAGAGGACACAGCTGTGTAGAAAGAACCTCCCTGATTGTATTTTCAGAACTCTCTGAGAGAACACTGGAGCTTATCTTCGCACTCTCAAGGCCCATGGATAGTCATATTTTCTCCTCAGTACAGTTTTCTAGTACCATAGTGATCGATGTTTGCAAGAGTCTTCTACAGAATGCACACAAAGATCCTTTTCCTTTTACTAGGAGGAAGATTTGCACACTGTGGTTTAGGTTTGAAGGCTTCAGCCATTTGTCTGTTGAAGTAAATATTTTTAAAAAATTGTTTTTTCCCCTTAAAAATGATAGTGCACAATTATATGAAAATACACAAGTCTAAATTAGTCTTTTGAATATTAAGACTGAAACTATGAAAACTGACTTACAAACCCCACAGAAGATCTGAATACAATCACAAGCTTAGCTCGATTCAACAGTAGTGTTGGTAGGTAATTATATCTGTATTTGAATTACACTTTGTAATTTCAATCCTGGTTGCCCTATGTATATACTGATGTTTTCATCTCCTGTGGTCCAGATGATGATCCTTTAATTCCATTAACCCTTAACCTCATACAGTGTAATATTTAGGAGGCAAATGGTTTTCAGTATCTGTTTCCCCTGTCAGATAATATTTACGTCTGCCAAAGGCAAAATTTAGAATCAATATCTATTCAGACTTATTTTTCATATTAGACTCTTCACTGGACTTAGGGAGTTTGGTGTTTTCCCACACAAGTGAAAGAGAGAACTTTTGCAAGCCCCAAGTTTCAGTTTCTCCACCTCTCAAAATTACAATTCACTGTACTTAGTCTTTGTACAGCTAGTTTTCCTCTCCCATTACTGCTGTTGACATGTCTGTAAGAAGATGAGCTATCCAATGAACAAAAAAAAAATTCAATATAACTTCTCTACTCGTTCTTCCATCTTGACAGCACAACAAGTGCAGTTAAATAACAATTCACTGCAACAGAAGCAATATTCCCATCACATGAACCCAGTAATTTCAGAGACAAATTTTCATTGCAGAAATTTCCCTGTTCTCTTACGAACACACATGGTACATTCAAAACTAAATGGCTTTTCACAAGGAACTAAGATGTAACCATATTTCACACCAAAGAAGGGAAGTAGTTGAGAAAGCAGATGCAAGATGCCAAAGGTACGGACAAGCAAGAAGTCTATCTAGAAAGCCACTCCTGGTGGTGCAGCAAATCGAGCAAGAATCCCAGTTTAGTTTTAACCAAGTGAAACACACCAGCCTTGCACCTCTCTGGACAAAGAAAAGTCATGGAGCAGCATTAACAAACCCACTGCTGGTGGGCTGGCCAGGGAAGGTACACCATGGCCAACCCATCTTCCATCAGGCTATCTTGAGGTCTCAAGATGAACAGTCTTTCTCTTATATTAATAAAAGTTTTTTAAACATTTCCTTATATTTGAAATTCAACTAAATTTATAGCTACTTGTTTATGCAAATAATTATCCAAGTAGTCCTCTCTTAGTGCCAAAAGCGTCAAAACATTCATAAGAAACAGTGGATTGTGTTAGAAGATATATTTCACTAATTAATTGACATCAATGCTGGGTCAATAGTTTTTTTACAAACAACATTTATTTGTGAATACTGATTGACAGGCCAATTATAGTTTGGTTAGCAGAAACTTGACAGCCAACTGCAGATTTATTAACAAATGTTCAAACAGTAGTATACAACAAATGCAAGTTCAATCTAGGTCAAATATGCTACAACTGAACTCTGAAATAAGCCATTAAAAATGTCTCAGGAGGACAGAGCAAGCATGTTAAAGTGTATGCTATGCAGTTAAGAACTGTATTTAGCTGCCAAAGTGGTATGTCAGCAATGACGATGACTGCCTGTCATATTGTAAATACCAATATACTGCTATTTGAATAAAGCATGAATTACAAATTTACTCTGGGCTCTCTCAAGTGCAATTTTAGTAGGAGTACCTATTTTCTTTTTAACTTCCTAAGTAAAAATCACTTGCCTGCATACAGAGATTACTTTTTCCTTCTTTAAACACGTACTTAGGATATTTCCAAAATGTTCATAGTAAAACTCTTGATAACCCCAAGGCCTTTACACTGGCCAAATCTCATTCAAGTCCCAGAAACAGACAGAATAAGACAAACTATAATGCTTAACTGTAAAGTAAAGGTAACTTTTTTATGCAAAAGGCAGAATATAACACTAGTTGAAAGTACTCAAGCAACATTAATGAAAAGAGACATTCAAGTGAAATAAAGAGAAACATCTTTCATCAAAACCCCAAGATCTGGGAGTACTAAAAAGCAGACAGGCAACTTTTCATTTCTATTTTCCCATCTTTTTCCAGTCAGTACTAAATACTACCTTAACAGAAAAACCTGTACAGTTTCCTATGCTCATACAAAATCATCACTCTTGGTGATGATAATCACAAATTTATTCAGTAACCTGAATAAATTATAATCTTAATAAAACATTATCCAGCCTAAAAACTCCCTCTCTGAAGGGGAACTCAAAACCTTTTTTGGAAACTTTTTTTTTTGGAAATGACATGATAATATTTCTTCTTTCTTGAAGAAAGAAGCATTCCCAACATGCTTTCAAGGTCCTCTATCTCATCTCACAGCTGCTGGGACAGCTTGACCTGAGCAGTATGTTCCTGGTTCCACAGGCTCCTTTTGGAAGGGACAGCACCAAGGTCACCCCTGGAGAAGAGAGGGGCTGGGCAGCTTTTGGCAGCTGGTGGGCCAGTGGAGGAGAGCAGGCTGGAGAGACTGCAGGGTACAACATAGGGCCAGGAGGGGCAGAAGCATGGCTGTGGGGGGACAGAAAGTCACATCTCAGGGGAAAGAGACACAAAGACTTTGCAAAGGACTGGGAAGGACCATGCCTTGCTGCACCCAAACCCCTGCACTGGTGGCCAGCAAGGACTCTATATATGTATAGACCCTAGGGCATTTATGAATAAACATTTTGATTTCTCTTCTTACTGCTTTTACTCTGCTCTTTCTATGTTATCTCTACTTAACATCTAGCTCTAGTCTCTTCTCTAATTATGTTAGCTATCCTATTTTTTGTAACAGCTGAATTTAGAAAAATTGTATAGGGCTTGGCATATCTGTTTTATAAAGGCCAACCAGCATTCTCCACCAGCATTAGCAACTGTTACCTCCACTAGGAACTAAAGAACTGGATCAGATATTGCATTCCATCTCCAAAACCTTATGAGTATTATTTAGTAGAGCTAAACCAGTTAGGGACCACAGACGAAGAAAGAAAATCTGCCAAATTTAATTATTTCCATTTTCAGTATTATCTTTGATCAATAGGAAAAGGAGAGAACATTTTAGGGCAAAAGTGACTTTGAAACTTGCCTTTCCAGTTGACACTTGGCATTTTCAATTCGCCAGCTCCTAATACTTGACAGTGGTTTTTTAGCCATGTTGCAAATTTTAATCTACTAGTGCTATTTAATCTACTAGTTTTAATCTACTGTTTGATATTTCAGTAATTAACTCTTCAAATCTCAATTCTGTAAAGGACTTTTACTAAATACAAGATAGGAATTATCCAAAAAATATTTGTAAAGGCAGAAAGACCTGGGTTCTCCTGCAAATGATAGCAGTTCCTGCAGGGAAACTGCAAGGAAAGTGCATTATCCCTGCTGGAGACCCAAATATAGCTTTTTAGTAGGTAAGAGATTTTAATCTGATGGAGTTTATTTCCCTGCAGATGAGATACAGACTGGACAGCAGTAGCAAAGCACATTTTTTATTTTTATTTTGTTTGATTGATTTTAGGGAAAAAAGGGATAGACACAGACAGGAAGTAAAAATGGAAAAGTATGTGATTACCTGGTCTACCAGGTACTGCATCCATTCACAATTGTTTAAATATATTTTCTTCTTCCTATTCATTTCAATTAAATTTACTAACTTTTAAGGCTTAATTTCCTTAAAAATTGGACAGTACCAAGGTAGAGTCAGACAAAGCAACTTTTTCTGAACACAAAGGAATGCCTTCTGAAAGAAAATAACATTGAACCCTATCAAGCTGCCCTCAAAGCCACAGGAAGCTCTGTAGAACAATTCTAACAATGCAGATAAGTTACATCAATGTGCAAAGAAATCCCTTACTAGAGCCCAAATATGAATTTCTGTGTACACCATTGATTTCAACACGAATTTGCCTGGAGCATGACTCATTATCATTTCAGGGGACTAAATTCATTAGGCTTTTGGACACATTTGCAAGGGGAAAGTGGAGAGGGAAAGCCAAGCTTTCCCACTATGGCACACAGCTACCGTGGGTCAGCCAGGACACCAGCTCTTCTCACTGGCTGAAGTTCAACCACACCAAGCATCAAGAGAAGATTCGTGCCCTGGTGATGTTGCTGGACAAAATGGGCCTGCCATGTGAACACTTCCAGGGAAACCTGTCAGGTAAAAATTCTCTTGGGAGGTTTTCCAAGGGAAATGTTATGCAGCAACTGCTTTGTTGTAATAATTAAAAGCCGGGAAAGGCATGTCTCTTCTACTGACCTCTCAGCTTGGTACAGTCCTCAGCCAAAAAATGTCAGAGTCACTGTTAAGCAGTAAAATCTGAGGAGTTGATGGCCACTGCTCATTAAAGCATAATAATCCACTATAGACAGGCTCTCCTCTCATCATTTGAAACCTCTAACAAAGTGTCATGGTTTAACTTCAGCCAGCAACTAATCCCCACAGAGCCACCAAACTAATAAAAGTGTCAAATGGTTAGACTAAACAGGGAGAGACTTCTTTTAAAAGCCCAGGAAAAACTACTTAAACTACTGATTTTATCAACCATACAGCATCTGTAGAATTGACTACATGAAACCTCAACAAAATGAGATTTTTATCTCAAGTTGCATTTCATGTATTTAGACCTGCAACTGAAGAATATTGCCTGAACATGTAACCCCAAGGTAAGGTTTGTTTGTTTGGGGTTTTTTTTTGTTTTTTTTTTTTTCTCCACAAGGGCCTATGTATTCAGCTGTATCCTGTGTCACAAGACTGAGGCAAAGGGCTCACAGAAGAAAAAAGCACATTCCCTACTCCTGCCCCAGGCCCTCCTGCATTTCATGTGAGATGTGTTCTTTACATCCCCTTCTGGGGGAACTTCTGGTTCTGCAGAGATTATTGAGCTGATTTCCAACTTCTGAAAAAATTCAACTTCTGAAAAAATTTGACTTCTGAAAAAATTCAACACCTAATCAGCTTCAGCAGCACATGTAGGTGAGTGACACCTAAACTATTCTGAATCTCTCCAAAACACGTCTATGAAACAACAGAAGGCCATGCTTGTGTCACGAGCAGAATTTAACAAACATCGGTACAAAATGCCAGTATTTGACTTGGCCCCACAAACATGACAGTTAAATGCAAACCTTTTTTACTGTATTTCAGGCACAGTGCACCTTCTACTGCACTCAGTGGGTACTGAGCTGGTATCTCAAGTCTGCTGAAAAAACGGTGCACACCCTTACCACTGGCAGTGAAAGAAATGCTCCACTAGTTGGAAGTATAACATGCCTACAAACACCTCCGTGGCCTGAAATGAAATTTAGCCTGGAAGGTGTAAGAGGAACAGAAACATGGACAAAGGAAAACATGCAAGCTGTTTATAATCCAGTTAGAAGCAGGTAATGTACATGTAAAGCAGTTTTATTGTCCAAGCAAAGCTAAATTTCAAACATGGAACTCCTTGCAGGAGTGCTCCATGCATTTAGAGCTGTATGAGTTCCCTGAAAGTAAATTAAAGACAACTTTGCATTTTATGTTCAGAATAAATGCCAGAAGAGCAGCTTGTCTTCTCATTGTTTTCTGTGGGTGAGTGGTAGGACAGAGCAGTTACACTAAAGCAAATAGTGGTTTTGCTTCGTGTTCAGCACCATCTAACAGGTCTGAAGCACTAGGGACGAAATAAAGAAACACATCACAATGGTGAAGATCATGTTACAGTACTGCTAGAAAAGACACTATAGTTCTGGAAGAACACAAAATGCCAAATACAACTGCAAAATTTAGTATTTGCACACTTCTATGCTGAAGTGTGTACGGGACAGCTTTTTGGTAGCCTGCTCCTCTGTGAAAAGGCATACACAGACTTCATTTTATGTTCCATCTCTATAGGTGCATATGCAGGTCTAAAAGTAATTTTGTGTTTACATCAATAAATTGCACTTTATGTGGAGATCCCAAATCACTTTATGAATGTAGAAGTAACTTTTCCAAAATTTGCCAACAAAAAGAATAGAGGCACAGGAAATTTATGTGACTTACCCATATTCATACCAAAATTGTAAATCTTAATTCACTCAGAGGACCAGGTAGCCTCAACACAGTTTTCAAGAATTTTCAGGTATAAAACTTCCAGAAATTTCATATTTCAACTGGATTTTTGTTACTAGCTTTCTCTATAAGGGGTGGCTGAAACATACATCTCTCTGTATGAAAACAGATTTTATTAGTGCCATCTCCTGGTGATAAAACAAAACTGAAAAATCATTAACTAGAGTTGAAGATTCTCAGAGTAAAGGGAAAATATAACAGTTTGATCTGGTTTGGTTTTCTTGTTTTTAACGGATTGACCTAAGGCATCAAATTTTCCTCTCTGTGGACTTGGAGGATACAAAACTCATTAGCCAATTTTAGGATGACATAAATAAGCATCAGTGACAATGGAGGAAAACCACAAGCTGTCATGATAGTGAAAACAGGTGTCGGAAATCTATTGATAAATACACCCTATCCCCTTTATTGGGTTTGCCCTAGTCAGAAAGAATAATATTTGGACTAGGAAATTCAAAGAAAAGTGAGCCTTACTCAAACCAACACTTTCGCTATACTGCATTTTGGATTGCTGCCATTAATTTTAAATCTCACTGTCCAAGTCCACAAAGTGGAGGGTAAAGGGTATAAGACACAGTATGAGAGAAGTTAAAATACACTCAACACAGAATGGGTAACTGTTGGCAACATGCCTAATACTCCTGAGTGGGTTTACAGCTCTTGTGTAAAGTAGCTCCTTTTTGGCATTAAGCCTTAGACTCTTCAGGGCATTCTTCTAAGTTGCCTGGGGCCTTTAAAACACATAGTTTTGACATCACCAGCTTTTTTTATTTCCTTCAACATTTTGTCGTTAAACATAACTCTGAATATTTAAGCTAAAGACTGTAAAAGTACAGAGTCAATGTAAACCATTCCCTTATGTCCATCATTTCTGTTTAAGAATTGCCTGAATGTCATTTGTGTTCAGGAGTTGAACCATGCCTGAAATATGAAGGATAGAGGAGAAGAGAAATAAACCTGAAATACGCACTCTAAAGCAGTGTCTTACAACAGGAATCTGTGCATAAAACAGATTCACTTTACATAAAAGTTAAGTAAACTTCTTGCACATTCTAGGAGAGGCATATCAACAGCAGCAGTGAACCTGCTCAAGGCCAACCAGGACGGCTGGTCATCCAGCCCCTAAAACTAATTGCTGATTTAAACTCAAGGAGTCTCATGTTCACAGCTGTATTATTTCAAAAAGTCCTAGACAAGAGAAAAGAATCCATCACAAGGCCTATCCTTATTGTCTACAGAATGGGTTTCCAGAAACAACTGCCAGAGCTGCAATGCCAATGCATTCCTTGCGTTGATGGATTATATATTGTTTTTTCAAACATATCAAGGCCACCAAAAGATTTGCAAAGCTGAAAAATGTGTCAAGCTGGATAAAACTAACTTTATCACTTACTTTTTTGTACTTAAATATCATCAATAACCAGGCTTTAAAACTGCTTGGTTATTGATTATAGAAAACAACTAAAAGGAGTCTTGAGTAAAGCTTTCTGCATAAGGGACTGCACAGAATACTGATGAATGTCTGTTTTTCAGACTGCGCCAACTGACACATAAAAACAAAAGTACTAGAGAGCAAAATAAGTATGTTAAAGAGATTTCAAGTGTGGCTCAAGCTGCTTACTGATTAACACTTCAGCATATAACACTCCTCACAGACCTGTGTGGTTATTGTTCAAAAGTGAAACAAGGCTCTTTTGGCAACTGGAGACAAATTATCCTTGCTGACCAAGTTCACAGTTCTCACACAGCTTAGTAGCACTGGAGCTGTTTCTTACTTTACAGTCTCTAAAGGGAAAATAAAATCAAATCAAATACTAAGATGTCTGTCACCTATTTCCAGGATGAGAAAAATCCCTAATGATCTCTAACAGAAACAAGCTCATCTTACACATGAACAAATGAGCTGGTTGACTCATTTTACCATTAAAAAAATTACAGTCACATATGCAAGAAAGCAGAAAATAAAATACAGTATTGTCTTTATATCAAGGAATGAACAACACTACAGAAACCTCAGAAAATGGATGACAGCTGTCTTTTCAGTGCCTGGAAAAGGACAACAAATTACTATCTGCACAAGTTTTTGTATTTCTTATTGAAGTTCCCCATCTGAGGGGCAGATGTCCAGATTTGCTTCCTCAAGCTCCATTTCAGTCATATTTATTTCAAATTTTCACAACTCTAACACAGTCTTCATCACACGCCCACATGCTGACTGCACTGGTTTTAGCAGAGCTGTCAAGGTAGAACAAAAGGCCAGACTGGTTCCAAGGCTTGAACTCCCCCCACATGTGGTGTCACCTGCTGCCAGGGAGAACAGGGGACACAAGGAGATGGCTATGGCACTCACAACTGTGAGCTGCTCACAATTACTGAAAATCCTGCCAGACACACCAGCTCAAAGCATATTCACAGGAAGACCAAAACCAAGGTTTTCTGCCCGCCTTTCCCCTCACCCTGTCCACGCTGGACCTCTCCACCAGGTTGGGAGGGCAGTGGCTGGAGGTGCAGCAGCTGCACTGATGTCACTAGCACCATGTCAGCATGGCATTTTGGTCACCGTAAAAATTCTTCATCAGCCAAATCCAGGCTGCTTTAAGACTACAATATATTGTATTGCTCCTCCTAAACTTTGAATGAATTGTCATAACATGTTCTGAATCTCTGTGATTCAGATTAAGGACCCATCTTCCCGAGCTGGATCCTCCCTCCCATAGTGTTCACCAATAATAATGAGGGAAAAATCAAAAGTGAGCTCCCTAATTATTCCCACAGCTACCTCCTGCAACTACGTACACCAGCAGGGATATGTTTATCTTTCTCAATGAACTTCAAAAATATCTTTTCATTGACTGAATATGAGAAACAAATACAAGTGTTGAACATACTGGTGCTTTCAGAAAGCATGTGCTGTTTTCAGAAAGACTTGGGATTTTTATTGCAACATGTGACACTTGAGAACACTGGAGATATGCCTGAACATGGTCCAGCTCACACTCACAAATCCATCGTCTTCACATAGGAATGAGCAAGACAAGCAGTAAGAATAGCTACTAGACTTCCTAAAAAACAAAATTACTATTCAGATGTGCATAATATGCTGGTACTAAATCCTCGAATAGATAACTTTTGGATATCACTACACTAGATCACAGTTCTAATTTGAACAGTTTGAAACATACACACCTTAAAATAAATTACTTTCTTAACAGAACATTCAGTTAAAAGCTGGCTTTTTAAAATTGTACTATTTTATAACAAAACTACTGCCCAAAGAGCTGCATTGATGAAAGATGTTGAAGATCAGTGCTGGTATCTGAAGTCCACAGTATTTTACCATGTCCACAGTGTTTATACATAATCTTCTCTAATGTCAGCCCTTCAGCTGAATTTTCTACTTGCTATCCTACCAAAAAAGTTGACTATATCACATGTATGCAAGCTAATTAAGCCAAGAAGGAAAAGCAGAATTGACAGCATTTAGGAGCAGACCAATTGGGCACAGCAGACAAAAATCCCAGTTCAAAATGCACAAACCAGGGACACTGAACTGGCTGATGTCCCCTTCACCTTCCCATGCTGCTCTGCAACACACTGTAGTAGGTGGATTAGCTATTATGTAGGGCTACTTTAAAGATCTCAGTATGGATTCTCAGTTTTAAATGTACAGTTTTGAAGACAGCAAGAATCAGGCTCTGCCTGAAGTGAAAGAGAGAAAAGTTCCTCCAAAACTATCATGTGGGGGGTCCACCTCTTTTCACTCTGAGTGCTGTGGATTACACCCACCACCTCCACCACTCTGAGCACCAGATCAGTGATCCCAGAGGTCACACAATGAATATGTATATGTATTACCCCTAGTCTGACTCAGCAGAGCACTCAACATGCAGTTAACTTTCAACTAGCTCTGGAATGATACTGGTTCGAGTTTGCAAGCCTTGTGGAAGAGGGACAGACTTCCTAAATTTTCAAATGGAAGTAGTGAACAAAAAGAGGAAATTGAGAGAATCAACACACTTGTAATAAAATGGGAAGTCTCTCTCCTTTTCTCCACTTCCACTTGGATATCAACCTAAGCCTTTTTCAATTCATTTAGTTTATTTCATTTTAAACCATTCAATTATTTTCTATACATTAAATTCTCACATCCATGTGCAATAAATTTTGAAAATATGATTAAAAACTCCTCCAAGGTAGTATCCTCATCTCCAGAATGACCAGAGTCAAGAAGTATTGCAAACTTACATGTTTCATTTTGTCTTCTAAGACCCAAGAGCAGACAGTCAAGTCTGTTTTCATCTGAAGCAAAAGCACTTACTCACAAAGAACCAGACTCCAAATTTTGTGAGTGTTATGCATCATTAATTTCTACAGCATAAACAGTGGTTTCAAGAAATGCATTGCAAATCTATGGTCAAGGCAAAGTACTCTACAGCATGTCCAGCCTAGACACCTTAAAAAAGCATGACTCTTGCTGCTTTCATCAGTGAGCAGCTGTTAGTCACCAGTGGAAAGGTGTGTTCATGCATCCACAGAGCATTCCTGATAGCACTGACAAAAATTCTGGTGTCATAGAACATAAAAATACTCTCTGGATTTGTTGAGTCAAAAGGTTAGGTTATTCTGTTTATAAAGAATCTTAGGACAACTCAGTGATTCCAAGCAACTGTTGTGTAATACAAAATTCCAAACATAATCAAATTATGAGTTTCTGTCGTGGAAAATATCAAGACATCTTGTTGCAGTGTCTCTTCCTTTGTAGGAAAAGAGAAGTAAAGAAGAGACTGCCTCCTACCTGCTTAAACCAATACCATCTGCATATGTGAGATTGGAAAAAAATTGCTATTACTGATGGCAGTAGAAAAATGAGTATTATCTTCACCTCAGCATGAGGAGAAAGTGTTTGAAAATTCTTGCTGTATTGGCTTTAAAATACTGTGGGACCGGCAGTTCTGGGGGTTGTGGGACCTGTAATAAAGGGTCATTCTCATTTGTAACCACACATTTCTTGGAATTTAGGGCAGAGGAGCGAATAGGACTGTCAATGGGGCTGCTCTGACAAGCTATCCCTCCTCCAAGTGCAGGCTGGCAGACAAGTTTCCAGTAGCTGGGATTGGGGTGCTGTGTTTGAAGATGGGCAGGGTGCTCCTGCATGAATTCTGATTGGTGAGATCTACTGTCCACGGATGATCCTAGATCCCTGAAGAATACCTGCTGTCCGATGGCTCATACTGTATGACCTCCCATTACTTTTTAAGAAGTTAGTGTAATCAAAGGGTGTTTTTACAGACTCATAGCTGTGACTGATATCAATCCAAAGTCAGTAAGAAATCCACTGTGTATTACACTTTTTTTTAAAAAGGTGTTTAAAGGTGTTTTAAAAGGTGTTTAAAAATACATAAATAAAAATAAATTATACTGTAGTAAGTAACAGATGAAAGAGGACTGCACATGACTGTTAATTTTGTGACTATATTGGTTACAACAGACAAAGTACAAGCTCTATATGGTCTCTCAGGAAGAAAGAATAAAGCCAAGCAATGACTTAAGCTCTAACACAAAGAAAACCTTTTTTTTCCCTTTCTCTGCTCTTCAAAAAGCTGAAGTTTCCAATAAGGTCAGCTGCCTTCACATTATCTAAACAAGCCACAACATTAAGTGAATGCTGACCAAGTACAATAAGGCAGCCAGAATTGAAAAGACCTTCTGATAGGGAACTGTCATTAGGATGAATTCATCTATTGCAATTTTTTCTGCCATTTCCTCAGTGGAAACTTTCATAAACACAACTGCAATCTCTTTGAAACTGAATGCTTATTATAAGCCTATGGATATGCCATAAATGAAATACAACCACATAGTAGCAAATTTTCAAGGATTTCTTTCCAATTATACCAATAAATTTTGAACTCTGACTTTTCATCACTTATGTTTTCCTATTAAAATCTTAGAAGACAAGACTGGCAAGGGGTTTGAGAGATCTTCTCAGCCACAACCTACTCCAAGGCAGAATCAACCAGATATAAACATTTCCTGACATAAAGAAGATTTTTAGCCAAAAGCTGCACTTGTCAGTGTAAGTCACTGGGCTAAGATATCATACAGATGGAGTATAATTTCAGCCCTAATTCAGCTGAACAGCTCAGGTCCAGTTTTCATCACTAGGTTCATCTGTTAAGCATTAAGCACATGTTTAAGCAGTTTGTTCAATCACAGACTCAGTGCCTAATTAACTTGTTCAGACAAACAAATTAAGTTGACAGCAACAAAACTGAAGTATAGCTTCAATCATGGTTTTAATTCATATGTGCATTAAGGTTTTAATGAAGTGTTATTTTCTTCTTGCAGCAAAACACTGAACTGTAACTTTATCTTCAGCACAAAATTTTCAGCACTGAAGCAGTAAGATTCCAACCAGAATATTCATCACCGAATTTAATGAAAAACCTTCATACTTAAACCTTTGCTTACTCTGATTCTGTAATGTCTCCATTTTCTCCATCTGTGAACAGTCAAAAAACACAAATCATCCTGTTTATTTCACAAAACTGCGCTCACAGCACATTTCTAGACTTAAAGTCATCTAAATGCCTACAGAGACATCTATGCAGGTATCTGAAGTATTCACACACTCTTTCCAGGTAAAACTCACTAAAAATGAAAGGCCTAAGCATGTTATCTTCAAAGGAAAGAGCAAAATCCCTAACTAGGAGAGATATGTCTTAACCACACTTAAATGATCATAAAGTCTTACTCTACATAATATTTTTGATTGTTACATATTTATGTTGTGGGAATAAAAATTGTAAAGTACAACAATAAAAGTCAGTAGTACTTATTTTCATGCTTGGATGAAGCATAAATCACTCTCTCCAATTCAGCCAAGGACAGGGAGAGCTGAATGTTCTTAAATTCTAAGAGTTCATTTTAAAAGCAGAAAGTCCCTTGCATTAACACAGGTGACTAAGTCTTTAGAAAAGGACAAAGCAAAAAAAAAAAGAAAAAAAAAAAGTATGTTTTTCTGGCAAGGGGTTTATACCATATCACTATGAACTGGCTACAAATAAAAACCATTCTTCCATGTAGTTCTTGTCTGCAATTTTAACTACACTGGAAAAATACAAATATAATCAAGAAAAGATTACAACATACTGAATGCATTAGCTTTACTCAACAAAAGCACCTTTAGTTTAATCAATAGAATTTTTCTACATAGGTTACACAGACCGACAAGGCTTATAAAACTGAGGTTGATATACAATTTGTGTTGTTGTAATGCTGGTGTCCCTTGCTAGTCTCCTCTAGCAACATTATATCTTACAAGGAATGACAGTGTTCTATACCATCATGTTTTCTCATTTGCTACTGTTGTGGTTTTTACACTTGAAGAAAGGCCTCTGGACTCACAATTCCCTTTCTCATGTTAGCAAACTGTTTTTTGAACCAATTGACCTGCAAGCAGAAAAAACCAAAATTTTTTATGAGAGTAGGAACATTTTAAGCCATTCTTCTGCATTTTCTTCCCCTAGTCTCCATTCATATTATATAATGAAAATGTATAACATAACATTGACATGCAAATGAATATATTATTTCTTTAAAATATTAAAGCACCTTGGAGAGCATAAGTCTTCTCATTAAAAAAATTATTATTTTGTGATATTTTAATATCAATTTCCATCAGGAAATCAGGACCTTCTCATATTAGTGACCAAACTGAATGAGACAAAAGCACCAGATTATCTGGAGATGCATTAAATCATATATAAGTAATTAAATTAGGACATGAATTATTTTCTAAAAGTCTAACTACCTTTTGCATCAGATCCAGAAATAACTACCTGTAATAGTAAAACCCCATACACTTCTAAACAAAGTGATCTTGGAAATTGTGAGAGTACAGCACCAAATACAATGGCTTATTTAGAAATAAACTTTGCAATCCTGAATAGGGTTGAAATTTTATGTGTTAAGTTAAAATGCACAAAAATCCCTCCACCAAACAACCAAAAAACCCACCAGAAATAGTAATAACCTGAAACTGAACGGCTATACTGACAAATTACTTTGTTCTATCAAAGGAACAGAAGCACTTTCCATCTTTGAATGCCATATTTCTGTCCACCAGTAAGATACTGTAGTGACCTTTTTGTGCTACCACTATGTCAAAAGGACACTTACATCCACTGCTTTAAAAGTCTCTTTTTTTCTAAGCTGACATTACTCCAAGTTCTATGACTCTGCATCAATAACATTATGACAACATAAGTGCTCAAAATCCATAGCAATGATTCATAAATTCACTTTCATAAAGTTTAAATTGAAGTTGAACTGAAGCCTTGGAAAATCCAAACATTAATCCTTCAGAAAATGAAACAAAAGAATAATTCACAAATCTATGTCTGTAGCACAGTATGCTGTATCATCTACTTTTCCAGGGCAGTTCTGAGAGTTTTAATCAGAGTTGGCTTACTGCTTCATCCACTGAAAGAAAGGTAAAATACTTTCCAATTTCAACAAAAGCTAAATTACTCCACTGCGGAGATGAGTTTAAGGAATAGTAAATCCAGCTCAGGAGATGCCTTCATGGAAGTAGTTATCAGACACTGGCATTGTGCACATGGCGTAGCAAGCACTATCCCAAAGGAGGAGACTGAAAGACAAGCCACTGAACCTCCTGTTTTTCTTGCCTATTTTTATACTGGACACATCTCACCTCTACACAGCTACCAGATACTACAGAAAGTAAACATGAGCCATAACCCCCTATGTGGGACTGTGCATTCCACAACTGTGAGTGCCTGCCCTCATCCCAAACATGAATATGTATAGCCAAGACTCTCACCATGTTCCCCTCAACAATTTCCTTGGCACAATTCCAGGAAAAAGTTTACTTCTTCCGAGGGCTGAGCAGCCAGATGGCCACCCAAAGGATCTACCTACCCTTTGAGCTCTATTCTCCCCTGTCAGCACTTCCATCTATGCATGGCCATGGTTTTTGGAGCATCATGTCTCCACTGGCACCACAGTGAAATGCTCAGAAGTATTGACATCGCACCCCTGATGAGCCAGTCTGGGTGGACAGGACTGCGATGGAGAGGGGGAAGCAACAGGCACCAAAAGCTATAGGGATGCTTCACCTCAGCCTCACTGATTCCTGAGTTTTTTGTGTCTCACAACTACTTGTGAGAAAGACACACCCTAATATAGGTGTAAACCACCATGCATTTTCTAAATAGAGCACACATGCATAGGAAGTGTTACAGTGTTTTTATAGTTATCTGGCTCTAGTTCGCAGAACAGAGCATGGTAATAAATTCTCCTTGAAAAGGAAAACCACATCGAGATTTAACTAGGTAAGAAATAACAATTGAGAGTTTGAAATTAGGTTTGGAACAATAGGTACATTAAGAATCCCAACTGCAATAAAGGAAGACAGTGTGCTTTCAAAACTGGGGCTAAAAAATAAGCTTTTCTCTCATTGATATAGAATATCTTCCCCACCCTCCATGTCTGCCAGCATCTCAGAACTCAGACACTACTTAGAATAATAAACATATAGTATTAGTATCCACTGTTTTGGTCATTTGCATCCATTTCTTGACAGTAGTATTCTTGAAGTACCACAGGGGTCTTCATTCCAAACTGCAGTACCGTGAAAATATCACATTTTTCTAAGGCCCAGGTTGTCAGCCAAGGAAAGCTAGAAAAGGTCACACAATCTGAATAGTTTTTAGTTCTCGCACATCATCAGGAAGCCCTCTTGATACAGCATGAACAAGCAAGGCAAATGATAGCTAAAGATATTCCACAGCACTCAAGGCAACCAGTCCCCAAATACGATTTTCTCAGAGCTAGTATAATGAAATCTACTAATTACTTATTACTTGCATCACTATAATTCCTAGGAAGATTAGTCACAGAAAGGAATGCCTTTGTGCAAGGGACTGTACAAACAGAGAGCAGAGCACAGTCATTGATACTGCTGCAACTGCCACCAAAAGAGCAGCCGTGATCAGTGGACAGGATGATGTATATCCTAGCTTAGTTACCATTTTTGTCAGTCTGCCCGAGAAACCTTCTCAAGCTTATTATGTTAAATAATTAACATCTCCTAAGCTTCCTCTCTACTAGGACCTTAAACATCACAGCAGTGCTACTGCAAGTGGCTGCTCCAAAAACACAACATGAACTTTCCAGGAGCAAAGTTATTCTCAGCAGGGCTACCTACAACCCTCAGACAAGGTGCTTGAAAAACCCGAGACAAGTCAGGCAGCACTGAGTACCTGAGTCTGAGGCAGGCTTTCTGACATGCCATCAGCAGCCGCAGCATCCTCACCTAGCAAACAAAGGTACCTGCAAGCCCTGATTCATGCATCCTTTACTCTCAGTGCTGCCTTGTTCACTTTGCCTATAAAGGCTTTGAACTTTCCAGGAGTGCGGGCACAGCTACCAATGCTGCAGTATTAGCAATGGTGAGACCTTCAGTCCATGCAGAACGTAGGAAATCACCAACCATGTCCCCCTGTGAGCCGACGGCAATGCAGAGGCAGAGGTATGGGGCCATGGACACCTGCCCTACCTTGGTTCCTCCGCTATGACCACCCTCGGGGGGCAGTGCAGGAGCCCACCATACACTGCCCGGTTGATGGCCCGGGGAACAACTACGGCCACCCTTATCACTACCGCGCCTCACCCTGCAGATCTCGCAGCAAAACATGAGCAGCTTCAGCCGGGGCCAAAAGCGAACAAGGGAGGAGGGCACAGCTATAAAGCCATGAGCTTCGAGTCTTTTAAGTTTAAGAGGTTGGAGTTGCTAGCAACATACAGGCCGGCAGATGAAGAGAGCTGTCACCTCACCAAGCACGACACGTCTCTTGCGGACGGGGACAGTCCCTGGACGAGAGGAAGCTCCGGACGGGACACTGCCCGGCATCAGAGCCGCGAGCCTCTGCGCGGCAGCTCCGCGGGATGCGCATCACTCCGGCCAGCACCCCCCGCCGCTCCCGGCTTCCCGCCCGCGCCGCTCCGCAGCCTCCCTTCGCGGGTACCTAGCTCCGCTTATTCACCAATAGGATGACAAATCTCCCGGGCGTGTGTCTGTCCCGTCCTTCCAGACAGAGCTGCGTCCCCATCCCGGCGGCGGACCGGCCGGCGAGGTGAGTAACCGCGAACTGACGGCACCACAAGAGCGCTTGTTTTGCTTTCCCTTCTCCTGTGCCCTCCCCGCGCTGACACGGAGGCCGTGAGCCGCCGACTCACCCTCTCCCCGCCGGGGCCGGCGGCGCGGGGCTGCGAGCGGCTCCGGCAAGCGGGGCAGCGGAGGGGCCGTGCCGTGCCGTGCCGTGCCGTGCCGTGCCACACGCCCCCGGGCGCGGGCAGGCTCGGCGGGGCGCGGCGCCGCCGCGGGGCTCCGGGCACTCACCTCCCGCCTGCCCCGCCGGCAGCGCGCAGCTCCCGCCGAGCGCGGCCGGCCGTGCCCGCTGTCATGTGCCCGCCGCCTCCCGTTAACCCTTCCCGCGCCCCGGGCTGGCCCCGCCAGCCGCGCCTGCTCCGCCACGCGGGGGGAGCGGCGTCCCGCCGGCAGCGGCCCCGCCGCGCCCCCTGCGCCCAGGGGACGCGTGGGGACCCGGCTGGGTAGGGGCGGGGGTAGCCGGGGCTCGGGTGGCGGGTGGGGGGGATTGATGGGGTGGCCATGTAGGGGCTGGAAGATGCCGACGAGGAGGCTTCGAGGGGAAACGGGCTGCATAGATGCTGGGGGGGATGAGGGAACCGAGAGGTGCGCTGAAGGCCAGAAATGTTTGCAGTAGGGGAGGCGGGGGGGATTTTGTGTCTGTGTGTAACGGGGACCGGGGGGAGCTGCGATGCCGCACCACTTCTGCAGGAGGAATGTTTAGAAGCTCTGGGGGCTGCAGGCTCCCTGGAGGATAGTCTGGGGGCCACACGCTACGGGCTTTATGAGGAATGCGTGGGGGGTTGCACGGAGGCTGTAAGGGGGCTTGGATGGGACCTAAACGTTGTGGTTTTCTCGTACACGGGCAGGGTAGCAGGTAAACCAGAGGAACAGGGCTTTGGAAGTGGGAAAGGGGATGAAGGGGCTTAATGTCTGGCATTTTTCCACCAGACGTAGAAAGCTGTGATATGCATCAAGAGCCTTTCTCAATTAGAAGGAAGTCTGACTTGGAATTGCAGGACTAGCAATAGTGATAGTGTGAGCCATTGGCAGTATGGTTGGGAGTATCGACTCAGAGCAAAAGGACAGGGATGCTGTGGCCCCAAGCTGATGATCAGTTCTTGCATTACCAGTTGCAGCTAAGAGGTAAATGCCATGAAGAGCACCCATTGCTCTCAGAATGACTTCTACACATGTAGGATAAGCAATAACATGTTGGTTCCTTCAGTTCGGGTCCATCTTATTCCCCTTTGGTGTAATTGGGGAATTGCGAATACAAATGAGCTGAAGCTAGAGATGAATAAAGCAGCTAAAAAGCCAGGCTCAGGGAGCAGAAAATTGCCCAATCACTCCACCTGCATGAGCACATGAGCATGCAGACCTCATGGCAGGGCATCCTATTAGCCAGGGAGTCTCCAGCAAGGGAGCCCACTAACATGGTTGGGCAACTGAAGATTGCAGCAGGCATGGGCCTTTCATGCCAAGCATTGCCAGCCCTGCATTTAAAACAATTTTAAATCCCAGTTCTCCGAGAATGAGAATGACATTGTGGCAGTCATTATTGCTTCTTCCAAGGTGAAGGGAAGCCTGTATCCCTATTGTGCTGTGAGAGCTGTTAGGAGGAGAGTTGAGGGAGGGGGATATGTTTTGATGTGTTCACATCACTGGGCTCCTCAAGGCCAGCCTTGATACTTAGCTGAATAAACTCTTCCAAGCTAAAGATCCTTTGTCATTCATTCATATTGCATCCAATTAATGTGACTGAAGTTCATAAGAAGTCGGTGTTGCATTCTTTATATACAGAAAACCTAGCAGACATATTGAGGCTTCAGTCTTTCTTTTAACATTTCATTTCTTTCCAGTGTTTTGGGATTTTTTTCTAAGTGTATGGACACTTAGAGATTGAGACACTTGTAAATTTACTGTTCATAGCACATTTAAAGCAGAAATATTTTTAAGCTGTGAGTTTGCATTAAATAAATTGCTTTAAATAAGCCCTGAAAATATCAGAAACCAAATCTAACCACCATTAAAAAAATCTCTTTGCCTTATCAAATTATTTATATGTATGGGAAGTAAATTGTCTCCATTTTTCAAATGAAAAGAAGTGATGAATCCTATCAATGTACCACCTTGAGAAACACATGGTCTAAAACACAAGATGCAGGCAGCCTTTGCATAGAGGATAAGAGTTTTTCCTGTCATGGATGAAGCCTGCTGAGAAGTCCTGAACATGAAGTAAAGAGGACAATCAGAACATCAAATTAACAAAGTTAACATTACAAACTGCAACTCATATCTAAAGATAATTCTTAATTTTCAGTGTGCTGAAATAGCAGCAAAGTTTATGTAAAATAAGACAGGTAAGACTGATAAGTACATTAAAAGTAAATGCATCCAAAGTTTTCTTAATGGGTGACAAAACTGCATGTTCATACCTGTCACACAGCGTTGCATATTCATATCCATCAGTATGAGCCCGTGCTCACTCCTCACATAAAGCACACATCCCAGTTATGAAAAGGCTATGTTTTAGTCCTTCAGAAAACTACTACTTATTCTTTACTGCAAATGTTATCCCCTCTATCAAAAAGCATGTATCTAATGGAACTAGTGGATTCTGAAATTCAAGAAATGTGTCTGAATCCACAGTAATACCTGTGAACTTCTTCTGCCACCTATCCAAGATCTGAGGGTAAAAACTTGTATTTGTCACTTCAATCCCAATTACATTTTCTTAGTTCAGTAAAATCTTTTATTTACTGCTCAAGAAAATGTATAGTTACATGTTATATGAAGGTACAGTGAACTTTGAATTAAACCTTCAATTTACAAACTATCAAACACAGAAGCATTTTTCAAAATACTCTTTTTTAAAGGAAAGAAGTCCCCTTTTTCTTCTTTTTCTCTGTCCCAAAGTCTATTGGAATAACACAGTATCCCATCAGTCCTTGCAAAGTCTCTTCCTAGCCTGATTCTGGTATTATGTAATTTGGTTTGTTGTCCTAGAGTGTTATTCCCAGGTATGGAGGAAAAGAGAGACATGCTCACATAAATCTTTGTCACCTTTGTCCCAGGGAAAGACCGTCTTTGTAAGTGAGCCCTGACAGGAGATGGTCAGTGGCTAAAGATTCTGAAAAGAGGTCCTTCAAGTGGGAGAAAGAAATTGAATAAAGATGAGTTAATTTGCTTTATTTATTGGTATTTTGGAGGCCTTTTTGAGAAAGGGAATTACTCTCTTGATGTTGAAGAATCATGTATGGAAACTCAGATTTTTTTCAGAGTCCAGAGAAAAACCATTGTAGCAGAGGAAACAGAGAATAAGGAATGTGACAACCAGAAGATACAGCTGGTTTTAGTTTTTCTTATCTCTTTCTTCTGTATACTGGTAGCAGCAGAACTCACCTTTTAGGGGAAAAACCTAGGTACTAGGATTGTAAGACAAATTAATTTTGCATTTCTATTGCAAATCTGAAAAAATTTTTGACCCAAACACCTTTGAAATTGTGGCAGTCAATTTAATGGGAGGACAAAATTCCACTGAAAATAAAGAGAATCTGAAGAGTACCTAGAATACGATGACCTTGGTTAGAGAATGCTAACAGAATTAAGAGGGCTTGTCTCTTGTTGCCTTGGACATGCTGATTTGGACAAACCCAAATCTGAACAATCATTCCTCAGATGCAAACAGAAATGCAGAAGCTTTTTCAGGCTGTTTGGGTTTCGGGGGGTTTTTGGTTCGTGTGCTTGTCTTGGGGGTTTGGTTTTGGGGTTGTTTTTTGGGGGGGGGAGGGGCAACAGAATAAAAAAATCCTACTAACTAACACTTTTGGTCTAATCCTTTAATTTTACCTCAGATCTTCCATTTCATATCTACTCTGTTTTCATAGTTGTTGTGTAAATGAGAGCAATACTTTTGCTAGTTAAGCTGATATGACAAAAAAAAAAGAAAAAAACCTTGAATTCCATCTTGAATACTTTTACTGACAATTAAAATATAATTGAATTGGGTTTTCGTGGTGTAGCTGTAAAATCAAGTCTTGCACCTCTCTCATCTTCACTTAGACTGACTCCTGGCAAGAAGGAAATCTGCAAGGGGCCTCTGCTGTTTCCCATCATCCATGGCTCCAGCATCTCGGGGCTGATGCCTCTTTTTTTCTAGTAGAAAAAATAGGGTATTATGAGCATAAGTTTGGGGTTTGATCCTTTTTCTTCATCTTTCTAATCACAGGTCACAGGTTGCATTTAGGTGGTCTTCACAGTACATCAAGGAGGGCTGTCTGATACCATCATGACATAGCAGGGCCTCAGAATTTTTTTCTGTGTTCTATTTCCTTTTTCTATATCCAGATATCACAAATATTAGTTTTGTTAGTGGGTTTTACTTGCTATGCAGGAGATGAAACAACATATTCCTCCTCCATGCTGCAAGAAACTAACACTTATGAAGAGCATATTGCTAAGATCTTCAAAGTTCCTGACAGCATCTAGATATCCTTGTAACAAATCAGTTCCTCTCCTTGCAGCTCCAGCAATGCACCCTGCACTGAAGAGATGAATAAAAGCCGTTTCATTCCCACTCTTAAATGTAAGCTGTCAGGTGGAGAGAAAGCTGCCTGTGGAATAAATATTAAAAAAAATACATGCATTCTACTAACCTCCTCAAAGAAAGTGAGTTTGATTCCCCAGCATTCTTACACAGACAAGGCAGGCACTGGTAAACAGGATTCATTCAATTAAATTGTAGTCTAGTTTTATATGGTACAAACACACATGCAGAAACTTTACAGAAGAATGCAGTCATTATCCATAACAATAAAACATTTAGAGTCAGAAAATAAAATTATTAGATGAAAATTAATTGCAAGGGAATTCTACATTCCTACAATGCACCTGAAGAAGCTGGAACTAAGACTGATGAGTAGAATAAGTTTCCCAAGTCTCATAAAAAAATAATCAGTGAGAAGACTTAATATCAGCAGTGGAGTTTAGCTAGAATATACTAATACTTAGCTGACACTTTTTCTAGGTATTTCATATGCTGTGGTTCAGGTCACAAAGTGGGAATATCATGTACATTGACAAACAGGTGAAGAGAACAGGGGGACCACATTTGCTTGGTACCTCTCTCTTCATGCCTGAGTCAAATTTGAAGTCAAATTGAGTTTGATGTTGATCAAAGCATACTAAACCAAATATGTCTGATTTCCATGGAGAAACTATAAAGGATTTCAGGCTAGCATGATATCCATTCCTTAATACTTACTGATGAATAACACTGCTAGAAACATTGTTATAGGTAGGATGCTAATTGAGGGCAAAGTATGAAAAAAAGAAGGAAATTTCCCACAGTCCACTTAGAAACCTTAGAAGAAAATGCTGTGATAAAGTGGAACTACTGTTTGTCCTACAGTAAGATCTTCTGATATTAATAATGATTTCTTTTGTAGGCTCCAGCAATTTTAGATTGAACAGCAGATAAGTACAATGTTGAAACTCACTTTTCTTGTTTGGGAGAATAAGCATTTTATTAATCACTTCAGTGGTATGCATATAACACTGCAATTTTTTCTCCTACTCTTGTTTCTATGCCTACTCACCTCAACACTGATTTTTAATGTTAAATTTTACTTCATACCCTGTAATAAATACTGACATGTGTGTAGTTATCTTTATTCATTGTAGTACCTTTGGGCTTCTACTAATTTAGAAAATAAACTAATTTAGTTCAGAAAATACTGGGTGAAAACACACTAAAAATTAGGTCCTTAATCAATCAGATATTGAACAATTCACCCCAAACGTGGCTGTCTCCAGCAGTCAGTGTGCCTCTTCCCAAGGGTGACATGCAATTGAGGAAGGGGTCTGGGGGAGGCATATGGGTAAAGCTATGGTGTTGTATGCATAGTATTGCTGCAGGAAGCGCATTACCTCTAACAAGGCAACACCTGTCTCCATGAAGCCTGAGTAAAAGGTATCTTGACTTTGTACTCTCTACCATGTCCTTAAGAAAATCACCCACACTCCCTTCTTTTCATTGTTTTAGTATATTTCCATTATGAGAAGATGTTAAATTTAAAAGCAACATGTTACTCTCTGGTTTTTCAATTTTACATAGAATTCATTCTAATAGAAGTCTAACTTTTTCCTAGGATCATATATTTCACTGGTAAAATATGTTTCTTATGTTTTCTGCTTCTGCACCATTGAGTTTTCTCCCTTAACAGTATTTCTCCACTTGGAGTTAGAAAGGACTCCTATAGCCTCTACTGAAATTAAATCAAAGTTCGGATAAATGGCTGGTCCCACAAATTCTCAAAAGGTTGTGTTTAGACATATGTAAGAAATAAGAAAGTTGTCTGTATGCTAGCCAGATCAGTATCAAATACTGATCTGGCTTTGTTCTCACAACAATACTCACTCATGTTCTCAGCCTAGTTGATATAACTGTATCAACATATCTTCACATTTAATTGGCTCTATAAGAACTACAGGGATATAGTGGATTGGAAACTCATCTCCTGAGTCTTTCCTTGAATTTAAGTAAAGCAATGCTAAAAACTTCTCTTTTTTCATCCATTTGTAAAATGGATAAGAAAACAGCTATGATGATCAATATAATACTACAATCTTTACTTAATTCCATTGGAATTAATTATTCTAAGCTGTAAGAGTCTACATTGCACAAATAGACACTTAAAATGTTGCCAATTCCCTATTGTACTTCTTTGTTCCAGTTTAAAGAACCCAAAACAGAAAAGAATAACACCAAGTCACATGTTCCACTCTTTCTGGGCATATGATGTGTCTCAGAAATGATCAAAAATCCACAAGTGAATCTAAATTTTTTAATAAGCTGCATTTTTACTTATTATTTCTTTTATTGCGCAACATTGTACTCTATGGTATGCCTATGCACTTCATTAACTTCTGTGAGCCTGACAATACACATCCATGAGCATAACTGATTTAGGTACAATTCTATCTGTTTCCTTTACATTGTTAAAAATATATTCTGATCCTCCCAAAAGGCTGCTTTTTATATTTTTAATGTATTTTGTAAGGAGCTCACTTTTAAAATTTCTTAATTCAAAGCAACTTACCAATTTTCTGTGTGCTGTAACTGAAAGGGTTTGCAGTTCCACAAAAATCTCTGGAATTCATGAATTCAAATGGAGTTGACTTGAAAAAATAACACTGTCAGTAAAATTCTAAAATCTAATGATTAGACAAACAAATCTAGTGAGCTTTAGCTGTAGGAGAAAAATCTTCCGAGGTTTCCAGAGAAGTGCTGTGACACTTAATGAGATCTCCTTCCTTTCCTTTTCTGCCTTCCTGATCACACTTGTAATGAAGACTGAATCCTGACTTTCAGAAACATTTATAAATTATTCCTTGTGCAGTTGAATTCAGACTGTTGTTGCTGGGTTAGATTCAAAGTGTCATATATGCTAATATAGTTCTTTATTTTTCTGACGACTCTGACAACGTAAAATATAACATGGGGATACATAAATTGTGGAAGACCCTAACCACAGAGAAACAGGGAAATTAAATATTAAAAATCTTTATAAAACATTGTGTCATTTTTTTCTTTCTTTCTTGTTGCTTGATCCAAGAACTTTGGCATCATCTCTTTCTTGCAAGAGATACCATATCTCTAGAGAGAATATATGTACACACATATGCACGTATATAACTCAAAAATCCAAGCAACAGTTATCATATCAATGTCTAATGAAAACCTGTACCCATTAAAATAAAACAATACTGAATGCTAGTAATGACTGTCAATAGTTATGAACTTTTTTGTTGCATTCCAAAGCCTTTCTTCTTTTTTTTTTTTCCTGGAGTTTTCACAGCACAGCATGTTACTATTACAGGGGAACATTTCAACAGCTTGAATTTATTTGATTTCAATAGAAAAACATAAAAATACTTAAACGAACTTTAAATGTTTAGCTGGACTGCAGACATGGCTTTCAGTATGTCACAAGGTAGGGACACTAGGAAAGAAGGAAATTACAAAAAGAAATGCTGTCTGGCTAGAAAGCATGGGTAGGCAGAAGGGCATTCCTCAAGCTAATGATTTTTCAGAGCATATGCCTTTGTATACTGGCACAAATGAAAACCTAATCTCTAAAGTAGATGCTAATTAACTTTCACTGCTGCACCATTAATACATTCCCAGGTGCTTTCCAGCTTTGATGTTAGAGTGTCTGGGAGAGGGGAAACTGCTGACTGCCTCTTCAGATGGCTTCTCTTTTGGGTGGCTCATTCCATGAAATGCATTTACCCAGCCAGGACTGTCCTACAGGCGCTGATATATTGTGAAAGAGAGAGAGAGAGTAAGAAAAGGGTGCCCAAATATGAGAATGAGGCACTGGGTCTTATTTATTGAGAGCTTGGCATCACATTTTTCTACTCAGGTCTTGCTGGAGCTCCTCAAAACCTGTATTTTGAAAGAACACAAGCCCCTTAGGTCTCAACAGAATAGACTTTTACTCTCCATTCTGGTCTGGATGATAATTTTGGATGTTGGCCAACTATTAATGTTCCATGGCAAGTCTTTTTTAAACTTCAGGCTAACTAATAAATTAGTAATATAAATAGCAGGGGCAAAAAACTCAGCCACCTCTGTCTTTAATTGCCTGTTGTAATCCCAAGTCCTCTGATCATTTCTGTTATATGGCATAATAAGATCATTAGGTGATTTTTAAGTTTAAAAAATCCTATGATTATTCAGCTCAAGACAGAGTAGCTGTTATAACGCAGCTTCACCCCCAGAATAATCTGTTTCTAACCATACTCTGCTACTGTTTTTGCAACAAAGGATGCTGGTGGCTCAAGTGACAGGCATAAAGTCAGTGGATATGTTCAAGCATGGCTGACTCCTAAGTGACCTTTTGTTGTTACAAAGTTTCTATACTCAAGTATCCTTTTTGAATATTCTGCATTTCCCTATGCATACAAGGTTTTTTACATATTCTACTATTTAAATTTTTAAAAAACCCCTCTGCTGTATTCATTATATAGAAATATAGAATATATTTCTATAAAATATAGAATCATACCATGGTTATGGTTAGAACAGGACATTTAAAGATAATGATGACCCATGGCAGGGACATCCTTCACTAGATCAGAGTGTGAAACGTGACCTTGGACACTTCCAGTGATGGGGCATCCAGAGCTAATCAGAGCATCTGTTCCTTTGTCTCAACACCCTCATTGTAAAAGATTTCATCCTTTTATCCAAGCAAATCTACCCTATTTTAGTTTAAAACCAATCCCTCCTCTCCCCATCACAAGGAAGTTGACTGCAATGAGGTCTCTCCTCAGTCTCCTTCAGGCTGAACAGAACAACTGACCCCAGCTGCTCCTAATATGGCTTTCCTTCTAGACCCTTCACCATGCTCATGGCCCTCCTTTGGACAGTCCCCAATAGCTTTATATCTCCTTTATTGTGGCACCCAGAGCTGCCCACAGCACTCGAGGTGAGGCTGCCCCAGTGCAGAGCAGAGCAGGACAACAGTGCTGTGCTTGAGGATGCTGTGCTTGATGCCCCCAGGACACGGGTGGCCCTCCTGGCTGCCAGGGCACTGCTGGCTCGTGTTCAACTTGCCATATGCCAGGACTCCCAGGGTCCTTTCTGTGGCACTGTTTTCCAGCATCTCATTTTTCTGTACATCCAGGGCTGCCCCATCCCAGGTGCAGAAGCTCTAATGCCGTGGGAAAACACTGGACACACAGTCACTCCAAGCACTGGCTGCAGAACCCCACCACAGCCAAAGCTGGAACTTCCGTAAGTTCATGAATCAAAGTCTAAATCAAACTCTTTGAGGTCCAAATTCAGCCGTAAGCCTGCATGTTCTCCTTTAGTCTAGGCCTTAAAAATAGTAATGTAATATGTACACAGAAGCATGATCTGGGCTTCTTTCCTGAAGATTATTTCAGTGGTTTGGAAACCATGTTCCTAAAACAGTGTCAGGGGAAAAGAATCACTATATCTTCTTTCACCACTTGCACTCCAACACTGCAGACAAACACTTGAACGGTAATTAAAAAAAAAATAAACCTGTTATTTAATATAATCATATTGCTGTTAAATAAGAGTTACCATCTGATAAAACTTTTCCCTAAATGCAATCTGAGGTTCAATCCAAATGTTGAAACTGGTTTTTCAAAGGTACTATTAGCTGTTTTTCTAATTTGAAAAACTCTATTTCACCACTCTTCAATACTAACAAACAATAAAAAGATATCACAAAAAATCCTAGACACAATGTTACAGGCATCTGTGAAAATGCAAATCTGCTTAAGGTAGGAGAAAATCAGAAGTTCAAGAATGCAAGTTTTATTCTAACTTAGAGCTGAGTGTCCATCTTTAAAAAACAGGATGAGCTGGAGTCCTAATTTTTTCTTTTTTGTGGCTCAGAGAAGTCAAAACATAATGCTTACTAATGTCTCAAAGTTACACTGAATCTGTCTGAAAGGATGCATGTCATTTTTATTTGTCACTGTGCAAACATGTGAGATGTAAATAGATACTGGTGATAGACAAAAACACTTCAGCCTGCACTCAGTGTTAGTGTGATAATACTGCAAAACAGCATTGCAGTTTTCTCAGAAGTGGGTTTGCAGTGACCTCTGTAGGACAGACCTGAGACAGGGTCTTTTCATGCTCCAGACTTGCTTTTTGAGAAGCCATAATTTTATTGTACATTGCTGCAGCTTCAACAGAATCCCAGTGCAGATATTCTGCGTACTTATATTAAGATAAAAAACTGGGCCTTCAGCCCCTGATACCCAGAATGCCTGACAGTTCTGCTATGGCAGTGTGGTTGTGACCTCCCCACTGGTCCCTTCAGCCTTTGACATCTTAGTGGCATTTGTCAATATGATTCATTTCTGAGAAGTTATTTCTGTGAAATCACCTGTTTTTGCTAGATTTCAAGTTCTGCGGTAGACAGAGATCCCCTGGCAACCAGACTGGCTCACCTGTCACACGGAGATACAGCCACCAACTGCAGAATGTTCAATTCAGTGTGACCATTGGGATGATTTCTTGAGTAACTATGCTGCAAGACAGGGACAGTTTGTGCAGCATTTTGATCTCTTTCCTCTTGAACATTTTTAAGAGAGCAACATCGTCTACCTGTCCAGGGAAACATCAATGGGGAAAAAGCAGAAGTTGAAAACATTGAGTTACAGGTTCACACACTTCCTATCCCAGCCCAAGTTTCTGAATCAAAGAGACAAAATTAATTCCAATGTGTGTTGTAAAGCCAAGTGTCTTTGACTAGTTCAAGATTCATACTACTCACTTATCCAGGAAAGCTGCAGTAAATTATTGCTTTTCATGACTACCCTTTTACAGGCCTTAGGACTAATCACCAATGCTCAGGAAATACAGGAGATCAGAGCCAGCAGCAAGGGTTTGTGAAATGTGCATCTTACTAGACCAATCATCATCTCTTCTATGATCAGGTGACAACCATAGAGGAAGAGGAAAAGGCTGTGGATATTTCTCCTTGAACTTTAGTAAAGCCTTTGACACTGTTTCCCACAAAATTCTCCTGGAGAAAGTCTCTGCTTATGGCTCAGACAGGCGTCCTGTTCACAGAGTAAAACCTGGCTGTATGGCTGGGCCCAGAGATTGGTGGGGCATGGAGTTACATCCAGCTGGTGGCCAGTGACCAGTGGTGTTCCCCAGGGCTCAGTACAGGGGCCAGTTCTGTTTAATATCTTCATCAGTGACGTGGATGAGGAGATTGTGTGCACCCTCAGTCAGTTTGCAGATAACTCCAGGCTGGGTGGGAGTGCTGATCTGCTGCAGGGCAGGAAGGCTCTGCAGAGGGATCTGGACAGGCTGGATCATGGGCTGAGCCCAGTGGTGTGAGGTTCAACAAGGCCCAGTGCTGGGTCCTGCCCTTGGCTCACAGCAACCCCAGGCAGCTCCACAGGCTGGGGCAGAGTGGCTGCAAAGCTGCCACAGGAAAAGGAGCTGGGGGTGCTGGTGACAGCAGCTGAACATGAGCCAGCAGTGCCCAGGTGGCCAAGAAGGCCAATGGCATCCTGGCCTGTGCCAGCAGTGGTGTGGCCAGCAGGAGCAGGGCAGGGATTGTCCCCCTGTACTCAGCACTGGTGAGGCCACACCTCAAATCTTGTGCTCAGTTTTGGGCCCCTCAGTACAAGAAGGACATTGATGTGCTGGAGCATGTCCAGAGGAGGTAATGGAGCTGTGAAGGTTCCAGAGCACAAGACCTATGAGGAACAGCTAAGGGAGCTGGGATTGTTTAGCCTGGAGAAAAAAGGCTCAGGGAGGACCTGCTTTGAACACCTGGAAGGCTGTGGTGAAATGGTGATCTATCTCTTCTTCCAGGCAGTTAACAATAGGACAAGAGGAACTGTGCCAAGGAAGGATATTCAGGTTGGATATTGGGAAAAATATCTGCGCTGATAGAGTGGTTAAGCATTGGAACAGGCTGCTCAGCGAGTGGTGGAGTCATCATCCTTGGAAGCATTCAGAGAAAAAAGAAAAATACGGCACTTCATGCTGTGGTTTAGTGGGCATGGTGGTATTTGATCAGTGCTTGGACTTGATGGTCTTGGATATCTTTTCCAACCTTAATTATTCTGTTACTCTGTTACCTGGGAAGCAGTATTGCAGCAAATAAACCCAGCCAAATGCTTGGGTGTACTGGCAAAGGCAGAGACAGCAGATCCAGGGAAGTTATCCTTTACCTGTTAATGATTCATCCTTTGTGAGGTGGCTATGAATTGCTGTGTCCAATTTTGGATCCCAATAATAATATAGGGAAAAGATAAATATATTTCGTTAGGTTCAGGACAGCCCCCCAGCCTTCTGTCAACCTGGGAAAAGGGATGGGAGATCTGTTGCTTTTTTGACTTCATAGAATGATAGAATGGTTTGTGTTGGAAGACACCTTTGCAGGTCTTTTAGTCCAACTCTCCTGCAATAAGCAGAGACATTTTCACCTCAATCAGATTGCTTAGAGCCCCATCCAACCTGACCTTGGGTGTTCCCAGAGATGAGGCATCCACAAGCTCTCTGGGCAAGCTGTTCCAGTGTTCTACCACCTCATTATAAAAAATGTTTCCTGATGTCTAGTCTGAATCTACTCTTTTATTTTCCTATTTTGGCCTGTTGTTTCAGTCCCTCCAAAAAAAGTCTGTGTTAATCTTCTTCATAAAGCCCCCTTAAGTATTGAAGGGCTGCAAATAAGGTTACCCCAATGCCTTCAGGCTGCTCTGATCTGTTCATCCCCAGCCTGTATTAATACCAGAGGTTCCCCTAACCCAGATCCAGCACCTTGCATTAGGTCTTTTTGAAACTCATGACATTCCCGTCGACCCACTTCATGAGCTTGTCCAGGTCTCCCTGATGGCATCCTGTCCTTCACATATGCCAACTGCACCACTCAGCTTGTTGTCATCTGCAAACTTGCTGACAGTGCTGATCCTTTTGTCTGTATCACAGATGAAGACACTAAACAGAATCAGTCCCAAAACAGATTCCCAAGGGCCACCATCCATCACTGATTTCCAGACAGACCTTGATCCATTGCCCTCTGGATGCAGCCATTCAGCCTTCTCCACTGAACAGTCCATCCATCAAATTTCTCTCTCCAATTCAGAGAGAAGGATGTTTTGGGGAACCGATACAAGGCTTTACACAAGTCCAGATAAATGACTAATAGATGACTAAATGTCATCTTTATCCCTTCCTCGCCCCCTGATCTCATCCCTCTATCACAGAAGGCTGCTTGGCTGGTCAGGCAAGACTTGCCCTTGGTGAAATTGTACTGGCTGTCTTGAATCACCTCCATGTGCCATAGCACCTCCTCTAGGGTAGATCTGTCTCATGCTCTTCTCAGGCACAGAGCAGAGGACTTCCCAGTGTCCTCATATCTATCCTTTTAAAAGATGGGTTCCTTTTCCACTCACCAGGGACTTCCCCTGATTGCCATCACTTTCCAAATATTATGGAAAATGGCCTGGCAACTACATCAGCCAATTCCCTCATAACTCTGGGATGTATCTCATCAGGTCCCATAGATTCTGTCTGTTCAGATTTCTCAAGTAGTCTCAAACCTGATCTCTTACAGTGGGCGGACTTTGCTCCCCATCCACCTCAGAGCTGTGGGAAGAGATTGTTAGTGAAGAGTGAGGGGAAAAGCTATTGAGCTTTCTCCTCATTTCTTGTTTATTCATCAGAGAGTTACACTCTCTTACCTTCAACAACCTTGTGGGAGGATATAGAGAAGGTAGACACAAATTCTGTTCAGAAGTGCACATCAATAGACGAAAAAGCAGAAGACCCAAGCTGGAGCACAAAAGGCTCTGACTAGAAGTATTGAAATGCTTTTTTACCATGGGTGTAGTTAAACACTGGAAACAGGAAGGTTTTTGAATCTGTCTGCCTGTTCAAGGCTGTGATTAACTTGCTGTTGTTGACCATGATGAGGCTCAGAGTGATTTCCAGAGGTGCTGGAGGGGTCAGCCACTTGTGAATCTTTCAATTATCTTCTACAATAAATCGTGCCCAAGAAAGCACTGATTTTTTTTTTTTAATTTGCTGCTGTTTAACTCAAACTAACAAAAAGCAGTAACTATTCAGCTCCTAAGTCCAGACTCTCAGAACAAAAACATTTCACTGGTAAATACCATATACCTCATGGTTTTAAATTGTAAAAGCTTCAGAGAGCAGTACAAATTCTGACGCTGTAGAGAAATAAGAGAAAAATGTTTTATAGTTCTTCCAACTGAAATGACCATGAACAAGCACTCAATTTCCATGAAGATGCCATCAAGACACTGTGGGAGATTAGCATCCGGAAGATGTCGTGATGTTACGGCCAGGCAGAACCCCTCCCCTTTACCATTACTTAGTACCGTTAACCAGAGATTGCCAGAGATTGCAAGGCCAAAAATCGGGGAAACGGGAAGGGGAGGGGGCACCTGGGCCGCGCACAGCCCCTCCCACTCGGAACATGAAGCGGCCCGGTTGTGCCAACTGCCAATGGAGCACGGAACTCCCGCACCCACTGCCCCCTCCCGCAGTCACCTTCACACCTTCACAGCTGGCCAACGGCCCAGCCAGAACCATCCACGCCCCAGGAATACCAAGAACAGCTCCCTGGGGATGAGGGCCCTGGGTGGCCCTGGTCATGAAGGCGTGGGAGCGAGACCCATGGGTGGCGTTTTCTGTGAAGGTGGGCAGACACCCGCTGATAGTGTGGGCAGTTTGCCATCACTGTAACAACCCTGATGGCTCTGCTATCTGCCTTCCCTTTTGGGTCGACACAGGATCGGATGCCACCGTCATTCCATACATACACTGGCCTTCACAATGGAAGTTAGAAGAAGCACCCATGGTACACAGGGTAGGAGGGCTGAATCGGGCCTGGAAAAGCACCCAGCTGATAGCAATAACACTTTGCACTGACAGGGGACCGGGGAGAACCATCACCCTTTCCCCATACATCATGTCAGAATGTCCACCCTTGTTAGGGAGGGATGCCCTAGCCTTGCTGGATGTAAGGATGACAAATTTATTCTAAGGGCCACTGCCATATACCCACAACTACCCATCAAATTAACATGGAAATCACTGGACTCAGTATGGGTCGAGCAGCGGCCCTTATCAAAGCCTTGAATGACTCCCCGTTTTGAATTAATTACTCAGGAGTTGCAGAAAACCCACCTTGAACCCTCCACAAGCCCGTGGAACACCCCCATCTTTGTGATACTCAAATGGTCTGGAGAAGGCTTCCGTTTCCTACATGATCTACGAGAGATGAACAAAAAAAATCCAGCCAATGGGCCCTGTGCAAACTTCATTGTTGATGAATTCTGTGGTACCAAGAGGACAACCCTGTGCAGTGCTTGACATCAAAGACTGCTTCTTCTCCATCCCCCTGCATGACGAGGACAAAGAGCGGTTTGCCTTTTCCGTCACCTTCCCAAACAGCCAGTTGCCAGCTGAGGTCTTCCTGTTGCTGCTTGTAAGGATCTTTTTGCATGCCACTTCACTAATGAAATTGTACAACTTAGTCAAGGAGGACGACTGATCAAATACAGGCTGGAGAAAAAGAACTAAATATATTACTCGAAAAAAGCCAGAGAATGTATTCATCCCGAATGACAACCAAGGAAGGCATGCCATGTACAGTTGCTGTGACAGTTACAGTGGGGATGAAACAGAAACACCCGAGCACTAGGAGGAGGGCCCACAGGTCATAATTAAAAATGAACTAGGGAATGGGAACCGGGTTGGAGAATCGCACTCACAGGACAAGGGTACACAGCTGTTAGGAAAAATGGTAAAATTAAATGGTGCCCGCTCAAGTCAGTCAAGCCAGACCTTCAGGGCGAAACTAATAAAGCTTGTCAAGTTTGTTTTGCAGGACTGAATCGTTAGACACCCCCACAACCTGTATACCCCGCTTCATGAAGGCCACGACAAGTCATCAAGCAACCCGGCAGCAGACCGTACCAGGGTTATGAGCCATAGACAAACAGGAAAAGATGCTGGCACAGAGGAAGACTGGAGGAGAGGCTTGACAGAAATGTTTTCAATCATGGTTCAAAGTTTTGGAGGAATTCAGTTCTGTAATGGTTTGATTGCCTGTTCGTAATTGTTTTTAAAACAAAAGTCTTGTTTTAAGGGATGTCCATCAAGTAGAGTTTGAACTCTGGCCATGTTCCAACTCTGCTTGAATGGAATGAAGTGGTGTCCATCAGGTAGAGCTGGAACTCTGGCCAGGTTCTGACTCCACTTGAATGGAATAATCAACAATCAGCCCAGAGGTTTTCTGCATATCGCAGATTCTAGGATGATAGGTTGGATGATAGCGTTGGAGCGCCCAATAATTGTATGGTTTCAGATCGTCAACTACCTGATTGATTGATTGATTGATTGATTTGTTGATTTTCGTCCCAAACATCAACAGGGAAGAGCCTCTGCGAAAGTGCCAAAAAGCTGGGAAAGAAGTCCTGCAAAGCCCCATGACTGGTCGCCCTTGATTCTAACTTATTAGACCCCCTGGCATTGACTTTGAACCTTACAGTTTAAACAAGTGTTAAGAAGATGTTTTAGTGTTGTTCTTTGAAAGCCAGTAAGAAATAGTTTACATTTTGCTTGTTAAATACTTACAGTTAAGTCAAGTTTGTTACGGTTATGTTGCATTGTTCAGTTTCAGTACATTTTTACCAGTTACACATGTTTACCAGTTGTCAGTTTTAACCTTTACATTTTCTATGTTTTTAACTAATCATAAAATGGGGAGGGGGAATGTGAGAGATTAGCACCCAGAAGATGTCACGATGTTACGGCCAGGCAGAACCCCTTCCCTTTACTGTTACTTAGTACCGTTAACCCCTGTTATAAATGACCCTGTCCAACCATTAATAAATGCCACTTACCATCGACCATATTGGTAAGTGCGAGTAATTGGACCGAGTGGCAAAGGTGTTGCCGCCGTGCCGTTCCCGATCCAGGACACCGTGCCCCAAGCGGGGGACAACACTGTGTCACTGAACTGAGAAACTGGTGTTGAACTGAGACATCTGCACCAAGCTTGTTTTTACTTCAAACAATATTTATCTTGAAAAATAAGTCATATCATGGCTGACAAAAACCACATTTCATAGGTGTATTTAAGTGCTTTGTATGTGGAGATCACTTCAATTAATGGCAATACAGGTGGTGAAAGAATGTTCTCTCTTTACAGATGAAGAGCCTAATTGAACCTGGATGTATTTGCAACCTCTCTCAGAAGCCCTAAGGTTAATGATGCAGTCTTTGCCTTGATGTTACCAATGACCAGCACTTAAGCAGTCACCTGGAAGATCAGTGGGAACAGAAAAAGCTGTTTTCTTGTATCAGAAATTATCTTATAAGTTCATATCATCATGCTTCACAAAACATATTGCTATTTATATAGAATATTGAGACACCCTCTTGCCAAACCAGGAACAGGTGCAGGAATAGGGAACATATCAAAAAGAAGCACTTCCTGCACCACACAGAAAACTAGTGCCTGAATCTTGTTAGAGAAGGCCATGTATCTGTTTTTCACTCAAACCATGTCTCAATACCTCTACAATCAGCAGCACAATGCATCCAAAAATCCAGATTTCACAGCTCACTGTGTTTTTATTTGTGCCCAGCATCCCAGTTAGGCATTACAGACACAACTCAAAGACTTACATCATCCACATAACTCCAACCTCCCAACCATCCATCAAGGCAGCTGCCCACAATGTCATTAACAGAATGTGGTCTCTTTGCACGGCTTGTGCTGCATGAACACAGTTGCTTCATGCCATTTTGTTACTCTCCAGCTCCTATATAGGACAAGAGAGGTCTACATCCCAGCTGAAGCACATTCCTCTCTACTCTCCCATTGGAAACAGAAAGTGCTGCACCCAACTGCACCACTGCTGAACAGACAATAAACTCTTCACGCAGCTGCAGTTCACCGTACATGGAGACCTCCAGGCCAGTTGAATAATAAGGCTTTATATCTGAATAAAACACAGGCCCATGCCTCCTCATACTTTCTCACAAGCTAGTCGGGGCTTCACAGACAAGGTCTGACCAGTAGAGTAGGGTGTGCCAGGTTGTGTTTGAAAAAAGAGACTCAGGAACAGCCAAGCTCTGCATGGCAAGGATGCCACAAGTGTGAAGTAGAGGTAGGAAAAAGTGCCATAAAACAACATGCCTGTTATGCCACATAATATGCCCTGTATGGCACAAAAGACTTTAGGAGCTTCAAATGTGGATTCAGCATAAATTGTTCTCACTAGGCTGGAAGTAGGATTAGGGGAAAAAGTGTGCAGAGAGAAATGCTTATATGTCCAGGGCCATAACCTCAGTATCTGTAAACCCCATTAATATAATAATGCAAGAAGCAGAATTTAGAAATCGAGTCATTTCTACAAATACTCCTTTAGTTTGTTTCACCACCGATTTTCACAAGACATTCCTCTCAGACCTGCCCCTTTTACTTTTTTGAAAGCAAAATGTGCTTCTATCAATGAAGTCATGAAGACAGGTCAACAGTTTCTTGAGAAAATAATTTGGATCTCTGAACATAATTTTTCCCATCAGTGCAACAATGATCCAATAATATATTATCCTACCAGAGCTGATACACAAAAATAGGAAGGCACTAGATTTTCTTCCTATGGCATTCAAAAACCCTGCAGGTAGGAGCGCTTCACAGAGAGCTTAGGGTGAACTTGGTATCTGAAACTGGGCAATGCTTTACTTATTTACTACAGATATACAATATAAATTCCGTCTGTGGGTTATTCCCTCTGTGGAATAACCTTTCATCTAATCCTGCAGTGGTTTTTCACATTTGTTTCACATCCTCCCTTCTGAGTCATTTCTTACAACAGAGAAGAAGTTTTCTTTACTGGAGAAAACTCGAAACCTGAGTTGGCAAGTATCTGAAGCCTAATCCCCTAGCCATACCCTGATCATATCTATATTGTATATCTGAATTTGGTTCAAAAGAGTTGTTTCAAACATTTTTTTTTCATAGAAAGTGTTTCTCTTCTGCTTCAAGCTACCTATGAGACTGTAGTAAAGCCTTCTCTAAATGCTAAGAACTTTTCTTGAGCATCACCATTCCCAGGGAGAGTCTTACAGTTAATGGTCATTTTCACAGCAGATATATATGAAAACTTTGTAACTTGTCAAACATTTAATATAAAAACTTTCTGTAACTTGCATTACACTGGTTTGTTGTAAGGGTTTTTCTGTGTGTTTGCTTCTTAGTTTCAATTTTGTAAGCCATGCACTGACTAATAGCTGTAAGGCTAGGCTGTCTTTATGTTAGAGGTGATGATAAGCTACCTTTACACAGAAACTGAGCTACACCTTCGATGCGGTGTGAAGGAGGATCCCTGTACAGACAAATAGTGATAGCAAGCAGTGGCAGAAGTTGGAGATACCTAATATGAAAAGACATTTCTGGCAAGTGAAACAGTTCTTTGATAACAGCAGGATGTTCAGCCTGAAGACATTTGTACTTCAGCAACTACTTTGACATTTAGTATGCTTCCATTAAAAATCAATTGTTTCATTTTGATTTGTTGTAGGAACTGTGAAGTCTTGGAGGATCTTTGCTGCCAAGAAGAGGAGTTACCCAGAGGAAGTGATCAGGCTGCATAGCAAAAGGGAGGAGGAGATAGGACATTCTCTGAGGCTCAACAGCTTGAAGAGCCACCAATCCCACCTGCAGCTGAAAAGCTGGCAGTGTTCATCCCTAATGTGAAGGTAAGTGTAACCTCTGGAGAGTGGAAGAGGTGGAAGCAAGTGGCTTACAGCACAATGGGGAAGGCTCTTTTCTCACCTAAAGGCTTGCAGCTTCACTATCCTCAAAGCTGAGTAGGAGCTTCATGCACCTTCAAGCAAATTATCTGGTCCACCTGACCCTAAAACATGCAATAGCACCAGATGCAATAGCACCAGGAAACAGTGATTCGTTGCAGTGGGTGACTCCTTGCTGCAATTAATCGCTGTTCAGGGTACAGAATAAACCACCTGTTGACCTGACATATCAATTGAATAGATCTGCTGCCTGCTGGGTCCTCTGTCCAGGATAATGTGTAGGGACTGCAGAAGCTTGTCTGGCTCTCTGACTAATAGTCAGCTTTCATGGAAAAGGAAATCATACTGCTAGACAAAACTTGACTCTTGGGCCCAGATGGTGTTCTCAGTCCTGCTGGTGAAAGGAAAAGAACTTGCATGTAGGTAACAGAAGACTAAGATGGGAGGCATTCCTGAGTCCTGAGGGAGTTGACTGATGTACTTGCAAAGCCACTCTTATATTTGGGTGATATTTAATTTGGTGATATTTTAAAAGTGATGGCAATCATGTGAAGGCCCAGGTGACTGGAAAAAGAAAACATTGTACTCAACTTTTAAAAGAGTAGAGGGAGGACCTTGGGAACTACCCATCTGTCAGCTTTCCCTCCATGTCTGGGAAGATCATGGAACAGACCCTCCCAAAAGCTGTGCTAAGGCACACATGGGAGAGGGAGGTGGTTCAGGAAAGCCAGCATGACAGCACCAGGGGCAGGTCCTGCCAGACTAACCCAGTCACCTTCTGTGGTCAGGCAACTGCACGAGTGGACAGGGGAAGGGTGACAGGTATCATTACCTGGACTTCTGGAAAGCCTTTGACACAGGCCCCCACAACATCCTTCTCTCTTAAAATTGAGAGAGAGGGACTTCATGGGTGGACTGTTAGGTGGATAACAAATTAGTGGGGTGGTAACATCCAGAGGGTTGTGGGCAATGGCTCAGAGTCCTGATGGACAAGAGGGACAGGTGGTGTTCCTCAGGGATCCATACTGGGACCAGTGTAATTTAATATTTTCTTTTATGATGGGATTGAGTGCACTGACAGCAAATTTGCAGATGACACCAAGCTGAGTGACATACTTAACACACCTGAATGATGGAATGCCATTCAGATGGACCTGGACAAGCTCAGGAAGTGGATCCATGGGAATTTCATGACCCCCATGTGCAACTTGGGCAAACCCTGGTATCAACACAGGCCAGGGATGAAAATATCAGAGCCACCCTGCTGGAAAGGGTTTGGCGTGCTGGTGGGTGAGAGGCTGCACATGACCCAGCCATGGGCACTCCCAGCCCAGAGAGCCACACGTGTCCTGGGCTGCATCCAGAGCAGCGTGGGCAGCAGGGCCAGGGAGGGGATTCTGCCCCTCTGCCCTGCTCTGCTGAGACCCCACCTGCAGTGCTGCATCAGCTCTGGGATCCCAGCACTGAAATTACATGAGTCCAGAGGAAAGGCATCCAGAATACTGCAGGTATCAGAGCACCTCTCCTATGAGGAAAGGCTGAGAGAATTGGATTTGTTCAGCCTGGAGAAAAGAAGACCCAATTACAGCCTTCCAGTACCTGAAGGGAGCCTACAAGAAACCTGGAGAGAGACTTTGTACAAGAGCATGTAGGGACAGGACAAGGGGGAATGGTTTCAAACTGAAAGAGAGTAGGTTTGGATTAGATATCGGGAAATACTCTTTACTGTGAAGGTGGTGAGGCACAGAAACAGGTTGCACAGAGAAGTTGTGGATGTCCTGGCAATGTCCAAGGCCAAACTGGATAGGGATCTGAGCAAGCTGATGAAGTGGAAGGTGTCCTTCCCCACAGCAGGGAGTGTTGGAACTAGATGATCTTTAAGGCCCCTTCCAACTCAAATCATTCTATGTTCCATGATTCTATGACACGGAAAACACTGTGGTACAAAATGCCTTCTTTGCCTCAGTCTTTACTAGCAATTCCATCTTTCAGAAAATGCAGAGACACATGAAAAATGTGGAGAAAGGAAAATGCATAGGGAATTTTTCCTTGGTGGAAGAGGATCAGGTCAGGGATCACTTAAGCCATCTGAACATAGCAGAGTCTTGTTGGGATGCACACATGAGTGTGAGAATTAACTCACCTTTACCACTGTGAGGTAATTCTCAATAATCTTTAGTAGATGTTAATGAGACTGGAGAGTGTCTACCATGAGAAAAAACTGACATGGGTCCAGCCCAGAAAAGAGAACTCATCCATACCTACCCAAAGAGAGAGTGCAACAAAGAGAGCCATGCTCTCCTCAGTGGTGTTCAGTGACAAGAGCAGAGACAAAACACAGGGCGCAGTCTATGGGCTTAGACTGAAACACTGGAGGTACTTTCTAAGCAACAGGAAACCCTTTTTTCCCAGTGAGGATGACTGGGCACTGGCACAGGTTGCCCACAGATTTTGTCGAGTCTCACCCACTGGAGACCTGCAAAAGCCCTTTGCACACAGTCATGGGCAGCCAGCTCCAAATTGCTCTGCTGCAGCAGGGGTTAGACCACAGGACCTCCAGAGGTGCCTTCCAAACTCTGTCATTCCATGATTCTGTGTTTCATTTAGCCTATCATTTGTATATCTCACCCAAAAAATTACATATAACTTCCAATTCTTTTTCAATTTAGGTCTTACATGGTGATAAATTGAATAATGCTCCTGTTGAAAATGCATCTAAAGTGGTGAAATACCAATAGTAACCAGGATAAAGCATTTTAGCCAATTTAAAGTGTTATATGAGAGAGCAGAATTAGGCAATTAATAATGCTTATCAGATGTTTTTGCCATTGCTTTCAATGCAATTTTAGATATGCATCTCTGAGACCTTACTTTGTTATTTATTCCTGCTATCAGACCTAGACCAGACTGTTCAATACATGGGTAGTTCAGACTTTTAGTATTCTACACACAAACTCTAAGACATTAAATCCCTGATTTTTCTAACTTTTTTTCTTGTGATCATGTAAAAGCTTTTGTGCAAATGTGTATTTTAGTCCTTCTGGTATTTCCAGAGCTGGGTGAGGCACTTGCTCATCATATTGTTTCTAGATATCATAGTCCCCTTACTAGTAAGGCTATAGAATTTCAGCCCTAGATGCACCAGTGCTTTACTTAATGTTGTGATGCTACTTGTACCAGTGCAAGCTACTGATTTCCACCAAAACTGATCACTTGCATTGGTTCTGCCTTGGGTGCTTGGACTGTGCCTTGGAAGAGGAATTTCCAGTGTCCTCCTCATCAAAGCTTCAGCACCTAACTGAAATCCAAGACTGCATTCATGCTGCAGGCATTATAGTTCATTGCTAAGTATAATTTGTATGTGGGACTCCTACAAACCCTTCTCAAAACCACATTTTTTGGCCTTGTATTAACAATTCACAGGGTCAGATATCCTTGGCTAGAATCCATTGGAGCTGTACCTTTTCTGACCATTTCCTTTCCTAGGTCTGCAACATACCCCTCTTTAAACAAAACATACAAGGATCAGGGAAAATTGCAACATAAAAACCTCCACCATATTTTCTGCAAGGGCAGATAAGACTATCTATGTCACTAGGACCATGCAAGGCAGCCACGAAATAATTTCACTTGACAATTTGGCTTACTACTTGCCTTATAGTGACACTTTCTTTCTTGCTAGTGACCAGGATAAAGTATTTTGGGTTAAAAGGGCAGATGAAACTGCCAGATTTTTATGGGATTCATCAGTTGTTTTCTTTGTGCTGTACTAATACTGGTAGTTCTTGTTTAATAGAGAATTTTCACTGTAGTTCTGGGAATGACAAAATACCCATGTCATTTTGTTGCCGTCTGAGGACACTTGAGAGAGGAGGCTTAGGACTGTGACATTTGCAGTCCCCATTGTCTAGAGTTGCATGCACACTACCCCATCTGTCCCATAACTTTATTAAAGACCCCTTTCCAGCAAGAGTTTAGTCTTTTCCAGAAGGAATCATTAATTTTCTGGTACAGACTAATTGCGGTTATAACCGGTTTGATTTTGTTTACTCCTTTCTGTGGCTGGAGTGAAATTTCTTTTGACACTTAACTAGGCTAGTTTTATTTTATTAAAATCTAGCAGATGCAGTATCTCCTCACCATGAAGCCATACACTGCATTTTTATCAACTGCAGGACTCCATCACTCAACAGTAAGCAAATCTGCAGAGTAAGGATGACAAAAGCAGCAGGTGCTATTTACCTTGACTAAAACTACCACAAGATGTCACCAGTGTCAAATATAGGAAAGTACAAAAATATTGCAGAGGCTTATTCAGGAAGTGTTTGCAAAGCTGGTTTACAAGATATGCATGCTATAAAAACCACCAGTGTTGAAAAGTTTGTCCAGTTAAAGCAAAATTCTTTATAATACATACAAGTAACCAGTGTTACAACAATTTTTTAGCTTGGTTTAAACAGTGATTTGGCTTGTGGTTGCTCCTTGCATCTAAAACAGTTTTCTTTGGTTTGGTTTTAAACTTTTGACCCTTTTTAAAATACGGATTCAAAATTAAATATTGAAACACTGAGATAGATGTTCTCTGACTAACCAATACTTTTTCCTGAACATTGCGTGTTGTGTGCTTTTTCAGTGAATTAATTTCTTTAACACTGGCTATGTTCAAGATTCTAAGTTAGGAGGATTTGGAAAGTAATTTCATAGTTGGAAAGACTTTCTCTTTTCTTGTAGTTTTCTTCAGAGTGTTATGATTTTTTAATGTGGGGGTTTTTTTAGATGATGTGTGCTATGTTTGGAGAGACTGCTTGACATCTTGCATTTTAAATAGTTTGCATCAGTTTAATACATTATCCCTCTAATCTGCCGTTGTTTTATATCTACATTGTTTCAGTAAAAAGAAGACAATGTAATGAAGATGTAAGGTTGTGGTAACTCAAGTTGTTAGGTCAAAACTGTACAAATTTTTTTCATCTACAGGGCTGTTAAAAATACCCTAGCTATTTCAGTGATGTCATTTTAGTCTCCCATAGAGACTGATATCTCCATTTATCATTGTTCCCATAGAAAAATAGGGAAAGTAGGGTAACTTGATCCCAGATAGATAAGAAACTGGATTCTGTCCACAACACTGATTCATCAACTGATTTTAAGGGAGAGCATTCTTATTCTACCAGTATCTTCAAGTAGACAAAACCAACAAAGTTGCCAGGAGTGTAAATACTGCTGTTCAGCATCTACTCCAAACTCCTTTTCTTTCATGCTTTACCATAACCAGTCACATTTATCTCTATAAACCTTTTCAAACTCCTTCCTCCAAAGGGTTTTGATTCTTATTGTTCTCTTTCAAAAGCGTGCTAGAAAGCAACTTCTGATGGGGTTGTGAATTGCTTTCCATGAAAACTGCTCCCAAAAGACACTTGAACACTGCAGCTCAAACACACCTTCATCACACACATTTCTGACACCAAGAGTGGATGTCCTTGCCCTGCCAGCTGTGTGACATGATTTCAAAAGATTTTGTTATCATATGATTGTGATGATCCTGAAATGTAATCAAGATTAAGCCTTGATATGTTTGCCCTAATTTTATAGCTACGTGACCTGGTGTCTTAGGATTTTAGCTTTTATATTTTTCATATATTTGTAATCCTGCAATTCTTGAGTATATAACTCTGAACTCCATACAGAGTGCTAGCTACAAGTTTCCCATTTTGGTCAGACAAAACAATTCCTCTCCAAGCCTTCGAATCAAGGACTCCTCACCGTCTCAGGCCCTGAGAAATGTAAACAAAAGTGAGTTTGGGAGGGAGAGCCAACCTGGGGTAAATTGCATCAGAACCATTTAGAGAAGATGATCAAAGGGCAGAAGCCAGAGAAGCTTCACTTAAAGAGGAATAAGTAATGCAGTAGCTGAAAAAATTAGGAGCCTTCAGAACCAGAAATATTCATACCTGCCTGAAGATCCCACAGCACATGACTGGCAAGAAAAAGCAAAACAGATTGTGGATGTGTGGGATGTGAGCTTCAGCAGGAGGGAGTGGCACTGGAGCCATGGGGCCTTTTCTGTCTCGTACTTCTGGGGCTCAGGGAACACCTAAGCAGCTCACTACACACCCCAAAGTGGACACACTGTGGGTGCAGAGGAAGTTTGGGCACTTCTGCACTCTTTCAACCTTGCTTTCCTCATTTGCCTTTGAATTAAATAGTTAAGTGAATAGTAAGCTCATAAATCTAGTTTCTCATCATGAAGCTATTCCACAGGTCAGAGGAAAAGTTTGGTGGGCTACTGCCCCATGAATGCAGTCTACTGTTGGCAAAAAATGGGACCACATTGGAGCAAGCATCATTTCCTATGTAAGTGTCTGTCAGAAATGCTTGGAAGAAAAGCATCTGCTCACTGGTCTGCCAGAGAAGAGCTGTAAGCTGATGGCTCTGCATCCTCACAGAATAAAAGTGTTTCCTCAGGTCCAGAAGGAACATCCTCTATTCCAATACATGAAAGAAGCACAAACAGGGAGTCAGGCTAGTGGTGCCTACTGTTTTTTGCAGCAGTACCAAAGGATGTCTAACAGCCCTGATACCTCTGTTGCTGTGTCTCTTTCCTCTGTTTTGTGAAGATGTGTGACAGAGGGAGAAGCAAGGTATCCACAGATGCCCCAGCAATTGTTAAACAGGAAACAGCCCCAGACATTGGGCTGCCTGAAGCCTGTTGTAGGCTTCAGAGACAAAATAGGAATGGTCATGAGACCAGGCCTACCATGAAGCACAAATGCAGTGAGTGAAAAGTACTTTTCGGGTGTGATATTTTTTGTTCCTTAACTCCTATTGTGGCATCATGGCAACACAAATATAAAGGCTTCTTCCTCTCCCAGTTAATTTCCCAAGCTGGGAGAAATAAGGGGGTTTGAGTCTGAGTGACTTTAAAGTCACCTGCCGCAGTTCTCTCCATTTCATATCAACATCCAATTCTGCTTCAAAGATGTTCTCTGTAATAAATACTTGAGACAGGGTGTACAAATTCTCTGACTCAGAGTGCAGTTTCTTTCAAAGCTGCCTGTGTCCACAGTCCTTGAAAAAATCCACAATATTTCTTCAGCAGTCCCATGCTAAGTAAAGGAGTTAAGACAATTCTCTAATCACACTTCCTGTGGATGTCTGGCAACAGCATTCTAAAAAACCTGCTCATTTGCAGATGTGTCCCTGTCCCTGGCTAAACCAGATTCTACCACACCCAGGGACTTGCAGCAAACAGCATAGACTCAGTCTAGAGTATTGCCGGTCTTTCCAAATAGATTTCTTAGCAATAAATAATGTGGAAAAAAATGTGAAACAAAGTGCTAATATCCCTTTTATACATTTACATTATAAACTTTGTTTGTTTCAGGTGCTGCTGTTGTGATCTACTTTCAGTGTGTGTCAAGTTATTAAGTACAGGAGAAACAGGATCAAAACCAAAAGTGAACCAAACCCCCAGCTAAGCAATGTGACTTTTCCTGTTCAGCAGTGCAGTACTGTGTACATCTGTCTGAGCAGAAATGCAGGCTGGACTACACAGTCCCTTCTGGGAAAATGACCTGAGACCACTGGCCTGGTGGTCCAGTACCAAGACTGGATCAATCTTTTCATGTGCTCATTCTGGGTTAAGTGTGCTAGCAAGTACTTAGAAAACACCTCATTTATCCCTGCAGCAAACATTTCTCAGTCAGTGACCAGTTTTTCATAATGAGTCTGTTTATAGTTTCCATCTTTACCTGTGATTGTGGCAGTCAACTGTTGCACTACCTCGGAGGCAACATCCAGTTAGCCACTCCAATTTACCATAAACCAGATACCTGTGGAGAGCTTAAAATGCTAATTCCTTTATGAATATTGTTGTTCACTTCTTCTTCCTGTGTGCACCATAAAAGGCATTCATGTTCATAAAGGTCACCATCAACTTCATTGCAGTGAGTAAGGAGGGTTGTGCGGCCTTCAGAGGAATCACAGCATGGGTTTGGTATGGGTTGTAGCTTTGCAGTTTTGTAGCAAACTCTGGGATTAGGCAAGTGGCTTCACAGGACAAGATGGTAAGAGTGAGTGCTCGACAAACTGGAGATAAATTCCACAGAGTCTGAGGGTCCCCAAGCAATAGTAGTACATCTCAGTGTCTTATACCAAAGCTATTCCTCCTGCTTTTCATCAGCTGGGCAGGAAAGGCAGAGAAGTTTGCTGCTGGGAGACAATAAGCTCTACAATGCAGGCAAACCAGAAACAGGCATTTCACACACCCCCTCTTGTCCACAAGTGAATTCTCCAGGTCATATCTGACCTTTCATCTCACTACTTGGATTTTAGACATTACTACCCCTTTATATCAAATTGAATAAAGACTCTGTAAATGATCCTGAAGAAATGAAATACAGATAGTTTACTAATCTTTGAGGCTGTACACCACTAAGTGACAATCTTTATTACAATAATTTCAGAAAGCACATTTTTCTTATGTACATCAAGATTTTATGAAATTCTACTTAAAGACCAGTTGTACAACAAAACTTATTAAAAAAAACTGTCAAAACAAGAACTAAGGTTTTTTGTTTGTTTGTTTTTTTCCCCACAGCCTTAAGACACCGTTTTGTAATGGTGTGACATTACACATAGAGCTACAAAAAACAAAGTATGTCAGGTCATACAGTCAAGCCTTCAAAAACCAGGAAATAACTAAATTCAAGCTGGTGTACAAATAACTAAATTGGCAGCTGTTTCTGGAAAACAGTGATGAAAAGTTTGAGACCAGGTGCTTTCTTGATGCCAGGCTGCTTGAATGCAGCCTCCCACAGTGACGAGTAACTGCACTGAACAGAACAGACTCGTCACCCACTCTAAGTCCTTCTTATCATACACCATTCATATGCAGAATTAAATCTTAGTGATATTTTTTAAAAATACATGGGAAAATAGGCCAGTACTATAATTTGGATGGTTATATTTCACAACTTGAAGTATGAATATTATGAATAAAAAGTTCTGGGTACAAAAGACATTACTAAGAGTTTTGCTATTGCCCTACTTTTGAGCTAATCAACACAAAGAGAAAGAATTTGGTAAACTCTTATGTTCCAGACAGTTTTGTACTACAAGCAGTGATAAACATATCTTCAAAGATATTGACATGAATATTTCCAAGCAATGTTAGTGACACAGTGCAGTGTGGTGCTCTTCTGTTTTCTGTCTAAGGGCAGGTCCCACTCTTTTTGGAGTGACACACAATACCAGTTCAGCAACACAATGCTATAATATAGAAATCACAATAGAACTCTCCATCAAAAGGAAGGTTGATGTAAATCTTGGGTAATCAGAAGTCAAAAAATACCTTGAACATAGTTATCTCTATGTCCTGCTTCCCTTTGCTGTGGATGTCCAGACCATCAAAAAGCACCCCATCCACACTGTAACTGAAGGCACAAAATTACCTAGGCTTTCTTCCCCTGACTGCAGCCTCCTTTCAAATCCCATGCACTCCTCCAAGAATGTGGGTGTGGGTGTGGGAGTGTCCCAGTGTGTCAAATATGTTGTATATTTTAGTGTGCACCAGGTACAATGATCCACAGTGAGCCACTTCAACAAATAAGCGACCTTCAATATTTGCCGAGGGTTACCTTTTGACCTTCGTTGGAAATATTACCTTTCTCTTATTTTTCCATTATAGATATTTGCATTTGTAGATATTCTGAGACTTGTCACTACATTGTAGTAGCAGTTACTCACTGTTAAAAATCATAGTATATACTATTGGCTTTATGGCTCCCCATAAAGATAAATTTTCGTTTTAGCTGAACTTTGTGGACTATTAAATTCATATTTTCACATTGAACAGCACATAAAACATCCTAATGTTAAGAGGTTGCAAAGTCTCCAGATCTATGCATAGCTTTAGTTCAAAGGTTTGAAAGAATAATCAGCACCCCATGCTGTTTTCTGTTCCCACAATTGACGCTAATGCCTGGGAAAACCCTTCAGAGCTATTCAGCAATTATGTCTCCTCCCATTTTTGTATTTGGTTTGGAAACCAGTGCAGGAGAGGCAGATTAGCCAAAACTAACACTATATTGCAAATGTCAACTTCAAACTCTCTTCATCTGCAGCTAGGTCAAGACAATTGTAACATCATCTAATTTGTTCTTTGCACTGCCAAACTATAATAGAAGGCTAATTTCCAATGAATTGTGACAGCAGCAGGTGTATAGAAAATTGGAGTTTTTTTCCAAATAGTAGTACTGCTTGATTGTTGTCTGCTGCAGAAGAAACAAGGAAGAACTAGGCAGGATTCCTCACATGCTCCTTGTCTACACAACTGGGAGAGGCAAATGCACCCAGACATTTCAGACAAGGTTCTTGACAAGTTTTTTGCTAATTTGGTTTTTAAAACTGAGTTTTTTCTCTCTACATCCCCACTTCATTAAAGGTGATGGGCAAGAGGGACTTTAGGTCTGTCTGTAGTGCTGTACAATTTTTCTGCATTGATTACATAGTAAAATGGGTCCCCTTGTTGCTATCTAGATGTAGGGGAATGCTAAACACAGGTATGAGTTCTCTCTGCAATTCAGTTTTCCAACAGTTGTTTCATCTGCATGTTTAGAAGAACAGACTTCTATACTGAGAACATATCTCAAATGCTATGGACATGCTCAGAATTTAAGCATCTAGGCTGCTGAATACAGCAGATCTGCAAATTTATAAATGGTCCACACACTCCAAATGTGCAACTATATTTGTCTGCTCTTTCTCTGTCTACTGCATTTTGTTGAAAAGTTGTCCTTGCCATATGAAGCTTTAACAATTTGAAGGGCGCTGTGCTAGCAGACTGAGGAGTCTTAACTTTTGAAATTTCAAAATGTTTTTGAAATGAAGGACCAATAGGTCCTTCAGAGAAGATGATGCAGTCTGTTTCCCAACACCTCTTCTTTGAGGAATTCCCCACCAAGACTATCAGCTGTATATCAGCAGGATGTCCTAGTAGAGAAGAAGGGATGGATTAAACCACCACAGAAAGAATAATCAGCACCCGATGCTGTTTCCTGTTCCCAGAATTGAGAGTCATTCCTGGGAAAACCCTTCAGATCCATTCAGATTTTTTCCAGACCTGTATTGTGAAATTCTCACTTTTAAAAAGATAGTACTTTGGGAGCGCTGTTCTTTCCACAAAGGCACACATAACTTCCCCCATTCTTGGTGCAAATCAAACACCTAAGAGCCTGTTTGAATACAGGGCTGAGCATAAAATTATTTGACAAGTGATGTCAGTGCAAACTAGTTACTGTGACAGTAAGTTCCTATTAAGAAGCATAATTACTCTAGTCAGCAAAAACTGTTTTCAGTTCGTACACTAAATATTCAGAAAAATCTGATCATTGCCTTTAAAATTGTGGTGTGTGACTCTTTTACATCATAACACTGCCCTATTACAAATTATCCTTTATGAAAAAGACACTAATTTATCGTACACAGTCAATGTTTGCATGTTCTTAATAACCTGGCTTTAATTCACAGGATGTATGTAATCACTGTTAGATAAAATTAAAAAATAATTCAAGTAACATTTAGTCTACTGATAACATCTGAAATCTAGTGCTTGCTCAACTTACTGGATTCTAAATCTAGAAAATGGCTGGTAACTTGATTTTCATTACCTGTTATTACTTTCTTTCCTGTTGTATTCTCACTTACAATATTCGTTTCACATAATTTGTTTCATTTGTTTCATTCCCATATACACTCTTTTAACCTGTAATTATTACTAGATCACCCACCTACAGACCATCACTTACTCAGTGCAAACTCTCACTTCACAGCCAACCATTCCTCTGCTGTCATTGCACTGGGATGTTATGTGGTCATCATCTCTCCAGTTCAGAAAAAAACATATTTCCTCCCTTCTCTTTTCAATTCTTCCAATGTTGCATCAAGAATTATACTCTGCACGTAAGCCCCAGTTTTTCAATTTGTACTTTAAGAAACTCCCCACACAAACAGCTTTGCATGAAACTAGCAGTATTTTCTCCTGCCTCTCTGACCTGCATTTCATCCCTTTGCAGGAGGGTGTGGTGTAGCTATCTTCCTAAAATGTGACTTTGAAGGTAAGTGTCGTGGATCAACCTGCTGTGCCAAGTCTGCCTGCACAAACAAAACGAAAGACAAAAAGACTGATTGTGGTCCTCAGGCATAGGTGAGAGCATGATGTAATCTGCAGTCAGAAAAATCCTGCCAAAAGACTCACTCCCGAGGTGTAGCTTAATTTCACAGCACAAATTCAGTCACCAATTTTGTTGTGCTACTCTGTATCATTAGTAGAAAGTGTTTTTATCAGTCTTTTCTAGCAGTGGGAACTATATGAGCCAGTTATGGGTGGTAGCATCCCCCCTGAGCAGCAGACAATACTTTCAGCAGCACAGAGAATAAACTTTTAGGGAAAAAGATATATGTAGGTGAGGGTGTTGGATTGGCAACACTATTCAAAAAATCAGTGATATTCCCCCTCATATACACACAATAGGAAAAATACTATCCATTAACTAATTAGAAAGAAAAGTTTCTAAGTGACCTTACTTGCAGATGTATTTTTTTCCATGATGGCAATATAGTTTAGAAATGTTGATGATTTCATCTTATTTAAGTGATAATAACATGAATTATGGTGAACATTCTGTACACAAAAGAAAAATTTATAAGACAAAGTTGTTTTGCAAGGCAGGAAAGAGTCAGCATATGATGAAGCAAAATTCTGCTGACTATTACTTTTCCAAACTACCTGAAGAACTCTATTCACTTTACTGGAAAAAATTTATAGATGCGCATTCCTATGAACTGGGATTCTACATGTTTATACTGAAGAAAGGTTTCTGAATATCGAAGTGATTTGAGTTCATAATTTCAGCAAAAATAATGGTTACTTAATAAAAAAGAGGGAAAGCCACAAGGAGTGGCTGGGCTCACTTGTTCTGTTCAGTCTGGAGGAGACTGACGGGAGACCTTATTGCAGTCCTCCCCTGTTAGGGGAAGAGGAGGGGTAGGCACTGATCTTTTCTCTGTGGTGAGAGTGACAGGACCTGAGGGAATGGTCTGAATTTGTGTCAAGGGAGGTTTAGGTTGAATATCAGGAAAAGGTTCTTCAACCAGAGGGTGGTTGGGCACTAGAATCTGGTCTCCAGGGAAGTGGTCACAGCACCAAGCCTGGAAGTGTTCAAAAAGTTTGGACAATGCCCTCACACACATGGTGTGATTCTTGGGATATCCTGTGCAGGGCTAGGAGTTGGCCTCGATGATTCTTGTGGATCTCTTCCAGCTCAGGACATTCTATGATTCTGTAGGGGGGGGGAGGGGGGGGGGGCAAAAAAAACAGATCAAATTCAAGGAAAATGCTTCAAGTACTTGGAGAAAAAAATTAGCCCAATTCTAGGAACACATTAATTACCCTCTCTAAAGGTAAACCACTAAGATGGTTCTGCATACCAAGGAGTCTCCTCTTTGTAGCAAAAATAAAAGAAAATAAGAGGATTCAATGAACACATTAAAAACCAAAAAAATCAATTATTTTAATAATTAATGAAATCTCTTTCTTAACTGTATGTGTCATACAGTATTTCCTCAGCAGGAAATTTTTATGTTTTCTGTCTCATGTGACTTGCAGAAATTTTGTATCTTGAGACTGTCTTTGCATGTAACTAAGGATTCCCAAGGTGCAAAAGTTATTCCAAGGAGAGAGGGAAGCAAACACATACAAAGACACATGCAAACGCATTCACAACCAAGAAGGCAGGATCAGATAAACCTCCTACTCTAGGAAACAGAGTAATCAAAAATGTTCTTATGATAAACTCCACAGAAGCTCTTTTAATTAAATTAAACACATGAGCATTTATAATCTGATTTGATCAAAAACTAATCCACTTGTCATCTGATAACTGTTCAGTAGTCTCCAACCCCATTCCTAATAAATGGGGACCTATAATAGATATCATGTAAACAATGGTGTCACAGAAAACAGAAAATTAATGCTGTGAAAACACAGTTCCCCTTTGCCCCAACACATCAGGCAGCACAAGATTGCTTACACTGGTTGATGGATGCTTTTTTTATTGTAGGTGGAGGGCTTCAGTTTCCACATCCATTTGTCTGGTATCTTTCACAAGAACTGATGAAGAATAAAAGAAAACTTGCATTCATTTTTGAGCAAATTAACTGCTCACCATCTAAATAGTATCTAATCAGAAGGAGATAGAAAGAATGAACAGCAATATATGAGGAGCAGAGGGACAAAAGATGTTCCTACTTCCATGAGTCCCCTCTTACATCCTTTGCATTAGCACTGCCTAGTATGCCAGAATAAACTTGGTCCTTGCGCTACTCTGGTACTCATAGAAAGTCCCTGTGACCACAAACATTGCATATCTATGCTTTTAAAATCACGCTTTAAAAAATGAGCGCTGCTAGACAAAACATTACGTTCTTATTTAGATTGCCTCGACAGTGGCAATGGGGAATGCATGACGAAAGCTCTCTCTTTCCAGCAGTCTTCTCACATTGTTATCATCAACGCCAGCAGATCGCTGCTGGCACATGTGCAATTACTTGATTTATTGTTAAAGACTAACATATATCATAGCAAAACTCCCATATTTTCAGGTTTTTCTACTGAGAAACAAGATTATTATCAAAATGTACTTTTATGGATGAAAGCTGACCAACACCAAACCCAAAAAAGATGACAAGTTAAAATGGGACAATTGAAACAAGAGACTGGAAGGTAATGCAACTCTACGCTTAAGACCAGGAGAGAGTTCACAGGAATGGGAGGTAAATTCATTTCCATGATGCTTCTGGAACTGAAAATAATTAGAGACAGGATACGAGCCTAACCTCTGCTTTGACCCAGAATAGTAATATCTGTTTTTTAACATAACCACTGACAGATGGATGTAGGCAAGGATTAATTTCTGCCAAGGAATGAAACAGCACACAGCAAGACTTATCACTAAACTATGACCATGGAGCGGATCACTATATTGGCAAATTCAGAACAACAAGAAGGAAAACAACATCAGCCCTAATGAATACGGATGGGTATTCCCACACCACCTAGGAACTGAGAATTTATTTTCCCACATATGTGATTCCTTACAAAATCTTGATGAGATGACAGCTGCTGAAATAGGGAAGAAACCAATGCGTGCAAGTTTTTGTGCACAGTAAGAGATAAGAATAAGCTGTACCTTTTGAGACAAAAGAGCCTCGCAAATCAGTACATTGAATGTTCAGCAGGGAAATCTAACCACGGAATCATTGTTACACATATTAGATAGGAATTCTTGCTTCAGGAAGGTCAAAAGAAATTTTGCTACATGATGAACATTTTCAGTGTTCTGGCATTTGAAGGCTGGAAGAAAAATGTCTATTTAATTTACTCATTCTCTAATATTAAAAAAAATCAGAAGCTTAGTAGCCCCGATTTTCAGCTACTTTTTTTTTTCAGAAAAAAAATTACAGTGCTATAGGTCCTAGAATTACAAGTAATTTCTGTGTTCAGCTGAGAGTAGACAACTCTGAACCAGGCAGAGGTGTATACAAATTTGGACAGAGACATGAGGCACAAAGTTGTAGCAGAAAGCAGTAACTGGTCCTCCCATGCCCTCCAAAACAGATTATGGAGATTGGCATGCATCTGCTAAATCTCTCTCATGACAGATGACCTGTGTACATTAGGAGGTCCTCCCTTGGTTGAGTTCAAGATCAGAATGTGCATTGAAGGCAGAATAATTGGCCACAACAGATTTCTCTCTTGATGCTGTTATAACTTTAAGTAAATGAATGGATAGCTATGGTGTTTGCATGTAATGGTGCACTTAGCATTACTGGAGATTTTTCACCAGCAGATTCAACAGACATTCCTATAGTGATGACAACCTTAACTAGAAAAGGGAAATGGATTAAATTTCTCAAAGTCTCTTCTATCCTTATTTTATCTTGTTCTGTGAACTTTTTGGAACTTCTTAACTCTGTGGTTGTTACACTGTAGTTGTATTTTTCATGCTCTACTGTTCTGAAAATAACAAATGCCTTCTAATATTAACTTAATGAGACTAAATTGTTCCACAAATTTGTTTTCACCACGCTGGAATAATTTGAGACAATTCTAGGCTTTGAGAGTGCAGGGAATTTTGAATATGCCACATAAACAACTTGACCAACACAGTTTGCTACATCAGTATTTACTATTATTCAGTGACCATGAGCCATAGTGTCTGGTTTCAGATGCATGCTCACAATCCTCAGGATAATTGGATTGTAGCAAAGAGCAGAATTTGACTACAGGGAAGTATGTTTTTGAAATTTTACTTCTCTATGCGATAAAAAGGATGATGCTGTAAAACAAACATTTGTTCTGAACATTATAAAGTTCATCATAAATTAGCTTCTGACAAGAATTCAAATGAAAATTTGAAGTAGCTAGTTCTTTGCATAGTGAAATGATAATGATTTAGAAATTACAGGTAACTTATGTTCTACAGTAGATTTGTAGAGACATGTATTTGCAATCAGCCCTGCATCCCAGACACTTAAGGTTCTTAAGGCTGTTTCTATTTACCACCATTTGAAGATACAGATAAACTAACTGAATCTGTAGAAACTGTGACTTTCCTTGTTAGTGATAAGTGCATAAATTTCTTTTATTATCCCACTTAAACACGTAAGTAGCAATAAAAAAGATCCTTTATCTTAGATCCACCCTTCCATATACTTTAAAACACAGTGGTCTTTCAATTGTAATTCCTTTGCCTTTTTCAATTAATCTCTGGATAAGCTTGCTGTGTTACATCTTGTTTGTAAGGTATCCAATCCATGATACCAGCTGTTTAATGGTGTCCTATAAGAGGATTTGGATTCATGGATTTCTAGATGTATCCTAGTTACTTGTTAAACACTGCTTACAAGTACAACATTTCTTCCATAGCACAAGAATTCCTCACTAGATCACAGCATTCAGGAAAAAAAAGAGCTTAATTGTAATTTACTCATAGTTAATTAAGAGTTTAAATATTTTGGTTCCTTCAGTTGCATGTGCCCAGAAATATGCTTATTGTTTCCTTTTGTTATCTTTTTTTTTTTTTTAAATACCTCATTCTTTTGCTTCATGCAGTTACACTACGCTCTTCACTGAGTAAAAAATCATCTGGATGGCCAGGCCCAGAGAGTGGTGGTGAATGAACTTAAATTCTGTTGATGTCCAGTGGGATTCTCCAGGGCTCAGTACTGGGGCCAATTATGTTTAATTTTTTTTTTTTTTTTTTTTTTTTTTTGACAGCCTGGACAAGGAGATTGAGTGCTACCTCAAGCAATTTGCAGGCAAGTTGGGCCAGAGACCTGATCTGCTGGAGGGCAGGAAGGCTCTGCAGAGGGATCTGGACAGGCTGGATCATGGGCTGAGCCCAGGGGTGTGAGGTTCAACAAGGCCCAGTGCTGGGTCCTGCCCTTGGCTCACAGCAACCCCAGGCAGTGCCACAGGCTGGGGCAGAGTGGCTGCAAAGCTGCCACAGGAAAAGGAGCTGGGGGTGCTGGTGACAGCAGCTGAACATGAGCCAGCAGTGCCCAGGTGGCCAAGAAGGCCAATGGCAATCTGCCTTTTTTCCACAGCAACATTTCCTTTTCTCCACAGTAAGCATTTCATATAGAAAATGGCATATATTACAGTTAATTTATATTAAGAGGATGCATGAGGAAAACTCTCAAAAGCTTCTTTAGTGATTGCTCCTTTCCATTTCCTTTCCCAACATCTCCACCAAATAATGTTGTCCAGTTGCTATAAAATCTGTCAGTGTTGTTCTGTATTCTATGTCCAAGAGAAAACATAACACACTTTGTTTAAAGACTACACTGGTAATGATAACCTACCTTTCATTACACCTCTTTCACCCTTGTTTGGAGTGTTGTTGACTTCTCTAAGTAATGAATAGCAAGTTTTTCAATTTTTTTTAAAACAAATTAAACTGTTAAGTTAAAGTGTACTCAAGAGGTAATATTACCTTTTTTTCTTGTCTATTTACATCTCAAAAAAGAGACACAGTAATATAAAAACATAGATGTGGAGTCTTTCCACAGAATCACAGAACCAATGAACGAGGTTGGAAAAGACCTTTTGAGATCATCAAGTCCTACCTGTAAGGTAACACCTCCTCATCAACAAAACCATGGCATTGAGTGCCACATCCAGTCTTTATAGTTCTTGTAGTCTTATGACTAAACCATGAGAGGGAATTGGTAAGCAAGCTGAAAAAACACAAAGACAAAGTCCTTTTCACTGCTTTTCTAAGGTTGTGTTTGCTTATGCTGACTGCAAGTACATAAAATTTGCCCTTTTTTTGAAACATCATGTAGAATTCCATGGAAGTTTGAAACACAATAACTTCCCACCTGCTCACAACGTACACTTTACCCTGTGCATATTGATCATGGCCTCTGGGCACATCTTCAGTACCACCCTTCCCTAACAGAGTTTCAAGGAAAAATTCAGGTCAGCATATGATAACATGCACTTACCTGAAAAATAGCCAGCTTAGACTGACCCTGAGGTTTACTCATTGTGTGGAGGAATGTGGGAAGAAAAATCTGAATGAACCAGAAAGGTTTTTTTTTTCTTTTAGGTATGCATTGTATATTTCTACAAAGAGATCTATTTCTGAAATCTGAGAACATTCCCATTCATGGAAAATATGGAATATATACTGATGGTATATAGATTGTGTAATGAGTTCATTTGAAATGCCTACAGATTACAGACAATAATGACTTCATAGTTAATGTCAGCCTGATTGCCAAGGTCTTATAAGAAGGTTGACAGTTCATATATCTGACAAGAGTAAGATGACTGACTCATTAGTCACAATATCATTTCCTCTCACTTGTCCACCTTTTTCAAGTCTGGAATAAATACAAATGACATCAGATCTTCTACCAAAATCAGATGCCATTTTCAGGTACTTGTAACTGAACCCACAGGTAATTCATGGTCAGATTGTCTCTCTTTCCAAAACAACATGGATCAAATATGGATAAAAAGGGGCAAGAAAGCACCATTCTGTGAAAATAAACTCCTCCGTAATTCAATTTCTCTGTAATGTTCCTACCCTGCCAAATGCAAGATATCCAATATCACCTTAAATAAATATACACATGGCTTATAACATAGATGAATATTCAAGATCTTTCTCATGTCTCCCTGAATAAAGAATTTTACACTGTGTCATTGAAGGATTTTTAGACCTTTGAAAAGTGTCTCGCTCAGGCACAAAAGGAGAGCAGAATAACAGTAATAGCACAGCATAATCCAGCTTGCTGAAGTCAGAGACTTCAAAGGTCCTTGACACTATTAAGAGTAGGACTACTTTGTCTCTAAAACATTTGGATGAAAATATCTCCTTTTAAAGATGAATGCTTCAGCAATTAATTCTTAGAAGAGCATTAGTATAACAACTGCTTGTGTAAGCTCTGTTGCAATGCAGTGAGGTGAAACGAGTGCTCGATGATAAAAGAACAGTTCCACTGGGCACAAAGAGAGAGTATGACAGACAAATACATCATGCTTAGCCTGCAGATCCAAGTGCACAAAGCAAAGCATGCTGGAAAACTACCCCACATGCAAATAAAAGCAACAAATGAAAGCAAAATGGATAGGCATGGGTGAATGAAATGAGAAAAATACAGCCTTAAAGATGATCCTCACTGCCTTCAGAAGTGGATCAAGACATAATTATCAGGCTAACATTTCCAAAGTTTGATGTGGAGCATCCATCTGATACTGAAGCTGAATTTTCAAAGTGCTGAAGATGAGGAAGTCAAAGGCAAACATAGCTTGACAAAAACCAAATCAATCTACTTACTGCTGAGAGCACAAAACCAAAGCAATTTTGAACTATTTCCAGTTGATGCCTATTTTCCAACTACTTACTATTCCAAGAAACTGAATTATTATAGTCCCATTCAGCAATAAGTCTGTTAAATGATATGGAGTAAGCAATAAGAAGTCACCTTATTTTAACATGAGAGCTCCTAAAAAAGGATGATACAAATCTCATGCTTGCACAAAAACATTGAAATTATTTTACTAGCTATTGGAATATTTTTATTCAGCAAAATCGGTTGTACAAGCAAAGTGATTTTAGGGAGATAGCAAGAAATAAATTAGCATAGAAAAACCTAACTATTTAAGGACTATTTTTGCTGTAATTATAGTGATTTTTTGTCCAGACTTAAATTTGAACCAAAAAAGTGGCCTAATGTACTTATACATAATTATATTATATTAATTATATAGTATTATATTACATTATATTATATTTTGTAGAATTCAGGAAAACTTCAAACAACAGACTTTCAGCATCAAATTACAGCTAAAGTGACATACAATGGTAATTGGAAAAACTCTTCAAACTATGAATTGCAAACCACATTGCCAAAAAATGGTTTCTACAAGATAATTTACTTGTTGGTTTGGTTGTTTGGGGTTTTTTTCAAACTGAGAAAAAAATATACAAAAAAAGAAAAATAAATGAAAACAAAAAATAACGAAGAAGAAAAGTGTGACTGCTTACTCCCTTCAGTAAATGTTACATTAGAAAAAGTTATTGCAAACTGCCCAGTTAGGGTAATTTCACTATAGAGATGTTCAGAATTTAACTGATTCCTTCAGTTAAGCATATTCAGTCTCATCACTAGTAGTGTCCCCTAGGAAACAGTGTTGGGCCTGGTCCTGTTTACTAACTTTATCAGTGATCTGAATGAGAAGCTTGAGTCTACCATTAGCAAATTCATGGATGGCGCCAAGTTGGGTGGGAGCGTTGATCTGCTGCAGGGCAGGAAGGCTCTGCAGAGGGATCTGGACAGGCTGGATCATGGGCTGAGCCCAGTGGTGTGAGGTTCAACAAGGCCCAGTGCTGGGTCCTGCCCTTGGCTCACAGCAACCCCAGGCAGTGCCACAGGCTGGGGCAGAGTGGCTGCAAAGCTGCCACAGGAAAAGGAGCTGGGGGTGCTGGTGACAGCAGCTGAACATGAGCCAGCAGTGCCCAGGTGGCCAAGAAGGCCAATGGCATCCTGGCCTGTGCCAGCAATGGTGTGGCCAGCAGGAGCAGGGCAGGGATTGACCCCCTGTACTGGTGAGGCCACACCTCAAATCTTGTGCTCAGTTTTGGGCCCTTCAGTTCGGGAAGGACATTGAGGTGGTGAAAGAAGTCCATAGAAGGGCAGTGAAATTGGTGAGGAGTCTGAAATGCTTGTCCTGTAAGGAGTGCCTGAGGGAGTTGAGGTCACTTAGCCTGGAGGGGAGGAAACAAAGTCAGGGGTCCTCTACAACTCTGTGAAAGGAGATTGTAGCCAGGTGGGAAGCAACCTTTTCTCCTAGACAGCTAGGAATATTAGAAGAGGACATAAGCTTCTTGAAGGGAGGTTTAGGTTGGACATTAGGAAGCATTTCTTCACACAAAGGGTGATAGACATTGGAATGGGCTGCCCAGGGACATGGAGGTTTCACTGTCCCTGGGGATGGTTAAGGAAAGAAAAGTGGCACTCAGTGACATGGTCTGGTTGACAAGGTAGTATTTATTCATAGGCTGGACTGGATGATCTCAAATGTTTTTTCTCAAATTAGCTGATTCCGTGATTCTGTATTTTTCAGCACATACACTCAGAAATCACATGTTCTGAGATTTTGTGCCTTGATCTGTCCAGGTTGAATTCTTTGCTGTTTCCTGCAACGCATGAAGACATGTCATGACATTAGAGCTGAAAACTGAGTGACCAACACACCATTTTACTGGGCAAATATCTCCCTGTATGTATCTTCTTACCTTCCTGTAAAGGAAACATAACAATCTGGTAGAAAGGATTATCAGCCCCAGATTATCCACATGCTCTTTCACCTCAAAGAAAGAAAATTTTTGATTGTTATTTTCAACATACAGACTCTACCAAAAAAAACCCTTACATTATTCACTGGCTTGGGAGGGTGTCACAGTAAAGTTAACCACTGCTGACTTTTACATTCACAAAATTCAAGACTAGGAAAATCAGCACTGCAACAGACTCTATCTCTGCTATTATATTTCTGTTTTCAATGGAGAATGTACTTTCATTTTCAAGAAAGCATGTGGTCGTAATCTGAAAGTAGCAGAATTTAAATGTAACCAGAATTTCCTTAGACTACAGATGACACAAATGGAATACCCCACAGACATATTAGATGAAAAGAAGTAACCTACTGTCAGCTGACACTGTGAAGATTATACAACATTATTTCTGTGTTGTGATTCCTGCTTTGACAAAGAACATGTTTGACTCCTTCCTACTGGTTGATTGCATGAGAACAGCCATATTCATCTTTTTGTATGGTCTCCAGCTAGAGTGATCCTGGGGAGCTAGAGATATCTCTGGAAATTCTAAAGTGAACCTACAACTGAATCTACTAACGTGAAATACAATATTCTGCTACATGTTTGACCCCAGTTCCTCTCTGCTCCTTAGCAGGTGAAAAGAAGACATAAGCAAGGGGATGAATATACACACATGGATTGAATCTTTCTGAATTTATGCACAGATTGCTTCTTGAATACTTTCCGCTTCTGCCATAGGAAAGAGTTGCCTTCTGCAAGCTCCTGATACTGACCAGCAGTGTGGGGTCATTTCCATGAAGTCCTTTTGCTAGCACAGCACAAAGTAACCTGCTCACTTGTTAAAATACTTTCATATTTCATCAGTCAAAAACCTTACCATGCAAATCTGCTGTACTGCAGTTAAGTCCTGATGCATAGGGGGACTTTATGTCCTTTTGGATGACAAAGAGTTTCCACAGCTATTTCTCAGGAGATTTTGTCTCTCCAAAGGTTATTTTCAGAAAGATTTGTTTGTTCTTACAGGACATTTCTATCAGAACTGTGAAATTATGCTTAAACTGCCCTGCAGAAACTTAATTATAAAACTTGCTAGAAGCATAGGTTGAAGTCCTGCTTACCGCTGGTGATCACAAATTTCTGTCAGGATGGAAAAGTCAGCTGCTTCAAGCCCAGCAGCATTTCCATGACAATATTGTGTCCAAAAAAATTCATTTTAAAATCTAAAAAAAAAAAAAAAAATTAAAAGCTGATTTCTTATTATTTTAGTTCTATTTCTTACTATAGAGTTTACTGATCTCCAGCTAAACAATTTCTAAGAAGCAAATTACCAGGAAGACTGAAACAAAGCCTCAAGTCTTCTCCTTTGGCTACTGCAATTCATTAACTAGAATTACGTCCTCTAATTGTTCCCTTACCAGTAATAGTTACACCCCTGGTGATAAGTAAGAATCCTAAGGCCTAAGAACTCTGTCCTAGATACAGAGACAAGAGGATGGAGCTTTTGGTGCTGTGTATTCTACACCACCCACATCACTGCTGGAGGGGTCCAGCCTTGACACTACGGGCAGAAACAGAAGTGGCACCATCTTTAGCCAGGGCACATGGAAGGGCGTGTGCCAGAGCGGAGTCCAGACTGCACTGCTACTAGGCACTAGGATACAGCTGTTGTAGCCATCAGAGCCAGCACACTGGAGCTGGTGGCTGCCACTCTGCTGCTGCCACCACTGTTGCACCACAGCACTGCTGCTGCTGTGGTGACAGAGAGTGAGAGACAGCCTGCACCGGTACTGCTGCCACCACCAGAGCCAGAGTCTCTGCACCACAGATCCTTATCTGGGAAAAGTAGTTTTCCAGATTTTGTTTTGTCCCTGTTTTTCATTGTTTCTGGACTGAGGAGGAGGAGGTTGAGCCACAGGAGCCGTCCTGGCATGCTGCCTCTGTTTTGCTGAGTGCCATGTGGTGATGGTCTCTATTTAGCCTGTGTTTAGAGAGTGCGCTGATTGGTGCTCAGGTGGATGTTCAGTGAATACCCTTTTGTGGGTCAAACTCTCTCTGCCTCTTGTAGACTAATATTACTAATATTGTTGTGATTATTTCAGTAAGTTGTGATTCCAATTTACAATTTCTCCTAGTTTCCCCCATTATCAGAAGGGGCAGGGGGAAAAGGGGCAGCTACAATGGGTTTAATTTTTCACCTGGGTTTTAAACCAGCACAAACTGAATCACTGAAAGGCATATATAGGACAAAATTAGTCAAAAGTTAGAAAAGATGACACTAAGAATGACAGTAAGTGCTTTGTGTCCTATGAACTAGTATCAACAACATCCCTCACATGATATATTGAAATAATGACCATGTTACTGTTCAAACTGCCTGCATAATTTGCACTAAAATATTGTCTCTTGTATACTAACAGCTGTGTATGAGATTTACTTACCACACTGGCTGAGCATTCACCTGGCTCCTCTGCACTACACTGCTTTCATTTCCCCTCCTTGTTCCTAGCAGGCTTTTTCTACAGTTAATGCACTGAGACAGAAGCTTGGCTGTCTAAGGCTTGCCTACAACCATGAAAATTTGGCCTATGACTTCCCATGCAGTTTGAACCTAAGCTCAAAGGCCAAGCTTCAAGTCTCAAAATAAGATTGCCTCCAAATCATGGACATTTTTATAACACCAGCTTTTTTATTGCAGCTAAAATTTTGGCATACATTTCATTGCAGTTCAGGGAGGGCTGTAATTTGTCAGCCAGCACTTCATCTATGTTTGTGGAGATATGGTAACCCATGGTGTTCATCCTGTTTCTCCTGGGTTAATATACCCTTTGACAGCTTTCATCAAAGGGTATATTTATTTCCAGCTCTTGCAGAAATTCTCTCTCAGAAGAAATTTAAGAGTCTGGAGAAAGGATACACAGAATAAAAGCTCCAAGGGTCAGGTGGATTTTGAGATAAACCTGATGAGGTACAGCTGCAGATCCTGAGGAAATTGATGGAGGAAGTGGCTAAGTTATGTATCATATTCAAGAATTTGTGGCAATCCACTGATTGGTAAAGCAGAAATATAATCCCAATTTTTTAAAAGGGAAGTAAGGTATATCACCCAGGCAACTATAGGCCTATCAGTCTCATCTCAGTGCCTGGTAAGGTCATGTAGCATAGCCCTCTGAAATGAAGGTACAGGGAGGTGATTTGCAACGGCCAGCATGGCTTCACTAAGGGCAAATTTTGCCTAACAAGTTTGGAGGCCTTCTATGAAGGATTATAGCATTGGTGGATTATCAGTATTACCAATTTTGTGGACAGGACGTGCCTGAGCTTGTCTGGCCCCTGCAGCTGAACCAAAAGGTGGCAGCTGTGGTGTTTCACCTCAGAGACACTTTAGGCCAGCTGGAGTTGCAGCTGGGCACGGGGAGATAAGTCCAGGCACGCCGGGGCTCCGGTGGCGGCGGGATGGATGTTCCTCTCGTAGACGGTTCGCTCCTCAGGTTTCCGTCTGCCAGAGAAGCTTTAAGGCAGTAGTGAAGGAAAGGAGTCAGTTCTGATGGAGAGTTTTAATCCAGAGCTTTTATTCTGGCCCACAGGCCTTTGAATCCAGCAATTCCTCCAACAGAACTCCCGGACCACATAGTTGCTCGGCCTTTTACCCAGGGAAAGGGAGGAGGGAAGAGATAGGGAGCCCATCAACCAGGTATGGGAGAGGAGGTCTCAAGGGACAAAGGACACCTGGATGGCCCAATGCCCCCCGGGGGGTAGAGGGCATATTTTGAATCTGCTCAATCACTCGATGCCATTCTGGAATTCCAGGATTGACAGACAGTGCTTGGCAGGGGGCAGGGTGGGGAAAGGAGGGAGGAGAAACCCGGGGTTTTGGGGTAAACCCTGAAATCATACTTCAGCAGCGAATGAGGAAGGAACAACTGGCATCATTTACCTGGACTTGTGCAAAGCATTTGACACTGTCACACATGACATCCTTGTCTCTAAACTGGAGAGACACAAATTTGGTGGGTGGAACACTATGTGGATAAGGAATTGGCTGGGTGGTAGCCCTCAGAGAGTTGTGGGAACAGCTTGATGTCCAAGTGGAGACCAGTGCTGAATGGTGCTCCTCAGGTGACCAGTGCTATATAGCATCCATGGCAGTGGCACGGACAGTGGAAGTACCCTCAACAAGTTTGCTGATGACACCACTCTGTGGGCAGCCAATGCCCTGGAGGGCAAGGATGCTATCCAGAGGGACCTGGACAGGCTGGAGAGGTGAGCCTGTGCTGGAAGGTGGGCCTCTAGAAGTTCAACAAGGTCAGATACAAGTGCCTACCTCTGTGCTGGGTCATCCCAAACATGGACAAAGGCTGAGTAATAAATGGATGGAGAGCTGCCCTGAGGACAAGGGTTGTTGTTTGATAAGAAGCTTGACATGACCAAGCAAAGTGAGCTTGCAGCCCAGAAAGCCAACCATGTCCTGGTTTGCAGCACAAGAAGTGTGACAAGCAGGTTGAGGGAGGTAATTCTGCCCCTCTATTCCACTCTTGTGATCCAGCCTATAGTGCTGTATCCAGCTCTGGGGTCCCCAACATAAGAAGAACATGAATGTGTTGAAGTGAGTGGCCACAATGGTGACCAGAGGGCTGGAGCACCTCTTTTATGAAGACATGCTAAGACAGTTTGAGTTTTCCAACCTGGAAAAAGCCCAAGGAAAAACTTCTAGCAAGGGATCTACAAAAAAGCCAGAAGACTTTTTACAGGGGCATGAGAAGACAAGGGCAAATAGTTGCAGAGGCTAGATTTAGAATCATAGAACAGTTTTGCTTGGCAGGAAGATTAAAGACCATCTTATTCCAATTCCCCTGCCATGGACAGGGACACCTTCCAGTGGACCAGGTCACTCAGAACTCCATCCAGACTGGACTTGAACACCTCAAGGGATGGGGCATTAACTGTTTCTCTAGATGACCTGTTCCACTGTCTTCCCACTCTCACAGTAAAAAACCCTAATGTCTAATATAAACCTGCTCTCTTGAGGTTTGAAGCCATTCACTTTGTCCTGCCACAACATGCTCTTGTAAAATGTCTGTCTCCATCTTTCTTGTAGGGTCCCTTCAAGTACTGGAAAGAAGGCTAGGTATCAGATAAAATGAGATTTTAAAATATTTTAAAAGATGAGTTCTTTCCTTGAACCATTTACAGTGCATTACCGTTGTATTTTTTCCACTTTTTTTTTACATTCTTTTGAAGTTGAATCCTAGCTCACAATTAGATGTTCTTATTCTGATGTGTGCAGGCAACTAAAAAAGCTGAGGCTTAGACACAGACCATGCTAAAGCTCCAAATCTTGCAATAAAACTCCTCAGAACAAATTGGGAATACAATGACTGTTTAGTTCTGCCTAGGCAGAAAAGATGCCAAGGGCACTGAGTATTTTCAAGCTCTTGAAATGTCCCAGAAGGTCAGATCGTATGCCTATAATTCATTTTTGAGTTGCATAGCCAATAATTCTGAATTCCTTTCTCAACTTTGCTCTTCAGATCTTTGGCTATCTCAGTTAACATATTCCCTCAAACTTGCTGAACATTTTCTAAATTAGTGTTCACTCACTCATCCATTTCAATGTGCTACCAAGAGATTTGAGTTCCAAAATAATTTTGTCATTTGCTATCATTATCTTCCATCCAGAAAACGTTCTGCTTCATTACGTCTTCATTAAAATAAATCTCCAAATGGAGTGCCGGTGAACAGTGTCCTTCAATTTCATTTATGTCATTTATGAAGACTGGTAAAAAGCAACTGCCTGCTAGAATCAATAATTTTATAATTACATATGTATTAGTGTGGCTACTTGTACCATATATCGCATAATGAGGCATCCCGCAGAGTTGCTGGAGCAGCAGTAGAATATTATCCTATAATTTTTGCTTTGTTCACCATCACCTTGTATTAATACATACGTACTTTGTGTAGTATGGAGGTTAAATTATGTTACTCCAATATGGCAAGAAAATATCATCATCTTCATTTGGGGAACAAATTATTATTATGCTAATAAAGTGGTATTTGTTCAATATATTTTTACCTCTTTATTTTTCTAGATTAAGAAACATGATTGTCACTACAATAAAGATCCAGCCTTCTCGCATGGGCCTAGAGGTCAGATGCAGGTGCTGCTGTGAAGTAACTCTTCTTCTGAGATGGAACTGCCTTGTACATATTGGTGTGCCAAAGAACAACATACCCTGTGCAACACCCAATATCAAGTAACATCTGGAAACAATAATGCCTGATCCACAGCTCAAAAATCTTGGAAACACATATCAGGTCTAGTTCAAATTCCTTTTAGTTATTTGCCTTAAGCAGAGTTCATTTCTGAGTCAGCAGGTGAGAAGGTATTACAAAAATCAGAAGTGAAAAGGTAAACCTCTCCTCCAGATAGTAGATCTGTCTACTCTACGAAGATTTACTGAATAATTTTGCCCATGAAGAGATCATACCATCCTTCAACACAAAACTCATCCCTGCTATGCTGATATTCTCTGACAGACATTTTTTAAATGCTTTGCAGAAACTCAGACATTTTTACTCTTTGGGCAAATTTAATTAGTTTTTTATTACTACTAGAGTTCCTTCACACATAAGGCTAAAGAAGGGTGTTGTGAGAATTATGTGTGCTTCATACTTATCCTTGTTCTTCATACTTACCAATTTTGCGTAACTAGGAAGGAAGACTATTTGCAGTCATATTGGTCTAGCTTTTTTCATGGACTCTTAAGTGGCTAAATCTTTAAGAAAAGGAAGAACCATTTTTTAAATCATTACCACAGTATGCACCTGGATTTACGCAGCTGCTAGTTCATGATCACAGATATGCCATCATTCTTTCTAGGCAAATGAGAAATTTGTCACTTTGTAAAACGTGTCTGCCTGTAATGATTTTCAGAGCTTGGCTTTCCTTCAGCCTTCTGTTAATAGTACATAACTACCAGTTAAATCTCGATCTGTAAAACATATTTGATGCCACCTTCCCACTCTCCTTGCCCACTTTCTTACAACATAAAATGTCTGCAGCCAGGAGAACATATAAGCACAGTATGAAATATTTACACTACTTGAAACAAGAAAAAATAATCACACTTTCTCACTGATAGAAATTCCTCCAAGTAAGATATGGACATAACATCTAAATTTCATTAAAATAAGTGACAATATACACAGTATTTTTTACAGAGGCCAGGAACACAATTTACTAAAAAAACCAGAAGTGATCTAGAATGTAGAGTTCCACATCCAAGGTTTTAAAAGCTTAACAGGTAAACAATTATCAAGGAATTCTAATACTTTTTCAATGTTATTCTTTTAAGTTAACAGATGAGTTTTGATACCAACAGAGAAAAATAGCTGATAAAAGAACATTTAGTTCCCAAAACTGGGGTTTGGTAGCAAAAAAAGATATTCAATATTAGAGGGCTACGTGCTAGCAAACAAAAATCCCATCTGAGCTGTTGTCTTCCTCCCAGCTGTGGTCCCATTGACTCCAACAACAATAAAAATCTCATTGATCTGGCACAGGATTTCATTTAATTAAGGAAAACAAAACAAAACCAAACCCCAACACCCACTGACACCCTCCCAAAACATGCAAATAAAAAACAAAACCCAAACAAAACAAAAAAAACCCCCTCCTGTGTCCTCTCTTTGTTAATTTTAGCTCAAATCCAGACCATTTTGTCTACTGTTAAGCATAATTCAATAATGCTAAAAAATCTCAGTTGAAGAAAACATGAAGAATGACTAATTTGATAAGGTTTAGGGTTTCTTTGGCAAGAGTAGAAAAACCAGTGCAAATAGAAGGTAAAGCACCTACTGGTAATATTCTGGAAGTTCTAAGTAGTTAGATGGATCCCTCTGTGCATTGGCAAACAGCTACTGAAACAGAAATATATATGACTTTAAAAATATAAGAGAAAGTTGGATTTATTAAATATACCAATAAAGGTTCTGGTGGTTTAAAATTACACTGGACTAAACAGCAATTGTGAAAGAAAAGTCATTACTGCTATTAAACCAGTATCATGGCCTCAGATATAAAATCAGCACCCCATCAGCTCTGCCCTTGAGGACAATCAGTGCATCTGTCAGGTAAAGCTCAGTGAAGGAATTTTTTTCCTATCATATATTTTTTCTTATCACATATGCTACATTATATAGCATATATGGAAGTTAAACTTGGAGGTCAGATGCCAGGAGGGATGTGTTCCAGGCTATAAGGAAAAATTCTGAGATTTTGGGTGCTTGGTAACACTAAAGTATTTACAGACATAAGACACATAAGATCTTTGTGCATTTTGTTCCAGATGCTTTGGCACGTCACTGAACTTAGAAATGCTACAATTTTTATTGCATATTTTCTCATTTAGACAAAGAGATGTTAGAATGAACTGATCAGTTTGTGTTTTTAAATTTTTTATATACTCATGGTTTTACATTATCAAAAAACTATTGCAAAGTTTCTACCTGGTGGACTGGCCTCAAATTAAAAAAGCAAATTTAAAACCCTCAACTATTCTACCCGTATTTTATGTAGATTATTAGCACACACCTTTTGAAATCTTTTTAAAATACTGTTGTTTTATCAAAGCATTTAAAAAACACAATAACCAAAATTTCCTTAATTCCCTGTTGATACAGTTTCCTTTATAAGCTCCCCATAAACTATAAGAAAAAGGCACTTCATTAGTTTTCTATGGAACAAATCAACTGTCAAAAACTTATACAAATCACATTAATAAGCTAATCAATGCAGAAAAAGTTGAACGCCTAAATAAGTAAAACTGAAGAGTTTTTTTTTTTTTATTTCTTAGTTAGAATCACTGGAGATCTTTTTTAAGATGTATGAAAGGGCAAGCTTCCACTTGCTACGCTCTGCTCTGCACTGTACTGTACATGCTCCAGTAGGACTGCTGTCCCAGCATCTCCCAGCACTGAAACATTCATATGCCTCAAAATGCTGAAAATATTCCTACCCTGGTCTTAAGTAATTCACTTAAAATGTAGTTAAGACAGTTATACAGATTGGAAGTTATTGTTGGGGCATGGCTCTGTAAGTATTAGGTCACCATGTGGTAATAATTTGTCAATAGAATTGTTATTTATGTATTTATGTTCAGTCCTAATTCTACAACAAAATAATCTGAATTATTTTAGCCTTCAGGAAAAAAACCCAAACACGGTCAATGTATGTCATTGTTTCCCAGGACAGTGTTCACATTTTCAAGACTGATTACTCTGTATGGTTCATTAACATTCAAAAAAAAAATTAAACACAAAAAATTAAAGCATTCTTTCATGCATACAATCTTAACCATGATCTACTCTGACAACTTTGTAACAGTGATCAATATAGCTACAAAATATATTCTTATCATCTTTACAGGTAGAATGCATTGACATTTTTTCACAAATGCATTCCATTAATTTCATGATTCCACAATGTCTCAAAATCAGACAAAAAGAAAAAAATGTTTTAAATAGAATATAGATTTATGCTTGCTCAGTAGGTATACCACTTATTAGGTATACAAGCAGGTAGTCTCACAAAGTGTTAGGTCTTTCAGTCTTTTCATATAGATAAATTAGATAAATAAATTAGATAAATTAGGATAGAATAATAATAAAGATAAATTAGGTTTTAGAATAATTTCAACATTTCAAGAGTGATCCATGGGCTTGGGCTACATTTCCTTTCCATTTTATTGGGATACTTTTTTTGTAATGTTGGGTTTTTTAATTTATAGCTCCCCTTACAGAAACTGCCAGCTTGACTCTACATCCAGGATCAAAGCCAATGTCCATCATTATATAATAGGAAAATTAAATTTAAAACAGCTTGCTCATCAGGATGTTGAAAACATCCCTATTTCACAGGCTTGATTTTTTTACACCCTTCTTTAATTTTAATGGGTGTTGTGTTATCAACTTTGTGGATTTGGGTTTTGTTTGTTGGGGGTTTTTTTTGGTTTGTTTTTTTTTTGGTTTTTTTTTTTTTTTTTTTTGAGGTCAAGGCTGTGGAATTACTTTTGATGAAATTTAAAAAATGAAGACAATTATTAAGGAAAAAAAAAACTAGAACTTTGGCATGCTTCATTCCTTAAATAATTTTAGGGACAAAACACTAGCAGAAAATAATAGAACTTTGTACTCTAAAAGAAAAAAAAGGTATATGGAGGTCTTCAATATTATTCAATATATATTGTCTTCCTGTTGCAGAACAAAATAATAAGGTCTATCTCTAGCCTTCACAAGTTGTAAAGCACAATTGTATTACGTTTTTTCTAAGGTTGTGCAACTCCTTTAAGGTATTTCAAGCTTCAGGAAGAAATATATCAGCTAAAATCACATTGTTTTGTACCTGCAGAAGGGCATTTTTCTGTCCTAAGAATGCTGCAGATAATTCTAGATGTACCAAGAAGGTACTCTGAAATCCTTAATGTGAGAAAGGATACTTAATGTTTTAGTATTAAGAGAAATACAAAACCTTAATAGAGAAATAAGTGAATTCTAGCCTTGTTTTAGCTAGTCTTCAGGAACTGAATTGGAATAATCTCCTCTAGCTGATCAAAACAGTTCAAAAAGAAGCAGAGTAAGTTGTAAGAAGGGGTACGTGAGAAGGTGAATAGAGAGAAAATTAAAGGAAGGCCTAAGTTCTGAAGATGTCTTGCAAATCATTTTGTTCTTACTATCTAGAGAGGCACCAATTCACCGCCTCCTAGGGCAGATCAGACGTTTGACTTACTAAAAGCAATATCTGAGACACTAAGTATATATGAGAGGAAACAATAATTTTAAAAAATTATACCCTGTGGCAATGAGATCCAAAGTCAGAGGTCTTCCACCAAAGGTATCCTGATCTTGCCCATCCTGAAACCCAGTGTGCCTTTTTCTTCATGTATCTCTTTAGTGCCACTCACATTTTGTTATATTTCCATACCAAAGTCTAGGCATAGTCATGTTGTTTCTTACCATTTCTTTGCATTAATTATTTTTGTTTTGCTTTACTGTAGCTTGTAATGTGGTAGTATGCCAGCCTTCCTTTTAAGAGGTCTGACACATTTTATGGCTCAATTAAACTAATATATTTACTCATCTGTTTCCTTTCCACCACTGGGCTACCTCTTATTTTTTAAATTAAATTCTCCTGTTGACAGATGCAAACAAATTACTGCAGTTGTTCTGTGCATCTGAAAAATATGGACAATTTTGAATATGAATTTATGTATCTAGGTCTAGGTTTAAAAACTTGAGATTGATGACAGCTCTTGCTTCTCATCCAGGTGGATTTCAGTGCTCTTACCTGATTTAACAAGGTACATACTTGTCTCTTTCTCCAGGCTGTCACACAGCACAGCCACGTTCATGTGAAGAAAGAATGAAGAATAAGCAGAAGTGGCAAGGTTTCAACTGCGGTTTTCGCTGATCTCCTTCAGGCCTCAGTTACCCAGTTGTTATAGACAGAAATAAGTAAACCTTGGTTAGAAATCGATGATATCAAGTACAATTAAACAAGAAAAAAATAAACTTTCATTCTGCTCTCTCCTTCATGTCATTCAGCAAGACAATGGCAGATTTTGGTTGGGCTTGGCTGCTCTTTGCATTTACCTTTGAGCTACGGGTTTGACAGTCAAAATCAGCACGTTTATAGACATAGTGAAAACCATACACCCACAGAGAACTGGGTCCAAATATTACATATGCTTTAATCAGCTTTATGGTGGGGAGGGAGAAGGAGACCATTGCCAGTGAGACGCACAAGAAATAAACGCTTCTTGTCTATTTTGGTATGTAAGCCTACCAGGGTCAAATCGCGAGGGGGAAATCCGACAAGACATTTTTGCATCTGCTGTCCCCAATATCGTCAGCAGGAGCTGGGTGTGCTGGCCGGCAGGTGGGCCGGCCGAGCGAGGGGCGGGCGGGGGCCGGGCTCTCCGGTTGCCAGGTGAAGCGCAACGTCTCCGCCTCCCCGCGGTGAGCGCGCAGCCCCGCGGAGCGCACGCAGGCGGCGCGGCGCGGCTCGGCTCGGCTCGGCTCGGCTCGGCTCGGCTCGGCTCGGCTCGGCTCGGCTCGGCTCGGCTCGGCTCGGCTCAGCCCAGCCCGGCCCGGCCCTGCTCGGCTCAGCCCAGCTTGACTCGACTTGGCTCCGCGCGACACGCACCGCACCAGCCCCGCCGACCCCCGCCATGGCGAAGGCGATAAAGAAGGAATTGCTCTGCCCGAGCTTCGTGAGGAAGAACTGGCTGCTGCTGAGCACGGTGGCCGCCGTGCTGGCGGGTGAGCGCGGGGGCAGGCAGGGAGCGGGGTGCCGCCGCCCCCCACCCGGCCTTGCCGGCACGCTACGGCCTTGCGGGGCCGTACTGTGGCGCGGCGCCCGACCGGGGACCTCGCCGGGGCGAGGGGGGCTGCGCGGCCGCAGGGCAGGGCTGGGCGGCGCGGGGCCGTGCTAACGACCCACCCGAAAGGCAGGCGAGGGCGGCGGGCTGCTCTTCCCCGGCGCCGCCGCGGCCGCGGGGAGCAGCCCCGCAGTGTGGCGGCGCCACGACGATCGGGCGGGAGCGGGGCTGGGCGCGGGGGGACGCGGCGTTGTCAGCCCCGGGCGGCCGGGTCGGCAGCGGGGGCCCGGGGCCCTCCTGGCCGGGCCGGCTACTGCGCGCGTCCCTCCGGCTCGTGTGGCAAAGGTCGGTGATCGGCGGGGTGAGACCGCCGTGCGGAGAAGCTCACGGGGCCGGGGGCTGTGAGCCCTCCGTGCTGCGGGTCCCCACGGCGGGCTGTGCCCCGGGGGGGCCTCTGCAGCTCTGGGGGGACGCGGCCCCTGCCTGCTGCTGGTCTGCAGGTGGCAGCCCCACCGAGGGAAGCTGCTGTAGGGCCGGAGAGCGGTAGGTGGCTGCTTCTGGTGGCCCAAGCGAGCGGTGCAGCTGGAAGAGTTTGGCAATGCCGCCCAGCTTTTGGAGAGGTTTTCGGAGGTGAAACGTCTGGCAGTGCCATGCGGCTTTCGGAGATGTTTTCAGGGCCATCATTGTAAAGATAGCAGGATTTATCCCCTGTACCTCAATAAGTTTCTGAAGGAAAAACTAGTTGAACGCCATCTTATTAAGGATAAGTGGGCAAAGAGGGCAAAGAAAATGCACCATGTTACTTAGATGAAGAGGTTTTTCCATAGGGCATCATTTTGGCCCTATTTATTTCATTTTCTCTTGGTTATTATTTGGAAAGCCTTGTTTACTTTTTTCTCCTGTAGAGAAGTGGTGCTATAAATGCTTCCTTAACTTGCTGTCTCTTTCAGACGACTTTTCTGCTAATTTGAATTTTGGCTTGACCATGCCTATTTTGGTGCAGATTTGCTCAGAAGAGAATTATTCTTTTGGAATTCCTTCCAGTTATTTATAAGCTGTAATCAGAACTGTGCTTGCATGTATATGTTTTCCACAATGCATTCCGTATTTGAAAGATCCCTGGATTTTTTTACTTTGTTCAGAAATATTTTTGTGAGTTTTGTATACCAGGCGCTAAGGGCCTCGCTTTGAAAGTCCGACTGTACAACTGGAGGAATGTGTTTATGCGTCTGTGTTTGCATGTGTACGATTGTTTTTTCACATACTCCTGTCAGGTATTCTTCCAGAAGTTGGCGTACTTACTTCCAATTTACAGAAGTGGTTAAGAAATATTCCTTTCTTATTATCTTCAGTGTCTGTGGTTAGAATTGAAGATTGTGATGTAATTCAACAGGTGCAACATTCTGAAATTGAATTTCTCTGAGAGCTACAACATACGACAACGCAGGAGCTGTGGGGACAAGTGACCCCAATTCCCCTAATACCCAATAGGAATTCCCAGTAAGAGGACAGTCTCCCAACACCTGCTGTGTCCTTCAACTTCTCTGCCTGCTACACTGTAATTAACAGTCCATAACTCAGGGGAACTCTATAATACTGTCAAAGAGAGTCTTCATAGTAATTCTGTGAGCCTTGGACCAAATTACCTTTTCAAGGAACTGTGTATCTGCAGCATTTCCAGTATTTCTCAAAGGCTAAGTAAGGTTCACAAGAAGAGCAGGGAAACCCTTGTAAAGGTGGAGTTTAATTATATATTATTGCTTTACTACAGCATGAGAAAATTTTTTAACATACCTAGAGTCCACAATTAAATTTACATATTTATTCTTTTTTAATATACTCTGGGAAATTGGTCTGAGGTTTGTTAATCTAGTTAGTTTGGAAGAACAGTTTAGCATTTATAAGCAGAAGAGTGGCACATCATTTTGAAATCAGAATATAGGCTTTTCAGAAGATGGAAGTAATAAATGCATCAAGCTGTGAAAATATACTGTGAAAGCTGTCCAGCTGTCTTGCAAAGTACCTGATATTCCTGCACTATCATATGGAGTCATGATTTTTGCTCATCATCCTCAGAGCCATGTTCAGTATCCAATTGAAATACGCTTATCTTTTCTAGTACCCTTACTAAGTTGAAAAGTTTTTCTGGTTACTTGTGTGCAGCTCTGAAAAGAGACAGAAATGGAAACCCCTCAGAATTCCAAATTCGAAACACTACTTCCTTGAAGAGTATTATTATCTTAAGCATTCAACGTTTTGCCTGTCCTTTCCCTTTTCAAAAGTACCAGAATTTCTTTCATAGCAGTGTGTGTGTGTTGGGGGGGGGGTTGTAATTTAAAATCTGGACACAAAATATCTGGAGTGTCATGTCTTTTGGGTGAAAACACCTGAATGCATATTCAAAGAAAACAAAATTTGAGGCTCAAGTGGTTATTTTCCTTCCCTTAAAAGAGAGTCAACTTTAGGCCAGCAAGCTGATGTGAAGAGATGTGTAACCAGGAGAGCAACAGCTTCACACAAATACCTGCAAAAGGAGGTGTATCTTGCATCTTCGTGTTCTACTGGGCTTACTGAGCCCAGAGCAACTGAGTTAACAAAAGTAGTTTACAAGTCAGTTTGCTTCAAGTGTTTCTTCAGCCCATTTTATAGAAAGTTACATTGTTTCCAGATTATACAATCAAGGCAAAATAAACCGGAACTATCCCTGAAAATTACTCACCCTGAAACAGGCGTCCAAAGGGCGATTGCATACAGAGAGTTTAAGTCACACTTCACAGGTTTCTCATAGAGTATTTCTTATTTGTCATCACTTTGTCTCAAAAAGGTCACTGCTGCAACACAGAAAAACCAATCATGAAACAAAAAGGCTGATTATGTGATCATTTTTTGATCTATTTGATCTATTGTGATCATATTTGAATCTATTAGCTGCTTCTTTTTTTTTCTTCTTCTTCTTTTTTTTTTTTTCTTTTTTTTTTTCTTTTTTTTTTTTTTTTTTTTTTTGGTAGCAGCTTTGTGTCTGGGAAAGATTATTCTGAAGGATTCAATTCACCTAAATTTGCAAATACTTTTTTTTAAATCACTGAATGGAGTGTCTGTCACTTCTAAACATATTGAGAACTTAAGATACCTCTAAACCCCTTTGTGCCTTGGGATTGAGCTTTTCTCAATAGCACACGTGTGGGACACTAAAATTGTTCAGGTATTTATGTGGAAATGTGAGAAATGCAATACTGAGATTGATGAGGAGGAAGCTAATGGCATCGGAGACTGCGAATCTCAGGTGTCCTTTCTTCAGCCCTTTGTTCATCTGGGGTGTGCCAGTGCAGTCTCAGTGAGAGGCAGCGATAAACACTTCTGTGTTCTGCCATTACTTTCTCCATCGTTCTGCTCTTCTCATATGTACATGGTCCTTACGCTCTACACCCCAGACACCACGACAAAGGAACCTTCGTGTCCGACCGGGAGCCGGGTGGGCGGCGCAGGGGCGGCGGGAGCTGTCCGAGGTGCTCGGCGAGAGCCCGGAGCGGGCGGCCCGAGAACGCGCAAAAACGCGAGCTGCAGCAAGCGGTGATGCAAGGCAGGGGTGGAGTAAAAGAGAGGGCGGGGGTCAGGTATTGAGGCTGGAGCATGCCTAAACACCTGACTTTTCCACCTCTGAAGTGAATTTATTCAGTCTCTGCAGAATCAGATGCTTGGCTTATGCAGTTCCATTGTTAAAAGATTGGGCTGGCATCAGGCCTCCTTTTCTCCCTGCCTTTGAGAGTGAGATTTAAATACGCATAGTTCCTGTTGTAACACCAGCATTGCAGAAACTTTGAGTGTTGTGACTAAAATGATTTACCAGGATTTGGTAAGTGCACTAGCCACTGAATCTTCTAGTTTGTATTTTATTATACCCCCTAGCAGTTTATGTGCCTTTATTCTCTATAATGTTAATAGAAGTTATTATAATATTAAGTAGTAATATCTCACTTTGAGAATATTTCTTTGTTTCTAGATAAATCAGGTCCATTCATACCTGCTAAATGAAGGGCTGTGCTCCCTCTGTAATCAGACTTGACTAGGGGACTTGACAGCTGGTTTTATAGCAGTAGTTCTGCATTACTGGAAGCCCTCCAGTGCATTCGTACAAGAATGAATGTCTCATAGGGTGAAGACAACAACAGAACAATTAGTAACCTATCACTCTGTTGATGGCCTTTCCCTATGCAGAAGGCCACCTGAATCCAGGGAGCTCACAATATTCCTGAGGTTTTTCTGCATGTTGAGATGTTGACTGCAGCCTCTAAACCCCAAAAATCTATTAACTCTCTGTCAGTATGTTGCTTCTGTCTCTAGCAAATACAATTTAAATAGCAAAAGCCCAGTCGATATGAAGTAAAGTTTCAACTATTTTCCATTTCTCCCTCCTTGTACCCTTATCTAAAAGTGGCCTCTTAACTTAGTTTAGGCTGTCTTCAGTACCATTTCTTGCTTGCACAATTCAGTAGTAAGGTTCCAAACAATGAAGCAGATTTATAGTCTCTTGAAATACACTAGCAAAACCAGCAAGAAAGAAGTTCTTGGGGAATAAGGAGAATATAATAAAACAAAAGAATTATTGCTTTGTTTCTGACAAGTATAGATGTAAGCCAATCATTCAATTTCTTTCTTGAATTCTGAAGCATAACATTTTATTAATTTGGAATTTACAAAAAATGAAAACCAGATCTCTTGAATCAACTGTGGTAGCATGGAAATTTAAAAGAAAACTGTTTTCTTCTTGCTGTGCCTCAGAATAGCAGAGATGATACTTGTGACTTTCTGTGCCTCTCTAGACAGTGATGATTCTTATATCTGTGTTTCTCTGTAACACTTGCCAACAGCTTGATATAGGATGGGATCTCTTCAGAAATGTATGAAACACAGCAATTCTGAGAAAATGTCTGAATTTAATTTTAACAATGGAAAGTAAAATGTGTAGTGACAAATAATTTCATCTGACAGTTTAACATGCTACTGAGGATCAAAAACGCTCTAAGTCAGGAAGTCAGACAATGAAAGAATTCAAAGGTAATTGAAGTTAAGCATGATGCCTCTTTTGAGCTGTTTTGAAGCAAAGAAAACCCATCTTTTATTTCTTCTTCTGGCATTTTCCAATTTTATTGTTTGTTTTAACCCAGTCTCTGGGTTTCACTTTATGTGAGTGAAGTGAAACTATCACTAGAGCTGAATTTTAAAATCTTTGGAAAGGGTGAGCCTAATGTCAATTTACACTCTGAAAAGTCCCCAAACTACCAAAGTCTACTGGTATTATTTTTACATTTGAAGGAAGAACACCAGTGTTAGTATCAGCAAAATATTTACTGTGTCCAATTTCCCAATATTATTTAAGGGAGGATGTAATTGCAAAAATTACAATGTAATTGCAAAAATTTCTTTTCTTTTATATTTACATTTTAGAAACAAAGCATAAAGACACTTTCATCTTATATACTCCGTTAAAAAAGATAATGTTCAGGTTGAGACTGCTTGCAAACAACAGTTGCACTGTTCGGAAATTTTTTTTTTTTTCCTACAAATGCCCCATAGGATTTGTGCAAGGCATTTGTGCTTATAGTCCCACAATATTGTCTTGTCCAGTGAGAACACATCTGTAATACATCTGGAGATCAGGGCTGTATTGAAATTAGCGTTTCAAATTTCGTGGTCCTTTCATGCTTTTGGAATGGTGAACAACCTGGCCTTGCTTAATCTGGACTAATTTTCTGTGTCATATATCTGATTTCTCAAAGCTTTGAAGTCTTCATTAGTTTCAGAATAACAATGTTATTGCATGTTACTATCTGTCTATCTTTAGTGTCCACTAAATTGCCTTTCCATCTGCTTATCTCAGTCACCATCATTCCATTGCTCTTCCAGCAAGGGGAGAGCAAGAACAGAATGTCCTGTTTACTGTCCTTTTCTCTCATGAATGAAGTAATAACAAGGTTCAGAATCTGGCAGATATTTCAAGTTACTAGCCTTTCACCTTTCTTATACCGCTTCCAACCATTTAGTTTCTTTTGTGTTTTAGGGGTCTTAAGATGCATTTCTCCTGATGTGCTCTACTGAGCTAATATCTCTTGGGCTATCTATGTACAAAGGTGCTCATACAGCTTTGGAATAGCAAGCAAAACATTGTGGAAAGAGAACAGAAAATCAGTGGGCTTTTACAAGGAAGGGGGAGAAATTATTGGTGTTTGGTGTGTGGCATTGTATTGGTGCCCATGGTACTGTAGTGTGTCAAGCCGTATAAGCAAAACATTGGATGCTACAACTGAGACACATGAATTTCTGAAACGATTGAGAAAAGGGGTCTAAGCAAAAGCACTGCTTTATAAATTGTAGTGCATTTGGAGACATTGTGGAAGCACTAAGACCTATACACATCATAGATGGATGAGATGAAGGAGAAGGGTAATGGTTTTAGAAGTGATATATGAAGTGGGTCATAAGGAAGGTCTTCAAAAGAAGAAAGACAAGTTACTGTTGTCAGGTTACCTTTCAATTTTACTGTAAAGTACAGGAATAGAGAGATTGAAGGATACCCCCTGGGTTATCGTATCTAGCCTCTGCTGCTTTGGGTTGCACCATCATGGATAAAATTCTGTTACATGCCGTGCTCCATCTTAAAGCTATATAGGCCATTTGATACTGTACATCTTCCTAGAAAGCTGTATTCTTCAATCTGATGGTTGAAAGCCTTATGATTTCCACTATAAATGTATTGTTTCACTATGCATCCAATAATTAAAATATTACTCCATCACTAGTATTCAACCATTTTCTATATTCCTGCGTCACTCATCCATGGTGGACAAGCTAAGTTCCTTCATCTCCTCTCAAAAGGTAGGCTCTTCATTTTTTTTAATTAGTCCTCCTTCATTTTTTTAAATATAGTCCTCCTTGGATGCGTGTTTGACACTGATTTTGCTTTTCCTGAAACCTGAATGAGTTTCACACAGTATTTCCCAACAGAACAGGTGTGACACATCCAAATCCATGAAGAAATGTAGGTTGCATAGCTGCTGGGACAGAATTGTCATTTTCCCCAGACTGTTTGTTTATGACATGACCTTGCTTATAAAATAAATCAATTTGTTATGTTAAGGTTGTAAGCACACTACTTCATAAATATAATAAGTTAACAAGTTTTTGAAAACTGTGGAAGAAAAAAATCTTATCTCTGGTATGACTTAGTTTATTTTTTAGTGGTAGATTCTTTACAAGAGTTCTAGCTAGATGAATCACAGTCAAAAGGGGTTTTTTTTCTTCCTTCACCTGTATATTTTTTTTCTTGGCTTTCTCTGAAGGAAGTTTCATTTGCACATGGAAAATATTTGGAAGGTATGTGCAGGTGGAATTCGTCTACACCATTTGGATAACGGAGAGGAAACCCAGAGTCCAGTAGGAGACATTGTTAAATAATCAAGCTGGTTAGCCCTCTGCATGTTTGGAGGGAGTACTGGTTCAGATTCAGCAGAACTGTGCTCACACAGTCACAGGAAAATATCCACTATTTCCCTTTTCCTGGGCGAGTGAACTAATGGCAACTGCTCTTGTTTTGATGAAGGATGAGGTGTGCCTTGTGCAGGGCTGCATAGCAGAGAGGCTGCTCTGTGTTAGTGGTGACTGCTACAGGCTGCCCTGTGTTATCAGCCCTGTTCCAGGGTCCTGCAGCACAGAAAGTAGCAGAGTTGTGTGGGTTTGCTGCTTGCAGTGGCCTTCAAACCTGCTGTGAGTTAAGGGAGTACACCCACACTGGGGTAGCTGATTTTTACCCCTCTGGCCAGCATTCCACCTTGCCTTCATTCTTGAAGGTCCATCACAGGGAGTCACTGTTTTCCTGAACTTTTCTCACGCTGCAGTCAGATGACCATGTGTTATTGTGTGAAGGAGTTTACAACCACTGCACCCTCAACAGCATAATCAGAGAGCATCAGGGAGTCTCACCATAGCAGAGGACAAGCATTCTCTTATACATTGCTACTAAATATTCTTCAGTAAATCAAGAGCTGATATGGAAACTCTCTTCTGGAAGATTTCTGAGAGAACTTTTCTTCACATGTCTTTGTAAGCAAGTTGGTAGTCTGGCTAACACAAGCAACCATAGAGTTAAGATTAGTTACCATGTAATTATACCCCTGAAACTCTTATACTGTAGTTGTTGCCTGCAGTTTTTCCAAGAATCATCTTTTTTCAATCCACATCAGTATGTTTATTGGAAGATAGAGTGTAAAACAGTAAAATGTGTAACATTAGAAAGTATTAAAAATAATGCAAAAGAGCTGAAATAATATGTTTATAAGCCTTTGTAATGTATTCTTCCACTCTCTCTTTTAGTGTTCTGTAACTGGCACTATATTTCTTTGCACTAAGAGACAGCCAGTGATAAGAGAAACTCTATGGAGAGAGAGACAAAATTGGTTTATAAAATATTACTAACGGACTGAGAATGTATCACACTGCAAAACTTCCCACCTGTGCTGCAGTTTGACGTGTTTATATTGAATATTTTGTATTGTGTTTACAATCAAGTCAGTGAACTTTTTGCTAGCCTTTTCAGTTCCATGAATCATCTGCCGTGAGATTAATCCAGTTAAGACTCACCAAAATTATAGAAGTAATTGTTTTAGTCTGTCACATCTGTGCAGCATATAATGTGAAATTATGAAGAGCTTAATCGCTTACTTAATAGCACAATAGATATTGCTACAGTACAATTAAATAATACCAGGTTTGAACAATGTGACTTTTTTTTCTTCTTTCAGTGCTATGTCAAAGCAAAATTCCAATAATTCCCACACTGTCTAACAGCATCGGCAGGATCACTAACTGCTTCAGTGAGAAGGAGTTTCCATATTATGAAATTTTAAGTAAACAGGAAAAAGAAATACCTCAGCTTTTTTTTCAGAGCAATACATGTGCTACAGAACAGATAATTTTACAAAACAGATGATTAGTTTTACAAAAATATATGCTGGATTCCTCTTCCCATTGCCTTTATGGTTCATTCCTAAGGATCATTCACATAATAAAGTCAGTGGGAGGTGAAGGTGATATGTTGTTTCTTCAGTGTCATGCACACTGATGGAGAACTCCCTGTCAATAGAAACTGTGCATCCCAAACCAGTGTTCTCATCCATGAATACAAATAACATGAGGGAGTCCCACCTGTTAGATAACTTTTTTTTTCTGTTTCACATTCTCCTTCAGTGAGAAACAGAAGCAGGCATGTATATATGTGGACTTAGGTTTCCTGTTTCAAAATTGTGACTTGTTCTACCTGTAAAGATAAAGAAAGTAAAGGGGCATGCTATCTTACCATGTTCTTATCAGGGATGTAATCAGGTTTTGAAGAGCAACTAACCCACAATACTAATGATATAAAGCAAATAAGTACTGTAATGTCATACTGCATATCCTGAACAGATTCAGATACTCAGGGTTTCTGAGTTTTGAAATTCAAAATCTGTATTTTGTTGACCTCACAAAAAAGGGTTCAGGATTTAGCTATCACTTCCTGAAAAATTGTAAATGGTCTCCTTGTTGGGTTGCTTGGAGGCTTCTGAATATTTTTACAAGTTTACAATAGCCGTAGGACAATCTATGACACACCCCATGTGTGCTAGTATAACTGAGCATGGAGATTATGCCTGTGTTTTGAACAGAATGTGTGTAGGTTTTTTACTCATTTCCAAATCTGTGGCACGAACTTCAGCAAGGTACTTGAAGAAAAATGTAGTAGCCCTATAATCGTTCCCATACAAAGAATTTACTTTTTCCTTAGATAACATTTCAGAAAGAATAGCAATATGCAAAGAAACACTCCAGATGAAGAACAGATTGCAATACATTACTGTTCACCAGATACCCAGATGTCACAGAAATTGTTTTGCAGATAGACAGAAACCTCAACATAATGGTCTCCCGAGACACATTTTACCTAATTTCAGTGGTGGACTCACTGAACCTACATACACAGGCAGGACTGGTTCTGCCACCTTTCTACATACAGCCATCATCTCCTAGGTCCTGTAAAGCCTCAGGCTTGGCAGATGTAATGGATCTAGTGCTACAGTGGAGCCAATTGCAGGTGCTAGGTAACCCCTTGCAGCACTTTCTGCTGCCCTTTTTCTGGGTAGCACAATGAAAAATGGCTCATCCTGTAGAGGGAAAACATGCATTCCCTCTGGCTTTTTAAGCTGGGACTCCCTGAAAGTTGGGTGCCAATGGGTTTCACTTGATGTGCTTATGTTCAGTGATTTTCTTCTGCTCTGTTTTTCTTCTCTGGTTCTTCTCATCCTCACCCCTCACTTACTTCGTCTGTATTTGCACCTTTTCTTTGAAGGATTTTCTGTCTGTTACCAAGCTTATAAAAAGCCTTATGTGTTACCTGGGAGAATAGTAACAAGGAGTTAGGGCATGTCAGGATTGTCCTGTGGCCTTCATTGTGCTTGCAATCTCAGGGACCCGACTGCACCTTTCGTTTGCTGTCTTGGTGGCTGCTGGGAGAAGAAATATAGACACCATGCTATACAGCATGTGCTGTACTATGCACTGTTACAAGGATATGTTTTCCTTAAAAACTTAAATTAAAGATATGGGATTGTACCATTTATTCCACCATCATTCTTCACATCTTCCCAATACTGCAGAAATCTGGAGCTTAAGCAAAATGTGTCATTGAGCTGCAAGTAAAGGATTGCTCTTGTGGTAAAAATCATAACCTAACTTAGCCATGTGGACAAGAAGGAAAAGCAAAAAGAGGAGGTGGAAAAGAAATAAAACCAATTTATCACGGATGAGAAGAAAGGTGGAGTAGCTGAAACTCCTCCAGGAAAGATGAAGAGAGCAAGTAGGAAAAATGACATTTTGCTCTTCAAAAAGTACAAGCAAATTATTCCATAAATTAAAGAATAATAAGAAATTAAAATAATTAAAAAAAAAAAAAAAAAGAAGGAAGAAATCCTAATATCTGGAAGCAGCTTTGAAGACTATAGTGTATTTTAAGGTTGTTAAAAGTAATTGTTGATTTTAATTTCAGAAATAAGGGAGTTATCAGTAGCATTCATCTAGAGAAATTGAGATTTTTATGACACATTGTCTCTGCTTTGATCTGTTGTAATCAGTGTGATGTTAAAAGCAGTGGTTACCATGTGAAATGTGTTTATGCTGAGCCACACTTCTTTTTGTGTGTTGCAGTTCCCAGAAGAAATTTCCAAGTTAAACTTGGTTATTGAGATGAGGATCAAAAAGTTCTACATACATCCATTTCCCGTACAACAGCAAGTTTATTCTGCTGAATTTCTAATCTTCTCTTGTTACTGTTACAAAACAAAATTTCTTATATTCCCATTATATATTCAAGCAGCATATGCTAGATGCTAACTGCAGTTAAAAAGTAGCTGCATTTTACTGTAGTTTGGCATACTACAGAAGTTAATATGGATATAAGTGCATTGCCTGGTAAAGGAATTGCATGAATAAGGAACTGAGAGCAATAATGTAATTTCAAGAGATTGTTGAAACTCTGTTCTCAGCTATTGTCATTAGATAAATAATATCCTCAACAAAAAAATCAAACAGAACAGGTATAAGTATATAGATGGAACATCTTAAGGAAACCCTGCTATAATTTTGAGAGCATGTGGGAAGTTTTTGTAGTGAAATCTAAAGAAGTGGAAAATTGAACCCTCAAGAATTAAAACAAGGATGAATCTTTCTACCTGCTAGCAATCCTGCTGCATATACAATTATCAGAATTCCATCTGGTCAAATATGACAGTCATATAAAATGAAAGGCAGATGATTAGAACACGTCCTAGTCATACCTGCTGAAAGTAAAGGGGCATTACACAACTTGCCATAAACATGCAGTTCAGTCCTGCTGCAATTTAGGCAAATGTCTACTCTAAGTTACATGAATTGTCTGAAGACATGGAAATTACCTGTATGGTTAGATTCAGCTGTTTACTCTAGTACCTTCAGGATCAAAGCCTTAGCAACTAACTTCAACTCATGTAACCATTTTACAAATGGAATTTTATCTTGCTTGGGCTTATCTAAAAGTGCAGAGTAAATATTTTCAACTCATCTATTCAGTACCTAGATGAGAAGTAGATATCATTGTGTCTTATCATTCTTTAATCAAGGTTATTTGCATAATATTGTAAATATCTTCAAGGCTATTAAGATTCAAGATTGCTCCAAGGAATTCAAGCTGTCTGTATTCACTGACAGAGATTACACCTTGATCAGAAATCTTAATAGTTGACTAGAGCAGTTCATTTTCTTGGAAGGTTATCTGGTTAATTTTCCATCTCTATTAACAGGAAAGACTTGTTTTTTAATCTATTTTAATTTTCATTTAGCTTGATTTTGATGATGGAGAGTTCTGACTTGTTCTTTCATTGGATCCAGTTAGAAACTGGATCTCTTGATCTCTTTTCATTCAGGACTGAAGCACTACCAAGCTTCTATGTGAAACAACAGTTCTAGTGCTTTTTAGATGCTGATCAACACATTTCCTGTAATAGTCATTTTAATTTGAAAATCATGGTGGAATGGAAAACTATCAAACTGAAGAATTTTGTCTTTTGACCCATAATTTTTTTTCTTTTGGTAGAAGTCTTATCTGTGATTTGTCTCAGAAGTGGGAACTATCTGATAATTCATATAATCCAAAGATAAGAGGATGTATAAAGGTTCCTTGTGCCATGGCTCAATCACTGATTGAATTTATAATCTGGTATTTTTAGGCCGGTTGTGTTGTGAAATGAGTATGAAATGAGCAGAGTGTATTTTTGTTGTTCTGTTTCCTGGAAGTTATTAAATTAATTTCGTGATTACAGTCACACTCCTTCCTAATTATGTAGAGCAGCAATTACTGAGAGTGTTGCTGATGGGTAGGCTTATTTTCACCAAAAGAAATCATCTGAAGTATTTATATCACCATCTCTCTTTAGTGTTTGGTAGTGTTTGTATAGTCTATTGATTTTTTAAATGCCAGTTATGAGTCTTCTAGAACTAGTGAAGGTGGGTAAAAAGTCAGTACTGGACTGGACTGATAATCAGACCACCAAATCAGATTTTTCCAAAGACATACATAAAGACATCCTGCTTCAGAATTATGTGTTATTACTTTGCTTATTAGGAAAGGAAATATATTATATTACCTGATTTAGAAGTTGTACCAGAGTTGTGAAAATATGTTTATTTCTTGCTCTTTTTACTCTGCTATTTTTACTCCTTGTCTCACGTTTCTATTATTAACTATGTCTAATTTGTGTAACATTTTTATGTCCCTTTTAGGTATTGGGATTGGCGTGCTGGTACGGGAATATGGCAATCTGTCTAACTTGGATAAGGTCTACTTTGCATTTCCTGGGGAATTGCTGATGAGAATGCTCAAACTCATCATTCTGCCATTAATCATATCAAGTATGATCACAGGTATGACTGAAAATGTACTGTTGGCTTGTGGGACTATCATTGTGGGTTAGCTTTTTTTCTAAAGGATAAAAATAAAAATAACTAAAAATAACTTGATGGAACTCTACACTGAGAAATAGAGATTTCATACCTTTAGGTTAAATTACTTCTTTATATAATGAGAATGAGAAAATATTTAGAAAGATTAGCACTATTATCTATAACATTATATAGAGCTGTGAGCTAATAACTTTGCAAATCTATAGATTCTTGTATATCTCTCTCCCTATTTTCAGAAGTGGGTTAAGCACATTGCAAGCAAGCCCAAAGCTGCAACTGCATATTCTGAGGTACAGTTAACTGTTATAAGCAGTCTCATGATGCCATTTCACAAGCAAGAGAGAGCTGATCTCATTGCCTTCTGTTCACAAAGAGGATATTCATGACCTATACTTCCTTGGTCTCAGCAAACTTCCCTGAGGTACCTTGCATGAGGTCTAGCATTCACTGAACCCTTCTGCGAATCCACTTGTACTTCCCCAAAACTGAAAACTCCTTTGAACCAAGCGAGTGCTTGGGAGATTGTATGGCCAGGAAGGGAAGAGAGAAGCAAAGCTTCCATCTTCTGGGAAAAGCAAGCAAGCTGTTGGCTGCAACCCTGCCCTAAATGCTAGAATTTGCTAACAGTTCACCCACAGAGAAAACTTTGGAAAGATTTGGTGGAGAAAGCCCAAAGCAAGGAGACAGAACTGAACGTCAAATAGCCTTTCCTTAGAAGTAACTTTTTTCAAAAAAGGGAAAGACAAGTAAACTTCTCTTTACTCTTTAAGTCTTTACTGAGGGTGCAAGGATTGTGACTATTTTCTTTTAGCTTCTTGCACTGAATCATGACACATTGGTCCCTTTTCATCTCCACAAAACTTCTGTTTTGACAGCATATTCATGTCTAGATATTCATATCTGTAATGTAGGGTGAGAGGAACCCAGTGTTAGAATTGAAATGGAGAATGTCAAGAGCTGCAAGGTCCAGATAGGAAAGCTGCCAAAGGCAAAATGAGAAATGATGTCACAAAATAGTCAAGGATTATGTCCAAAGGAATGAAGGGAGGATAAACAATTGTTAGTGTGTAAAGGTGAGGAGAACCTTAGTCTGTGTCAGGCTATCCAGGAAAATTAATATCCAGGATATTTATTGTGTTTGACTGTAACTGGCAAGATAAGATTAAGATAAAACCTTCTTTTGAACAAGGTTTTATTTGTGAGTGAAGTTGGGCTCATGTCTTCAGAAATAAATTGGATCATTAGGATAATCATGAAATTAATGATTTTTTTTTAAATCTATCTGTCCAGCACTTACAGGGGAAACAAGAAAGAAGAATCATCCTGCTAAAAAATATTGTGCTCACTTAATGTATAATGTTCCAGTATGAGTACACTGCACTTGTAACTACTAACACAAACTTGGATTTTACAGATTGCAGATTACAGTCATATACAGAAATGACTGTATAATTGGAAATGCCAAGTTCAGAATTACAGCATCTCATGGTGAGAATGAGATGATCTGATTCTGACCTTGGCATATCCAATTTCCTTGGCAAGTAAGGGCATATTTTTCTACACTTCTATATTACAATTTTAGGCAAGGGAGAGGAAGCAAGATAGATAAAAACAGAAGGTACTTTGATAGAGTATGTAGGGCTTTGCAAATGAACCACAAATGTCGGTGCATGATGCTATTTACCCGTATCCGTCCTCAGGATGTTAATGAGATATTGCCTCTTTTAAAATAGATATGTTAACCTTCCAAGGATCAGAAATGCACATTGGAATTGAACAAGTAAACCTGTGAATGATTATGAAGCACACTAGTCATTTTTCTTCTTTTACACAGAGTCATATAGAGTGATTCAGGTTGGAAGAGATCTCTTGAAACTATCTCATCCAATGCCCATGCAGGATGTCATGGTGATACTGGCTAAACACCAGAGAGCCACAAAAGTCATTCACTCACCTTCTTCTATTGTAGTTGGGCAGAGGAGAGGGGGAAAAAAATTAACAAAGGGCTCATGAGTTGAGATAAGGACTGGGAGAAAAATACCTCAAGGGCAAACCAGGTTCAAATTTGAAGGCATAAAATAAATTTATTATTAATCGAGTCAGAGGAGGATAAGGAAAAGTAAAATAAACCTTTAAAACACCTTTTGCCCTGCCAACCCCTCCCTCCTTCCCACTGACAGTGGAGGAAGACAGGGTGTGGGGGTTCTGGTCAGTTCATCACCTGAGATTTTCCATTTGCTCAGGAAGAGGAATCTTTTCTCTGCCTTGCCATGGGGTCCCTCCCACAGGCAAACAGTCTTCCCAAAACTGCTGTGGCATGGGTCACACATCAACGGGCTACAGTCCTCTAAGGATAGGCTGCTCTAGTTTGGAAGTAAGGGCCCTCTCTCTCTATCTCTGGGAGCAGGAGTCCTCCCACTCTATTCGGGTCTCCCATGGATCACAGCCCCCTCCAGCATCCACCCACTCCAGCATGAGCACTTTTTCCATGGGCTGCGAGTGGATCTCTGCATCCCCCATGGACTTCATGCATTACAGGGGAACAGCTTGTTTCACCATAGTCCTCATCTCACATCTGACACTTGGAGCACCTCCTTTCCCTCAAGGCATCACTGACCTTGATGCAACCATGTTGTTTTCTCTCACATGTCTTCATTTCCTCCTCTTTTCTGACTAGAAGAAAGACTATTCTGTGTAAGTATCATTGTCAACAAGTTCCACCAATTCAAAGATTCCTGCAGGATCCCACAGTGCCGAGAGGTTCCATGTTGGGAAGTCACTCGTTGTGTTTCCTCTGCCAGCCAGGTGACCCCACTGCCATGGCACGGGCAGTGCTGGCTGCCGTGGCGTTGGCACCATTTAACATCTCCCTTCATGTGGGCTCTGGGAAGGGAAAGCCACCACCGCCTCTGCCCTTCTGCCCACAGCGTGGCTGCCTGGGGGCGGCAGGCAGGCAAGGCCCGCCGTGGGCCGCATCGAGATGGCGGCGGCTACGGCTCATCACCACCACTGGAAAGAACTGTGCACATGCTGTTTTGCTTTTCTTCTTAAATATGTCATCACAGAGGTGTTACCAACCTCTCTAATTGTGCCAGCAGCATGTCCATCTTCAGAGCCATCAGACATTGCCTCTGTCAGGCATGGTGGAAGCTTCTAGCAACTTCTCACAGAAGCCACTTCTGTGGCCATCCACTGTTAGTTGATAATCCAGGCTGTGTCAAATCAACACACAGGGTCAGCTAAAGCAGTGTATTCGTGTTCAGATTAAATGTCATGGGTTTTTAAATTTTTTACTATTGTCTCATGTCTTGTTTCTGGGCACTACTGCTAAGAGCCTGGCTCTGTACTCATTCCCACACACCAGCAATTTATACATGTGACTAAGGTCACTCTGAGCATTCTCCTCTCCAGACTGAACAGTCCCTGCTCTCTCAGCTGTCCTCATGTGAGAGATGCTCCAAAACCCTCATCATAGTTGTGGCCCTTTGCTAGACTAAGTCCAGTGAGTCCATCCCTTTCTTCTACTGGGGAACCCAGAACTAGACCCAGTACTCCAGGTGTGGCCTCACAGATGTGTTTAGAGAGATCACCTCCCCCCACATGCTGACAGTGCTTGTCACAGTGTTGCCCAGGAGTCTGTTGGCCAGCTTTCCTGTGAGATCTTACTGTCTCATGGTCAGCTTGTTGTCTGCCAGGACTCCCACATCCTTCTCTGCAGAGCTGTTCCAGCCAGTCAGCCTCCAGTATGCACTGGTCCCTGCAATATTCCTCCCCAATGTAGGGCTCTGCATTTTTTTTTGTTGAACTCCACAAGATTTCCCTCAGACAAATTCACCAGCCCATGCAGATACCTTTGAGTGACCATGTAACCATCTCATACATCAGCCACTCCTCCCAATTTTGTCTTGGTGATTCATGCACAAAGCTGTTACTTGTAACCAAAATCTAGTATTTTGACATGACATAAATTTTGAAAGGCATCAAAACTTCTTAGATGCCTTTGGACTCAGCATCACTGTCTAGTTAGAGTTATGTACCAAATGAGCCATTGCAATTGTCTCTGGTGCACACATGTCACCTTCAGTAAAGGCACAGTAATATGACAATGTTTTTCTCTTGTGGTGAGCTAATTGCATCCCCTTAACTTGTAAACTAAAAAGACATTCATTCTGGACCAGCTGAAGTGTTGTTACTCCTTTAACTGCAGTAGCTTTGAATATATTATGGCCCCAAGTGCCACTGAGGATGTGAACACATACACAGGTCCAACAGCTGTGATCATCCGATACAGGCCCTATAGGCATCTGCATAATACATGTATTCCAGTGAGGTGGACATCCTCAAAACACGTCTGGCCCCACCAAAGACAACCAGCCAGCATGCAGATTCTGGTGCTTTCCTTGCATATCCTACATTTAATCAAGGATGATGAGATTTCTTTGGAGGAAAATGCTTTTGGGTCTCATTCTAGGAAAGGCATCGCCAAATGCAGAAATACGTGACCTTGCCACTAATAGTAAGGCAAACAGTGAGCTGTCTTGTTTACAGTCATAGCTAAAGACAAATCCTGGATCTTCCATAAATTTTTCATTCCCCTCTTTGTTTGCTTCTTTACAGTAATTTTTGAAAGTGTAAATTTTGCTTTTGATCTGAAAATTCAAAATTTCAAAGAGGACATGTGGTCTAACTTGACTTCAGTAGTAAGGTTTTTGACACTCTCACATAACATCCCCACAGATCAACTGAAAAAATACAGGTTAAAGAATTGCACAGTGAGGCAAATTGAAACTTGTCTGAATGGGCAGACCCAGAAGGTTACAATCACCAGCACAAGTCTGGTTGGAAACAAGTCAGTAGTGATGTACCCCAGGATTCAGTACTGGGGCCAGTCCTGGTTAATATTTCATCAATGACTGATGATGGAGCTAAGCACTTCTTCAGCAAGTTCACAGGCTTGTTCAGTGTGCAGAAGAGAAGGTGACAGCGAGACCTTATTCTAGCTTTCCAACCCTTGATGTAGTCTACAAGAGAGCTGGAAGGGGTCTTTTTACATGGGCATCTAGTGCTGAGACAAGGGTCAATGGCTTTAAACTGAGAACAAGTAGGTTTAGATTAAACAGTGAAAAGAAATTCTTTGCTCTGAGGTTTGTGAGGCACTTTTCAGGAACAGGTTAACCCATGGAAATTGTGTTTGTCCCATCCCCAGAATTGTCCAAAGTCATGTTGGATGGAGCTCTCAGCAACCTGTCTAGTGAAAGGTATCCCTGCCCTTGGCAGCTGTGTTGGAACTAGAGGATCTTTAAGCTCCCTTCCACCCAAACCATTCTATGATTCTATGATGCAAAATATATCACCAAGACATTTTTGAAAATGCAGTCTGTGGTTTTCTTTTTTAGGATTATAATTTCTTAAAAGGTAATGTCACATCCTGAAAAGAATCAGCTTATGCTTTAGAGATGGGGAGCTGTGGACAAATGCATGTCCCATGACCAGGTCCCTATCCATTTGTGCATAATGATGTAAATCAGGCCACAGCAAAGAGAGTGGAGGTTGGAATCACTCCTTGAGAGTTCAGGATTTTCTGCAAAATTCGAAGTATTAATAATCTTAATTTTTTGGAATAAATTCCATCTTAGTAAAAAAAACCCTCGCTGATTTCCTCAGTTAAATTAGGAACATGCTTCTTCCTTCTCCTTGGAGCTTTAATTAGAGCAGAAAAACCCTTACCTCTATTTTGAGATTCAAAAGGTAAAATTCTCCCTCTGAAGAGGAAGAGGCTTTGTAAAATGTGGTTTTCATTCACAAACTCAGCTCCTTTGAGCGTTGAGCATAAGAGATGAAAAGCATTGTTTACATACTTATTTAGCATACAAGTTGCAATTCGTGGAATTTTTCCACTAACCTGCCTAGAATCACAACTGTAGCCTAGTAGAAAAGTGGCATAAGCACTAAGCATGTATTTGTTTTGAAAATCTTGGTTAGTAGAACCTAGCTTTGGGGGTGGAATAGTCTGAGTAGTACTCCAACTGAGAACAAGATTTTAATTTTTCTCTTCTTCTCATAATAATTTTAATGGATTCTTTACTCTCACCCAAAAGTCTACCCCTGATAATTTGGTTCAATATATAGAGCTCTTTTGTCTACCTATGAGATTTCTATGCTTCAAATTAGTTAATAGCATACTAATGCATCATTCATGACAAGAAATTATTTATATTTTCTGTCTTCTACTGTAGTGATGTGGGAAAATTGAAAATGAAAATCTAAAGCCTAGAGTGTTACTCACGATCATTGCTATGATGTCAGAACTACAGCTGTGCTGAGTGTAATACTCCACACCCCAAATCCACTCTTTTTAAAGTAATTCTCTAAAAGAAGAAATATTAGACAAATACAAAAATATGTTATTTTTAGGTATCCTGTAGGGAGAAAGAATTGAGAGAAATCTCTTGTGTGCTTCATGGGAGTTTTGACACTTAAATCTAATAATTTTGGGAGTACTTATGACATACAAAGTATCTTTGAAAGTCTTAGAAATTCACAACTCTAATTTCATTCCGAGAACAAAAATTCCCTGGAGTTGTGCAGTGTATTTCATTAAGGGTGCATACTGAACAGATTAGTCCTCTTTAATCACTTTAGCTTTCTTTTTCATGAAGTGAGATTCACACAGTATGCAACAGCAGGAAATGTTTGTAAATCTGTTTTCTATCAGGATCCCAGTAGAACTTAGGTCGGAGACAACTGTCAAGTTTCCTGAACAGTTGTACCCTTCTACTTGGGTCCAAGCTGAGGAAACTTACGTGCCTAGTCTGAAGTTTTATCAGTCCACATAAAGTGTCTGGCCTTACTTCCTGCACCTAAGTTCTGTGTTAGTAGCTGTGGGAATCTTAAAAACCACTAGCAGTAGCTAGTGTCAGGAGATCTGGATCCTAATGCGACATCCCCAGACATCCAGATACTATGAGAATACTACCATGGGTCTGCTTCCCATCTCTTTTCAATTGGTCCTTCTCAGATGGGGTTATATCATGCTGCCTGCCACATTGATTTTCAAACTGTAAGCCGTGGATCTTGATGTGGAGATCTTTCTTCAGGGCTAGAATGTATTCTGTCAAAAAAATTCACATCACATATGTGATAAATGACCTTTTCTTTGATGATGTTTCCAGAGTTACCCATAAATACCAGAAATTTTAGGTTTGTGTTAAAAGATGTGACACATAGCACAGCAGGTCCATGTCTCAGATCTCAATATTAATGACATGATTTTATCACCTGTTCAACATCTGCTTCAAGTTCTGCAATAATCTGTGCCTCATTTCTTGTCTTTCCTCCCTGACAAAATATTAGTAAACCTTTTTCTTATGTTTCTGACCTCCCCTGCACTTTCAGCCTTCACAGACAACTTCAAAGAGACTAGAAGAGATGCATGGGAGTTTCCTGCATTGTGGATTTCTGCAGGCTCAGTTATGGGGAACACCAAAATTTTTTAAAGCCATTGATGAGGCATTTGTAGGTACACATGGCATACTTCTGGACAGTGGGAAAAAAGACAGTGTCAATTACCTCTCTCAGGGCAGCTGTAAGTGAGCTATAAATACAGTGTCTTCTGAGCTGTGCGCCTGGCAAAACTATAAAGCTTCCATGGCTGTAGAAATAAACTCTTGCTTTACTCCAGGGCCTGCTTTGACTCCAGGTCCACTGCAGTCTGAAGCATCATGCCAGTTCCATTTTTCCCAATACTAAATATACACTCTTATTTACACTTGCTACTAATAGTAAAAAGGCAATGATTTCACCACAAATCTGCCTCAGCAGTTTCTATTTCTACAAGTCCAAGAAGCGCAGCTATTGGGAAATGCTCCATTACTTACATTCTTAGGCATCCTTAACAGGTCCTGTGCATCACCAGCACAGTCTTTGGGAAGTTACTGGTCTAGCTTAACATACTCAGGGACTGTCTTCTGAAGTACCTGCATGTTCTTTGTATGCTTTGCTGTTTCTTAAGCCAAAAGAGCTTCCAAGAAAATCAGATCCATTGTATAGTGTTAGTAAATTAGTTAACTGGGCTCAGACAGGAGACTCACCTCTTCCCTCTCTATCATTAATTGTGTGAAGGTCAGAAAACATTATAGTACTGTTAATGAGTTCTGCCTTCAGCTGTATTGAGGGATGTTGGAAGTTCTGTCCCTGCTGTCCATGTGCAGTCATTGAAGCAGGCAGGATGGCAGAGTCATGAGTTATTAATGGACAAGACTTTGTGCCCCTCTTCTTCAGATTACTTCTGTCATAGTCATCTACTCCTTTCCCATCAATATCAGGTGACCTTATTCAACTGAGACAGCCCCTACATTATTTAAAGTTTTAAATTAAAGTAATAAAACTTTCAAGTGCACTTCTGGTTCATGGAGCACGATTACCACCAGCTCTCAAGGGCAAACAGCTCCAACAGAGCAGCCATTTTGTGGTACCAGCTGTCACTGTGCTGTCCTAGCCATATCACTGTGGGCACTGCTGGTGGTACCACTGTGGATGGGTCTAAAGTCAGTTGGTGTCTTCTGCGGTTCTCCTGTGGAGCTCAGGACATATGCCACTGTTCAGGACATATACAACTAGATACTCAGGAAATACACAACTAGATAAACCAGATTTCATTCACCTTTTTCACTCTATTTCCCTATGAACAGACATCACAATTGATTAAAAATGCAGTGTCATGTTAAAAGGGCTTTTTTAATAGTTTGGAAGTTAAACCTTGTCCACCTACACATTTTGCCACCAATAATTTTGAGAGAATTCAAGTACTTTCAATACTACAGTTTTCTGTATACACTCCATACATGTATCACCAGCAACAGTACAGGAGCTATATTTCTGCTGCATTCTTGAACTGAATCTGATTTCTGTAGTGAATCTTGTTAATCTGTCCACCTGTCTATCTTGGCAGATAGATGTGTCATCTTCCTTCCTTTCCAGTTCTTCTTATATTCCAACCAAGGAACATCATCTCTCCTGAGAAGTCATTAACTTCAGATTCTCTAAGAGCTTTATAGAGAAAAAACTAAAATGTTCCTAGAAGTGATGAATAGAAGGCAGCACTAATACCCTCTTTCTCCGCATGTCTCCAGTAAGCTCTGTAGGGAAAGATCATAATACAATGATTGTGCCAGCTGCCAAGAAGACAGCACAACAGTCCCTTAGCAAACTGATATCCAGGGTCAGAAATTCCCTCTGTTTTGTAATTGCTTTAACCCTTTCGTTGCTATAAACTGTTCATCTACCATTCCACCCCATGTGGCATTTAGAAAGGTTCATTACAATTACTTTTTCAACCGCATCCTAAATGAACCAAGACATTTCTCGGTATTTGGGCTGTTATAACTATTGTTATATTCCACATTTTAGCTTCTTTGTTGGGTTTTTTTTCAAATAATATTTTTTCAATGCCTCTCCAAAGTTAAGAGACCAATATTTGACATGTTAATCCAAGTCTCATTAGATCATGTAATTAGAAATTGAGAATTTTCTGACTTGAATTTTTTGGTGATATTTTAATAGCAAGAACTATTGCTTAGGCATTACCTGCTTGCATCTATCTCTCTTTCCCACTCTGTCCCTAACACTGTGCCCCTGTCATGTGCTAGTTTTTCTCATTTCATTTGTAAGACATTCTTTTGTTGCACCGACACAACTTACTAGTGGGATAAAAATTGCTTGTTCTAAAGAAGAGCAATAATGATATTTCTATCAAGTCGATTGAAAAGGTAATTGCTACAAGCTGCCACAGAAATCCTTTTCATTTACAGTATGTAACAATGACATTTGAATAGACAGGATAACTGCTGTTACAGAAAAATTGACAGAATAGGAATGGAAGACTTCTAGTAAAAACACTAAAGACAGTAGATCATGAAAAATCTCATTTGAGAGACTGCAGATCACTGTGTGTTTGGGGTTTCCATTTGCCATAGCTTTTTCATTACCTGGTCTTCTCAGCCAACATCTGACTTGGAACTGTCCTCCTAACGAGACTTAGCTAAAGAGGTAATTCAGTTAGCTGGGGAAAGACTAGTTGCAAAAGATCTTTCCAAGCCCCATGACACATTAAACATGAGGAAAAAATAAAATTATGAGATGCATATCAAGTGAAAGATGTTTGAGAATGATCTAGTGGCAATAGTAACCTGAGTCCTTTGTCTCAGATGAGCAGTGGACAGTACATCATGCTGTCTGAAGTCCTGTGTGGTGGTATTTGAGTAGACAGTTGTGAATTACTTACTCGGTCCTGATAGTCTTGTTCAAACACAAGTAACATGGTATTATATTTCCCAGAGAATTCCACAGAGCATCAGGAAAAAAAAAGAAAAATATTCACCATTCAGCTTTTGGAAGAAGCAACAGAAATTGCTGTAAACTAGTCTGGAAACTGAAATTTCAGGGAGAGTATGAAGAAAATGACATTTCAGGAGATTACTGACAGTCAGGGCTTAACTACAACATCAGGCAAATAAAAGGGCAAAATGGGAGAGAAAGGGCTCAGAGTCTGGAATGGGAAGAGGGAAAAATCATAGATGACTCAAAAATGTCTTCAGTAAAGCATAGGCTCTGAATTCACCACTGTGATTCCCTCACTGCACTTATTTTCCGAATTGTATCCAGAAGGATTTTCCCTTCAAAAACTGAGCATAGACCAAGGACAAAAGGAAATATTGGGCCAAGAACAAAAGGACAGAGGACAACTGGCTTTGGACGCTTGCTATACACTGCTTGTGCAATATTCTTCCTCAACACTGGAGCTAGAATTTGGTGTTCACTCCTCAGATAAAAAGAATGTTGGTCTTCTGAAGGTAAAGGCCAAATACTGTTTTAGCATTGGTAGTGTTTCCCATTGCAAGTAGAAGATGGCAGCTAATTCAGAACTTTGACTTGCATCTAAGAAAGATTGTTTTTATGGCCTGACCACTAGCCTTGGGATAACCAGTGAATTAAATGAGAACTCTTAGAAGAGAGTGTCAGCACTCTTTTGGGTTTTTCTCCTCAGTACTTTTAAAGAATAAATACTACCTTTTTGCAACAACACATAACATAGTTCACCCCAGCAATAAAGTAACATTACTTCTTTTATATAAGACATTGTGATCCCCTTAGAAGGACTGCCTATTGAAATTCTCTGTATGCATTTTAAGAGTCGCCTATGGTTTTCTATTTTTTATGTCTTACACAACATTCTGTAAAAACTTTTTTCTTTCCTGGATGCTCACCATCATTTAATTTAATTACATATAATTTATTTACATATAATTTCTGTGATGTAGTGACTGCATATTGCAGCCAGAAAAGCCAAGATGGACATGAAGAAATAAAGTGTGAATACCTGGGAGAAGTTGAGAATAATTTTGTGATTTATCTAGTGACCTCAGAAGTTCTTCAATTAGTCAGGCTTCAATTAGTAAGGCTGCTAGCAGTTTGGAGCAGTTTCAGAACTGTGTTTTGCCTTTGAATCAGCATTGTGGTCATAGCTGAGAAGGTCTAAAAGCGAAACAGTTCTATTCTTCAGGAACTTTTGTTGTTATATTTTTGTTACAATTGGGGATTAGATAGGGAATTAGATATCAGAACCCTGAGAGAATTGTGTACAGTTGACATGAACCATACTTGAGTTGATTTTCATCAGAATTGACTTAGCTTCTAAAACTAATAGAGAAATATACCATGTGGCTGTGAGTTGCGTGAACTTGGAAGGACCTTGAGCTAGACTCTTCCTTCAGGCCCTGGGTCACTTAAGGAGAACAACTGTCAGTGCTAGAAGCTGGCTAAGTGGCATAGGGAAAACTCACATCTTGATCCTCAAGTGTGGCTGTGCTGCAAAAGGAGTTAAACAGCCTAGCCTTTTATGGATTATACATAATGATCAATGTGTTGTGCAGATAAAGTGATGATCCTACCAGCTTCCACCAGTCTTTGGAAGTTTGAGAACAGCTAAGTACTGCAAGAGGTGGACTTGATGATGGCACTGAAATTTGTAGAGCAGCAATAAAAAATGCCAGGGGGTCTAGGTATGATTATTTCTGTTGAACAGAGTCAACCACTCTACCAAATTTATGATTAAATCTCTCATGATGTACTGAAAAAAAGCACCTGGAAGCATAAATCTGCGTGTACAGTTGCATATATTCCAATCTGTGGAATGGTATGAGAAATTCTAAGGATGTAGGTGTTATCCCATAGGGGACTATGAAGATGATATCTAGCAAGTCAGAAGACCCCTGTGGTTGTTTCCAGTACTTCACAGAACTCGTTTTACTCCCAGATCTCACAGGACCGCAGCACTGGTCTCACAAGAGCATAGTGAACAACTCTGGAATTACAGTGCTGTGCCTCAAACCAAAGCCATTTGGCCATTTGTACATAGGCATTTTTATAGGCCTCTCCAGTGAACATATTTTATGTTCAGTGGCTACTCCTAAAAAATTCTGGAACACCATGTTTCATATTTAAACTTATTGTTGTTTAAATGAGACTATTCCCTGGATAGCTTTATCCAGTAGTATTTCAGGAAAGTAGTTTTAAACATGTACAATTTTTAAAAATTCCTGCAGTGCAGCATTTCACTTTAGGAGGGCTTTGAGGTCCTTATACAAGAAAGAGTAGAAGGGAGAGACTTTATTTCACTGATTTTTTGGATTGTATTCTTTTGCAAGTGTATGTCATACAAAATAGAGAAAACTGGGCAAAAAAAGAGAAGAGTACTGAGAGCTTCAAGCTGGAGACTGTAACATAGAAAACCTGGGAGGTGAATGGTAGACTAGACAATTGATTCCAAAACCTTACTTCAGTAATTAGAACCTTAACTCTGTTCTGCTAAAATCATATGGGCAGAGAGGTAGATAGATTAACAGATTTTAACATCAGTTAGTGTCTTTGGTGATGATCTCACTCTTAAGCCTTTTTGTATCATAGCCACAGAATTGCATTTTGTGTTTCAGTGGCTACAGCTGAATTAGGAAATATTTTTTAGGAAAATTTAAGGGACTAATCAGAAATAACTGCAATTTTGAAATGGCATGGGATGGAGGAGAATCTATCGTGCCTGTTCAAACTCTATACAGTAAATTATATTACCAGTTTAACTGTTCAAACATGTTTAAATTTGGGGATAGATTGAGGGGAGAAAGAACAAATACATTAGTTGTAAAAGTTTAGTTGTAATCCAAAGTAGATAACCAAACCTAATTACACTGCTTTTGTGATCTAATTTTGAATGACACTGCAGACTTTCCTTTTGAAGCAGCCTGTGTGCCATCTTAGTTTGAGTAATTAGTGTTCTTCTGAACTGAAATTGGTGTTGTGTAGTAGTTTAATACTACTAACTTTGTAGTTAGTAGTGTTTTAGTGCTTTCTTCAATACATCTTCTATTAACTCTTTCAGTTCCAAAGAAACTGAAAGACATGATGAAACTAAAGCCATGATGTAACTACAAAGGGAATCTTAATTTCAGTTTTCTTGAGAAAAAAGCTAGTAGCTATCAATTATGTTATCAATTGCTCAGTCATGACAATAGGACATATCTGGATAGAAGTCCATTATTATATATCATATTTTCTTATGTGTAACAAGCTAACATGAAATAAAAGGAGCTTAGTAGTATGCATCACCCAGGGTAAACCTGTGTCTGTGGCACTTGTAGTGAATGCCATTTCAGTATCTACATGGAAACATCATTCTGAATCCAGGTTTCAGAGTACAGCAGCTTTAAAAAAATGCAAATCCCACACCTATCATCCCCAGACCATTATTGTACTTATTCAGCCATGTCTGCCAATAATTTGTGTGGTTTTATGGTTACCAGCAAAGCAGCATCAACATGACAATGGAAGGACAGGCTGGATCCTAGCACAGCTTGCTCACTACAGGATCATTGCTCAGTTTAAAAAGGCAGGGGCAAAGTTTGCCCTTTATTGTACCTCTATAACTCTACTGAGCCTAACAGTTTGCAAAGGGATTTCATTTGGAGCCAGAAGAATTCCTGTCTCAGGAATGTCCTATCATATTTACTGTAGGATCTTTATAACTGACTACTCCAGGGAAATAACTTTGCATGATTATTAGGCTCTTAACTAAGTCAACAAGACTGTCAGAAAAAAAATAAAAGAAAAAGGAAGGCATAAGTTTTAGAATATAATTCCATTATTTCCGATTTTTTTTAACTTTTCATTAAAAGATAGGGAATGGTGGCAATACCCGCTTGCTCTTTTAAAAAAAATATGTGAATTCTTCCAAGTTAATTTATCAGGTGCAGAAGTTTCAACATTTAACAGCCTTCGAAAATAGGCTTGTCCACAGAAAGCTTTATTGGTTGTTATTGGTGTGAATTTACACTATCAGGTAACCAAGGGAACTGCCAAGTGACAGCTGAAACACAAAGAGTGGATTTATTTCATTACCTCACCAACAATGCCAGTTGGCCGAGGCACATGGAGACAGAGCTCCCTTGGGCTTGGCTCATCCTAGCAGGCAGTGTGGGGGAAGTGCTTGCAGCCTGCATCACTGTAACAGAAGGCTTCTGCATCTCTGTGAGAGTGTGTTATCTCTCCACAGGAATTCCACTTCTCAGAGGAGGCGCAGGCTGAACAACACTAGGCATAATAAATGGAGTTTTCCCACACTGACATTTTTAGCATTCCCAGCTGCAAGGTCACTTTGGTCTAAACTATTCCCTCCCGCTCCCCAGATTTTCAGTTTTAACCATTTCCTCCCAAAACTATCCATTCTCAGGAGTTCTTGCTGCCATGATTTCCACAGCTGAGCCCACAGCAATGGAAAAGTCCTCCTTTCTACCTTTTTTCCCCCCAGTTCCCAAGGTGAGAAATAGAAATCAAGGCTCAGATTCTGTGTTCATTCTGTTATTTGTGCCTCAAACAATATCCTTACTGCTGATAGTTTCGTGTAATAGCTGTGGCATTGTTTTTCTCTGCATTAATCTGTATTCCTTTGCCATATGAATAGTTCATTGATTATCTTTATTTGCTTTACAAGTGAGAGAATCTTTGCACTATGATTTCTGTATATATGTGCAGTTCTTTGTACTCAATCTTATGGTGCACTATGCCATGGAAGACCCCAAGATAATCAGATTATGAAATAAAATAACCTTCATTCTTCCCTCTGAGTATTGTTTGCATTTTGAATAACAATTAACAGAACTAGTAAGACATTATATGAGTACTCTAGGCACAAGTTGTTAGTGCTGTTAGTATAACTTCTGAATGAGACATCAACACATGGTTAAACTGTGCTTGCTAAGATCCTTTTTGAGCTCAAAGATCAGTAAGTTACTTGTATGTCATATCTCTTGATTTTTCTTCCTTCACTTTTGAAACTATTTTTCCCTACAAAATCACACTTCTCTGAAGCTAAATATCTTTCTCATGGTTTACCTTTTGTATACAAAGGAATCCAGACAATCTTTGATAAACTGACTCAATAAACATGCAAGTATTAATGGATCACAAATGTATAATAAAGAGACAGCAGTGAATTATTAACTAATGTTGTTATAAACAGGCAAGTTTTGGAGTCAAAATGCTCATTTTGCCCTGGTTACTGATTTTACACATACAAGTTTTATAAATCTTCTAAGCAACTAATAAGTACTTCACAGGAAGTTTTATCTAGTATTGTTGCCAGGAGCTAAGTTGACCTGAGTGTAATACCTGTCTCAGCACTTTCCCTACCTTCATTAATAAATCTGCCATCAGTTCTTGACAATGACATATACAGGTGGTGAAGTGTGGACCACCCAAACTTCAGAAAAAGCTTTATTCAAAAATTTAAAAACAGTAAACCTGTTAATGAAGACAAACAGTCCAGAAATGATCCTTACTTGTCTGATAAGCCTTTGAGCCACCTGGGATAACAGGCCTGAGAAACTCTCTTCACGTGTCTTTTAGCTTCAAAGCCAAAATGTTACAGATCTGGAAAAAGTGAAGCTATGAGTTAACAGAATAAGGAAATAAATTGTGACATGTTCTTATAAACCAAAGAAATCTAATTAATCACAAACATCAGGGAATCAAGAAAGCTCAATTATCTTTGTTCTAGAAAAAAGGTGGGGGGAAAGGGAAAACAGATTTTTGAAAAGAAGCAAAAGCAAATATGTTGGTCAGCTACAGATATTTTTCAGAAGTGCAAATGTCAATTAAGTATTTAGGACCATCTTGAATAAGGAAAAATTTTCTGCATAGAAGTAAGAGACAATTATTACTTCTCTCTACAAAAATGACAACATTCTTATAAGACTGTTTTTTTATTGTTTTGTTTCTGTGGCTGTTTTTTGCAGGTGTTGCTGCTTTGGATTCCAACATTTCTGGGAAGATTGGTTTGCGAGCAGTTGTATATTATTTCTGCACAACAGTCATTGCTGTAATATTAGGTACTCTTTGATTCTGTAACTTTTTAAATTATCAACATTGCCTAATTAAAAATGTACTGCACTGTGACATTACTAATTTCTCAAGAAAGGATATGGAGATAAGATGGGGAATCATACCAGACAATCTGACATTACAGAGTAGTCAGATACAGAGAGGAGCTGTCCTGCTGTCCATGGTTGGGCTGTGTTCATATCCAGTGTGAAGCCACAGGCAGTTTCACCATATATTTCAGCTCAGGGAAGATTAGGAGCTGTCTGCTGAGATAAAAAATGACCAGCAGTGAGAAAGCTGAATGAATGTCAAAGACCAACCTTAAATACAAACTGAATTTCCTCCATTGCAAAACTGATAGCCTGTTCCTGATTCTCATATTGGAAAATATGTAGTGTGTCACACCTGAAAGAATGACAGAAAATACTGGTTCCTTTGTCATCTTGTTTCTTTCCTTAAAGGTTTTTTCCCCGTCTGTGACTGCCAGGCTCCAATCTTAGATCTCCAAAATTCTCATCTCCTGTTACGAGAAGTTCCTGACAAGCAACATTGACATGTTTTGTATTTCCTTAAAGAAACATCCTCAGCCCGCCTTCTTAAATAAGAAACAAAATAAAACCATCTATCTCATATGTCTTGGTAATTTCTGTGAATACATAAGGAATGTTATATAAAGACTAATATTAGTATGCATCTAACTTTGGAATTGTTCCAGCTTTGGGTGAGGTGTTAAAGCAGACAATCTCCCAAGGTCCTTGCTATTCTAAGTTGTTCCATGGCATTATGACATTACTTGTTTCATAATGCAGAGCTATGCAAATACAGTAATGCTCTTATTCATTAGAAAGACTTGTTCCTGCCTGGTTGAAGGGTCATCCAAACAGCTCTTTCTCCCTTCTTTCTCCCTTCACTGAAATTTAGTAGTTTCATTTGCTTTGGCTTTCTCTGGACTTGTATAAGGGGAAAAAAAGAGAAAAAAATATTTTGAGAATTTGGAGAATAGCTATAGTAAAAATTCTTAAAATGGAGCCACTAAAGTAAATGAAAAATTTGTCATTGATTTCAGTATTTACAAGGTCAAATCTAGTATTTCTTAATCTACTTTTTTTTTTATTTCTTTCTTTTTCTGAAGCCTTCCCTTACATAACTATATTGCAACCTAACTTTATGAAACACCCTGTGACTCTGGGGTGCACACTTGTATTCATATCTGAAAGGTAGTAACAAGAAGAGCTACAAAAAGGACAAGGGAAATAGCAATTAAATATATTCACTCTACAAAAGTTGCAGCACACTCATCTGAAGCCAGCTAAAGTAATTTACCCTCTTGGTGAGCAGTAGTGATGTAGTACAATACATACAAAAACAAAGCTAAAGTGATGAAGGCTAGGGGCAAACCTGCAAGTAGCTCCTGTACTAGGGGAACCCACACATTTAAGGACACCACCTGCAGACTTTTCTGCACATACTAGCAGAAGCACCCAGGGAAAGTGTTGAGTTCACAAAGAGTTTGGATACACAGGATATACTGAGGAAGAATGCACCAATGCCTCTGCTTGCACAGTGAGCTCTGCTTCTGCTTCTGCAGGGATTATCCTTGTTGTGACCATTAAACCTGGAGTGACTCAAAGAGCAAGTGAGATTGACAGAATGGGCAGTACTCCAGAAGTCAATACTGTTGATGCCTTGCTGGATCTGATCAGGTGAGATTTTAATTTTTAGTTTCGATATCCCCTTTGCAGAAGTTCAAACAAACACAAATAAAGTTGTGATAAGTAATACATAAAATGCTTTCTGATACTGTTTGGATGAATAAAGGTAGGATTTTAACAAATTAGACATTTTAAAATTTACTCAAAGCAGTTTGTTTGAAAGAAATTCTCTTTACAGCATAGACTTCAGCTAATAAACCAGTGATGAAAAATCCGTCCTTCACAGAAACTGACATGCAAGATTTATCTATTATGAGGAAAAGATCCATAAAGGATTGGTGGATTACTGGTGGGCTACTGATTGGCAGCTTCTGTTTCATCCAGCATAGACAACCAGCTGAAATTGCAGAGCTGTGGTTCCCCTCTGCAAGGCAGCATGCTGAGTAACAGATGCAGTATGCCAAGATTTCCAGGGGTTCCACAGTCAAGAAGTTTGCTGCATCACCAGTATCTAAGGCAACTGTATAATGTGTCTTTCCCCATTAGCATAATGGACAGTGATGGATACTTTAAAATGGTTAGAAGAAGGAAACCCCTAGAAAAGTCTGCGGAAGACAGGTGCAGATTTTCAGAGCTACTGTGTATAAGGGATTTGAAGAAAAATAACACCAATAAAGGCTGCATTTCCAACATAGGCTAGAGGCTAGGTGGTACCTTCAAAAATATTTCTGTTGATTTTTTTTCTCCTGGTATATTTAGTCTCTATTCTGGGTCACTATTCCTGCCCACCATTTTGCCTTTGTAGAATTTTTACATAATCTGTCGTGTAAGAATCAACTGCTACATATCTAGTAGTTTGGGGGTTTGCTATAGATTGTAGCTCAACTTCTTGCAAAAAAGTTGAAGACTGTAAATTAGCAGTTAAAATATCTGAAATTCTCTTTTAAAGTAATTAGAATTGTCTATATATTTATATTCAAAAATATAGATAAAAATAATAGATTTAGGATTCAACACAAGACAGTCTTGTAAAGATGAAGGCAAAACCCACACTTACACAAACTGATTTTGCTTTTGAATACATTTTGCTTTTAAAAATTGAAAACCAAGGCAGGAGTTTGTGAAAGATCTTTAGGGGAGATTTTAAAACTTCTTTTCAGTATATAAATGGATTATATATATATAAAATGCATTTTCTGCACTGGATTGGATATTTACCAAATACCTAATTAATGCTTTCTTTTTGCAACTGTTTGAATCTGAAACTGGCATTTGGAAAGGAGTCACACAACTGCATTGCACTAAATCTCCTAATTTTTCAGTGTTTCAAAATTGTCCTTGACACCAGAATAACACAGGAGAATTTACCATTAACCAAGATTAATTTCTGAATTCAAAACTACAATAAGGCATACCAAATATCTTATTTTTACAGCACAGCCTTTGTAAGAAGTTTTTTTTTTTTCTTTTCTGCCTATATTTGACATAACCTATAAAGATGGTGTGTCCTGTATTTCTTACAAAGTCAAGGAGATTATGTAGCAGGGATAAAATACACTGGGTTTAGTATCTTACCAATAGAAATGTCAAATACTAAAAAATAAGCCCAAAAGTTCAACAAGTGCAAGCAGGAAAACAGTCATTGGGACTCTTAAACCCTTCATTTCTTTGGGAAAAAAAATCTATCTATCTATCTATCTATCTATCTATCTATCTATCTGTAGTGATGCTAAATATACTTCTTTCTGCTAAAAGAAAAAAACCATCTGTTTTTAAGCATCACATTTTATCATTTTGTTTATAGCAAACAACTTTTCCTTAGTATGCTGTTGTATTGAAATGCTTCTATGCTTTTTAACAGGAATATGTTCCCAGAGAACCTTGTTCAGGCCTGTTTCCAACAGGTAAGTTTGCACATCTCTCTTTATTTCTGTAGTTTTCACTGTTAACCACAAACTATTTTCACATATCACAAAAAAGTTGTCAGGCAAGAATTATTTTTGAGAAGTCCAGGAATATCTTAATCTTATATCTCCTATATAAAGGTGGGGGTTTAAGGCATCTTGGTTCCATTTCCATGATGATAAACACTCTGCTATCAGCTATTAAGTCCCAAAAAGGCACTGTTTAAGAGACTTGGGACAACAAGAGTTAGAAGAACCATCTTAAGAGGATTAGTTGCCTTGTTCTTAAGATCCCTCTGTGTCTGATAAAGTCTGTGTAAGTTAGCCCTCACCCTGAAGTGTCTCACATCTAATATCAACTGCCAGACCAAATCCTTTGAAGGAAAAAGATGGTAACTAGTAGTCTGTTTGAGACATCTTTCAGGAAAAGGGAGTGTTGCAAGATGAAAGAGGAAACTTCTGTCTATATATTAGACTTAATCAGCTAACCTCCCCCAGAAATTTATATGCTGCCATGCACAACTCACTTTATAAAACTTCTCCATGTAGTTTTTGTCATCATTACTGGCCACCCCACACTAAAGGGGACAGGCAGGCTCTTTTAGGAATCCTTGACAGAATGTTGGTGACATTAAACTGTAGTTACTATTAAAGTCTTGTTTTCTTAATGGATTATGATTAGTATAGCACAGAACTTACAATCAGAATAGCACAGGATTTCTGTGAGCTGAATCAGTGTAGAACAGTTTTATAGTAGCACAGTTTAACTTGTTTTCTAATCACCTGGAGCCACTGCATATTTGGTCAAATCTTAATACTTAATTTGCTGTATCAATGTAACAGCCACAATCTAGGTTTGAAAAACATATAAAAGAATGCAGGTTGGTCACTCAGTCCTCAGAGGAAGCAGACGATGGAGGCATCCCTGACCACCAGGTCTCACTCTCCTGCAGCAGTTTTGGTCCAAGTTACTCACTAGGACTTATACCTGCTTGGTTTTATGGACAGTGTACCTGCTGCTGTTACATTTGCCTGTTCTGTGACTGCATCATCAACATCGCTCGTCTGGCTGGGTGCCTGGAACATTTTAAGACAAATAAGGAGAGGAGTAGTCAGCCTAGTGCCAGAAATCTGGAGGTTAGTAGGGAGCGGAAGAGTTAGTCTGTTCAGTTTGTCTGCTTGGTGCACAGGACCTTGAAGACCTGGCAACAAGGGGAAAAGGAAATATGTAACCCATTTGACCACTAAGAATGTCTGTTTGCCTAGCATAGTGGCATTAGTTATGCTGACCACATCAGCAAGGGCCTCTCCTGGCATGGCTGTCAGCAATTCCCTCCAGACTGATTGTTCCAGCAAAAATTCTTGCCATCGTCAGGAGCTCTAACTCATGCCCCACAAAACTGCAGCACATCCATGGGGTATCCAAGATCCTTGGGAGCAGCATTCATAGGATATTACTTGTGAACCTCTTGTTTGATCTACAGCTTCTGAGGAACAGAGCCCTGACAGCTCACATGAATTGGGAAATAAAGTCTTTGTCTGTGTTTGCTACCTTCAGCTTCAATTGGTTAATTTTTCTCATATTTTTACTGAGCCTTTGTCTGTTCTTCAGTTTTCTCATGTTTTCTAAATAAGTTCTTCTGGATTTTTTTCTTTAAAAACTTTTCCAGTATAAAACCAAACGTGAAAAAGTTAAAACTACAACTACTGTGGATAAAAATAGCTCCATATTTCGAGAGGAACCCACTACAATGGCTACAACAGCAAAGGCTTCAGAGGTACGACCTTTTATCCTTTCATTCCTTCATAATATATGAAGTAGGAAGAAAGAACATAGACTAAATTTGGTTTATTTCATGTGGTTAGTGATGAAGAAATGATTGGAAATAGCACATAGCTGGATTTTAGCAAGAGCACAGAAGTTACTTAGTAAATGATTAGAGGTCCTTCCAGTAGGATTAAGAACATCAGAGGATCCCATGGGTAATTGACCGGTCCAAAGAAAACAGATGAAGATTGATTACTTTTATCTGCTTATGAATGGTAAATTTTGAAAAATTCAACACTCACTGTGGAAAGACTAGATGTACATCACCTTGAGATATTTGAGTAGCAATAACTGTAATTGTAAGCACTAAAAAAGAAAATTAATTGAAAATAATTATAAATATTTTTAATGGAAAACAAAACAATATAAAGCATTTGTTAATTAATAGTTTTTACTCTGAAAAAGAATGTACAGAAAAAAAAGAGAAGAGATTTAAGAAGCCTTTCATTAGAGGTGTAGAAAGCTTTTGGGTGTTAATGGTGTATAAAGTCTAGACTTACGCTGGAGGAGAGGGAGAAAGGAATTCACTAGAATGTGAATGCAAAACTATAAACAATACCAAATCAATATACATTTTATTGTACTCCTTCCAAATTTCTTCTCAAAGTAATAATAGCATGGGAAGATGGGCTATATGAAGAGACATTAATTAAATCCTGAACCAGAATGTAGTGAAGAATTGCACCCTTTTGGTGATATGTTCAGGCTGCACAGAAGAATGTATGAATACCTCCTTAGTAGGATTTTTATGTAATGTGCACACAATTCTCGTATAAATTATGCAATTACACTGATGTCCCAGTTGTTAGGCAGTGGTGAATTTATCTTAGATCCAGATACAAACCCTTGAGTTGCTCAGCAACTAACACAAGGATTTTACATCTGTGTTTTGCTTTCCAGCGGGGAGTAAATCTTGAATGTAGAGGAGTAGATCTTGAAAGCACGACTGTGGATACTTAGACCTTGCCATACTCATGTCAGAAGTCTATAGAAAGGATAACACAAATTAAGGGGTGCTTTACTCCCTGCTGAGGTTTGGTCAGATCCATACATGGCTTTAAAATACAAAATATTCAAGTTCAGTTTAGTGTATTCCTGAACTTGCCCACTTGGCAATTTCAGAAAGCCAGTAGAGTGGCTGGGAAAGAGCTTCATGTCTTTCAAAAAAATCTAAATGTGTTTTTGTTTTAGAACTCTTTAAAGTAAATTCACTATTTTCAGATAGTATTTTTTTCTCTTGATTCCAATTTCTAGAACAAAACCCAAGAATACAAAATTGTGGGGATGTATTCCAACGGCATCAATGCGCTGGGGTTGATTGTCTTTTGCCTTGTTTTTGGAGTGGTTATTGGGAAAATGGGAGAGAAAGGACAAGTGCTGATGGATTTCTTCAATGCGCTGAACGAAGCTACAATGAGAATAGTTCAGATAATTATGTGGTAAGTTCAAGGATATACTAGCATTTTCCAATAACTTCTTTAAGTGGATTTTGTCACTGAAGAGGTAAGAGCAGACTCAACCTCATGTTTGCTTTTGCATAGTGCTTTACAGAAAGCAGCTGTCAAAGAAAGATTGGTAAAAATTTTCCTTTCTACAGAATTTGATCCTTTTGAGGGAACTGGAAACAGGGCTTCTTAATATATACTAACGGAGCAGTCCTATTGGTTCCCAAGAAACTTGAGTTTTTTAGACATTCTTGCTAGATGTTTATAAAAAACTAGTGCACTAGTCATTTGAGGCCTCTTTTGAGGATAAGCATTACCACTCATATGCCCTTCTGGGTCTTGAACATTATTCTCTGAAAGACATTATGTTCACAGGATGTCTGTATTGGATCTAAGTTCCTTTAGAAATCTGAATTAATATGCAAGACACAGCACAGAGAAAAATTCAAAATGGTATGCAAAATACAACTTAGTATCATTTACCTCCTGCTAATAGGTTTTGTGAGACTACATTCTCATAATGTCTTCAGACAAGAAAAACAAATTTAAAATACAGAAACTTGTGTGATAGTGTTTGGTTGGACTTCACAGCTATTAATAGAATTTCGTATGTGCAAATCACAATTACAGGATCAGGACTATAAATACACACAATTCCTTCCAGAGTGTAATCCTACATTTGGAGTGCCTTGTGCCACTTATTACAATACTCTGCTCATGTGCACATCTCATACCAGTACCATGTCAAATCTGACCCTTCCATGGATTTTTCTTACATCCCAGCATACTGAGATGTATGTAAAACAGCAAACTTGTCCAGGGTTTGCACAATTCTTGCTTCCTTAAAGAAAGGTAAATTAATTTCTGCAACTGGTCCTGTGCTAAGCAGCTAGTTTAGTCCCAAGCTAAGTTAAAGCCCTGTGAGATGGGTTGCCTCACTCTTTTACCAACAATGAGACTCCAGACTTAGCACATGCCGTACAGGCATTTATTTATAAATTGATTATCCATTTTCTTGCATGTGCCAGAAGCTGTGGCTACAGGCTCCCTGAGTTTCTACAGATGTGGGAGCTGTTGTTTGAAACAAGACAGAGTTTTCTGCTGAAAGTATGAGTAATTAGTACTGTTTTCATCAAGTTCAGTGCTTAGAGGAACTAGATTTACCTGCTTTCTACAGGGGTAAGAGACAATTTTGTTTATGAGATAGCACACATACATTTTATAAATTTATCATTTCTATTTTTCAATCGATATATTTGATATATTCACAAATTTATAGATTAAATTATACTGCTCAAGGCTCTGGAGTAATAACTTGTCTCTGTGACAGCCTGCTCTCTGGAACCAAAAAAATATGCAGTGGAGCTGGTGCTAACATAACTCCTGATACTTCCCTTGAATTTTCTGTAGGCAATAGCCTATGCAGCTGTTCAGATCCATGAGCCATGGCCTTGTGCAGGTTTATTCTGTGCAGGTGACACAGATATAACCCCCAGTGCTGCAGGGCAGCTCCTCTAACTACAGGAGACCTTTCCCATCTGAGTGTGATTGCAGACTAGACAGACACTGGTCTCAACCCTGCAAACTTCCACCCCCAGGGAGCCTGTGGTTATACACAAACAATTGCTTTTACAGGATATATGCCCATACCCCTTCCCGACTTCTGTGTATTCTGTGTATTCTGTGACACCAAGTCATACAGTACTAGCTAGACTACGTGTAGAGTTACATTTACTTTTATTTTCCAGTCTTTTTTCATCACCTCTGTTGTAGCCTTGCTGCAAATGAATAAAGTCCAATGTATAACATAATTTAAGAAAAAAAAATCTGTTGTTGTGAAATAGGATATCAAAACATATTTTTTATCTGTTTAAAAAAATTACTCTGGGAGAGAAGTTATTTCATGGTGAGCATGCAGTATTTCTGCGAATGTATTTTTGATAGCTTTATTTTTCCTTTCTAGGTATATGCCAATTGGTATCGTGTTTTTAATTGCTGGGAAGATAATAGAAGTTGAGGACTGGGAAATCTTTCGTAAATTGGGTCTTTATATGGCTACAGTAATAAGTGGGTATGTCATTTCTTAAGGATGTATGCAGTTTTGGAGCTCAGCTGACTATTATTCAATTATCCACCACATCCAGTCTTCTAGGTCAGAGACAAAAATTCTCATCAGTGAAAATTACGTGAGGATGGTTTGAATGCACATTTTGCTGGATGCATGTTCTGTTTTAAAAAGTCACTGCCTTGCATTCTGAAAAAAAAACCCAAAAGTAAATTCCTTTATTGTATTCACTGTTTCATCTTCACAGCTTGTGCTGAAGAAAATAATGTTGTATTAAAGGTGAGGTTATGAATTATTTCTTATTGGGGCTTGCCAGTCTATCGAACCTGTACAAATACGTGGATTATGTTGGGAACCTCCATGGAATTTTTGGGCCCAAGGTGTTGCAGCACAGACCAAACTCCCTGCTGAATACAGATGCATAGTAAGAGCAGTGCACAATAAAGGATGCTAAAGAGACTGATCCCTTCCCTCCCCAGTACTGAGCAGACAGCTGACATCAAGAGAAGCCCTGGGGATTGCACTGTTTGCTAATTCCTCCTCCAAGGTTAGGGTAGATAATGAGGCTGCAAAAAGAGAAGTTGCAATCTGAATAACATAGCCAAGCATCAGAACTTTTTTTCTATTCTTTTTTCTTAGAAGTTGTCTATGTAGAACAGTCTTGGTGGAGGAGGTTACACCTGCACAATGTGGAGCCTTTCAGCAGTGGAACTTTAGAATAACTTAACTGCTCCAATGATAGGTTATAATACCAGGTTATTATCTATCTCTAAAGACTACCCTACAAATGACTCTTTTGTCAGATAAACGGATATTACAGTCCCAATAAGATAAATGTGCTTAAATTTCTGTTTCCAATTCAGTGAAGCATAGCCTTCTAGGCAGTCTTGGACCATTACCTTAGCATCCACTCTTATAATTCCTTCAGTGTACTAAGGACTTATGTGTGTTTTGTCTAGAGGCTGACTCTGAAATTGTTCAAGAGTTTCTTTCCCCACACGTTATGCATTTGCATGCTATTCTTCAAATGTCATTCACACACTTTCTGACAGCCAAAGAGAATGGTAATATATTAGTCTTAAATGCAAACTAGTTTATAAATAGCCAAGAAGGATCTCTGGGGTTTTTGCATTAATCTGTGCTGGATAAGCACATTTATTTCAAGGTTGTTGTTCTGTTTTATTCATAAGCCAGTATGTTTGGACTAGCTGTTTGAAAATCAGAGATAAAATTTCTTTCTAAATAAGAATTACTGCTCCAGAAATATCACTGATTCATTACTTCTTCAAAATGTTACAGAGATGAGTACAAGTTATGTTTATCTAATGCATTATGCAGTTTTTGTGAGTATTTCTTTGCACTTGGAAAATAGGTCAGATTTTTACAGGTTTCAAAAGCTGATATTTACCAAGTGATGGTAAATTAAGACTCTAATATTTTCTATAGAAATTATAAATGACACCCCAACCACAAGGTAGATAGAAATCATTGACAGAATGACAGTGTATTACTTCTGCTGGTTTTCTATGTTATTAACTCCAGTTAATTCAGAGGAGGAATATGTTGAATGGATTACTACTGCCTTTTGACTTCAGTTTTACATCAGATAGCAAGTTTTAGTTTTAGATGTGATAGCAAGTTTTATGACTATTTACTTATCGGTTACTGATTACAGGTTACTATTTGTACTGTGACAAGGCAAGTCTTCCTTAAGATGTGTGTGAAGACACAGTGCCTTCTCCAAAGCACTTTTTTTGCAAAGTAGCCTGCCACTGCATAGGCTCCTGTTTAGCTGGTAATTATTTGTTTGACCGGCACAACAATTTTAAGTAGATCCCCAGGTGCCATCAAAAACATTAGTGAGCACTAATTTGCATCCTAGGAGAGAAAAATTCTCTGTTCCTCCAAGTATGACCATTTTCCCTGATGGGTGCTCTGGTAGAAGATCTCTGCAGCATTTCTGCCTCCTGCAGAGCAGCCTCCCATGAGTGCTGTTCAAGGCGTTCTCTTGCGTATTCAAGGCGTTGTTTTGCAAAAAAAGCCATGGGGGAGAGCATAATAATCAGATCACAGGAGCAGATATGGACACATACACACAAGGCTATAGGCTGCAAGGAAAAGGTGCTTGTTCTACATTTTTCAGCCTGAAAGAATACCCCTTTTTCTTACCTCTCAGGAAAAAGGAGAAATGTTGCTCTTTTTTCAGGTCTCTTAAAAACTGCTGTTCCCACCATCATTTTGGTTTTCATTCTTACATGTTTGACCCTGTCTGCAGTGTATTCTGTTCACTGGTGTCTTCTGTAACTGCTTTTCATCCTCTCTTTAAGCTTGAACCTGAAAATAACAGGTTATCTTAAATGTTTCTTGTTTTCCTTTTAAAGATATTTGTCCTATCCTCTGCTTTCTTTCCTTTAACCTCCCTAACCAGCTCACCTTCTCCCCAGCTTAATTATTCATGATATTTCATAGACTCAGCCCTATCAGGACTCATCCACCATTGTCTGCAGCTCATCTCAGTCTCATGTCTCATTCAGGTCACCATGGAGGAACAGATTTCCCCCAGTGCCTTTGGTGCAATTTGCCACTAAGTATCTCAAGTCTCTCACGATTAATGGTTAGAGAGTCAGGATGAGGACATATTAGAAGTTACAGCGGAGGAAAGTCAAAGTGGAGACATAATTTAAGTGCCAGAGTGAACTCAAGCTGAGGGGGACGGGGAGGGGGGGAAAGGGAAAAAAGAAGGGAAAAGAAAAAAGCTACAGCAATTCCTTGCCTCTCCTTGCCTGTGCCTTTTTCTCTTACGAATGCAGCAAGGAAGCTACATCCCTGTAAGAGATATTCCTACATGGAATGGTAGCTTGAGATTCTCAGGGACATGATTCTTCCTAACTTAAAAACAAATGCTATTAGAATTTCTGTTTTCAATTACTGATTATGATTTTGGTATAAAAAAAATCTGCTGCTTGCTAATAATTGCATTTTACGAACAAAAATAAATATTACTTAAAATTTGTTTCAGGAAAACCAGTAGTAGCAAAGCAGATAAACAAAAACATTTTGAATAATGTCATGTTCATGCTACTACTAAAAAGATGCAAATCTAAATTTTTCAAATAACTAAGTCAGTATGCTTTTAGACTTAGACATACTTGAAATGCTTATTCTCATTAACATTTTATTAAGACAGCAAATGGCACCCATACCACTTTATTTTTTTCCTATATTCAGTTTGTTCTCAGGCATGTCACAAACCTAGCAATTTATACAATGATGCCTTTTGTTGGTGCATGTATAAATTGCTAGATTTCTTTCTAGAGTTATTTACAAAATTTTATCAAGACATGTTGCATGTTATAATTTCCATTCCACTAAATATGTTATATGATTCTACAATTCTGTGATATGTTCCCATACAGAATGAAAACTTCAACGCCTGTTCCTTTAAAAAGATAATTTTTCAAGGAAACAAATATGTAGGTTTTGTGGATGATTTTTGATGCCATTGTGGATTTCTGTACTGTGACTACTGCTGTCTTAATTGTCTGGTTTTGGCAGAACAAATGGTACCATTATTTATTGCTATCTTTATCAACTGCTCTGAAACCATAAAGCATTATTACAACACAGGAATGTGCACATAAACATTTTGTGAGGACAGAGTAAAAGTTCCAAGGTCATAGGTGACAACAGTTTTTGGGTTTATGTTTCCAGGCTATGTGATAATTTCTTTTCATGAAAAGCAGATGTGCTACAATTGCAACCTTTGAACACAGGGAATATTCACAGACCCTTCAAATACATTTCATCTCAAACGTACTTACAGCAATCAGTTTACCTTTTATCTTAATGTCCACAAGCTCTGCATTCCTGTGCATTCAGGATTACTGCACAGTGTTCAAAATTAATGCATAGGTTGAAGGATGACTTCATCCCTGAGACCTATACAAATGCCCAGGCAAATACATCTGAGCTGCTAAAGTCAAGAGAGTGAGTTGATCTTCCATGAGTCAACCCACCTAATTTTAAAAATTAATAGTTTCAAAACATAGTATTTCAGCATCTTAAACATTAAAGATGCTTAGACTACATATACCTCATTTAAACAGTCTCAAATACCTCACCACATTTTAATTGTAGACCTGAGCTTAGACAGTTTTGCCCAGAGCACATGTGGATTTTTCTAAAGGTTCATATTTGAAGATTCTGCAGAAAAATGTGCATTTCAGCTGACCCTGACTGGAAAGCATATTTGCCTTTATTTCTAAAACATGTTCTGTAATAAGGGCAGACAAACTGAGAATAATAATTTGACTTGGTTTTCTGATTTGTCTCGGGTTTGCATTGTAAGGATTTGGGAGAAAAGAGAAATGTTTTAGTGTTATTTCAAATCACCCTCTGCCCATCACTTTAAATAGTACATATTATTTTAGGTTTCTAATTTTTATCAGTTTAAAAATTTTTCAAGTCAATTCTTGCTCAGCTTAGGAGAGGCAATTCATATATGGTGTCTCTCCTTTCCAAAAGGAAGTGTAGAACAGCATTAGTCTGCTTTTTATTAATGTGGGATTCTCTCTAAATTTTACACCTAGGTGAAACACCTTTAGTGTTTCATGATTATATTTGAGGACAGAGCTGGGTACCTATTATCAACATCTTAGTAAAGAAAGACAATGCGATGGATCTATCTGTTTAACTAGTTGATTTTATTTTGCAGACTTGCAATCCATTCCAGTATAGTTCTGCCGCTTATCTACTTAATAATAGTAAGGAAAAATCCTTTTCGGTTTGCCATGGGGATGGCTCAGGCACTTCTTACAGCCCTTATGATCTCTTCCAGGTAAACAAAAACAATATCTTTTCTATAATGTTCCTAGTAGTATTGCATGGTCTGTGCTCTGCTTTTATTGCGACTTTTTTAAATGCCCTGGTATCAGCTGGACAGTTCTCAGTCCCCTGGAGGCTGAAATACTGTCTTCATCGTTATTTCTGTCATAACCAAAGGACACTACGGAGTGCATTAGCCTTACACCAAATGAGAGCCTGCCTCTCCCTGGAGGAGGCAGTTCTTTGCCATTCAGTTCATTAGCCGCAGACTTGACAGCATTTAAGCAGTTGAACATTTTTTGTGACTACGTATACCATGGCAATTTACCATGTAATTTTGAGAACTAACACTTGGCTATTTCTTCCAATATTTAGAAGGTATAACAGAATTGCTTTGCTTTTTCATGTTGCAGCCACCCTTCCTGCCTTAGATTTCCTTTTGAGTCATAGAGCAGATCATGCTCTGAGCAAAAGGAAACATAATAGAAATGGTGTGTTGTTGCTTTCACTTATTTTATGTGTTTCATTATGTGCCAGTTCAGCAACTTTGCCTGTCACCTTCCGCTGTGCAGAAGAAAAAAACTTGATTGACAAAAGAATCACAAGGTTCGTTCTTCCAGTTGGAGCTACCATCAACATGGATGGCACTGCTCTTTATGAAGCAGTAGCAGCCATATTTATTGCACAGCTGAATGACTTAGAACTGGATATTGGCCAAATAGTTACCATTAGGTAAGACTAAAGCCATCACATGCATTTTGTGGGAAGTGAGCTTTTTTGTGAATGGTACATTCGGATACCCCATTGGAAAGTTTAAACAATCATTCACAGCATAAGAAATAACAAATATTCTCATTTCTTTATCCAAGGCCTAGCCAGTGCAACCTGATGGGGAGGTACGATGGATCAGGATATACAACACTGTTATGAAAATTGCCATTATTCTTCCCTGCAAACACTTGCAAACCTAACTCAGCCTCTACCTTTGATCCATCCAGTTTTCTTGCTAGACATGTGTTGCCTGTTATTCTGCAGTGTAACCGTAAGAGTACATCAGAACATAGCTTGTCCTATAAGTTTGATACCAGACTTTGAGTAAATACTATTCAAGAGGAAATCTAAAACATTTAGGCTTCTTTCTTGCAGTGAAATTAAACTATTTGTGTCAGAAAACAGAGTAACGTGTATTCTGAATGCCTTTTCTGGGTTTTATTTGGGATTTAGTGTCACAGCTACAGCAGCCAGCATCGGGGCTGCAGGTGTGCCCCAAGCCGGACTTGTTACCATGGTGATTGTGCTGAGTGCCATTGGCCTGCCTGCCGAGGATGTTACTCTGATCATTGCAGTTGACTGGCTTCTGTAAGTTTAAGGCACCTCATATTTAATTTTTTTTTCTTTTTCTTTTTCCCTATCTTTTTTTTTAATATTTGCATAAGTTGCCTAGAAATGTGTGGGTCTGAGAAAGAAAGCCATAAAATCATTTAGTTGCAGAAAATGGACAAAGATTATTCTTATGGCCAGGCTTATTCAGAGTTAAATGCAGTAATGGCTTTGCTTGTGAGATAAGTCCTGCATGGGATGGCAGTGAATAACCTCACATTCAGAGATGCTGTCTGCCTCAAAGTAGTGGTCACATCACTAATAAATCATGAGCATCATCCTCAAGACAGACAAATTTGATAGTACCAAGAAATGTCTCTAGAGTGTCAGAGATGCCACCACATTATGCTAAACACATGCATCATTCATAAAAATGAAATGTAGCCACAAGCTGCAAAGCACTTGATATCCATAAACTGGCAGTGGAGCACAACATGAACAAAGCAAAACTGACCCTGGATTCCCTGTGCACACCTGCAGCAGGTTGTACACAGATCTGTGCTGCCAGCACGGCTTTGCTAGGACTGTTCTTCACTGAGAGCACTCAGGGCCCAGCCCTCAACCAACAAGCACACATCTAAATTTGGAAAGTGATTCTTATGCCTAATCCAAATCATATCAGAACATTTCAAAACCTCTCAGTCACATTCATCTGCTCTTTCTGGAGGGAAGCCTTTTCACCAGAAATCTTTTCTTTTCAAGTTACACCAGTGTGTATCTCTGCCAATTTTGCAAAAGCCCAAAGAATCACAGAGTGTATTCTGGAGGTCAGAAGGCTATCAAAACTCAGTTTTGTCCCATGATATAGAGGATTCACAAGTTTACAAGTATAACTTCAGGTTTTTTGGCTCCTAAACTGTGTGAGCTTTGGTGGTCAGGCCAAGGTCTTTTTCACCTGCAGTTTGCATGAATGACATTTCACTGGTATCAATCCAGTGATCCTAATAATTTCATAGTATTTGCATGTCTTCTTCAGGTTTATTTACATTCAAGATAAATGCTGTTCCTCCTCTGGCCTTTCCAGTCATTTTATTGAAGGATTTCTGATGGCAACCTATGTATTTCACAGATATATTTAATTTATTTAACTCAATTTTGCAAATAGAGAGAAATGCCAGTCTCCAGAAAATCAGGGCTATTGTATGGATCCAAGAATCAATTCAATTTATGTATAACCATAATTTCTCCAAAGGAACTAGTTCTATCCACAAGTAATTTTCCCAGTCAGCTGTCTGCAACAGGGTCTAATAGTTTTGTTTGCTGTGCTTCACAGTAATTTTGTTTTCTCCAGTTCTCTTCTATTCCTAGTGGGCATTTAATGTTTTTAAGGATAGTGCAGATCAGTACAAACCACTGGGTCAGAGCAGGTATCTGAAGAGTCTAAGAACACCCAAATGTATAATGGTTCCTTTATCCAAAGTATTTGTCCAGCGTCCTGCAAATTGCAGAACAGAGAGCTCCTGAGTTAGAAGTGATTTTTGTTTGCTTCTATGAATGCCTCATTGCTTTGGGACCCATGTTTCCACAAGTCCTAGGGAGATTAATTCCACATCCTAATGATGCAGAGATATAATTGAATTTTGTTTCTTTTCATCTACACCCTAATAATTTCATTTGATGCTCTCTACTTACCTTATGGGAGTGAGAGAGAAAGAGAACAATACTCTATTTCTCAGAGCAATCATTTTATGGATTTTATGGATCTGATTTTTACTCCACTTTAGAAGTCTGTAGCTTTTGTGGGTTTTTGGCACAATATTAGTACATGGAAGGTACTTGTTCCACCATGAAACATACAAATAATTCACGATGTTCCTGGTTCTAATTAAGGCATTTTTCAGACTAAGATATGTTTTGCTGTGTAAATTAAATTAAATAGAATAGTGCTATTATAACAGATGATTTTCCAGTGGTGTTGATTTCCTCACTTGTCACACGGATCCTACTAGAATCTTTACTGCTCTCTCTTCCTTTCACTTCCATATATTTTTGTTGCACATGGAAAACTTTTTTAGCACTAGAATTCAGCAGTTTTGTAGAAGTATTGTGAAATATTGTAAATATAGAGAGCCTTTGTAGTGCTCTGTAACTGAAAAGAAAAACAGGGATACCATACTTCCACATCGATTTTCAAATTTTATTATGTTGCAAGGGTTTGTTCCTCTGCCAAGTAGCAGCACGTTTTTAAGGCCTGCATGTCACATTTCTGTCTGGAGAAAAATCAATAGTGCAGGAGTATCATATTCCTTTCAGTGACTTTTTTAGTATAGGTTTGTCCTTCAGCCCTTAAATAAGGAGAAGCCAGCAGAAGACAGGCCTTTCCCTTTTTCAGCTTTGGGCCAGAATACGGGACATACTGGGCTAGGTGCTCTTCTGGCTGAGGACATGACTGTTAGAATGACAAAAGGCACAATGCAGACTCTGCTGCTGCACCCCACAATCTATCATCATGAAAGGGAGCCAGCTTTGTAGCATACTTTAGGGGCCTGAGAGGTGATCCTTCCAACATTTTGTAAGGCTATGCCACAGCAGTGGAATTACTGCTCTAACAGACAAGTAACATGACTTGCAGTTTTGCATGTCCTGTACAAAATAATTTCTCATTAAAATTACCCCAGACTTCTTCAAATACCTGTGGGTAAGACTCTGATTCTTGTTTTAAAAGACTATTTTATTTTAATTGAATAATTACTCAAATCTGCACTGGGAAGAAAACAGTCCAGCATGAGCTAGACTGTTTTCTTCCCAGTGCAGATTTGAGTAATTATTCAATTAAAATAAAATACCTTACTTTTACTAAAAGGATTTTCTAAACAACTGAATGGTGTGTCTGACAACTTTTTTGTTCCCATAGGGATCGATTCAGAACAATGGTGAATGTCTTGGGAGATGCCTTTGGTACAGGAGTAGTGGAGAAGCTCTCAAAAAAGGAGCTGGAGCAGATGGATGTCACCTCTGAAGTCAACATAGTCAATCCTTTTGCCTTGGAAACAGGAATACTTGATAATGATGAAACACAGGCCAAGAAATCTTACATCAATGGAGGCTTTGCTATAGATAAATCTGATACCATATCCTTTACACAGACATCCCAGTTCTAAAGCCAATAGCTTTCAGATAAAACAGGAGCACTAAGCATGGCCATATGCAATATCTCAAAAAGCTAAAAGGAAATTGAGAATTAATTACATCTCACTTACATCTGATTTACCACACAGACTCTGACTCTCCTTACCAGTTCTGCCCCTTCTCATCATCTCCCTCAACAGTCTGAACTCACCATTTTTAGTCCTTACTGATAGGCTGAAGAAAAAGACAGTTGTAAAATACTTTTTTTTTAAGAATATATACTATTCCTGAGACTGTGAAATGCCTCTCTGGAATCAGCATGCTCATAAATGGGTCATTAGCTGGGATAGCCAAATGTGTTTTACTCAGGAGTAGCACAGCATTTACACATTACCACATCACAAAGTACCTGTATCAAATCCCTTTTTACATCCTTGCCTTCTAAACAGGTTGCACTGTAACTTGATCATTTGCCAAAATGCTAATTTCTGCAGCTGAGGGGATACTACTTGCGTGATTCAGGAAAAAAACAGACCAGAAGGGCCTTGAAATAAGTACATTTTACTGTGAATAGGGTTTAGTTTTTATTCAATTGTGAAATAATTAGTCACTGAAAGAGGTCCAGTATTTATGTAGCTAAGTTTCCTCATACCTTTCATGGGAATGCCAGATGCTGGTATTGGCCTTCATGTGTGAAATAAATTGCTCTGAGCTTGCTCTTCTGGCACTTGAAGAGCTTTTGTAAAGTTATACTTTACCTATTTAGGTCAATTTTTATGGCTTCCTCATACATTTCCATCAGAAACAGAATCCCATTTTCTATTGTCCACTTATGATTTTAATAAAATATTAGTCAGCCCAAAAGTAAGAAGAGATCATGAAAACAAAAGTGCAGAATGCAAATTCTAAATGTTTCTTCCTCACAATAAAAGCAGATAGATAGATATATATACATATATCAAGAATATAGGAATGAGACCTTTCTCATAGAAAGAAGCCACTTTCACTAAACTCCTTACACAGACTGGTTGGGTTTTTTTGGCTCTTTGGTTTAGTTTGTCAGTTGAACATGCAAGTTTATAGCTGCAACACGTCTATAGTGCCAACCTATCAGCTAAACTGTATCTTATGAACCATTTCTGGACCTAGAAAATCATGTCCTCAGGTGGCTTGCTGTAAGATAAGAAGCACCAAGAACTTCCTCATTAAAAATCTCCATTTTCTATAACATTTTATACAAGATTTCCATGGTGCAAAAATCACTCTCTCAAGGGAGGAGTTGCTGTAACAATTTTTTTTTCTGCCTTGCACATTGAAGTAGTTTAGCCATTTTATATATAACTTAAACTGAAATTCATATATAGTTATTTCTTTGTGAATAAGCTTGTGGTAAGCATAAAATCACATTCATTTGCTAACAAAAACCCTTCAAATACCTGCAGTGTTATATACTCGATTCAATCCTACACTTTTGTATTTAGACAGACCAGAAGTGTGCCAAAGAGAACTGATTAAGAAGAAAATATTTACTGTAGATTTTGATAAATTGCACCTTAAATTAATGAGACATAATACTGTATTTAAATTTAACATCAAAAACTATATGAAAACGTTAATCTAAGTATTGGTAAATTTATACAATAAAAAGAAAATTTATAGATTGAGTAAATCAATCTTTTATGTTTGCAGAAATAGTATGAGACAGTCTTTATTTGTGCAGCTTTGCTTATGGGAGGAAAAAGCCTACCAGTTTCCATGACTAGCCTATAATCTCTGCCTTGTCTTTAACCAGCTTTTTAAGTCACCCTTTTATGATCGCTTTATTATTTACTCACCCTGTTAATGATGTACTGTGAAAAGTGTTCCTAATGTGTTATAAATAAATAATTTCTCTCTTTACTCTTGTTTTAGCCTACTATCTTCTCCTTAAGAGTTCCTTTAGCTATAACAAGAAAACTAAACCCCATCAAATTCAGGGTTTATGTTATTTTCTCTAGTGATTTAGCCGTAGTTTTGGCAAGAATTACTCTCTTCCTCCAATAAAATAGAAGCTTAGGAGCAGAGTGCTGAGATTGCAAGAAACCCCTCTAACTACAGATGACCTGGATTTGAAGTATGCTATTATTAAACACAGGCTAAGCAAGTGATTGTTTAGCTATAACTTACTTATCTGGATCAGATTCAACTGAGCAGGTGTTGATGGTATTGTTTTGCCATCTACTCATCTACTACATCTACAACCAAGAGACCAAAGCATATGCTGAAGATCCTCTTAAGTCTGAGGATGCTTTTCTTGACACAGTATTGCAAGCATGTACCTTCTGTATATGTGGAAACACCCTGCTTGAGCAATGTCTCCTCTTTTCCACAGTCTCCTGGTCTGGAAGATTTCAAATTGTGGTGAAGAATCACTATTAAAAGGCATCTGCAGATTTTGGCCCTTTACACCATGTTGTTATGTTCTTGTAGGGGTTTTGGGGCTGCAGAAGCTTAGCACAAGTTTGGACTCTGCATTTTGAGTAGTGTTTGTGACTTTAATTTAATTTGACCTGGAGGACCAGGTTACCCACACACCATCCCTGCCAAAATACTAAGGGATTTTTAATTGACTCAACTCTGAACAAGGAAAGCACTTGCACATAAACATACACAGGTCTGTCAACACACGCAGGTCAGCTATATCAGATCCACAAGATCTAAAATTGCATAAAAACCACCGTGACATATGCAATTCACTTGTGCTTTAACATTTGCTGATATGACCAGAAACTGACCAGTGGTGCATGGGCAGGCAGGAGGCAGCCAGACCCCCATGCTGGGACACCATGGGATCTGTGGCCTCATCCTGCCATTACCACACAGACCCCTTCTGCATCACTTGCCCCTCACAGGGTCAAAGTCTTCAAGCCTGGTGACCCATGAGAACCCATAGCCTGGTGACCTGCCCCAGCCCCATGCGGACCCTAAGCCCCATCTCAGGGTACTGCTCCTAGCTGCAGACCTCCAGTGGCGATGGGGACTTCCTGGGGACAAGGACCTCTGGGCGCTGGTATAGGAGGGTTCCTGTGAGGTCAGGGGCTTTCAGACTCTCAGGGGACATGCCATTCGAGGGTCGTGGGCAGGTGACATCCCCACACTGAAGTGGCCTGTTCCCAGCTCCATGGCCCTCTACTCCCCTCAAAGGAATCTGCTGTAAGAGGGTCAGGGCCAGGGTGTTAGAATCACTCACAAGTTTCTCACCAGAGGAGCTGGAGGACTTATTTAAAATTTGAGCTGTAAATCCTAGTTGTGTCAAAGCAGATCTTAGGCACAGCTGCATTCCCACTGCATGTCACCAGTGGCACAGGGATTAGTGGGAGCTCTGGGACTGAGCATAATGGAAGCACAAGGATGGGGAGCTGGGCTGGCTGTGCTAGGTAGGACATGCTTGCTGGCAGCCTGGGAGGGCATTCTCATTGCATGTTCTCAGTGGGCACTGGTAGCACGGAGATGGGCTATACTGGGAGTCCTAGTGTAGCAGTACTGGCAGCACTGGGCTGAGGGTGCCAGGACCACTGGGCCACACTGAGATGAGAGGCACTGGGGGCAATAGGAGCAGTGTTTTGGGATGTGGTTTAGAGGCTGGATGTGCTAGGCCAGGCATTTTGGGGGAGTAGTTGTGGTCCATTGTGGATATTTGTGGGCCACGGACTGGTTTTGGGGACTGTTCGGGGTGCCTAAGGGTCATGGAGCAAAGGCTGTCGCACAGAGTAGCTGTCCCCCTCCATGTCTGAGCACTGGAGGTGAAGGAGGTTTTGGAGTTCAATGTGATGCTGGAGTGGGAGTCCCCTCAGGAAAACAGCAACTCCAAGGGCAACCACTACACTGTGCAGAAGGTGATGGGGAAACCCCTACCCACTACCCCCCAACTGCCTCCCCTCAGAGTCCCCAAATGATGGGGAGGGATCCTGGGTCCTCTTCTGGTTGGGAGGGGACAGCCTGGATGCCAGTGTTCCACTTCTGGCCTTGGGCAGAACCCCAGACACCTGGATCTCCTCCTGGTTGCAGGGGGTCCCCCAGACACCATCCCATCCTTGTCCTGGGGAGCCATCTTGGCATCTGGGTCCTATCTGGAGACCATCTCAGGGAGGGCACACCAAAATCTGGATCTCTTTGGGGAGCTGCCCAGATACATGACCCCTCCTGGTTGTGGTGGGCACCCCAAATAGCTGGGAGTTTTATGTTTTGGGGTGCCACCTGTCCTCTGTCTCTGAGAGTCCAAAGAGGGAGCAGGTATGGACAAAACCACCTTTCTTTGCCGCCCCCACATCCAGCTGCCTGGGTCTTTCCGGGATTTTGAGACTGAGCAGGAGGTCCCTAACTCAGGCCATGTGTCCTTGTGTGTGTGTCCAGGCTTACACTGAAGCACTCGAGTTCCAGCATGACCGGTGCTGGGCCCCATGGCTCGAGGCACTGCGGCAGCTGAATCACTGCCCTCAACTGTGCTGTACCGCGGCAGCCCAAGGTGGGGCGACACTTGAGGGGACGGAGGGGGTCGGGGCACCCCCACTGCTGTCCCTCCCAGCCCAAGGTGGAATGTAGATGGACATCAAGGGGAGCAAGGGAATTTTGGGGTTCCTAACCACGTGTTCCCCCAATCCAAGGTGGGGTGGCTGAAGACCAAGGGGCCATCAGGCAGGACCCCTTCAGCCAGGACTCCCTGGCCCACCACAGCTGCAAACATGGGACTCGATGGATCTGTAAGAAGTCCCTTCCGATCCGGAAGGGATCTTCCATGGCTCCGCGACAGCCGGCCGCCAGGGCCAGGCGTTACCTGGCAACAAGCGACACCATAAACAGAGGGACCCGAGATCGGGGCTCTGGAAGGCAGACGGAAGAGGAGGAAGAAGGGTGCTGGCTGCTCACATTCCTAGCTGCAGCTTCCTTCCGAGCACGGAGGAAGGACAGGTGCTGTGTTTTCGGGCAGAGCAGCAGCCATGGCCTCAGGCAGCCTGTTTCAGCTGCTGGATGAAGCCATCGGGACGCCCGAAGTCAATGTCAACTTGGAGGCGCTCCGCAGACTGCTGAGGGTCATATTGGAACACCTGAGCCTGCTGGGTCTGCAGGACGTGATCCCTCAGGAGGAGGCCCAGGAAGCCGCGCCTGCCCCGGGGCAGAGCCATCCCGCCGAGGCTTCGGCATGGGACACAGGGCAGCCTACCCAGCCGCCGGGGGAGGATGAGCTGCAGGGAACCAGGAGAGGCTCCCCTGTCACCTCGGGGGCTGCCGACATGGAACAGATGGAGAAGACTGATGCCAAAGAGAGTGGCATCTCCAAGGTAGAGGCTTTTCCCACCCCCCCTGGTGCTCTCCCCAAGACGCCCCCTCCCGTGGGGTCTGTGCCCTTATATGAGGGTTTGGTTGAAGCCCAAGCTCTGAGCAGCATGTTGACTTTTATTGTGGGAAAGGGAGGGAGATTTGGAGAGAAAAATCTGGGGCTGAAAAACTGCTCTGGGTGGCTTGGGTCCTTCCCATGTTGGGTCTTTTCCTGCTGATCCAGGATGTGCCATAGGCTCCCCAGGGCAGGAGTGGGAGTCTCTGGGGCGCTGCTTGCCTGGGGCTCACCCCCACCACGTGTCTCTCCTAAGCCACTGCTCTCCCCCAGGAGTCCCACAAGGAGATGGCTGGGATTAAGGCCATGCAGTTCAACATGGGAAAGGAAATCCAGAAGATCAAGGAGGCACTTGGCCAGGTGAGCTGCCACCATTAGCATGTTGCAGGTGGGAGACAGCAGCCAATGACCTCTCTGTGCACCGGAGGTTCAGCTGCATCCAGCCATGCCAGATGAATGGAGGCTACAACCCACAGTGCCCAGCTATCTGGCTGTGCCCCCAGGTGCAGGCAAAGGTCTTGCAGGTCCCCAGGGACCCTGCCATGAGGTTCATCCCCCTTACCTCCCTCTCCTAGACTACGGATCTCTGCAAGGATCTCTGTAAGGAGATGAATGAGATGAAGGCCACACAGTCCCGCCTGGGAGAAGGCATCCAGATGATCCAGGAAACACTTGGCCAGGTGAGCTGCTGCCTTTGGGAAGGAATTGGGCCCTCCCTGCCTCCCTGCCTCTCAAGACCTTGCCCTGCCACCCCTGCCCTGTGTCTGTGGGTGTCACCCACTGTGAAGGTCACTGGGAGGGAAGAGTGGGAAGGGTGTCCTGTGAGGGAAGCATGGAAAATCAGCCTTGCTCACTAGGAGGCCTCCACCTCTGCCTGCAGATCAACCTGGCAGTAGAGGTCACTGCCAGCCTCAGCCAAAAGGTTGCTGAGGCATTTTGAACTAAACAGCCCTGAAAAAAAGGAAAATGTGGAAAGAAAGAAGGTAGAGATCTACCAGTACTTGGCAGCCACAGCCCACCCAGGGTCTCTCTGGCTTGGGCACAAGCTCATTTGTGGATGCTTCAGGGTTCTGATTGCAATCCCTCTTCTCACTCCACTCCAGGGGAACCTCCAGGATGCTGCTGGCCAGCCACTGGTCCTCCACGGCCAGCCTGCCCCTGCCAAGCCCTACACTTCAGACGTGGACAAGCTGGGGCAGAGCCCTGGTAGGCAGAGCACTCCCCCTGGGATGCAGACAGGGACCCCCAGTGCCCAAAGTGGCACCACTTGGCTGACACAACCTGGTTTCCAAGCAGGCCTTCCAACTATGGAGAGCATCCTCAGAGACCTATCTGAGCTTCAGGGCCACATGTCCTCCCTGCAGAACTTGGCCAGAGACCTTCAGGGTGAGAAGGAGAAGGTAAGCCCATATCAGTCCCTAAGGGGGCAGCAAGAATGCCAGGGGTAGTTGGCAGAGAGGAGGCCAGAAAAGGAGACCATGGGGTCCATGCTTTGACTCTGCCACTACCACCCTTCCCAGATCAGACGGCTGCAGGATGCCCTTGGAAAGCTGGGTGTGACTGCAGCTGAGTACGATGTGGATGGCACCAAGGAGATCCCCCTACAGCTGGAGTAAGAGGATGGGGAGAGGATTTTGTATCCTACGGGGCTGCAGGGGAGCCGGGAGGCATGGAGTGTGGCAATCCAGGAGCATCAGATTTGGGGAGCAAAGCTCACCTCCCAAGTGGCCTTGTGGAGGTTCAGTGTGCATTGTGCCCTCATCTTGTTGGCTAGGCCTGCACTGCAGGAGATTAAGCAGGAGCAGAAGGAGCTGAGACAGGAGCAGAATATTACCAAGGCCATACTGCAGCAGGTAGTTACAGATGACCAGCTTCAGGATCAGGTGAGGTTTGAAGGCAGCACTCCAACTGTTGTCTTGAATGGCAGGCTGCTCCTTGTGGGGCTCCTGGCCACATTCCGTGCCTGGTCAGGGCCATCTGGGCACCAGGTTCTGCTGGCTGCATCCATTCTATCCTAAAATCTATTCCTTCTCCCCTTTCTGCAGCTGAATGCGTTGAGGGCAATGATGGGGACTGGGAGGCAGCAGCAGGGAGAGTCACAGACAGACAACAAGCTTGTGAGGAAGCTCCTACACCGCTGTGAAAGGCTCCAGCAGCAGGTGGACTCACTGATGCCACAGCAGGTGCAGAGGTCACTGCCAGAGAAGACGCAGGTGGGCAGTTGGCAACATGGAGGGCTGTATCAGGACCCTCTGTCTGTGCTCACTGTAATGTGGAGCAGCCCCTTGCTACCCCCCACCTTGGTTTGGACATGGCAGGAAATTAAAGCCTTGATACCAATGTCCGGCTGACACTGAGTGCTCATAGCCAAGTAACCCAGTTCTGTCCTTGAGGGCAGCCAGATACCCCTTGCATGACACTATCTTGTCATCTTTCTCCCTGGAGCAGGAGGAGGAGCTGCTGAAGAGCATCCAGGCCACTGTTGTGCGGGTGGAAGGGGACTGCGAGCAGCTGGGCTACGTCACGGGGAGCCTCCGGGATGACCATCGCCAGCATCAGAGAGATATCGAGGTTGGTGGCTGGACCCCCAGAGGGTCAAAGTATCCCCCGGGCACACCAAGGCTGGTCTGATCCCCTGTCCACCTGCTCGCAAGCCCTTTGTTGGTTCAAATGGCCTTTCCCAAAGAGCAGGGAGCCCTGGCTGGCCAGAACACAGCTCTGGCCCTGCTGTGGTGTCATGAGATGCTTTTTGCATTGGAAGGCTCTGTTCCGGTCCCTGGAGGGTCTTGAGAAGAAAGCAGACAAGGAGGACCTCTTGCTGCTGGTATGGTCTTGAGCGGTCCATCTTCAGCCCAGGGGATCTTGGGCAGGGTGACAAATGCACGCAATGGCAAACTGGCTGGATGGGGAAGGGGGAGTACTTCTGGACTGGCTGCAGATCCCTTGCCAGGTCACTCTGTCCAACTCTTTAAGTCCCTTTGACCCCGTGGGGGTGATGGGGTAAGCAGGCCACACAGCCCTGAAAGGGGCACGATGGCCTCACAGGAATGTTTCTGCCTCTATCCCCAACACACAGAGGCTGGCCCTGCCTCTTGTACCTCTGCCCTGTCCCCACTGCTCTCCTGCCTTTCCTCCCTGCTAGAAAGTGGACAAAGCTGCCCTGGGCAGCAAAGTCAGTTGCGCCCGTTTTGATGAAACCATGGAGCATCTGGAGGAGAGGCTGCAGGAGTTGCTGAGACGGGTGCTAGGTCAGGAGCAGCGCTGGCAGGAGGCCCAGCAGCGGTTCAGTGATGCCCTGGACTCCAAGGTGAGGGGTGCCTTATTCTCACAGTACAAAACTGGCTCCTTGGGGGCTTTGCAGCCTGAGGCAGCCTCCTTCTGAGGTTTCCCCCTCTGCTGGCTTTTCCCTGTGGACTACCCTGTTCCAACCTGGAGCAGCTGGTTAAGGGTATGCATCTGTCCACAGCTGGATCGCCTGGAGCTTGGGCCTTTCCAGAAGCAGCTAGAGGATAACTGGGCAAAGATCATTAAGGATCTCAAGGATGAGTTGACAGTAGAGATTGATGACGCTGCTGGAATTAAGAAGTGAGTGCAGTGGGATGGTACTGGCTTTGGCAACAGCACTGGCTTCATTCCTTCCTGTATGGCACCCTGGCATCAGAACAATGTAGCCAACAAACCGCGGGGATGCTGACAAAGCAGCAACACCTTCTTCACCTAACAGTATCAGGTTCCCCACATCAAAGGAGGCACAAGAATGGGCATCTACAAAATGGAGCTGTGCAAACCAGAACTGGGGTGTGGGTGCAGAGGTTCAAGGATGGAGAACAGAGGGTTGTTTGCCTGGGCAAGTGTGCAACACATGGTGCCACAGGCCTCAGTCATGACCTGCCCACCTTGGCAAGATGGAGGGGAGTTGTGAGCACTGACAAGGCGATGACACCAGGGGAAGAGCTGGTTTGGATGGCAGTGTGGGTGCCTGCCCCCTTCCTATCATATCCCTGCCTGCTCTGGGCAGCTATGGGCCACAGACACAGTTCAGCAGTTTCAATGCTGCCAAGGCAAGCTTATCTCCTTGTTCCCTTGGATGGGAGGAAAACCAGGCTCAACATGCTACAGCTCCCTGTGCAAACATTGAGGCTCCCTGCAGCAATGTGCCTGGCACCTCTTGCTACCTGTGAGCTGCTGGCTGTGTGCACTGCAGCCCTGTGAGGAGCTCACCCAGCCCTTTCTCCCTTAGGCAGCTGCTGGTCCCTTTCAAGTGCCTGTCCTGCGACCGGCAGCTCAACATGCAGGTGCCTGGCCCGTGAGTAGCACCTGGCACTGGTATACTGGGGGGCTGCGCGGGTGGGACAGGGATGGGTGTGGTTGTGCCCTGCTGTCTCAGGCACAGGGGTTAGACTCTGCTGAGGGGTCTGAGGGCCCTGACTCTGCTAAGCCCCCTCTGAAGCCGTGTCTTTCAGATATGGAGTGTTCCCTCCAGGAACACCTCCCTGAGGGCAGCAGGCAGAGTGGTGCTGTGGGGTACAAGTCTATGGGTTTTGGTGCTCTGCCCCAGGCTGAGCTGGCTTATTTGTCCCTTGTCACCCACCCATGGCTCCTGCCCTCCCCAGGCACATTGACACACTGCCGCTGATTCCATCGCTGCCCTGCAGCCATTGTGCACACCCCTCAACCAGCGCCACAGAGGAGCAAGCACAACAGCACGGACACAGGTAGGGGACATAGGGACCCATCACTGGCCTCTGGTATGCTGGATAACCCTGCCTTGGCAAGGGAGATCTCTGCCCTGAATGGGGGGCAGAGGGGGCCAGGGGGCCTGGGCAGGGCAGGGCAGGGCAGGGTAGGGGAGCAGAGGGTGTGCTGTACTTGCCCCAGGTGTCTCGGCTTTTAAAGCCTCTACTGCACTGCTCAAACCCTGGTCTCAGTAGCACTGAAGCCAGATATTATCAGTTGTATCTGGTCTCAGCCTGACCTCAGGCTTGGTGGGGACTCAGCACAGTGGGAAAGGCATGGGTTTCCTGCAGCAGTTGTTGGGGAGTCAGCAGGGACACGTGTCAGTAGGGAGCACCCTCTGCCCCCCTCTCTGGCACAGTGGGATGAAGCTCAGTGCTGGACAATGAGCATCTCCATGCTCCATCCCTCAGGAAGCTGGTCAATAGCAAGTTCCTGAAGTCGCAGAGCGGCAAGGGTCAGGACACATCCAGTGCACCGCCCAAGGATGTCCTACACCTCTCCAAAAAGGTAGGGATGGTGAAGGGAAGAACATCAGGGAGGAACAAGGCTGGGAGAGAGATGCTGAGCATCTGAAAGCCACCCTACCTCAGTTTTCTCAAGGAGAGATGGGTAGGGAGTGTTGTTTGGGGATGCTGAATTGAGCCCCACATTGCAGCCAGCCATTCTCTCTTTCCCAGCCTAGCGTGACTGAGCTGCTGAGCACAGGTGACGGCGTGGATGAGGTGGAAAAGAGGGCACAGGATAAACTGGGTATGGCCTGTCAGGGCACCAGTGCTGGGGGGAGACAGCACCAGCTGTTTGCTGGTGATGGGTGGGCAGGGCTCTGTCTGCACACCTGGGCTGGTGCCGGGAGGGTCTGGGGTCTGGGGCAGGCTGAGGAAGGGTGGGAGCAGGATGGAGGGGGGTGACTGGTGGAGGGGACAACTGGTCCTTGGGTGTGTTCCAGACAGAGTGCAGTGTGGACGTGGCCCTGGCCAGTATGGGAAAACAGCCCATATGTTGGAGGGCAGGGGCCAGTACCCTGTCCCTGAGGGTCTCTGGCCATGCAGATGCCCCTGGGCTTCAAGGCACTTACCTCTGTCCTTTGTCCCCAGATCCCACCACCTTAGAAGAGGACCAGCCAGCTTCAGACGTCTAGGCACTGCAAATCCAGTCCCCCTGCATGGAACCAGTAGCCAGGCAGCTAGATGGGACTGGATGCTCAGAGCCCTGCATGAAATAAAGGACCAGGACAGCTGCCCAAAGGGATTTCTTTTCAAGTTAATAAAAATATTTTAACCTGCTGTGTTTGAGATATTCTAAGCAAGACTGATTTGAAAACTAACCTCTCGCTTCAGAGCTGCTACCCTAAAGCTGGACAGGTGCCACAGGGAAGGGCGAAGTTTTGGTGGCGACAGGAGCAGTAGAGTTTGGGGTGAGGCCCCAGACTGGGTCATGTGGGTATGTGGGGGGTGTCCCTGAGACAGGTGGAGGGGCTGGGGGTGCCCCAACCCATGGGCTGTGGGGGTGCAAAAGGTGTAGCCCCCCCACCCATGCTGCTGGTGCCCCTGAACTGAGCTTTAGCAAGGCTGCAGCAGCGCCACACAGCTTGGGGGAACTTAAGCCCAAGAAGCACTACTCCCTCTACTGCATCAGGCTCAGAGCAGGGTTTAATACCATCATCATCATCATCATCGGTGATTTACACTTTGGGTGAGGAGTGAACTGGAGCACCTCCTCGTGGCCTGGAAACCACAGTGCACCTTCCTGACTCCTCCCAGGACACTGCATTTACAGCATTAATCTGGTCTTTACAGTGTGCTTGGACCTGCTTTGAACTGTCAGGGTCCTCCTGCTTCTTGGCATCATTATTTTATATCATATCAGCAGTCACATCAATCACTGCTGGTCAAATAAAAGTGCCAGTATAAAGAAGTTCATCCTTCCCCTGGACTGGCTGTTGAGGACAGACATGAGTGGTGAACTCTGGCCCTGACCCTGCAAAAGTGTGCAGGGGGAGCAGAGGGTCATGGAGCTGGGTACGGGCCCACCTCATCCTGGGTACATCACCCACCGCTGACCTGCAACACTGCATGTCACCTGCGTGCCTCAGAGCTCCCTGGCCTCCCTGGGTCCCCAGCCAGACACAGAGGTCCCTTTCCCCCTAAGTCCTCAACTCCCCCAGCCTAGACGTCTTTGTTCTCACAAACCAATTTCTCCCTGAATACCCTCACCTCTGGCTGTCCCCACTCCCTGAAGGGTCCCACCTGGGGCAACACTGCACTGTGGCTCAAAACCACCTCATTTAAGACACCAGTTCCAGGTTATGAGTGACACAATAAATCACTGAGCTCAACCAGTTTATTTAAAGACAAAGTTTAGTTCATTTTTTTTTGGAGTTTGGTGAGCTTTTGTGTGGAGGATTTGGATGAGCAGCAAAGCACAGCTGGTTCACCACAGCTCCAGGAGGGAGTTCCTCTATATGGGAAATTCAGGTATAAAGCATGGCTGCATACAGAATGACAATTTTACAGAATAGAAGGCAAAAAATTTTTAGTTTTTCTGATATTTTTTGCTCAACTCAGCGATCAGCTCTATTCATGCTGCTGAGGCCCTATAATGCACTACAGCTTTTCATCCTATGTTTAAAAAGACCTCTTTTAGCTTAACTAAACCCTCAGATGTAGCTTTTTGGAGGGGATTTTGAGCAATGAAGGGACTTGGAGGGAGAAACATGCTGCTTTGCTTCATTCTGGGGAGAAAAACCTCAGAGCAGGAGAAATTATACAATAGAAAATGTTACATGAAATTATGAAATATTATCCCAACAAGCTGGGTAAGAAAACAGGAAAAGGTCCCTGGAGTGGGGAACTGGGCAAACTGGTGACACATGAAAAACTTAAGCCTCCCCTCCCCTGCAAGCAGCATATAAATTCATTCTGGAAGGGCTTATGGATATTTTTGGAGCCGTTTCTTCCCCATGTCCACTGCTAGTGCTGAAAACAACAAGTCTTTCTTTTACTTAAAAGGGGACAGTCTTCTCAAAAACAAAGGAGTTGGGGGTTTATCAACCCCCAACAAAAACAAAGGGGTTGGGGAGCACTTCCTCCTCAAGGCAGCAGTGCAGAGGCCACTGTTTCTTTAACAAGTTCCTCTCTAATTTGGGGATTTCTCCCTGTGGGCATTGTTTTGAGGTGGAAAATCCCCATCTCCCATGGTGCTAGCTGCTCCTTTGGGGAGAAGGCCCAAAATGGAGCAAACATACCCAAAACCAGAGGATTAAAAACACAGACCACCCCCCGCCCCGGTTGCACTAGAGCTGTAATTTCTGCCTTCTGGATGTAACAATCTGCAGATTTTTAAAACTGCCTTTTGATCTCCATTTTTAAAAGCACCCATCAACACCAACAAATTATTAACAGTTGATAAAAAGTTGAACAGCTGTAAACCCACCCCCAAAATCCACCTCTTTCCGCTTACAATGGACCTCAGTGAGGAGCAGGAGAAGATTAACACTCCCACCATCGTGGAGGGCCTGCAGTCCTCACTCAGGGGGACTGCACTCCCACCCTGCATGCCTGCTGCACTTCCCTTGGATGCACAGTTCACACTCGGTCTGTTCCTGAGGTGTCACTGGAAGAGAAGCAGCATGGGGAGAAGCACGAGACAATGGCTAAAACTCCCCCTGGGAATGTTCATCCTCAAGCTCCAAATCCCCACAAAATGCACCCTGGGCTCCAGCTTTGTGGAAAAAACTTTGACTCCTGTGGGGGGAAAAACCAAAACCTTCAGGTACTCCCCTTTTTCATGGGCTGGTGTGAAGTGTGCCTGCCACTCAGGAGGGTTTTGGGGTCCACGGGTCCATGTGGCAGGGCTGCAAGCTGCATCTGCTGGCTCCACTCAAGGAGTGGGGGCTGTGCACCCTCCACACCCAACCATCTGCCCTCCCATCTGCTGACAGGATGCTGTTGAGCTGCCCTTGAGCAAAAAGAGGCTGATTTCCTTGCCACCTCAATGCCACAGAGCCAGCTGTAGGGCTACTGAGTTGCACAAAAAGGCAGGGGGTTTGGGGTTTTTTTTAATGGACTTTCAAATTAAATATCCATACAACTTTTCAGACAAAAAGTGGATGGAGTGTTGCAAGCTCATCTGTTGGAGCAGGATGCTGCAAAGAGGTGCTTTGCTTTACACATCACTGGACCTTGTCTTTCAAGAAAAGACCAACTTCACCATGAGCCAAAAAGAGAAAAAACTAATTATAAAACTAGGATATAAGGTGGGTTTAGCTGTGACCTGTTTTGTCAGGATCCTTGTCTAAAATTCAGGTCCCAAGGATAAAAGTTGCTGCCTTTCCTCTCCTCTTCCTCAGACCAAGCTGAAGACTGCATGTGGATGGGGAGGCAATACTGGCAGCAAAGGAATGCCTGGGACCACAAGAGGCAGAGACTTACCCAGTCCTGTCTGGGCTTGCTGATAACAGCACTTCATTCCATGGCTGAACCCTAACAACAACCTTCTGCTGCTTCAAGATACCAGTTCACTTCGTTTTGTTCCCCTTCTATTCACTTGCAGGCAGTGAAATGGGGGATGAAATTCTGTCTGTGGCCTCTCTCCCTGCTTACATACTGGCAGTGAATACAAAGCCCTGAAAAGGCCCAATCCTGAGTGATCCTCAGAGACATAAAATATGGTTTTAACCCACTTCCCCTAAATTCTCTGCAAATCCTAAGCAGAAAAGTTTCCACTTGCAAAACCTTATTATGAGACATCTAGCAGCACAAGCAAAGCCCATTTTCTTCCTCAAGATGAGTTTTTGAAAAGCTTTTAGGGACGTTCTCACTGTTTCTCTGGTCCAAGCTTCCACTGACAAACACCTGAGGAACTGAAAATACCTCTGTTCCCCCACTGAGAAGCAAAAGAGTGATTGTTAAATTAGATGTTAAAAGGAAAATTAAATGGGTGTGGGGGAAGAGTGGGGCTGTTGTTGTTGAGTGGAGTGTTTGCTGGGGTGGTGGAAGTGTTTGCACTTGCAAGGTTCATGGTGTATTTTTGGGGAAATCAGGGACAGAGGGTGAGCAAAGCTGGCCCACTGCCCAGCCAGAGCAGTGGCCAGAGTCATTCACCTGTGAAGTGGGTGGGGGAAAGGCAAAGACTTCAGCCTGACAATCAGCATCACAGAAAGCCACCCGCCCGCCAGCATAATCCACAGCCACCTCCATGTGTTGGACAGTGTGGCTGTGGGGCAGAAACATGAGCTGGGCCAGGTGAGAGCCTGCAGCTGCCCCAGCACTGCCCCACGGCCCAAATCCCGCATTTCGGGCTGAGACCAAAGCAGCCCTTATGGGAGATGAATTCCCAAGCCAACCCCCAATGCCCTGTCAGGAGCAGGACAAACCTTCATGACCCAGCAATGACAGTCCCCCACAAAGTCCTTCTGACCCAAACCACAGCAGAGAGACTCAAAACTCTCCATTCCTGAGGGCAGAGGAGCTGGGAGTGATTCCTGGTGGCCTGCAGTCCAGCCATCCAATGACACTAGGATTGGGGGTGAGCTGTGGCTGGATCCAGGGTCATGGTTGCTGGCAGGGAGAGGGATGTTCATGAGCCTCTATGCACTGGAATATCACCTCCAAAAATTGCACCAGAGCATCAGCTCCAGGCACTGAACCCAAATGGGAGTTCAGTAAGTCCCTGAAGCCATATCCCTCTGAGTCTTCCTCCAGAGAGCACTCCAAGATGCCTGGAAATAGAAGACGACCCCAAAGATTTTCACCTCTGGATCTGGCCCTGGGCCTTCCCCTTATCCACCCTGCTGCACAGAGAAGGCAAGACCACCTGAGGTGGGAGACACAACCCCCTTCATCAGGGCAACACCTCTCTCCACACATAATTAGTGTCCTAATTTGGGTGCTAATTAAGCATCAACAGCATTCTGCACTTCCCACCTTCAGTCTTCTATCCCTTAAGGCTAATCAAGAATAAATCCCTGATTCTCTTTTAAATAAATGAGCATCTGTGATGCTTTCACTTTCTAGCCAAATCTGCCTTCCCATTTTTGCTTAATAAATTCCTTTTTTTGCCAGTTTTTACCCTCCAAGCACCTTTAAATTGTCACTGCCTCTGCCAGCATGTTCGTTTTTCAACTAAAATCCTCAAGCTGTTTCCAGCTCTGACATCAACAGCAGTGATGGCAGTACCTTCCTCTCTGTGCTCCTCAAGGGGAGTAAATTTGAGTCCCTTTCCCCATTCCTAGAAAGCCACTGGGACACCTTTACTCCCGTGGGCAAACATCCCACACCTGCAAGATATGATGGAAGATTCTCCCATCATCATCAAGTTTTGGATTAATCATCAACCTCCTCCAGCTCCAAAGCAAAAATCCCAGGGGAAAAGAACATAGGGAGAGAAGAAGATACGAAAAATGGAGGGTTTGGGGCCAAAACTGGCGTTCCTGCTGATGTTTTTTGGCTCCAATACCTGTTCAAGGTGGTTCAGACATCCTGGAGAGGAAGAAAGAAAGATGCTTAGGGCTGCTTTCCTGTAAATAAAAGCAAAAAGGAGGGGAACAGAGGAACAAATTCTGGGGCTAAGTTTTGTCTCACCTGTAGCAGGTTACCACCTGGTTGCTGGCACTTGGCCTGGAGCTGTGCATGGCATTACTGGATCCATGACATCTCAGCAGCTTCACCATGTTGCTGTTCCTCCAATCTCCAGCACAGGCAATGGAATCAGGAAAGAAACCGTGATTCCTGGTCACTCAGCACCCAGCAGAGCCCCTTCAGCATCACCCGCAGCTTCTGCTTGTCAGCCGTGCCTCGAGTCTGGGGGATGAAGGAGAAGGAGAAGGATGCTGGAGGGGGAATGAAGCAGTGTGGCCCCCATGGTGCAGCCAGATGGCAGCACAAACCACCAGCATCTCCTGTCTTGTCTCCTCTGCTGCCTCAGTCAGCCCAGCATGTCACTTGTCCTCCTCTTTTCAGGGCTTTTTGGGAAGCTTTAAACTACTTCTGCAGGGAAAAGGGGTTTATACTCCTGGAGAAGGGAAGAAAAGAAGGAAAAAGGGCTGGAACCCCTGAAGTACCACGGATATGGCCAGTGCAGATGGCCCCATCCTCACCCTCCTCTGCAGCTGCACTGAAGCAGATATGTACATTCATAGCCATGTTATAAGTTATGCTGCATGCACACCCTCCCCTCATCCATACAGTTATGCAAACACACAGTGATACCTGAGCACTACAGGCCTCCCAGACGGGCTGGGATATCCCACCTTTCCAAGGTCTCCTGTAAAAAAGTTGCCACCAGACCTTAAAAAGTTCTGACCATCCTTCAGTTTCCATTCCCTTTCTCCCACTCCTTGCACAGGTCCAAACCCCCTTTGGGGACCCTCATTTTCCCTCCACACCTGGAAGTGGAATAGGAACCCTCCCCAGCACAGGTGAGAGCAGGAGTTTGAAATCTCCAATATGTAGGTTTGGTCCCAAAACTATCACCCACTATACTGTTTTGTACTTAACTCTCACCAAATTGCAGCATTTCAGCTCAGTTTTGGCTTTTAGATGCTTGCATTGCTTTTTTTTTCCCTAGAAAGACAGGGGAAAGCCTTGCCTCTGCTCAAAAATATTCTGGGGGCTGAGTTTTAAGGGAAATTAGAGTCGTTCAGGCAGGGGGAGAGATCCCCAGCCGTCTAAGATGGGGATCCACTCACCCTGTAGCAGCGAGCAGCCTCTTCCAGCAGCACGGCGGGATGGGCGCGATGCTCACGCAGGCGGTGCAGATGAGGACTCCATCAGTGACAGGAGACAGTGAGGTGCCTGTGGCACAGATCCTGCGCTGGCAGCAGGGCCAGCTCCTGCACGGCTGCCACCACATTGGCCAGCTGCTGGCTGGGAAGGAAGCCACTGATGCCTTGCGAAGGCTGACCTAGAACAGAGGCTAGACAGAGTTAAGAATAAAGTAGGTATTTTTTAAAAGGCCTCAATGGATACACCTTTGGCAGCACAAGAGCCCAGCCAGGGCTACACCAAGATCAGCCCTAAATAGTCACAAAATGGATGACCGATCACGAGATCTCTCACTTTTCTAAGTTCTAGTCCATTAGCATATTGGAGTTAAGCGTCCAATTATAGCTCTAAGTTTGGAAGTCCCTTCTTGTTTTCCTCTCTTCAGTCCACTGTTGTTTATGCTTTGGGTCTGAGATTTGGATCAGTTTTCCTTGGCCTCCAGTTGGAGAAGGAATTGTTTTGTCTACGTATTCTGTTAAGACAGCTTACTATCCCTCAATGTGAAGCTCAGAACTACACACTAATGCAGTACAGAACCCGAAAAATATAAAAGCTAAAACCTGAGGCATCACCACCGTGCCGGAATGGCATCCGGCGCTGCAGGCACGCAGCGCCGCCCGCCGCGCACCGCGAAAGGCAGCGCCGGCAGAAATTGTGGCCGCAGCTCGAGATCGTGACAGGATCCTGGAAGAAATCCAAGCAGACAGCGCAAGGGGCTTCCCCCTGGAGGTATCTGATGGCGTTCCCGGCGGCCACGGTTGTTTACAGGACGCATGGAGGAGCGCGCACGGAAAGAGGCCTGGCCCGGTGCTCCTGAGGCGGCGGCGGGCCGGGACGCTGGGGCCGGTGTCCGGAGCCTCCCAAGCTAAAGGCAATCCTGGGCGGCTCCGACATTCCCACCGCCTCAGGCATGGAACAGCCCCTCGGGCCAGCGCCAGCCGTGGTTTACGGACAGAAGGGAACGCAGGCAGCGGCAGCGAGGCCCAGGAATGACGAGTTAGTGGCACGGCAAACTCTCACCCCTCCGGCTGCGCCGGGGAAGGAGAGTGAGGCCAGAAGGGGGCTCCAGGAGACAAGGATTAAAGCAGGAATGTGGCGAGTGAGCCGAGTTCCCTGGAGCTCATGTAGATAACAGCTTGGAGCGGGAGGGTTAAAGTGAAATAAAACCCCACCGCTGTGTGTATTTTAACTATAATAACGTTAACGGAGTTTCAATATACTATATCTCATTTTAATATAAGACATATATGTTTAAAAATAATCGCAAATTCTATTACAGAGCTATAAAAATAATAAGAAATATAATGTTTAAAATACTAACCAGGAATTGTAGTTATGAATAAGGTAGGTAAAACAATAAAAGCAGTTCGATGTTCCCAAACAGTTTTAAAATCCGCTCTTCCCCAAAACTGATCAGCTTTGGCTTTTTCACGCCGGGAAAAAAAAAAAAAATAGGGAGAAATTATGAGAAAAAAACCGCACCGGGCATTCGTAAGTCGCAAAAAAACGCCGTTTATAGCCTCAGGTTTGCCTCTGCCCGCCCGCCGGGGGGACGGGGGCGCATGGAAAACTCCTTGTCATTGTTTGATCTCGGCCAGCGGCGCTTTGCAGTCCCGCCACTGCCTCCTCCGGGTGTGGAGCGGGACAGGGCGGGACTGCGAAACCGAACCCAAACAGACCCGAAGATGGATGTCTCGGGGCTAAAAAAAAGAGAAAGGGACCAAAGTAAAACAAACAAACACAACAAACAAACCCTCTTTTTTTTTTTTTTTTTTTAATTATACTTCTAAGAAACACCCGGAAGATTACTTTGGTTATCAGTAGACCAACCTAATGTTTAGTTAATTCTTAATTGTTTCAGGCACTTACTGTTCTTTTCGAAGGAGAATCTCAGCCTACATAACAATTCTGCCGCAGCAAGAGAAGTCAGGAATATGCTAGGTATAAATATTTTCCCAGGAATTTTCTCCTTGGGGTGAGGTGGCGGTGAAGGGCCTATACGAAGACAGGGGGCAAGGCGAGGCGAGGCAAAGAAAAAGGCTGCCTCTCGGGGTGGCCGCTGCCTTGGGTGGCCGTGGCGGTGTGAGCTGCCCCTCGGGGTGACCGCTGCCCCGCGTCCCAAAGAGCTGCGCCGCGGGATGGGCAAGGCGGCGATACCGGAGCCGAACCGAGCCGTGCCGGTGCCGGAGTCACCAGAAGAGCTGCCCCAAGGGCGAGACAGCGCTACAAGAGGCGCACCGAGCGGGTGGTGCGGTACGAGCCGCCCTGCTCGCTGCCCAGGCTCCGGGAGCCGCACCACGGTACGGGCGGGGCGGCGGCAGAGGGACCGCACTGAGTGGGGGGGCGAGATGTGAATGGAGTGTACAGAGCAGAATAAAATCAATAGAATTAAAGAGCCGCAGCGGAGGATGGCCACCGACAGCTGCACGGCGGGACGGGACAGGCGCGGTTCCGCGGGGAGTGGCCGCTTATCGTGTGAGGGCAGGCGACAGCCAGAGCCGCGGCAGCCGCTTCCAGCGGCGGGCAGGAGCGGGACGCGCTGTCCTCAGTCAGGCTGTATAGTTTAGGATCCGAGACAGGTCCGCCACTCCGCACCCGAGAACCGGGACCCGTGTATGCCCCTTACTCGCCTGCTCCCTTCTGCCTGGCCCAGCGGAACCAAGAAATACCTTAAAATCTAGCCTATGCATACACACGCGCACACACACGCACACGCGCATGCACAAAAGAAAAATCGGGGGTGTTTTTTTTGTTGGTTGGGTGTTTTTTCGCCTTTAATTCATGACCTACATGATGAGCAGCAACAGAAGATTGGTTACTAATTATAGCAGCTGGGAGGGGGGTTTTCATAAAACCATTTGTCTCCCTAGGAGTGTGGGCAGCACCTAGGATGAGGATGCACAGGTGGCATCTTGCGGAGTCCATCTACTGTGTCCGCGTCCTGCATCTCCTGGCAATGACCCCCTGACAGCTACTAGCCAGCTCCTGGCCTCAGCAGGGCTCTCTGCCCTCATCCTACTCCTCCTCCTCATCCCACCACACCCTTTTTCTCTCTGCCAAAAGCTGTAGGAGAGGAGTCGTGCCAGTCTCCAGCATCGTCTTTGCTTTGGGGAGACCCATGGGGGGATCCATGTCTGGGAGGAGCAAAGAAGGTATGGAGTGAGCAGATGCAGAGCTTGCTGCTGCCCTTCCCTTGGACAAGCTCCTCTTCCTCCTGAAATGTCTCTGACTTCTCCTCAGATAACTAAATTATCCCAAAATACAACTGAATTCCTCCCAAAATAATGCTGAATTCCTCCCCCCAATACAGACGAATATCTGAATTATCTGAATATATCTGAATATCCGAATTATCCCAAATACCTCAGCATTCCTCCCCAAAGCCTCTGAATTCTCCTAAAATATTCGATTCCTACCCAAATACCTCTGAACTTCTCCAGGGCCTCCCACAGAGCATCACTTTGGTGGCAGGAGCTTAGGCTCTTATCGAGCTGCTTGGGGAGCCCCGAGGGGAGGTGGAACCTCATTTCACTCAAGCTGGGAAGAGAAATTAGAGGGACAGATGTTATGTGATGGATGTAGCAGCCAAGCACCTCTCCACAGGTGGAGTGATGCATGAAGCAACCAGTTGCCACATACCTGCTTAGGATCCTCCCAACATCCTAAAAGGAAAAAGGGAGAAAAAAGGGAGTTCAAGGCTCCACAGGCAGCACTTTGGGACAGCTTTTGGGTAAGAAAGGCACTCACCTGGGACAAGCACCTGGCCTCCAGCTGCCCAATGAGTCTGTGGAGCTGTGCAACCCCCTCGGCCACCCGCAATGCTTTTCGGCGTGGGTAGCTGTGAAGGTGCCGTCCAGCTCAGCCAGCCGCCGCAGCACAGTGCGTTCCCGCTCCGCCAGCAGCGGCGCAGCCGCTCAAACTCAGCCTCGATGCAGCGCCACTCAGCTTCACTCATCTCCTGGAGGAGACAAGAAATCCCTATGCAATCCTCAGACCTGAATTTTCCCCTATTGAGTTAAAGGACAAAAGTGCTTCTGCTGTAGCCAGGGGGGCTGTAACACTGGGGCAGTGCTGGGGATGCAGCTAATTAGTGACTGCAGGATAATTACGTACTTCACCTCATGGTTCTCCTTTTCCCTCCCCTGTTGCCATTCCTCTCTATATTCTGTCCAAACAATCCAGGTCCTGAGAAGCAGGGGGGAGTGTTAATTCCATGTAAACAAATGTCCTTTATGACTCAGTCTGGGATGAAAATAAGCAGCACCATGACATTGATTTAAAGTATGGATAATAAGCAGCTGCACATGGAGGTGGTGCTTGCCAAACCTGCCCAGGATCTGCACCAACCACTCCAACTGGATGCAGGGCTTTACAGGGTGCCAGGATGCCTCTTGGATATGATCCCACCTGTTTCTTCAAGAGGGGCTTGGGGAAAAATAAATACCCAAAGACTCATTCAGACTGCTGAAGAACTTGTATCAGGCAGTCCTGGTGCCTCTTCTCTTCACTTGCTCTCCAGTCCAGAAATTCTGCCAACACTTTCCTTAAGGATTGCACATGAGACTGGATTTTCTCCTGAATACACACACACAAAAAAAAACCCCAAACCAAAACCAACCAAACAAACAAAAACAACAAAGCAACCCACAAGTGAAGCAATCAGCTTGTTTGTATAATCCCGCCTTCAAAATCTTACATTACTCAGGGGAGGAAAGTAAATAATCCCCCTAAAAAAGCCCCCTCATTGCCCTCCCTGTAAAGCAGGGATCAACTCATTTTGTGTTTTTCCAACAGCTAGGAGTAGGCACTAGAGCTTTGCTTTCCCAAGAAGAAATTAAATTTCACTTTGCACCTTTTTTTCACGAGGAGAGAGAGGGGGAAGGACTGATGGGTCACAGGAAGGTGATCTCACCTCATAGGTCTCATCTAGTCCTCCAAAAGTCTTCATGACCACAGCCTGTAGTGTCTCACCCATTGCCTCTTGAGGAGTTTTTGTCCCTTCAGCACCAAGAGATGAAGCTCTGGCCAGTGTCAGCACAGGGGTTTTGTGTGGCTGCTATGGCCATGCTGCCCTCCTGGCAAGGAGAAAGGAGTGCTGGGGGTTGGCCGTTGCCCAGGGTGAAGCTGCCTGCCCTTGAACCACCCCCGGGTGTTCCTGTGCTCAGTTCCCAGCACAAGCTGCCCCAGCTGGAAAAGCAAACGTCATCACCCACAAGTAGTCTTTAAACAAATTTTATATCCACAAGTTTATCTTATTTCCAGGCATTGCTGTCACATTCCTCGCCTGGAAGCTGCTCCCAACTTTGCCTTGTTCACCTCCATCATGTGTAAGGGGCCAGAGTCAGGTTTGGGGAGCCAGGGGGGCAAAATTTAACTGATTTTTCCCTTGTGGTGCCATGCAATAATGGAGGGTTTTGCAGTGCTTTAATTTTCCTCCCTTTCCTCCCCAGTGCCTGTGTTGAGAAAATAAATGGCCCTGATATGGGGGAAAAATGCAATCAGATGGTGCAGGTGTCCAAGCACGTCATGGCCCCATCTGCAGGCAAGAGATTGGAGGGCTCCTCCCTTCTTGGCTGATAAAAGCTGGCAGAGGCTGAGACAGGACTGAGCTTTGGCTGAGCCTGTGCCAGAGGGAGGAAGAAAAAAATCCCACAAAGAAAAAACCCAGTGGAGAAGCAGCCAGAAGAAGAAAACCATCTGGAGGAACCCGAATACAACACCAGTGACAGCAAGGAAAACACCAAGAAGGTTTGAGTAAGAGGGAAAATCCCAGCGCTGATAGGGGGGTTACATCATCCTGATGTCTGGTGGGAGGGAGAAAGGGGATTTTAAGCCCCCTCCCCATCCCATGAACTCAAGAAGGGAAGGGATTTACCCTTGCATTGGTCTCAGAATCTTTGTTTTGGATTTAAAAGTATTTTGCAATGGAGGGTCATGATTATTTACTTCTCTTCTACCTGTAACAATCCAACCAGGGAATTTGGGTGAGAAACAGCACGGCTCCTGATTTTATCTCCATTTGGTTGATTTTCTCACCTTTTTCTCACTTTTACTTATTACCCTGCTGCTTTAATCCCCTTATCTGCAGATTTGCAGACAAAAACACATGGAAAAGAAGCAACCTGTTTGTTTTCACAGCATGGTTTATTCAATCATTTTCGGGCATGCATGGTTTATTCAATCATTTTCGGGCTTTATTACTCATGCCCAGGGCCTTTTAGCATGGGCAATCCCTTGTGACTTCCAGAGGATGAATTTGAAGCCATTTGGTGCCAGCTCTTATCTCCTCCATGCACATTTTCTCCAAGGTCAATAGCAAACTTCCCCTCTCACAAGATTTCTCTGGATGTGAGAGGTGAAGGTGGCTTATCTTAATTTTAGGGACTTTCCTCACTCAGATACATTCGTCAGATTTGACTGATGAATGGTGAAGGCAGAAATGGATTTAAGATGGATAGATTCAGCCTTCATCCAGCTCAAGGAATGGAGATTTGGGGGTATAATAATATCTACAATCGAGATGGGCTCATCCCAATGTGCTACTCATGTTCATAGTCATTAGGGAATTAATTGATTTAACCCATCTCCAAGGGTCTTACCATAAATGTACCAAGCTCTGTTGCAACTGTTGAAGAAAAATAATGCTATTTTCTTGAAGTACTTCGATTAAATGTAGTGGTTAAACACATTTTTTTACATAGAAAGGGGCAGAAGCTGAGATAGCGATGAAGGATAATAATTGGATTTTATCCTTTCTTTCCTTGTTCTGTGACTCCAGTCAGGAAGAGAGGACTCTGAGGGTGCAATGGCTTTCTTCCTCAAACCACGGCCATGCACATGGGACCTTGCCCTGGACTACCACACTGCCAAACAGTTTGAAGGTAATCAGAGGTGGCTCGTTCCTTGTGTTTTCTGGGCTGAGATGTTCAATAGGGTTGGAGATTCTCCAGCTCCACCTTCTGTCTCCCTAGGGCCTCCGTCTCCAACCTCCATCTCTTCATTCTTCCATCTCCAGCCTCAACTGGATATATATCCTCAATCTCCTACTTCCACCTCTTCACACTTACATCTGCAGCCTCACACTTCCTCTCCCTTTCACTTTGAAAAGTCATCAGTGAAGGCATTTTGGGGGTGTATTTTCTCTAGGCTTAAATTTGGCTTCTGATTCATTCTCTGTTTTGCTTTTCAGTGGATGTAACCCTGGATCCAGCCACAGTGGGCCCAGAGGTGATTCTCTCTGAGGACCTCAAGGAAGCCACCTGGGGCAGACCTCGATGCCAGTGGCCCGAGGGTCCAGGCCGGTTCGACACAGACCCGTGCATGCTGGGCAGCGAGGGCTTCACCTCGGGCCGGCACTACTGGGAGGTGGAGGCCAATGGGCGCTTCTGGGCCGTGGGGGTGGCCCGTGAGTCAGTTCAGAGGAAAGGCCGGGTCCTCTTCAAGCCCAACACTGAAATCTGGGGCTTGCAGAAGTATGATGAGCTCTGCGTTGCCCTCACAGCTCCCTCCCACACCTCTGTCCCACTCCTCAATGGGGAGATTGGGGTCTACCTGGACTACGAGGTGGGACAGGTCTCTTTCTATGCTGTCAGCAGCCGCCAACGCATCTTCACTTTGCCTGCCTCCTTCAGTGGGGAGAGGGTCTTCCCCTACTTTTGCGTGCTCCTCTCAACCATTAAACTGTCCCCCAAGGGCTGATGCCCCGAAAAGATCCTCCCAAAAGCTGGTTGCATAACAGTGGTTGGAAATGCTGGTTGATGCTCCTCAACTCTAATTTTCCAAGTCTTGGAGTCATTTCTAACTCAGTTCATGGTCCTTCCTTCATCTTAGATGTCTCTGTTTTGGGTTGTGCCATGGGGATATTGGGTCTGAGTTCAGCACAGCTCATCTCAAGTTGCTAAATTCATGCAAAGCTTGTTAAAAGGAGCTGGACTTCCCTGAGCTTGTTTTGAGCTAAAATCTTCATTTTTTTCTCCCAAACACAGCTTCCTCTGGAAGGTTCCTTTTGCAGACCTCAGTGCCTATGATTGGCTAGGCTTCCAGCACAAATTAAAAATCTTGATTTTTGCAGATTTTGTATTGATGCTAGCAGCTATTCCTCATATTAAAACTTATCATTTAATATTGTTTTATATAATTTAAATCCCCTTGTTATCACAAGGATGTGCTCACATCCACTGCCCCCACTCTTTTCCTCTGCTGTTCCCTATGCTTGAGATGTATTTCCAGTACAACTCAAGCATGTAAATATTCTCCAGATAGAATAAATTTCTTTTTCTCTAAGAAGTAGAAGGCATCTGTATTCAGGCCATCACCAAGTTGCCCCAAACCCAAAAAGAGCCCCCAGAGCTGCCCTGCTACCCCACCCCACTCCCTTGGATTCTTAAGAACTATCTTATGTGGATCCCCAAAGTCTGCCCTGTCCCTGAAACACTTTGTTGGCCTCTGGAAACCCCAACAACCCCTCGCCCAGGGAAGAAAATCTTTCTGCCCAGGGGCAGAAAATCTTTTTGAGATTTTCTTTCTCATCCCTATGGTGCACCAGATATCTGGGAGTGAGAAGGCGTCCCTGCAACACCCAAGGAGCTGACACAGAGGTTTGGAGGCCGTCTCATCCTGTTGCCCTTGCCTGAGCTCTGCAGCTCATGTTTATTACAAATCCAGCTCCTCTCAGTGCTGCAGTGGGAGGAGCTGAGCCCATTGTCATCCAGGTAAGCACAGAGCCCACTACCACGGATCCGAAACCTGGAAGTACAGAGGACATAACCCATTTCAGATGGAGCAGCAGGAAAAAGGAGAAAAGTAACACATAGGCCTCCCTCAGCTTCAGTTCTCAGGCATCCTCATGGGCACCAGCATGCCAAAACACTGACACTGATCTATTTCTAATATGAAACCCCAAGCTTTGCAAGAGAGAAACAAATTTAAAATAAAAAATCCAAACATAGGATTTTCTCACCAAATGCACCACTCCCATCTTTTAGGTCAAAGGGGAAAACAAAGCCTAGTTCCAGATGCAATGTTGCCCTTCCCAAACATTGTCCCAGTGCTACCTCTGGATGTACCTCAAGTACAAGAAGAAATGCACATTTTCTGGCTGAGAAGACACCAACCAATACCTTAATAAGGACAAACATGGACTCACAGGTGAGATAGAGGTGAGCGATTCACCCACAGCCATGGCTGCTCCGCATCCTCCCGCAAAAGGCCAATCCAATGCTCTGACATGCCTTTGTACCTCATCACAAAGCTCTGAAAGAGAGGGAAAGATTTTTACCTTCTTCCAACCAAAACCCTCCATTTTATCAGCTGCTTATGCTGCCTTAGGGCTTCTTTGGGGCTTGAACATTTCAATCTGCTATCAGAAAGTGTCATCTAGAAACAGGAATTTATCCCTACAGTCCTTGCAGCAGTTGGCTTTCGTGAGGAATTTGAAAAGACCTATGATGACATACCCTCAAGGCCTCTTCCCCAAATTCTCACCCCAGATCTTCAAAAAAGATCCTGGAAGAGCAGTCACAGAAACCAAAAGGTTTCAAATACAGCGCTTTTGGTCTTTTCCCCCCATGCCAAGCAGGTCCTCACGTCCCCTTACCAAGTCCTCCATGCTGTCCAGCATGGCCAAGGAAGCACCAAGTGCTGAGCAGTTGTCCTGGCTGTATGTCCAGTTCCCTTCAACCTCAGAAAAATAGTAGCATTTTCCTCGGTACTTGATCCAGTCAAAGGGGCACTGAAAGCAGGGCTGGGCACGAGGCTGAAAAGCTTGCACTGTCATTAAGAATAGAACAACGTTAATGAGCAGCACCTTCCCCTTGCCTCTCTGGGGTGGAGAGATCATTCTCCACCCCATGGCTTCCAAAAGTCTTCACCTTCCTCAACTGTAGGAGAAGAGAAAAATTAAAATACCAGGAGAGATCCTGTGAGAAAATAAGCTCATCATGGCCCAGCTTGTGATGTTGGATAAGAAATACAGGTGCTGCACCTTCAAAGAAGGAAATAGGGTGGCAGACTTCAAAAAGCACATTTTAAAGAGGAGTTTCAGAGTAGGCCTATCCCTAAACATGCCCTCGGGTGTTGCTCTCTGTCATTAATGCAAAAGTAGTGAAAATTACAGGAAAAATGTCCTCTTATATTCCTGCATGCTTCTTGACTTGGTGGGACTCATGCCAACATCTCCAGGCCCCTTCTTCTCTGAAAATAATACTTTTGTGTGACTGTACTCCTGAAATGGCTCTTCCTGTTGATTTTCTAAGGGTTTCTTAATGACATCAGTTCCACATCACGGGGATGGGTTTGTTCTTCTGTAGAAAGACTGCTCTGAAATGTCCTTCTCACAGAGAGAGCAGCAGCTTGGGTGGGCTTTGTCTTCCGCAGGAACATGGAAATAAATCTTTCACAAATCCAACAAGCCAAAACATCTCAGAGACATTACCTGTGAGACTAAAACTTCGACATTCACCTGCAAAAGCGATGGCTGTGATGAGCAGAGCTGTGAAAAGTACTGCCAGCATCACCTGGCAGGCGACACGTGCCTCTGGCTTCATCTCCATGCTGTGACCTGCAGGAGAACAGACCTTCAGTGCCTCTGCAGGGGCTCTCAGGGCAGCAGCATGCCACAGGCCATGCCAGGATCAAGGGCTGGCCTCGTGCCAATGGCACTGGACTTGGGGTCATTTTGTGTGAGAAACACCAAATATTCTTCTTCACGTGGAACAAAAATAGCTATTTTCTTTTTTATGGGAGCTCTTTGGGGAACAGTTTCCTCCCCAGCTCCAGATGCAAACTCATGAAATGTACCATAATAAAAAATCTGCTTTAATTTCTGGGATTTACCTCATTATTAAAGTTCAGTGGAGTTTTTTTCTCCACCTTAACTAAGACACTTTGGGTCATGGTGCCTCCATTTCTGTGTTTTGTGATCCAGAATATGCACTTTTCCTTCACCATGAGCAAAGAAAATTCTCTTTCCTAGGGGTTTTATACAAAAATCTTAGTGTGTTCATCCAATAGGACTTCCCCCATTTTTTGTTAAAGGTTTTCCCTTTTTGTTTCCATCATATGAACCAAATGTCATGGGAAAAACCCTCCTCTCCCCTCTTCTTCCTGGAAAAAAACATTAGAAAGTAAGTCAGAAGCCAAATATTAAAAAAAAAAAAAAAAAAGTTATATTAAAAAAATTTAAAATCAACAAATGAAAAATCAACCAAAAAATGGAATATTTGAGGGTAAAAAAATATGCCTAAAAGAATCAGTTACTCAAGAGCCTCAGGAAAGTTTAATGCTAAATTTTAATAACCCATCGTGTCTGAAATTGGTCTGTTTAGAGCAAAAATTCTATCTGCTGAGTGACAAAAATTTTCCTGCAAGGGAAGTGCCAGAAAAAGCTTTTTCTCCCCTACAACCTTACTTCAGTTGGGTTTGATTCTCAAATTACAGAAGTATACCCAAACCCAGTGATTCTACAGTTCACTGCCCTACAGTTACCTGCCCGCTTGTTCCTTTCCATGCCCAAAAATCCAGAATAAACTCTTATTTCCTCCATTTCTGGGGTTCCACCTCTACAGGTGCTCTTGCCTCACCTGCCAAGCAAAGTTTCAACTATCAGAGGTGTCACAAAGGCTCTCCATGCTTAATGAAAATTTTCTCACAATTTAAATTTTTCTCCCTGCACCATATTTAAACTTTTCTCCCCACCTGAAATATTCCCACACAATTAAAATCTTGTCCCTGCAATTAAAATTTCCTCTCCCCCAATAGTTTTTTCTAGTTAGTTATACTTTTCTCCCCTCAGTTAAAATTTTCTCCCTCTATGTCAAGTTTTCTTCCTGTAATCACACTTTCATCCCAAATTAGTTTTCCCCACCTATTGAAATCATAAAAATTAAAACTAAATTCTCCTCACGTAACATTTTCTCCCTGCAGTTAAAATTTTCTGCTGTAATTAAATTTTCCTCCTGTAAACTTTTCTCCCCATTCAAGTTTTTCCTTCTCTCCTCAATTAATATCTTCTTTTCAGTTAAGATTTTCTCTCCAAGATTAAGGTTTTCTCTACGAAATTAAAGTTTTCTCCTCCCATTTAAAATAATCTTCCCCTATTAAAATCCCCTCAATTAAAATTTTCTCCTTCAATTAAAAACTTCTCCCTGCAACTGAAATTCTCTCTTCCAGTCAAAATTTAATACCACCTCCCCTCAGCCCCCAAGCCATCCCAAACCCTGTCACCTGTGTCTGCTCTGTGGGAACAAGCCCAGTGCTGAGGCACAACCTGCTCCTGTGAAGTGAAACAAAGTATTTTTAAAAGAATGTTGTTTTGGTTTATTTTATTGTATTCTTAGGGATTTTCCTGTGCCTCCTCGAGGGAAATGAAGAAGGGGCTGCCTGCCCAGGGCCACCTGCCCACCCGCAGAACCAGGGGTTCCCCTCCAGCTCCACCCAGCAACACTTCACCTTCTTTCCCAGCATTTCCGGAATTTTTTCTCAGCTAGGGAGACGGACAGTCCAAAAATGCTTTTTTTAGTGCGCAGTTGGAGGAAACACTGCGAGAGATCACTCTGTTCCAGGATGTCAGGGCACCCCAGAACAATGTTCAGGGATTCTACAAGGGAGAAGTACAGTTCCCTTCAGCACAATAAGCTTTTTTACTGTAAAAATATAAAAAATAAGTGTTCTTGCAATTAAGCTACCCAGCTGCAGGTTTTACCCTAAAACCTAATTTATTTTGTATTTTTTCGGGGTTTTTTGTAATCACTGGTCACACACCACTGGAGCAGCTGCCTTTGCAGAGGGCAGGAAGGCTGGCTGATAGCAGCTTACCACAAAAACTTTCTGTGACAAAGAAAAGGCTGAGGGGGGAAAAGAAACTAAAAATAGTTATGAGACAATAAAAACACAAAAATAAAAAGTACATAAACACAAATTTAAAATAAAAGCTTTTTTTTTTTTTACTTTAACTAAAAATTTTAAAATAATTTCAAAATAAAATAACACAGTGCTTTTCCTACTGGGGCCTTTGGATTTATCTTCCTATTTACCGTATTTCTGTGTGGTGGTAGCTATTGGGGCAAATTTCTGCATTTTGCTTGCTTTTTTTTTTGGGGTGTCTGAGGAAAAAAACATCATTTTTGCCTCTGTAAAAAGGTGTTGCTTTGGGATATTGTGGCACTGACTAAAACCCGGGCTTAACACCAAAAAACCCTAAGAAAAGGGAGGGGGAAAGGCTACTGTAGGCTGGAAATTGTTGGTTGTTCCATGCAGTAGTCAAAGACTCCCAAACCTGGAGGAAACATAGGTCTAGATGGTGTAAAAGGATACATCAGGAGTGGGAGGATGGGCTTGCAGGTGAAAAAGTCAAAATAAAATAAAGTAACAAAATAAAATTCATTAGCAACAGGCAGCCAGCAGGAAATCCAGATTCTTACCTCATCCTGGGCAGGAGCTGGGCAACCCTTGACCACACTGGCTTTCTTTGCCCCAGGATAAAACAGAGACCAAATATTATGTCAAAACCAGTAGAATAAGTCACATGGAGCAAAAGGCATTTCAAGTCACTCCCAGCCCATATTCTGGGGAAGAAACACCAAATGTCACCTGTCTCTTCCCCACCTGCCTGTGGTCACACTGATCTACCTCCTCACAGTCAAAAACCTTATTTAAAGGGTTTTTGAAATGATTATTTATTAATTCTGCTTTGATAGATGTTTAACACAACCACCAAACCCACAGATGTTTCTACACTTCCAGGTGTGCCACCTCTTCCTGGCTGCAGGACACTCATTCCCTCTTCACCAACTTCCATTTACAAGGGAAGGGTGTAGAATACACACACATACACATGTATATATGTACATATGTACAAACTGAAAAGCAGATAAAAGCCCCAGCCAATACCATTTCCTGGAGGAGATGCAGCTGTGAGTGCGTAGTTCACAAGGCAAGGGGTTGTCCAAGGACGGTGTCACTTTTGGGCTGCTTCTGGGACCTTCTGAGCAACCATGGCTGGGGAAATTGTTTATGCTGATTTACGGCATCCTGGGGACTGTTCTTCTGCTGAGAAGCATCGTGGTAAGTGCTATTTTGGGGAGAAAATGCTTGTTTCAAATTTTGGGAAGATTTTTGGATTTGTTTACTTTTACATTTGCTTGCTTGCTTCATCTCTATGTTAAGATCATGGAGAACGTTGTTGCAGGTTAAATGTTTTCTAAGGTAGCATCCTGGCTTGAAAACAGGTGGGAATAAGAGAAAGGAAAGGATGGGAGAGGGTGACAGATATCTGGAAGCCATTTTGCTTCTGAGACTCTTCACCTGGGGGGCAAAATGAGTGCCAAGAAACCTAACATGAGCCAATACACCTGGATGGGAAGGAAAGCTGCTGAGATCCTGTCTGGAATCCTGGTGGAGATGAGAGCTGGAGAGACTTTCTCTCACCAACTTCCAGCTCTAGCAGGAGCTCTAAATTAAGCCAATTTCAGAATGGTTTCCCATCCCCCAAGATCCATCACTGGGTTCCCAAGGATGCTCCTGAGGCTCCTGCAGCCCCTCCTCCACCTGAGAAACCACTCTCACCCTAGACCACATCAGTGGTGATTTACTTCTTTGGAGGAAGCAAAGAAGCTGTAAACTTCTGCTCAAACTCACCAGCTTGACAGAGTGGCTTTTTTTTTTTCCCTCTAAACCCCCAGTATTTTCATCTTTCATTTTTTAAAGCAAATGTGGCCTCTTTCAGCACCTGCCTTCTGTCCATGGTGGCACGGGCTCCTTCTCATAGCTGGGGGGCTGGGGCAACTCATCCTGCTGGTCCTGGTGGTGGCGCTGACTGTGCGGGGTGAGTAACCAGCTCTTATCTACACCTCACACTCCAGTGAGCAGCCAGGGAGGGTAAATTGGGGTTTGTTTCAGCATTTCAGTCTTTGGAGGGGACAAGGTTGCCCTGTAGAGATGCGATATCACCCATCAAGAATAAGCCCATTCTGAGTAAACCTGGATTACACCCATAGCTAACAAACAAGGGTGAAGAATACAAGCCATGTTTTTCAGGCTGGCTTAAGCAACTGTAAAAGAAAATGAAACCCAGTTTTGTGGGGTTTGTGGTTTTTATCCCCAAACAGCTGCAGCTTCTCACCCCAGATTACTGCTCCAAGTTTTTCAGGGGTTCCCGCAGCCAGTGGTGACAAGTGTTCCGCAGCTAGGCAGTGGGATCCAGGAAAGGAACCAAGTGGAGCAGTGCATGTTTTCATCCCTGGTGCGGTATTTCTGCAAGCCCCAAGGGGACAACCCCACAGGTAATCCCCCTTTCAATCTGACTCTGCTGGGAGATGTTCAGGTGAGACCTTTGTGGGGGTCTTCTACTGCAATGAGAGGGACCCTTGGGGTTGTGAGACCACAAGAGTTATTTGGTAAAGAGGAGTCTTGCAAGGAAGAATCCTCTTTTCCATGCATTTTTTGCTGATCCCTTCTCCATGGAGGAGCAGCATCAGCCCTAGGGAGGAGGTTCCTTGCCACTCTTCCTCCACCTCCACTGGCCGATAATGTCCTTGTGGTCACCCAGCCTCAGTAACCTTCCTTCTCTCCAGTGGCTGGTAAAACCACATCGATGTGAAAAACCCAGCAATGGGGAAAGAGCTGGGGTGTGGGATGGGGTACCTTCAGTACCTTCTGCTGGTGGCTGGGGAATAACCTGACAGCCCTTCAGAGTGTCTCATGGCTTTTTCTCCAGCCTATGCTGGCTGCAAGCTGTGTCCCCAGGACTGGCAGCTTCACGGGGAAAGATGCTACTGGCTTTCTGAGGAACTGGGAAACTGGACTCAAGGCATGAAAAGCTGTGAGAGCCAGGACTCTCAGTTGGTGGTGCTCCAGGACAAGAAAGAAAAGGTAAATAGGGAGAAGAAGGCTTAAAAAGGACACAAAAGTCCTGATTTTTAGGTGGGCAGGGAAGAAAAAAGTGCCTATCAACAGGAGGGTTTGGGGAAGCATTCAAAATATGGGGGAAATTCATGTCTCATGAATTTGGGAGTCAGATTTACTCTGTGAATTTGATTGCCATGAAACCCTCCAGACAGAAATTTTGGGAGCTGCTGGTCACTTCTATTTTCCAGGAGCACATCAAGACTGTTACAGGCAAGAGCCCACCACCAGTGTGGATTGGATTAAGGTCACATCAGAAAGTGTGGAGATGGGTAGACAACACACTTTTCAACCCCAAAATGTGAGTGTATCCACAGTCTGTTGGTGTAAACAGCAGCTTTGCTCCATTCCAGACCCAATTCATTCTCTGACCCATCTCTCCAAGATGTTGGAGTTTATGCAAGAGTCTTATATTCCCCCCAGAAAAGTTCTGTAGAACAAAGGTTGGGGAACTGTACTGGAGCACAGTAACCCCACAGCTCCCACCAGGCCCGTGCAATAATGTGTGGAGCTTTTCATGCTCCACACGTGCTCCTTGTAGATCTTACTGCAGGTACAGCAACTCTCCTCAAATCTGGTTATCCTCCAGCAAGAAATGATGCATGCACAGTGAGACCGTGCAGGAAAAGGGCAGAACAACCCCACCCACATCTCCTTTTCTGCAAGATTTGGAGAGTTTCCTCCTCTTCAGCAATACAATTTTTGTTTTACAGGCTTGGCACCACTCTGCACGAGATGGAAGAAGGGTGTGTGACACTGAGAGCCAAGGACTTTGAAGTTAAAAGATGTGATGCTGAACACAAGTGGGTTTGCAAAAAAAAGCCTTTCCTTCTCTGCTCTGTGACAGCAGAAGATCGAGAAAAAAGCGATACCTCCATCTGACAAACACACACCCCAAAATTTTGTGGTGAAATAGCCCCATCCTCACAGTTACAGCTTTGCAGGAGATTTCAGGGTTTGCAAATCCTCTCACCATGAGGATCAAGACCAGTTTTGGGGGCACAGATGAACCCCTGAGCTGGAGGATCAGAAAGGCCTATGCCTCAGGCACAGTGTTGATAGAGCTGTGGCATCAATAAAAGCTTATCAAACTGGTTTGCTTCAATTTATTGAAATAAGACAGGCAAGAGCACGAGTGGCACATCATGTAAATATATAAATATTGCAAATTTCAACTCAAAAAAGGTTTTGTGAGCGACAGATACTACCTGTATTCATCTCTCCAAGCACAGCTGAGAGTGTCAGCACACTGATACAGGTAACTGGGTGGACGCAGGCAGCTGGGTTTTGCTCAAGTTTTGAGGATCTGGACGGGTTTGTTTTTCTTCTGAGTTGTTTTGTTGTTGTTGTCGTTGTTTTTGTCATTGTTTTAGGGTTATTTGTTGCTGTTGTTTTGGAGAGGTTTTCTGTTTTGGTTTTCTTTGTTGTTTATTTGTTTGGTTTTGAAGTTATTTTGATTGTGGGTTGGGGTTTTATTTGGTTGGTTTTGTTGTTTTTACCAAATTCCCTCCCTTTTTTTGATCTTCAAATGGCAGAGAAGTGTGCAAGAGGCAGGAAAACTTCTTCAGCTCTGGATTTGGAGGGAACGGAAGGGAAGTTCCGGGAAGGGAAGTTCTGGGAAGGGAAGGGAGGGGAGGGGAGATTTGGTTGATATTCAAGAATCACCTCCTACAAGATCAACAAGCTCCATCACAAGTAGGAAATGAAAGGCAGCTGGAGACTGGAATGACAATGTTGTTCCTAACTGAACTCAAAAGGAAACACACACCGCAGTGAAAGCTGGGACAGATTGTGCAGGAGGGATACAGAGCTGTTGTGATAGCACCAGGAAAACCAGGGCCAGCCTGGAGAGGAATCAAGCAACATTTCTGCACATGAAGGGTAACAAAAGAGAGTTCTATGTGTAGTTGTAGCAAATAGCAAAAAGGAATAAAAGGACAGCTAGGGAAAATGTAAACTCTTCCTGGATGGGCTAGAGGCGCTGATAACAAAGAACATGGAAAAGTCTGAATATTCAATCCCTTCTTTGCCTCCATGTCTTCTAGTAAAACTGTCCTTGAGGAATCCCAAGCCCCAGAAAACAGGAAAGTTTGGAACATGCCTGGCCCTCCACAAAAGGAAAAACACATTAAAGAGAGCTTAAACAAACTGTACATATATAAGTTCATGAAGCATAAGAGGTTGGACTCACAAGTGCTAGGGAAGCTGCATGATCCCACTGCAAGTCCACTCTTTATTACCTCGAAATGTCATGGCAACTGGGAAAGATTCCTGAAGAGTGGAGGAAAGAAAATGTTACTTCTGTTTTCAAGACTGGCAACATGAAACATCATGGGTACTACAGGCAGAGCAGCTTAACCACAATCTCTGGGCAGATAAAGGAACAACTAATCCTAGAAGCCATTTTTCCAAACAGGTAAAGCACAACATGGTAGTCAACATGGATTTATGAAGAGGAAGTCATGCTTGACTAACCTGATAACTTTCCACAATGTGGATGATGTAACTATTTTGGTGGATGATAGAAGAACACTGTAAGTTGGTTACATCAATTTCAGTAAGACTTGTGACACTGGCTCCCCTAACAGACTCCGAACAGCTGGCAAAATACAGGTTAAAGAAGCATACAATGAGGTGGATTCAAACAGCCTACCTGCCAGGCCCAGAGTGTTGTGATCCCTGGTTTAGAGACAAGTCATTAGTGGGTATCCAAGTGTTGGGACCAGCACTGTTAAACATCTTCACTGATAACCATGAGTACATCTTTCAGCAAGTACACAGTACACAACTAGAAGGACTAGCTGATCTATAAAGTGACTGTAAATCAGAGATAAGCTGAGATTCAGAGGGCCTTGGTCCAACAGAAAAAGGATGTCTGGGAGAAATCTCTTAAAGAGCAACAAGGATGAATGCAGATGTCTGCATTCATATAGCACATATAACACATAGCACTGTTACATGCTGTGGCCTGGCTGACTAAAGAACAGCCCTGCAGAAAAGGATTTGAGGACTTTGGTGAACAAGCCTACCATGAGATTGTGATGCAAGCTGATGGCAAAGGCAGCCAACAGCCTCCTAAGCCACATTAGGAAGGGAAGTGAAAGCAATGTGATTTGTCTCTACTCATCTCTAAAGCCACACATGGAGCACTGTGTCCAGTTATGAGCTCCCCAGTACAAAAACAAGATGGACTTACTGGACAGTGAAGGACTACAAAGATGACTAGGAGACTGGAACATCTTCCAAATGAGGAGAGCCTGAAAGAGCTGAGACTGCTCAGCCTGGAAGAGAGGCTTGGGGGTGCCTTACCCACATGTATAAATACCTGAGGGGTTGGAATGAAGAGGGCAATGCAGGCTCTTTTCAGTGCTGCTCAGAGACAAGAGGCAATGGGCACAAATTGAAAACCACGGAATTCCATCTGAACACAAGAAAACACTATTCTACTGTGAGGCTGGTCAAACACATTGCCCAGAAAGGTTAAGACATTCAATGAGCAACTGGGCGTGATTTTGAGTAACAAGTTCTAGCTGACCCTGTGTGAGCAAGAAAGTTGGTTTCATGAAATGTTTTCCAATAGAAACAATTCTGTTTTTCTGAGATTGTGCGGTTGTCTATGACTATCTAATGTGAGGATATGGGGAAGATTAGGCCAGGTTTTTTTTCAGGCAAGAATAAATGGTGTAACTTTTAATTAGATGGAGGGAAGACTCTTTTTTTTACATGGTGGTGGTCAGCCCAGAGTAGCTATGAATTCTCTGTCCTTGGAAATATTCAAAACTCAACCACACAAGGCCTCAAGCAGTTTACTCTAACTGCACCTGCTTTAAGGGGTGTTTGGACTAAGTGGCCTCCAGAGGTCCATCTCAAGCTGAAGCATTTCATGATTCTCCATGGCTGGATTTAAAGAATGTAACTCATAACAGCTCAACATATTTGTGGTAGTACTTAAAATACACATGACTCTTAAATATAGGGTTGGTAAAACATGCATACTGAGGAATACAAGACCAGGACCTAGGCAAAGCCAAGTTACTCTAGCTAGCTATCATTTTAGATTGGAAATGCTGATCACCTGAGACATGTTCCTCTATATATATAAATAGTCAGAAGAACTCTGTCCTAATAACTTTTAGTGCACTAAAATATTCAGATGGAACACCCCACTGGCTAAACTCAAAGGCTTACAGATGAAACCCCAGAAACCTTTTCCACTAACTTCGATGACTAAAAACAGAATTTGATTGATCTAAGTAGAACCAGGGGGACTGACAAACATTGCCATATACCAGGTGCCTCAGCCTACTTAGCCTGTCAGTAAGTGCAAACAGGCCCAGAGATTTCAGAAGGAAGCAGAAGGCCTAGCTCAAAAATATGAAAACAACCTGCTCATTAAATCCTTACCAAATATTGAAATGTACGGATTGGTTTATGTCCACAATAAAAGGAGAAGGTTAAACAGAAAAAATATTTTCAATGCGTCTTTTGAATTTGAAATTCAGGAATATCTTTTCCTTTCTTAAATACTCTTAACTCATTAACCTGATTTTCACCAGAAATTTGTCTATGATATATAGATACAAATGCAATAGTAAAAGTAGACTCAAATAGACTCTGTAATAGGTTGTAAAAATTGGAACCAGATCTTCATCCTTACCATAAATTCTTACCTAATTTTTCCTTCTGTACTGAAGTGGAAGCTCTCCAATAGTTGTCTTAATGCAGAACTCTATTTTTGGCGCTATTCCCTTGATAATAACTGTTAATCACAGCATATGCATCACTCTTATAATCAGAACACTTCAAAACCTCCATTGAAACAGCATAATCAGAAGTGACTAAAGGAGGCACTTCAGCTAAAGAAGCCTTACAGCAAATTCACCAGCAAGTAACAGTGGCAAAGGAGTTTCCCTATGAAAAGCAGCACTTTGATTTTAGTCTGCTCTTTTAATTGGTATAAACTGTACCAGAAGGGGAACATGATGCACAAGGCCAGCATGTTCCAAACATATGCTTCAGGCACTGACCCAGGCACTTGGTAGTGACTTTGACACTTCCTCATAAAGCCAGTATTGTGAAGAAAGGGGAGAAGAAACCCTTGATCTACAAAAAAACCCCATACAGTTCTTTAATGTCTAAGTAGCAGCTCCTTTTGTACAATGGTGGAGGTGGACTAGCTTAACCCAAAGGACACTTTCTAAAGTGATGTGAAAAAGAAATTCAGATTTGCTTTTCAAGGCAGGTAATGCCATGAAAAATACTGTAAAGACACTAATGATGCCTGGCAACAACAACGACAGCCGTTCATTTATCTTAGACTTTGAATTGTGCATTTCTAGAAGCTAGTCTCTTTCTCTACAAGAATGACAGAGAAATCATGGTACGGTACCTTCAAACTTCTTTTCCCCCTACCCTTATGCAAAGAGGATAAAATATAAGCAGTAGTGATAAAGAAGGAAAGAAATAAGAAGGAAAGAAATAAGAAGAGATAAGAAGGAAATATGATGGCATAATACTAATTTGACTGCAGCATCTGGCTGGCCCAGACCCAGCCAGAGAAATGAGGTGATGCTGCCATTTCTCCTTCTGGATCTAGGCTAGTTTGAGGGTATCCCCAAATCACCTGTTCATTTAAAACATGTCACCACCTTCTTTGTCTTCATCAGGTTCTTAAGGACCAAGTTAAAGAATTGTACAACGTAATGTTTAGTTAACATGAGCATGTATTTCTAAATTTCTATTCCAAATGTATGGAAAGTATTCCTGTATTAGGCAGAACTTTGTAACAGATTTTTTTTAAGTCTAGTATTTCTATACTTGCAATTTATATATAATACCTGATTTTGTGATGTGATATAATGCCATTACTAGTTTGTAGAGTAAGCACATGAACCTTCTGAAAGAATCAGTGGAAAACTGAGTTCACAGGAAAGATGACCCTCCCTGTTGAAAGCTATTGTATGCTGAAATACACTCATATTAATAAAACTGAAGTCAGTTTCATTGCTTTTTTTGCATAATCTAATCCATAATGTAGTGAGAAGTATGAAAATATAATTATTCCAGGCTGCTGTTTCTCCTTCTGGAAAAAATGAACCCTAGAAAGAATAGGATGTGGAAGGCCTTACAAAAATAAAAGACCCCCAAGAGAAGAGTGAGAATAGGCGAAGTGAAAAAAACAAGGCATGAACACAAGATAAAGAAAATGGACAGAAATCTGGCATCCCCAAAGGCCACTGGTACAAAGAATCTTGAAAATCTTTTAAGTGACTGGACCTTTCACACTATCTGTGGATGAAGGTATATAGCTAAACATAATGTTTTGTTATTAGATCTTCTACCAGCCTACAGGGTGTGAATAACATATTTAATTGTTAGGATGGCCTGTACTTGGAACATTCTCCCAGCACTTCTATATTCAAAAGTGCACAGGAGATTCCCCTCTGCTCAAGAGGATCAAAGAGAGAGTCAAACTCCATTCCACACAAAATTGCCACTACCACTCCAGTCCTTTCTTCAGACAGATATGAGAAGCACTAGTTTGAGGTAACTTACCAGAAAATAAGGAGAAACTGTCATTGCTAATTCTCTATCCATGCCACAACAGGCAGGAGTCAGCTTGCATTCTGGGAACAGAAACTCTCCTGTACTCCCTTCATAAAATGCACAGTCATCCCCTACTAAAAGAAGAAAGAGACACCTATTAAAAATAGCTGTCGGGGTTGTTATATAGAATTGTCATTGCTGTGCAATGAAAACTTCATAAATTTATAAATGTGAATGAATGAGTGAATGTTCTTGACAGAATGCTGCTCGTCTCGTGCATAGTGATGCTTTCAGAAGCAGGTGGTAGTTGGAACATTAGTGGGCCTAGGAAGCGTGGTACAGGAATGGCACATATTTAGCAGGATTAAGAATCCCGCAGATGTTGGAATCAGAATACTGTCCTTCTCTGTTGTCAGGGAACATTTCAGTTTGCATTCCTGAACACAGCAAACAAAACCAGAGAAATACAGCAAGCCCAAACCATTTGGTCCTGTATTTGTATATAGGAAAGAACACAACAACATCAGGGGTTTTCTGCCTGCTTGACTAAAAGATAACTATTTCTCCAAAAAATGGCTTATTCAATATATCCCCAGAACTCTTACTTTGCAGCAGCTGATTACTTTGTTTTCTGAACAGGAAATGAAGAGGGTAAGAGGTTGGGAAACCATTTATGTTTGCACTGGTTTTGAAAGATTTGGTTTAGCAGAGCAGTCCTGGAATTTGATGCTGTCACTAAAGAGAAGTATGTTGAGGATGGACACAACTACAAGACTTGAAGGCAGACTACTTATTTAGGTTGTAGAGAATGTCCACAGCTGTGATAGAGGATGTCGTGCTAGTGCATATTTTATAAAATATGTATAAGGCATATGTTTATACACAGATTACTAAATCTTGATCTTGATTTTTCAGTGTTTTCAGTACAATTAGCAATTGTCTCACACAGGGAAAGAATTAAATATTCTAATCCACCTACTGCAGGAATAAAATAAAAAAAAATTGATATGAAATTACAACACTCTAATGTTTGTTCAGCAGATGTGTCATCATAAAGTAGTGTTGAAAGACAATCACCATAATTTTCAAAATGTATTTCCTCCAGAGAGCCAGCACGTAGTAAATGAACATTGTGTAATTTGGCCAACAAGCCATACAGCATGCAAGCAGTGTCCTACAAACTGAGGGTGTAAATATCCATGCATTACAAGCAAAAAGGTGATCCTAGTCTCTCAAGGACAAGACACAACAGTCAACAACTTTGGCTTTGCTGAAAGCATGGCGTTATCAGTACACAAACCCTAATCAAATGGGGGACCAGTGGAACTGCATGGGAGTACAGCTCAAAGAATAGCACTGCAGGGGCAGATAATAAAAGTTGCACTGATTAACTGGCTTGACTTACATATATGTGCAAAGTTCTGTTTTGTTCCCCAGGGATCTCACTGTTTTTGTCTGAATTCCAGGACTGGGAGCTGGTCATCACACTGGTACCTATGCAAAGTTGAGTGCAGATGATGAAGGAAGCAAGCTATCCTGGTTACTTTCACAAGATAAAACATGCCTTATGTTTTATATCATAAAGCATATGAGGGACTCTGCATATGTGGATGGGGAGAAGTGAGGAACCCCAGATTACCATGACCAGGTACCATATGATGTACCTGGGATTGTACATACTTGGATGAAGGAGGTGAATTGTCCTGGGTTACCATGGCAAAGTCTTGTCAAGCCCTACACCACACTTGTCTTTAGCTCTTTTCTCCCTTCAGAAGCCTATTATCTGTGTTCTGAGTAAAAGAGGTCAGTGCTGCTCCATACAGGTGGCACAGCCAGAGAAAGAAAATACTTTCATAAGTTCCCAGCACAGGAGGAAAGCTATGTGACACACTGTCAAGTATCTGGCTTAGAAACTAAAGCAGGGGTTTTGTCTTCCTGAGGTGTGACACTAAGATGGCCACAATGGATATTCTGCTAAAAAAGCTGCTGCTCTCTTCACTTGGACAGGTTCTGTGTCTTTACAGAAACGGGGACATGTTCACTTCTAATCAGAGGAAAAACAAACCCTGCAAACCATGCTACAAGGCTGACAATTTTCAGTAGAAGTTAATAAGACTACCATGTTTGATTGTATTCAAAGTTTCATCTTTTTTAGTCACACTAAAATGGATCCCAGCTTTACAACAACCAATAAAAACTTTTGTGAGCTTTTGACACTCTGACAAGAAGGCAATACTAAGTTTTGCCACATGAGGTCTGACTTCGGCTGTTCCAAGGACATAGGTAGGCACTGGTTCCTCTTGTGAGGAATAGACTTTGCTTTTGTCAATATCTTTTAAATTTAAAAAGTTGAAAGAAGATAGTATATCCCACAGTACAATAAGTAAGTCAAATCTCAAAGCAGCATAATTTTGCAGAGCCAAACAACAACAAGAATGAAAACAGATGGCATTTGATGGATGAAGGATATGTCAGTACTATGCACAATAAAGAACAGATATTCTAAATGGCAAAAATATGCTGATGATATTGCTAAATCCTTTGGCATTACTTAAAAGAGTCTCATCCCTTTTAGAGGTATTACTGATCAGTCTTTTCTGTCCTGACACGCAGCAAAAATATTCTATGCCCAGGGGACAACACTACACCTAGTTATCAGCATGATACCCACAAAGCTTGCATGAAAGTAATCATACAAGAAAATGAGCACTCTCTGCACTAAGCTCTTTTCCTCCCTTGTTTAGGTTTTTTATGTAGAGATAATAATAACAGATTATCTCAATTTAGTTTTTGCATCCTTCTCCAGTATCACTGAGGTTTTTGAACCAGGAATAGTATCACAAATTACCCTTTAATATATCAGCAACTCTTCAAAGCATAAAGCAAAAAGGAAAGGGAAAGATGACTATCTCAAGCAAAATATCTTGAAAAACAAATACCAAATGTACGAGAAATATTTGTTTCATGGGGAACATAAAGTATATTTTTAATTTGATGTAACAGAATAATAAATTTTAGTAAATAGCCTGCAGTTTTAGAACATACATGAATGCTCCATAATCCATGACCTCAACAGTAGCACTCACCTGCCAACCCGTGTCCATTTGCCTTTTTCCCATCTTACAAGAACACACAATATGAAGGCTGAAGATGACTATCTAACAATATAAACTTAACATTTTTGTGTTCTGGTTGAATGTAACCAGAAAACTAGACTGCTATCAGAAACAAGAAGATTAGGATTAAGAAATAAAGCATCATGACTGATCCTAACAAATCATTCAAACTATTTAAATCAGAAAAGAATTTTTTTTTACTCAAATGTGTACCCACAATATACAAGAAATTATGGAGTAGAAAGAAATACCAGTGGAGGAGGTCCTTAAATTTATAAGGGAGAGAAAGCTAGGGGTTATGACATAAAACCATAACACCAGTATCCTTAGTATCCTGATACTAATATCCTTTACAGTATCAAATCAATTAGCATATGGAAGAATATTTACTTGCCTATTACCTGAAGACACAAGATGAGTTAATTCAAATTTTATTACATTAAGCGAGAGATGAAAAATAAAATATAGCAGGGTGGCTGAATGATAGAATAGATGCACTGTTTACACCTGGGACTGTAATCAAAAGCTACCCATACAGAAAGGAATGGAGGGAGAACAGCAAAGTAATGAGAACAGTGGATAAATGATAGATGAGAAAGGAGGTAGATGCAGAGCTACTATCTACTTTGGTTCCTTAAATATTTGTTCTAATATTATTTTCATTATTACTAGAATAGATACACACATCAAAGTAATATCAGGACAGTGGGTCTCTGTAATTGATACCTGATGGATTGTAAATCCATCAGGACAATGGGACAATCAGTGGCTTCTGTTTGAGCCTCTGTTGATTTTAACAGGATTGGCTTGCTCCAGAAGGACAAAAACCTGAAACCCTTTTAAGACAAAGGAATTGCAAGTGAATTAAAGCTAAGAGATGAAAATATTTTAACTAAACATGTGCTTCTGTAGGTATGACTGACTGTTGAAGGTTTACAAGCAATGGCAAAACAGAATGTAGACAGGCCATTGTTGTAAATAATTTTTTTTCTCTCCTACATCCCCCTACAGGCAATAGATTTTGGCTTTTAAAAGACTGCCTAACCATTAAATGTGACATGACTTGTCAGACTTCAAAATGCAAAATTGATGATAGAAAAATGAAAAGCACAGTGTCAGGTTAGCCTAGTGTATCACACTAGGTGTCAGAACACAGCCTGTCCTAAGAATGGAAAAATGATGTAATTTATTTGAGGGCAGCTTGCTTATAAAGGTTGAGATTCAAATGGCTCAAATAAGTGCAACATAAAGGGGGACCAATCTGTACCAGGTCATGTACTCTGGAAAGACAGTCAGAGAAACAGACTCATTTTGTGAATACATGGATCTACTTTTTCAATTTTAATTATCACCTATTCAAATATCAAATACCTTTCTGTACTTTGCTTTCTGCCGCAGGATCTAAAGCACCTTCAAACATCTATGGGAAAACAGTAAGACGCAAATAAATTAATTATAACACTCATTAAACAAACCAGCATTCACAGGAACACTTTAATATCTATTCAAAATAATTCTGATATTTTTTGCCAAGCTGCCACTGAGCAAAACACTTAGCTAATATTATATGTTACTGTGTATTTTAGGATGTGATTTACATTTTTTAAGTTATGCAATGTTTTGGAAAAAACAAAGCTGAAATTTTATATTCATTCATATAGGCATCAACTTCAGAACAGCCTGTAATTTGTAGGGAAAAAATATCACGTTTACAGTACCCTGAGTAAAATTCTTCGAACTGTAAACCAGAAGAACCACAAGTACAATTAGGAAACATATGTTTGAAAAATACTTGAATTCTTGGCCAATCCTATAGGACACATCCCAAATTAAAAGATTAAAAGCTGTAACTCTAAACACCTTAAAGGACAGTAATTTTCCACAGAGGTTATGGGCAAGTGAGAAAATGTAAGAAAGTTTTCCTTTATGTTTCTGTGTATTATGTAAAGCGTGTTTGAATGTCTTATAAAAACAAAATCAGTTAAGATATCACCTGTGAAATACCTTTTAAGAAACAAATTCAAATGCATTTTTCTGCCTTTAGCTCTTGTCTATTTTGCTACAATGAATTATGTCTTATTCAAATGCTCTTCGCACACCTTGGAGTGAAATTCTGACCCCTTTGAAGTAAATTGCAATTTTACCACTGCTTTTATTTGGGCATAAATGTCAGACATTCTACCTATTCAGAGAAGATGCATTCAGCTGCATTCCTCTTGTTTTATTAATATTTGCTACTCTTTTTTTTTTTAGGCATCAACGTCCTTCTTTGAATGACAGCAGTGTTTTCAGACAATATTTTGGCAATAGTCTTTTTTAAGGAGGGCTGACCTAAGCAATGTTTTCTCCAAGAAAATGTGCTACTTCACTGTTTGTCAACACCTACTAATGAAGGTGACAGGCAAAAAAAAACCCTAATGTGTGGTGAGAAAAAAGATGAACTTATCTAACAAGACCTACTTCATGTGAATTACTTAGCGTTAAGTAAACGTACAAGAAACTACTCTCTGGAAGTGGGTTATATTTCCCACTTCTGGTCAAAACATGGCTGTGGGGTTTCATTGCATAGAGATCGAAGAGTTATGTGTTCAGAGTTGCATCTGTCTTGAGACTGGGAAAAGGCCTTAATGAGAATAATAGTTTAGTTTCCATGTGTAGTTTTCCACTTGCGTCAAGGACAACCAGAGGGGCAAGGAAAAGCAATCATGCTACTCAAAGAAAAGCCTCTTGAGAGCCAGATGTAGACAATTTTAGAGAAACACACAGGTAGTAAGAGTAATTTGGAAAACTATCAAGAAGACTTTGGATCAAATAGATACGAAATATACTGTTCCTCTAAACTTATTGCATACCTGTTTTGCAAATGGCTTCAGCATGGGCTTGCTTGTCAGTAGCCACAGGCATGCTGTCTTACACCATTTTTTAAAAAGCAATCTTCAAACACAACATATATTAACATACAGGTACAGGAAAAACACTGAGATTCCTCTTATGATCAGTTCCAGGTATTTGAGTGACATGTAAAAGGGCACTAAAACCACTCGTCCATCATTTATTTAGATCTTCATTTACATCATATGTCTTCTATACAGACAGAAAGCTCAACAGATGATACCCATATTATAATTAGGGCATCATATTGATCCCAGATCAATCATATCTGAATCAAAATAACTTCAATTACCCTCATATAGACTATTGCTGTCACTAATATTAGGTAAGAACTGTCCATGTGGGAAATGACCTCTCATTACCATCATGTCAATGTTCCAGATCATAAAATCTTAAAGAAATGTACAGTTCCATTTGAGGAATGGGCCCAATAATGCATCTTATTATGCTGAGATACATGTGAAACAAAAATAACTTATCACTTGTAAAGATAAATAAGATCACACCTGAATTACACCTCATACAAGACTTGAGACATCAGTTTCTATCCCAAAACATACAACAAACCAAAGATACCTTTTCAAAGCACACCTTATGAGATAAGAGAGGAGTAACAGGGGGAAGGCATTCATTCTGCCTTTCTGTTTTCATCCAAGATGCACAAACTGAGAAATATCTTGTTTTCTCAACCAGAAACACACCAGGAAATGTAACCTTATGAAAGAAAAGAATACTTTCACATGAAACTCCTTGGTCTAGTCTTAGGCATGTGCACCAGTCCAAGTCTGCAGGACCCTATCTCAGAACGGACTCAGTGGCCCTTGGTGTTACTACTGATAACCTCAAAATGCCAGGTTAAGAGCTATCATTGGGAGTTCTTTCATTTTGTATGTTTGGCTTTTATCATCCCATGTAACAGGGACTAAATTTCATAGGCCTTAGCATTACACAGAAACATTTGATTACAAGAACACGACTGAATGAAAACCATAATTTTCTTTTTCTTCTGTCTGATGAGGACTGTTGTGAGCAACATACTAGTATTATCCCTTTGGCCACAGCAGTAATCCTTTTGTTACATAACACACAGCAACAGGTCCCCTACCTTCCCATTTAATCTGAAGTTTTCCTGGCGTATTTTTCTTGCCGACTTCACACCTGCGACCCCCAAAGAATCAGTCAGCAACTTCTGTTTGGAGGAAGAGCTAAACAGCCAATCCACGGGTAAAAAAGTAGGGCCACAACGAGGGCACATTTTAATCTGTGCAAGGGCACTATCACAAAGGTATGGCCTCATTATATGCTAATTTCCATTCCCAGATGAGAGCCAAGCTATTACAACACCCTAGACAGCACCCCAGGAGCTCTTAGAACTTAAGGATTGTATATATATGTACACACATACACACACACACGTGGCTGTTTGCCAGCGCCGTGCAGCAGCCTGCAGGAAGGTGAGCGGCCTTCCAGCGGCACGGAAAAGGCACGATTAGGGAAAGGCATAGGGACAGCTGACGGCACAGGACAGGGCCAGCGGCAGCGGCCAAGACAGCGACGGATCAGGGACAAAGGCGCACGCACGGTCACGGGCGCCAGCCACGGCAACGGCCAGAGCCGGAGCCGGGGGCCGGGGCGGAGCCGGGGCCGAGGCGGACCCGCGGCAGGGCCCGCCCTGCCCGCCCCGCTGCCTTCATTGCCGCCCCTGGGGCGCGCCCGCCACTCGCTCCTCCCGACGCGCCGTGGGCGGGCGCTCCCGGCCGCGCTACCATCGGCGGAAGTGTCGCTACCCCAGTTCCGGCGAACGGGTCGCGCCGCCGGGACGGCACCGGGCATGGCGCTGTGGCTGCCGCGATCCCGGGACGATGGCACCCCGGAGGAGGAGGACGAGGAGCGGACACAGGCTGCCGCCTTCCGCCAGCGCTTGCCGGAGGTGCAGGTACGCCCGTGCCCCGCAGTCCCGGCCTCTCTCCCCGCGTCTGGCGCCCGGGGGCGCGGTGCGGGTCGGTGCCGGGCGGCGCGGCCCGCGGAGGGGCGGCGGCGGGAGCGGGGTCGCCGTGTCGGGACGGGGCCGTGCCGGAGCGCCCGCCGGGGCTGCGAGGGCCGGTGGGGACAGGTGGGGTCTGGCGGGCCGCCCTGGTAACAGCTCCACCGCGGGCAGGCGATGCGGAAGGAGCTGGGCTGGAGTTATCCCAGCGTCCCCGTGCCCAAGGAGCAGATAGATAGGCGGTGTGTTTCTCTGTTGGCCAGGGCGGAGCGGCGATTTATAAACGCGTTGTAAGGAATTCTGTGTGGTCTCGCAAGTAGCTGCCATTACGTTACTTTTCCAACGGTGGAATTTTCTTCTTGTTGCTGCAGAAATAAAAATTATGTAATTCTCAAACAAAGTTGGGACGGTAATTTTTATTTACTTGCGTTAAAGTTTCCTTCAGATAGTCTTTCACAAATTGTCCTTCGTGTGCCCGTGCCAGAGGCTATCAACACTGCAGATTTCATAACGTGGCAGTGGAAGGCTGAGGAACTAATGCATATGGATGCATTTTTCCTCACTCTTGGTGGGAAAGGCTTGGCATATTAGTGAGTGTGAATTCTGAGCACACACCTGGAAATAATATAAATAGGGTTGCTTAAGATGTCCCTTTTCTCTATCAGCTATGAGTGGTGACATCCTCAACAGTTTTTGACCTGAAGGAGCGTGTGTTTGTGCTGGGCCTTGGCCACTTTATAACTTAAATACCACTTCTTGTGTCAGGTCAAGAGAAGATGTTGGCCATTTGTTTGGGTACTAATACTGAAATGCAGGCAGCAGCAGTTACTTTACTGTTGTGATCTGACATGGTAAGCCAAATATTTTCTTATCAGAAGTGTATCTTCGGAGTATTCTCACAGTTGGCTTCTGCTAATGTTCCAGCCCTAAGACAGCCAGAGGGATTTCAGCTGTATCAAAAGTATTTTTGCAGTCTGGAGACTATTACTGATAGCAGCACATGATCCATGATTCTGCAAATACACTTAATAAACTTAGGGTGACTTGAATTGGAAATCTCTTTCTAGAAGACATAGCTGTACCTTGCCATGCTTCATCACTTCTGCTGTTGTAATGCTGCATATCTAAGGTGCCTTCCAGGTGCATTATTGTTAGCTTTGGGATTTAGGCCAGTCTGCTTCTATAGAAACTGTAAATCAACAATTTTCTCTCCATAAATAGCATGTCTGATTTTCCTCACAGACATACAGCCAAGGGATTGAATTAGCCTGCCAAAAAGAAAGAGAGTTTGTGAAGCACTCTGTAGAATGCACATGGAACCTAGCAGAAGCCCAGCAAAAATTTGGTAGTTTAGCACTGCATAATTCAGAATCCTGTGATCAGGAATCTGCTCAAGCAAGGACTGAAGCTGCCGAGTTGAGATGGAGGGAGGAAGAGTGGAGAAGAAAAGAAGAAGCACTAAACCAGAGGGAACGACAGAATCTATGGAACACAGATCCTGTTAGTAAAGAAGTTTTTAATAAGGTATGACCTGCATCATTGTGCGTAGAAGCAAGTGCTAGCCTGTTTTGTTCATTCCAGTTGTTACTAGTCTCTGAGTGTCTTCTGTGTCTTGTACAGCACGAAAACACAATATGTCATTCACCTCTGTGCCTGAGAAGGTCATGGAATATACCATGGAATAGACCTTTCTAGGAGCTGTGCCCAGGCACATGTAGGACAGGAAGGTGATTCAGGACAGCACAGCTGCACCAAGGGCAGCTCCTGCCAGAGCAATTCTTCAGTGGCCTTATCAGTGACCTGTGACGAGGTGATGGCACCAGTGGACAGGTGAAAGGTTACAGATGTCATTTATCTGGACTTCTGCAAAGCCTTGGATGTGATCTCATACAGCATCCTTCTCTTAAACTGGAGAGAGACGGATTTGATGAGTGAACTCTTAGGTGGACAAGGAAGTTGGTGGCATGCAAAGGGTAGTGGTCAATGGCTCAGAGTCCAATGGACACCAGGGGCCAGTGGTGTCCTTCAGGGGTCTGTACTGGGACCAGCGTTATTTATTGTCTTTATTAAAATTAAACAGATGGATTGGGTGCACTTTCAGGAAGTTTGCAGATGATACCAAGCTGAGTGGTGTGCAGTTATCAGACACGAAGGAAACCTTCCAGAGGACCTGAACAAGATGCAGAAGTGGGTCCATGGCGATCTCATGTGTTTTAACAAGGCCATGTGCAAGGTGCTGAACCAGCGTCAGGACAACCCCCAGTCTCAGCACAGGCTGGGGATGAGCAGATCAGAGCAGCCCTGCTGGGAAGGGCTTGGGGTGGTGGGGTGAGAGGCTGGACCTGACCCAGCCATGGGCACTCCCAGCCCAGAGAGCCACACGTGTCCTGGGCTGCATCCAGAGCAGAGTGGGCAGCAGGGCCAGGGAGGGGATTCTGCCCCTCTGCTCTGCTCTGGTGGGACCTACCCCAAAGTAATGCACCCAATTCTGGGGTCCCCAGTACAAGAAGGACTCCTGTTGTAGCAGCACCAGAGGAGCACTACAGAGCTGATAGAGGGCTGGAGCACCTTTCCTATGAGGAAAGGCTGGGAGAGCTGAGGTTGTTCGGCTTGAAGAAAAGAAGGATCCAGGGAGCCCTATCTTACCTTCATGTGACCTTTCAGTACTTAAAGGGACCTTATAAGAAAGAGTGAGAAAAACATTTTTTATTGCAGCCTGTGCTGACAGGACAAGAGGGAATGGCTTTAAACTGAAAGATGGTAGGTTTAGATTGGATGTAAGGAAGATTCTTTTTTATTATTATATCAGGATGCTGGAACCAGTTGCCCAGGGAAGCGTAGATACCCAATCCCTAGAAGCAACAGAGGTCAGATTAGACTGGTTTTAGAGCAACCTAATCCAGTGGAAAATGTTCTTGCCTGGGCAGGGACGGTTGAAACTCTTTGGACTTTAAATGTCCAATCCAACCCAGAATATGAAAGTGTTAGTTTGCCTCTAATACTGTCTACTGTAATACAAATTATTTAGCATGAACTTTTTTTAATAATAGGATCTTGTCTTTGATTTCACAATTTAATTTCAACAGCTATTATTGCCTTTTACTGAGCCCTAAAGTCACAAGCCAGACACAGTCAGGTGATAAATGTGGTTAACTTTTTGTGAAGGGTCCCTTCAGATGCACAACACACCAAAATACAAGCTGAAAAATGCACTGAAGGTGCACATGTGACCTAGAGCAACTACAGTTTTGTAAGGCTAGCAAATTAGCATATTTGATAATAATGTCCAATTAGAAACTGGCTTCAGAAGAAACTAGATGAGGATTGAGCTTTTAGGAATGTATTTTGTCTTTCTTGCTAACCGAGTAGGTAAAATTCTAGCTATGAATCTATATAGTTATACAATAATAGGCTACACAGCTGTAAATAGACATGAAGAATATAAAAAAGCAAAAATGAGTTTCTCATCACTACCACATCTCCTAATTTCTCCTGATCCAGACTGCAATGTACATGATTCTCATTACTAACAAATCAGTAAGTTCCTATATGAAAACAGAAGTTTTTCAGAGATTATAAGGAAACTTGGAAATTCTGTTACTAGGTAAGACACTTTCTGAAAAAAATCCTCCTCAAATGATACAACTCTAAAATTAGAACATAGCCATTAAAATAGTAACATGTTAAAGTATAATAACTCTTTTATGTCACTAAACAGTATGTGTGGATTTTATGTGATAGTACAATCTTTCTCTTCCTCAGAGTTTTATTAATCAAAAAAGAAAAGAAATTGAAGATGAGGCCGTGTCTGAACCACTTATGCAAAAACATGAACAAAAGATTAGACACTTTGGTGAGTCTGTTTTTCCAACATCTTGTGGTTCCTACAGAATTTGTTGGTTTGCTCCTTCTTGTACAGAATGAATGCTAATAAATGAAAGACCTAAATGACAGACTGTTCAGTTTTATTTTATCAGGACTCCAGGGATATTCCACACCAGTGGGAAAAGGCAGGGACATTCCTAGACATATAAGTCATGTATATAAAAGTGCATGGGTCATCCATGGCTCTCTCCTTTTTTAAAGGAGATTAAGGTAAATCTTTTATTAAATAATTTTCTGTTACCTGTTAATTTATAAGGGTAATGGCTGATTAAATGGACATATTTGGTAACACCTACACTGAGAGTATGTATGCTCAGAATTGTGTGTTTAAAACTATATTTAGTTATCCACTAGGTGTCACTTTAGCTCTGTCGTAATTGTTAAACCCGACTGAGCACAAAGCTGATCTTGTCATGTAATCTAAAATTTGTATGGTTCTCTGAAGTGCTTGCCATTCAAGCTGGGTTCATGCTATAGTATAGTATAGCCATATGTGGAATTCTGGAACAATCAAGAATAAGACTGGATTGTCAGAATTCAGTTGTTCTTACAAAGTTGTTTTTACTTTTTTTTTTTTTTTTGGCTTCTGGGGGACTTAAAGCTGTTTTAAAGAAAGGGCTTTAAACCCTGTTAACCTTAGCAAGCCTTTCAAGTATCAAGTAAAGGCACAACACTGTCAAGAGTATGCAAATAGTACTAATGGGCACAGGTTCTCTTAAGTACCTTAACTGTTCAGTGTAATGATACTGGAATTAGAAAACATCTCTCCTGATGTGCATTTCAGCAGGTAAAAAAAGAAGAGGCTGTCTTTTAGGCTTCCTAGCTGAGAGTTGGGCAAAATTAGTCTTTGTCTAAATTCAAATAAGACTGTTAAAGAAGCAACCTTATTACAAAAGAATTAATAACTTCTATTACCTTATACTTCCCGAGTTCAAAGCCATGTTATTATTTTACTTTGTGATACATAAGTCCATTGCAGAAAGCTACAGTACATTAATGCTTTGTGAAGTCACTTGTTCCATACTAGCTGCTGCCAAGGGGCAGTGTGGACTTCTCTATATTGCAGGAGTCCTGCTTCTGGATCCTCTTCTGGCTTCAAAACAATGAAGAACTTGCACAGAGTAACTTGACAACAGTCAAAAGAAATACAACCTGTTGCTTTCTCTTTCAGCATTTGTTTGCTAGAATTAAGATTAGCTCAGGTCATTACCATTGAATTATCTTTAGCCCTGTTATAATTATGTGCTGATAGACGGGTGAAGCTCTACATCTGGTACCTGTTGCCAGTAATGACCAGAAGAGATAGGACATCTTGAAATGCTATGAGTATTGAGTTCTGATTTTTACATTTGGCTTGTTACTTGAAGCTAGTGCCATGATACTGCCATTCAAAGTTGTAATTAACTTTCCAACACTGGTGTGGGTTTGTTTTTTGAGATCAAGCTGTTTGTATAATTAATTTGAATTCTCTTAAAGTCTAGCATCTGTATGTTAGAAGCACTTTAATTTTTGACAGATTACAGGTTCTGTTCTTTGTGTTTTTATTTGCAAACATTTAGAGGATTTGTGTTTGTTAGAATCACTTAATGTAAATATCTGTCCATTAACTTTTTAAGCTATTTGGTGTTGTAACTAATAGATATCTGCACCACTTTGTTAGCTTGTGAGATCTGGTTAAAAATAAATTATCAGCATTACTAGAAGTTCATGACTGTTATAATCTACTTTTAGTATCTTCAAAGACTAATTATGCTTTCTAGTAATGCTCTCTCAGCATTGGTTAGATATATAAATAAAACCCCGAAATTTAGCTGCATGCTGTTATTCTGAGGGTTAGTAAATTGCCAAGTTGTTATTTATACTTGGTATCAATACAGGTAACTTCCTTGCTGCATTAAATAATTTGTCTGTTTAGAATATTTTAACTGTGTTTCTCTTATTAGGCATGCTGAGCAGATGGGATGATAGTCAAAGGTTTTTGTCTGATCACCCATACCTTGTATGTGAAGAAACATCTAGATATCTCATGTTGTGGTGTTTTCATCTAGAAGCTGAACAGGTATAATGATGTTTAAATCTTTGGAAGCACACATTTTCCTATTTGCACAGTAGAAATGTGACCAACTTCATTAGCTGTTTAACTGTTCTTCCAGCCCTCTCTACTTTATTGATAGTGCATTGTCACATTTATGGCTAGTTATAGCTAACTATGAGTCCTCTTGTTTCTGTAAGCATCAGTTCACATCTGCTTAGGAACTGGAACAAAAAGAAATTCTGCTGAATTTTAGAAATATATCTTTAAATCATAACTTTAATTTCTTTTTTCAGAAAAGAGCTCTGATGGAGCAAGTAGCACACCAAGCAGTTGTAATGCAGTTTATTATAGAAATTGCCAGAAGCTGCAATGTGGATCCAAGAGGATGTTTTCGTCTCTTTTTCCAAAAAGCCAAAGTAAGTCAACTTGGGTAATAATGTGAGAAACTCTTGATACAAGTGTTTTAGAAGGGATTTCTTCCCAACCATATGAGACTAAATAATTTTTTGACTGATTTAGGCTTAAGGGAAAGAGTTTTGATAGGAATTATTTTCTAGATAGAACACTTTCTTATAATTCTGGTTCTGCAAGATGCGGCTGGGGGACAGCAGGTGTGTCACAGACAAGTAATAACTAAGTAAGAACAGCAAACACCAACTGATCTCAAACTGGTCTGACTATTGACTAATTAATACACGTTTTCAAAGTCTTCCCCCTTACTGTGAGGCAGCTATATGAAGTGTCCCTTTCTCATGACTGAAATAGGGCAATCCAGAGCTTCGTAGGAAAAAGGTGGGAAAACTGAAACTGTGATTTGCTATAGACAGTGTTCAGTTGTTCAAGACTAATGGATCTTAATATTGCCTAAACTAGTATAGTTAAAATGTGGGTTAGTTTGTGCTTTACTTTTGATCAAAGGGCTTCAACAAGCACCTGTTGTAGGGATACCTTCTGAGTTGGAATAAATTATAGGCTAAAATTAGGTTTGGTTTTACATGTTCTCAGATAAATCAGCTACTTTACTTATGCATATATATAAATGCTACAGATTGTCTTAAAAAGAAATCTACATGAAACATAACTTTAAATTGACTAACTTTATCCCTGACTTGTTCACAGTTGTTACTCCCCAAAAGGTATGACGTCATTACTGCCTGGATTTTTTTCAGCACTGTGTAAGCTTAAAATTCAAAAGAACAAATGGCTAAAGAACAAATACTTCATTTTTTTTCTTTGCAGACAGGAGAAGGCTACTTTGAGGCCTTTAAAAGTGAACTTGAGGCATTCAAGGCGAGAGTGAGAATCTGGTCACAATCACATGGCTTTCAAACCATGTTACTCCATGATCTCAGTGTCAGTCCTGGCTGTGTGGGAGAATGGACATCTTTTTTACAGGTAGGTTTATTATTTCCAAAATTTAATTTAACTAAAGCAGGATTAGGTCCTGCCTAGAGAAGCTGAACCTTTCTGAGATATAAAGAGGATTATTTCTTGAATTGCTAGTGCTTAGGATATATCATGCAGTGTTATTAATACACAAGGCATTTATGGCCTTTCTTTTTACTTACTGGAATTTACAGCATCAGCAAAAGGTCAAAAGTATATGTTTGTTCATTGCCTTTACATTTTCATTCCTAAACTAAACACTGCATGATAAATCTGATCAGATCTTAGAACTGTATTCCCAGTCATCACCACAAGCAGCGTAAAATCATGGGATCAGTCAAGTAAGTAACAGAATCATAGAATGGTTTGAGTTGGAGCAGACCCTAAAGATCATCTAGTTCCAAACTCCCTGCCGTGGCAGGGACACCTTTCATAGGCCAGACAGCCCCATCCAGACAGGCCTTGAACACTGCCAGGGACCCCACAACTTCTCTGGGCAAGAGAAGTCAAGTTTAAGGAAAGTCTTCCTATAAAAGGTTATACTTCGGTGTTTTTTGCAGTTCCAGTTATGGCCACATTCTGTAATGAAGAAACAACTTAAAAGATTGTCAAAAATCATGTATTAGGAAAGGAGTCACAATTGAAAGTACTTGTTTGAAATAATTTGATTAAAGTACCTCTCAGAGGTAGATCAAACAGCTGAATTTTATATAAATGTGCAGTTAGGTGCTAAGAGTATTAAGATCAAATACAAGCTATGCCAGCAAATTTTAAAAATTCTTGACACAGTGACAAAATACTGGTGGAGGATGTTTTCAGATCTTACTTCCTTTCTACTGTAAATTTGTCTCATCATAAGATGGACAATGGAAACAGTCTTTGTTTCTCTCTCTCTCTCTCCATCTATATAATTATGAAGCATTAAGCTGTCAGTTTTTCATCTGTTGCAGAACACAGGAGATCTACAAGGTTCCATAAACACAGATGTCTGCAGTTTCAACTCTGTGATACAAAGAGATGAAGAAGAATCCAAAATGATGGACACATTATAGTACTTTAAGACTGAGGCCAAGTACCTTTTATTTCCCTTTTTTTTTTTCCCCAAAGAAGCAAACATGGCTATTTTCTTGACACTTATTTTTCTGGGTACTGCACTTTATTTTTTGTGTCAGATTTTTGTTGTTTTGATTTGATTTTGGGGGGGGGGGAACTTTGAAGGGTGGGTAATTAAGAAAAAACTTGTAATATTGTTTGAAATGTGCTGCTAGGTTTTTAGTTGTCCTTGAAGAGCAGGGTTCTTATATTGCCGAATGTGAAACTGGATGTGTTTTCTGCTACTAACCTTGCCTTTCATGACTTTAGAAATTAAACATCTGCACAAATACAATGTTTACAAAAAGCAGCAGATTCTTGGTAGAATCTGCTATTGTCTTACTACAGATGTGGATATGTTTTACTCTGAATATTGGAGATTGCAACTGTATTCATGCTACCTTGCTGACAGTATAAGCTCTCAAATTTGGTTATCACTAATAGCAATAAATCACTATCTGGTATCAGTATTTCTGATCTGAATGGATTAGATTAAAACACTGGCTTTCTACCTCTACTAAGGGGATATAAATGTTATATTGTACTTTCATTAAACATAACTTGGTTTAATCCTAAAACATAACAACACTTGTCTACAAATGAATGCTGGGTTGTATGATTTCTGCGAGTCTGATTCTCTTCTTGTTCATCAGGTTAACTTCATACTATTTTTTTAAACCCAGGTCTTGTTATGGTTGAAGTCATTGATGAAGGGAACTTGCATAAGGGTTAGGCTAAGACCTCAGTTTAAACAAAAAGCTTTGTTACAAGTCACATAGTGTCATGCACTGTTTGAAAGTTACTTCATATGCTATTCAACCAAAGTGGGTTTCTGACATTGTCAACTCAAACATTAAGTGGAAAAGCATTAAAAGCTTCTTGTTTAAGAAACTGGAAATCCAAATACATTTTCTAGACAACAGAACCTTGCACTCCAGAACTCTGCTGTGCTTTTCTAAATTGCTGCTATTAAAGCAAGTCTGTCTATAAAAATGTATACTTTAATTGGAAGACTAGCAAAGACAGCTTATGCCTCAGGTAATGGTATCCATACATATTCTTCATCCATTACTGAATTGTCCTGATTTTATGTAGGTTTGGAAGACATATTGATTTCAAAAGTTCAGTGGTCATAGCCTACCTCCAGTTTTTAGTTCATGCAGAACAACCCCAGGCAGTGCCACAAGCTGATACAGAGTGGCTGGAAAGCTGCCCACTGGAAAAGGACATGGGGGTGCTGGGCCAGTGACTGAATGTGAGCCCAGGTGGCCAAGAAGGCCAATGGCATCCTGGCCTGTGCCAGCAATAGTGTGGCCAGCAGGAGCAGGGCACTCAGCACTAGTGAGGCTGCACTTCAAATCCTGTGCTCAGTTTTGGGCCCTTTACTCCGGGAAGGACATGGAGCTGCTGGAGCTTGTCTGGAGAGGGGCAGTGGAGCTGGTGTAGCTATGGAGCACAAGTTCTGTGAGGGGCAGCTGATTGAGCTGGGGTTGTTCAGGCTGGTGAAAAGGAGGCTCAGGGGCACATTATCACTGTCTACAACTGCCTGAAAGGAGGGTATAGCTGGGTGGGGTTTGGCCTCTTCTCCCAGGAACAAGTGACAGGACAAGAGGAAATGGCCTCAAGCTGTGCCCAGGGCAGTTCAGGTTGGACATCAGGAGGACCTCCTTCACTGAAAGGGTTGCCAAGCATTGGAATGGGCTGCCCACGGAAGTGTTGGAGTCACCAGCCCTGGGAGTGTTTAAGAAATGACTGGACATGGCACGTAATGCTGTGAGTTATTTGGCAGGGTGGTGATGGTCAGAGGTTGAACTCAATGATTTTGGAATTTTTTTCTGACCTTAATTATTATGTGATTCAGGAAATAGATTCTCCAGTAATTTTCAGTTTTGCCTACAGCCAAGTCTGCAGAATATACCAGAGTATTAGTACCAATGCAATAGCAAATACACTCATAGAAGTAACTTTCTATATGAATTCTGTTCTCTAGCCTTCTTTTGCAAACAGACTGACGACTAAAGAGCAAGGAGCGGTTCTGTCCCACAGGTAAATTTGAGACAAAAAATACAAATTTCTACTGCATCTGGTTAAACTTGACAAATACTCCAGGAAAGGGTAAGTAAACACTGCCTCCTCCTTAATAATTAGTTAAATATTAAAGGAAACTTAAAGGAAAACAAGTAACTTCAGGTTGTTTTTTAACTGAATGTTGTATGCAAGAGTAGTAAGGGCAATATGGCACAGTGACTTGCTACCCTTAGCAGTGGATCTAACAACCTATTATACAGTAGAAGTTATTTCTTAAGTTTCTAAGGGGGTAAAACTGGATGGTGCAGAAATAAATGTCAAATAATGAGATTTCCTCCCCCCTCCTCCTTCTGGTTCACTCAAATTTATGTATGCTGGTGAAAAAAAATTGACTTTTTTATTGGAATCAAAATGTAAGAATACTAGCAGCTAATCAGGGTTTCTCACTGTAGTATGTAGGCATTTCCTCAAGAGGACAGTACAAGTGGTCAACCTTCTTGGCAAGCTTTCTTTAAATGAAAGGAAAACTGATTGTACTGGTAGCTGCTGTTTATATTGTTCATTTATAGTAGAGGGAAAACTTCACAAATTCTACAATGGCTATCTCTTTTTAGACTGAAATATGTCTCAATATTCATAATGTTAAAACTGGATGTGTTGATGCAGTCCAAGGTATGTCAGCACCGCAGCTCTGTAGCTGTTTACAGTCACTGCTAAAGGAGATTGGAACCTGCATTACTAGGACACAGCTACTTCAGAGATTACCTAGACAGTGTGGTTTGTTCCTCAGATTTTGCTGACTCCTGAAACTCCCACTCTGATGAGCATTAAAAAAGGGCTGGGAAGATTCACTGAAAAATAGCAGTGTCTGCAGTCCCTGGACTGTTAAGAACTGTGGACATTTCCAGTTATGTTGTAAATTAACACAAGAGCTGGTTAGAGACAAGAACCTCATGAAAACCAGTCCAGTTGCTACAATAAACATTGCTACAGTAATATGCCCAAGTTAGTATTTTGACCACTGGAAATCATGTCACTAGTATCAGTGAGCACTTGTTTTCAAAGATAGTAGAAAAGACATTCACTGGTCAAGATCATCTAGCTATCTACCTACAGGTTTACCAGATTACACAATCTGTTCAGTATCTTTTTACTGATAAAGTCTTGCAGGGGTCACACAAAAACAGAGGCTTTACCAAATGTGTTACACATCATTGAAACTCCATTTCCCATGCCTGCAAAATATTGCTCTGAGGGCAGAAATAGAAACATAATACTTGCTTAGATAATTTGCCCTGGTACAAGTGTAATTTATGGTGAGCAAAATCAAGTCACATCTGTGTAAGCAAACACGAAGCTAACCTTTCCATAAGATCAGTTTCCATACACAGGAGCTCTGGTCTGTAATGATTCTTTGTAGACCAGTGGTCATTGCTCTTCACAGCTTCTGGCTAGCTCCAGCTAGGCACATGTTCAAGGAATGTGCTTGCATGTTCTTGTCATTGCTTCATTTACTGATTGAGTAAATCAGTCAATGTGCTTTCTAATTAAGATGTATTCTGAAATGTGTTTCCTTCATCAATCAATATTGCAAATGTGTTTTCCAAATAAGAGACACAAGAGTACTGGCTTTTGTTAAAGACAGTTACTGTATTTTTGAAATTAGGTGTATTTAATATAAAAAAATACAGCATTGAAGTGGTAACGACAGGCAACAAAATTTACCATAGTGTAAGTTAAGGACAGCATTGGACTTAAATTGTTGATGAGTCTGGTAGACTACTTGGACAAATCCTTGATTGCAGAATCTCATGTAATTGGGAGTGAGATACGACAGATAAGCAGAAGTTTGACCCATTTTCACCTGGGGTTGGTAGCATCTTTCTGGCTCACATCTGGCAACTTGGTTTGAAGGAAAGCATAGATATGTGGCCAGATCTTATTGGTTTCTGTTCCAGAAAAGGATTTCAATAACCCTTTTTTCCTAAGGAAGAAAAAGAAGAAAGCATTACAGATGTAAAATTGTTTAATTGTTCCAAAATCTCCACCTCACTTGAAGATTACCCTGGCAGCAGTGTGAAAATATGCATGTGATGTAACACCAAGAAAGCTGTAGCACTGGAAGTGCAGGCTGGACATTGATTTCTGCTTAACAGTCCTGGAAGAATACAATGAAGGGTGGTGAATATGGAAATACAGAAAGGACAACCATTGATGTTGTCAGAGTGATTTCTTTGTCTAGGCAAGGTAAGACTAGAGGTCTACATGGTGACCTACTACGAATCTATATATCAACAGTATGATGCTTGCAGCTTTACATTAGGAGAAACATTGTGTATAATTTTGACTCTTAAAAGAACTAGTAATTTATTTCCACTCCACAATGCAAATGACAATTCTGAATTAGCTACTTATTCCTAAAGAGTCTTCTTATTCCTAAAGAGTCTTGCTAGCTGGGTCCAGTCACAGTCCTGTTCTTAGAATAGCCACATTTAAATCCTCATTAATTATTAATAAATTTCTCTATTTGTGTATGGCTTCTTGACCCCCTGCACTTATTAGCAGAGTTCTACTTATACATCCAGAAAACAAAATATTGTAAATTCCTGCAAAAAAAGGAACTGTCTGTTACCTCACCACCAGAGCTGTTATTCATAGCAGTACTATGATGTATTGAGTAATGCATAGCATTCTTTATGAAGCTAAATGTGGCTGGCTGCAGTGACAGGTTATTTTACCACACAGGTTCCAGAAGGTCTCATGCAGCCCTGGAAAATCGTACTCATTCTGCTGGGCTGATTTCTGACTGAGTTCATGAAAGCTACACAGTTATTCACACCACATTCACTGTTGTGGTATAATATATTCTGTAGCAGTAGCAGAGAGATCTGTTCCTCACTATGCTGATGCACAGTAAGATTTTGGAATGTGGAAGAACAGATTTTACTACTCACCGATAATATTCTAGGACAGGTTTTGTTTGTGCATCATAAGCCTGGAGCCTCTTGCTGACAGTCTCTGGCTTGTCATCATCACGCTGAACAAGGGGCTCGCCAGTAATGTCATCAATGCCCTAATCATGGTTAAAAGCAAACACCAGAGTATACTTTTTACTTCTCCTTAAGCATGCTTTAAGTAATTTTCTATTTAAATTATTATCAATTTCCACTTTATCAGGGTGTAGATTTCTACTTATAAGGAGAGGCTGCTGCCTGTATTCTTGTCTGGAATATTAAGTTGTTGACTTTCCAGTAAAACAGCCTGTCAATTAAAAATATTTTCTCAATATTGCCAATGAATATTAGATTATAGTAACTTGACTAATTTGTCCTCTGGAACATTCATAGAATATGGGGAATATGAAGACAAAACCTTCATGTGCAAGAGAAAACAATACTGTTGGTAATACATTCCTGTATAACAAGAAATAAGAGACCAACTGGACCTTCATTTGACAATACTAAAATGGGCAAACGAGTTAATGCCCCTTTGATTTTAAGTTGCAAAATAGAAGAGTTATTATTTAACAACAGCTGTACGAAAAAATGGCATAAGAGTCAGCTGAAGCTTTCCCTACAGAGGTAGGGACCTAATGTGTGAATGTTCCTACTAAGTAAGCAAGCATTTGCAGGTTTATTAAAATAATAGAGACAACTGTATTTCACCTGTTTGGCTCTATTCCATATTTTCAATTTAAGTATTGCAGTCCACTGTGTTGTGGTAAGTCTGCTAATTAGTGAAAGGTAAGACAGATCATAAATAGCAAAGCTCTGGCAGCTGAAGCCTACTCTGGTAAGTCTGAGAATTCTCTGTTCCATCTTGCCTGTGCTCTTCTGCAATTGAAAATAACCATGACTTTAAGCACCTTGTTTTAAACAAAACAAAGGCAGTATTTTCAGTTGCTCACTTCCAGTGCTTACCTGGTATTTCAAGCTGGCCTCTTCCTGCAACACTGAAATTCAAAAGCTACAGGGCCTGCTGTACATCTGATGTAAATTAATAGAGCTTCCAAGTGAAATGTGATGCCACAACAGCTAAGTTATTTAGAGTTAAGGATGAAATACAGTTTTAGCTGAGTTGCACTAAGACAAATTGTTCTTGAAAAAATTTAAGGTAACAATGTACAGTCTTTATCTTCAGTCTCCTCTTTTGGATATCTCAAGTCATAAAAATGTTAAAAATTAATCTGTTGAAAAGCTTCCCTGCCTTGAAAGTTTCTACATTCAGTTTTGCAGTATAGCAGCTCTTCCCTTGAAAATACCCATCTTGGTTAAATACAAACACAGGGAAAGCATTAAGTGGATTCCTCTGAGTGGTAGTTTGGTGTTTCCTGTATATAAAGCATTATTCCTGTGGAGGAAGGAAAAGAAATCTACATTTTGGACTGTACAGGCTGCAAACAGGCTAAGACCATGCCCAGATCCTGTGCCAGTGCACAAGGCAGACAGTATTCCAGATCAGTGAACAGCTTTAACAAGTGCTTACAAAACATCATGGTGTTCTGCTCTGCAGGGGACAAAAAATGTTGCCCCAAAACCTTGAGGTTCTGCCAGGTCACTAACATAACCTCATACCAGCATGCTGTTAACAGAAAGATTCTGCACTCCCAAGAAATGAGATGAGCCTTTTTGTTCTGAGCTGCTGTGTTTTGAAACACATTATGCAAACAATATTTTACTGCAGCTAGCAAACACAATGCAGTACTTATTTAGTGCCAACACCAATGCATATTGCTTACCTGCACTTTGGGAGGACTGAATTCAAGATTGTAGACTCTGCCACTGGCAGGGTGGATCCAGCGCGCTGTAAGCCGACACTTTATGGTCTCAAATGGCACGTCTAGGTCAATCACAGTGTCTATGTGACATTCTTTATCGAGCGCTTCTGCCTGAGCAACTGTTCTGGGGAAACCTTTTTAAAGGAAACAACTTCATAAAATTCTGAAAGCAGAGTTATAGCAAAAATTACCTGGATTGAGTCATTAAAGAAAATAATTGTTACAGAGCAAAAAAAACCAAAAAGCATTGTCATGTTCTATAAAGATGGAAGAGACATCAGATTTTCCAATATCTTTCAGTGTGTCATGACATTTTAACTTTTTAAATGCCTCCCAGCTTTTATTTCTTCATTTCAGCTAATAATCCTCCCAAAAGTGCAAAAAATAAGTGCAAAAAGACCCTATGTTTATATATACACCATATACCACTACACTGAATAAAAGCACTGTATACACATTTAGAATAATAAAAGCTCCAGTGAAGAGTTTCCCTCAGAACCACCTAGAAACATTTGTGATATATCTTACTTTCAGAGCTGTGTAAGTCTGGCTTAAGGTGGTGGCCATTACAAACCTGTTTTATTCAGTTGCAGTAAGCCAAATCTATTTACCAGATGCAGTACAGGATTCAGAAGGTTTGTGAAAGTTTTAGTGTATCAAACTGCCTTCAGATATGATGACTGTGAGAACACTCAAGCTGATCAGGAACCTCTCTCTTCACTTCAAAGATGGTGCATTTTTCCCCATCAACTCTGTGGTTCCCTATTCTATGCCTTAAACTATTAGATAATCTAGTGGAACTTAAGAGGGGTGCAGTGGGAACAAAGAACAATAAAGCCAACATCTGCACAAAGAATTTGAAATGAAATATTGAGCAAAGACCTTCAGTGGTCAAAGCTACTGCAAAACATGCTGTTGTGTCCTATACTCAGTGGAACAGTTCCTCTCCTCAAAAAGCTCTACAATAGTCTCATTTTCTTCAGTATCTTCTAATTTGCATCATACTGTACCAGTAAACTTCTTCATAAAGGCAAGTACCGATAGGCACAAACTTAAGAAACTCTTGCATAATGTTGATCTGTCCATTGCATGAGTAAGGAAAAACATTACAAAAACGACAGAGTTTATTAACTCAGACCAAGTCGTGGCTTGTGCATTAAATCTTTTGCACCTGGCTTGCATCACAGTCGTGAGCTTCCCTCATCCTATTTCTCACACATTGACATTATTGCATGAAAATGCTTCTAAATGGTAAGAGCAGAGGAAGAACCAGGTCTTCAACACTGATGTTGAACACTGTTCAAGAACTGCTGTTCTTTCTTACGATTAGCAGCCACCATGTTTCTAAGTTATGCAGCTGGAAATTGAGTTTGCTTTGGACTGAGTGATGAGAAAATTCCCCAACAAATTGAAGTGCTTTTAGGAAAGCATTTCATTGAAATTGAACTGACATTTTCTACATAGTGTTCTCTCTATACAGAAAAAGATCTGCAAGAGGTGATGAATTATGAAGATTCCAGGAACACAGAGAAAAGTGCTCTACATTATACAGCATGTAAATGTAAATGGATTGTACCCACAGACACATACGACTCAGACTGCTTCATCTGCTATGACTCCAGAAGCCACCAACCTATTGTAAGGCAGTAAATGGGTGTTTGGCTAAGTGAACATGCAAGCAGTTCAGCAACTCTGGTTTGAGCTAACTGACCCCATCTGTTTGTTCTGCATTGCAGTTACCAAATTTAAGATTATGGGTTAACATATTTCAACAGAAGTGTTGTTACTGTGAAGCCCATTATGCCAGAGCTATCCCTAGAGTAATTCACTAGGTTTCATTACAAATGCTGATGCAGACAAACTTTCTGCTGCATAAGTTTAAAGGCAGGAGCACATTAACATGCAGCAGAAATTGATTTAATCTCTTATGGTCTTGACACAATCCTCCTGCTGAGAGCTGTCAGTGGGCACAGCTACTACTGCTATACTGCTACACATCCAGATCCACAAGACTGGAACTGTGTGTACATGGAACCTGAAGCTAAAGGAAAAAACTCCAATATCTGCCATTCTTTGCTTTATGGTGTAGGTTTCATTGTACTGTTCACTGTGGGAATAAAGCCTTTCTCTCAGGAAGGAGCCCAGCTGTGACTAAAGCCACGAGAACATATCCCTGTATGTAGGAGCAACTATATAAATACGACTATAATAAAGCACTCAGGGACAGAGGCCCTGTGGATTTTTCACTCCATCTAAATAGAAAGCCACACCTGCTGAGACAGGTTGTGACTACAGTCTGAAAAAACACATATCCAGCCTAGACACTATTTTTGTGCTGGGCATCCAACTGTACTCCCAGGGGCTGGAGTAACAAAAGCCATCCAGTTCATGAGACAACAGCAAATGCATTTTCTCTCTAGCAAGAATGCTGAAGCAATGAGCTTACACTGCAGAACTGCAAAACAGTTCACTCTGGAGAACAGAACCAAACAGCAAATGAAGGAGACCTCTTAGGGCAGTTGGGCAATAGTTTTGATTACACTCCACACTGCTGCAGTACTCTTCCATACTTACCTTGTTACTGCATCACATTCCTACCATGCTGTTTAAGTAATTCCAAAGCCTCATCCTTCAAAAGTTTTCCATTCCCCAAGGACTTTAATAAGAAAATATTTTAAAAAGAAACTTCTCAATGCCTATTTTAATGGGGAAATACCATATGAATTATCATAAAAAATACCAGAATTGCCAGTTTTGAAATTTTTCTGGAGTGTTGAACTACCCTTTTTAACATGAGTTAAATATCCCTGTAATGTTCTGAGGGCAGAGTACATCCAAAGCATTTCTCAGCCAAAGAAACTGGGGCAGACTATCTGCTCAAAGTTTCACAACAAGCTGGCCACCAGCGACGAAAGCAGTCCCAAGTTTTCCAGAGCAGATTTTCTCTCCATATATAGTGATATCCAACATGATAACTTACCATCCAATAGCCAGTTGTACTGGTCTAAACCTTTTATCTCATTCAGCATTAGTTGTGTCATGATGTGGTCTGGAATAAGCTGCCCTTGGTCAATGTAGGACTTGGCAAGGATTCCCACTTCTGCAAAAGTAAAAGTTGCATTACACTATCTCTGACCTCCAGCAAGTCAGGAAAAGCCACAAGCCTGAAAAAAAATTGTTTTGATTGGGTGACAGAGAAAAGTTGTAAACAAGACAGACAGCATGCTTACCAAAATTAAAAAATATCCAGATGATCAACTAGGATCTGACCATACAAACACATATCAGATTATTTAGATCCACCTGTAGGGCAAAACACACACCCTCTGAATAAATATACTAGTATGTATTTGAAATATGAAGTTCCAAAAACTAAAATGAGGAGAGGCCATTAACCAAGAGTCTTCAAAATAAAAAATAGAAAGGATATAAATTTATTAAGATATCAGCCCTCAGACTTCATGAAAAGAAAGTTTATTTTCTTAGCTTAGTGGCTAGTTATTAACTTACACTTAGGCTTCATAACAAACATAAATGCTTTTGGCAGTATGCAGTGGGATATGCTTGCCAGATATGTATTTCTATGATTACTAGAGTGGCAAGAGGGTGTTTATAGATAGTGTACACTATTTATGCAAGTACACAGACACTAGTACTTTCTCATGGAACTGAGTAACATTTAGTACCAGTCATTTATCCCACTGGCTCACTAAAATTCCATCCACGCATTGTCATTACAGCTATCACACTATGCTCCTACATGGCAGGCAGTAGCATGCTGTAGTTCACCCAAATCATGCATATAGCCAGGAAGAAATTCAGTTGCCTGCGTTGTGTCCTAGGCACAAATTTTCTGTATCTTTCATTTATAATACAATTACCCAATTATGTTACATAACCCAGAATTGCAGCCTAGGCTGGTTTTATTGGGTCTGCAGAAGCCTTTACTTGCAACCAGTTAAGATCTAGTTACAGAAAACTAAAGAGAAAATGGGATGGAGGGAGGTACCCACGCAGATATGACCACATTCAGCAGAAAGCAGTGATAAATGCCAGTCCCATCACTCAGTGCATGAAATGTGCAACAAGACAGAGGCTCTTCTTCAGATGAGGCAACTGAAAAGCAGTACATGCCCCCAAATAATGCAAATAGGATTTGCATTTGGTGATGAGAAAAAAAAATAATAAAGGAACAATTTTCCCTTACTGCCTGTTCACATCTGTAGTCAGGCTTTGAAAAGTACAGACCATTTAGAAATAGGCACTGTGCACCTTGTCTAGACTTCAAAACATGCTCACTAAAGGGAAAGGGTCAGATTGTGGTGCCTGAGTCCTCCAGCACATCACAAACTGGAAAGAAGATGACTGTGTGTCTGTGTACAAAGTGTCTCTTCCCCACTTCCCTTCTTCATACCTTTTTTTAATTATTCTAGTGTGCTTTGAACCATGTACCCTAAAAAAGTGGGTTGGGAGAAGGAATAAATAATTTCTAGATAGTTTAATGGTTACTTGATGCTTGGCTCTGCTACTGATTTATGTTGCAGCGTTGCTCTAGCCACAATGATCTAAAAATATTTGCAAGACAAGGTTCACAGGGAACAATTCTAACTTACTTTGGAAAGATTCATGGGTTTTTCGGCCCAGAAAGGTTTAGAACATGGCAAGCTATTATTAGACCAAGAGAGCTTGAAAAACGCTGCCTTTTGCCTCCCTTTACAGAACTCAGGTAATTTAGAAAGTCACTATTACAGAGGGGAAAAACCATACAGAGGGCAGAACCATACCCAAGTAGTCATATATCTACAGTACTTCAGAGCTGGTTTCCCCACCCCCCTCCTGCTGTTGGGAGTGGGATTTCATGGGGTTTTGGAGGTTTTATTTAGTTCTGGGTTTTTTCAGGTTGGGTCTGAAACCACTAAAGGCATGGCAATCTTCAGAATTACAGGTAACACAGGTTTCTTTCCTTTGTAGGTGATGACAGGTATCCATGTTCCATGGCTTTACAAAGGATCAGCAGGTTCTAACCACATTACAGCAGTCAAGCTCTAGCCATAACCAGACACTAATTACCTTAGCATTAGAGAAGTGGTCACACACTCTCTACTGTCCAAAAGAACATGATAATAACTGCAGAATGATAAGGACACTCATCTTCAACAGGACTTTTCAACAATGTCCATTTTCACAAGACAGCAAATAGAAAATGTGCACCATATAACTACTGTTAGCTATATCTAATTTTCCAAGGGCTTTAACTGCCTATCTTAGTGTAACTCATTTCCCAAAGAACTGGAAATTGCAGGACTCTTGTGTTGTTGTCAAAACTCCTGGATCTTTGCCTTGACTGAATTTGTCTAGGCTGTCTGTATTGCCTCTCAGTTGTTCTCCTCTTTTCAGTGTACTACCTAGTCCTCCTATCTCATACTTCATCTCAACCCTCTGGGAACCATTTCTGAAACTAGTGAGTGATTTCCAATGAAATTACAGTAGAGTTTCATCTGGGTTTACTAGTGAATGAGAAACTCTGTAGCAGATTCTGGCAAATTCTGCGGTAGCTAATTTAGAGCAAACTTCGCCTCTTAAGCTGTCCACTGACTTCTTTCCTTACACTGGATTTTAATGTCTCTGCTAAACTTCCATTTCACGTGTTTGCTCTCCTTCACAGTCCTTCATCTGTCCAACCCACCTAGAATTCTTTGCGTAATCACTTCTCTGCATCACTTCAGGCTCCCACGTCAATACAAGCAATATGATATTTCCACTTGGAATTTCCTTTTCTCACACAACCTTTAGCATGATTCTGGTGCTCTGTGGTCTTGCACAAAACTGAATGTATTTAGTAAACATTTTAAATCTCAAAACAGTTGGTAAAATAACATTTCCTTTGTTTTCTTGGAACGGCTACCCACCACATCTTCCACTGAAAGTTCATAACAGAACAGTTTTGTGACCCTCTGTAAATAAAAACATATGACAGAAACCAAATAGAAATAGCATGAATATGATCAGGTCTGTCTACACAGGTGTGCTCCTCGCAAATTCTTAACTTAGAGTATCTACAATATCAACTATAGTAAAGTCATCACTGTACTGAAGTCATTACCCTTACTGAGTAAACAAAGTTTGTGTGAAGACGTGGGAATCACATCACAGCTGCTTCACCTTCAAACATGCTCATGAGTATTCCAAAACAAAGCCTGCCAGTTACCTTGGCATAATACTACAGTGATACGTACAAGTGAATGGAATATTCTACAGCTTGAAGTTGTTGGAAGTAATAATACCCTCACTTCATCATGCACAGCCTGAGATGGTTCTTACAAGGTTTTTCACCCCACCATATAGAAAAGCAGATGTGGAAGTCAGGAGGAAACCTTCCATCATTGCAAAAATCCACCAGAGAGAGGGACTGTGGTATCTCAACTGAGGCCAGAGGCCAAGCTAGATGTGTTCAGCAAGAATAATTCGTATATTTATCTAGTATAAGCATCACTGTATGTAAACACAGACCTTGCTGAAACCTAAGCATGATATGAACTCATAAGACAATAATAATTTTAAAAGCTATGCAGTTTGAAAATTTTGGACTTTTTTTTTTTTTTTTTTTTTTTTTTTTTTAAAGCTCCACTATGTTACGCCTGCCAGCTCAGGACTAGGCATAATTTTGAAATAGTTGTTACCAATTCTAGGGACCCCTACTTCTAGCCATCAAATGAACATCCAAAAAACGTCTGATTGTCCAAAACCCCTCCTCTTGCCCTACCTGTTGAAAGATGTGAATATTTTTCCCTTTTAAGATGCTTCCAGCGGGAGAAACCATGTGAAGCTATCAGAACTATTAGAAACACGTACAAAAACCACTGGGTGCTTTCAAAAAGCACCCAAGACAAGAAAGCAATGAGGTGTAAGAAAACAAGGCCTCTGGCCTCCAGAGGAGCCGCGTGAAGTCACCGCACCTCTGTCTGCGCGGCGGTCACACGGAGGTGGAGGGCAGCAAACCTCATTAAGGAAGCGCCCTCCCTTCTTGAGGGGAAGAGCAGGAATGCGTGTTGGGAGCGTGTGTCCCTTCCCGGAGCGGAGCTGTGTCACGCGGAGCTCCCGCGGGGCTGCGTGGGGATCGTTCCGGCGGGACGGGGACAGAAGGAGGGGTGGTCGCCGCCGCGCACACATCCCCGCCCGCGTCCCCGCGCCCACCTGTCTTCTTCTGCATGTTATCCCTCAGCAGGTCGCCGCTGGAGAGGTGCTTCACGCCGAAGTGCTTGATAATCCGAGCGGAGATGGTGCCTTTCCCGGAGCCCGGCGGCCCCATGATGACGGCGCGCAGCAGCGGCCGCACCACCATGCTGTCCCCGCTGTCCGCGCTGCTCCGGCCGCGGGCGAGCAGGGGCGCGGCAGGATCGCGGCAGGAGCGCCGCCTTCCCGGGGAGCGCCGCCTCGCCCCGCCGGCCGGCCCGGGCCGGTCCTCCCCGGGAACGGCAGCGGCAGCTTCTCCGGCTGTCAATCAGGGGCAGGAAGGAAAGATCCTTTACGTAAGTGCACGGGGGGAGGGAGGGATAAATTCATAACGATAATAAAAAGATAAATGAAGCAAATTGCATCTTAGAGCGTCGCATCAGGACGCATTTAGGCATCATGTTCAACCGGCCATGACCAGCTTCCCCACACCCCTCTGCCCATTTTGGCTGCTGCCTAAGCCGTCAGTCCCTGCCCCCACTCAGACACACAGAATCAAAGAGTCGTTTGGTTTGGAAAAGACCTTAAGGGTCACCGAGCCCAATAAGTAATCCAGCTTTGCCAGTTCATCCCTAGACCATGCCCCAAATTTACACAAGCCCACCTTTTAAGTATCCCCAGAAATGGTGACTCCACCACTTCCCAAACTGAACTGGGACTTGCTCCTTACCTGGCTGTCACCTGATGCCTGCTTGGCTGCTGGCAGTATCACTGCACTGCCCAGGTGCCCTGAGGCTGTGGCTGATTTTGCTGTGCTCCCTCACCCTCATGAAACAGCCCTGCTCTTGCTGATCTCTCAAATAAGCTTCGACTGTCTAGCAGCAGGCAGCTGCGTTTTAATGAGCTGGGCCTGAGTTTTGTTTATGATACTTGAATGTGAACAACTGCAAGTTGTCCTTGTTCGAGTAGTGTTCTTCCAAACACCAAGATGTCCATTCCCACAAATACGATTTGGTGATCCTCAGCTACATCAGAACACAATATTTTGGCCAAAACATTAGATTGTCCCATTTCCTGAGTGTTCACATTCATGTCCGCAGCAGGAGAAGTGGGTCTTTCTGCTAAAGGTTCTGGAGATGCTGATGGATCTCAATCACTGTACCAGAAAGGTCACAATGGAAAAGTGAGCAGAAAGCAGAGCTAGAGTCAAAATATCAATTAAATTCAACTTCCTGGTTTAAAACATTGTTTCATTTCAATAGTTTTACACTGAACCAAGTAAAGCCATAAGAAAATATTCAAATAACTGCTTGGTATTTTGAAACAGTAAAGAGATAGGAATGTAGCTCCCAAACTCCCCAGTCAATAAAATTAATTGCCTTAACAATTAATTAGGAAGGCACTGGCTTAGCTCATAGAGCTTACTATGAGCATAAGTCTCATTACCCTGAGAAATGTGAACCTTCAAAAATGAACATGATAGTACCTCTATTCCAGATTGTACTAGGACACCAAGAGTTAAACATTTGGGGCTTTAGCAGCGTTCCCAGAGCAACACCTCAGTCTGCCAAAGCACCACAGTCTTAAACAAAATTTGGCAGCAAAGGCCCATTAAATGTTAGAAGCCAAACAGTTCATTTTAAGCTCCACACTTCAGAGACTTCTGAATGGCAAAAGTCCACAAAATGTGTTGCTAAATCTTCCTAAAGCAAATATATTGGGAAATGGAAGGTATTGTATGAAATATATATTCAGCAAATAACTAGACTTGTCAGAGAGATCATTAAATCTAATCTCCAATCCCACCATGCATAAAAAGCAGCAATAATTTATCTGCCTGTTAAAAAGGAAGCCTGAGGTTCTGCCTCTCTACAGGCCTATTGAGCAGCTCAGAAATCCAGACAGGAATGCTAAGACAATCCCTTTGTTAAAGACTATTTAGAACCTCTCTGAACTTCATAATAGATTCATGAGGAAGGGGTAGAAAAGAATAGAAAGGCACTTCTCCCACATACACAGGTTCTTATGAACCTATGGTCTTTGCAGAACTGGAGTACTTAGATTACAGCAAATAGGTAGTAAAAGAAATTATTGTTCTCATTTCCTTAGCTATCTTTCCTGAAGTCCAAACCTCACTCTAGTAGTTTTGTGAGTAGTTGTGACATACTCAGAAGTGGAAAAGGAAATAATGGAAGACATGGGGTCAATGGTTCACTAGTTTGTATACAAGTCTTTATACAGCTATTCTTTATCTATAGACATGCAAGTGTTTTTTTGGCAGCCTCATTATGATGTTTGGAAAATGACATTTCATCATCTTCATTCGGACTTAATTATTCACATCTTAACAGAGTAGTCAGTGTTTATGTAACACAACTTGCACTATATTCTGATTAATCTTTTTCACACATGTAATGTACCAGTATAAATTAAAAACTTAACTCTTGCTTAGTGAGTATAGAAGTAACCCTCATGGTGACTGACTAGTAATCAAAATCTTGTTTCAAACAATTCCCAATGTTCTTACTACTAAATAATCTTTCATATTACTCCGCATTTTTTCAAACATAAGAGATGGTTTAAAAAGGCTTTTTAAGCCTTAAACCATCAGGAGAGGTCCTGTCAGGTATGCTCCTTGGAGAGCTAAGTCCTTTCTTCTGAGTTTGATACAGAATTCTTTTAATACTGTTGGGTAACTACTTCCTAAGTGTTGTACTTTGTATCAAAATCAAGTGGTTACTTGCATGAGGAAGGAGTCATAGTACCCTAGCTGTCAGGACATGGTACTATGACATGGTCTCTCACAAAATTTTTGTGCCTCATTTGATGGAGGGGTTGACAATTTGATGGGCAGTGTAGTGCTTCGCCTTTTGTATCCTACCAGAAGCTGTTAATGACCATGTTTTTCCAGGGCCTGTCCTGGTGCCTTGTTTTGTCTAGTGTCTGTGAATAACTCTGGAAGTAGAGAGAGAGAGAGCACCCTCATCAGTTTTGTAACACCAAACCATGTGGCCTGAGCACATGGGCTTAGCGGCAGGAGGTGGAGCTCTGCAACAACAGATGGGGAAAGGGGCCAAGCAGGACACTGACAAAATTCAGCAAGAGCAGGTACAAAGTCCTGCATCCAGGACACAGCTTACAACAGTGCAGGGTGGGGACTAACCAGCAAGGAAGAAACTCTGCTGGAGAAGGTTGGGGAGAACCGGCTTACAGCCAGCTAAGCACCATCCAGCATGTGGACACTAACATCCTGAGCCATATTAACAGGAGGGTAGCCACTACATCAGGGAAAACGGTTATCCCTTTATATTAGGCACCTCTTAGCCCATATCTGTGTGCTGTGGCCAGTACTGGGCCCTCCAGTACAAACCAGGCATTGATCAGTTGGGGCAGGTTTAGCAGAGTGGCCAAGATGATCAGGGGATAGAGAAGAGATACTGCCACAGACAGATGGAACCATGTTTGCTCAAACTGGAGACAAGAGGGGTTCAGGAGTACCTACAGCAGCCTTCTAGCACCCATGAGAAGGTTACTGAGAAGGCAGGGACAGGCTGCTTATTAAGATGAGTGGTAGGACTCAGTAAGTCAGGCAGTGGAATTTAAGTAGACTTGGTTCTCTGATGTTTTAAGACACAACTGGATAAAGCCCTGAGCAACCCAGTCTGACCTTGCTTTGGTCCACAGATTAGGCTACAGATCTGGATTCCTACCTGGATAAGGCTGTGATGCTGTATTTGTAAACAAGCTACCCCATTAATAATGTTTTTTAAAATAATGCATGAAATACTTATCCAGTGAAGGCTAACATATATACACAACACAGCTGAAAATTCTCCCTCAAAAAATATATACCAGCAAGAACACTTGAGGAGCAGATTTTTTTTTATTAGATATCAGTTGAAATACAGAGAATGAAATGTTGCTGTTGAACTGTCCTCTAAAGTAGCAAAGACATAACTCTTTACAAACCCAAAATGTAGAGCTGTGATTCTTTATTTGGATTTAAATAGTGTTTTATTGCAAAGAGGGATAAAGCACTATCATTTTCTGGTGTCACTCCTACCTTTAGTAAAAAGCGTAATGAATTATTCCTCCCAGATGGCTGAGTACAGCAAATTGACACTTACACATAGCATAGGTTGTTCCAAAACTCTAAGTTTCCTAGGAAATGTGTATTCTTCAGACAGAAATTCATTGCCTGCACACCAAGCTTGTGTACACTCAAAACCTTATTTATAACAAAGCTAAAACACACATTATTTATAAAGTGAAAAATCTATCACAGATTGTTTAGAAATCCCTCAAAATAAACATAAATAGGAAAATAAATTAAGTTCAAGTAAAAGAGAATTTACATAGCTGTGTTTCTGAGACTGTGTGAAAAGTCTTGGGAGGCATGTAAACCAACAGAAATTCAGAGAAAAGTGTTATCTTTCTGCATTCTTGGAGCCCCCACAGATTAGCAGAAGGCAGATCTCTTCTCAAAGTTTCTGTAATGACATTTTCTGTATTATTTATCTCAAGTGATTAAACTATCATGTTCTCCAACCACTGATTAAATGAAAATTAACTTTTCCCTGAGTACTAAGGTAAGCCAGTAATAGCTTTACATTTTGAGGTTAAATTGTAACAGCTGCCCAGATCATGACATGCATATATCTCTGAGGTGCCACTCAGTCTCTTTGTGCCACCTCTAGGCAGTTGATAAAAATAATTTTCCCCGACTCCAGAAATCCTTGAACTTCTAGCACAACAAGCTACTAGCACTCCCAGGGAAACAAAACCCCTCCTTTATGTCACTGGGTATTTTTATGACAGATAGAGCTTTCATTATAAGGATACTTACATTATACCAGCAGAATATATATGCCAGTGATTTTTTACAGAGGTATCTTACTTCAGTTACATGAGAAAATTCTGACTACCAATGGAATAATTTTTTGGGGAAGACTGTTTTCTGTTTTGTTCTCCCAATTTTGTTTTCCCATGCCTTGACATAAAGCAGATACTTGCAAATTGTTAACAGATGATAGCAAGTAATTGGAAGTCACAGAAGAAGGACAGGATGGACAGAACTAAAAATACATGTGTGGGAGCACAGGGGAATACACAAAGGAAGAGAAATGAACCACAGAAAAGAGTTCCTTCAAAGTAGACGCAGTTGACTAGACATTTTGGTGCAAATCTAAGACACAGAGTTCAGACAGTGCTGTGAAAAACGTAGTCCCAGCAGCAGCACCTGAAAGCCTTTCACACAGCTGTCTTCACAGAAGGAGACACTCGATTTCAGTGGGAGTGTTCATTTTCTATCACATGCCACATCCACAACCTCACAGCAAACTGTTATTTAACTACTACCCTGAAATTATGTCTAAAAGGCCTGTGAGTGAAGGAAATTAAAGAAGACAAAGTTGTTCCCTGAAAATAGGAAACAGTAAGTGCCAGACTTCTTCTCCATTAATCATGGAGTTTAGCACTGTTTGTTCTGGAATTCCAAAATACCCTCCAAACTCTGAAACCCAAAGGAATTATGCAGAGACTTGACTGAATTTATTGTTTGTAAACAGGAAAACAAACCACTGATTTATCAAGAAAGTTTTAAAAATTTTTTGTGAAGTTTGGACATAGATTTATTAGCTCTGAGAAGATATGCATGTTCTTTACCTTACACTCAGTTTTCTCCTAGTTCTGCTCAGTGCATAACAGAAAAGAATTTAAGCTGCCCAAGCCCCACCTTCCTGTTACATTCTAGATCAGAGCTGTAACTGGCAACTAATTTCTTACACACAGAAAGCTACAATTCTTTGATTCCACTAAACTGTCCATGACAAAGCTCTCTTTTTCTAAAAATACAAAAAGGTTCATCTGCACATGAACCATGAATAGCTCTAGATATTTCTGCCCATATCTCAGAAATCTTGGGCACCGCATATGTGATCAAATGCTGTTTAACTGCTGCCATTTTTTGATCCTCATTTTCCACAGATTTCTCAACATGCTTCCTTTAATAAAATTTCTTAGGCTTTGTTTCTACACAGATGTGGTCTTTTGATTTAGATGTATAATTTTTCTGGGTTTGATTTTTTGCCTCAACACCTGGGTCTGGGAAATCCACAGCATCTGAACAGTCTGTGTGGTAAATGGATTAAGTGGAGAAGAAATTTAGGATACAGTATGTGAAAAATTAGACTTGAGCATAAAGAGCAGTGTGTCTGGCTGGTCAAGGGGCATGCCCTTTTCTACTCCACATATGTGAGACTCCATCTGGATTTTTGCATCCAGCTGTGGAGTCCTCAATTCAGGAAAGACAAGAGGACAGTATTAAGCTGTGCCAGGGAATAGTTAGGTTGGATATTAGGAGGAATCTCTTCACAAAAAGGCTGATTGGGCATTGGAATGTGCTGCCCAGGGAGGTGGTGGAGTAACTGTCCCTGAGTTTTTTTTAAGAAAAGACTGAATGTGGCACTCAGTGCCATGGTCAAGGCATCAAGGTGATATTTGGTCATAGGTTGGACTTGATACTCAAAGGTATTTTCCAGCCTAATCAATTCTGTGATTCTGACTCTGGTTCTGCAACATGGACCTGATTCAGTCAGTCTAGATGTGGGCCACAAAAATGATTGGTGGGCTGGAATAATTTCTTCTTGAGGAAAGGCTGAAAGAGCTGAGATTGATCAGGCTGGAGAAGAAAGAGCCTTGGTGAGCGCTCATTGCTGTCTTTCAGTATTTAAGGGAGCTTATCAGAGAGACAGAGAATTTTTACCAAGAAATAGTGACAGGACAAAGGGCAAGAGTTTTGCACTGAAAGGGGGAAGATTTACTCTGGCCATACGGAAAACTTTTTCTACAGTGAAGGTGGTGAGGCACTGGCACAAGTTGCTGACAGAAGTTGTGGATGCTCAATGGGGACCTGTAAGTGTTGAAAACAAGGTTGTATGGGGCTTTTAGTAACCAGGTCCCTGCCCATAGCATGAGGTTGACTAGGTGATCTGTAAAGATCCCTTCCAAACTAAATCATTCTGCTTTTCTGTGATACAAAGCTTGCAGGCCAGTGTAACAACACAACAAAAATCCTCATGCATGTTGATCACAAAAGTCAGCAAGCAGCTAATAATAGATGGCTTAGTTCCTTCAGTTTCTATAAAGTGTGCATATCATGGGTTTCAAAAAGAACTTTTAGTCTCTGGAAAACAATTCAGTAAAATAAAAAGTATTATCATTTGTAAGGAAAGTATTATCATATGGTAGGGAAAATTGTCTGACTTTTGCTGTAGAGCTGTGAAAGGTGCTGTTGATTCTCCTGAGGGACAAGAGGCCTTACAGAGAGAGGGATCTGGACAGAGTGGAGCACTGGGCAATCACTGGTGACATGAAAATGACAAGTCAAAATGCTAGATTCTGCACCTGGGATAGAGAAATGCCAGAGACAAGTCTAAACTGGGAGAGGGGCGGCTCTGGGGCTGCAGAGAGGGCTCTAGGGGTGCTGGTTGGCAGCAGGCTCTGTGGCAGCCCGCAGTGTACCCTGGCAGCCAGGAGGGCAGCAAACCCCATCTGGGCACAGCAAACCCCATCTGGGCACAGCAAACCCCATTCTGAGTGCAGCAAACCCCAGCCTGGCTGCAGCAAACCCCACCTGGGCATAGCAAACCCCATTCTGAGTGCAGCAAATCCCATCTGGGCACAGCAAACCCCAGCCTGGCTGCAGCAAACCCCAGCCTGGCTGCAGCAAACCCAATCTGGCTGCAGCAAACCCAATCTGGGTGCAGCAAACCCCACCTGGGCATAGCAAACCCCATCTGGGCACAGAAAACCCCATTCTGAGTGCAGCAAACCCCAGCCTGAGTGCAGCAGACCCTAGCCTGAGTGCAGCAAACCCCATCTGGTTGCAGCAAACCCCAGCCTGGCTGCAGCAAACCCCATCTGGCTGCAGCAAACCCAATCTGGGTGCAGAAAACCCCATCTGGCTGCAGCAAACCCCAGCCTGAGTGCAGCAAACCCCATCTGGCTGCAGCAAACCCCACCTGGGCATAGCAAACCCCATCTGGGCACAGCAAACCCCATCTGGCTGCAGCAAACCCCATCTGGCTGCAGCAAACCCCAGCCTGAGTGCACCAGCTGTGGCACTCTAGAGGTGACCGTCCCTCTGTGTCCAGCATTAGGGCAGGGCCTCCTGCCCAGTGCTGGGTGCAGCTCTGGGCTCCACCATTTCAGAGCCATGGGAAGGTCCTCAAAGGCGTCTGGAGAAGGACAAGAAGGCATCTGGTAGAAGGACTGGACACCATGGCCTGTGAGGAGCTGCTAAGGGCTTGTCTAGGCTGGAGAAAAGCAGCTGAGGGGCAACCTCCTTGCTCTCTACAGCTTCCTGAGGAGGGAAGTGGGGAGGGAGGTGCTGATCTCTTCTCCCTGGGACCCAGTGACAGGATGTGTGGGAATGGTTCAAAGCTGCACCAGGGGAGGTTCAGACTCGCCATTAGGAAGCATTTCTTTACAGAGAGGGTGGTCAACCTTGATGATGCCCTGAGCCCATCAATGTGTAAGGGGCATTTGAACAGAACCCTTAAGAGCTTGCTTTACCTTTGGGTCGGCCCTGAAGTGAAGCAGTTGGGCTAAATGATTCTTGTACATCCCTTACAACTATATTCTGATACACTTCTTTTAATGGGCACATAAGTGTAGCCTAACAATTAACATTGTCACACCTCCACTGTAATCCATGTTTCTCTTGAAGTAAGAGACTGAAAGCTTTAGTCGGTCTCCTCCTTCAGGACACCAGGACTCTGTCACTATCATTAAGTGACAGGCTGTCCCAAGGACCGCGAGCAGGACTCATTCCTCCGCCGTTTTCCTTAAAGTAGGAAATAAATGACTGAAAAGTACTGCCTAAGGAACACGTTCCCAGAAGCCGACTCATTTGGATGTGGGGGAAGTATCCTTGTGCGGGCACCACGTTCCGCTCCGGACCGTCCTTACCCGCCCGCCAAAGGAGAGCCCACCTCACCCGGAGGAGCAGCGGGCCGGGCTCCGGTCAGACACATCTCCCGACACTTCCACACTCCGTAAGTTTCAACTGAAAACACGCAGGCTGGGAGAGCGACGGAAAAGGCGGAGACTGCCACCCGTGCCGCGACGAACTCAGCCCGGCCCTTGCCGCCACGGCCCCGGCGCCGAGCGCGGATGCGAAACACGGGGGGCGGTGCGAGCCCTGCCCGCCCCCTGCCCTTTGCCCCCGCCGCTGTCCCAGCGCTTCCTGTTCCCAACCACGTGGGCAGCGGGATGGCGGGCGGCGCGGCGGGCGAGGCGCAGTGCCTCAGCTACACGGGATGCAACTTCCTGCGGCAGCGCCTGGTGCTGGCCACGCTCAGCGGCCGTCCGCTGAAGATTCGCAAGATCCGTGCCAAGGAGGAGGACCCCGGCCTCCGCGGTGAGCGGCGGCACTGGCGGCCGCGGGGCAGGAGGTCGGGGGGCGGCGGAGCTCCGGCTGTGCCCGGGACCTGCTGCCGGGCAGGGGCAGACCCCCACCGGGAGCTGGGACAGCCCGGGCTCCATCTGGGCGGGCTTCACCGAGGAGTGGGGACCCAGCTGCGTCCCGGTGTCTTCCCGTGGATGCGCTCTCCCCTGAGCGCCCGTACACCCATCTCGGGTGTAGCTGTCACACGTGGGTCGCGGGGCTTAGGGGAGAGGAGGAGGAGGAGGAGAAGGCGCGGGAGCAGCAGGGGCGGTGAAGGAGGACGGAGCAGGGGGTCACACACCCGCCGGCTCCTGCCGTCAGCCTCCCTCGCTGCCCGGCGGGCGGGGAGAGGGGAGCGGGGCAGCACCATCCCCGTCCCGCCGGCTCGGCTCGGCTCGGCTCGGCAGTCCTGCCTTCCCCGGGTCACGCCTTTTCTTCCGAGCGGGCCATCAAGGGCCGGGGCTGGCGCTGCCCTGCCGGGCCGCCCCGACGGGACGGGGCTGGTGTTGCCCTGCCGGGCCGCCCCGGCGGGACGGGGCTGGTGTTGCTCTGCCGGGCCGCCCCGGCGGGACGGGGCTGGTGTTGCCCGTCCGCCCGTCCCGCCCCAGGGGCAGCGCCGTTCTCTCCGCGCCCGGCGGGGCTCTGACCGGCTCGCTGCGTGTGCGGGAGCCTCTCCACAGCCGCGGAGCTGGTTCTCGTTCCCGTGACGGTGCCTTTGCAGTCGGGATGGCAGAATTAATTCCCTGTCTCTTGGGCCATCGTTTCTGCCGCATGCCCGTGCCCAAGCGTCGTGTGCTCCCTGTGCGGGTGGGAGCTCACGTTCATGCACTTTGAATAGGTCACGTTTTATGTTTTGATTTTTGTCAGGATTTGCCGAAACAGGAAAGGTGAAAGAGGTGAAATAATTTATTCTTATTTCTGCAGATTTGTTTGAGGAAAATCTTTCTTAGGGAGTACCATCGTCATTCTCATGCAAAGCCTTTGGCATCCCAGGATGAATTCCATCATAACTGAAGTAATAAAACAATAGGACAGAGTTTGAGGAAGAAACATTATTGCAGTGTTCAGTTATTTTTTGGGCAAGGACCTCCTGTTATAAAGTTCAGAACAGGGGTAGATACTTCTCTGCCTCTTGAGGAGCCTTGGGTGTGTAGCTAAAAATTCTACTCAAAAACTGCCAAAGCATTCTTGTGTGCTTGACTTAACATTTACCACGACCCAAAGTATTTATTATCACTGTGGAGCATTTGGTGGTGATGAAGTTTGTAACTATTGCCATGTTTTTTTAAAGAGTGTTTGAATTTACTTTTTAAGTATGGGTTCAAGTGTAAACTATAACTGTAACAGAAAAATAGTAACAATAAATCTTGATTTGTGTTGATCATTCAGCATGCAGTCTTTTTGCTTTTAATGACTAGGGCTTTTGTGAACTCTGCAACTGATGTTCTCCAAGAGTGAAATGTGTGCTCACATGCACTCTTGCACTGGAAGATGCCCCAGTGCTTATAAAGTGGTATAAACTTTGTAAGCATGTAAGCTGTTGTAGTTTAGAATGAGAGCAGAACCAGTATTGTGTAACTGAGGCATCAATCATATTATGCAAATATTGACTAACTGTAAATTCTGCAGGTAGCTCTGTGGTTTAAATATCTATTACATCCTAGAATCACATATAGAAAGAAAAACCTGATTACTGTGTAAGAAGTAACACAGGATTATTGCTAAGCAAGTTCTGCAGCCTACAAACAATTATGCAGATGCTGTTGGCTCTTAAAACTAACTGGGTTTTGAATTCTGCATATATTCACCTATCTTCCTTGATACTGAGCCTGTACTGTATTGGGATACTAGCATTAGAATACTAGCATATTCTTTCTGGGATGGCTTTTTTCAGGTGTTTCTGTTTTGGTTTCATTTTGTTTTTTGGGGTGTTTTATTTGTTTGTTTATTTTGGTGTGTGTTATTTCCTTTTTGATTATAATTGGTTGGTACTTTTGGTTTTAGTTTGGGTTAAATCTGCTTGTCCGTTTCATTGTCTCTGGGTGAGAGTCCACACAATTGAGAGAAACTGAGGAATCATTTCCACACAAACGCCTATAGTATAGTGAACACAGTGAGCAAGAAAAGAGGCAGTGGGATGACTTGTGGTTCTCTACCCTAAATATGTGCAAAACTTTTGGAAATGGAAAATTTTAGAGTCTGCAAACAACTGATTCTGTTTGTGGAACAGATATGCAGCAGCAGCAGCACTTCACATCTAAATGTACCCTTCTTTTAAGCTAACACTTTTACAGAGAATAATGTGAAGCTGTTATTAGCTTGTCAAGCTTCAGTATATGCGGTCCTGTTTGCTATGATTTGTCTGTTTTGCTTTGTACTGACTAAAATGTAAATTGTCAAAGGTTTTGTCCTGGACAAGAGCAATCCCTCAAGCCACTGTGGTCAGAAATGTCCACTTTTATTATGTGCCGTGTGCCAGGGAGAGGAGTGTGACTAGTCTAGCTGCAGCATCTGAGGGCATCTCAGTTGATTTGAGATGCCTGCAAGTGTGGAGGCTCATATTAACATCTCTGTTTTTACAGAGAATTGCCTTTTCACATATGGTGGCATTATAGCACAACTTGAAGAGTGAGAGTAGCCTTACTGTCATGGAAGGTAGGAAAAGGTAGAAGTACAAGTAAGGTGTTGAACTTCTAAGAAACTTTACAATTCTGTCTGTGCTCTACTCCTTAGATTTTGAAGCAAGTTTTATTCGCCTGATTGACAAAGTGACCAATGGCTCACGGATTGAAATAAACCAAACAGGTGAGATCTGGTTTTTTTCTGCTTGGTCTCCAGGATTTATCAGTTTCTGCAGTAGAATGGAAGTCTTGTCTTGATAGAGGTAGGTGTTCAGGTAAGATTGACTGAGATGATCAGAAATAACAAAGTTGACAAGTTTTGTAATAATTGATCACATGCAAGAAGGTCAGTGCTCTACCATAATGCAGGGAGCTAAGGAAGCTCTGTTGCCCAAGAAATTTAGTAAAATTAGTATTTTGTTAGGTATGCAGGACTTCACGTTGGGCAAAGGTTCCTCTGTACCAGAATTTATTTTTTTAGAAGAAAAAGAATATTTATCCTCTACAGAGGCAAATTCTTAGCCAGACTGCCTACTTATTCATGCTTAGAAAAGAGTTTGATTAGAGTGAAAATCATTTCATGTGAAAACACAGACTCACCTGGTGTGAGGTTTTGGGTTTTTTTAAGGATTGCAATGATCTTTAGTTGGTAAGTAAGGTGAATGAATTAGCATCAAATATGCCAAGACTCCAATGGCCTAATAGACTGGTGAAGGTTTAGCTTCTGTGGAGAATAATAAGTGCTTGTATCAGCATTTTGAAGATTGCTAAGAGATCCGTGGTTTAAGGGGGAGGGGAAAGGAAGAAAATGGCGTGCAGGACAGACAGATACTCATGTGTTGACCCATTTATTAGCTGCAGACATGTAAATAGTGTGCTGGAAGTGCTTTAGCCTTCCATATAGTCTCCTGTCTCCAGTTTGCCTCATATGTTGTTACAAAGTATTTTTGTGCTGTTTTAATGGCCAGTGTTTTACAGTGCTCTCATTTGGTTTGCTCCCCTTCCCCCTTCCCCAGGTACGACCTTGTACTATCAGCCTGGTCTTCTGTACGGAGGCTCGTTGGAACATGACTGCAGCCCCAGCCGTGGTATTGGCTACTACTTGGAAAGTCTTCTCTGCTTGGCACCTTTCATGAAGCATCCATTGAAGATTGTCTTGAGGGGAGTAACAAATGATCAAGTAGATCCTTCAGTAAGTAAAAAAGTTGAAGTATCAGAGAAGGATTTTTTTTCTGCCTAAAATAACAAGATTGGAAAGAAGTGTCTAAAACATGTTGAATTTTTAGCATCCCTCACATCCAGAAGTATCCATTGTAGCTGTATATAGTAAACTCTCTGAGTCAAAGAAGCACCTGCTAAACTAGAGTGTATCACACTCTGAACTTCAGTTTGTAATCCCCCTGACTGAACTGACGTTCAGTTCTGTGTGGCTTCTGTCTTTTCCCCTGCAAACTCCTTTTAAATGCACTGTGAGACCCTAACACAGGTTTGGTTCTTCTCTTCTCTTAGAATTTCAATGGATTATATCTCTTGCCCCACACTTGTATTTACTCTGTAAAGAAGAAAGTGTCTTCAAAGTATGAGTGCAAAAAGGAAGAAATCTTTCTCTTCTCTTGGGTTCTGGACATAGTCATACCACTGCTGCTTCAAGCCTTCTTTCTATTAGAAACAGGAGTCACATGGTGATTAGGCAATTACAGTAGCAAAAGTATGTAATAACTCTCTGGTTCTTTAGAAACATGCCAGAAGGTGTGGTAGGTGAAATGGCTCTGAAATGCTTGCCTGGGTTTCTATTACTGATCTGCAGTCCTTTGTTTTGTACCAGTGTTGTTACTGAAATAAGCTGTGGGAGACGTGATCAGAATGCTGAAGTAATGATTAGTATCACACACTATATTTATTTTTCTCCAAAAACTTAAAACATAAACTTCTACTTTTAGAGAACAGCATTACTCTTTACTTTTTGAATGGTGATTGGACAGTGCGTGTTTTCCTCTGAGTAAATTAAGGACACATTGTAATCTGAAAATGTAACCAGTTTAAATGAACGCAAATACCTGTGAAGTGTAACTGCAGATAGTACACGAGCCCCTGCGTCCTGCTCGAATTTACGACTTTTCAGCTGTGTTTCTCTGTTCATTTAAAAATCTCGCTCTCTCACCTGTGGCTCTGTGAGACATCCCCATGAGTCAAGGGATGATCAAAGTGGGTTGTACACAGCACTATAAGAAAAAAAGAGGAAGTTTTTTTTGCTACCCTTTCAGTCATTATGATTAAAAGGACTGGTAAGTATTATGAATCAAAGAAATTCTTTTTTGTTGACTGTTTAATCACAATGGAGAAATTCTTGCAGTAATCTGGAGATGAAGAGTAGTCCAATGTTCATATTACTCTCAAGTAAATTTGGACGCTCATCTAAACAATAGAGTCTTGATTCTGGGAATTATCCCTTTTGGGCATCAGTTGCATGGGCCTGAGATTAAACTATTTTAGTTCAAATGGGGGCAAGAATCAAGGCCATTTTGTGCTTGAGGGGTGCTTGCTCTTGCCAAAATTTAGACAAGTGGGTTGGCATACATCAGCTGACTCCCAAGCTCTGTATGCTGAATGTAAATCAAATGCATGTAAAGAATTACATCTTAAGTTCATTGTGCTATAGTAGAGACTACGTTTTAGTTCTTAGTGACAACACAGTAACAACTTCAGTTACTGTGACTCAGCTCATACTTGCTTGCTGTTAAGCGGTTGTAACTGAATACCAGGTCCTAAAATTTCTTTCACCCTGGCTTATGTCTGTTTAACTTGCCTGAGTAAGCATTAATCCTGGTGCACACCAATAAGGTACTTAGAAGACTTCTACAAGTTGTTTGGTATAACATATGTCTCTGCTGGTTTCTGAGACTAAAAACAGAAATTTAAGCGTTACCCTAATTTATTTGTATGCTTATGTAAACGGAAACTTGGTTTTAAATCGATTTTGGTTTTTATTTTTCAGTAGACAGAGGGTGTATATAAACTCAGTGAACAGTTATTACCTATGCTTGCCCAAAAAGAGGTGCTTGAATTTATCTGTATGCTTTCTGCTTTCCAAAGATAGAAAGGCAAACCAGTGTGACTACTGTATGGAAGCTTAGGTGTTTTGCCTGATGCTCTTCATGTAGCAACTTCTCTATTTCGACCTAGTAGGTTGTATTGGATTTGCATGGCTGGATTTTGTGAGCTGGGATGCTACAGACATGTTTCACCTTCATCTGGCAGAGGCCACGTTGGCTGGCTCCAAGACAGACCCACTGTTGGCCAACTCTGAGCCCATCAGTGATGGTGGTAGCACTGCTGGGGTAACAGCTTTAAGGAGGAAGAGTGAGGAGGTGGAACAGTGGAATAATCTGGAACTGGAGAGAAGAGTGAGAATGCGCAAGAGAAACAGCCCTGGAGAGATCAGGATCAGTGAAAAATGGGAGGAGTTCTATGCACTGGAGCAGAGATTCCTCTGTAGCCTATATTGAAGACCATGGTGAGGCAGCTGTCCTCCTGCCACCCAGAGATGCCAGCAGCAGAGCATATGTCCACCTGCAGCCAGAGCAGGGCCCCACACTGCAGGTGGAGCAGGTGGATGCCTGAATGTGGCTATGAACCCATGGGAAGCCTGCCCTGGAGCAGAATCCTGGCAGGACCTGTGTCAGGACTCAGGACATCCCTTTGGCTGTCCTGAGCAGCCAAGACCCTTGCCAGGGGGCTCAGAGACCCTGGCACAGAGCCCAAAATGCCTCTGTGAGTTTGATTATGGCCCGTGGAGCAAATACCAACCTTCTATGAAGATCAGCAAGCCACAAGAGTTTAAGTAGAATATTAGTGAAATTATCACAGGGTGAATTATGTATTTTAGGATTACTGTACAGGGGGGTTATATCCCTGTACAGGGGGGTTATGGAGACAAGATGGAGGAATCGGGGCGTGCCTCGTGCTTCTTCTTTCTTCTTCTTGGCCTCCATCTTCCGTGGTGATGCTGGCACTTAGGGATTGGTTTATGGTGAAGGTACACTTGTCAATAAGGGTAAAAGGTATTGGGAATAAAAAGTAAATATGATATACGTAGTTTTTGTTATAAAAGGACACAACCGCCCCGTGGGTGGGCAGAGTGCCTGTGGCTGCCCTGCTGAGCAGATCTCTGCCGGGCAGAAAGAAAATTTTTTAGATAAGAATTAATAAACGACCTTGAGACCGAGAGATTAAGAGCTCTGACTCCTTCTTTAAGCGCCGGGCTGGGAAAAGAGACTTTAGAACTTTTCTCAGAGTCACTCTGACAAACTAATGATCCCGACAGACCTGCAGGCCTGTGGAGAGAGGAGCCTATACTAGAGCAGGTTTGCTGGCAGGACTTGTGAACTCATGGGGAATCTGCACTGGAGCAGTTTTTGAAGAACTGTAGCCAGTGGGAGGCAAGTAGCAGGAATATGTGTGCACCCAGGGGACTGTGACCTTTCTCTCTTGGTGGCAGTGAACAGGTAGGCTGACCCACTGGGCTTTGTGAAGTCTGCTTTCAACACTGAGATCTTGGCTTTTACACAGAAGTATTTGTGGGATGTGATTCTATGTCGTTTGAGTTTTCACCAGAGACATCTTTGTCAGCTGCATGCAAGGGAATATTGTGGATCTGCTGCTGTGAGGAGAGTAGAAGAGATTCAGGTGAGAGGAAGAGTTTCTAAAGGTCATCTTGTAGGAGGAAAACTTTAGCTGAGTTCAGTGAGGCACAGGTCAGGCTGCGTTCCTGGAGTATAAGAGCATGTGTTTACTGTGGTGTTTGTTTACATACATTAATAGCCCTCCAACAGGGCCCAATGCAAAGCTCTTTGACAACTGGCATAACTCCTAAAGAGTACCGTGGCCACTGAACATGCACTTGTTCCAAGTGGGACTGTGCTGACATCATTAATAATAATATCCATATTGTTTGGTGCCTCATTAGACACTGGAACAAATCAGCCTGAGAAGTTGTGAATGCCACAACCCCTGGCAGTGTTCAAAGCCAGGCTGGACAGGGACCTGGTCTAGTGGGAGGTGTCCCTGCCCATGGCAGGGGCAAGTGGAACTAGGTGATCTTGAAGGTCCCTTCCAACCCCAAAACATTCTATGATTGTATGATAATACTGCAGAGTATTACTGTGTGAGGGATACATCCTGAATGGGTGAAAGGAATACTACTTGCTGTCACTTGTTAGGGAGAGATAAGCCTTTGGAATACCAGCCTGGACTATCCATTGGCAGTCTATGCCTGCAACGTGTTTTCCTGTGCTGCCACTGGTGAGATCTGACCCTGGGTAGCTTGTGGGACCAACCATGTGGGTTAAGGCAGTTTAAAGTTTCTCTGTCTAATGATTATGTATACAGAGGATGCCCTTTGTAAGGTGCCTTTTTGAAGGAAATGGAGGTGGCAGGCAATTGATAGCTCCTATTTCCTTTCCTTCCCTATGTATTGTTATTCTGACATTTAGATATAGCTGCAGAACTCTGTTTTAGAGTAGTCATTCTTGATGTTTGTGTTTCCACATGTTAAAGTTTTTTACAGCTATACCATGGGGGCTTTGAGTTCAAATGCCTGTCATGCTGACATGAGATAAGTATGTGAAATTTTAGCTTAGGAGCAGTAATTGTCAAACTTAATCAGAATTCAACAGTTGTCTGTAGAAAACAAGCAGTTTTTCCTGCTGAGTTTTCTTCCCATGGTTCTTTCTTCCCTGTTAAACTCTGATTTTCCCCTTCTCCCAGTCTAGGCCCTTTTTTGTGAAACATAACACCGTATGTTAGGTGGACTCAATGATATGTGCAATGCCGGTGGATATATGGGTCAACTGGTGCTTTTCCCTTTCTCAGGTATCTGTGTGCTGCAGGGTCTCTATTTCATTGTGTGGGGGTTTTTTAAATCTCTTTGCACTGGATAAGGGATTCTTAAAGTTACTTTTCTACCTGTTTCTTAGCTACTGTAGATTTATTTAAAGGGAAGTGATAAGTGATTTGCATTTACACAACTTTGCAAATAAGCAATATTTATGTGACTTAGAATGTTGACATTTGTGGTGGGGTATACCGTCAGTTGTATGATGCATGTGTTTAGGTGCAACTTGGTGTTATGCTGTCTGTTCTGGAAATGGAATAACTTCCCTCCAAGGGGAGCTAAGGGATGAGGTTTATGGCTGAAGATAGGCAAAAGGATAGAAAAATGGGTTTACAGCTCAGTTCAGCTGCTGTTTTGTAATTTTCAGTGAACTGCTTCACATCCTGCCCAACTCCCTGCTTGTCTGGGAGTCAGAACAGCCTTTTCTCATTCTTCAAATACTGCTGATTGCCTCCTCTATTTAGGCAGCAAAATTAGAACAGTCAGTCTTATTATTTGTCTGTCTGGTACCTCTAAATATTATGCCTGGAATTTTTCTGAGGACTGAAAACTACAAGTAGTCTTGAAGTTTTTGAGTTCTTAACCTACACAGTAAAGTTTTTATTTTTTACTGGTATGTTTTGTTTCATGAGAAGGAGGAAGAAACATTGTGTAATTTTAATTTGAACCAGATCAGCTTGTTGAGATTTCTGCCAGTGGTATTCACATGCTTGTGCACATGAATGTTAGTAAAGGCTTTACTCCAAAAGTCAAATTTGTATAATTAATGAATACTATTGAAGGGCCAAAGCAAGGTACCCTGGCTTTAAAAAAAAACATAAACTTTTTAAGTTAAAAGAAGTTAAGCATTGCCTTGCAGTTTTGTTTATTTTAATGTAGACATTCAAATATTGATACTAAAAACAGCACCAAATATCTTTCTGTAAAAATAGGAGATACCTTGTCCAGCATAATTTGAAAATGAGAACTACAACATACACTCATAGCTCCTTAGGTACCACAAACAAAACATTCACAGGTTTGTAGGTGAGGTATGTGCTGTAATTTTGGCAGTGGCTTGCACTCTCTTCAAAGCAGAGAGAATGAAATTCAAGAATTATGAATTTTGGCTGGAGGCATGGGAAAGAGGGTGCTTTTTATCTGCCTCCTCAAGTGCTGTCTACCTCATGACTGTTTCCTTCATCTATGTTTATCTTTTCTTTGGTCATGCTGTCCTGATCCTGTCTCTCCACAGCTATTTGTTTTGGGTAACTCCCTGTGCTGTTGCACTGCTAAATAATTTATATCATGTTTGGCAACACTACTGAAGTTTCGGAAGAGGGAAGAAGAGGGCAGTCCCTGTAGTCTTAGGAATTAGGATGAGCAATGGCAAGGATAATTCTGTTCAGACCTGGACCTGGTCAGCACCTGGCTTAAAAGGGAATACACTGATGATGTGTTACCCTCTTCAGATTCTTTTAAGTGCTATAAGCTTCTGTTTCTTAGAAACAGGTAAAAAGAAGTTGTTGATAGAATGATCTTTCTGCCAAATCAAGGGCGTGCTCTTGCAGTGATGATTGGAAAAATGCAGTGGTCCTTGCATTAATTTGTTTAGCTATAGGAATTTTTTAGTAATAACAGAAGAATATTATTCAATAACGTAGGAATGTTTCTACTTTTAAATGGGTTTGTTCATTAAAAACAGAGAAATGTTTCACTGTTCAGGGAAATAAGTACTATGTTTTACATAATGACATTCAAAATCAGGCTGAGGAAGAAAGCCAGAATAGGAAATTCTATCTGCCAGTAATTTGTTCTAGGTATTTTTTTTTAAATAATCATGTATTGTGGTAGGCTAACTAGATTAAGCTCTCTGTGCTGCATTTCCATGTTTTCCCATAAAATACCTTCTATGAAGAAGACTTGTCTCTGTTAGTCACCTCATAATTTAGTGATTTTTTAAATTACTGACTAACCTAACTTCCAATAGAAAGTCTGTTCTTAAAATTCTATGTTCCACATAGGTTGATGTCCTTAAGGCAACAGCTCTACCCCTTCTGAAGAAGTTTGGAATTGATGGTGAAAGTCTGGAAATCAAGGTATGACAGTTTGTTCCTTTCTTTTCAAACATGTGTTGAAATTATGCTCCTGCATAATTTCCTAAAAGCCTAGGGCCATGTTCTTGCTGTGGGTTTCTGTTTCCAACAGGTAATTCGTTGTGGCTACGAGCCACACAGTGATAGAGAGGGTAAGGAGAAAGTAGTGACTTTTCTGAGTCTCCAAAGAAGAGTTAGAAACCTTTTTGCTTTTTGTTGCTTTTCAGTTCATTTATTGTTTTTATTTGTATTTGTTCATTCTACCCCATGCTTGGGGCTAAGAATTAAAAATGGTATCATTAACCTGTTTCACCTTAGGAGAGCCGAATCTGTGTTTGGGTTGTTCAGGTTTGTCTCCAGTTTGGAAAATAGAGGAAAGAAGTTTTTCTTGAAGACTACAGTCTTCAGAGGCCCAGTAAATCTGGATGTGAAACAGCATTTGGATTTCTTTTAGGTGGAAGAAATGTGTGAGGGGTCTGGCTGCACTACTGGGGCCTGCTGGTGCCTTGCTCTGCAAAAGTTCACCCCTCACCCCCATCCTGCCCACAGCCCAAGTGCCCACGTCATTGTCCTGGCACTGTCAGCCTCTGCTCCTGTCCCCCTGCAGCAGGGCTGGCCTTCAGCTAGCCACAGCCCTGCCCTGTCTGGCTGTGGCCTCCCTCTGCTGTGGCCTCCCTCTGCCCAGACCCACTCACTGGCCCATGTCCCAGCTCCATCCTTGACTTGGAGTGGTGGGACTGGGTCAGGCTAGACAGACTTGTTAGTGGGAGTGAGTTCATTCTAGTCCCTCACATACAGAATATTCTGAGTTGGAAAGGATCTGTAAGAATCATCAAGTCCAAATCTTAAGTGAATGTTCCATATGGGAATCAAAGCCACGACCTTGGCATTATCAGCACCATGCTGTAATCAACTGAGCTCAAATCAAATAGTTGTTGTCTCCTCAGCAGCGAGGTGCAATCTACTTCTAGAGACAAGTCTCAAGCCAAGGTTGTTTTGGTAAAGATGTTTTTGTTTGGTTTTGCACTGTTTCCTATTGAGAAACCGTGCTTTACTTTACTTGAGTGGAACAAAGAAATGAACGCCTGCTTTTAGTTTTGATGTGAAATCCATTTCTGCTTTTAGGATGTGGTTTTCTTGCCTGTATTCACAAAATGCCCCTACTTAAAACATTTTATTCTCTGAGAAATAAAAGTGTAATTCTGGAGTGCATAGGTACATTCTTTGTACTACTCACTAACCTGTTTTTTTTCCTCCATTATTTGTTCTAGATCAATCGAAGAGGAATGCCTCCCAAAGGGGGTGGAGAGATAGTGTTTTCTTGCCCAGTGAGAAAGGTCTTGCAGCCTGTTCAGTTCACAGACCCTGGAAAAATCAAGCGCATCAGAGGAACTGCGTATCCTTTTTGTTTGTCTGTCTGTTTTTCTACTTTTAAATGGGTTTGCTCATTAAAAAGAACTAATTTGGAAGTTATAGAAGTGCACCCACCTTTCTGAGCATGTATCTAGGTAACACAGACCAACATTACACAGGGGGGTCATATTCAGGACTGTGCCTCAAAACTCCTGTGTTCAAAACATTGCTATTCAAAAAGCATCTGAAGGCTATTGAATGAATTCAAAGCTGAATGGCACTATTAAAAATCTTTACAATAGCAAGAAAAAGTTAAAATACCTTCCGTCACATCATGTAGGAGCACTTAAAGTAATCTGACTTTGTGGGTAAATTCAGTAGTAACCAATGTAGTTCAGTTGTGCATTTAATAGGCAGTTACTAGTTTAGCAGAAGTTAGATGGGGTGATAGTTTAGTGTGATAGTTAAATCTTAGTTCAGTTTACACCTTGCAGCACACACTGAGCATTTTGATGTGTTTTGAAAGAAAGTTCTTAGGCTCTTCACTTTTGGTGGTACCAGTGCAGGTGGAAGTGGAGAAAGTTTTATTCCATCTGGAGATAAGGGCACAAAATACTCTTGTGAATGCCTTACTTTTTCAAACAACTGCAAATTTAGCCAATGTTTTGAATTATTTCTTTTTGACTTTCTTTTTCTCTTGTGGCCTTTGTGTCATGAATCTGCTGTCATTGTAGAAAGAAGGTAGAAATCCCTTACATGAAACTGTCTTAAGCAGTGGCCAACATGTAGTTCAGTTTGTGTTTGAGAGTCCCAAACATGATCTGGCATTGATTACTCATAAAGAAAGCAGGAAGGACATCACGTTTTCTGCCAGAGGTGTAGATTTGCAGCCTATTTCTTCTTTTAGTTTATGGCATGCCATCACAACTATGTGTATAAACTGGCTGTTTTGACTACCTTGTCCAACTGCAGCATTTAGATAGGTGCAGTAGTGCCATGCAAGGGCTGTTTTACTGGATACATGTGCTGTAGAACAGAAAGGAGGCAGCTCATTGTACTTCTGGTGATAGCTGCTGTGGTACACTGGTGGAGGAAGTAATTTTCTTATGCCTCCATTCTGCTCTGTAGTAAGTAGATATGTTTCTGTGTGGAGGAGGAAGCAATGATCATGACTTTACTGCCATTGTTCTAAATTGACATTAATATGCAGCACCATTCTGGACTACTTTGATTGATGTATCCGATTGAATTCTGAACTTCTACCTTGCTATAAGCTTTCCTGGGCCTTAGCTCAGGTTTTGATTGATATACCTGATTGAATTCTGAACTTCTACCTTGCTGTAGGCTTTCCTGGGCCTTTTCTCAGGGGTATAGGTTTGCCTTTAAGCATGGTGAGAGGCAGACTCAGTTTAGCTATTAAGTGGTCCTTCAAGGCAATAGAATACAAAACATCTGGAAGGATAAATCCTTAGGTCTTTTTTATGTGTACTTCTGTTCCTCCAAGTTTCATCTAAGTAAATCTTCCTCACAGCTGTGGAGATTGTATTACAGCAGCTTTTTATTATGTAATAATAAAACGCTGCTGTAATACAAAATGTATTTATGTAATCCAAAATACTGAGTGCATCAACTCTGCAGAACAAACAGTTTTCTGATTATTTTTTAGTGATTTTGCTCTAAGGTCCTCAAGTTTTGAGTTTGCCTACTTCACAGAAGATGCTATAGAAATTTGTAGAAGAGAAAATTCCTCCCTGCCAACTAGGAGTTTTGAGAGTGTATTTCTCAACATTGCTGTGTGAATGTATATGCAGATGGGTGGAGGGTGAGTCTGCATTATAGTTGGGCTGGAATTTAAAGCATAATGTGCTTTGTACCTTTGAAGATCTTTTGGAGTTTCTCTGAAACAGCACCTGAGTACAAGATCAGAAAGGCTGTTCATCTCTTATGGACTGTGAGGAGGTGGGTCAGGGTGGGTGGTAAGGGGGTGGGTTCTTTCCTGGAACTTTCAGATGCTGAATGACTAGACAACTAATGAATTTGATAGCCTCAAAACACTGCAAAATAGTTGGAGATAGCAAAGATATTTTTCTTAGAGCCTTTTTTTTTTTTTTTGTTAGAACATTTGTCTTTAATTTCTTATTCATCTTCCCAGGATTTTTTTGCTGCTAATTCACAGAAAATTCACTCAGGATCATGTTTTAATAAACTGTGAAGAACAGAGCATGTGGGATTTCCTCCATCATAAGAAAGTACAAGATGACAGAACAGCAATTAAAATTTGATGAAGGGCATTTTCAAGATAGATGTTTACTTAGTCGTAATCTGTTCTTCAGCACATGTTGTGTGTACTTCGCTTCAAGGTATATCAATGAAAAGACTGTAGAAAACACTTACATGCATAAGGTTCTCTAGGTACAGGAACATGGACAAAAGCTGATGAATAGCTGTATAAAGCACATGTTTTCTGAAATAATGCACTGGGGCCTCTTCACTTTTGTCAGTCTCTGCTTTCAGTTTTTTATTGTGATTACAATGCATTTCTTAGCTCAGAAATGTAGATACTCTGTCCGAGTGTCACCACAGATGGCAAACAGAATGGTGGAATCTGCAAGGGGCATTCTGAATAAATTCCTCCCAGACATCTATATCTACACAGACCATATGAAGGGAGTCAACTCTGGAAAGTGAGTATCCAGAATTTACAGGAAACAGACATGTTATTCTGATTTGTTCATTTGCTAGGGTGTCCTGATCTAATTTTACTGAGTTTTTAGATCACAGCCTTCTATTTTGTTGATTTGAAATAAATATTTCTCACAAAGAAAGAACGGGTGATTCACTCGATACATAACAGGGATAGATGTGTTTTCTTAAGCAAGGAATGAAATACATCACTACTGCCACTAAAGGCAATTTGAGCTCCCTTCATTTTTAAGTCTGTTGCTTTGAAAAGAGATTAAGATCAAGGTGTCATGATATGTTCAGGAAACCAAGATTCAAAGTTGACTGTACACCTTCTGATGGAAATGATAATATTAAGGATGGGACTGAGGTGTTTTAAAGAAATGTTAAAGCAGTATGGGTTGTCTTCTGCTGAATAGCTGAAGGAGTGTCCTCTCACTAGCAAGGACTGGAAAATTAATTTATTGTACTTCCACAGATTTTGTTTAGTGACAGAACACAGAAGCGGTGGATGCGATTCAGACAATTTTGCTGGTATCTGTCATCTCTGACGTCTTCTTCCTTGGGGTTGAAAGATTCTGGATAACTCATTTGACAGTTTTCTGTCTGTATGCTCAAATGCAGGCATGCATGTTTTCTTTTACTGTTTCTGCTTTTTGAAATATTTTGTTAAATTTTGTTAGATAAGGAAGTTTATGAACCTAGAAATTGTTGGAGAAATTTTAGTATTTTTTGTCTTTTCCAATCCTTCATCATATTCAATATGCCAGGATTGTATCTTTAATGACTCCGAACTGTTTACAGGATCAAAATTGCAAAAATATTTCTGGTAACTGTGTAGTTTTGGGACTCAGCTTTGTTTTTCATTTGTTATGAAATTTAAAAAGTCAAATTATTTGGGGCAGCAACATTATTTTTACTACATGCAGTTCATGCAGAGAGGTAAACAATAGCACGGCAAGAGGAACTGAATCACTTTCAACCTGGCTGGCTGGGTTTCTGATGCTACTGTGACATTCACCTTAAATATGAATCCAGTATGATAGCAGTATCCTTGATACTAACTAATTAGTCTAATTTTGCTAAATGTTGAGACTTCCAGGGGAAGGAGCTGAAGCCTTAAAGAAGGGTAGTTTTGGTTTTGAATGTTGCAGAGAAGAAATGCCAGATACCTTTGAAATATTTATCAAGCACAAATAAAAAACATCTGAAAAGTACCCTCCTCTATTAAAAAAAACCCAAACATTCCTGAGGTTTGTATGGCTCTTCATTTTCTTTTTCATTTTCATGTTTAAAGAGTTTGGCCCAGGAAAAGCCAACATAGACGGTTTTGTGGCAACTGGTACCGGGTTTAAGTACAGTTGTTAATTTTCTTTTTCCAATCTATTGCATCAAACAGGACGTTTGTCATTGTATGGGAGGGACCGTTTATGACTTGAAGTTCTTGGCTTATTACTCCAATTTTGTCCTTAAATCAAATGCACTTTTTCACTTTCTTTCAGATCACCAGGTTTTGGCATGTGCCTTACTGCAGAAACCATCAATGGCACTATTCTCAGTGCTGAGCTAGCCTCAAACCCTCAGGGCCAGGGAGCAGCTGTGCTTCCTGAGGAACTGGGCCAGAATTGTGCTAAGCTGCTGCTTGAGGAGGTCTACAGAGTAAGTGGCCAATATGTTTTGTATATTTGTATATAGATTTAAGAAAAGGAGATTATAAAATAGTTAAAAGGATAGGTGGTTTGGTGGCACCCTCCGACAGGCTCAGATCCAAGCGGAGAAAGGATCTGATGCTGCCAGTGTCTATTTCATCCAGGTAAAGAGTGATTTTGCATGGTTCCTTTAACAGTGTAATGACTTACTGGGGCATGCTATTTCCAGTGTCTGGTATGTGTTGTTATGAATCACGGGAGTGGCAAATTCTTCTTCTGTTGCTTTTTGTCTGGAACAGAATTCAGTTAGCTTCACATGGGCTGTTACTCTTCTAAATAATATGGATGGGTAACATAGTCCATGCTTCTAAACTAGTGGTTGGAATGGGACATTGAGTGGAAGAACATAGGAGCAGCAGAAGGGGAAAAAATATTGTCAAGGCTCCGTGGTGACCACTTTGTTATGATGATGACGACAAAGTTAAATGTGCTGAGAATTGCGGGTTGTATGAAGAATTGTCTTAATGGGTTGTTGGAAGGGAGCTAGGATGGTGTTTACTTAGGAATCCTAAGTGCATCACAGTTCTATTCAGAATAGATTTTTTTCTTTATTAAAATGATTTTCATTTGTGGCAAGAATTTCAGTGCATAAGCAGCTTTCAGTGTTACAAATGATTTGGCAAACGTGAGTTTCCAGTTTAATAAAGAACCTTCCCGCTGCTTTGTTTTTTGTCTCCACAGATGTTTAAATAACTATGTTTTAGCATTGATAAAACATGTTTGGCCTTTAGGAGGCAGTCATCTACAAATTTTGCTCATTATTTAAAAAACAAGTAGTTACTCTGAACTGTAATAAGCTATATGACTTTGCAAAGTGTTAAAACTGCCATTATTGAGGCTCTATTTTAGGGAATGCAGTTAAAAATAAAAAAGCCCCTCAACTTAATAAATCACATCCATACCTGTGTTAGATTGTTCATCTGTGCCCATTTTATTTTTCTCTTTCCCTGATGCAAATCTTTTATCTGTTTGAATTACCAGTTGGCCACTTTTTCCAGTCTTCCATTAATATTTTGTCTATATTTATTCAGCATATAAATCATGTTGCTAAGGGACTTTTCTGGCCCAGGCTTCTTGTCTCATGGAAATGCCACTGCCAAAATGTTCTTCTTGGGTTGCTGGGTACAATCTAGACCCCTTGTATTTGAAACTCTTGCCTGTGTGGAGAATGTAGTCACAGCCAGTAGTGGAAGCATCTGTCTGTTTCTGCAGTTATGTATGTCATGTAGTTACTTTTATTTCAGGTGTGAACTGCAAAAATCTTTTGGTACATTTGTTTGTGTACATGTCTTGGAAAACATCTTCTAGTAGTCATATGTCCAGACACATCAAAAATCCAGTTTTCACATACTTTTATCAGCAACAATAGGGTTTTTTTTTTCCTTTCAAAACCATTTAGCACTTGATAGATTAAAAATAGTGAGGCAGTTTTTCCAAATATTATGTTTTGCACAGAGTCAGATGTCAGAGAATTTACAAAATGAAGTGCGCTGGAAAGGCCTAAAGCAAGTAACTTTCTGCTTTAGTGTGTGGTAGCCATTTGAATATGATGAGTCAAGTTCTGCAAAGGATAGTATCTTAAGACAACAGGAAAAATGTTTGAGGAGGCAGCAGGGTTGGACAAGTCCTTGAATCGTAAAGTAAAAGGCTGTCAGGTTTCAGTGTCTTTGAAGATCAGAATCTGAGTGAGTTTGTTAGCTGTGGCTTGCTATGGTACTGCTGGTGCTGCTGGAAGACTCCCTTATGTGTGGATGACTTCTGTCCAAGAGAGACTGAAAAATGCTGAGCAGTGTACAGACTATTTGTCCTTCACTATAGCAGCTCACCATGGAAAGTTCTAGTTTGCTAGCATTTTTGGCTGTTGTGCTACTTTTTCACTGCAGTGCTTAGTCATTTTTCAGTGAATTCCCCTCGCCCTCCATCATGGGCAATATGATGGGTTTTGTTATGTAGTTTTCATAATATATACTTGAATTTATCTATGATACATGTGGTCCTACAGTACTAGCCTGAATTTTGAAAGATAAGGTTTCTTCCTCATTTTCTTTCTTTTGTATTTTTGGGGGTTAGTTTGTTTTTTGTTTTGGAATGGACTTTTTTAGGGTGTTTGGCTTTCAGACATTTATTTTTTGTTTGGGGTGACTTCTTGTTTGTTTGGTCTTTTTGGTTTTTTTGTTAGGTCAGTTTGATTTAGTGTTGAACACAGAGGGGATATAAAAACATGTTGCAAAGTGCAAGGTGCTTGTTTAGGTTTAATGTACTAGTTGTTTATGTTTCTTTGCCTAGGTAAGATGTTTAGTGAAACTAAAAATCTAAAAAAAGCAAGAATATATTACTCTGAATAGGTAATATTTAAGTCCCACATCTTTTTACGCCACCTACTTGTTGAATACAGGACTCAAGGGAGAATTTATTTTCCTGTTTTTAGATCTTCTCTTTATGGGATTATTTCACCATCTGTGTTTTTACTAGTAGGTACTATGCTGTGGGAGCCAGGGAGGGTTGACCAGACCAGGGCACCCTGAGAGCACTGGAGACAATTCTCTGTTTAAAGGCTTTAAGTGTTGAGATCACCCACAAATCTGCTGGAGTTGCAGTTACTGTTGAAAGGGGTTCAGGGACATTTTGTAAAGTGCTTGCCATTGTGTAAAGTTTAAACCTAGAAAATCTAAGGATTTGAGTTTTGCTAAAAGTCCTTTTACTAAGCCTTCAAAAAGATATTAATGAGGTTGCATGATTCTTGGAATCAGCAGAGATTTTTTAATGCACATTTGTTGATGGAAAGATGTCAGAGCTAATAGACTAGTAATAAGTGGCACAGTGCCTTAATTGCAGTGGCTCTGCAAGAGGGGGCAATGGAGTGACTGACTAGCATTGTCATTACAAATCCATATGCAGTTCTTTCTGAAGCTTAATTGTAGAAGGCCAGTAAGGGTTTTAACTCTTGCCTTTGAAAGACATTGTTTATGGGAGCTTTATTTAGAGAGTAATTGGCAGAATGGAAAATCTGGAAGAACTGGAAAAGGATTTAATTTTTATATTCTTTGTAATCATGAAAAATAGGGGAGTACATGTACCTATTTAAGGCTGAATTCTTTAATGAAGAAAGGCTGAGTTGCTAGGGGACCTTGAAGGGGCAGGAGGGCTAAAGCTGTTTGTTTTATTGAACTAGGGCTAAAATGTGTGAAGGATTTCATTGATGGCTTAATTTTCAAGATGATCTTACTTCAATGCAGTAATAAGGCTTTGCTCCATTCTTCTGGAAAAAAACCTAAAGCCCAAAAACCAAAATACAAACCCTCTGCAATAATTTATTACCTTTTACATAACAAATTACTGAGTCCTGCAAATATGTACCACACAGGTAATGCAGGAAATTGTGTGTATCCCAAAACTATAACTAACACTTTGTCAAAGCCGGGCTCCAAGCTCAGAAGAAAAAATCTTTTCGAAACACTTTTGTCCAAGACGCAGAGTTGTGATATTTGTATGTACATGTCAGCTTTAGTATTTGTACAACTTTTAAAAATGGATGGGATTTTAAGGGATCGGTGTCTAATTGTCACAACTAGCTGGATCTGGCTCTGTAGTCAGTGTAAACAATAATGGAGAAACTGCCATGTATGAATTAATGCAGTGTAGAAGCTGCATTCTACATTGGTAATGAGCACCAGCTATTTTGGAACAAATGTACCTTGGCTCTGACTTTGCCCATCCCATTTCTTTTGGGAGGGTTGTTTCTAATTTTTGACTCTTAAATAAGTGGCAGGTGGACTGATAGAAAAAAACTTGGCCTCCTTGGGAGTGTAAAGTCCTTCACTTGGCAGAAGTTACTGTTCAGTTATTAGATTACAAGCAATCACTTAATATCACTGTCTGGGAACTGCCTTTGTAGGAATGGTTGCAAATGAGTGGTTTAGATTACTTACTCACTGGCAAAAGTATTGTCAAAAGCAAGTTTTTGTATAAGTTTGTTGATGTGCCGCAAAGTTTGATGGCAAGGTTCACTATTGGTTATTAGGTAGTTGAAGCACGCAGAGAAAAATCGGGTTAGAGTGAATCTACAATGATTTATACAGAGAATGGGAATGCAAAAAGGGTGAGGATGGAAAAGGATAAGGCTGCAGAAGGGATAAGAGAGGTCCTCCCTTTGGGTCACAAAAGTGTATCCCTTGCAAAATGTAGCCTCAGACTTGATCATCAATTTGTCTGAAGAATGTGGCTGAATTTAATCATTGACTCCTGGAATGCTGACACAATCAAATACTTCTGTAAGGTGCATGTGCACCAGTGCACACAGTATGGGGAACAAACAAGATGAGCTAAAGACCTGCATGCAGTCACAGGGCTTTGATCTTACTGCGGTGACAGAGACATGGTGGGATTGTTCATGTGACTGAAATGTTGGCATGAAGGGCTACACCCTGTTCAGGAGGGCAGCCCTGACAGTGTCAAGCTTAGTCTTGGTGAGGATGATGGGCTTGTGGATCAGGATAAAACAGCAGACTAGTGAGGGTGTTTGCTGTTGTGGGTGTTTGCTGCCTGATCAGCAGGAGAAAGTGAATGAGGCCATCTACAGGCATCTGAAGCAGCCTCAAAGTCACAGGCCCTGGTTCTTTTGGGGGACTTTACTCCCCTGACATCTGCTGCAGAACCAGCCCAGTGAAACACAAACAGCCCAGGAGGTTCCTGGAGAGCACGGATGGCAACTTCCTGACACAGGTAGTGGAGGATCCCCCAGGCAATGGTGTGCTGCTCAACTGATACTAACAAACAGAGAACGCCTTGCTGGAGCTGTGACCATGAGAGTGTGGAGCTCAGTTCCAGATGAGGAGAAAGCAGGGCAGCAAGTAGCCACAACCACAGAGTTCAGGAGAGCTAACTTTAGCTTCAGAAGGAAGATTTTCATGGAGAATGCCGTGAGAACAAGCCCCGCAGGGTCAGAGAGACCCTGAGGGGTCCAAGAGAGTTGGTTGATATTCAAGGATCGCTTCCTTCAGGCTCAAGAACAATGCTTCCAAATGTACAAGAAATTGGGCAAAGGGGAAGAGATCTGATGGATAAATAAAGAACTCCTCTCATTATCAAGGGTAAGCAGGAACTGGAAGCAGGGTCAGGTTACTTGGAATTAATATGGAGAGATTGTCAGTGTATGTAGAAAAGAGACAAGGGAAGCCAAGGTCCACCTGGAATTAAGTTTGGCAAAGAATGTCAAGGACAGCAAGAAAGGATTTTTCAAATACATCTCTAACAAAAGGAAAAAGGATAATATGGGCCTGATACTAAATGGAAGTGGGACCCTGTTAACAGAGGACCCAGAGGAGGCAGAGTTAGTGAATGTTGCCTTTGCATTGGTCATCACTGACAAGACCAGCCCTCAGGGATCTCTGACCAGGAGACTGGGGACAAGGAAGGCTTGAATGGAGGCTTTCCCTCGCCCAAGGAGGACCAAGCTGGAGTCAGGCAAACCTGCCATCCACAAGTCCATGGGCCCTGATGGGATGGACCCACAAGTGCTGAGAGAGCTGATATACTCCAAGGTGGGCAATTTACAACCACCTTTGAAATGCTGTGGTGATCAGGAGAAGTGCCTGAGGACTGGAAGGAAGCAAACATCACACTGGGCATAAAAATTGAAAGAAGGACCCACGAAGCTGCCAGACAGTCAGCCTCATATCAAACCTTGGAAAGATGATTCTGGAGGCCATTTCTGTCCACATGGAGGACAAGAAAGTGAACAGGAGTTGTCAGCATGGATTCATTAAAGGTAAATCATACTTGACTGACCTGCTTCTTTTCTGTAATGAAACAACTAGATGAATGGATGAGGGAAAAGCATTGGATATTGTCTACCTTGACTTCAGCAAGGCTTTTGACATTGTCTCTTACAACATCCTCATAGGCAAATTTTGGAAATGTGGATTAGATGAGTGGACAGTGAGGTGGATTAAGAACCAGCTGAATGGGAGATCCCAGGAGGTTGTAATCAGTATTGCAGAGTTTGGCTGGAGGCCTGTCCCTGATGGTGTCCCCAGAGTTCAATACTGGTCCAGTATTGTTTAACTTCTCCACCAGTAACTTGAACAAATGCACAAATGTTTTCTTAGCAAGTTCACTGATGACACAGAGCTGGGAGCAGTGGCTGATACCCCAGAGGGCCGTGCTGCCCTTCAGAAGGGCCTTAACAGGGTGGAGAGGTGGGCAGAGAAGAACTGTGAAATTCAGCAAAGGTGAACGCAGGGTTCTGCATGTAGGGAAGAATAACTTGGGCACTAGCAGAGTCTGGGAACTGAACCACTGGGGAATAGCTGTCTGTGTCCTGGGGGACAACATGCTGTCCAGGAGCCAGAGTATGTCCTGGTGGCCAAGAAGGCAAATGATACCCTGGGGTGCTTTAGGAAGAGCACTAACAGCAGGGTGAGGGTGTTGATACTGCCCCTCTGCTCAGCCCTGGTGAGGCTGCATATGGAATGCTGTGTTCAGGACAAGAGAGGCATGGTGCTCCTGGAGCAAGTCTAGAGGAAACGACAAAGATGATTAAAGGAGTGGAGCATCTCTCTTAGAAGGAAAGGCCAAGTCTGCTACTCCTGTTTGGTGTTGAGAAGAGGTGACTGAGTGCGGACCTTATGAAGGGAGGGTGCCAGGAAGATGCATCCAAGCTCTTCTTGGTGGTGCCAGGCATTAGGGCAAGAGGCAATAGACAGAAACTGATGCACAGGAAGTTCCACCTAGATATGAGGAAGATATTTTTACATATCCTCTACAGTGCAGATGATTGCACACTGGAACAGGTTGCCCAGAGAGATTGTGGCGTCTCATGCACTGGAGAAACTCAAGAACAGTCTGGGTGTAATCCTGTGCCATGTACTCTGGGGCGATGAGAGAGGAGGCTGGACTAGCTGACCTGCTGTGATCCCTTCCAATCTTAACCCTTCTGTGATTCTATGACTAATATTTACAAAAGTATTCAGTAAGATTTGCTATAAGCTCAGTAGAACTTATTTAAAAAATTAAGAGATGGCAGCACTCATACTACGCTTGATGTAGTATATTTAAATCATTTCATACATGTACACAGATGGACATAAAGATGTATATAAAAAGGTTAAAAATTCCCCTCGAGTTTAGTAAAATATGTCAGATGGCTTTGTACCTGTAAACACTTGAAGGGTTAAGCTTTGTGGGTTGAGTGTGTCAGCACAGGCCCTGTTAACAGCTTTCGGTGATTGTTCTCTAAGTACTGAAGACTTGAGGGTTGTTGAGCCTCAAGAGCTGTACCACTTCGAGGGAGGTGCTGGTGCAGCCTTCTGTGGCCTTGGAGTTAGTACTGCTGCCAGTAGGGTTGTGAGGTGCTTGGCTTTAGCCTTCTGTCATTCTCCATTCTGACCATAATCTGGGTCAGTTGTTACTGGAATTTTCGTCAGAAGGTGCAGTAACAATAATATTGTTCCACCTGTGCTATGGCTTAGATAAAAATAATGTTCCAAGACTGTCCATTAGAAAACAGCAGTTTGTTAGGCAGAACTTCCTAGGAGCGGACTGTTTCTGGTAAGCTAAAAGGGAGCTTAACTGCCCAGGAGCCATTAATCAAGGTCAGTGTCTAATGAGAATTCCTGAGGAGATGGTAGACTGGCTCAAGGGGACAGCGCCACAAATGTGCATAGCAGATTGCTACTGCACAGCAGTACTGGGGATGACTGACTCACTGCAGCAATGTAGGGAGCTTATGTAAGCAGTTAGGACATGATGGATGCATTGTGTTTTATTTTTTAGGACATGGTTGTCTCCATGCTGGTTGAAGCTTTTGTATAAATTGTGTTATAAAAGTAGATACTTTATAATGTTTTCAGCTCTAGAGAAGTAAAACAAACTCAGAAAATGTGAAGTTTTCATCTAAGTAAGAAGGAGCATTTTGAATTACTAATCAAACCACAACTACAGAAAGTCCAGTGTCAGGAATATCCTTACCAAACTCTTATCTGCTTTGGTATGTGTTTCATTGGCAAATACAGCTGGTGAGATCTGTGGCTTTAGATTGCACCAGCAAATTCTGCAAGTACCCTGTTCACTCAAGATAAAGCAAAATTTTTATCAGTCCTGTAGGCAGCATTAGGTTATGTGAACTTCATTTTGGTGTGGCAAGTTCACACAGTTAGGAGGGTAAGTACTGCTGTAAGAGCGTGTTTTAGGAGTTGGGTCATGGCAGTGAATGCAATAGACCTACTTATTTTGCTGTGCTGTAGTTCCTTGCATGTAATGTGCAGACTTTTTTTCAGAAGAATGGAGCTGCAGCTTGTCACACAGAAGAAATGCCATCTTGAAAATTAAGTCTTCAGTATTGCCTCTCAGAAAGGCTCTGCCTTTCTGGCTCTCACTGAGTAAATGTGCTGAGGTTGTCACATAGGCTGATTCTCTTAATCTATGTAGTCCAAAATGTATTTTCTCCCTTGCCTTCTTGGATAGTGTTTTGTCTTGAAATTATGATAGGTTACCTTCCTTGTCAACAAAGGTAGTTATCAGTTTATCTTATGAGAGAATTTGCTTTTAAAAAAGTAAGGTTTTGGTTTCAAGAGAGCCTATTCTGAGGACTTTGCATTAGGCATGATGCAGCAGAAAACTATTAATAAATTTCATGTGGCTGGTCTCTACAGCAGCTTTGACTGAAAGTATTCCTTTAAATTTATATTCCAGCTTTGTAAACAATTCTTATTTTTAATTCTAGCCTTCCAGTTCTAATTAACGTATGCATCATAGTAAATATTTTCCACATACAGAACAATTTACCTTGCATATGACTTACTACAGTCAAATATGTACATGAGTGTGTGTGGTTCTACTTAAATTTTATGTATGGCTCTTTCACTGGAATAAAAAAATCTTCTATTTTAATGATGGAGGGGAAATGTTTTACAAATGTAAACTCATAAAAGTTGGCAGCAAGGGTTTTTGTGGATAAGTGCTAAATAACTTTTAACTTGCTGTTTTCCACATGCTAACACTGAACTATTTGTCCAAATGTAACCATTATAATATAGTGCTGGAGTTCATGGATCTTCAGATGCATGTCAACTAGAACTAATACCTCTTTTCAGTTTACTGGAAAGAAATTCTTCGGTGTTTACATTCTGAGGTGTTAAAACAGATTAGGAGGGATATTTAATGGGATCTTCTTATGGGTTTTAGTTATGTTCTTTTCCTAGCCATGTGAAATTGATTTTTCATTGTTAAAAAAATCTATATTTTTATCTTTTTGGCCCTTAAAAATTTGGAGTGGTATTTCACCCTTTTAAGTGTATCTTTCGCCTTTGTTACTCTCCTCCCATCCCAATTTCTGGTTTGTACAGAGATTAATTATTAAAACATTTTGGTTTGCAGGGAGGCTGTGTAGATTCAACGAATCAGAGCCTTGCTCTGCTCCTTATGACCCTTGGACAGCGGGATGTTTCCAAAGTCCTGTTGGGACCTCTGTCTCCATACACGTAAGTTGTTTTGTTCAGTTCAATTACACAGTCTTGTTTTAATTTCCTAGTTTCATTGCACAGCTATTTTTATGTATGGGAGATTTTGCCTATGGTCACAAATAGAACAACTTGTACCTGACTTCAAATGAGACCAGTGGTGTAAGTTGCCTAGGGTTTGTTTCTACATGTTAGATGTGTCCCTTGCTGTTCTATATTATTCCTGTTTCTGAGAATTGAAGAGACAGGGTTTATTGATGGCTCTTGATGTGGAATGTATGTGTACATCAGTTGGCTTTTTATTGCCTAGTGTACACTACTATGTTTTCCCTGGTGATCTCTCTGTAGCTGTGTCATTAAATGTTGTATTTCAAATGGCTAGCCAGTGATTCTTCCTATGAAACAGCTTAAGACTTCAGTTCATGGAGCTATGTGCTATTTTAAGGTTTTATTGGGCGGCAGAATCCTATCTGTTCCTTCAGTCTCAGTTTTTACTAAAGCTTTGTCTGTAGCTGGTAGTTGTTCAGGGGATAGAAAATAAATTAATTTCTTATATTGCTAGTTGTAAACACAGGTTACTGAATCACAAAATCATCAAGGTTGAAAAAGACGTCTAAGATCAAGTCCAACTTTTGATTGAACCCTATTTCTCAACTAGACCATAGTGCTAGATCTGGTTGTTTTTTAACACTTCCACAGATAGTGACTCCACCACCACTATGGGTGGCCCATTTCAATTCTTACCAGCCCTTGCAGTGAAAAAACTCTTCCTGATGTCTAACATGAACCTACACTGGTGCAGCTTGAGGCCATTTCCTCTAATCCTGTCACTTGTTGCCTGGGAGAAGAGACCAAACCCTCACCTGTGTACAACCTCCTTTCAGGCAGTTGTAGAGAGCAATAAGGTCTCCCTGAGCCTCCTTTTTTCTCAAGGCTAAACAACCTCAAGCTCCCTCAGATGTTCCTCACAGGACTTGTATTCCTTCACCAGCTCTGTTGCCCTTCTCTAGACATGCTCCAGCATCTCAATGTCTTTCTTGGAGAGAGGGGCTCAAAATTGAGAACAGGATTTGAGGTGTGGCCTCACCAGTGCTGAGTACAGGGGATCAATCCCTGCCCTGCTCCTGCTGGCCACACCATTGCTGGCACAGGCCAGGATGCCATTGGCCTTCTTGGCCACCTGGGCACTGCTGGCTCATGTTCAGCTGCTCTCACCAGCACCCCCAGCTCCTTTTCCTGTGGCAGCTTTGCAGCCACTCTGCCCCAGCCTGTGGCACTGCCTGGGGTTGCTGTGAGCCAAGGGCAGGACCCAGCACTGGGCCTTGTTGAACCTCACACCACTGGGCTCAGCCCATGATCCAGCCTGTCCAGATCCCTCTGCAGAGCCTTCCTGCCCTCCAGCAGATCAGCACTCCCACCCAGCTTGGTGTCATCTTTTAAGTGACTGAGGGGACACTCAATCCCCCCATCCATGTCACTGATGAAGATATTCAACAGAGCTGGCCCCAATACAGAGCCCTGGGGAACACCACTGGTCACTGTCCACCAGCTGGAAGTAACTCCATGCGCCAGTACTCTCTGGGTCCAGCCCTACAAATGGTTTTTTACCTCGTGAAGAGGGTACCCATCCAAGCCATGGGTTATTACTATAGTTCCCTGGGTCCTCCTTCTGACCCTGCTGGTATGAGCATCACACTGGCCAACTTCCAGTCCTCTGGGACCTGCTCAGTTGGCCAGGACTGATGCTACATGATGGAGATTTTCTTGGTGAATGCTTCTGCCAGCACCCTCACTACCCTTGAATGAATACCATCCAATCCCATAGAATTCTAAATGTCTCAGTACTTCATCGTGTATTGCAGAAGATCTGTTCTGCTCCCTGTACCCCAGCTAGGGGGCTGGTTGCCCTGAGGATGAATCTTGCTGTTAAAGACTGAGGCAAAGAAGACATTGAGGACCTCAGCCTTTTCCTCATCTTTGATGACAGTGTTCCCTTCCACACCCAGTAAAGCATGAAGATTTTCTATGGCCTTCCTTTAGTTTTTAATGTATTCATAAAGACACCTTTTATTATCTTTCACAGCAGTGGCCTAATTGAGTTCTAGGAGAAACTGGTTAGGGAAACAAATTATCAAAAAAAAAAAAAATCAAAACAAATTTATCAAAACAATTTATCAAAAATTCGATTTTTCAGACTTGCAAAGGATTTATTAGATCACAGTTATTTCTAGAGACTGAGCAGTTATTCTTTAGTCAGATGAAGGGAGGTTTGTTTATCTGGCAATGGCATCAAATAATAAGAGCATGAACTGTCCTTTTTCGGTTATCATGGTACCGGTGCTGTATACGTGAAGGGTACAGTACTGTGATAACTGAAGAATGGTGGTGCCATCACATGAGAGCTAAAAATTACCTAACTGCTCTTCTCAACTCCTGGTACCTTGGAAACAACATTCATCAGATTTTGAGGGGAAGACAGGGAAGTGTCCCATTGCACAAAGGGGAAGGAATCCCCTATAAAGTAAGTATTCATGTGGAAGGTATCAGAAGAGTAGATATTAGTGTTTGAAGTGCACAGTTAAGCATATGAGACAATCCAATCACTTGTCATTTTGAGTATTTTTTAATTTTTTATCCTTGTTTTCTTCTGTGAAAATCAAGCAAATACACTACCTTATTTTGTAAGCAGGATGAATTCCAAGTTGGTGGGTTGTCACTTCTTCCAAGCTAGGTGTATACAGCAGGGATAAAGGTCAGGAGTACACATACTGAAGCAGCATATTGTAAAATCTATGATTCTGTGAGAATCTGTGACTCATCAATCCTATGGGATCTGTTCAGATAGAATGCAGCTTTTTATGCATTCAACAACTAGGGCTTTTTATGCCCTCAACTAGGGCTGTTTATAAAGGACTGGTGAATTTGGCTCCCAAGCAACTCATTGGATACACAAGCTTATGAAGTAAATTGCAGTATTGTCATGTTCCATGTTGTTGTCCCTTCTTTTCTTTCAGAGCTGTGACATCTCTGTATTTAACAAATTTACCCTACAGAATCTGAAGTTATTTAAAAGCTATATTATTGGCTTCCCTGTCCAGCATAATATAGCATGAATGTGACAGTTCAGCTGGCTGCTGAGAGCATCACATGGGGACAAAATGCTTTGGAACACGTCCATTAGAATGAGGAAACTTCTTATTTTCACAGGAAACATCCGTTGCCTCAGCTAACTACAGGGAGTGGAAATGAAACACCATGAGCAGGGCTGTCTTGAGTGGCAGTGGAGCTAACAGTCTGCATGGCCAGCAGCTGCTCTGCATTACCCCTTTCTTAGTGTTGGTATTTCACAGAAGCAAGTGCCTTTCTGTCAAGCTGAGTTTAAAATCAAATGCAGGGTGCTGGCCATCCCACTAACTCACAGAGGTCGGTCTGGCAGGACAGACCTGTCTGCATGCAGGTGGGTCAGCATGAGCCAGAGGTACATGAAAGACAGCAACAGGAAAGCCTGTTGTGCCCCAAAAGCCCGAGTGCCCCAATCCATGGCTTTGCAAGGGTTTAGGGGCTTCAAGAGGTGGGGCTAGGGTGCCTCTGCCCAGCCAAGCTGACACTTTCAGTTTCTCCCCTGACTGGGGATGCCCACTCCTGGCTTCCCAGTCTGTCTCCTCCTGGAAAGGTGTGTGGCAGGACTCAGGAGAGCAGTGCTGGGGCTGCCGCTGCTAGCAGGCAAAGCCCTGTGCAGGCCCCAGTGCAGCTGAACCAAGAATGCACTGCTGGTGCACAGTGCATTCTTCTCTCCCACTGCTCTGTTAGTTGGTTGCTTTGCTCAATATGTGAAGTTCTTGTGTACTTGTTGTTAATTCTTAGCAGGCTTTGGGGAAAAGACAGCACTTAGATAAACAGGCCTTTTACTCTTGTTGCTTTTGGCTACAAGGCCTCCAGTGTGGCTCATGTAGCTATCCCTGCATCTAAGAAGCAGCTCTGTTCAGCTGCTGCCTTGTTCTTGCCTGAACGCAGAGTGTAAATTTTCAGCAAAATAAACCTTCTTTGTACCTTTCACCCCCTCCCTCAGTTCTGGACCCTGTGCCTGTGTGGTTGGTGTGCCCTGTGCTATTATTTGAGGTGCCCACCCACAACCCAGACCAACCTCAGGGCAAATACAAACCTGCTTTCTGTCACAAACCCCTACTTTCCTGCCTCTTTCTCTTCTATTTGCAGGGTTTGTATCATTTGTGCTTCCACTGTTACAAGACAAAGCTGGCCTTTTGGTGCTTCTGCATTCTCTCCTGGTGTCCCCAGGCAGCCTTCCCCTTGCTCGCACCCCAGAGAGCCTTTCCCATGTATGTAGGGGCTGATATTTTTCTCACTCTGCCTTTATTCAAGAGAGAAAAGATGCAAAGATGCAAGGTAGCCCAGAGAGGTATGGGCTGACTGATCCCACCAACATGTTGCAGAGTTTCCTGATCACCTTTTAGTATTTTTCCCTGAGTCTCTGGCTCCACGTGGCCTCTGTCATTTTTACAGTTTATTCTGCAGTGCCTCCTTGCAGTTCACTTCTCCTGTTTTGGGCTTGGCTGCTTTCTTGTCACACTGCCAGAGCCTGTGAAAGGACCCAGCTAAGGAGAAGGCTGATACAGAGCTTGTGGTCTGTCAGCTTTACTGGAGCATTTGTGCCAGCATATGCCCATTTGCCTACTATAGCTGCAACGAGAAACCTTGCAGCTGAGGAGGCACGGATGAAAAGGTGCTTTTCAGTTTTCTCTTTCAACTGTTAGTTTATTTGAGAGATGAGAAAGCTGGTGTCTGTGCTGAAGCACGTTATCAGTCCAGGAAAGTGCAGGAGAAAGGATACGTAACATTGGGAGGAGTGTTCCCACATTCACCCTGCAGAGGTATTTAGCAGATTGCCCCAGAGATACACAAGATCATCCCAAGCACACACCAGTATAGGTGGCACAGCCTCTCTTTTTCCAGCTCCTGCCATTTTCCTCCTCTCCCATGCATATATCTGAGTGCAGGAACAGCAGCATGCCCAGCTGAAGTGTATAAAGCAATTTTGCTCCTGCAATTTTCCTTGTACTCCTTCACAATTTCTGTGGATAGGAGCTGCCAAGAGGCTTTCAGAGGCCTCGTGATGCCACGGTGGGGACAGACTTAGGCTTTTGTTCTCCTCCTTCCCATTTTGTAGATACTTACTCTTGATTTGTTGTAATGATGTATGTGTGATTAGCTTGCAGTTATGCTTTCAGCATGTAGAGCAGACAGGCTAATGTGTGAACTGGATATCCACGTTCCATTTCTTTGAACTAAGAAAGGTGCATACCAGTTGCTGGAAGAGATTAAATCTTTGTTCAAGACTGCAGACTTGCTTGTGGCCCTGACTGGAAGAGTCCAAACTTTTGTCAGAAGCAATTACAAATTTTCTTTTGTAGTCTCTTGGTGCAATTGCATGTTCCCTCTTTTGGAGAAGCCAGCAAAAATGTTTTCTTGGATGTTTTTGGGGTTTTAATTTTTTTTATAGTCTTTCGTGTTACTCACCGTCCAGTCAGTGTTTGTTTAGGATCAGTGTGATTCTTCAGTTTCTTGTTGCCTTTCTGCCTGAAATGATGATTTTTTTTTTCCTGACAATAAGAAAACAGGAAGAATTCTAAGTCTGAATATAATCCTAATGAGACATTTAACTGGGAAGTAGACAAGTCTGTAATCAGTCAGAAATCAAACACATGCTTTGGGATCTCTCTTAAAGTATGCACCCGTGCCTGTTTATATTTTATTTCTGCTTTAAAGATTGGGCTGGGGAAAGGAGAATCGCGGGTTGATATGGGGTTCATATAGCCCTGATGAAGAGTCAGCATCAGGAGTAAATAACTTGCCTAGCTACATTCCTCTCCTTTCTTTCTTCTTTCCTCACCATTTTGTCTTGCTGTGTTACCAGCCATTCCTCTCTCTGCTTCTACAGAGAGTGCAGAGGTTTCAGGAAGGGTCACTAGCAACTTCTACAACACAAGTGAGAGCAGTGTTTGGAGCTTGTAGTCCTGTTTCTCTGTACTAAGTAATATTTTCTTATTTCATTCACATGCTCATTGCTGGAATCTGTGTTAGTACATAATGTTATTGGACTTTCTGTTTTGTTTATTAAACAGTATTATTTTCTCTCATTCAGAATTGAGTTTCTACGACACCTCAGAAGCTTCTTCCAGATCATGTTTAAAATTGAAACAAAGACCACTGAGGAAGAGCACATGGGCGGGGAGAAAGTCTTGATGACCTGTGTTGGCATTGGATTTTGCAACCTCAGTAAAACTATAAGATAAAAAACATCTACAGACTCTGTGAAAGACAGAAAATGCTGCAAAGATCTAATAAACTCTACCTGTCTCTGTAATAAGAGATCTAATAAATCCTACTTACTCTGGCATGGGGAGACCTGTGATGATTCCAGTGCGGGGTTACCCAATCTCACTGCACGTAAACAATAAAGCTGACTTCAGACTATTTAAATCTGTGCTATTTATAAATGCAATGCCAGTATTCTGTGCTGCTTGGAGTGGCTCTCTGGAGTGTCAGCTGACTTGGGACTCTTTGCACTGTATTCCACTGAATGGGACACAAGTGCCTCATGTCACTGTGCTCTCAGGCCTTAACGAGGTGGGTGCTCTGGTTTTATGTATTTACTGCTTTCACTTGTAGCTTTTTCTGAAAGGTTTAGATAGAGAGGGAAGTCAAAAACAAGCTTTGCATTGCGAAACAAATTATCACAACGGAAATATTAGATTATTGAGGTAATTGCAGAGATAATATTGGCATGAAAATTAAAGCTATGACAGCAATTCTTTGTTTATACACTTGTGTGTATGTAGAATTTGTTAAATGCTCCACTCCTGTTTACATTTACTAAATTCACAGATCACAAAATAGTCTCAGTTGGAAGGGACCCAAAAGGATCACTGAGCCCAACTCTTAAGTGAATGGCCTATACAGGGATGAAACCCATGACCCTGGCATTATTAGCACCGTGCTTTAACCAGCTGAGCTCATCTCAGGGTTGAGCTTCAAAGGAAGAATAAAATATCTGTCTATTATTTTTCCTAATGTCAGAATACTGTAGAGGAGATCACAACCTATACTGACTTATTTTAGCCTCTTTTGCAAAGATGGGCATGGGAGGAGAAACCTCCATGGCAGCTTTTGACTTAGCACATGTATTCTTTTTAGGTTTGTTTAGCATACTATGCACGTGGCTCACAATTAGTTGCTGTAGGCTTTGAGAAAGAAAAATTTATTCAATTCCACCATTATATTTTGTGCGTCTGCTCCCTTTTTAAAGTGCCAATAATGCTGTATGGGATGGATTGACAGATGCAAAACAGTTCCTACCAGGTTGTATATATTTACCCATGAAAGACCTCAGGTAGATTCCAGGCAAACCTGTGGAAGTTAATGCTGAACTCCTGACACAAGGGAAGAAGTTTATATTTGACTTCAGACTATCCTTCATGTGTCTGGAGGAATATAAAACTGTGTCAAAAGCTGCTATATAGAGAGAGCAGATACCAGTGACTGTGTTAAAATGGTTTCAGAAACTTTATCTCATGCCACTGTAAAGTGGGCATTACCTCTGTGGTATGATGAATTATATTGGACCCAAAAAGGACTTGGACAGAGGTTCATTATTTGATTACTGTCTTGTTAACTTTTGCAGGCCGTGTGAGTAATTTTTTTACTGTAGTTTGTTTGTGTTGCAATCTGTCAGACATGATTTGAAAAAATAAAGCTTGTGTTTTTTTCCTAAATAAGGTTTTATTTCCCTTTGAAGCACAATTGGGGGGAAAAAAAACCCTGGAAGTCTTTCCTAAGCCCTTCAAACATAAATGGCTATCTTGAACTGATACATGAAGGGAAAGGGTGAAGCCATTCCTGTAATTTATTAGCTTTCCAAAATTTGACTTGCAGCTAAGGAAATCCTAAATAAAACAATAAGATGTGAAATAAAATAACTTGACTATATTTTTTACGTTTTAAGTTAGAAGAAGGAATATAGTTGTGAACGAATTTACCTTGCTCCCTTCTGTCGCTATGTAATGGAAAAACTAGAAATTTCATAAATTAAAATTACCCAAAATGCAAGTCACTACTGATCCAAAAGGTGAAATGTACAAACTAAAATTAAAAGCTACTTGAATAAAAATATAAAACTTACATTAATTAAAGATTCAAGTTTGTGCTACAGGTCCAATTTCCAAAATCAGCTTAAATAAAAATTGGCAAGTATTGTCACAATTTCAAAAATGAAAAGTTTTATTCTTTTTAAGCTTAACTATAAAGCTGTTTTTCCAAATGTTCCAGTTGCACCAGGCATAGAGATGGCAATAAGTTGCCCAAGCAGCAGATATTATGTTACACAATTACCTGTACTTAACCTCAGTGTTAAAATTGGACTGGTAAGCCTTAGCCCTGCTGCAAATTGCATGGCTCTACAGCACAACACTTGCTGCAACAACTCAAATCCTGTGAATTTGCTTGTTGCCTTACAGAAAAAAGGAATGGTATATGAAACTGGTAAGTTTTTCAAGAAAAGTCACTCTAGAGAAATATTAACAATTCCAGAGGAGGTTTTAGGTAAGAACTGTCTTCAAATTATATGGCCTTCATGTTCTGGGAAAGTACTTATTAGAAGGAAATCCTGCAGATAAAAGCTGTTTGTTTATCAGCAAAACAGCAACTGACATCTGCTTTGGTGGTCTGATCACACAAGCAGTAAGATAGTTAATTTTAGAGCTGGACAGAGGAAATTAATTTTTGGTGAAAAAAGTTCATAGTGTTGGTAGCCACAGACTTTATGGTGAAGATGATAGTTACTAGGAGACACATCTTTCATCTCAGTCCATCCATTGCAGAGTAATACTCAGGTAACTTAAATTTGAAGTGATTAGTTGTGCATAAATAATCCTGTGCTCTGAACAATCCATCAGTAATTTAGTTAATCCCTTTGAGTGAACAGCTCTGATAATAGAATCAAAATGGTTTTGGTTGGAAGAGACCTTACAGATCAGCCAGTTCCACCATCCCCCCAACCAGGTTGCTCAAAGACCCATTTAGTCTGGCCTTGAACGCTTCCAGGGATTGGGCATCCACAGCTACACTGGGCACTACCCTCACAGTAAGGAATTTCTGCAAAGAGCTAATCTAAACATACCTTCTTTAGCTTAAAGCCATCACCACTTGTTCTGTCACTACATACCCTTTTAAAAAGTTCCTTTCCAGCCTTTAGGTTCCATTAGGTACTGACTTAAAGGTGCTATAAGGTCTCCGCAGAATCTCCTCCAGGCTGTACAAACCCAACTCTCTCAGCCTGTCCTTGTGAGAAGAGGTGCTCAAACCCTCAGATCTTTACTGAGGGCCTCCTCTGGACTTGCTCCAAGAGGTCCAGATCTTATTTTGGAGTCTCCAGAGCTGAATGCACTGCTGCAGGTGCAGTCCCATGAGAGTTGCAGTCACAGTGGTGATGTGAAAAGTATTTGTAAAATATGCCTTTACCTTGCATCTCCTGCCAATTTTGTAATACCTGTTGTCAAACATTCTTCTATGATGTTATGATTGTAGTTTGACTGCATCTTCTGTGGTTATGTCAGAAAATCCATGCTAACTTGCTGTAGCAAGTTGCTGTAGGACAGCTTCTGGAGTAGAAGAGATTATATTGGAAGCAAAATTGTTTTATTCCAAGTGTACTTTATCAAAGGCATATGGCTAGAAGCCAGTGTAATAACTGTCTGGGGAAGCATACAGTAGGTAATTTAGCTGGGCCAAAACAGTAAGTACATGGCTGTCTTGGGTAATGTTTTCAAAATGGTGTTTTGTTACTGCCAGAGCATATATGCTTTCTCTCTTCTTCCTCTTTCCCATGGGTGATAAGGATTTTGTTTCAATCCACAGAGGCATAATTCTGTGCTTGCAAATTCTGACATTTACTTTCCTGTTTCTCAATCATACTCTTGAGAAACCAGAGGCAAAAAAAGACAAGAAAAGAAACCAATTTTCAGGATGCATAATTTTGTCAATGAGTTAATTTCCCCCTTTTTTTTTTTAACATTGTATGGCCATCTCCATGCTTTTATTTTGTGTCTGATGTGTGTCCACTTCTATTTTTTTAATATTGTATGGCCATCTCCATGCTTTTATTTTGTGTCTGATGTGTGTCCACTTCTATTTAATCTGGCTCCTAAGGGATCCCAAGTGAGACACACAACTGCGTCACAGCAACTCTGAACAAAAATATGGAAGGAGCATCTTTTGCAGTTACTGCTTAGGTCTTGGTAAGCTGTATCTTAAAAGAGCATTCACAAAGGGGACTATAGTGTCTTCCTTGTGCCTGTTGGCTCTGAGCAACACTGACAAGCTCTGAAAAACACCTATAACCTGTTGTCAGTGAGAAGGGTAAAAAGACAGAAAGTCCTGCAGGGAAGAGATTGTGTGGGCTGAATTGTGTGGTGACGGCGTTGGATGAGTAACAGAAGCAAGTCATGCACTGTGTCACAGCATCACAATGTCCAAATAGCACTTAGACTAGATATAAATTGAGTTGTGACATTGCTACAAGACAGAACTATTAGGATGATTTGTAGTAAATCTGTAGCAATAGATGTCAGGTGTTAGTGCTGATCTCTTTCCTAGAATAGTAAGATTATGTATATACACTAAGAAGAGTGCCCAGAGCTGTATTCCCTGTGTATTAGAGAGTATAGAAATATTCTGTGTATGTAGCAATAAGGAGACCCAGAGAAGAAACCTGGTTTAAGGTGGTATTGATCAAGGATGTACCCACAAGAAAACAAAGGCCAAAATAAATTCTTTACATGAAGGTGAGCAGTGGCTGGGTGCCCACGGAAATTGAAGTAGCAACTGCTCTGCACAACCGAGCACACAGAGGTAGGCTGTGTCTTTGTATATTTGTCCTCATGCTGTATGCTTGCCACATTGTCACTCCCTCTTCTCAGTACCAGTTTGGCCATGCTTCCCTGGCAGCCTCCGCTGTGCTGCTCACACAACAAGCATCAGTGCTCCTTCAACACTGATCCCATGGTGAAAATCTGTAGGGCCTTGAAGGTGTCTGGTGCTTAACTACAGATGAACTAGTAGGATTAAGGGCTTGATTCCAGTGATCATCACTACATGGCAATGACACATCCCATTTTACAAAATGCAACAGGCCCAGGAGGGCACTTATCTTTGCAGGATGCCTCAGAAGTTACACGCTTCAGAACAAATGCCTTACCCCTTCCCACTGCATTTTTAACCTGCCGCCATGTTGCTCCTTGAAAGTTACTTAAATCTTTTTTCAATCCTAAACTGTCTCCAAGGATAAAAAAAAAACTGCTACAGCAGATTTTGCATACATTAGGTATATTTTCTTAACTTTGATGAATGTGGATATATTCCATAAGTTAAGACTATGGTTCTAAATCATCATCCCTCAGCACATCAGCACAAACAATTTTCTTTGTGTGTCTGGTAATAAGTTTTGACTCTGTATAATGTGCTAAAGATTTGCAAGATGCACCTAGATCAAAATATGCATGGCTTTTGATTATTTACTATTCTTTATTTTTAACATCATGAAAGTGGGGAAAAAGGAGAAGAAAACCACAGCCATACTGTTTTGTTTGTGTGCCAGCATTCAGAAGGTGCCTGAAACGTATGGCTTCCTGACAGATTCATAAAAGCATTTGTGTTTAGAAATACATCTAAACATTCAGAATGTGACTTGGAAAGAATTTCTATTGAAGAATGTTTCTGAGCATTGTTTGTAAAAATCTACTTAATAATTCATGCCGTAAGTTTATTATCTCCTATTTTCACTTGGTTTTTTGGACATAGGTAATCTACATAATATATTTTCAAATAACACATCCACAGTGAATCAGGGCTAAATAAGACAGACTAGGAAAAGGTATTTCTGTTTCTTTTGGAATGTGTTGGTCAGGTTGTTAGCAAAAATACTGTTTCTTCATCCTTCACCATTAATATCAGCAGCAAGTTTTGTCTTGAAACACTGTCAAGGTCTTGCTCTACACTTTTTTAGGCAATGATGTATGAATTCAAAGAGAGGAGCTGTTCTGAAAGATCTGGCTTTTTCCATGCTATGTAGAGCATCTTAGAAGTGCAGGCCATTAGACAAGCCACAGGTGAGTTTCTTAATCAACAAGAGGGTGAGGGAGGCTAGTCTAAAACTGCGCCACCAGAGGCTGGGTGTGGCAGTTGCCTAAAAACGTATTCTTCATTTTAGTTTAAAGTAAAAATAAAGAATGAACATCTGTTTCAGTTTGCAGAGTTAAACAAACATTGTTAGCAGATTTTTTTTAAAGTTGAAATTTACAGTAAGAAGCAAAAAGAGAGTATAACTAACAGCCAAGGAGAAGGATATTGCAGAATTCTATTACCTTTCTTTTTCCTTCTCAGTCTCACAAGTTTGCACAGAAAAGAGCAATTTTTTGTCAGAAATTGTTGAATGGCTATTGAGACATTGTAAGGAAAATACAAGAAATTACCAAAATTGTCACTTGCCTGACACATGGAGTGAAAACTTAATCATATTTATGCTCATGGCATTTTCTTCACTGAATCACTTTCAAAGAAAGAGCTGCTATGAAAGAACTTGTCCGAAACTTCGCTTTTCACACTTTTAGTGTGATTTCAGGGAAGTCTCTCACTGATTTCCTCTACCTTATATCTTCTCCAGGCAATAATTGTATATTAATTGATTGATAACAATCAATCAATATATGATTTTAATTGTTATTCCCAAGTCATAGGCATATAAATATTAAAAGGTACATTTTGTGCATTACATGCAATGTAATTCTTGGCTTCATGCATTTTTATCCTCTGTTCCAAAGTCTGTGTTTTGGAGAACTTCTTTTGTGCCAGTGGTAGAGAAGAATGAAGTTACTCATTTTTATTCCACAGGGAGCTAGACTAGAAAATATCATGACAGAACCTCAGATCTGTGCAAACATTTGCCTCACTTTATGATGGCTATAAGCTTCTTTGGGCTCTACAAGCCAGCATCTCCCTATTCTATTTCTGCTCTTTTTTAATGTTGGTTTTGGTTTGCGGGTGGTGGGGTTTGTTTGTTTGTTTTGGTGAAGTTTACATTCTTGCTTTTGCTTTTTTCACAGAATTTGTTTGGTTTATTTTGTTTACCTCTAAAGACTAATTTTTGCCAGTTTTATTTGAGAAAGCTTTCCATTGTGATATATCCCATTCTCCACTGATCTTTTCTCACTCCTGTTAGATCCATGATCTTTGCTGTGTTGTACAAACTGGAAGAATAATCCCCACTATGCTGCAGTGGGACTCTGAGTTGCTACATAATTTCACTTCTCTGTTCCCTCTATGCACACAGAATCCTCCCCTGGCCACCCACCCAGACAGCCTCCTCTCCTTTTTCCACTGATCACTGATCTGTCTCACTACAGGGATTTTCATCCAAGATTTCTGAAATAGAAGAGTGAAGAGACAGATTGGATTTCTTCTAACTAAATCTGCCCTAGTAGTTCCTGCTGTAGAAACAAAGAATTTTCCTCATCTTTCCGTCTCAGAGGTCTCCTTGAAGGCTTGCCATCTTGAAAAGTAATAGTCCTCTGGCTGAATCCTCTGAGTTTTCAAAAAAAGTGGAGCAAGAAAGGAACTTAAACTTAACACTCAAAATCGAAGTTTCTTGCTAACTAGCACTAACATGTATGGACTGCTCTAAAACTGCTGGAATATCATGCTACAAAAGGGACTATGAGCACATTCTTATAAAGTCCTAAGTCTCTGAATTGTACAAGATAAAATCTTGATATAAAGCTCCAGTCTTATGAAATTGAAATACTTTATTGTTTTAAGACCTTCTGCTAAGGAAGCCAACCTACTGTTGTGTTTGCTCATCAATACTGTGGGAGTTTCTGTCATTAACTTTCCACTGGTCTTTACCGCATTTCATCATATAAGGTGTCTACCATTGCTACTGCAAAGACTATCTCCAGCACAAAGACAAGGTTAGCTTAAGAGAAGGAGCTTTGAGGATTAGATACTGCTTTTTAACTTCTTGCTTTTCAATGAAGCAGTGTGGGGAATAAAAGTCACGAATATATAGAAGCATGCAGTTGAAGAAACTAATGTAACTGTGCTACTGTTTCAATTATCTGTTTATATTTAAAATGTGTAATGCTATTTTAATATATTGTTCTTTTGCCCACTAGCATTTTTTAGGGAATTTAAAAAAATTCCAAACCCCTGCCAGCATATTTTTGCAGCACTAGCTCATATAAAAAAATCCTCAGATGCCAACCATAATAGTTCAGTAGTTCCATCTCACAAACCACTCTCATGACAATCCACTTCTTCTGGTGTTACTGCAGCTGCTAGCCAAATATTAAACTCAAACAGCTCTGTGTGGGGCTTGTTCGTTTCACTTTTGAGGGTAAACAGAACAGTGGCAGTTCCAAGTAAAAGCCATTCCCTTTGCAATCTTTTCGATTTGCTTCTTCTGCCATTTACTGAGTGGTAATCTCTCCATAGGTCAGTAGAATATTTATTTATGTTGCCTGCTGCAACGTCTCTTAAGCACAAACTGGCTCCTGTTGTCACAATTTCTGGTAACCAAAAATATCTCTCTGTGTTTTTTGGTAGCTCTAGGCTTTCTGTCTATGGCTGACTCAATTCTGTAGCAGCAGAGGAGGCAGAATAGAAGAGGTTCAAAACCAGGAGGGTTGGACACCCTGTGACTCATCTCAGAGGACTGGGTTTCCTCCACAGGTCTAGCTGTATTGAAGGCAGTGCCAGGGCTTCAGGGCACTCTTGCAGCTTCTCTGGTCCTGTGAATGCCAGATTCAACATTGCTTGGCATTGATCAAAAACCATGACATCTAGCTTTCCTTAATTTCTGTAGATGAGAACTAGTTCTGCTCTGTGAAGCAATTAGATAAATACATGAAAGGTATCTTGGGAATGACACACTCTGAAGCTACTCCCTGGAAGGATCAAGTTAACTCCTGTTTCTGCCTGAGGTACAGCTACCTTGACAATATCTTTTATAACCTAAGCTTTGAGGAAGCTTAATGGCAAGTGATATGTATTCTTTGCCCTAGGGAGAGCTTTTTTGCTTTATTTTGTATGTGTGCCTCAGTGTCAGGGAATACTTACTGGAATTGCTTATCTTAAAATCTTCCTCCTCTAAGAAAAGGAGTTAGTGGAAGCTATTTCTAGATCCTGAAATGCAATCCCAGAGAGCTCCAATATGTAGTTTATTTCCATTACACTACAAAGACTGGTACAAGATATCAATATTTTCAAATTTAATAGTTGCTGGGTGCTTCTTTTAATATAGGAAATTAAAGAGCTGAAACTGATTTATTGCTTTAATTACAAAGAAAGATCTTTAACTGATCTTGGAATTTGAAAATAAGGGAGGAGAAGAAAACAGCAATTTGACATGGGTTTGATGTTGTTTGTACCAATGTAAATACAAAGCAATAGTGAAAATCAGTTATTAAATTACGTAAAGTTTGATCCCACAATTAATTAATTAAAGCTGTATTACCAAAGCGGTGGCATGTGGGACAGGCCTCTCTCAGCTGGTTTGCAGAGGCCCATACCTTTTTGAATCTGGACTAGGAATTTACTTCTTTGTGAAAACCCTATACTCTTGCTACTTTTAACTAAAATTGGTCCAAAGTTTCAAAAGCAAAGAAACAATATCTTTAACAATGTGTTAAAGATACCTAATAATTTGTTTTTAACATAAAATATTTTAGTATTACAGTTTTGCCAGTGTGCATATTTGATACCAACATTGATATCTAGCTTTTTCCTGAAATAACTTTTTCAGAAATATTGATAAAGCAATAGGTCTCATATCTATTTTCATTTGAGCAATAATTACTTAGCACATTTGAAGAATCAGCAGACTGCATATTTTTATAATTGTATTTCAGACTGGAATTGGTTTCTGATTTTAAGCTCTGCTCATCCTTTTCCAGAACTACGAATCAAAACACAACTTGCTGCTCCTATGTAGTATTAATCAGAAGTAAAACTGAGTAGAAACAAAAATGAAATTCAGTGTCTTAGCTTCATTGTGAAATATTAAGATGAGAATACCCATGTGGAAAAATTAACTACAAATTAACTACAAACAAATTAACTACAAACAAATTTTTCACTTTGTTTTTACTGTAAGTAGTTTAGAGACTTCTAGAATAACTTCATAGAAGTTTCTTGTTTGTATATTTGTGTGTGTATATCAAAGTTTCTTGCCCTTACAGAATCATAAAACACTTTGGGTTTGAAGAGACATTAAAAATCACCTAGTTCTCATGCCCCTGTCATAGGTATGGACATCTTCCACTATACCAAATCACTCAGAGTCACATCTAATTTGATCTTGAACTTTGATCTTCCATCTTCCAGGGATGGACCATTTGCAGTTTCCCTGGGAAACCTGTTCCAGCACCTCAGTGTTCTCACAATAAAGCATTTCTTATTATCTAAGGGAAACCTACTTTCTTCAGTTTAAAGCCATTTTGTCCTGTCACTACATGCCCATGCCAAAAGTGTCTCTCCGGTCTTCCTGTAAGACTCCTTTACAGAAACGTTGCTAAAACTGGAAGGTTGCTATAAAGTCTCCCTGAAGACTTCTCCCTGAAGCCTTCTCTTCCCCATCCTAACTCAAGAACCCTCATTAAGGTCTCTGGTGATTGATGTGAGTACAGAAGGCAGTTAGGAAAATGTGCAAGATACATTTGGTTCATTTTCATGACATTGATTTCTGTATAGCATCCAAGTAGCTTAGTAATTGTATCTTAAATGTATTTCAAAATGAAAAAAAAAAGGAATAAAGGTTGAGATCTCGAGTGAGGAAATTCAAAAACTTCAACAGTTGACCGTAACAGGATTTTTGTTACCCCATTGTGTTGTCTTTTGTCCTTTTAGTTTCTAGCTGTATCACACTCACATCCTGCTACATACTAAAGCAGATGAAATTACACAACAGTTAAATAACGCAAAGAAAAACGCCAAACCCAACAGGATGAAACACTACTGATGGAAATGAATTTACATAAACATTAACTTTTGAAGCTTCCTGGCTTTCACAGATAGATAACTACTGCAAAACAAGCTCAGGAAGGTTAACTTTCCATAAGAATGCATGATAAAAGAATATAGGTGGAGCTGCAGTCCATTGCATTTAAAATCAGACATTATTAAACAGTACATAATTAACTTCAAAAAATATTAATTTTAAAAATCCATAACAAATATTCTCATCTAAATCTCCATTCATGTCTTGAGACAGAAGAAAAAAAAATTCTAACATATATATACATGTGAAAACACTATTCAAAGAACAATCTTACTTTCCACAAATTGATGCCAGGTCATTACATAGTCATAAACACTGTACACAATGAAGTCCTGAAGAAAGTGAACTGGGCTGGAAACCTGTAAGTGTGCATTAGAGTACATCTGGTCAATTTCTGAGTCCCTTTAAATATCTGGAAACCCCAAGAATGAATAGAGAAATACTTGTTTGTGTATATGAGGAAAGCAGGCTGTTCCCCACATTTGCCCAAGATAAGAAAGGCTGAGGTGATTTTAATTTGATTTTTCAAAAGAAAAAACAGACCCTGGGTCCTTCAAAATCTTTTTTGAGATGTTTTCAATCTAGTAGACTTCCCAATTCCCATGGGATTTTCAAAGACAATTTCTTTGTCAAAAGTTATTTTCCTATTGATAGGTAGACCTAGGAAGGCACTTTAATTTATCTTTATTATGAATATGAATACAATTTGTATAACAGTAGCACTGAAAACCTTTTGAATTCAGCAGAGAGTTGATCTGGCTGGATATCAGGTATCCAACAAAGCTACTCTGACATTCTCCTTCACAACTAGACATGGGAGAGAAAATACAGTTAAAAAGTCATGATTTGAGATAAAGTCAGTGAGACTGGTAAACCAATTACCATCTCAGGCAAAACAGACTGAATTTGGTCATTAGTTGAATTTAGGACAAAGGAAATCAGATCAGGATAACAAGAAGTAAAACAAATCTTAAAAGCAGTTTTCCCTACTTCTCTTCCTTCCTAGCTCTACTTTCTCCTGCAATGGTGTAGGCAGAAGGGGAATGGGGGGTTATGGTCAGCTCAAGAGACATTTTTTTCTCCCAGTGAGAGAGGAGAGAAGGGAGAGAAGTCTTTCCCATGCTCCAGTGGGGGTGCCTCCCACAGGAGACAGTTCCCTATTAATTTCTCCAGTGTGAGCTCATCTCACAGGAAGATTGCACTCTTCCACAGGGGCAATCTATCAGGCCCAGCGTGCTCCAGCATGAGATCTCACAGGGTCACAAGTACTACCAGGAAACCTGCTCCAGTGAAGGCTCCTCTCTCCCTGGGTCTGTAGGTCCCTGCCAGGATAGGCCTCCCATGGGGTCACAGCCTCTTTTGGGCATCCACCTGCTCTTGTGTGGGTCTCCTTCACAGGCTGCAGATGGATCCCTGCATCCCTGGGGATCTCCATGGGCTGCAGGAGCACAGCTGCCTCACCATGGGCTGCACCATGTGCTGTGAGGGAATCCCAGCTGCAGTTACTGGGTAGGTGTAATTGCTCTGCAATTACATCTACCCAGTAACTTTTTTTCCTTCTTAAATATGTCACCAAAAGGAATTACCATCATTTCTGATTGTCCCAGCCTTGGCCAGCAGCATGTCAGTCTTGAAGGTGTCTGACACTGGCTCTAGCAGACATGGAGGATACTTCCAGCATATTCCGACAGAAGTCAGTAGCTTCCACTACTAAAACCTGGCCATATAAATCTAAGACGAATGCACATGTTATTGTATTTAGATACCAGTTAAGCAGAGAAGATACCCTGCTTTAAAGATGAAAGGGAAAACAAAGCAAAACAGAACCTATGCAAGCAGAAGCTGGTTAGGAAAGAGTCCCTTGATGGAGTCCTGGCACACTGATGGACTCCTGAAGCATTTGTATTGCAATCACTCCGACTTTTGACAGCAGAGCCACTAACAAACTGAAGACAAGCTGAGTCTTCAGTGCTTGAAGGTTCTCCTTCAGACTCAAGCTGCAGTTTTATTAATTTTATTCATTCTGTTAGCAGATTTTGAGTAGAAATTCAGACCTACTGACCCTTTTCCTCATGGTGTAGTACTAGTATACCTAAATGTTTACTGAGCATAAAAGTAATAGGGTGACAGTAAATTTGTGGTTCCCTGTAACCATTTATACCAAGCCATTTCCCATCAGTGGACTGCATTTCAAAAATTTATTTTGAAGTTCTACAGTTAAACCAATTGCTTGTGCTTACTTGCCTGCCTGCTTTTCCCAGCTACTAAATTGTTGGCTGCACACTAGGTTTTATCCTCTAATAAGAGAAAGGCACATGTTCCTTAAAAGGAAATCCCATGCTGCTGCTCTGTTGTGACTCAACTAACTTGGCAAGAAAGGAATTTACTCCGTTTCTGTATCAGATCCACACCAACCTGTGCTGAGCCACATGGATGACAGTGTTCAAAGGATTGCAACATTTAATAGAGCCACAAGTGAGATCAGTGCAGACCTTACTACGCACATGAGGCAATTAGCTTCACTAAACAGTAAACAACCAAATTATTTAATCTTTATTTGCCGAAAACCTATCAGAAACTATTGAAATCCACAAAACTAGAACAATTAAATTTGAAAGGTGCAGATGGAAATCTCATGCACTACGTGTGGGTGACTTTTGCATATGCTACCAATGTTGATTAAGAAACGCAGCAATACTGCTATGCAATCCTTTTAAATCCAAGATTTAATGCCACTGGACTTCTGACATACCCATCTCTCATACAATCTGTCAGGCAGAGAACAATCCCTGATCACTGTGGCCTACAAAGCAGGCTTCTCTGTCTTCTCCTTGTATAGTTTGGAGGGAATCCCAGAGAGCTGTTAGAAAATGAAAGCTTATCCAACTCCTGGAAATTTCTGGGAAAGGAAACAGGGCGGTTTTGGACACATAGGGAGCATTACCTGTTTCCATTCCTCTCGTTTATAGAAGTCACTGTCCTGCATTAGTCACTGTAGTCTCTGAGTGCTTCTTACTTGCTCAGCAACTGAACTCATGCCTGTTTTTGTAGGGCTTTTCTATGTTGGGTTTTTAAAAATTTTTTCCTATGGGATTGTTGTGTGATGCAGCATTTTGTACCCGATCAAGAACACATTGGGCTGTTGGAGAAGGAGCTGACAAAGAAGTGAATCTTCCAGTGAGGTACAATTTAGTACTTGGAGAAGTGCCTTTTGCATTCTTAGGTATATGCTCCAAAAGCTGTCTTTGCAGAAATGCATTACAGAACGTATTCTTAGGTACTTTCTACTGTCTCTCAGAGGAACAGTATCAAACGGATGTCTGGAAGGGACAATCTTGCGCTTCCTGTTGGGGCCCTCAAAGCCAAGAGATGGCTTCTTTTCCTAAGTCATATTTTCCCAAAGGGGATGAATTAGAAGTGTGTCCTTTTGCAAGCTGAGTCATACACAAACCTGTATTTACAGGTGCTTTTTCTTCCATTCTCCTCCAGGAAGGAGGTAATCACTCATACAACTTCAGGAAAAAGGTTTCAGAGAATGACTATAAAAAGTGAAAACATTTCTTTTAAGACTGTTCTTTGCACCATATATTTAAAGGGAAAGCATGGCTTTTTAACCAGAATATATTTTTGTCCAAGGCAGAGCCTACAACACAAAGAAAACGAGAAAAAACATGATGACATAGGTACTTACTAAACAGTAAGAATTTTGCATCCTACTACAAAAGTAGAAATACATGCATGGATTTGACTAAAGTAAGTAACTTCCTTAGTTTTGTAATTTGCAAAGTCTTTGCAAATAACTCCCTACCTAGAGAATATGCTTTGATTTTAATTTCAGATGAAAATGATAAATCAAAGGACAATTATAAGAATTTTTGGAGGGACCTCTACAGAACTATTTCTGTAATTTTCAGCATTTTGAACATGAAAATGAAACAAAGTCTGTATCTTGGCCAGCACACTAATCTCAGAATTTGAAACACAGAAGTAATCAAGTAAGTAAAATTCAGCCTTTTGCACAGATGGCAAGTTCATAACTTGCTCTGAAAAGCAAAGTAAATTTGAAGCTGCTACACAGCCTGTAGAAATAATGTTTTTTTTGTATAATTAGTGATATTTTTGACCGTTATTTGGGCATATGTTTACTAAGTTTATTGTTTAGCATCCATGTTTTTGGATTATGTGTCTATGCCTGTGTTACTGCGCCCTACACACAAGGGTATTCACAAAGTGTGAAGACATGAAATGTGTGGAGGTAAAACGGTACTTCAACTCCCTGCCACAGACTGGCACTGGTGTCCAAGCATACTAACATGCAAATGTATGGACACTGTATGATCATTTAGAAAAAGGGAAGGAGGTGCTCAAATGGCAGTTAGATGCAAACCTGAGATGTTCACAGTTTTTGAGTGCAGATGCCTTTTAAAGGATTTGTTGAAAATTTATATAGTAGCAAGAACTCTGATGAAAAGTAATGAACAGTGCTGAACAGACCAGAGAAAAAGGATATTTCATAGGACAATTCTGTTTCTTGCTACATTATACTAAAACATGTTTAATTATAATAGAAGACAAACAAAAGTACCAGGTACCACTAGATAAGCTATAAAGTTTGGAGTCCTAACACAGATTGGACTTTCAAAATCTAAGCAAGTGATGGTGTGCTTTATCACTCCAGTAGCTGAGAAATTTTGCAGGTCCAACTACACCTGACCCTGACAAACTACTGAAACTTAACAGTATAAGGATTTGTCATCTATTTAAGTTAAATGTTTTGCATTTGCAGGGGTCTGTCCACAGAAATCTTGATGACCAAAGTCTTATGTCATGCAGTGAGCACAACCAAGGTAGTACACTACTCTCCTTATCTTTTGAGTGGTCTGGATATCAGTGGCATATTAGGTAATTATGTTTAGGAGGCATCAGAATATTTTTATTTTGGGGTTTCTTTCTTTTCTCTCCTTCAAAGAAGTTTCCAGTGTTGCTGCAGCATGTTTGTGTGAGTTTTCCACACTGCAAACTGAGGAGAGACATTAAACATGAAAAGCAAATTATTATAGAATGTGATACCACAGAAACTGTATTTGAGATGAAGGAGTAGATATTATCGAAGAAAACATGCTGTAATTGACTTTATTTCAAAATCACCAGGTATTCCTTACACTGCAAATTCAATAAAAACAAAGCAATGTAGCCACTGACACAATTTCCAGTTCTGAAACGGCCTAGATTTTGTCCTTAAAGGACATGAGACCTGTGGGAAGATGTTATAGCACATGGGCATACTCTTCTGTACAGAGCAAAAGACCATGCATCTCATCATAAAAATGACATGACAAAGAAAGATTGTCCTTAAAGAATTACATTTTAACAGTGCCAAATTGCTAGTTGACACATAACAGCCTGCTTTGAAAACAAGAATGTCACGAGCGTGAGTCTATTAGCATGAGTCTGAGACTTATCAACCATCAAACTTTTACATGGCTTTTTAGCTCTTCCCTGTCCCACCTTGGTGCTTATCCTTTGTCTAACAGACAACCCGGTTCCTGAGCCTTCAGGTGGAGCATGTTTACTTGGCATGGACAAGAAAACAAGGAACAAACTCATTAGACAGGAAGTGACAGAAAAGTGTGCATTTCAGAAGTCACAACTGTGCAGAAAATCCCAAGAGGTGGGTCAGAACTAGCACACACACACACTTTGCTTAAAGAAAACCGTACATTTTTTCTTTGGCCCAGCTAACACACTCACTACTGTACAGCCAGACCGCAGCAAGGACGCACTGCTTGTTTGCCATGGCTGAACAAGGCCAGATCTGTCCCTCACGCTGGCTGGTCCCAAGCCCTCCAGCTTTCACCTGGGCGGGCTCCCACAGGCGGAGACTTGTGGGAGACAAGAAAAGTCCTCGCTACCCACACCGACTGTCGAGCAGGCAGGGGGGCAAAGAGCAGCGCTCGCCTGCTCGGCAGCGGTTCCGCTTCTCGCACTGACAAAACCCTGGTGCCCTCTCGAGTGCCGACGGAACCTGACAGAGCTCCAGATGAGTTTCGATCTCAAGCACATACGTGACTCGTGGGGATGGTACTCTGTGTAGGGCCAAGAGCTGGGCGCGATGACCCACGTGTGTCCCTTGCCCTTTCCAACTCAGAGTATGCTGCGGTTCTGCGACGAGGGGGCTGCCGCCTGCACGGGAGAGCTGCGCGGCGCCTGCCCTGCGGCCGCACGGTGTCCCCGCGGGCCCAGGGACGCGCGGCCCCGCCCGGCACGGCGAGCCCCGCCGGAGCGGCCGCGCCTTGCCGGGGCAGCGCGCGGGACCCGCCCCGCCCGCAGCCGCGCGATGACGTGAGCGGCGGGAGCGCCGCCCAGCCGGAGGCAGCGGCCAGAGCGCGGGTCGGCGCGGAGCTGCCGCCGCGTCCCCCGGCCGGCGCCGCCGTGCATGGGGAAGGAGCGGGCGGGACGCTGCCTGCGCGCCGCGCTCCACAGCCACCGCCGCGGTGAGTGGGGCCGGCGGCGCCCGCCCGCCGGCGCGGCCCAGGGGGTGGCCGGGGTGGCGGCTGCACCGCCGTGTCCCGAGCCCCGTCCCGCGGGCGGGGGCTCAGCCCCGGCGAGCGGGGGCGGGCGGGCGCTCGGGGGGCGGGCGACCCTGCCCGCCGGGCGCTGTGAGCGGGGCACCGCGCTGGCTTCCTCCCCCTCCGTAAACAGGGCTCCCGGGGGGCGGGCCGGGGCCGACCTGGGCGGCGGGGAAGCTGGAAGTGTGGCTGCCGCGCCTCTTCGGTGGAGGTGCTGTGTGTTGCGGGAGAACTTCCTCGCGAATACTTATTTGTGTCGTTAAAAAAAAAATCTCTTCGCAGAAGGAGGGCAAACAGTCACGAAAAACCACACTTGTGGTTTTTCTCTGTAAGTGTCTATTGAATTTGCTTCTGCGTGGGGAAGTGTTCCGTTAGGTGTGGGCTGTGAATTAATGGATTTGATTAATTTGCAGAAGAAATTTTTCTTTTAAGAAAAGAATTTCAGATAAAACTTCCTCAGATTTTTTTTTTTCTTTTTCTTTTTTTTTTTTTTTGCGACTGAAGTCTAATTAGAACCTGATTGTGGCATTGTCTTCAAATTTTTCACTTCTGCAGTCAGTGACAGGTGAGAAAATAACATCTTCCTTTGGTTATTCATAAATTGTTTTATGCTGGGAATTGCTGACTGTATTCCTTCTGGTTGCTGTACAGAAGAAAACTTAATTGGGAAGATTTTAACGGCTATTGACAATTTTGAGTGTAATTTTGTACTTGAGATTATTTGCTTTGTGATCATTGTTTCTGACATCTTAGCTCTGTAAAGCTTAGCAATTTAGTATCTCTTAATTTGTTCTGTTACTAATTAAATGTAACATGTATGTAAGTAGGTGAGAGAGAAATATTTCTTAAGTTTCTATTTTATGGAAAATCAGTATTGACAGATAGAGAGACTCTGTGCACACTAATAGGTATTTTGGATCTGTTATATGGATTAACTTTCTTTTCCTTCCCTGCATCTCAGTCTTCTTCATAATCGATATGGTGCTAATACTGTAGTGATGTTCTTTGGGCATGCCCATTTTTCTTCCCTTTTTAGAAGGGAAGAATTACTGCCACTCTTGTGGCAGTAATTTAAGGATTCAGTAGGAATACAGTAGCCACTACTGTGTTCTGCTTGATGAGAATGCATCCTGAGTGACTTACATGGTGTAAGTCTAGAGTCTTGAATTAAACAACTTCAGTATTATTGTATGAAATAGCAGATATTTTAAGCTGTGGTGGACTTTCCAGAGAAGCCTAAATTTGACCTATTTGCAGATTTTCATTTTTTGTGAACACCAAAAATGACAGCAACATGGGGAAGGAGTATTTGCTGCCGGGAAGGGAAGTTGTAATGAGCAAGAAGTACATGGAATGCAGAAAATGGTCCAACATCCTTATTTGTTGAATCAGACTGACTAGAACTTCAGAATGGAAAATGAAAGGAGGTTGCTACTGCTTTTTACTTGCAACTGTTCAAAATTATGATTAGGCTAATAAAAAGTTGAAATCTTTGTGGAATAACCATTTCCAAACCAGGTGGAGGTAGTGTTATGCATGACCACGGAATAGTAGTAAAGTGAGTGTTACTGCCGTGTTGTACTGGCAGTGGCATCATCTTTCTGAAGTTAGGAGAAAAGCAATTGCTGAATGAGGCTGTTGCTTTGCCATTGATCTCTTTTTATTTCAGCTTTGGGACATTTTTACAGTATGACCTTATGTAAACAAAAGCTAAGTGACGATGTTTGCAGTTACAAGAAATAACCTGAGATCTCATCTGAAAGAGCCTTAAAAGGGAAATAAACACAATTCAGAAATGTAGTAGTATTAAACAGAGACAGTAATTAAATGGTGCTCATTATGAATAGAAGAGTATCAAAAGTTACAAACTTGCAATTAAAAAGCAGTTAACAGAATTGACCATGCAATAATAAAACAAGTATTTGTTCTAAAAAATGTTATTCTAAAAAAACCAAAAAACAACTGGAATAAGGCAACCAAAATATGTTTTTAGAAAAGTAACTGGAACTTTAAGTAGGGAGTTGAACTAGATGACCTCCTGCAGTGCCTTTCAACCCAAATTATCCTATCCTAGTGCTCCTGTTCTGTTACAGGCTAGCATTTTTCTTGTAACACACCTGCTACTTTTTACCTAGGCTTACATGCAAATATTATCCCTATCATTAGGCAAGTACACATTTATATTTTTTCATTTGACTTAATAGAGCTGCTGCTTCAAAACTTCCGAACCTGGCTGTGCACTGATTTTGGTGGGTTCTTTATGTATTCATGTGTCCCATGGGGTTCTCAGCAAGAGGCCAGTAAGATGACTAATATGACTAATACTAGCATGATCTGAGTCAACATTTGAGCTCATGCTTACGTTTGTATTTCTTTAACTTGTTTCAGTTACAATTTCTTTATCAAAAGGTGAATGAGGAGCTTCCTTGAATTTCTGAATATGACATTTTGAAATTATTCAGTTAGATAGATCAGTCTTCATGCAGATGTGAAAAACTGTACAAAAATGTGAATATACAAAGAAGCTTCTTTGTAGTAGTTCCGCTGAAGTAACGGTGATCCAGTTTTATTTGCTGCATACAGATAGATGCTTTCTGCTGCATACTGTGTTCATCCAGAGAGTAGATTGTATGTCTCACTTAAATTGCTTGTGCGCAACAGTACAGTGACAGCTACAAGGTACAAGTGTAAGGTAGGTTGTCACTGTCAGTTGCAACCTGTAAGATGCTCAAAGAAAAAGGGTGATGGCTCACTCGAATGTCAAGCTCTGTGGGTTATGCAATACTGGATGCAGAGAGGTCGGGTTCACGTGGACCATGATAACCCCCATGTGTTATGTAGAATGACTTGCCTAGAAGGCAATTGTCCATCTAATTTTGGTTATGTAGTTACTGTTTCACACAGTCAAAGCTGAATCTTTAAATCTGATTTGTAGGAAAAAACCTGTCCAGTCTGGTGCAGGCACCTATTGATTTAAAATCGATAGAAACATTGTCCTTTTCTGAGGAGTTTTCTCTGCATCTGTCTTTGACTATGACTTCTACAGTAGCATTAGGTGGTTCCTTTTGTTGTTAGTAGTTTGCTTTTTAATCATGATTGCACATTTCCTTATATTAGGAAGGGAAGCGTTGGCTCTTGCCATTTAGATTTTGTGTCTTCTTGGTTTTCTTCTGGTTTTGTGTGGTGCTTTTTTTGCAGGGGTGGGGGAAGGGGGGTATATGTGTGCAATTTCTTTTTTCTTAGAGTCATTAGTATTTGTTCATACCTCATACAAATCTATGAACTAATTCTGGTTTTCTGTGTTTTTTGTGGTGTCACAAAAGACAATATTCCAGGTGAATTGAGAATGTTTTCAATACCTTTCCTCTCTTCATCAGAACACTTTTTCTTGTCTCTTGTGTGCCTGTATTAAGCAGAGATTCTGCTGAGCTGCACATCCTGTGAGTGGTTGTTTTGTTTATCTGCTTACATTTGGCTTAAAATATAATGTCACGTGCGAATAACTGCAAATTTTTCTTTCAGGGGTATATTATTTTATGTTTGTTGAAATCAGATGTTATCTGTCTTCTGGTTTTTTTGCTTGGCTAGCTCTCAGTTTTGATCCTGCTCAAGTCTCATGTAAGCTGGTTATCACCAAAGTTGTTTTTAGGCTAGGACTTTGAAAGTGCTTATATGCTTGCATAAATATGTATGGTGTGGTATTTCATGTAGCCCCACATGGGATCTTTTCTGATGTTTACCCCAGTTCTTAATCTATGTGTTGTTCATGGTGTAAGATTTTTTATCGACAGTTCGGTGGAGCTGATTTAGCTGGTATTACCTTTATCATTCTGCTTATGTGCTTGAGCAGCTGCAGTAGATTTCAGTACTTAAGAAAGTATTTTTCAGATGTTTTAATTAAATGGATTTATTATACATATTCAAAGTATTGTGATTAAAGTTATTAGCATGTATAATTAAAACTTTAAAAATGCTTCTTTATGTGACTTCATTAGTCTCAAGGGTTTGTTTTTTGTAGTATTTAGTGAGAGTAACTATCAAATCAGTTTAAATCAGTTTTTCAGACCTTTTTTTGCGCAGTCTATATCATCCTGTTTACCAGAAACTATGCAAGAATTTTGAGAGGTTTTTTTGGTGAGTGGATAATATGTTAGAGGAATAGTGTTAGCGTACAGGTCTAGTATGCTTTAAATGAGAATTTTCCATCTCTGATATCTGTTAGTCTTGTTTGACTGCAAGGATTTCATAGTTATGACAAAAATGTTCATCATTATTCGTTATTTCATAATACTGGCTATGGCCTGGGTTTCTGGTACTGTCAGATATTTCTAAAGTAAGAAACCTTTACCTTCTAAATATCCAGTGTTGATACATAAAGATACAGTTCATTTGGTACCTGTACTTATCAAACAGTTTTTAGAGGCCTCAGATATTCAAGTGCATTTAGATTGGGAGGCCTTTTAATTTCAACATGAAGTTATAGGATTACTTACATGGATTCAGATATGGAGGTATGGGTTGCAGGTGATGTTTGGGTTATGTATTAGGTAAAATTTGACTGGGAGACTAATGCAAGACCATTTGAGGACAAAGACAGTTGGAAAACAAACACTAATTCCTAATGAAAGAGAGGTTTATAAACTATAGAGAGAATTATAAACCATGAAGTCACAAAGATCTAAGAATAAGGTGGAGTTGTAGTTTTATCATATGTATTAACTGTTCTTGTAAGCTGTCTTTGTTCTCAAAACTTTTCTTTCCTTAGCCTCTCACAAACACTGGAATCTGCTGCTTCCTCGGTTGTAACACAACAGCTTTTTATAGGTCTGTGCTGTAAACTGGATCACAAGTGACCTAAGTTAAAATTAATTTTTTTTTGTCTCATTTGGAACAAGTGGCATGAGGGAAAGGGAGTGGACAGGATAACTTCTTAAGCTGGCTTGCAATGTCAGAGTAAATGTTGTGTAATCACATCCTGGATAACCCCAAAGATGGACTGAGCTACAAAAGAAATGTTGGGTTCCCAGTGGAATTGGAGGGCACTGGATTGCACAAGACCCAGATCCTCAGCTGTGGGCAGTAAAGCTTGTGTCAATCCAACAGCTGACTCCCAAAAGACAGACTTTGGAACTACTCTAACAACTGTGTAAATAGGTGCACTGTTATCTTTTAATTGCCGCATACCTGGGTCTTCATAAACCTTTGTAACTATGCTGTCTGTCAGGGAGCTTGTGAAAATGTACTTCTGGCTGCTTTTCTCCTAATGTAGTTTCTTCAGTTAAAGGTGATTTCAAGGTAATATTAGGGCATTCTATTCCTATGTATTTTCTCTTCCCTAAAATTGGAGACTAGCCCACTAAAACCATGTTTTGGACATTGCAAGGAGGATGGACATGTACTGAATTTCAGTGAGTATTTCATAATCATGCTTGCAGAAGCCAGGGATAAGCATGTTAGATTTAAGTTTGTGATAGCAAGAGTGCAAAGCTTAGTAAAACATACAGGTGCTGTGCAAAGTGGGTGTGAAAATGAACTGGAGTCTTCAGTTTTCATTGTTATGCGTTGGCAGACCTAAAACCAGTGTGATGAAATAGGTGTACATCCAAGTGGAGAATAAATAAACCAGAGGATTTCTTTGGCTGAGGTGAAATGAGATTACACCAGACTCACACAGAAACAAATGAATTTGAAGCTAGGTTTGCAATGTAGTTGCATGTGTGATTGTAGCATACATAGGTGTACCTGAACTTGTTCATATTTCAGCAGTTGGAAGCCACAGCACCTTAAACAGTACAGGACACTGAAAGTTTCTGATGACCTTTGCTACCCAACGTGGTGCACATGTATTAGCAGTGTTTAGAAGGATATCTTTAGACTGCAGCACTCTTAAGCTGTGCCTAATTTTCTTGGACTTTGGTATTTTTCCAGGTTTCTTTCCAAAGAGCTCTGCCACCTGCTGAGGTTGCTATCTTATTGTCCTGGTTTCAGCCACGACAGAGTTAATTTTTCTGCAGTAGCAGTGAGGGGGTTGAGCCTGGGCCCATGTGGCAGTGTCTAGGTTGTTATTCTATACCATACCCTTCATCCTGTTGGAAGTAGGGTGATCTCACTTCTGGAAAGAAGGGTGTGGCATCAGGTCAAGAAGAAGTGCGGTGGGAAGAGGGAACCTGGGTCGTTAGGGAGCGTTTTGCATGTAAATCACCCTCTTTTGTATATGTCTGTTATTAATACTGTTGCTGTTACTGTCCATTTTCTTATCTCATTGCTGTTTCCAGTAAATTGTTCTTCCATCAACCTGTAATCTCTGCCTTTTGTTTTTTTCACTGGAGTGGGGGTGTGGAAGGAGCAGCCAGGGTTTCTTTTTAGTGAGAGTTCCAAACTCACTCTTTAGGAATACTATTCCTGAATTATGACACTCATCAATAATTCTGCCAGTGAACCCACAAAGCTGCATTTTAAGTTCACTTTGGAATGCAAAAATGTTTTTACTTTGTTTTTTGAAAGAGATTATAGTATTTGGCATTTTTATGGTGTTTTGACACTTAAGGTTTTCACACTTTTGGACCTGATGTAAAAATTTTTTGGTAGGTTGATAATACATGATGTCTCTTCTTGTAGTTTGTTATGCTGTGACGTGGTTGTGCAGTTGTTATAACTATGCAGGGTGGTGAAATAATATTTTTTAGTCAGACTTTTTAGAAGGATATTTGAAGTTTGTCATGACTTGATATTACAACCATTATCTGCATGCCATAATATGCTAGAAGGCATTGACTGTCTGATTTCTTATCCTTGCAGGAGACTTGTGGATTGCTCAACCAAATTCTATGAAAGGCCTTTGAGCAGCTTTACATTTTCTGAAACCATTTCTGCAGATACTGAAAAAGCATTAGTTTTGAACAGCATATAGGGCACTTGGTGCTTTGTCCTAGTGTGTCAAACTGTTTTGCTCCCTCTCCAACATCTGTAGTATGTCTTGAGTAGAAAACTCAGTTTTATTTTGAGTTGATGCAACATAGCTTAAGTGTTTGAAAGTGAGAATGCCTAAAGGGAAGTCACCTTGAGTGCCCTTTATCATGCAGTTAGTGGGTTCAATATCCATGAAGCCAGTGAAAAGTCCCCTTTCATGCTCAGGGGACGCGCAGAATGAAAACAAGAGCATATCATCCCTGATTTTCAGCGGACAAGCAGCTAATAGATATGAAAAGGATTTCTTTAAATTATTGTTTGTTTTAAAGAAAACTGTTTGGAGGTTGTAGTTACAATTTTGCTAAAGCCTAAATTTAGTCAAATGTTGTAACTTTGAGTTAAAGACAGATATTGTATAGAACCACAGAATAGTTTAGTTAAGTGAGACCTCAGTTGGTTTCTGTTTCAAAGTTCTGCATAAAGTAGAACTTCAGGTCAGTTAGCAGGTCATAACAGGTACAAAAGCTGTATCCAGGAAGGTCATAAAGATCTCCAAAGATGGAGATAACATGTCGACCACTGGGCCATCATCAGGATGTCAGACATTCTCTTTATTTCCTCTCTGAACATTTTGTGTTTCAGCTTGCTCCTGTTGTCTCTTGTCCTGTGGATGGAGGACAAGAGCTTGGCTCCATCTTCTGAATAACTTCCATGTTGGTCCTCAGGACTGCTGTTAGGCTCCCCCAGTCTCATCCAGGTGGAATAGACCCTGCTTCCTAGTCTGTCCTCATAGGGTCTATGCTACAGCCTCCAACAGTGTTGGTGGCCTCTGCTGTGAACTTGTTCCCATTTCCAGTGTTTTTTTTTTTTTCTATATTAGGGCAGTGGAATAAGACCTAGATTCAGAACTTTAAATTCAGCTAAGATCTGAATACTGACAAATTCCTAAATAAAGGCCAGGACAGTAAGTGACCAGTGACTTTCCAACATCCAAACTGGGAATATATTCTTCCCCCAGTTTGTGTAAAAATAACCATGCGGTGATGAACGATGATTGGTTGAAATCCTTGAAGGATACTGTGACCAGAAACAGGCTGTTCAGCTCATGTAATTAACTGAACATTCATTCTTTATTGAACTGCATCGCTTGAAAAACATAGTATGTTTTGTATGAATTTATTTTGTTCTATAACTTTTCATTGTAAGGATTGTATTTAATAATGTCAACTGTAGTTTTTTTGACAGTTTCCTATGTTTTTGTTACATTTCAATTTTTGAAATGCAGTGTGCAAACAGTAAGTTAAAAATTACTGTAGTTGGAAACTGTAGCCAATGTGCACTTTGGCATAATTTAATTAATTAAAATTCAAAGTCTAGATTGAACTCATTAAATTCCATCTCTTCTTACATAAAAATGCACCATAATGTGTCTTGTTTAATTAAAAACATTAGTGCAGAGAACTATTTGGCTCCTTGAATGATAAAACACATGGAACAACAGTTTAAAAAGTAAATGTGCTACATGAATGGTTTATATTAAATACTCTCTTTAATTTCATTCATAACTTAAAGGAAATATTTTTAATTTGAATAAATTAATTTGTCTTGCCATTAGATTGCTGAGTACTTAATTATACATTACATGGATAGAACACATGTATTTATATTTTGGGGTTTTTTGGTGTTTTTTGTTTGTTTGTTTTCTTTTTATTTTATCTTTGAGTCTCTAAGATTCATGGACTGTTAAACCAGCTGGAACTTTTGGATTGTTCAGTCTTTTGTTTTTATCAGGTCATTAAACTTCAACCTGTTGATACCAAAGCATTCTGTTTTGCTGGAATGAATGTCTTCTAGAACTGGTTACAAGGGTGTGCCAGTGCAGTTTGGTTCTTTGATCAAACTGGATTCCTGAGTACAAGTTTACAAGTTTTAATATTTGCCTTTCTTAACAGTTTCTCTGTGATCTCATTGCATACTAATAAAGTTAATTGTGGAATGCAGGTTTCTTCCCTTAAGAAACATAAATTCATTGTGTATCAGTGTGCCATTTTTTTTGGCATCATTTAATGACCTCTAAATTTGTTTAATAGGAGCTTGTACTAGTGATATTATTTGTGCCTAAAATTCTTCCATTTCTTACTGAGGTTTGCTCTTGTACTTGAGGAGCTAAGTATATACATAATATTAGAATACTTGCCTTGTTTCCACTTCTTTTTGGTTTCTATTGCTTTTTAAAGTTCATGTTCCTGACTCTTTTCTTATTATAATGACCTAAATTATTGGGCTGCTTTCTTGATTATGAAATATTAAAGGGAAAGAAGAAATTTTAAGAAATCTGGTTGTAAAGCAAAATAGCATTTTAATTACTTCCCCTATTAGGCAGAGGTATATTTTCAGAGGCAGTAAGCATGCAGTAAGTATCACTATGGTATTATTGGTTGAAACAATATTTTGCTTACTTCTGGTTAAGAAGAAAATCTAATTTCTCATTGAACAGTTCTTTATAATACATTACAGTGATTCTAGAATACTTAGCTGTTGTTTGGTACAGTATCTTTCTTATCTATACATAATTTCCAGTTACTCACTAGGCCTTTAGAGGAAGAAACTGAGCAAACAAAACTGCTGTATGTCCTTTTGCTGTTAGGGAATTAAGGTGGTAAGTCATTGCCACCGATGACATTTACAGGAGAAAAAAGAGAAACTAAGGGAAGAAAGTATTAAAGCCTTTGTGGCAAAAACATACATGATGCAGCAACAAGGTTAAGTGGGCATGTAGACTCATTTGGTAAGCTTTTGGTAAGCTTACACAGCAAATGGTAGGAAAAAAGTGTTCAAATTGTTAATTTGAACTTTCTAATATGAATGATAATGCACCACACACAAGATAACTATTTTGAACTTAGAAATAAAAGAAGATGGTCTTCGTCAAAGACATTGGGATATAATATATATGTTATAAAATATATATAAGGTCATAAGCATAATATAACCTTACCGTTTCTAAATGGTTATATTTCTAGTGTTGTAAGAAAAGGAATTTTTCTCTTTTATCACAGCAGTAAAAATACTTCATTCCTTTCTCAGAGTAGTGGAGCATGAGGTGAATTTACAGGCAGAAGCAGGTACTCAGTAGGATTGTGGAAATAATATGGGCTTAAAGTAAGGAGAGAGCAAGAATGTAAACGACTTTGTCTCATCATCCTTCCAGAGGCCTCTCTGTTCACTACCTTCTTACTATCTCTTTTTTTTCAGAACTTTTCTCTTATGTTCAGCCACATCTCTCCTGTTGAGGCTTTGCTGCTTTCTTACATTTCTTCATCTGATCGCATTAATAAAACGACCATTAGCCATTCTGCTCTGAATCAAGTAGGTTTTAAGATTGCTTTCTGATCTTGACAGTAGTCAATGTCTGACCTACTTGGAATCAAACTTCATGGCCCACATCTAGCCAAGTATTTTGTCTTTCAGTTTACATTGCTGAAACAACCTTTTGTCTTTCTGGACCTGTTGTCCTCAGATTTACTATAGCCAACTCCCCGGTCAAGTTTTGAGTACCTCTGGAGAGAAAATGGGAAAAAAATAAGGTAACCAGAAAGCACTTTACAGTACCTTAAATATGATTAGATTTGCAAGCTGGGCTAAGCTATATTAAGATTATCTTTTTGGAGTTGGAAGACTGATTTTCAGTTGGAGGAGAACTATTGCTGGTTTTGAAGAAGAAATTAGTTTTGATTTTTTAGTGGAAAAAACAAATTTCTTGTGAAAAACAGATTGTGAAAGGACTCAGTTCTATTAGCCTCAGTGGGTAAGGGTGTAGTATTTTGATTAGAATTTTTTTTTGTGTGTGTGTATGAGGAAGGAGAAGTATCGGTATTTTGTCTGGGAGGAAAACAAGCTGGCAGGTTGCTTGGTAGTAGATGAGAACTGATGTTTAATCTGAATACAAGGATAATGCTAGGAAGTCAGAATGTATTACAAATGAGGGAAAGAAAATACAGATGACGGGTAATTAAGAAGGTGCAAGAAACCCTGAAATTAGTTCAGTTGGTTAGAGAATGAGGCTGGTATTGCTGAGCTTGTCTGTTCAATCCCTAGACAGGCCATTCACTGAAGACTTGGGCTCAGTGATCCCTGTGAGTCCTTTCCAACTCTGAGTATTTAGTGATTCTTAGAGTTACAAGTGTCCTTGCTTCTTTGTCTGTGAAGTGTCACAAAAATGAATTGAATGTTCTGTGAAGGTGTGGGTAGATGAGTGGTTCTGTATGGAAATAGAAATGGGTGCAAATCCTTGTATGTCTTGTTAACTTTAACTGTTGCTGTATATATTTAATTATTCCAGCAGTAGTAACTGTTGGAAAGTACTGTGTAATGTCAAATTTCAGTGAGGCTGCTGTATTGACAGTGGAGAGGTCCTTTGTGATACGACTTTGGAAATTCTCTTTTATAACCTCAGTATAGACAATTGATCTAAGAAAAGATTGATCATCTGGTAGCGTTTGAAGCAGGCTTTCATGCTATCTGCGAGTGTTTTGGTCAGTTTTGGTTTCCCACGGTTGAGGGTGTGGCACTCTAGCTGTATGTGAGCATTAAAGATTTCATAATTTAAACTAAAATTTTCTCTGAACTAGTGTTCATTTCTCCAAAAAATACTGGATCTTACATGTGTGTGCACATATTCCTTACTACTTTTTCACCAATACCTTTATAGTTTCTGGGCAGGGAAATAAGCAGAAGTATGTATTTCAGTCTAAAATTCTCAGTATCTAGGTGTCTAACATCATCCTTTCATTTTTTAGGCCATGTGATGGAATAAAGTATCAGCTTAATAAACCTTTTATTTATGACACCTCCAACTACTGACACAGATCATGTACAGGATTGGTTTGCAATTACAGTTTGTGATATCTCATCTTCCCTTTTGTTTTAAAGTTTTGTTTTATCTGTGTAATGGATGAGACCCTTTTGAAGTCATAATTAAAATATTGGATCACAGTACTTATTCATGGGGTGAATTGCTACATAATATTTTTAGTTACTGAAACAATGACATACACATACTCATAAGTACAGTGCTGTAAGTGCAATGTTTGCTTTAAAATGTTATATAATTCTGTTGTTTTTATGAGAGGGAGTCTTTAATAGGCTATCATTGCATATGTACAGAACATTAGTCATTCTGTATTTTAAATTGTGATGTACTTCTATTTCATAGAATATTGGAGTCACTTCTAGGTAATTATTAGAAATTCATATGCCTTCCAAATGTGATAGAGCATTTTAAATGTGTATGGCTAATGCTACTGTTTCTGCTAGTTTCAAAACATTTGAAAAGTACTCTTGGTGTTCAGCAAGTAGATCATCAAAATGCTACTGTTGGACTAGTCCACACAAAGTCTGGCTTTAGCAAATCTCATTATATGATTACAGCCATACTTAAAGCGTTACATTGTGTGTACAAGTAATGAAAGAAATGGCAGGTCAGCTGTGGATTACGCAGACTATGTGGGAGTGTCAGGTTGGGAATCTGTGTGTCTTTTCATTTTTGTCCTTGTAACCTGAAAATCCTGGTTGATTTAGGAACATCATGTTTACTGTCAAGGCTACTCTGATAACTAAACCATTTATTTAGAACAGATGCATGATATCTAGACTTGATAACAGCAACACATTGTCTGACATATGCAATGGTGTGTTTCTTTCACACAAAAAACAGAAGATGAAAAAAAACCCTTATGTAATTTTTAGCTCAGTCATAGTGCTGAAATTTCTGAAGTTGGTAATCTAAACTTCATCACAGGCAGAAATGAAGTATTTTGCATTGCAGAAGTAAGAAAAAATTGTCAGTTTTTGTGGCAATACTACCTCTAGTGATTACATGAGCGTGACTTTTCTAAAAGCTTTTTCTAGATATATTTCCTTGTATATTCTAGGGTTTAAATAAGTTTTTAACTTGTTTTCTCATTAGAAGACATTCTTTGAGTGCTGCCTGTTTGCAGATTATCGATGATTTCTATTTGCAATGGATTATTTAAAATTATCGACTTGAGAGCCGTTACACAAGAAGACGTGGAAGATTATCAACTCCGAAAGCAACTTGTATGCTCTTGAGTGATAAAGAAATGAAATACTGGGGAGAGTTGGCTCTTTGTCTTCTACCTAAAGGAAAAAAGCCCAAACCTCTCAAAGGGGCAGAACCAGTTCCTTTGAGGAGTCCAGCTGCTAGGAAAGGAAGGAGGAAATAGGAAATGGAGGATGCCCTGAGTAAACAAAAGGAAAAGCAAAGTAAAGTGAGGAGCTTTTACAAAATACAGAATAGATAAGGGATATAGAGTAAAGTGGCAAGAAGAAGAGTGGGATTCTTTTTCTCCTCCTTTTTTTCCTTCTGTCTTTTTCAGGGCAGGGAGAGGATTATGATGTATAAAAGAGAAGGGAGGAGCAAAACCAGAAAAAAAATGGAAGGGAATTTAGCTACCAGCATAATTATAGTTCTGCTGGGCTAAACGCTCAGCTTGAGAAGTATTTAGAGGTTTTGCAGGACCAGTACAAGCAATATATTTGCATTTGTGTGGTAAGAGGAAAAATATTTAACCACTTGCCTAAGTCAAACTACTGCATTGAAAAAGCTTGTGAAGGGCCAGTAAGGCAGCCCTCAGTAGCTGAACAAAGGCAGTACAGGAAGGACTGATTAGAGAGCAGCTATAGCTCTAGGAAGGCAATTGGACTGCATATGGGACTGCTTTGGATTTGTAAAAGAAATAAGATGTAATGATATTTCATCTGGTTTGGTCACAATGAAAAACACCCTTGTTTCAATAATGTGTTCATTCACCAGAATGTGAGTTCTGATGTGTGAAGCCTTTGGCTGCCTAGCTGGTACCTCCTGTATTAATGAACTGGCAAAAGTTTCCTACCCAATCTGTCAATTAGTCACAAACACACAGAAGCAGAGTGAAAAGGAAGACAACCATACAAGTATTTCTGTGTTTGTTTGGTTATAGAGTAGAATTGCTAATAGGGTGAGGTAGACAGCATTAATAGGAAGGTGTTTGGCAAGGCTGAGATGAGAAGGTACGTGAAAGTTTGCTGTCACTCTTACCAGCACCTCCTACAAACAGGAGGATTGAAACTCTTGAGCAGAAAACATGGAGGTGAGAGGGGGGTTAAAAGTTTGGAGTACTGACACTTTCTTCTGTGTTAAATGCCCAGTAGGCACATTCTTGAAGGGCTCCATGAGATGGGGTTTTCAGTGCTGCAGTGATCCTCTTTTGACTGAGTTAAAGGACAGCTGAATTAACTGGAGTTGTGTACCATAGGTGAAGAATGCCAGAAGGTTTTTATTTGTCATGTTTTATTTCTAGTCCTTCTGGTGCAGTGAGAAGGGGTGGGAATTAAACTGACAACATCATTACGCCTAGTTACTCAGTATTGTTACAGTACTTGAAGTAATAAGAAATACTGTTGCAGAAGTACAACATATAGGTGGCTTTCATCAAAGCAAGGAGTTTTGATTGCATTCACTATAAAATAGTGAATAGTGAATAGGTCCCTAAAATAGTAAGAATGAAAGACTAGTCATAACTGGAAACGTGCTTACAGCCATTGAAGTGGGTTTGAAGGAAATGTTTTGAAGTGCTTTTAAAGAGGATTTGCATCTGGTTCACTTTTTTTTTTCTGTTTCTCTGTATTTAAAAATAACCAGACACGTACATGCAGAAGATTCAATATTATCACTGGAAACCTGGTTTCTGATCTTTTGGGATTCAAGTTGAAATTTACATTAGATTAATATGCATAAAACAGGTCAGCAACCAAGCATGTTTGACTCCATAATCATACTGAGCTGCAAATTTTAATTTGAGGGGTTTTTTTTGTTTGTTTTGTTTTGGTTTTTTTTGGTATGAGGATTCAAGTATACTGCTTCCATTCTTGGGATCTCATTCAAAGCCTTGTGAAATCAGCAAAATTTATTTGAATTCATTTGAAGTTAGCCATTTTCATTTTGAGGTATATGGACATGATACAAATTTGAGTAATATGTGGCTCAGGTAGTTGCTTAATAAAGCAGATTTTATGTATATTATCTTTTTATTTAGATTGATTTCTGAGTTATTGCTGAGGTAAGTATGCTACTAAAAGGTAATTGTTCTAGATAAAATATCAGATGGAGCATTTTGGGGGCCGCCGCCATTTAGCATCCACTGGATTTGTTACTTTGACAATATTTCTGCGTAGCAGGTCCTGTTTATTGTTAAAATCTTGAAGTTCTTGGTCTAAATTTAACAAACTTCTATGTCCCAAAACACTCTTGCAATGTAAGCTAAATGTTGAGAAGAGCTATGGGAAAACTCCAGTGTTCATTTCCTCTTGAAACTTCTGAAGGTAACGGAGGACTAGGGGCTGGAGGATAGGCAGTGGACAGCATGAAAGAGGTTAATAGTCCTTTCTTGTATTCATTGGCGGACTGGGTTGCAGAGACATACTTTATAGTAGTTGCAAGGGAAGATAAACCTTTAATCTCCAAACATTTTGCAATTAGTAACATCTCTTCTGATAATAAAATGGATTGTCTGAATTTTTTTTTCTAACTGACATTACTTGCTGGTTGATGTAATCATCCCACAAGATATCTTAGTTTAAAAGAAAAGCAAAAAGCAACCAAGTCCTTTTCTATCTTTATGTAGAACCCAGAAAAAAGCTATTTGTTTCCAGGAATCAGTCTGCATCTGTGTGTAGGTTTTTTTCCCCACTTACAGATTGAGCTCATTGGTCATTGATGTTACTTGGAGTAAAATATTGCTGTCTTTCATGTAGTCTAGCAAAGTCTATTGTAGAGTGTTGTGAAACATCCTTCAGGTGTGAGGAAAGGGGTTTCTCTCATTTTAAAGTTTGGTCTGCACTGCTTGGGAAAAAAAATCATGTTAGTGCAAGGAAACTTTAAATTGAACCAACTACTTTGCGTTTGTTTTTGTTGCATAGCAAAGTTCCTATATAAAAACAAAATTTTGGATTGCTGTTCCTTCTTTCATATGCAGATCTTTCAATTGTTTTGCTGACTTTTGCAAGTTAGAAGCTCTTCCAGCAAGTTTAGTGATTGTATCAAATATGTACAACTTTAACAGACAACAAATGTTTATGAATGATAGCTTTATTCTTTGATGTAGTCCTGAAGTTTTGCAATTGTTAAGTATTTTTACATTTGTAATTTGTTGTCTAGATAGTCTTTAAACTAGAATAATCCTAAATAAATGCAGAAACTATAAAACTGTACTTCTGTTTTGGGTTTCAGCCAGGTTGTATGTAAGGTCTCCACTCACGATGATTAAGTCCTTTATATATTTGAAGTGTATACATAAAATTGAATGTACCTGATGTTTATCGTATGTATAAAGAACACATAATCTGCTCCATATATATAGGTAGTGCTTATAAGATGTGTTCTCTGCTCAAATACATTGAAAATTTATAAAAATTCAGATCTCACTCTATCAGGAGTTACTGTGATTGCTACTCAGGGCATGCTCAATTATTTCCCAAGTGTAGCCTGCATTTTTCTTGAGTATCTAACTTAACACTGATATCATTAAAATGCGTGTCTTTTAAAAGAAAGTTCTACTTGAAAGGCTTCTATCTAATTTTGTCTGTTTGGGATTCCAGTTCAAAGCTTCTTAATAAGATCATTCCAACATTGGCATGCTGGAAAAAGATCAGTGAAGTACTGCCAAAGATAAATACAGCCGCAGTACATGATGTACTGTGTGCTGAGGGAATTGTGTATTTTCATTTGGAGAAGTCTGAAGAGACATCTGTTTGTTGTCTTCAGCTACCTGATGGGAGGCTATAAAAAATATGGAGTTGGACTTTTTCTTGAAGGCACAGGGTGTTTGGATGAGAGAAAACAAACACAAGGAGCATGGGAAATTTTTGTTAGGTATTAAGGATGTATTTTTCAGCAGGAGGACAGTCTGAACACTGGAAAAAATTGTTCAGAGAAGTTGTGAAATATCCACCTCTGAACATGGTATAAATTTTGCTATATAGGCTTTGAGCCTGGTATCATTTGACCCTACTTTGAGCAGGGATAAAAAGCCAGATGGCCACCATAAGTGCATTCCAACTATATTAATCTATTATTACTAGTAGTAGTAGTAGTGTTATTATTTTTCACTTTCTCATGTAATAATTGTTACTTTCAGTTTTGTTGCTGTTTGAAAACAGTGTATTGTTTCACACCAAAGAAAATATTTGCTTAAATTGCACCTGTGTATGAATAATCATAACCCTAGGGTAAATAGTATTGCTTGGTTTTGATTCCCTTTTGATTATTACTTTGAGATTCTAATTACTGTGTCTAACAAGCTTTCTAAAGTGTGGGTTTCTTCTTGTTTCTGAAGGCGGAATGCAATAAGTGTAGATCCCTGTGAATGTATGCTGAACCTGTATGGATAGTTGTGGTTAAATTAAATGCCTCACTAAGTAGAAAGTATGCTCATGTCTTTTTTTCTGTATGAAACCTTTTATTTTCAGATTTTCCTTGAGAGTCTTCCTAAGAAAATAGAAGTTTCTGGCTACAAACCAACTTTTTCTTAACTCTGCTGGTTTTTCTGCAGATTTAGAGAGACTTCGGTTTCCTGTGGTGCATTTTCAAGTAGGATACATTTTCGAGTCGGCGTATGGCAGTTGGAGTGGAGCATGTTCCCATATAAGTCTCTGCATCTGTACTAGCAATCCTATGTTTTTGGAGTGAAAACAATGCTGAAAACTTCAGTAAATGCTGAAAACTTTTGAATAGTACTAACTGAAACTGGTTTGCTGAATGTTGTCCCAGTACAAAGACAACTGCTAAGCAAGTAGGGAGCAATTAGGAATACCAGGTGAAAGGGAGAATAAGACTTTAGCTTTCCAGAATTTCACAGATTTAAGCTAATGTGAAACCACTGTAGTCAAAAATTAGACTGCTCTAATTGTATAATAAATACATAATTATACATAATAATACATAATCTTAGATTTTGGTGATGTTAGAATAGCAGTGTGGCTTGTTTTGTAGGCATTCATAGTTAGTTAAGCTGCTTGTTAAGCTCAGAACATAACCCTCTAACAGGTAAATTTTCCAGCAAATGCCCTTGGTTCACTGAACTTTTATTTCTTTGGCATGTTTATAGAATAGGTATCTTTCACAGTTTCTCTGGGTTTTAATGGGATTTAAATGGTTAAATATATCTTTTATGTACTGAAAAATAGCATGTAGAAGAGCTAATTGGAAAGTTGAGAATTGAAGTGAGGTTTCTTTGGACTTCATAAATTACATGTTGATCCTTCATGTATTCGAAAGATTTCGTTTGAATTTACAGTAATGTTAACACTTGCCTCCTCTGCCTTCACAGTTTTGCCAGCACCTCAAGTAGTAGTATAAATTGTGTTGATTTCAGTAGTCCAAATTGTGTTGATGTTTTTTTGAAGTGCCACTTTCTTATAAGAACTTTCCATAACTGCATTCTTCTCATATGTTGCCAGGAGGCCTATCACTTTTGTATGAGAATTGAGCTAATGTGTTGGTGTGGGTTCAGTTCTCTTGTGGTCTGTCAGTTTGTATGTGTACCAATCTGCATACTTTATATCATACATTGTTAATTAAATGCTGCCCCTACTGCTGTTCCAGAAGGTCTGTGTTGCCTGGTGCCCCATTTGGGAGGCAGGCTTTCCAGGTCATGCAGCTCTCTCTGCTGGTCAGCCTTTATAATCAGTTATGCCTCAATAAAAGCACTGCCAGGATTTTTCCTTTAGTGTATGCCTGTCTTTTCCTACTTAAGGGTCAGGAGGCTTCATTGGAGAAGGTCAGTTGCCTTCCTCTTCAAGTCCTTTAAAGATCTCTAGATAATTAACTTAGGTAGTTCTGCCTCACCCCTTGATGTATTCCAGTGTGAGTCATTGTCCTTGCCAAACAGATCTGCAGTCCTGCCTAATTTTGCTGCTGTAATCTGTATCTTACCTGGCAACAAAACGGCCTGCATTCTTTCTTTTCCTTTCTTGCCCTGTTTACCCAGTTATTTTAGTATGGAATTGTCATTTTATTATGACTTGTCTGTCCTAGGTCATGCAACAACTGCTCATGTATGTGTTTTTCTTGTCTGAAAATACCTATCAGATGTGCTGCTCTGAGTTTGCTTTTTGTCTTGCAAGTTGACTTCCTGAGTGACTGATCATGATTATCTGTCTTTTAAGTCAGTAAGTTACTCTAATTCCCTTCCCCTTTTGGGTCACAGAAGAAGAGTGTTAGTCAGTGGGATGGGAGAAAGAAGTAAACTGTAGAGAGTGACAAGAAAAGATGGAGAAAGGAAGCAGAAGAAATTGCATGGAAATGAGGATTGGGTGTTCTTAAGGTTAATAATTTGGGGAGAAAAAAGTCTGACTTTTTAACTTAAGTCTAGGACCTTAATATCTTCTGGTCTGGTGATTTTCATGTGTGAAGGGACAGGCACTTGTATAATTTTTCATAGAGTCATAGAATTGCTAAGACTGGAAAAGATCTCTGAGATTGAACCCAACCATTAACCCAGGACACTGTGTTCACCACGAAATTATATCCCTGTGTGCCACATCCATATGCCTTTTGAACACTTCCAGGGATGGTGATTCCACCACCTTCATGGGCAGCCTGTTACAATGCCTGGCTACCCTTTCAGTGAAGAAATTTTTCCCAATATCCAATCTAAATCTCCCCATGTGCAGCTTAAGGCCATTTCTTATTGTTCTGTCACTTATTACCTGGAAGAAGCTACTAAACCCCAGCTCACAATGACCTTCTTTCAGGTAGTTGTAGAGAGGAAGGTGGTTGTTTTCCCTTCTTTCAGGTAGTTGCAGAGAGGAAGGTGGTTGTTTTCAGGTAAATATCACAAAGCTGTTTTTTTAAAATTCGTCTTAGTTTAAAATATTTGTGAATCTTGGATCACTGTGAAACTACTGTGGGAAAGTACTGTTGTGGGCTTGTTCTGCTCCTAGCTCTTTTCTGGGCACTTTGCTTTTTACTGGCCACTAGAACTAAATGTGCCTTTCGTCTCATACTGAATGCCTGTTCTGAAACAAGTGAACCAGCAAATGGCCTGGAAAACATGTACTGAGAGAGGTTTAACTCTCAAAATCAAGTTGCCTGTTGTAGTTTAGGTAGAGAAAAAATACAAGTAACAGAATTGTTTCGTGGGCAGTTGAAAATTAGTCTAAAAATTAGTCAAACAATGACAGTAGCTGAGAAAAGACACAGGCTCAGAGTATTTAAAGTTAGAAGGTCCATAGGGGGTTGTCTGGCCCAATCTCTCTGCTCAAGCGGGGCCATCGCAGAGCACATGGCATAGGATTGTGTCCAGACAGTTCCTGGATATCTCCACTAAGGAAGACCCCACAGCCTTTCTGGACAATCTGTTCCAGTGCACAGTCGCTTGCACAGTAAAGAAATTAATCCTTGTATCCAGGTGGAACTCCTGTTGCTGTTATTGTTCAATTTGTTATCTCATTGCTGTTTCCAGTAACTTGTTCTAATCTCAACCTGTGGTTGTTACCTTTTTGTCTCCAGTTCTCAACTCCATTCTGCCAGAGTGGGAAGGGAAGATCAAGCAAGTGGTGTTGGCTTGGGAGAGTACCTGTGGGGGCACTGAACTGAGGAGTGCCACTCCTTAACCACAACAGATATTTAGAAAAGAAAAAGATGACTAAGTACATCTAGTTAGCTTTGCATGCATTAAGTCAAAGCCACTCCAAAGTGGCTTTTTTTGGATTTTTTTCATAAATGAGTAAAAAAACCTTAATTGCTGTTGCTAAATTCTCTAGAGATATTTCAAAACAGGGGTTGGGTTTACAGGTGTCACAATTTATTAGTTAGCAGTTTGAGGAAAAGAAGGAAGGAATGCTTCATAGAGCTGAAGGAAACAGAAGGGGTAGACTAAGAAAGAAATGTTTCGTAACTAGTGAGTGTGAAGAATTAAGCTTTTTTTTCACTGCTCTATAGTTACAGCGGAATGTAGGTGTTCTGGAAACACTTTCTGGTACACTTTCATTGTGGCAGTAACAGTAGCAGCTCAGAACACTAGGATCAGGAGATGTGTAAGTCCGGGGAATGGCGAAGAAAGCATGTAGTTAGGAATTCAGATTTTGAATCAAGAAAGTTCCCTGTTCTGAGTGTTCAACAAATAAGAAGGAAAGGAATGCAGTTAGGCAAAAGCTGTAGTGCAAAATGCATGCAACAAGAGTAATTTTTGATGTTGTGTCTGTCCAAAAGATATGGACATATTTATTAGCTTTGTTGCCAAGTTGAAATTTTCACATATTTGAAAATCATATGACCATAAGCGCTAATTAATGTTTCTCATACTGTCTATGCTAGTAAAGAATAGCAGAATAGAAGAATAGTCTGTAGAAGTTTTGTTGAAAGCTGTTGTATTGTGGTATGTCTTCAGTGGGCACTGGGCTTCAAGCAGCCACTGCAAGCAAAATTCAAGGAAGTATCAAGTAGTAGTAAGAAGGAACTTGGTAGACTTCATTCTGTCAGTTTCTTTTCTTGTTCAGTAGACAATTGAATCTGGGCAGTAGGCGATAAGAAATTTATATCACATACTGGTACTAAAGGGAAATTAAATTTTTCAAACTCATCACATTGGTAGTCTAGGGAAATTTAATAATCACAAAACCATTTGTGATAAACTGTTTCTTGCTGTGATACTGATCACAAATCAAATACTTCACTAGTTTTAGAACTGCATACTATTAACAAGGAAAACTTCTGCAATATAGGCAAGTACTTGAAGTAGAAAAGCAGTTATCTTTAATTTGAATTATTTTGAAAAACTGAAAGAAAGAGAACTATCTTAAAGGCAGACCTGTCTCTAATTTCCCATAAATTTGTCATATGTGTTAAGATAATTGTATGTAAAAGAGCTGAGGGGCGGAGATGTACAAATGTGTTTAATTAATTTTGATGGCTGAATAGATAAAACATGCACTAACATTCCACATGCACATTGTGGGAGAGTTTGTTGTGTGTTCGATGTAATACAGCCCTTTTCAAACTTAAATGAACAGGATGACTGAGAAATCACGCTGTAGAAAGACCAATATTAACTTAGCATTGACAGGTGAGAATCAGCTAATTGTGTTGCTCTTGCTTTTAGTGCTTCTGAACATCTAGGTTTGTTTCTCTGCAGTCTGTGCTTTGACCTTTTCAACTTCTCTGTGGCTGCACAGCCTTCAGACTCATTTTACAAAAGCAAGGTATGTGGGGTGAAAGCTGTGACAAGACACAAGGAAATGACAAACTGCTTCAGAAGCTGTTGGGAGCTGTCCTTTAAGACAGCGCTTCATTAGGGCATTGAAACTCGTAGTAGTGATTTAATTTTTTTTTTGACTGGGTTGGCTGGCATGGGTGTATTTTATAAGCCAATGTTATAAAAGCTGGCACAAGTTGCTGAAGCCTCTTCACCCCCCTGTTAGGCTGGGTGTTTTAAAAGCTCCGTAGAAAAACTATGTACTTTCCTTCCAGGAGGAAGCAAAACTGGTTTATCTGAGCAAGATGTTTGCACAGACTGCCCAAGAAAAATCTGAACAGGTATGAAATCCATACCTGTGAGTTTGTGGACTGTGCAGAACTATTCCTTCAATTCGATTTTATATGTACTTGCAAGAAAGCCAGATGTTTATAGTTATTTATTTCACCCATTGTATGTTCCAGGTGGTAAGGAAATAACGTAGCTACTTTGTTCTCTCTGCATTCTTTTTGAGAGCGGCAGATCAGAGGGTACACAGCTGGAACCACAGGATTAGAGCTGCTTTGTTCTTCTGGAGGATTGTGTTGTTACAAGTATTTACTGTTCTGGTTTCTTTCAGTAAGGCTAGTTGGCTCTGCAACAGGTAACATTTGCCAGTAGTTGAGACTAAACAGTAGTTGAGACTGACTTATTCTGTCATTAGGAGCATGCAAAGCATACTATAGAGACATAGAATCATAAAGATTGGAAAATACCTCCAAGCTACATCCAGCATTTCACTGAACACCACCATGTCCACTAAAACCATAGCATAAAGTACTGTGTCTACTCCTTTGAACTCCTCCAGGGATGGTGAATCCAACATTTCCTGGGCAGCCTATTCCAGTGCTTAACCACTCTTTCAGTGAAGAATTTTTTTCATTATATCCAACCTGAACCTCTCTTTGTGCAACTTGAGTCATTTCTCCTTGTCCTGCCACTTGTTACTTGGGAGAAGGAACACTGCCTTGCAACAACCTCCTTTCTCATAGCAGCTACAGAAACTGATAAGGTCACCCCTGAGCCTCCTGTTCCCTAGGCTGAAGAATCTCAGCTCCCTGAGCTGCTCCCCACAAGAATTTGTGCTCCAGACCCTTCACCAGTTCCTTTGCCCTTCACTGTACATGCTCCAAGACCTCCATGTCCTTGTCATGATGGGGCCAGTACTGACCACAGGATTGAAGGTGTGGCTTCACCAGTGCCAAGTACAGAGGACAGTAAGTGTTCTGCTCCAGCTGGTCCATGGCCTCTTGTGCTGTGGTGGCTGAAGTTCATTAAGAAAAAACAGTCACTTCTACTGGTGTTTTTTCTCACCCCACAATGGGAAGATTAAAACAGTGATTTGAACATTTGTTTTAACTTGGTCTTTCTCAAGGGCTCTTTTGAAAGACTCCTTAAACCTTCTCATTTTTCTTTTCTTCCCCAGATAAGCTCCTGTAGTCTTTGGTTTTTTGGGGTTTTTTTCCCCATTAAGGTATTTACTCCTGCTTCTCTTAATTTTATGTCAGTTTACAGTATGATTTTTGTAGGTTTCATTGTTCTACCTTAATTAAAAAAACCAGCCTGAACATATCGGCAATAGGAGGGTGGCAATAGGTTTTAATGCTTGAAGGCTGCAGTTGTAGTGCTCAAAGGCATGGGCTACCTCTTGATGTTTCCCTCCCATGTTTAAAGAGGAAATAATGACTAAAATCTTCAACTTAAAGTTCCTAGTCACCACCCCTGAGATCACCCTCATGTGATCTCCTCCTCCATCAACTTTTTCCAGCCCATTGAGAGAATAAGTAAATGCTGCTTGGAGAGTGACTGAAGAAGCATTTGCTAAGGCTTAAAATAATCAGTCCTCCTTCCCTGTAGATGGGGAGGGAGAGAATGGGGGCAAGGAGGGGAACAGAATGCACTGAACCACCTGTGGTATATTTTAAACTTCAACTATTCATGCTTCTTATTTCTCCTCATGTGTAGCTGTGATTTGGACACCATGTGAATGAGAAGTCAGTGAATTTCTTAACATTAGTATGGGAAGTGTTCTTTACTGTATGTTCTGCAGTATCTGATTTGTTAGATTGGCAATGCAGGGCATACTCAATAGAACCAACAAAAACTGGAAAAAGAGTGTCCTTGGCGGGGAGTGACATAGCATTGGTTTGGTTGGATGAGTCTGGGACCTGATGAGGAGAGACCATATTTGCCTGAGGTAGAAGGGGAATGGAAGAGTCCTAAGTACTCTTTTGTACAAGACAATGATGTAGAGGTGTAGAAGATCAAGTCGGAGAAATATCTATGTTTTTTCTTGGTTTTCTTGATTTTCAGCATGTGACTCAGTGCATTGTTTTCATCTTCCACCTGAACTGAGACTCATGCTTTTACTTATTCCTCTGGTTATGGAGTATCCCCCTCCTCTGGTACCTGTCACTGCCTCCCAACAAATAATCCATGAGAAGATACTTTCTTCTCAGGAGTACTTGGAGCTTCTTCCCAAGTTTTCATTTGTGTTCAGTTATGTTTCCAAAGTTTAAAACATAATGCTCTGGAAGAACTTAATTTTTGCAGGATGCCTCTTTTTGGATTTTTCTAGGAATCAAATGGCATCCAGATGTTAGGTCATGTTCAGTAGTTACTGTTTTCCTATGCCTACCAAGATGAAGCAGGCTCCAACCTTCTAGTTTTTCTCATCTGCTTAAGCACAAGCATTGATTTCACCATGTGTGTATTAAGGTTATGCCTGCCTTTGAATCATGAACTTTAATTAGTTTTAAACAAGTTAAATTAGTTTTAAATTAGTTTTAAAGGGAGTGGAGTAAGTGCTAAATCACTGAGGTTATTTCAGCTAAAACTTGAACCTGGTTTTGTACCCAACTGTAGGTGAGAGAGGAGAGGAGAAATTCTCTTTATTAGAAATGCTTAGTCGGGAGGGGGAGTGGGGATAGGGAAAGAGGAAAAGCAGCTGCTTTTGAGAGAGGTTTGGGCTCAGACTTGGCATAGTAATCTGTGTTTTTGACCTAGTAATGCATTCTAAACTTGTAGACTATTCAAGCACCATCCAGGTTTTAGAGTAAGGGCTACTCAGATTTTTCTGGAAGATCTGATGTTCTGATGTATCGTTTTCTAATACAGGTCATATTGTCTTTTCTCTCTCAATTCACTCTCATTTTTTCCCTCAAAGATTTGCTTGTTTTACCTGTTGCCCACTCCTTTTCTTCTTTCTGGTGGAGATGGTGTACAACACATAAAATGCCATAAAATCTTCAGTGTGACTCAGCTGCTGTGCTTACACTGCCTAACAGGACACAGCCAGAGAGGGAGATAATTTGGTTTTAGGAAGTTTCCATATCAGATGAGATAGGATCCTTCATCAGAGGAGGCATCCTTCCATTACCCTGTCTTGCTGTCCACAGAAGCTTCTGGTAACAAGAAGCTCAAGAACCACTTCTCATGTTATTTTGTTTTCAGATTGTAGGTTTCTAAAATCCTTTATCAAGTACAAGAGTTATTTAACTGCCATAACCTCTGCTGCACCTCTTTGTCTTGGGTCTGGCTAGGATGGAGTTCATTTTCCCACAGGTGCCCTCACACTGCTGTACTTTGCATTGGCACCTACAAATGTGTTGGTGACATGACGAGGTAGACGGGAGACATTGCTCATCCGCCGATGACCGACAAGTCTCAAATTTATTGATTAATAGGCACACTTTTATAATCACAGTAATAAGGCTCATACATATTGCAAAAATAGAGCTCACCATTGGTCAGCTATAAAAAGTCAGTCCCACCTTTCTCAAGATGTTTGTGGCTTCTTTTTTACCTCCTGTTATCACAGATTTTCTTAAACGACTTCTTGCTCAAAGAAACCATGTCCTTGAATTAGGCAGCTGTTGCTTTCTCAGATGTACTTTCTCACGTCTCTTTTCCCATCGACTATGGCTCAATAAAAAACTGTCCACAGTGACACACCAGAGTTTTGGCTGCTGCTGAGCAGCTCTGCACAGCACCAGCGCTGTCTCTCCATTGTTCCACCCTCCCTCCAGCAGCCTGGGGCTGGGCAAAATCTTGGCAGAGGACATAACCAGGACAGCTGACCCAAACTGACCAAAGGGATATTCCATACCATATGGTGTCAGCTCAGATGGAAAAGCTGCATAAAGGAGGAGGAAAGGTGAGCACTGGTTATTTACAGTGTTTGCCTTCCAGAGCAACTGTGACATGTGCTGCAGCCCTGCTTCATGGGCAGTGGCTGCACATTGCTTGCTGATGGGAAGTGGAAAATAAGGGTTTCTTGTCTTTGCTTATGCTTGCATGAACTTTCACTTTTGCTTTACTAAACTGCCTCAACCTATGAGTTGTTTTCCATCTTTTTTCTCTCCTGTCCAGCTGAAAAGTGGAGTGGTAGAGTGGCTTAGTGGGCATCTGGCCTCCAGCCAAGGTCACCCCACCTTCTTGCGATTCTGACTACCTGTCTGAAGTGACAGGCAGAATCCATCCCAGCCTACAACTATCCTGAGATCTGGTTGTGGTGACATATGCTGCTTGTGCCTGTAGTTGGGCACAAGTGGTCAATGGTTATCTTTGTCTGTGAACAGTTTTCAGGAAGGTGGAAAGGGGATGCTTCTGGTCAATGAAAACTTATAATTTCTTAGTGCAGATGGAAGAATAACAAGAGCATGTTTTTGTGAGTTTGTTTTATTTACTGCTTGAAACAATGCAGAGGGCATTACGTCCTGCATAGTAATGACATTTAGAGTGGAGCAGGACTACAGTCACTAAGCATTTTTGTTTCTGTTGTAGGCACGAGGAATATCTTGCTCACCTATGAGGTACTGAACAATACACCTACAGCTTTTGATTGAGTTGTTCACAGTAGTATCACGTTTGTTACCTACTTATTTATCTTTTCTGAACTCTAAAGAGTAATTGAAAATGGAGTTAATAAACACTGTGCAGAATCACTGTGTTTAGTTATTTTGAGAGGTGTTACATTTGTTGATATATTGCATCTATGTCTTTCCCTCAGTGCTTTTCTTTTCCTTGGTTTCTTCCTTATTCATGCCCTTTGTGTTGAACTCTGTGTTCAGAAGAGTTTTTCCTCTCCCTGAGGTTTCCTCTATATACTAAAACTGAAAGATCAAACATGAGGAACAGTGTGGGAAAAGTTACAGTAAGAGTTGAAATTTAAAATGGATTTTTTTTTCAGTATTCAAGCAATTTGGAGATTTTTCAACTATTTACCTTATATGAAAAGAATGATGAGATAAAGCTTCCTTTGCAATGAAATTTTTTCTCTTAAATATTTCATGAATCAGAATTTTGTTTATATCTGGTTTACCAGTGGTTCACAGTGTGAACCTAGGGAAATTATTTAGACCTTTGTATTAGATTCAGAAAGTAAGAGAAGTGATAGTGTTTTATGTAAAGCATCCTAGTATTGAACTGCAGTGGAAACTGAAAATATTAGGATTATTATGTGTTGTTACAGACTTGTTCAAGTATATAGAGATTATCTAGAATAGGGGAAGGGTTCTGGTGACACTGATGCTACGTTTGTCACTGACAGAAGCATGTTCTCTTTTGTGGCAAAGCCACGTTGTGGGGGTTTGTTTTTAACCAAATTTCATACTAAAGAGTGCTCTCAATGATCTGAAAAATTAAGGCCTCGGTCTGACTTTTTCTGTCATTTGGCTGGGGTTTTTTTTATATTTTCTTTTTGTCTGTGTGCCAGTCAAGGGGATTTAGTGCCCTGTATCTGTATTTACTTTAATGACTTGAAAGTCAACTCACTTATTATTTGGTGGATTGGTAGACAAATATTGTTATGTGTAGTTTGGGCCTAGATATGGGTGGACTATTTATTGCTCTTGCTAGTATTTAAAGTCCTTACTAAGTCCCAGTTAAGGAAAAAAAAAGTATTTAAAAGCCTGGTTACTGGTAGACGTGACAAACTCTAAAGGGCCATAGAGGGGAGAGGGATGTCCATTTATAGGTGCTGGAATGCCTGGTCAGGAATTATTAATTCCTGCCTAGGATTTTTAATTGGCTTTTGTTTGCTAATTGGAATTTACATTTAGCAAATCTAAGAGCTACTAGTATTTATAGTGATTTGTAGTTTGTTTAGGAATATCTTGGGAGCTCAAAGCAAGCATAAGGAGAGGAGAGGCCATGGTTGGTTTCAATCTTTGAGTTCATTTCAGTGGGCTTCAAGCAATTTGTCTTGTAAATGTATGTACAAAACTTTACCTCTTAGAGCAGCTAGTTCAGATGGAGACAATTCTTACTCAGTATTTGAGTAAGAATTTATTATAATTAGCAAATTATGAAGAAACTTGGCTGTAATAAACTGTGTTGCACTTTGTATTGTGTTCTAGTCTTAGCTCCAGCTTATCTAATTATTGCATTCAATGAAATAAAGTGTCAAAGAGTCTGCAGTATTGTTTACAGGCATTTTGGGGGGGGCTAGCTGGATTTTTCATTGCATCATGGTCACAGCTTGCTTTTGTCAACTTTGCATTAGTTGTTCTGCTTTACTTTGAGAAGAGGTTCTTGGGGTCCGCACTTCTGTGCAACAGCTGGTTCCAAAACCTGGGGAGAGATAGGAAATTTTTATTTCATCACAGCTGAGGTGAAGCTGCAAATAACTATGCCAAATATGCTGAAAAGTTCTGTAAAAAACTTAAGTGGCTTGTAAGTCTGAGATGATCTAGGAAAGAGTTGTTGTTCTGTAATTTAGAGAATGGAATATCTTATATTTTGAACAGATCACCTTAGGTAGATTCAAATTTCCTATCCATGAGTGGGTTGGAAAAAAATGCTTTTAGACAAGATTAGAACAGTATGATTGCTGAGCTGGAGTGGGGACTTGCAGGGAGAGCTGAGGCGCCCTGGTTCGTGTTACTGAGTGCATACATCTGCGAGCATTTGGGTGGGTTCCCACGATGCTAAGGACATTGAAAGGTGGGTGAAAGCCCTCAGGGCTCAGAGGCAAAACTTGTGTTGGAGTTCGACTGAGGTACTGAGAGATTGGAGTGTTTTCAGGATTTTTTTTCTAGTTTTCTGTCATCAGAAAGGATTTTAGTGGGATTTAAATAATTGTTTAGTGGGAATTTTGCAATGTAACATTTTTTCAACAACTTACCAGCTATTAAATACGGTTGTGCTACGAATGCTTAATCTTTATTTTATAATGCCTTGTCATAAAGGAACTGATAATAGCACAATCTGTAACAACTTATTTTAAAATCCAGAAAAGAACACTGTATCTTCCTGTGTAATCTTCTGTATATCATAAACCAGTCAGTTACACGTGGGCTTTCTTCCTCCCTTCATCAAGTTCAGTAACATAGGATTATCTAAAACGTATTTTGTAACAGTGCATCTACTCTTCATGTTTTAAAATCAGGAAATACAGAATCTATGTCTTTCTTAACTGGTTTTTTTTTTTCAATAGTTTGGCGCTCTTGTGTCTGAAAGAAAATTTTTTTTTAAATAGGTATTTACTCTAAAGCTATTGTATATCTCATTTAAACAGTTCCTTGTTTTTCCTTGTTTTTTATTTCTTGAGACTGTCAGATAGTCTGCTAGATCTTTTTAGTCTGTTGGGGCACAATTTTCATGCTGTTCTTCAATTTTCTTATGGTATTTCAGGATATCATTTCAAAAGTCATGAAAAAAGGTTTGTGTCATTCTTGTTTCAGAGCTTGGGGCAACAGTCAATGTGAATATAGGAAGTTCTAAGTTTATCTTACTTTGGAGTATTTTCTTTCTCTTTGAAAGTGAAGTGCACAATTGAATACTTAATCAATACTCAAAACAGAGTTCTGTAAATACTGGATGCATGTGATCATAATTTGACTTTTCTGCAATGTTTGGGGAAGCACCAGTCCGTTCTTTTTTTAAAATGTTCAAGAGAACACAGATTATTTGAAATGCTACTTTGTGAAAATATGCTTGGCTTAATATTTCTTTCTCCTTGTCACTTCTATTAGACTTCTGCAGAATCTCTGCTAGTGGTATATTTTATGAAAAACCTTTGTTTACTTTCAGAGCCCTGGGTTTTCTGGCCAGCATTTTTTTCTGACAATCTGCGTTTATGGAGATAACATGATCTTGGCAAAGCAAGTAGTGCAGTATCTTTGCAAAAGCTGTCTGGTATTTCAGATAGGGAACAAGTGGAGAACTTGCAGGCCATTGGTGTTTAAGGAAACACTAAATAAACTATCAAGCAAGTACATTTTCCTGAATTGTAAAGATAAAGCATCAACATTGCTGTCATAAATTATTCAGCAATATGAAGCATTAACATAGGATTTAAAAAAAAGAATGTATTCTTGTGCAAAAATGCTTCAACTCTTCTCCTAAAGAGTAACAAGAATCTGCAGTATTTATATGTTATAATATCTTTCTATATAATTGCAATGTTAATATATTGATATAAATATTTATATATTGATAGAGTAATTGAACTCTGAATCATTATTTGATAGGCTTGTGAATGCATTTGCATAGTCTTGACTTTACTATTTAATCAAACTTCTACAAAAATAATTTTATTTGAAATATTTCTGTGGAAGTTGCTTGAATATCTCAAATTGTTGCTTGTATGTCTCAGATGGCCTTTGTTATGTTTTGTTGTCTCATTTTATGTGATCAGGCCCTGACTCTACTTTCATAAAAGTACCTAGTTGAAACCTTGTTGAAACTGTATGGGATCTAAGTTGGAGAGTAGGGAGGGGAGTGTTCTGGGTTTTTGTTGGTTTTTCCTTTGGCTGGATTTTTGGGGGGATGTTTTTGTTTGTTTGTTTGCTTGGTTTTCTGGAGGGGAGAGTGTTTTTTAAGGCAGGGTTGTAAGTAATATTAGTGTTCTGGGTTCCTGTAACTGATGTGTCACCGTAAAGAGCCAGCTTGGTTTCCTTTACAAGACTTTAGGCACTTTTCCAAAGACAAGGAGGAGGGAGGGCAATGACACCAAAATCCCCTAGAAACTCCCGCACCTTGAGGAGGGAATTTGTATGATGAAATTTGCATTAGATTTGACCTTTTGAAGTAGAGTTTCTTAACTGAAGCTGAAAAAGCAGGGTAGGCTGGAGAAAGTATTTCTGGAGAGTCCAGAGGAGACAGTGACATCTTTTGCTCTTGGCTGTTTGGAAGAGTTTGCTGATTCACTCTGACTTAACTGTTATCCTGTTTACATGCTGACAGTTATTTCTGCAAAGAGCTAATTTGTTGAAGCACGTGTTTCCAGATTCTGTTCAGATAGCTGGCCTAGGAGTAGTTCCTTCACCCAGATGTTTTCACATTTTTGATGTCTCTGTCTCAGATTTACTAGATTTGTTTTCTCCCATATTTTTCCCAGAAAAAATGTTACAGGAATCAAGGTAATGCATGTTTTATCACTCAGCCTATTATTGCAATTTTCTTGTCCAAGACCATTTTACCCTTTGCTTTGGTCAGGTGATGAAAACTGGGAGGGGAAAGAAGCCAGATAATCTGTGAAATAGGGAGCAGCAGGAGTGATACCTTGCCAACATAACATTGTGTTATGTTGAGCATAGTGGATCTTCTTGTGGTTTTTCTTTTTGTAGGCAGAAGAGCTGGTTGGGGTTATGATTATTATATTCTCCATGGTACTTTTCTGTGTATGACAGACTGTAAAAGTGTACCTTTAATCTATAAGGGTAGATATTTAGAAGTTTGGCAAAGAGTAGTAGTTTCAGTTGGGATATTCTGGAGTTGAAACTGGAGGCACCATTTCACCTAGAATGATAGAATGAAGAGATCTGGTGATACTGTTCCATGGAATTATTTCTCACTTAAGTGACTGCAAATTTCATTAAACAGTCTTTGACGTTTGAGTAACAGATTTTTTTCTTAAGATGTTCTGATTCTTGGGCAGGAATCAGGATCATTAATTTCCCTCTTTTTTTTCTTTTGTCTCTTTTTTCTTTTATGTTACTAAATGCAATCTGTGTTGAAAGAGAAAAGCCACAAAATAAACCATGAAGGGGAAAGCGTGTTTTTAAACATTGTTTTGACATTTGCCTTTAGAATGGCTCTTCCTCTTTCTGTTTGCCTCCTGCTTGCCTAGAGGATACTTTGTGATGTCACTGTCCTTTCTCCCTACTACATAATCTTCTGCTCCTGGTTCTCAGGAAAATTCTAACTCTTCAGCCTTCTTGAGCTCTGTGTGTAGTGTAAACACATATGACAGTTACTGTAGAGGCTGTAGTGTTACTAAGCTCTGAGGAGGGAAGTTGCCAGACTGGGGAAGTGAGATAAGAGTGCAAGAAAACGGAGATGACAGAATTCAGAAGGAAGTCCAAAGGAGTTTAACTTTTTAAAATCCAGGTCTTGGAAAAATCTTCCTGAACAAGTGCAAGCAGGGTAATTTATACTAATAGCCAATGGCAACTGGAAAGAGTTATGACTGGTTTTCCTCACAGAAGTGTTTGCTGTGAGAAATTGTCTTTCTTCTGTGAGGAAGAGAACTTTTTAATTTCTACCAGTAAATAATTCTGCTTGGTTAAACTGTTGTGTTGATATTTACTTAGAGGATAATATTTTTTATAGGCTCAGAACTCCAGAGTCCATCTGTAGAGGGAGAGGTTAAACAACTTTGTCAAAAGTCAGACGTCTTTCAGAAGTACCAGACCACAGCAAGTGGTGGGTCTTGGCTGTTCTCTCTTCTATCTATTCCACAGTTAAGCTGCTAAAACCAGAACGTACCTGGGAAATCCCTGCCTGCCACAGAAGGCTGGGAGAAGAGCAACTGGTTTGAAACCTTTTCCATTGTGACACAGCTGATGCCTGCCGTGCCACTCTTCAGCACTCACTGACTGCAGTGTGAAATGTGTGTGACTTGTGATAGCTTAGCACCAGCCTGTGTGGCTCTTGACAACATCTCTAAGCCAACATCTGCTTTGCAACTGTTGATGCTATTCTTTGGCCCTGCAGTACTGTAGAGACAAGTGCTGGTTCATGTTTTCACAAATGACTCTTCAATTATGACAGCAGGAAAGAATAGCTAGCTTTTCAAAAGTGTCTTCCAGCATCACCTCCCGACTGTCTTAATCTTGCAACACTTAAGAAAATGAAGTAATTTCACAGACTATTTTGCTGTTGTAATTTTTGCTTTTGTTTGCACTTCCAGTATTTTTTAACTTGTGAGTGAGGCTGTAACTGTCTTATATATTCTCTAGAGGTTGTTGAAGGGTTTTTCCCTAAGACAGTATTTTTAACAAAAATGACTTTTAATAGAAAAATACTTTTTTTCTTCTTCTTCTTTGGTGGTTTGTTGGAAAACTTTTTAACATTGATATTTTTTCATTGAATCTTTTTTTATAATTTCTTAACTTCTTCATAATGCATTGGTAGTTTTTCCTGTGTAGAAACTGGTGCATTGATTGCTCACTGTAAAATACTTTTTTTAAGCAAAATCCAGCTAGGCAGAATGAGACCAGTAGCAAGCAATCTTGTTTTTCGCTTTGAATTAATTTCCTCCATGCACGCAGAGGCACTGGGAATTCCTATTTAATGTCTTTCTGAAAGAAATCAAAGAACCAATTCAGGAAGACCTGTGTTTTAGTAAGTAACTTGGAACAATCTTTTGTTCCATGATCTGAGTTATTAAACAGTACTCAATTTTCAGTATAGTTAACAAAAAAAAATCTAGTGTGGTGTAGCATACTTGTGAAAATATCACTTAGTCCTCATTTTGGTGTTGTCATCTTTTATTGCATCATTTTAAAAGAATTTGGAGGTATGTAAGTGAATAAAGGTAAATTGGTGATATTTTTCACATGCTTCATGCAAAAGGCCTTCCTGACCCATTATTGGTGCTTTTCCTATGTCTTCTGCGTATATAAAGATGTGCAGATAATGGTGGCTCTGAATGGACTGAGGTCCCTCAGATGCTACTATCTTGGGACGTAATCTGTGCCAAATGGTTGGGCAACTGTTTGAATTGCTTGGAAATTTTCTGATGAAATAGACTTTTGCTGAAATTTATCACCATGGTGAAACTGAAATGTTTTGCAGATATGGACCAACTTTTTCCAAAGTTATATTGGAATCTAAACAGAGCTGTTGCTTCTGGGCAAGTCTTTGATTTGATTACTTCTCTGGTAACTCACCTACTTGGCATGTTACTGTGGTGTTGAGACTTCTACCTGAGCACAGTGCTCATTTATTTTCTGACAGCAGCCCCAGGTAGTTTTCTTCCTCAATAAGTACAGTGATTACTTCATTCTCTTGTGGAGAACTTAAAAATCACACTTTTGAACTTTCTAATCAGAATGAAAATGGGATAATCCTCATATTAATAGCTCTCCACTTAGTCCCTGTGTGTCATGCAAGCAGATCAGGCAGGACCATTATTCTTTTCTTACACACAAGTTCATGGACTGAATTGTGGATACTGGGAGCAGTTTTCCAAGTGAAAACTGTAAGCAAATGTTATTTTTGCTTCTCTACCTTTTTGTTTTTTTGGGCATGTTTTGTCATTGATATGTTAATCTGTCGCCTTCTGTATGTATTTGCTTGCTACCACATGCATTCAAATTTTGGTGTATGAAAAATTCTTGTGTGCTATTAGTATACAGCTGATAAAACAGGAAAACTCCTTTGGAGTTACTTAATTTTTGGCTCGTTACTTGTAGGAGCAGTTGTTTTCTTGTGTGACTTTACCTCATGGCAGGGGAACAATAGGCATAGCATATCAGAAAAATGACCATGAAAACTGAAAATGCAGTCCTTGTTAACTAAACATCTTTGAATATGCTTTAGGAGAATATTTTATATTTTTGTGAAAGCTGGTTTTAAGATCAGAATAAATATTACCTGAGAAAAGACACCAGAGTTTTAATGCAGAAGATGGTGCATTTAAAATGTAGATTAATTTTATTTATGAACTTGCCACCTGTTATCCAAATAATGGAAAAAAGTTCTCAAATTTTCCAGATTGCTTAGTATTTTTTAAAGTATTGTTGAATATTTTGGCAAAGTTAGTCAGGAGGATATTTTCTTATGACTATGTATTGGAAATATATGAATCTGTTGCTGTGATTTTTTTGGTGAAATTCTCACTGGTGTGGCATGTTTGGACTGAATAAGGACTTTGTAACCTTTCGTTGGTCCATTAAAAAGCGCTGTCCTTCTGTAACAGGTGTTGTTTTAAAAATACAATGCTTTATTGCCTGTCAGCATAGTGTATGCATTTGCTTCCTTGAATTTAGTATACTTTTGTTTTTAAAGCAAGCCACTGAAACAAGCTTGCACATGCAAAGAAAATCAGATTTGCAAGGATAACTCATGTCATACATGCTAAATATGAAAAGTATTGCTATTGTCATAAGATTTTAAACTTTTAATAGCATAACAAGCCATGCTGAGCACTTGTTATGGGCAAGCTTAATTGTGCTCCACTTGTCTGTGTATTCAAACTTAACTGCAAAGACTGTAATTAAATATTAATTATACATATTAAGTGTAAATCAAACAAACTAGCCAAATTTATGTGGGAAGTGACTGATTTTTTTTCCTTCAGTCTAAGTTTGGATTTAGAGGTAAAAACCTGATTTTGGTCATCTTGGAACAAGATGCATAATACTCTTGTGATGTTCTATCACTGCTGGCTAATGTAAGTTTTGTTAGCACTTTTTATGATACTTTGCTGCAATCTTAATTTTTTGTCACAGGTGGAGTGAGACTTTCATACAAAGCTTATTAGAAAAGTTCCCATTGAGTCATGAGGTACAGAAGGGCCGTGCTTGCCTTTTAAACTCCTTCTCAAAGAGGAGCCTGGTGTGGCTAGATCCAATCTTAATGCCAACTAATAGTTTTAGGTCTGAGAAATTGTAGGGTTGTGATTGAACCTTTGTACTGCTTTGTCACACAGGATTAAGGGAGGCAAACCAAATCTAGTAATATAAAAATGAATTATTTACTGTAATAAATGATTAGACATGAAGATCTTAATCAGAATTATTTACTATGCATTATAGAAGGATTATTAGGATAGTATAGTGTGTGCTATGTCAAAACAATTTTTATTAAAGCAATTCCATTAAAGCTAGCAAAGAAACCCCCTAAAAACTATTAAGTAGAGATTGATGTTAGTTACCTGTATCGCCAGCTGTGTCACCTTAGCATTTTTAGATAAGGACACTTTATCATCTGCCATATCTCCACCTCATTATCAGCATGTTAAACTTTGGTGTTGATGAGTCAAGCTGGTTTTAGCATAATCCAACACCAAAAGCAGCATGACACCCTCTTTAGTTCACTACAGATAGCTTTGCAAAATAGAGCATTGTTCAAGCTGGTTCATCCCATTCCAGGCAATGCATCCTGCTGTACCACCTACCCACCATTACTTGGGAAGGCTTTCATTTTGATGTTCATTCAAATTCCTTGAAGGAAGGATATGTATATAAGCAGATGGACAGTGTGCGTGTGCATTGCTGTCATCTTTGGTTTACTGGCAATAAACATACTGAGTTGTTGGGAGACAGCCTAAGTCTTCAAGGCCTTGCTTGTCAATAGAAAATACTATTTAATCTTTCTTCTTTCACTAGTAAACTGAACAGTTGGCGACACAGGCACAAACATCAATTGTGTTTATAGCAGTTCTGAAGACTTGTTGAAATAACAAATGCCGTATTGTGCTCTTTGCAGACAGTGGCAAATCAGAGATGATGGAGCAATTTATTTTGGCTGAGGTTCATTAGTCTCTTAAGTTCATTTTGGAATTGGGTATTTACATCCTTGCAGCTACCAGAAATGTAAGATGGTGTAGACTTGAACAAAAAGAAGGAAGGAGGAAATAGGGGAGCTAGGTCACTGATAAGATGGTGCACTGTGAGATTGGTGCAGCAGCTCTGCTTCTAAAGGAGTAATTTGTATTAGATGAGACTTAGTGTAAAAGTGTGTGAACTGAATAGTTTTATAAGGCCTTAATGCAGATCCTGTAGATGGGGTGAGGGAGAAAGAGAGAAATATGTCACATGAACCTGTTGAGCTTGGAGTTTTTAATCTCTGAGTTTCCATGCTTCTTGTTCACAGCTCTAAGCTGCTCCTTCATAAACAAGCAATTATTTTTTTCGTCATGTGAAGAATAGATTTTCTGTTAGACTGCTTCATTGATTTTTTTGCCTGTGAAGCACAAGCTACAGTATTATCGAAGGTATTCAAAATGTTACAATCCTTATTCTGCTGGATTTGTGGAAAAACAACATAGTTAAACATAGATAAATCTTCATGCAGTTTTGGTTAAATTCAGGAGCCTGACTGGGACTTACAAATGCTAGGCAGTTCTGAGCATGGAACAGTACTTTAAAAATAGAAGATAAATTAGAATACCCACAAGGTCCCTTGATCTGAAACCTGCCTGAGCAGGTGGTTGTTCTCTGCTTTGTTTGAAGGTCAGGCTCTCAGATCAGTGTGTGTGGAATGTGTGCTCAGTAGGTCAGAGATAGACAGCTCTCCCCCAAACAACCCTTCCTCCTTCTTCCAGCATTTCAGCACAGGTCTGGAAAAAACTTGTGCTGACTGTGCTGCCCTTCACATCAGATCCTGGTGTGGTCTGAAGCACTTGGAGGAGGTGCATAAAAAATACACAGCTGTCCAAGCAAGGCAAAACTGTCTGTCACTAAAGCTAGTATTACAAGAGGAGAAATGTTAATCATTGCCACCAGTCTGACTTCTGTGGGGAAAGAAGCTGAATTTATTGCTCACTGAGATGGGTTCTTTTTTGGGGATGGAAGAAGGGAGTGTGGTATTCATGATAGACTCAGTCAACACAGCACATGGCACTGAGGAGGCTGTGTTGAAGTCTTCACTCCTGTTCAGGGAGATACCTGTCTGAAGAGTCATCCAACAAAAAATTTGAAGAGTTCTCCATTCTGAATTCTGCCCCCTTCAAACTTCCATTTTATTTCCCTCACCTTTGTTCAGTTTTAAAATCAATTTTTGGTTGTCTGTCAGGCCCTTTCTGTGTTGGGAGGGTCACAAAGGGAATATATATTTTTTTTCCATTGCTGCAGGAAGCTGCTGTTGTGCTTAAGCACTTTCAAATAGTTTCCTGCAACCACAGAAGTGTTGTGCAATGAGAGCAAAGGGTGGGTGTGCCCTTGCCCTTCCTGCTGCAAGACAGTTGATCTTAAGTTCCACATGAATTGAAATGAGTGGATGTTGTCAGTTTTCAAAGAGAATTAATTGTTGTGGCTTATTACATGAAGTGAACATAGCATGTCTCTTTTTGTGATTACTTTCCCTTTTTCATTTCTATTTTCTCCATGTAATGCCATCAGCAGTTTTTTTTTAAACTGGTGCCGTATTCACAGAAAAGAAAAACATGTTGTGTGCAAAAAAACCTGGTGTTAATGTTTGAAGTCAGGTATCTGGCTTCTATACCACTTTCTTGTGGTATAGAATGTGCTCTTGCTAGAACTCTGTACCAAAAATATGGTTTAATTTTTTAAAAAATTTTGTATTTAAAAAAGCCTAAATTTAAAAAGTTCTTGGCAAAGATGTCAGGAATTTGAGCAAATAAGACAGGAGGGGATCACTTCATCTGTATCTAAAAGCAGAATTGATTTCTTCAATAATCATGCATTATGTATTGTTCACAGCCATTAACATTTTTAAAATATTGTACTTTTAATGCAGATTCAATATGTTCCACCTCTGTATGTGTGCCTGCTTTTTCTGACTTTCTGTGGATTCCTGCAGCAAGTGGATGTCTTGTGACATGCTTATTTAAAGGGCTTCATCGCTCCCATGTTTAGTACAGAGATTTCCCAAGTGATAAAAAGGTAATTAACTGTTGAGGATTTATCTGTAGTGAGAGGATGCTCTCATTTTTAAACCTTTGAAATTATACATTTGAAGTGGTATGGCTAAAGACCCTGGCTCAGGAGGCTTCCCTTCAAGAGCCACCTGTTGCTTCAAATGCTTCCTCCATGCCCCTCCCCAAAAAGAAACCCTGTAAGTTGAAAACCAATCTTTTGAAGGCTGTGAATAATGTGTATTATTAAATTGTGAGAATTTGGTACGTCCTCCATGTTTTAGTGAAATGTATTCTGTGAGTCATGATTTTCGATCTCATTAACCGTTTTCTTGATGGTTGACTTAAAATTACGGAATTACTGCAGCGCAGCGTAGCTGGTGAAAATAATTTTCAGGTGCATTGCTGATACACACATCAACAGAGAATTGCATGTAGACATGTTCTGTTGTCGATGCTGGTAATTGTGGTTAGAGCAATGTATAGAATGATTAATCTTATCCTTTAGAAGCCGTGGCTTAAAATGTTATCTGTATTAGGAATATAAAATAATTCTATTGAATCAAATACTCTGTTCATCTGTACCAGAATCACATCTCTTACAGCTAGTAGTTGTCATCTCCAAAACATCATCCTTACCTCAGACTTTGTTACCTATTCCTATTTATTACTTGGATAATTGATTTGGCCATTTTTTAAATTGAGCCTTCATTATGTCAGACATCCACCCAGATGTGTGTATACTTGGTATAGGGGCTTTTGTTGTTCACAAATACCTTTGTGGTACTGAGCAACTTATCTACAAAAGTCGCTTTCTGAATATGTTAAATCTTTTCATACAACGGTGAGAATTATTTACAGTCTTTACAAATACACAGAAATTATTTTGAATTACAATATGAACAAATCTATATAACCCAGAAAATTATACTTAGTGAGTTCTGTGAATAGGTATGCTATTGTCTCCCTGATATTTAGTCTCAAAATGCTTAGCTCCATCAGAAGAATAGGTCATATTTTAAATATACTAGATCAACAGCAGTTAATTTTTTTGCCAGGTTTAGTGTTTCTGTTGTGCTAATATAGTGGTCTCTGAATGGACCAAAGCAGGGAAAACTAAGTGTGTCAAATTTGAGACTTGTCTGATAAGAAAAACTAGTGAAAGGAGTTTTGTTTTGTTTTCACCAGTGAGTGGTGACCTTGTGTTTCAGTTAATTTGCACGTGAGACTCTGCTCATATAACTGCTTTACTTACATGTATAAAGCAGAGGCCAAGAAAAAATCTTTTCTATTTTCAGTGAAGAAAATAATGTAGGACTATTTCTTGGTTTCACCTGCTTTGTCTGGGCTTTAACATAAAAGACAAACTTAAAAGTTACTTAATTTGAAGTGATGTCACAATTTTACAAATAGTATCTCTTGAGTTTTTTTTCACATTGTCACATGGAACATTTGAAATTAACGCAACAAACAGAACAGAGTATTTACTTTGCATTTTGTACTGCATTTTATTGCTATTTCATATTCTTAGGTGTGATTAAGCAAGGTTCTCTTCTTGGTTTATCGATTTTTTAAATATGGAAAAAAAGAGGGAATGATGGGAGTTCCCTTCTTGGTTTATCATTTTTTTTAATATGGAAACAAAGAAGGAATGATGGGAGTTTTTTGAAAGGACAAATAGGTTGTAAATACACAGACTTTATGAAGGAGAGCACGTTTGTTTAGTACACTTCTGAAACTGGACAAGTTTTCAGTTAGGTTGACAAATGACGTTTCCATTCAGTTTTGGATAGACATAAAACCAAGTGACCAAGATCAAAAATCTGTCAGTTCAGGTGAAGGTTTGACTAAACAGAGGGTTAATTTTGGAGTATTTTGGGAAAATTACTGTAGTAATTAAAGATGTAGTAATTAAAGATGGCCCCCTGTGGTATTTAAAGCTCTGAGTGTTTTATAAAAGCAAATTGTAGAGCACAAGCATTATGTCTTGCATAATGTTGACAAAGGTAGTGAGAAATCTTTTAAATATAATGTTTGTAGTGATGTGGTGATTTTTTTCTTCTAAAAAACAATTATTTCTTGTTGAATGAGGAGGGATGCTTTTTTTTCCTTAGTTAAACATGGACTTGTTACCTGTGCTACCTTTGGAGCTAAAAGCACATATCTTTTCAGTTAAAGGTAGGTTACTTAGTAAATGAGGCACAGTGCCCTCGCAATAAACTATGTACAAGCACGAACGGAACGGTGCACTCTTTGTCAGCGTCTGAGAGGTTTTATTAGCGCATCAGTCTCAGCACATTGTTACAACAATGGAGACATAACAGATGCAACCTTCTCGCTGAATCAAGCAGAATGCCAAAGAAACTTAACATTACAGCATATCATAAAGCCATTTCCATCTGCGTTTCAACCAATCACATAGAGAACAAGAACATTGACAATAATTCTGTCCAATAATATAAAGCACACGTAATTTTGCTAAGCGGCCTAGTTTCTAAAACAATAGCTTCTTCATAGAAGTCAAAGCACAAAAGTCTATTCAAAACTTCAACTTTCTAAAGATATACATTAAGAAAACTTGTTACTACTTAAGGCAGCACCTAACATTGGCCTATTGTTCTATTCTCAAACTTTCTCACGTTTGCATTACTAATATTTCTGCTGCTTTAGCATCTAACTATCTCACTGTCTGAGGCCTGCTTTCTTAAAACCTTTCTTTCTTAAAACCTTCTGGTTTTTAGGATTCCTACAATTCCCCCTCCCTGCTGATACATATAGAGACTATCATATATGTGTCGTTGACTACTTGCGTTTCTTAGCCTTACTATAATATTATTGCGTACTATTTGCTGAAGGTTTGCTCTTGCTGAAACTAAGCGTTGCTATATTACAGCACAGCAACTTAATGCTGTGAGGGCCCAGTCAGTGAAAAAGTGAATGAATCATGTCCGATAATAGTTACGAGTCAATTTTCAAAAAATTCTTGTCGATTCCAGGGCCTTAACTCAAAACTTTCTTCTATTTCGATGCCTTCATCTGGCATCTCAGTAAGATTGCGAACACTCTCTGTATTTTTATTACTTAAATCTCTTTCTTGAATGACAAAAATTTCTTGGACTGTTTTGTTCAGCATTTTCTGCACACAATGAAGTATGCAGGGAATCACTATCAATATTAATATTAAAACACCCAGGACATAGAGACTTATTTTGCAAAGTTGCCTTTTGTCCCCCTACATAAGGGCCTAAGTAATGTAGTGAATGACATTTGCATCTAGACATTCATATTTATATAACACACTGGTTCTTTGTGTTGCTTAGTTTGTGAAGTAAAAGAATGGATTTTTAGCTTGGTGATGGTATCGTTTTTCTTTTCTCTTTCCCCCAGAATTAGCATAATGGTAACACAGTCTTATCCTCTTGTTTATGTACTTGAATATTTTTGTCATCTCAAAACTCATTAAGTTAATGCTTTCCTTATTTAAGATGTTCAGCCTTTTTTTCCTGCTGGTATAACTGTTGTGGTTTCCATAGCACACATCATCTTTAGCCCACATTAATTAATATTCATATACTCCTCCTTTCTTAGATAATTCTAGTTAGGAACAGAAAAATTTTTTAAAAACCCCAGAACATGTTCCAAACAGCTCTTTCCTGATAAAGCAACATAGTTCAATACAAGCAAAAGCTGTTGAAAATAATGCATTAAGAATGTAACGCCCATATGCCTAAGCAGAACAATAAACATATTTTTAACTTAGGCATTTACATTTTCAAGTACAATATCTTTATTAACCATTCAGTATATTAAGCAGGAACATGTAGACCCTTAGTGAGTTTGGGAATGACTCCAAGTTGACTAGTGCAGCTGAAAGGGACTGAGGGAAGGGACACCAATCCAGAGGCCCCTTGGCAGACCTGAGAAGGGATTCCGTGGGAAACTCATGAAGTTCAACAACGCCAAGTGCACCTGGTCTTGCATCTAGGTTAGAGCAATCTCCAGGATCAGTACAGGCTGGAGGATGAATAGATTTGAGAGCAGCCCTGTGGATGAAGTCTTGGGGATCCTGGTCAATAAAAACTGAGATGTGATCTGGCAGTGCACACTGGCAACCCAGAAAACCAATTTTACCATATTCACAGAAGCATTGCCAGCAGGTCAAGGGGTGTGATACTCCTTCTCTGGTGTATTTTTGTGAGACTGCACTTGGAGTCCTGTGTCCAGCTCTGGGGCCCCTAGCACAGGAAAGACAGGGAACATTTGGAGTGAGTCCAGAGGAGGGCCACAAAAACAATCAGAGGGCTGGAGTGCCTCTTCCATGAGGAAGGACTGAGACAGTTAGGGTTGTTCAGCTCAAAGAGAAGGAGGGGTCAGGGCAGCATTATTGTGGCCCAAACCATACTTTGATTCTAAAAAATAAAATATTTTTAATTGTCTTGTTTGAACCTGTTCTGCATTTTCAGAATAAGAAATGCAGAATTCTAGGTGGTAGCTACTTGGAATAACTTCTAATAAAAACCAGGCTTTTCGACTGTTATGTAAGCTTTTGTCTTAAGCAGGGGTTATACCAGTTAAAATTATGATGCAGTCACAGAGAAGCAAAGATGCTCTTCAACTGGCTTTTGGAATATACTGTCTAATCTCACATTTTTAAACTTATTTTTTCATTATCAGATATATCTGTAGTTATTTATTACATTATTAGTCTTCTTTGATTACATTTATCAGAAAGGACTGTTATTTTGATGGCAGATCAAATGATTCTTTTTCTGAAAGAAGATGGTCTTGGAAGATCTGCCATTCCTAGGTGTAAACCATGTCTATTAGATTCTCATCTCAGCACTTTTTTGAAGTGTTTGCTTACAAGGAAAACTCAGCTGCAAGATGCTATTTCTATCCTTCTCTTCATCAGTGCTAGTTTTTTTGTCTTCTAAGTTTAAATTGGCAGTAAAATGAGTTGTACAAATCTCATTAAAACAATTCTTTTGACTTTCAGGTTTAATTAGCATGTTGCAGGTGAGCATATGCTGTCTAAAATCCAGTGAGAAGTGATAATCCTCTGTCTGCACTCCCAAGTTTATATTTTGTTTTTTCCTCTAATACTGTCAGTTGCTTTTCCTCTAGGGTTGTGTAGTAAATTGAAGAGAAACTTAGCTTTTCATAAATCACCTAAGCTATTTGCTTGTCTTCAAGTTCTAATCATTTTTCAGTGTCAGAACAGTACTGTCACTGAATATGAATATTACAAATAAAACCAAGTACAGTTAGTCAAGAAGTATTTCTTACATTTCTTTCAGACAGATGCTCTGAACAGAACCAGAACAAACTATGGCTTGTCTTACAATGACAAATATGGAAAGTACAGCAACTTCTACTGTCCACCAGAATGGTGACGTCCGTGGAAATAGCAGTGCACCCAAGCAGACAGAACCATTGCTTCAAGTGTACCTTTATCATTCTCCTGGGAAGACAGAAGGAGATTACCTTCAGTTTTCAGCTGGAGAATATGTTGCAGAAGAGATTTGTGCTGTTGCCTGTAAAGCCTGTGGTAAGTAGATACTAACAGTTTATCTAATGAAGCCATGAAATCCAGCTTCCTACAAGAAAGTTTTCAACAATCCAAAGCTCATCAAAATGGTGACATTTAGACTGAAGTGCTAATTTCCGTGTTCTTTCAGATGTAGTTAGGAGCAGGCTGTAAAACTTCCCATTAGAATGGTTGTGAAGCTGAATTGGGTGACTGCCATGTTTTTTCAAATAATTTAGAGGTATACCATGCTGTAACTGAAAGTCTTCTTTCATTGAGCTAATATACAGTTTGAATAGTTAAATCATAGCAGGAGCTGCAAATAGCATGAATTACTTCCTGATGCAGCCCTGCAAAACAGATTGGTCCTGGAAGTTATGTGCATATGTTGTATATTGTACATGCTTAATCACTTTGCAGAAGGAAACTGTTCTGTTAGATATAACATGAATGCTTGTGTGTGTGGTTGATGATCTTTGTAATGGTTTAGGAAATAAAGTATGTAAATAACAGGGCGGTATAATATGAATAAATAGGACATTTATATCTAAGAATGCCTTTGAAT